>CM060686.1:119342022-120762022 GCA_030686995.1 Artemisia argyi
TAAACCACAGACGGTCCCTTATCACTGGAGGACCGCTGGGTCGATAAAGGATCGACAGTAGTGAGTTTGAAGGATTTTGCCCAGTTTTTCATTTCTACAACCTGTATATATATTTTATTTCCAATCATCACTGAACAACATAGACATTAGTTTAATAAATAGAGAATGTCATACATGATCTAAGCAAATTCATAACATCATTAACAAGCATTCATGTCTGACATAGAAATTGGTTCATACAGATGATAAACATAGTAGTTTGAAAAACAACAATAAATAGAAATACCATGAAACATACAAGGTCATAATTCAAGTACTAAAACAAATCATCCAATATTAATTCAACAATTACATAATTGATGAATTCAGTATTTTTCGATGCGCCTTATCCTATTAGCAGGAGAGGTTCTCATGGGTCTGACAAAACGTGCAATTTGCAGTTCCGTTATTGATTCCAAGACTCCAACTGAGGTTGTATTGATCATTTTGAAGGTAGGGATAGTTGCTCATGAAATAGTTGTAGACACGAGTTAGGAGCATCCCATAGGGCATTGACTTTCTGTCATCGTCTTGAGATGCATAAATTGCATAGCGAAGAGATAGGAGAGATTGTACGGTTGTCTAGTGAGAATGCAATAAAGCATATGTGCAACGCAAGATGGTATGCAATTGCTATCTTTTACTAGACATAGTGCATTTTCTCGCAGGACGATCGCCATGGGTTGGAGAAACTGGCGACGTTTACATACACGAATATTATCAGGATAGAAAGTGTCAGAAGAGTTGCAAAGTGAGTTGATTAGTTTAGTTTGAGAGGGAATGTAGGTGACATAGGGTCCTTCACATTCACGTTCCTCAAGCAGGGAATTTAACTCATGATCTTTTGAATAGGTGCATTGCCCATGGCATGGAATACCAAGAATCTGAGCGAATTCCTCAAGTGATAGAGCGAAGCCATAGTGACTAATACTGAAGGTAAGATGTATAGAATTGTCTTGAATATGTTTGACCTTAATTTCATGAAAGAATTCTAATATAAAACGTGGGCAGATGTGTTCATTGATAGTGAGTAAATAGTTGAGACCTATTGGCTGAAAGGCTCTTTCAATATGCTCCTAAATTACATATGAATGATCGATAATTCGACCTTCATGAATGTAACGAGACTCAACATCTCTGAAGCTTTGAACGGAGTCGGGTGGTAAATAAGGTTCTAAGGATATTTTTGGTATGTATGAATGTGTACGATGAAGGTCATAATCAAATATGTGCGGCATGGTTGTACCTATATAAAATTAATGTTGAGTTAGCTAGATCATCATTTTTGTGCTTGTTCCAAACACTTCTCATATACCATAATACACTTTAATTTTGAAATTTCTGATTCATTTTGTTGCATGATTATGAAAATGTTTTTGACATGTATTAACAATGCATAATTACGTTATTGTTACGTGATTAAACAATATTAACAGCCACAAATTCGAATTAGGGATAATCTCATTTTTGACCCATTTTCAAAACCCACGAATTAGATTAATTATCTTGTTAATATACGTGTTGTTGGTGACACATTATTAAGATTTACCTTTAATTGTTGTTGATTTTGCAAAGAAATGAGAATCCCCATATCTTTAATTTTGAGTTCATATAAACCCTAGAAATTCAATTACGAACTAATTAGATGAAATTGAGAAAATTGACTTACAATGGAGTGATTAGTGAGTATAGGTGGTTGATGATCTTAACTTCGAAAACCTTGAACTAATTTGATTATGAGTTAGTGAGGATTTGAGTGTTGGGTCGGTTTTTTGTTTTTGTTTTTCTTTTCGTCACTTTCTGCACAAAAGGGGAGTGTTTGGTTTGTTTTACTGAAACTGTAGTAAGGAAACCGGGTGTGGGCTAAAAATTCTAGACGGTCCTTTATCGATAAGGGACCGCCAATCGATAAGGGATCGTCGCTAGAAGGTTATGGTTTTTGGACGATTTTTGGTGTTTTGGTCTTAATGAAAAGTCTTTAGTTTTAGATGGTTTTAAAACACAACTCTTTGAATTTTAAGACACGAAAATGACTCACTACGCACGAGTAGGCTAAGGAATGGGTATGGAGTGGAATCGATACAGAAGAAAAGGGAAAGACTCGATACGCTTGAATAAAGAGTGGATTTTGGGTCGAAACAGGAGAAAAGAAGGAGTAAAAAGTTTATTGAGGTTCAAGGATGAGACTTGCATCGAGGAAGACTAGAAGTCAATCATGTAAATTCCAAGAAATGTCATAAACGAGAACTAGAGAGAAACAAAGAGTGAAGCAAGTGTGCATCGTCTATAGTGATTGATTGACGCAAAATTCATTATAAATAATGGTTGTGGTAAGACCATTATTTTTCCAAATAATTTGATAGAATCCAAATAAGGATAAGCGTTTAGACAAAACGTCTAATAATCATAAATCATATAGCACATATGAGCATGCAAGTGTTATAAATCATGCAAACAAGTAATGATAAGTTACATAGTCACGTAAGCATATAGCAGAAATTCAAGTAACAAGCATGATAGTCAAGGTTGTAAGAAAACTTACCTTGGCCTCTAGCTATCCTTAATAACACATAACCAAAACATGTGTTGTTGGTGATGCAAGACTTGATGATACTCACTTGGAAATTCGACCTTATGATTAGTTATGCACTTGGCTTGGTGAGATAACCATTTGATTGTCTTCAAACTAGAGGCGCGTATTGTCTTCATCGCTAGCTATCCACATTACACATCAAACCGCACATTGTTTTCATCATTATCATTACTTCAAAACTAGTAGATTGGTGAACCAATTAGGTTGCTTAAGAATTCCTTGTCGGCAACATTACCTACAATAAAGACATTCAAATTAGTAGTATATGATTCCACTTAAACTAAGTGTTTTTCTAATACAAAATTTTCGTCATCTTTGGCTTGAACATTTCCTTGATGTAAGTTTAAGTCATTTTACCAAATGTCATTTGCCATTTAACATAAAATTGTTTTATCAAAATCAATTTTCGGCAAAGATTCATAAGTCAAAATTTTTGCTTCAAATATTTCACACAAGTTTCTTATGAAAAATTTATTGGCGAAACTTCCTTTCATTAATTATAAATCATCAATTGAAATGACATGCCAAAGATTATGATCTATTGATTTCACATAACTTTCAAATTCATTTTTCCAAATTACAAAATTTTCATTTTCGAAAAATGGTGGCTCATTCAAATAACGCCCTTCAAGATATCATTTTGATTCCATAAATCAATTCAAGTTTTAAAGTACAGTATACTTTAAAGATCTTGATAAACCTGGCTCTGATACCAATTGTAGAAACTAAAAGGGGGGTTGAATAGTTTCACCGCTTCTTTTTAATTTTCTAAAGCATTTAGCCGTTTTAGGTCCGGTTAATTTACATTTACAAACTTGTTGAATTCTACTAGTTATGTGATATCAATTTGGTTACTAGCATACACAAATAAAACAAGTAAAGTAAAGAGTAAGGAAATAACACAACCAAGAGACGCGGCAATTTATAGTGGTTCGGCACGAAGCTCACTTTCCGTCCTACTCCACTCCCCGAGTACCACACTCGAGAGTTATCAATCACTATATCAACACACTCCTTCAGGCGGAGCAATCCGTACAGATGCTTACACAAGGTTTAACGACACTAAGCATAATGTTGAGTTCTAATCGTAGCTAGAACCAATCTACTTCAAGGCCCACGTGGCCACACGAACAAGCACTCTTGCCCAACTTGAATCTTCACCCGATCCAAGCCTTTACATAATTTATATACTTGGTTCTTTACCCGAACCAAGCTTTCACACACTTGACACACTTGGTTCTTCACCCGAACCAAGCCTTCACACAATACTCACTTGGATCATCACCCGATCCAAGTCTTTACACAATGACTTGACTAAGTCCTAACCTACACACTAGGACATCACTCTCATCATATCAAATACATGAACTAATCTAGTTACAAGACTTCTTGGATCTATATCACCATCCAAGTTCACACAAATATCCTCATCTTCGACTCATACACAAGTCAGAAAACAATTACATTATTTACAGAACCTATCACCGCAACACTTGTTACGTTTGTGTGTGGAGACTGATGACGTATAGTCTATATTTGGGCCACGAGCCCAAATGATAAACATTACTAAGGCCCAAATCCACCCTAAGTGGACTATTATAACAAAGACTTAGGCCGCATTACCAAAGGGATTGGGCTCACATAGACCCAAGCCCAACCAAACTATTTATGGTCTAGATAAGGATCTTCTATCTACGGATAAAGATCCTTGGACCGGATAAGCACCACGCGTGCGAAACGTAAGGAGCACGAAACCTACAAGGATTCTGCGCCTATATAAGGAATGACATAATTCTCATTAAAGGTACGATTCACAAACCCTAAACTCCTTACGAGAACCCTAAAACCGATTACTTACTCTCAATCGTGGGAGACAATCCCACGATAAGCCTAACGGTGTTTGTTTATTTTCTTAGTGCACAGGTTTCAAGCATTAAGAGCTAATTGGTACGAGAGCAAGAGCCCAAACTAGGAACGCCCAACTTTTGTATCAACAAATGGCGTCATCCGTGGGACCCACACTAAGAACTAAGAACTAGAATGACGAAGAATAAAAACTCAAGCCAGCGGACTCCGCAGCTGGAGAAAACACGTGACCCCCAGAGGAAGAACCAACAAGATTCGACCTCTAGGCAGGATCCTGGGACAACCAGTGTGCCTGGTCACCAAGAAACGGGACCAACCCTACCTCTCCCAGCGGTAGAATTGCCTATAAGGCCTACCCAAGCTACCACAGTAGTCCCAAGCGTTGAAGAACTTTAGCGCACCCTCTTCAATACTCCCCACTAAACGGCACCTATAGTGGACAACACTGTGCCACCTGGCGCACCTAACTGAGATAGGGTGCCCAATACTGAGGCAGATATTCTTGCAGCAGATGAGGGCGCACCTGACCTAACATTGAGTAATTTTGTATCCCAAAATTACAAAACTCTAACAGCCCTCATGCAAGAAGAAGCGAGGAGAAGGTCAAGTACGAGCCTGCAAGCCCGGCTCAACTTTGGTCCTGAACGTGAAGTATCACCACCGCGCCACCAACGAGGAAGACGCGAAAATAACGAAAGACGTACCACTATCCATGATAGACTGGGTACGATATCTGACTCACAATATTCAGAGGAATATGAAGACGGCGAGAGGCGCACCAATGTTCATTCCAGACTTGGTAGTCGAAGGATACATGACAGATTAGGACCTCAACATTCACCAAGCGAAGGTTCCTCCAGGTCTGGGAGCAAAAGAATTCACGACAGATTAGGGAGGAGAATATCCCCAAGTGAAAGCCCCTTAAGCTCTTCCTCTGAAGGAAGTCAGCGCAAGCGCCGCAAAAGAGATTACTCTTCCTCCAGTGACTCCTCGGACAACGAGGATAAGGAAACAGGACACTGGAAATCCAGAGGAAGATGTCGCGAGGAAGAAGACGAAGACATATCTCTTCCATGGCGTCGCCAGAAAGTTGATGCCTTTACAAGGTGCATCAGCGACTACTCTGATCATAAGAAAAGGCACATGCCCACTAATGTTAAAACATATGACGGGAAGGGTGATCCTGATGATCATCAAAAATTTTTGAACCCGCCGCTACTATCAAAAATTGGCCACAACCTGTGTGGTGCCATATGTTTAACTCCACGTTAGTAGGGAATGCGCGTACGTGGTTTAGCAAGCTTCCACGAAGGAGCATTGGTGGGTTTGAAGAATTGCGAAAAGCATTCCGTTTAAACTTCACCCAAAGAAAAAAGTGCGCTAAAAACCCTGTGGTACTAGCCAGAGTAAAACAGCGCCAAGGGGAATCAACCAGCGCTTATATGGAACGCTTTAAAGATGAGTGTATACACGTAAAGGCGTGTCCCGAAGTCCTAAAAATCTCAGGGTTCATAAATGGGATCAATAACCCAGAACTCATTAGGAAGTTAAACGACAAGGTTCCCCAAACCTTCGATGAACTAATGAAGCGCGCAAGATCCTTCATCCAAGGAGAAGCAGCTGCTGCGGACAGTAAAAAAGGCTACTCAAATTATAGGCAACAAGAACAGCCTAGGAGACAACCCAATGATCAGAGCAGCAACCGCAGCAAGAATTATCGCAGTGGACGAGATAATGACAAGTATACCCCTCTCACAAAGACTCCGAGGGAAATATTTGTAACAGAAGGCGCAAACTTCCCAAAACCTCCACCAATGCGCACCGCAGAGGACAAGCGTATAGGGAATGGATACTGCGAATACCACGGCCAAAAGGGCCATACAACCAACGAGTGTGTCCAGCTACAACAACTAATTGAAAAATTAGTAGAGGAGGGTAGAATGGATCACCTCATAAAAAACATTAAAGAAGGGAAGGACAAGCAAAGGAATGGAGGCAAGAAAGAGCCTCCCAAAGACAAAGCGGACATCATCTACATGATACAGTCATGGCAACGCAAGACAAAGCAAAAAGTCAGTCAAAAATTCTCTCCAGAAAAGGAGATATCCTTCCCCACTCTAGCTGCGGACAACGCAGTAATAGAGCCACTGACCATTGAGATACATACTGGGGGACATGACATCCACCGCATGTATATCGATGGAGGAGCATCCGCAGACATTCTGTATGAACATTGCTTTAAAAGGCTACGACCTGAGATACAAAATCAGTTGATACCAGCCACGACGTCGCTGACTGGGTTCACAGGAGAAAATATATGGCCTATAGGGCAATTACACTTACTTATAGTTGTGGGCGATGAGCAACACTCTACAGCAATGTGGATAAATTTCATGATAATCAAGTCTCCTTCACCGTACAATGGCATCATTGGGAGACCTGGAATATCATCCATGCGCGCTGTACCATCCATAGCACATGGGATGCTCAAATTTCCAGTAGAAGGAGGGATTGTCACCCTCTACAACAACACAGTACCACCTAAAGAATGCAACGCAGTAACCAGTGAGGTGGAGAATATTCCAGAACAGTGCGCAGCAAAAATACCAAACTTAAAGGTCGCTATTCATCCTGATTACCCAGATCAACAAATATCGATTGGAGGATCTTTATCTGACAAAGGTAAAGCAGCTGTTTGCGCACTCTTGCAAAAGAACCTGAGTATCTTTGCGTGGGAACCAAAGCACATGACCGGAGTGCCACGCTCTATTACAGAGCACAAGCTACAAATCCGACAAGGATATCCCCCAATACGACAGAAGAAGCGCGGCCAGGCCCCAGATCGCGCAAAAGCTATCCTAGAAGAAGTACATAAACTTGTAGACGCAGGCATTATGCGCGAAGTATACTATCACGACTGGCTCTCTAACCCAGTAATGGTAAAGAAGAGTGATGGCAGTTGGAGGATGTACGTGGACTTTACAGACCTCAACAAAGCATGCCCACAGGACTGCTATCCACTGTCAGAGATAGACTGGAAAGTATAATCCCTGTGCGGATATCCTTTTAAGTGCTTCCTAGACGCATACAAAGGGTACCATCAAATCCAGATGGCAGTGGAGGATGAAGAAAAAACAGCCTTCCACACAAGTCAAGGTGTCTATTGCTACACAAAAATGCCTTTTGGCCTAAAAAACGCGGGTGCAACATACCAGCGACTGGTGGACATGGCTTTTGAAAAACAAGTAGGACGAAACATGGAAGTCTACGTTGATGACCTTGTCATCAAGAGCCACACAGAGGAAGAATTGGTGCGCGACATCGAGGAGAAGTTCAAAACATTGGGAAAAATAAACATGAAGTTAAATCCCAAGAAGTGCACCTTTGGCGTGACAGAAGGCATGTTCCTTGGATACTTAATAGAACCTGATGGTATCAAGCCTTGCCCAGAAAAAACAAAAGCTGTTATCGATCTCCCCTCACCGCGCACACTGAAAGAAGTCCAGTCATTAAACGGAAAGCTAGCTGGGCTAAACCGTTTCTTATCTAAGTCAGCAGACAAATCACTCCCTCTCTTTAAAACACTCACGAAGTGCACAAAAAAAGGAGACTTTCATTGGACTGAGGAAGCAGAGGAAGCCTTCCAACAGCTAAAACAGCATCTGGCATCACTCCCCAAACTTGTTGCACCGCGACCAGGGGGAGAGTTAATCATGTACTTATCTGCAACCCACGGAGCAGTCAGCGCAGTACTATTGACAGATAGGAGCTCCGTCCAGACACCCATATACTTTGTAAGCAAAGCATTGAAGAAGACAGAGACTAACTACAGCGCCATGGAAAAGCTGGTCTTAGCTCTAGTATTCGCAGCTAAAAGACTGCGCAGATACTTTCAAGTGCACCCAATAGCTGTGATCACGGACCAGCCAATCAAACAAGTTTTCTCTAAACCTGACGCATCAGGACGACTACAAAAGTGGAGTGTGTTGTTGAGCGAGTATAACATCTCATATAGACCACACACTACAATCAAGGGGCAGATATTAGCTGACTTTATTGTTGAAAAGCCAGATACCGATACTCCAACTTCAACAAGCAAAATAGATCTACAAGAACCTTGGATTCTATTCACAGATGGATCCTCATGCGTGGATGGATCAGGCGCAGGCCTTATCCTTACTAATCCAGAAGGAATGGAGTTCACCTACGCGTTGCGCTTTGAATTCACAGCCACAAACAATGAGGCAGAATACGAAGCCCTACTCGCTGGACTACGTATTGCAATTCAAATGGGTGTACGCAACCTAGAGGCAAACGTGGATTCCAGGCTAGTAGCTAACCATGTGTTAGGTGAATATGAAGCCAAGGATGAGCATATGATCCAGTACCTTGAAAAAACAAAGTCTTTAATTCAGAGCTTTGATAGGTTCACAATCAAACAAGTACCTAGAGGAGACAACAGGAAAGCTGATGCGCTTCGCAAGATCGCATCTACAAGCTTTGCGCACCTATCAAAACAAGTATTGGTAGAAACTCTAAAGAATAAGTCAATCTTGGAGATGGAAGTATCCACAGTGATAGAAGAACAGGATCCTACGTGGATGACACCTATCATTGAATTTATTAGCAAAGGAATCTTACCACAAGATCAAAAGGACGCTTGAAGAGTGCGGCTCACAGCGCAGAGATTTGAACTACGAAATGGCATTCTATATCGACGTTCATTCCTACAACCTTGGCTCTGATGCGTTGGACCTCTTCAAGCAGATTATGTACTCCGAGAAATTCACAATGGATCATGTAGCATGCACTCGAGGCCACGGTCAGTTGTGGCGCGCGCTCTGTGGTCAGGATATTATTGCCCTACTATGCACCGCGACGCGCGAGATATGATAAAAAAATGCAGTAATTGCCAAGTACACAGGCCAAGTCCGCGCCAACCACAACAAGAGTTAACCCCCATTACCTCACCATGGCTATTCTATAAATGAGGCATCGAAATCGCAGGCCCCTTCCCAGTTGCAGCAGGAGGGCTGAAGTTCCTCATAGTAGCCATAGACTACTTTACAAAGTGGATTGAGGCAAAAGCAGTGGTGAGCATCATTGGCAACCAAGTAAAACGCTTCGTGTGGGACAATATTGTGTGTCGCTTCGGACTACCTGGAGAAATCATCTCAGATAACGGAAAACAATTCTGCGATAACCCATTCAAAGATTGGTGCGCACAATTGAACATCACACAACACTTTGCTTCAGTAAAACACCCACAAACCAATGGCTTGGTCAAACGCGTGAATCGCAGTTTAGGCAAAGGGATAAAAGCACGCCTTGATAGACACAAAGGAAAATGGGTGGACGAATTATCACATGTTTTATGGGCGCACCGCACCACAATCAAAACCAGTACCGGAGACACACCATTTTCTCTTGTCTATGGAACAGAAGTTGTCATACCAGCCGAAATTGCAATGCTAACTATACGAACAACGGAGATAAATATCACAACAAATGACAAGGACCGGCGCATAGACTTGGACTTGCTGGAAGAAAGGCGCAAATGCACAGCTATACGCGAAGCAAAGGCTAAAGCAAAGATGAAGAAGTATTATGATTCAAAGGTCAAACACACTTCTTTCAGGCCAGGAGATTTGTATACCGCGCTAATGATGCAAGCCACGCAGAAGACACAGGCAAGCTTGGACCCAAATGGGAAGGACCCTATGAGGTCACGGATGCACTAGGTAATGGTGCATACAGGTTGCGCGATATGGAAGGCCACGAGCTGGCGC
The DNA here is from genome assembly GCA_030686995.1 of Artemisia argyi. Lineage (NCBI taxonomy): Eukaryota > Viridiplantae > Streptophyta > Magnoliopsida > Asterales > Asteraceae > Artemisia > Artemisia argyi. Next base: position 119,352,310 of record CM060686.1, read on the forward strand.
GCACTTGGAATATTTGCAATCTCAAAAGATGCTATCTTTAGGAAAGGCTACAGCCCACAAACAGACAACTTTGCACTTTAGTATGTGCCCAATAATTGTTTGTCGTTGAATTTTCTTTTCTTTATTAGGAATTGTTTTTATTTTTCAAAAACTTGCAAGTATTAATAAAACGTTGTGGTTTCTAGCTAACTCCATAACACACTTTACTTTATTGCGTACATTCTTATATGTTTCAATATTGTTATCTTATATTTTGCCTACATGGCGTGCATGCACTAATTAAGACCCACGACGGCAGAAAGGATGAGTAAACCTACTAATTAACTCGTTAAGTAAGAGGGTTGCAAACCCATCAACATTGGATCACGCATCCTTGCTAAGCACATTACCTTCAAGAGATTGAGGTAAGAGTTCCTTGCACATTCCACGAAGGATGCACAATATCACGTATACTGTACAAGCTTAGCAAATTATGAGCCAAGACTCTTGGTCATTTAATAAGACTTTGCAAAACTAATGCAAGTCTATTTTCATACTTATGATTTATTTTAAGTCACGCGCTTAATTTAGATATAGGTTCCAACCGAGTATCTTAATTGATCTTTTTACACAAAGGATAACAATTCAAGAACGGATACCATCAACACGCAAACAAAAGATATAATTTGTTATTTATACAAGTGTTATACAAGTTACAAAAGCCTATATCTACACAGTATGACGATTCTCAAGACTATGTTCTGGGGCAGCGGAGCTTCCAACCTCTTGGAGCTTCCTCAAACGTAGCGCATCATTAGGGGATACGGTCGCCACGCTGACCGCAACTCCATCTGATCTGGGGATATGCGCAACGCCTACACCACAAAGGATGGCCTTTCCATTAACACCTTTTTTCTTGGCCGCCCTCTGCGCATGAAGTTCCAAGACTTCCTTCAGGGGAACCTCCTTCTCAAGAACGAAGGGTTTCAATATATCACGCGGCTGCACAAAAACTGGAACCTGCAGCTGCGACTCGTCAGGCTTTAGAAAAAAGTCTGGCTGAGCCTCCGCATCCTCCAAGATGTGCCTCCCCAGGGTTAACCCTTCCATAATCAACCTTACAGGGTAATCCTGGTCGCGCTCCAGCCGCGCAATATGTGGAAGCTCAAGCAGCTTCATCCCCTCCATAGCCTTCACTAGCTCATCATACGCATCCGCCTTATAGCCGGGCACCTCAGCAAGTGCGAAGGTCAGCATCTTCGCTTCATGGAGCTCCTCCATAGCTTGCACCCTACCACGCTCCACGGCGCACTGAAAAACCTTTCCAAAGGTCTCCAATACTTCCGGGGACTCCAAAGTGCCCATCGCAGCCAGGCGTAAACCATGACTGATCAACCACCTACACACGAAGACAAAGGATGCATTAGAAGCAAAAGATAAAAATTAATATACATAGTAAGGCAACATTATGGAGAATACAAAACATACCTGCGCTCAGCGATTGTAGACATAAGATGAGGATATAATTCCTCATCGTATTCTATACTTAGGCTGCACAGCTTATCCTCCTGCTCCTTCAGCAACTTCTCCATGCGAGCACGAAATTCATCAATATGGCCAAAGTGCTCAGCCTTTTTCTCCTCCAGATACCTTACCCCCCAAGTAAGGTTCGCCCTAAACTGATGCAGCTCCCCGCGCGCATGTTGTAACTCAGCCATCATGGTCAACTTCACATCAGTGAACTTCTAAGCATGCACCTTGATAGACCCTACCTCCGCTCGCGCATCAGCTAACTGCGCACAAAAGCAGGACAATCTCCTCGTCCTTCTGTGCGAGGCTGCTACTCTCCCCAACATACCGCGTCTTCAACTGAGCGACCAGCTCAGTCTAACGCTCAGCAGCAGCAGCTAGCTCCACTAACAACTGCTGCGCAGATACCTCCTCAGCCACCTTCACTCCCTCCTCCACGTTTGCATTCTGAGGAGGGACCACGCTTTCCACAAATGCTGCATCATCCTTTGCAGCATGGTCGTTACAAAGAATAAGAAGAAAGTCAGAGTATATTACGACAAGTCATAATAAATATATAAGAATAAAGAGAAAACAGGGATATCACTTACAGAAGGGGAGAAGCCTTTGCGGTCTCCTTATCCGCGCCAGAGGTGGATGTGTCATCCTCTGCGGATGACTCTTCATCCGCGATAATATGGCGCTTCCTCTTGGAAGTGCCAGCGCCATCAGCCTCTCCCTTGCGCTTTACACCCTGCGCTACAATCTCAGGCTCCAGCACCTCTACGCTGTCAGAAGACTCAGCATGTAACTCCTCCACATGAGCAGGCTCCCCAGTAGGAGGCGCGCTCTGCACAGGCGTCACAAGTAGGGGAGGCGAATCTTCAGGACCAGCTTGCGCCAAAATAGTCAGGTGCCCAGCAGTCGCATCCAGAAGTGGCTCCTCATTTTCCCACAGAGGATGCACACTAATCGTCACCTGCTTCGGCTTCTCAAGTTTCACCACGGCGAACAAATCCATCTCTGCGCAACACATGAGCAAATAACAAAAAACAGATTAGTTATTGAAAGTAAATATCCAGGAACATTTACATTATTTGAAGCGAACAAATAAAAGGGACAAGCACCCACCCCGGTCGCTCTCATCATTGAAGGTTGGCACCTCATCAGAACCATGGAAATAGTTGCGACTCAGCCCCATGTGAACCAAAAACTCCTCAGGGTAGGGGTTAATGGGGACGCGGTTGGCATCAATCGTATCCGCATCCTCTGCGCTATACGAACCGGGTGCGGGGCACCAATCCCTTGGCGGCGTCTCTTTAGTATAAAACTCAAAAGGCGAGGGAAACACTCTATCATCTACCCAGAAAATTTTTTCCCTCCAATCCCTAAGGGAATCCACCTTCTCCGTATAACACTGAAGACGTCCACCGCGCTTCGCGAAGGATACCTATCCATGCGACCACGTTGTGCGGTAAAACGCACGGAATAGGCCAAAAGTCGGGTTGACCGCAAGCAACCGACAGTTTATTTCAAAATTGGATACTTTTGCCACACCTATACAGTGCAGCTGGGAAATGTGAAGGTGGTAGTGGTTGAGCAAATTGCTCTAGAATATGGATATGGGTACGCGCTGGTTCGCATACTCGAAGAAGCGCGTATATAACCCTATTTTCCCCTCAGGGAAATCCGCGATGCACGTGTTGGCCTCCGGTACAACCGGATGCACGTCAAGAGGAATGAAATAATCCGAGGAGAACTGACGCAGTTCGTCCTCGTCCATTTCAGATGGAAACTCGTGTAACTGGCGAACCATTTCTAAGAGACTAATAAGGGCACGTTTTCACGGTTACCTAATAAAACAATTGCTTTCTTTGAAAAACGCTTTGAAGCAATGTGAAAATGGCGGAAGTGTGTTTTTTACTGTGTGTTCTTCAGTAAATGGGAGGCGATGTTTATATAGGGTTAAAAAAACCCTAGCATGTTAGCCACGTAGAACCCACTATCCTAATCGTGTGGCTAGAAGTCGATCAGGTACATGCACTTTTTCCCATTTCCCTATAACCACGTGGACACTCTCCCCACTTCCCTAGGTATTTTCGAACATATTGGTGACTAGATACATTGTCCTTCATATTGGGCGGTAACTTTTCCCGCCACACTTACCGTTGCTTTAAGAAGTCTAGTATCCGCGGCTAGCAAGCCGCGCACACTAGACTGGGGGGACATGATGACGTATAGTCTATATTTGGGTCACGAGCCCAAATGATAAACATTACTAAGGCCCAAATCCACCCTAAGTGGACTATTATAACAAAGACTTGGGCCGCATTACCAAAGGGATTGGGCTCACGTAGACCCAAGCCTAACCAAACGATTTATGGTCTAGATAAGGATCTTCTATCTATGGATAAAGATCCTTGGACCGGATAAGCACCACGCGTGCGAAACGTAAGGAGCACGAAACCTACAAGGATTCTGCGCCTATATAAGGAATGACATAATTCTCATTAAAGGTACGATTCACAAACCCTAAACTCTTTACGAGAACCCTAAAACCGATTACTTACTCTCACGCTGGAGGATAATCGTGGGAGACAATCCCACGATAAGCCTAACGGTGTTTGTTTATTTTCATAGTGCGCAGGTTTCAAGCATTAAGAGCTACTTGGTACGAGAGCAAGAGCCCAAACTAGGAACGCCTAACTTTTGTATCAACAGACACCTATAGCATCTCGAGTCTTCATCTATGTCGAGAGTTCTTCTCTTGCACTTGACGGAAGAGGAAATCACTTATAAACATATACCGACATGTTATAGTGATCAAAGATAAAATGTACATAGACCAGAAAGTTTTGTGTGTGAAAATCCTTGTTTTCTGAAGTGTAACAATTCAGTATTTATAAGCGACAAGAGTGACACAGACAATCCCGTAAATACCAGACGGTCCTTTATCACTAAGGGACTGCCGACCTATTTAAGGGACCGTCCCAACAAAACGCTCCCATTTTGTCCTGACGTGGTGAAAACTTATCTGGTGCAGGCTGAACTGATTTGGGGGGAAAACTAGCTGTTATAATGTTTGAATTTGAATTTATTTTCTTAATAAAACATTTCTTTAAAACCACAAAAATACTTTTGTGAAAATGTTTTGTCAAACTTAAAAATGTAAGTTTAGGAGAAAATAAAACTCTTTGATCACTTAACTAATGATGGTATAAAGTTTGTTCATACCTGAAGTGATGTTGTAGCAGCTACGTAGAAGAAACGAGTTTCCTCGATTAAAAACTTATAAACCGTAACTTTACGTAACATGTCTTTATATTTTGTGATTATCAAAACACGAGAAGACCGAATAATGCGAATAACGTTTTTGACATTATTTGTATTAACATATTGCACTTTCAACAAGTAGTAATTAGGCTTCTTCTTGACAAACCTAGCTTACTTGCATATATTTGCTTGATGTTTGAAAACAACAACTTGTTCTTGCGAAATATGTTTAAATGTCTTGATGCACTCTTAAATGCTCAATGCCCACTTGCTTAGTTATTGAATGCATATTTATTATAAAGGTCTTGCTTTTGATTAGCTTGTTTTATGCTATATTTCTTGATATATATCCATGATACATGCTCTTATGTGCTAAATGTCAACATGTTTTACTTAATGCTTGCATTCATAGTAATCATGTTTTGTATGCATCTCTTTACATGACTTACGTGTTACTTGTGAACCCAAACTATATTGTACTATGTATGCCTATTATGATAACCTCTTAGATGTCATATAGTCTTACACGTTACTATCTTTGACTATTATGTGATGCATGCTTAAATGGCTTACATGCTTTAATCTTTGATTACTATGCAACTAGGATTATTTCTCCTCACACTAGTTCATAATCTTCCTTTAGGGATTCTAGTGTCACAATCTCGGCTTCTTCCAAATAATCCACTCTTTTGTCTAGGAAAGATCACTCCCACACTTCCCTACATTCTTACTACACTTCTCCTCTTTCCAAACATTCTCTAATCATTTGTAAATTTTCTTCATCTCAACAAATGATTATATACACCTTTCCATACAATCCCAACATTCCTATAAACACTCTTTACCTAATCCTTTAGTCATTTCTTATTCATTATTGCCCAATTATTTTCTCTCTTAATGGCAATATGATTTTATCATAATTAATCCTTTGATTATTCCTATCCTTTCATCTAGGAAAAATAGGGAAAACTGGAGAGACTCTGCACCTCACTGACGACGATCCCCAAAATATATTGGTGGTCCCTTATATATATGAGACCGTCTCTTATTTAAACGACCGTCCCCAGTAGAGGTTTCATGAATTGGTTCATTGTTTTTCCTCTTCTGCAATACTTTGAACCATCCTACACCATGCCTTCTCAAAAACTCACAAAGAAGCATCTTCCTCATCCTTTTCCTTCTCATGACCCCAATATGAGTCTCCATTCATTCACAAAGAGTCTCCTATCCTTAATCGTCAAGATCATTCATTGCCACCAACATATCCACCTCCAATGACAAATTCAAATCTCTTATATCTTCATCATATCCTTCATTCTCTTCTTTCTTGGTCCTATTCATACAATTGCTACCACCCATGAGAATTCCTTCAAAAACTCTTTCTTTTTCTTAACTCTCCAGACCATACTCCATCGTACCATTCTTCTACTTTTATCGCATTCACCATCATACGAAGGAGACCTATACCCAGGAAACTCCTCAATGAACGCGTTATGTTCTGCTTCTTCCTTTTTTAGTTTCTCCTCCCACTCTTGTTGAAGCTTTGCTTACTATGCTTCAAATTCTTTGAACGTATGTTCGCCAAAGCTAATTTCATACAGCTATGCTGCAGTTAAGCCAAAAGGATTAATTGCCTCGTCGGCATAACCGTAAATGCGGGAGACTGTTGTTGCTCAATAATGTAGGTGCATTCGTACTTTATTGTCTTGGTGTTATAACGATATTATATAAAAGAGGAAATTCTTTAATTACCCCAAAAGTACAAGTGCACTCACCCCATATGCCCAAAAAAATTTCAACTTCTCCAAATGCCCCATGAGCGACTGTCGCCCCTAAATTCTTGGGCAACTCTCATATATTTGTGACACGTGTCCTACCTTTGTACTTGTGCAAGTACTACCCTTATAAGCTAGTACCATAGGTACTTCTTGGGCGACTGGTCCCACAATTTCTTGGGCGACGTATTTTTTTGTCTTTTTATGAAAAAGTTGTTAACTACATTTTTGGTCCTTGTTGTTTGCTTGTTATTTCATTTTTAGTCATACTTTTTCTTTCTCTTTTATAAATAAAAATACATCTTCCTAAAATACAAAAACATTTCTTTTTTCATCTTCTTAAAAAATTAACCAATACCACACCATTATCATCTCACTCCTATCTACTCCCAAGATTTCAAAAGCATTTCTTTTTTCATCTTCTTAAAAAATTAACCATGTGAATCCCATGAACTATTTGGAGGATAATACATAGGTCGCATGTATGAAGATGGTTGTATTGCCTGTGGTGGTGCATAGTTATGGCCATGTATTGGTGTAGAATGTGGTACAGTTCCTAAAAGTTCAAGAAAGTAAACATGAGAATAATCCAAAAAAGATACAATCTGTAGGTTATGAGTTATTAAATTAGACCTGCTTGATATGGGTATCCATTTTGCATTGAAGCTTCTTGATTTACCATATTAATTCTTGGAGAATTCAGTTCCATGGTATTAGTGTTGTGCATCCCATGACTGGTCAAACATCTTCTAGAATCTTCCAAATCCTCCATCTTTTTGTAGTTTCCATTCTTGTCACTTTAAGTCCTTCATGTTTCATTCTTCTTGTTTTGTATCATCAAATCAATAAAACCCAACAAACATTCGTAAAAATGTAATTGAAAACTATTTAGAATTTGCTTATTGTGATTATGATGTTGATTGTATAGTTAGGATTTTAATGATCATCTATGATTAGATCAGCGTGTAGGTTTTAAGGTAATACTTCTCATCTTCACACCATCCTTGCCAAACTTTGGCTCAAAACATCCTCTCTTTATTTTGGTTCATCATTTCCCACTTCTCCACTTTAGAGTGTCATTTTCATTATCATCTAGGAGCATATCATCCTCACCCTATATCACCTAGACACTAGATACTTATCTTGGAAGAAGTTAGAGAATGGTGTGTTAATTAGCTATTATATTTGTTTAGCTTCAATCCATCTCATGCCATGCTTTAGAATAATCATATTTGAGTCATGCATGTATTAATCTCCAATAATGTCTTCCTATATATATATATCATCATTATTATATATGTACACTTGTCTACTAACTTTGTTTTGTATCATTACTTCATTGCTCGATTCTTTGGTAGCCAAAACTAGTTTTGAGCATACACCAAGGGGAAGAATTTTCAAGTGTCAAACTCGGTTGCAAATCTTTGACGCATCTACATACTTTGTTGCTTGAAACTAACCCTTGATGTAGGTTAAGCATTTGCAACATATTTGATTCATGGATATGCTAAAGTCAATGGGAATGCAATGAGCTAGGGGAGCTCAGAAGTAGTTGGGTACATGGTTCGAAGTTGGTTAAACCATGGCGATAGGAGCAAGGCTTCACTAGGATGATGCAAGCTCACTTCTTTGAATGATGGGATTCGGGATTGTCTAATACATTCAGGGATCATCCTTCAACCTATATGCTCTAGTATTCTTCTTAAATCTTCCTCTCAAGATTCTTTCTCAAGTCTTCTTCTACATGCTCAAGATTTCCTCTCAAGTTGTCTTCTCAAGTTGTCCTCTTAAGCTGTATTCTCAAGTCATCTTCTTAAGACATCTCCTTTCAAGTTATCTTAAGAATACTTCTCAAGACATCTTCTCAAGTCTTCTTCTCAAGTTTCTTCTCAAGTTCTCTTCTCAAGTCATCTTCGTCTACATGGTCAAGTCTTCTTCTTCTTCTCAAGTCATCTCCCCAAGTCTTCTTCTCAAGTCTTCCTCTAGTACAAGTAAAGGCATCTCTTCTTCTTATTCTCAAGACATCTTCTCAAGTTCTCTTCCTTTCCTCAAAGCTCGGGCATTTCTCTCAAGTCTTCTTCTCAAGAAGTCTCTCCTATTTTCGCCAATTTTCTTTCTATCTTTACATTGGCGACACCTTTTTATTTAGACAAAGGGGGAGAAGGGAGTGTAAACAAGTAACTTTTACATTTTAATGAGTGTCACGGTTTACATATTTGTCATCATCAAAAAGGGGGAGATTGTTAGTGCCAATATTACAATATTTAAACTAGACATTTTTTCGGTTTTAATAATGACAAACAAGTAACTTCTAATACAAAACGTAAAATGCACAAGTCACTCGTAATGTCGAATCATCATCTCAAGACTCTTATAAAAATTGGATAATTAGATTGGGCCAAGCATACAAGACTGCTACATAAGGACTTACTTAATTGGATCGGGTCAAGCATGCATATGGACTTACCTAATTGGATCGGGCTAAGCAAATGAACAAGCCCATTCGGGACCCAATAGAATCCGTCCCAACAAGGCCCATCAAGACCCAACAATGCTTCTAGAAGAACTTGGTCTCCAAGATTATTACTTGGTCTCCAAGATTTACTTGGTCTCCAAGATATTTACTTGGTCTCCAAGATTTTTACTTGGTCTCCAAGATTTGAGTCTACAAATAGCAAGCAACTCTCCACTTCTTGGGCGTGAATTTCAAGCATAAAAAACACATACACAAATATTCATGTAATTAGACTAGGAAAATGTAAGTCTACAAATCTCAAGTGTAATAGGGAGATCCGGACGATGTGTAAGTCTGTGGGTGATTTTATAGATTAGGACGGTGTGTACGATCATAGGTGATTATGTGTAGATTAGGACTTTGTGTAAGTTCATGTATGTTGATGTGAAGACTTAGACTCAAATGTGAGTTCAAGAAATGAAGAATTGGACCAAGTGAAGGTTCGTGAAGAATTGGATAGGGTAAAGATTCAAGTGGACAAGAGTGCTTGTTCATGTGAAGATTTGGACGGGGTGATCGTCCATGTGAAGACTTGGATTGCGTAAATCCAAGTGAACGGGAGTGCTCGTTCGTGTGAAGACTTGGATCGTGTGTTGATCCAAGTGGGACAAGAGTGCTTGTTCGTGTGGCCATGTGGGCTTTCGTGCAGATTGGTTCTAGCTAGGATTAGGACTCGACATTCCACTTAGTGTCGTTAAACTTGGTGTAAGCTTTGGTGTATGGTTTGTTCCACCATAATGAAGCTTGTTGACTAGTGAAGTAACTCTCGAGTGTGGTACTCGGGGAGTGGAGTAGGACGAAGAGGTGCTTCGTGCCGAACCACTATAAATCATCGTGTCTGGTTTGCATTTTCTCTTCTCATCCCTTTACCTTTTATTCTTGCATTTATCTTTTTGTATTTAGGTTGTGTTTGTGTGGTATGTTGCTTAGATTGTGATTGTGCTTAAAACATAAACTAGTACAACTTAAAAAAATGCAAATACATAATTCTTACATGTCTCGACAAACCTTCTGGTGACGGTCCCTTAAATAAGGAGACGGTCCCCGATACATAAAGGACCATTCGAATATATAAGGGACCGTACACATTGTCTTACTAAACGAGCTCTAATCTATCTTACTTGTTCTGTGTGTCTGTTGATGTAAGTAGGATATTAATCTACATTGTTGTATAAATGTCATAATCGCTATTCATGTTTAGTCAAGCTTGATCAGGAATTTGATACGAAAGATTTTTAAGTTTTAAATAGAAACGTTTTCACCCCTCCCCTCTACGTTTCTACAAAGACAACCAGGTATGAAGGCAGATTGTTGTAGGGAAATTCTGCGATTCATAAATGGTTTCAAACGATTTTCCATGATCTTTGATATGACCCGATAAACAAAACTGCAAAGACTAATAGGGCGAAATTGTCCTATAGTCTTAGGAGCTAGAATCTTCGGGATTAACACCACCAAGGTCTTGTTTAGAGAAGATGGCATAACACCTTCATTAAAAAACTGCTTAACAGCATTGCTAACCGAAGCACCAAAAAATATGCCAATATTTCTGAAAAAAATACCCAAAAATCCATCTTCACCAGGGGCTTTGTGTGCACCCATATTTTTAACTGCTTTATCAATTTCTTATTGGAGAATAGGGGATTCCAAGTGTAAAGACATGGTCACATTCACAACAGGTGTGATTACGTCCAAGACACTAATGAAGTCCCGTGACCCAGAAGAAGAATAAATTTCTTCAAAGTGCTCACGAATCAAATGATGAGGATCAGTAGGGTTATCAACCCACTCACCTTGGCCAATTTTAAGCATAGATATCTTGTTTCTTTGGCTTCTATCGGCTGTTGAGAGGTGAAAAAAACGAGTATTTTGATCTCCATATTTATGCCAGTTAACTCTTGATCTTTGGTGCCAAAACATTTCCTCTCGAAACCATGTTTCCTCAAGCTTTGAAATAAGAAAATGTTTTCGAGACCCATTTTCATTCATGTATGGAAGAGATTGCAAATGATTTAACTCCGATGTAATCTTCTCAATAATCTTCTTGTTATTTTGCAGTTTTTACGACTCCAAGTAACAAGACTCTTTGCACATAAGGACAGTTTATGTCTGAGGTTCTCAATGCCATCAGTCAATTTTGATGGACACCATGCTCCTTGTATAGACACGACTCATCCGTAGTCCACATTGATTCAAACTTGAAGGGTTTTCGTTGTTTTCGTAATGGGGGACAAGTATTATATAACAAATGGGCATGATCACTGCCAATCAAGAGATGATGTGTCAAGGTCTGGTAAGGAGACGCCTCAAGAAATTCATCATTTACTAGAATACGATCAATGCTTTCTCAAATATTTGCATCACCTGCTCGATTGTTATCCCAAGTGCAATTCAATCCATTAAAAGGAACTTCAAACAAATTTGAAGCATTGATAAATTCTTGAAATTCCTCCACCCGGTTAGAAATGTTACCAGAACCTCATTGCTTGTCACTTATGTCTCCAATGATATTGAAATCACCAATCACCATAAAGGGGCCATCAGAAGCAAGTGAATGTCTAACCAGTTTTCTCTATAACATGCTTCGATCTTCCTTTGAATGAGGCCCGTAAATAAAACCTGCTTGAAAACTAAAGGAAACTGACAAGCAACTTCCATTTACAAAGATCATGTTTTTCTTACCACTTACAACATGTATAGCTAGACTATCCCGCCACCATAGAGCTAAACCAGCTGACCGGCCGACTGGGTCAATGTAAAAATGCCCATTAAAACATGTAGAACGTCGAATGGACTCCAATTTAATCTGTTTATTCTTGGTCTCCATCAAGAAAACCACATCTGGATGATGAACTCGACAAAGTTCTCGCAAGTTTAAAACTGTCAGAGGTCGCCCAACTCTCTGACAATTCCATGAAAGGACTAACATTGAGCGTGTGGCTGTTTTGGGGCAGCCACCACACCCACTGAATCAAGGGTAGGGAGATATACAAAAACATTCTCAACAGGAACATCAACTAAAGTACTTGAGTTCTCAACAGAGAGGACATGACTTGACAGGGCTGATTTGGTTTTTTGAAACCTTTTATGAGCATTACGTCTAATTTTCTTTTGGTTTTTCCCTATTGATGCTGTTGTTAATGACAAAGGTGGGTTACAAACAAATGTAGTTTTCGTTTTTTTGTTCAAAACAGAGGAATCAATTGAGGGGCTACCTCTGCGTTTTACTAACAATTTGGATAAAGGACTCTCAAGGTTTGTTTTAATAGGAGTGATAGTAGGGCTATCATTAGCGTTGCTGGATTTGATAGGGCTCGTAGTAGGGCTGCTAGATGGCGAAGTGACAAAATAAATTGGTTTTGTTGTGTTCTTTCCAGAATTAAGAACATGACTTATACGAGGCTCATAAACAAAACGAGGCTCGTAAACAAAACTTGGAATTTGAGAGTGACCGAGAACATATGTAGGATTTTCATGTAGTTGCATAGGTAAAGCATTTAAAAGGTTTGGTTCATCTCTTGGATTTAAAGTATATATAGGTGTAGTTGAAACATTTACAGATTCAACACATAGAGATGGGCTTGTTGTCGAAGGAGATTCAGTTGACGTACGGATAGTAGGGCACACTTGTGACCTGGTATCCCCCACATTTGGCTTCAATTCCAAACCCAAAAGGGAGACCAATGAGAGATTTGAGGGAGGCGATATGCGCTTAACTGAGTTTGCTCGCATACCTTCTACCAAATGCTTCGAGTAAATTGGATTTTTTGGAAAAGAACAAGCATCATCATGACCTAGTCGTCCACATGCATAACAAAAGTTCGCTAATATTTCATACTTAAAAGTAATGAATAAAGGTTCTAAGCCATCGCAGGGTAGTTCAAATCCTGGACACAAAGGAGCACTAAGATCAACAAAGACACAAAAGCGAAGAAAACAACGATTCAACTAAATACCATCCCCAATACAATCTACTTCAATTAGTGAACCAATTTTAGAAGCCAATTCTTCAGCATAGGATTTTGTCAATTTACCAAATGGGAGACCATGAGCTTGTACCTAAAACATACCTCGGTTGAAGTTGATTTCGGATAAGCTTTTTTCTGGGTTCCAGGGTGCAAGAGCGAGATAATATCCCATTACAGACCATGGAGAATCGGCGATTATTTTCTGGACATCGGCTTTGTTTTTAAAGACGAAAAGGAAATGATTTTGTTCCCAAGGGTGAATGGTAAAGGTTTCTTTCGTTTGCCATGCCCCTTTAACGATCGATATAACACCCGCCTTTCCTAGGTTGCGATGGTCGGCAATTACTTTGCTGATAAGACAAAGATCCGTATCTTGTACTTCCATAAGTGGAGAAGAATTAAATAAACAAAATAGATGATAGTGAAGGAGTATACCAGTGAGGAAATAAATAGATGAGATTGCAAGAAACCCACTTAGATAGGGAAGAAGACTCACAAGGAGTGGATGGCTCTAGAATCCTAGAGAGAACAGTCAATGGTCAAAGAGTAATTTTCTTGAAGATAACTCCAACATTAACTAACCACATTAAATAAACTTCATAGCATTAATGGGTATTTTAGTCTTTCTATTATCAATTTCATTACGTTTTAGGGTATGTTTGGCAAAATTAGTTGTAAGCTGTATTCTGTAAGCTGTATACTGTAAGCTGTTAACTGTAAGCTGTAAGCTGTAAATTGCAAAACTGTTAACATGAGCTACAAGTTGTATCTTTTTTTTAATAAAAGTGTTTGGTAAGTTAGATGTTACATGTAAATGTAAGATGTAAAATGGCATAAAAAGACATATTTATAATTGTAAACAAATGTTTGGATGGTATATCAGTAATTTACAGTTTTAACAGCTCCAAGATATTTATAAAGCTTCATGAATCAGCTTTTCATTTAGGAGCTATTTGTTTGAAATAAAAGCTTGATGTTAATGTATCCAAACGGAACTATTTATTTTAAAGGAGATTATTTTTTAACAAAAAGCTAACAGCTCCCCCAAAAAGCTCCTACCAAACAGGCCCTTATTATACAAATCAAACATAATTAATAACGACAATGAATCATTACATTACATTATTCATTTCGTTACATCATTTATTCCATTAATTTGATATTTCATTCCGCACTACAAAATGAACCCTTAATGTAATGGATTTATCGGTAACTGTATAAAATAATTTAATCCAGTTAATTAGACAAAACAAATTTACGGTGTCAAATAAAAAGAAGTGACAACAAACCCATGTATATATCTCATTTCAATTTTAACAAACGCAATGCACGAGCACAAAACCTTCATTTAATCAAGATGCAGAAAACTGTTCACCATTATGAACGAAATCAATGCGTTCATATTCTATAACATATTGATTAGCTGGTAAATAATCCGCTAATAAAACTTTCCTAAAAACATTACATAACCTAAAAAAAACCAAATCAATGAATATTTTAAGAAACAAGATACACGACATATTATGATCGAAATCCATGTCATTAACACGTCGTTATATTTAGTTACTTCATCAATAGATGTTGATCTAATCTCTGTTATTCTTATCAAAACTAGTCACCAAGTAAACACTTTTCACCAAAAGTACATGTCTAATTGTCTATGTATGATATATCAATCGTAACAAACCTTTTTTCAAATTAATAAGTACTTAAAAATATTCAAAAAATACTTTCACGTTTTTTGTCCAATTAAAACATGCTTTTAATACTTATTCTTCATACTTTCCATTTGACTCGCCTCTTCACATGTTAAATCCTTAAACCCTTTGAACCATTCCACTTCTTCATGCATCACATTCTCATAACCCCTCAACCTTAACCTACACACCCTTTTTTCACTAACCTACGCCACCATGACTATCATACGCCTCATCACCCTAACCCTAATGATCACCATGATCATCACCACTGTCACAAGTCACAACATCACTGACATCTTATCAAACTTCCCAGAGTACTCAGTCTATAACGACTACCTTACAAAAACAAGACTTAATGATGAGGTCAACAGCCGTGAAACAGTCACTGTCCTTGTTTTAAACAACAACATGACGACAAAACTTGGTGCAAACGAACCCCTTGCGGTTATGAAAACTGTGTTAAGTATTCATGTTTTGTTGGATTTTTTTGATAGGGAGAAGCTAATGAAAATTGGTGGTGGATCACAGGTCTCAACTACGTTGTATCAAACGACTGGACATGCGTTACAAGATACGGGGTTTGTTAATATAACGGATTTGCCAGGTGGCAAAGTCGGGTTTGGATCTGGTAATGCCAGATCCAAACTCGGCTCGTTGTTTGTTAAAGATGTTAAGGAGTTTCCTTATAATATTTCTGTTTTGGAGATAAATGCTCCTATTATTGCCCCCGGGATATTGAATACCCCCTGGATACCTGTTAACATTAGTAGTCTATTGGAGAATGCCGGGTGTAAGATCTTTTTGGAAATGTTAAAGGAACAAGGGGTTTTGACGGTTTACGAGGGGGCGGTAAATGCTGGGATCACGGTGTTTGCACCATCGGATGCTGCTTTTAATAAGGTTTTGGGATTGCCCGAGTTTAAAAAATTGCAGCCTGGAGAGCTTATTTCGCTTTTATACTATCATGCGATACCAAGCTATGTTCCGAAAGGTAGTTTAGCGTCGGAAAAAAATAAAAATGTTACTACTTTCGCAACAACTGCAATTCAGAATTTTTATTTTATGATTAAAAGTTTTGGCGATTCCTTTACTGTTAGTACTGGTGTTGATGAGGCTCGTATTGAAAGTACAATTATAGATGCATCGCCGGTTTCTATCTTCAAAATTGAGAATGTTCTTCTACCTATCGAGTTGTTTAATGGGACAATTATTTCTACACCTCCACCAGCACCAGCTCCAGCTCCAGCTCCTGAATCAAGCCGTTCTGTGCCAGGACCAGTTTCTACTGATAGTTCTTCGTCTTCGAGCCCAGCTGGTGGGCCCGATCAGGCCGATGGTCCAGATGCTGATGTGGGGGACAACAATGCAAGTGATGCTTGTGATGGTAAAGTGATTTATCAAGCTTCAGTTCTAGTGTCAATCTTAATGATATTATTTTTTTAAGTTATGTTTTTTTATTATGATTTGATGATTTTATGGTTTTATTGTCTACGTACTACTAGTTATTAGAAGTTCGCTGGTTTTTAGTGTGGTTAATTTAGTTTATGATTTGGGATTTTAATGTTGATTATTGGGTTTTAGTTAATGATTTACTTCATTAGCATCATATATATTTGATTTGTATGTTTTGATTGGTAAATTTTACAATAATTTAATCGCATTTCTATCTAAATATTTAATTATTGGTTATTTATGGCGTTCGATTGATTTAGAAAAATTGAATACACTTGGTTTTAAATTTTAATGCTTGCCCCTTAATTCCTTAAAGCATGCATTAATTGTCGTCGTTACATTACGAAATTTAGTAAACGCATGTTATAGTTACGGTACGTTTTAAACATACTCTCTTTGTTTTCTTTCAAACTAGCATTATACCCGCTCATTATCTTGTAATCAAAACTTTTGACGAACAATGTTATTTGATTATATATTTTCGTGATAATTCACTACAGAAAAAAATGTCATTTTCCCATACTAATATGTACACTATTAAAAAGTGTATAAAATATTTTGAGTTTATTAACATTTATAAATGTGTAAAAATTGGTTACATAAGTAAGTGTAAACAAATTTTGAAAAAACAAAAAAGTTTCCACTTTCCACTCTTATATTTGTTAAAAAAATAAAAAAATAATAAAAAATAAAAAAATTCTATAACTCTACACTTAAGTGTGAAAAAATCTAAAATTTATCCGCCTTTATAAGTTACTAGTCACACTTAACTTAAGTGTAAGTAAAATGATTTTAGAAAATACTACGTGGCTGTGGCTTAAGTCTTAGAAATTGAGACTTGAGGGACTAAAGATCCAAACATGAAAAGTAAATCCACAATGTTAGTTATATTAAAAAGAGAAAAGGGAGTGAAAGAAGCGATCAATCTCTAGAAACAATTCGGTTGGGAATTAGTAGAACGTTCGGTGAATATTTCATGAACAATTCAGTTATATTCATTTATTTATTAAATGAACGAACATGAGAAATATTTTACGTTCATTAGTTAAATTCATTTACTCCCTCCGTCCCACATTGACTGTCCAGTTTGACTTTTTCAAGTCTTTCTTTTTTAACTTTGACCTTATATATTTTTGTTTGTATTATATAATATTTGATAAAAATTATACCAATGAAAAGTACATTTAAAACTCAATCCATTCATATATTTTGCATCAAGTATTATATAACACAAGAAAAAATAATTAAAGCTAAAGTTGTAAAGGAAATACTTAAAAAGTCAAACATGGACAATAATTATGGGACGGAGGTAGTATTTATTAAATTTCCATTAATTTATTTTTGTTAACGTTGATTATGCGTTCGTTAACGTTCATTTATTTATTTATATTCGTATATCACATTTTTTTTAATTGTATAGTTTTAAAATTGGTTTGTTTAAACAAAATAATATATTGTGCAAAATTTAATAAAGTTTATGTTTGTTTGTGCATGTTCATTTGTGTTCGATCGTTTATATTCGTTTAGTGTATTAGTGAGTGAACATAAACGAACCTGAACAACTAATTTTCTTAATTAACGAACATGAATAACAAAATTCGTCTGTTTAAGTGTTTGTGTCAGTTTATTTATCCGGTTAAAATTAAAACATGAACAAGGCTCCGTTTGTGTTCGTCTGATTCGTTTACAGCTCTAGGAATTAGTGTTCTAATTCAAGAACAAGTCTCTAGCAATCATCTTCCTCAAGTAAGTAATCCATGATCATTCAATTGATGGTTATTAAAAGGTAGGTTTCATAAGCAAAATTTGGGCATTTTGGGTAAAAGGGTTTTAAGTTAAAGTAGTGATGTTATAGTGTTTATAAGTGATGTAAAGCCTCTTTATTAGTTATGCATTGAGATAATGAGAAGTGTTATGTGTTTATAACAATTCTTGCTAGGAATCAAGAATGATGGTGTTTGGCTTTGAGATAGTATAGCTTTGTAATGAGGTAAGTAATATGGTTATAATGTATTGTTATATCAATTTCTCATATATATGATTATTATTTGTTTTACATGAAATATTTTGATGGATTCTAGATTTATGGGTTATGATCATGGGAATGATAATTGGGCGTTATCATGGGTTATGTTGATGTTAGGATGTTTATGAAGTGTTAGAGCTCTAGGTGCAAAGTTGAGCAAGAGCCTCTTCATTCGGGCCCCACCCCTGCCACATCACCAAACACCTCAACTTCAACTAACCACAACAAACCTCCATCACTAAACAACAAATCTCAACTTCCCTATTAGGGTCTCACCTCTTACACATTTATTTTTTTTACTCATTTCATTAAATAAATTAAAATTCATTTCACAAATACTAAAAAATAAAAAAACATACTAATTTTATTTCATAAAATAAAAAGTTACAATACGGAAAAAAAACGATACGAGAAAAAAAAAAACACGCATACAATATGGAAAAGAAAATACGATACAAAAAAAAAACATACGATACTAATACGAAAAGTAAACATTTTATTCGTCATCTTCGCGGTCGAGATTTTGGTATTTCTGAGTTATTCGTGCTTGTCTCTTGCGAATTACTTCAGCTCTAACCGGGTCAGTAACCGTGTTTGGATCGAGCATTAGCATCTGCATATCCTGCCACTCCAACAACGCAGCTTCTTTCTCGAACGCCTTTTCCTCCCTCTTCTTCCGCACCTCGTAACAAGCCGTTTGAGCGTCTTTCGCTTGATTATACTTTTCGGATAATTGTCCCGAAAAAGTACTCGTTTGACTCCCCCCGGAACTCGCTGCACTCGACGTTTCCGTCGACTTTTGTTTCTTTCCGGGTCGCCTGTTGTTTCTTTCGGGACGAGGTCGTTTGTCCGGCCCGAATATATCCTCAAGACATGTAATGTCTAGAGGTTCTTCAGCATCCCATTTCGGGTAGCGTTTCAGGATATCCCAAACGTGAAGCAAAGTGAAACCCCTCTGTCCAAAACGTAGTGAGAAGTTCGTTTTGGCATTCTCGACATGATCATGCTCATTTTCACCACTGCGACGCTCTAAATGTTTATAAATAGCGTTGAATTTTTGGCAGTCGGCATTGATCCTTGACCATTTACCGGATAGCATGTTTTTGGTTCGTGGGGCTTCAGTAGTCCGCTCGTTGAAAAGTGCATGAATTTCGTTCCAAAAGAATTCATTCTCTTTGTCATTTCTCAGATCTTCGTCTTGGGAAACTTCTATCAACGCTTCCACAAGAATCGTTTCTTCTTGTTTTGACCACAACTTTCGCGCACGCGTATGAGCAGCTTCTTCCAAGTCATCGTCATCGTCCGCGTCCAAATTTACGACGTTTTTTCCTCTTTGGGCTTTGGTTTTTTTTCCTCGGCCTTTGGGCGGTGATCTTGGCTTAGGTACTTTAAACGTACCTTGATTTGGTTGTGACGGTTGTATTGGTTGTGATTGAGGAAAAGTGGATGGTTGATTCGGGTTATAAAATTGTGGCGACGAATTGAATTGTTGTTGACTTGCGAATCCTTGTTGAAACGCTAATTGTTGGTTACGGTAAATGTCATTCGGATTTAATGGATGTGAACCATATGGCGGTGAAGGGTTTGGACTTTGAGACGAAGGACTAGAAGAGTTTGAGGCTCCCCCGTATTGACGTTGGTTTGACGTTAGGAGGTTCGTGAAATAACCTCCTTCGTTCGGGTTTTGAGACATTTTTTTTTTTTTTGCTTAGGAGAAGAGGTATAGAAATATTTAGATTAGATTGTTAAATGTAGTGAAGAGAATGGAAGAAGAAGGTTAGTATTTATAGTTGTAAAAGAGGGTAGAAAAAAAAAAAAAAAAAAAAAAAAAAAAAAAAAAAAAAAAAAAACCGTTGTGTTTAAACGGTAATGTCCCCCATTTTTAAATTCTCAAACGTTCACCTCTTACATGTTGTCAGAATTTTGCTTCGCCGTGGCCACGGGGAGGGGACCAACGGCGAGGGGGGTTTGGTGTGGCGGCGAGCAACGGCTCGCCGTTGTCATTGCCAACTAGGACGGCGAGGGGTGCTTCCCCATCTGCACCTTGTGCTCTTAGTGATGATTTGTGAGTTAACCCAAACATCCTTCGTTGAAAATTATGTGTTATAGGATGCTAGAAAATTTTTGGTATGATTAGTCATGTTTGAAAAATTATATAAAATCAATAATAGCTCGAATTTAGTCATGGCCTGAATTTAGTCATATTGATGTTTATGAAGTTAGTAACATAAGTGTGGATGCTGACGTTGTTATGATAATATAATTTACAATTACAGAAATGCCAAGTGTTGAAGAAATATGAACAGAAGCACTAGACAAGAGTTAGGTTAGGCTAGTAGATAAACTAGCTAAGGTAAGTGTTTTACCTAGTTTTGCCTCTAGATACGGTATGTGAAGAATTGACGTGGTTAGGTGATGGTGAATGGTAAGTGTCTTTTGGGTCACAGTTGAGAAGTGTTGGTCTTGTAATAGAGAGCTTCTACGGTGTAAAGGCGTGGTATGCTATACGGCGTAGATAGCATATGGTTTTCAAGTTTTTGTAAGAGACATTCTTTACGGTGTAGAGGCCCAGTTGGCTTTAGGGCGTAGAGGCTATAAAAAAAAGTAGCGAATCTGGTTTGGGTCACTTAACTAAACATTCCCGCATAAAGTCTAGTTCAAATACTTTGTCCAATTCATTCATTGTAGTTTAGCTTCTTAATTGTAATTTCCCATTCTCTCAAATTCTCGTGTAACTAATCATTCAATTGTGATAGTGAAACTACTTTTCGAGCTCAATTCTTCCATTAACTCTCTTGAATAGTTTTTAGCTTTCTTCAAATTATCCTAATTCCTGGAATAACTTATCATGGTAAAGAAGTTTCCATGATATAAGATCAATTTCTTGTTCCTCAATCATATTATAGAGTTTGTGCAAAAAAAAAAATAGGTACACGACGACCATCATCACCCCCACCATCCCAACCACCTCGTCCAGCAACCACTTTTTGTGTCAAGTCACTTAATGCTGTAAAATCATCTGTGTCACTCGCTGGCACCTCAAATTGATCTTAAATGGCCTCCAACTCTTTCTTGATGTCAAGAAAATCATTGCTCGGGTTAAAATGAACAAAATTTGTTTTTTTTGGCCAATGTCTTTGTATAAAATAAAAATGGGATTGTGGATCTAGGACTCGATATTTTGGACCTCTAACAGAGTTTTCTCTGTATCAAATTTGAATCAGTCAATGGTATCATAGGTGCACATAATACGGAGTAACAGAAACCCATGTTCAATCAGTCAAGTTTGTCACTTCACAAACTTTTCTCAAACTCGAATGGTCTTTACAATGCATTTTTTTTTTCTTCCAGTTCAGTATTTTTATTCGCATTACTTATGTCTTTACAATATTAATCTCTCTTCTCTCTTTTTTTTTTTTTTTTTTTTTTTTTTTTTTTTTTTTTTTCATATAAATTTTCAAGGTATTGTTAAAAAGAATCTTTGAATAAAATAACTTTTTGAAACACTGTTGAAGTATATTGTAAAACCTAATAAAACATTATATGACATGATGCAAAGAAACATAATGAAACATTCAAAAACCATAAGTTTTGCAGACAGAAGCTTGTATGGTACCATGTCCACTAAATGCTTGTACACGGTTTGCAGTGTGTAACAAGAAGTTCACCACTTGACCCTTAGGAACCCTACTGGTTGCTTACGAATAAGTAAAATCATGATGATGAGGTTTGAGCTCATGCCTTTGTTTGATGGAACATTTGTTGGCATGTATCACTAGCGCTCTGTTGGTAAGGATGATATCTGGCTCATGAGTCGTTGAGACGACCCAGCTTGTCCAGACAATACTCGGTATCGACCAGAATCACGTACTGTCAACGTATCTCACAGCTTGTATCATAATGAGCCACATAAAGCAGATTATTAAATTTTAAAATCAAAACCCAGGCATAACATGCAAATTGCCTCTTTCTTGATGTTTTCAGTTTGGTGATCTGGTATTTTGATTGATTGTTTCCATGAACACGGCTGCCGTGTGCTAGTTACATAATTGTACTTTACTACTGTAGATGTTTGTCACAGATAACACAAGTAATTAAAAGCTACTTTCATGTTATATGTTGTTTGATTAAATTAACTTAACATAACAAAATAATTCAATATTATACTTATTTTATCCGTTAGAGATAAACTGTAATCTAATCAATTCAACTGAGTGTAATCTAAATCAATTCAACTGAGTCAATAAACTGTAATCTAAATCAATTCAACTGAGTCCCTTATTGAGCTGCCACGAACCTAGTTTTAACTTCAACAACAAGCTGCAAAATATACTATGCATTCAATAACTTAAGCTTCCGTAGACTTGCATAAACTTGTACAGCATCTCGTCGTTTAAGCTATGCAACATAACCCACATATTAGAAAGACTGAGACAAGACACAGAACAAACCATTGAATCATCCAGCACCAGGTTCTTCATTTGTAGCTCCATGATATGATGCAGCTATAATTTCTGCAAGGCTAGGTTCAGAACTAGACTGCTGCTGCTGTCTTGGAGATTCCGAAACTCTAGGTTTTTTTGCACTGACAGAATGTGGAAACCATTGTTTCTTATGTGGTTTCCAAATCACAGGTTCCAGAAACTTCCAAGGGTCTTCTACCATAGACTTGTTGTAGAACATGTCAGGCCGTTCTTCTGCTGACACATGATTATGGCCACCTCCTTGTCCCTGTCCTCGCCCTCCACCCCTACCTCTCCCATAACTTGCACCTGAGCTCATGTTATTTCCGGACCATAGCCCTCTGCCTTGATTAGAACCAGAGCCAGGGTACCCTCCTTGACTAGAGCCATAGTTGGGGTTGTTCCTGAAGTGGGGTTGAGGACCAGGGTAGCCTCGTTCTGAACCATGATACGGGCTGAAGCGGGGACTAGGACTAGAACCAGGACCTGGACTAGCGTAGCCACCTTGTCCTGGACCACTGGTAAAGTGGGGTTGAGGGCTACTGTAGCCGAAGTTTCCTGGACCACGGTAACCACCAGGCCGTGGACTATTGGTGTTCCAACCCCTGCCTTGAAAATTATGATTTGGGTTGGGGAAATTGCCACCTTGTAGTGCGTTAGGTGTATAATGACTAGCATTTGAATAATGTCCTTGTGGCTGCTGCATTCGCTGATTTGGAGAGTGGTTTATATGCGATTGGAGGGAAGGTGAGGATGATGTTTCATTGCTCCATGGCCCTGTTGAACAAGCAAAAAATCTTTTGTATATTAGTAAGAATCCATTCAACGCATGCTAAGACGTAGTTTACAGTAAGAAAGATGAGTATACAGAGAATCAAACCACTATTGTATCCAAGCTAAGTAAGACTCTAGCTTCAAAACCATTCCAAACAGAAAGCAGCATACATAAATCGGAGTACAAATGTTTTTTGGGATTTACATTCACAGTTTTGTCCAATCGTTCATTCTTGCAAACTATAGCACTCTTTTTTGGTTTCAGGTTGCTAATTTTTAAAGGCCGAATACAATAGTTCAAAAGGCAATCGCTCCTAAAACTATGTGTTTATGACCTTAAGAGAAAAATAGTATGCATGTTGCTACCTATATAGCATCAAATTAGTAAGTCATAAAATATGTTTCAGGAAAAGTCAGAAGTCATATGCTTCCAAATTGATTATGGAGTTATCAACCAAATCAATCATCCTAAAAGGTATTCTCTAAAGTTCAAGTGAGAACATTCAATTACACACAGCTTCTTGAGTCTCAATTACAACAACAGAACAAAAGTTCACTAATTCTTTGTTTACAGTTTTACACACAGCTTCTACATAGTCACTACAAGGTCAAAAATTCACGCTTGCAAACTACAGTGCTCATCGTTGTTTTGAGGATGTCAACTTTCAGAGAGTCCAAACACTATGATTCAACAAGTCAATCTCTCATTGATAAAACTATGACCTTATAATAAAAACTTACCATGCATGTTGCTAGCACTAATATATTCCAATTCATAAAACATGTCTCGAGAAACATTCAGAAGCAACGTGTTGCCATATTAAACTTCGAGTTAAGTTTTATATCAATCCAATCATATCCTAAAAGGTCAAACATTCTGTGGACATAATCAATTGCATACAGCTTTTTGCGTCTCAATTACAACTAGCCAAATAAGTTTTTGTAGAGAGGGATGATAATGTGAAATTAACAGCATGAATATAGCATAGGAGGTTGGGAGTTGGGAAGCATAATAAGTTAATAAATATATGATCAGAATATGATATTACGTGTTGGAGTTGATGAATAGTCCTGTGATATCTGAGAGGTGACCTTGCTCCTTTGCTTGTTTCCAGAGTATGCAGCCATTGGGTCAGTGTAATAATTAAAACTCTGAGCAAACGGTTGTGCCTGACTTTCGGGGTTAGCTGTAGATTCAATAAGTGGATTGGAGAGATTAACAGCTGAATGAGCACTTGCATCGTTATTGGTTGCCTCCTGCGAAGCTTCCATTCGCATGGCTTTTAGTCTCTCTCTTCTCTGAGCTGACTCCTCCATTAAATATGCTGTAAATGCTCCTGAAACTACACATACAAAGAGTGCATGATTACATACACGGATACACCTATATAACAAGCGCATCCTAATGTTTTGCTATATATTGGAGTAAAATGGGAAAACAGTTAAACTTAGCTAAAAAGAAAAAAGGGTAAAACCGTGGCCGAAACTCAAAAGTTCTCCAAAGTATTCATATGCCAAAACTTCTTAAAGCACTTACTCTATATAACTATATTATTATTCCATGCATATAGTTTCTCTTATCTACATTGATCGTAATTTAAAGAAATGTTGACGGGTTGGACCACCCTGGCCCTGCCCTTTGAATCTGTTATTAAATGTTACAGTTTTGACCCTTTACCCAACCGCCCAACCACTCATAAGCTCAATGACTCTATCATATGTGCATGATTATATTCGTTTCTTAAACATAGTAACAATTACTGACATAAGCACGTCAATGAGGACAAAAATAAAATAATCAAAATCGCAATACTTTCCAGCATAAGATGTTCACTTGTGCTTTTAGGCAAACATATATTAACTTTCAAATTCAGATTTCTATACAGATAGTTTGGAGCGTTAACACCAACATTTTCCGTAAAAAACCAAGTTGGAGCAATGGTTTATCTAAAACTTTATGTGGAACTAAGATACTACAATGGACATATCATGGAACATAAAATAAGCAATATTAACCCCTAAAACTATATAAGCTGCAATGCACTGGCAAACATGAACTTTTTTTTTTTTTTTTTTTCCTTTTCTTTTTCTTTTGTGTGTGAGCGGGCAGGGGATGACGGTATTTGTATTCTCTACAAGATTACCAACTGAGTTTAATTAAGGTCACTCGTTTCTAAACGTAAGTAAGATCAGCGGGATCATCTTGCCTATATCTAAACTCAGCCCCTAATACAATGGATATCGGTTAGGCATTTACAGGAAACGAAACCTAACGCAAAGGGGGTGTTTGTTTAAGGTTATCCGTGGGCTTATTAGCTTATTTAATTTCGGCTTATATTTCATAAGCCCAAATTCCCCAGCTTTTTTTGAGACATAAAAGCTTATATAAGCTTAATATGATGTAATAGATTTATATACGCCTATCAGTCTCAAAAAAGCCGGAAAATGCCGGGTTTATGAGGGTGTGTTTGTTTCAGCTTATATAGCCTGCTTATTTGGTTTTGGCCTTACGTTTCGTAAGCTCAGTTTTTGTGACTTATTTTGAAACTTTTCGGCTTATATAAGCTTTATATGTCATAATAAGCTTATATTATCAAAAAAAATATTACAAAATAAGTCACAAAAAGTGAGCTTATGAAACATAAGCCCAAAACCAAATAAGTCATAAGCCGAACCAAATACCCCCATATAAGCTGAAATCAAATAAGCTAATAAGCCCACAAATAGGATTAAACATCAAATCCAAATCAGAATTTATATATCATTTACCTATACCATAATGAAAATATTCATATAAAATTATCAATCTATAGGCTATTAAAAAAACCAATTTACATATATCATAACAAATTAGGGGTTTAAATAAATAAGAAGTAAACCCTAAAGAACATAATCCAAAAATTTGTATAGACAAGAGAGCTAATTAACCTGAATGAAGTTGCGGAAACCCAAATAGTTTTTCAGGAATTTGTTAAGGATTTGAAAGGTTTTGCGTGTTGGTTATATGTGTTAACGGTGTGTTTGTTAACGGGTACGGGAATGAGGGTATGGTTGATGGTGAGTGTTATGTTAGTGTGTTTAAAGTTTAAACTATGAAGATTATCAAAACCCATGCTTTTGGGTTATGGAATAGGGTTAATTGGGTTTGTGTATTAGGGGGTGGCAACCTTGCCACACCATGCCTCCTCTTTTAAATCAAACAACCAATCAAGTTTGTCCAATACATTTTTTGCCTAAGCTTGCCTAAACCTTCTTTTTTAGTGGCAATCTTGTCTAAGTTTTTGCCTAGTCAAGCATTAATTACATTTATTAAGTTTTTGCCTAAACCTTCTTTGTAATGTTCAAATAAGTCTTGGAAATGATTTCTGCCGAATCGGTGAGATATACCGAAGTTAATGCCGAATCATGCTTGCCGAATGGATGGTAGTGTGGTTTGCCGATCGGTAATGGTTGCCGAACATGAAATGCCGAAGGGTTGCCACCCCCCTTAAAATGAGGTATTTTAAGTTTGAAAATATGACTGATGTATTTCACATTTTCTCTTTCTTTATCCTCACTTTCATCTTAAAATATGTTGTAATCTTATACTTAGACATATCTTTAGGCAGATAAATCATTTACCTAAAAACTCGGGTTATTCGGATTTTGGAATCGCAATAGAAACAACATGCGAAGTAGATTTAGATAAAACAACTACCTTATGAAAATAAATTAGAATTTTAGAATCGGACAAGTTATGCATGCCCTTAAAAACACCAATGACACTTTTTTTTTTTTTTTTTTTTTTTTTGTTTATATTATGAAACTGTGAAACACAAAATGTTAAAAAAATAAAGTTTAAGAAGTCAAAAGTATTAAACTGGCAAAAGTATGGGAAAACTGATTTAAAAAAATGTGTTGTAGTTTAAACAGGAAGAGAAAAAAAAACATACTATTGTACTTTTCTTGTAGAGCAAGGGGTATGTATAACATAACTTTTTAGAATAAGGGATAATACGTAAAGTGTGTAAGTATATCAGATAAACCAAGTGAGCATATGAAATTAAGAACTTATCTAAATGTACTTTTCTTGAATTTGGTATATTTTTTTAAATGATTGTAATGTCTTCTCTAATTTTTTTTATTTTTATAATTTTGATGTTATTATAAAATTACGAAACATAATATATAAAGTTTGACAAGTAAAAAGTAGCAAAATATAAAAATATGGAGCAGAAAACCATAAAAAATTGTTTTATACTATTAATAAAGTGAGTAAAACTGCCGAAAAAAATGCAAAACATAAAATATAAAGTTTGACAAGTAAAAAGTAGTAAAAGACAAAAAATAAGAAACATAAAACTACAAAACATTGTCTTGTCACAACATGGACAGTCCCATATATATAAGGAACCGTCCAACTATAAGGGACAGTCCCGTAGGACGCTCTTGGTTTTGTCTTGATGTGGTAAAATGTTTATTTGGTGAAAATTTAATAGATTTGGGCGGGAAAACTATATTTCAAATTTCAAATATTTTCTTTTGAATAAAACATTTCTTATAATTAGAAAATTAATTTGTATAAGTTATTTGTGTAAAAAGGTTTTGTTACATTTATTAAAATGTGAGTTTTATGAACAAAATAACTTCTTTGATCATTTAACTAAATTGATATATGTTTGTTCATACCTTAAGTGATGTTGTAGTTGAAACGAATTTTCTCGGTTAAAAACTTATCAAGTGTATTTTTACATAACATGGTTTTACATTTTATGATTATTAAAACGTATAGAATTGAATAATGGAAATGACGTTTTTGACATATTTGTATTAACAATCTTTGTTCTCTCTTTCCATGGCCTTTTGAATTATATAAACGGAGCTCGATTGAAGAATTTCTGACCGAAACAATGCAACCAATCCAAAATTTTCACCTGGGTACTTATACGCTGTATCCCCATAAATGGATACATCGTATGTATTCAAAGAGCGTCTTGGGTCTTCATGAGATAGGGTCCACGGCATATCTACATAATCCGATACGCCGTATTCTTAACAACCTTCAAAATGGTTAAGTATAACATACGACGTATTCCAATAAATGGATATGCCGTATACTTCTGAGTACGATCAAGTCTTGAAATCTTCTTAGTATTTGTACAACGTATCTGAAGAATGTGGATACGCCATATACTCGTGCTGGGACTTTTACAAATCTTCCAATTTAGCCCCAAGCTTCGTCGTTTTTTGTGTCTTTTCTAAAATTGCTTCATGTTAGGAATACAAATATTCATATGAAAGACTCGGTCACCCCGAGTATGGTGTAGCATCATATAGCTCGTAGTATTTATCATATTAGTATAGATTACGTTTCACCATGGTGTCGGGTTGGGTCTTTACCCACTGTCAGCCCGAACCATAGCCTACTAAAGGCGTGTAGGAAATATGTATAAATACCATCACCCACCAAGGGAGAGGGTTAGACATTTCATTCATTTTAATCTAAAATATCACTTTCTCTCTCTAAAAGTTCCACTTATCTCTCTAATTCTCTCTACAATTCGATCCAAACCACAAATCCATACATGTTTATGTTTATGAGTATACTACAATTGGTATCAAGAGCGTTGGTTAGATCTTTGGGAGTGTGTATACTCGGATTGTTTGCTTGGTTTTGTGGTTTCTAGTTTGGTTCGACTTGTTTAGGTTGAAAACACTCCAGTTTGATTGTGTTTGTGGTTTGAATTGTAAAATGTTTGTACTTTAATGATTAGTGATGTTATATATGCTGGGTTTAGTGCTGTTATATATGCTTGGTTTAGTGCTTGGATTGTGTGTTTCATGGTTTAGTGAGGTATTTGAGTCAATTCGTGGGTAGTTTTAGGTGTATTCTCCACTGCGATTTGATTTTTGTATCCCATTTCTTGGTTGCGAGTTGACAGAAGTGAGCTGCGAGTTGAAAATTTGCTTGGGCTGTGAGTTGGCATTATTCCTAAAATAGTTAAAAAGACAAAATTGCTGAAAAGGACTGTTTTGTCCTTTGTGTGTTGCAAGTTGGTGAACTGCTGCGAGTTGGATAGCGACAGCTTTGTCTTATTGTTGCTGCGATTTGACTGTCCTGCGATTTGACAAATTCTGCGAGTTGATAAGGTCTGTGAGTTGACAAAGGTCTGCGAGTTGAGTATTTATGCGAGTTGATAGTTTGATGCGATTTGATTGCTTGTTGCGATTTGACTTCTACAGTTTGACCAAAGTTGACTTTTTACGTCAAAACTTCAAACGTCCATAATCTGTTTTTAGCGAAATGCCTGTCAAAACAACTGGAACAACCTGAATATTGAGAGGTTTCACACGAAGTCGTGAAACGAATTTTTCGAGGCACAAATCACCTCCGGAATGAAGTTATTGAGGTTTTAAGTTTTCAGACCAAAATTTCACCATAACAACTGGCATCAGCCAAACCAAATCACCATTAAACAACATATAACCTTGTCCATCAAATGATCATCGCGTTTAACACACAATCTCTAATCGTTGTGCCGGCCCAACAATTATCATAACACTTATCAAGCATCATTTCACAGTTTCTTCTTGATTTTGTAAAATCCCCCGAAAGAATCTATTTCTCGGTTTAAATCATAGATTTGTAATATCCCGTGCACATTCATATCAAGCACTTCGGATTCAGTCATTGCTGAGGTACTCAAACTGTATGACATGGTCGATGAACAGAAGATTCCCAACAAAGTACAACAGACAAATGGTGTTGAGTCAGATGCTGTTAATCTGGGAAATAACGATGTTATCCCATATGAACAACATGTGAAACACAACAAAGCGTCTGTTGTACCTAGTAGTGTATCTTCTGTTATTATTGATGATAATGTGTTGCATGAACAAAAGATTCCTAACAAAGTACAACAAACAAGCGTTGTTAAATCAGATATTACTGGTTTGGGAAATAGTAATGTTATCCCACATGAACAATATGTGAAACACAATGACGTGTCTGTTGTACCAAGTAGTGGATCTTCTGTTGTAGATAATGCTTTTCGATTGAATGAAAACACCGTGTTTATCCCTAATGACTCTATGACCACTAGACTTAACATAATCAAAGATCATGTGACCATATATGAACAACGGGAAAAATTTGAGCTAACTGAACGTGAGTAGAAAATGGATTGGCAAATGCGTACATTCATAACAGAACGTAACTTAAAGGAAGGAACATTAAAAAAGGAGTTATATTCTTTGCGAAAACAACTTGATCAATCTGTTAAACAAAAATAGAAGATTCAAGAAAGTGTAAAAACGATAAAACAAGATTTCAATGAAAACGAAACAAAACTCTTAAATGATTTTTCCAGACTTAAAACGTTGAAGAATAAACTTGAAAACAAGTTGTACACACAAGGCCAAACCATTGAAACTGCTCAAATGATTCAAAAGCATAAAAGTTGTATGATGAACACAGTGAAAAGGATGTAGGTGAACCTAAATAAGATTGCCTTAGGAGCATTAGAGCTGCCCAACCTGCTTTATATGATGCAAATGTTATGCTTAAGCCTCGTCATGCCCCTCCTGATGTGTCATCTTTTGAAGAGAGTAATGAGATAGAAGTAATTAATAGAGAGAGATTAATTTAAAAAATGAAGGATCCCAAGTGCATAAAAAATTGTGTCATAATCAAACCCTATGATTATCATAAGGAGAACATCTTAACTATTTTTGCACCTCAAACTAAGTTGACTCCTGAACAAATATTTTAGTCATTAGACATGGAAAAAAGAAAGATCGAAGAACTTCAAGCCAAAACTCCTCCCTTTAGGAAAATAGCTGCAGCAACGGTGTACCCTCCCAATACACCCATGCACTTAGTGCCTTTAACTCTTCCCACAAAATGTAAAACTCTTATTAGCATCTACGTTCTTTGTCAAATGTTTGCCGATTTCGATAAAACATGTAAGAAGAGAATTACACCAACGGGAAATAATGAAGGGGAAAGGTTGAACAAACCAAACAGTGTTACTTAACTGAGGTCATACCATTTCTTAAACTCATTAAAGAACATTCTGAGGGTATGCAAAAAACCCTTGAAACTGAAGTGAAAGAAATGAAAGAAGTGTTTAAAAATGAGGAAAATGAAGGAAAACAAATTGCAATTGATCTTAAATGCAGTGAAATTGAAAAGAAAAACATTCGCATCACGAATGAGAATTTGATTGCTAGATGTATTAAATGTATTTTATACTGCTACTAATTCTGCACTATCTGCTTGTCAATTTCATGAGATGTCCGTTGCATTGAATGTTTTCCAGAATCATGTTGTTGAGCTTGAGGGGGAGAATTTAAAATTGCATGATAAAATTCAAAACGATGACCATGATAACATGGTTAGGCATTTTTCAAAACTAGAGGTTGATAATCTTAATTTGCAATTAAAGTATCAACATTTAGAAGAAAGAATTAAAATCTCAAATGCCAAGACATCTACGGATGCTCCTGAATTTGACGTGTATTTTGAATTAAACAAACGGGATGAAAAAATTCAAGCTCACACTAACACGATTCGAAAGTTGAGGGCCCAAATTGCCCAATTAAAAGAGTGAAGTGACTGGCAACAATAATATAACATCCCGTAAATTTTCCCTATAATTAATACATTATTACAACGTAAATTAACCATTTTTACCAATAACAATTTTTTTTATATATACACTTTCGCCGATTGCTATATTTTTCACCATTTACCTTGAAACGATACTCACAATCGTGCTTTAAAAATCTAAATAACGCGAATAACTAAAAACGTTTATATTTAATAAATATACGTTTCGTCAATCAACCAAACACGTTATATACGTTTCCCGAGCTTATGAAAAATTTCCTAAATTATCAATAATAACATTGGGCCTCAAACCCCCCCTCCAAACTACACCAACCGGACTATTAAATTCTACCTTTTCTTTTTCTTTTTTTTCCTTTGGACCTGATCCACCAACGAGCCCAGCAAGCTCCTAGCCCAAAACACACCCTAATGTTATTATTATAAGGTCGCAAGTGCACGTTTACTTTGGCTCTGTTTCTTTGAAAATCACTTAACAACTTACCAATATCTTTACATGTCTTGTTAGAGCTCCCTGCAAGGAATCGGGATTGCCAAGTCGTTTCCATTTATTCCATCATTTGATGGTCGAATCATCTTCAAAGCTTGGTTCATCTATCGCGTAACACTACTACTTGCAACTTGATTTAAAAGCATGTTTTGCCTAGTAAACTAATTCATTCGACTACCAAACGATCCAAAACAAACTCCCATCCAGTCTTGGTCACGCTCAAAAGTTGTTGGACCCTTGGTGGACTCGACATAAGCAAGACACAACCGGTTCCCTCTACCTTTGTTTTAAATCGATTAGGAAAACAAGAAAGGGACATAACCATGTTAATTCTTACAAGAATTGTGACACACCCCAAGTACCATGCTATTATCACTTTCATACACATGTAACTTTGTATGACTCCAAAGGAACACCAAATGAATTCCCAATACAAGAATAGCCATGTTTTTAAGATTCCCTTCATTTACTTGAACACTCCAAACATGCCCTATAGGAAGCCATGCAAATCGAACCTGATTCCATCTTACAAAATCACTTACACACTCAAACACTCTTATACACTCTACCTCTAACCCTCCCCAATCCAAGAACATGCATAGTTATGGATACTTACACACATTCTTACACACCTTATGACAACACTCAAAACTCTCACCTCTCTTTCATACGTACAACCACACACATAGATTTGTAGTGCAAACCAAACTGCCCTCTTGCTTCTCTATATATATATAAACGAACAAACTTCTAACTCACTACAACTCACATCACATGCAATCATACATACACTCTTGTAGTTTCTGTCGAGCCAAGGTGGAAGAGAAAGAAAGATTTTGGAAACTAGGAACTGATTTTGGTTCGTGGGTGAGCCCTTAACCAAGCCTTAAACCATCACTAGGGCCGGATTTGAGCATGTGAGGGGTGATCAACCGCACAGGGCCTCAAATTTTATAGGGGCACAAATTTGACACATATACACATTTAGTTCAAGTTCGAGCAAAAATTTGACTCATATGTGTTATGAAATGTGATATACTTTGATCCATACATAAAGTCTGAAGAAAAACTTTTAGTTTTAAGTGATTTTCAACAGGATGCATAAACAGAGGTTGTGGGTCTCTGTTATAACGAAGAAGAAGATTACTTTAAATGTTTCGCATTTTAAATCCTTTAACTTATGTAGTTTGTACATTATTCTCCTATAACTATTATTTTTCAACTAGTGTAAGGTGGTTTACAAATATAACAATTTCAACCCTCAAGGTTGATAAACTTATTAAAGGTTAGTATGATAGGTTTGTGTACTTATAAAATTACCTTATTTATTATCAAAATTGTTTCAAACAAAAATTTATAGCATTACAAGTTTGACGTTTTGTTTTCAACTTTAATGTTTTTAAAGACTTAACTAAATCAATATCTTGCTTTTTAACCTTAACTAATTTTTACAAATGTGCAAATTCTTTCTTGTTTAATAAGTGTACATTATAATGATCGCACAGGGCCTCCAAAAACGATGGGACGGCCCTGACCATCACCCTTCCACATCTCACTGTCACTAAACCAAACTCAAACATAAAATGTTACTGTACTCTTGTTGTTCCTGTCGTGAAAAGAAGAGGAAGAAGACCATGCAATTTATTCGGTTTCATACGTACACACACTTTCACATTCATAATACTTAGTGCATGAGTCTTGGTCTCTTGTGGTGGGTACGGGCCGAAACTAGACAAATTCAAGGAGTGTAGCTTGACTTTCAAGACAAAAGGATGTTGGTTTTGGTTCGTTGTTGGAGTCTTATGCGAGCCACACGTCGCTTTTTCTGATCCTAGACTGTATCGAGTGTCCTCCCCACCCATAGGGGTGTTGTAAGTCTCATATATCTCCTTGATACGTACACTTTAGTTACCATAATGCTCTATATCGTACTACTCTTATCAGCTTGCTCGTTTTATTATGTGCTCTTGCTACACATATATTGTATACATACGTGTCATCTCAAATCATTTTGTGGCATGGCTTGGATTGGAGTGGAGTACTTATGATAAGCAAATAAAGGCATGAGAAAACTTTGAAAAGTAAAACGAATCGAACTAGTGAAAGCTTATACGTATCGGACTAAGAGGTTTTAGTTTTGTTTTAGATGGGTTGAGTACTTTAAATCTTGTGTTTGAGTCGCGGGTAAACACTAAACGAGTTGCAACTTAACATGAGTCGTTGAAGGGCTAAACAGCCCAACACGTTTCTATATAAGCCAAAGGAATAAACTGTGTCAACAAGCTGGAAATATAAGCTTGACAAGCTAGCTTGAACTCATCTTACCATCTTGACTCACACGAAGTAAATAGGAATAAGTGAGCTTTAAAACTAAAAGGATTTGGAAAAACCTGTTCGTCACCTGGAAAACCAAAGAAATACTTATTCGTAAGTGTTGGATTTTTGTCTGGGTAGCATGATATCGAACTGAGCTCAAGCTAAGCTAGTTAAACCTAAAACCTAACACAACTTCAAGAGAATGAAACACAACTCAAGCAATACAGAGGTGCGATTCCCTACAAAGGGGACTAAAAATACAAAGTCTACAAATGCTAGAAAACCACTCACCATGTGACAAGTGTCTACCACCCACCCACTCCCTCCCTTTTTTCTTTTTAAATTCGGTTAGGGGGCATTTTGGTCATTTTAACCCGTTTCTTTATTCCACCCTAAAACTTCAAACGCAAATATCTTTCAAACAACAAACTTTTACGAAAAACCGATTTCACCATAATTTTTAAAATTTAATCCTCTTTGATTTGGTATAAATCTTGTTAAATATTTTGAACTTTTTTTTTTACATATAAAGTGGGTCTTGATTTTCTTGATTTTTTTGTCATTTTCGGCCCTATTTTTTACCCTCATAAATGTCGAATCGTTAAAAACTTAAAACATGAAAGTTATAGATTTTTGTTCACTCTTTACACAGGGTTTTGAATCACTCAAATCCGATCTCATATGAGTAAGATAACACATGTTAAAGATGGTGTTTAACTCATATTTGTTGCCCACAATGTGTTTGATGAAATGTCTAGCTTATATATTTTGTGTTAAAATTGAGCTAAATGCACTACTTTTTGTTTCTCAATGCATTATTAATCATTTTATTAATGTAAGACTCAAAAAGTAATGTTTTTTAATCATTATATTTTTAAAATATACATTTAGTTCATCAGTTAGGTTATTAGGTTCATCAGTTAGGTTACTTTGTTTCATCAGTTTTTATGGTAACATTTTTGACTAATTGATGAACCTAAACACATAACACATGACAAATAATTATAAGTTCATCAATTAGTCAATAACTGATAAACAAACTGATGAACCTAAAATTAATGAACCTAACTGATGAACCTGTAATGAACCTATAATTATAGGTTCATCAGTTAGTCAATAAATAACTGATAAACTAACTGATGAACCTATAATTAATGAACCAAAAAATCAATGAACCTAACTGATGAACCTATAATTAGTCAATAACTGATGAACCTATAATTATAGGTTCATCAGTTAGTCAATAACTGATGAACCCAAACATTTGATCAAATTTGATGAATCTGAAAAAATTGATGAACCAAAGTAACTGATAAATAAAATGTCTAACTGATGAACCTATAACCTATAACTTAACTTATGGACAAAACATAACCTAACTGATGAACCTAATAACCTAACTGATGAACTAAATATATATTTTAAAAATATAATGATTAAAAAACATCACTTTTTGAATGTTACATTAATAAAATTATTAATAATGCGTTGTGGGACAAAAATAAGTGCATTTAACTCGATTTTAAAACAAAAAATCTAAGCTAAACATTTCATCAAACACGTTGTGTGCAACAAATATGACTAAAACGTCATCTTTAACGTGCGATATCTCACTCATATCATATCGGATTTGAGTGATTGAAATTTTTGGGTAAAGAGTGAATCAAAATCTACAACTTTCGTGTTTTAAGTATATTATGATTCGGCAATTTTTAAGGTAAAAAATAGGGTCGAAAATAGCAAAAACATCAAGAAAATAATGACCCAATGAATATGTCAAAAAAAAAATGTTTCGAAAAAAATTAAAAAGACTTATACTAAATTAAAGAGAATCAAATTTTAAAAATTATGGTGAAATCGGTTTTTTCTAAAAGTTTGTCGTTTAAGAGATATATGCGTTTGAAAATTGAGGTGGAAAAGAAAAACGGATCAAAAGACCAAATTACCCCTGAGCGGATTTTGTGTATAATTTAGAGTGGGGGACACGTGTAATGGCTTTGTACACTTTGTAATTTTTCTCACTTTGCAAGAGATCCGTATTCTACACTGTATTATAAGTAGTACATGCAAATATAACACAGACCCGTAAGTAAATATAAACCAATCATTGAGTATTAAAACACAACAAGTTGATTTAGCACGATGGTTGGGGAGTTGGGCTGTTGAGCGCAAGGTCAGGGGTTCGAACCCTGCACCTGGCATTTTTACTCTTTTGTTATTTTTGCCAGATTTGTAACTTGGCAGGAATAGCCTCTCCACTATGAAATGGTTATAACTTTACTTGAAAACTTTTATAAGTTTTATAACTTATATGAATAATTACATTTTCAACCCCTCAACTTTAAACCACTTTAAGACTTTTCATTCTAAATTTTTTTATAAGCTAATAAACTTACGTTATTTTATCACCTTTCGTGTAAATAAATATGTTTAATACTTACTTTATTTGGCGACCGCATCAGTATAAACTATAAATAATATATTTATCCTAATATATTATTTAATCACGACTTTAATAAATATATTATATATATATTTTCACACCTCGAAACCTAACAATATAATAAATATAATTTGACAAACGTTATCATAGTAACATATATCGAAAACCCACACTGTGAGAACACAATGAAATAACTATCTCTGACTATATATAATATATAACGTGAATTATATAACTTGACGTTATTTTCAATTAACTTGAATACATATCGGAAATGATTATTCCTACAAAAACTTATCGGTTCACTTAACCAGGCATAAACTTGCAATTACTATAATTTATCGTCAACTAAACTTTTGCTATTATAATTGTTCCATAAACAAGGAGATATAGATAATAACGATACTTTATACATAAGAACAGATTATATAGTATATAACTTTGTTTTTGAAATTTAAGCGTCTTACCACACAAGCCACCTCTGCCACGAAACCATTCTGTCATCCGACATTAATTCAAATCACTATTTCTTGATAAGTCAGACTTATCTCAGACTCCCATATTATTCAGGTTATTTTGTGAAGTCATTTCCAATCTACTTCTGACATTACGTTATCCCTGCCTACCATAACTCTCAAGTGAGTCATAGCCCCTACTTTTCCTTATTTTATAATTGTTTATAAACGTTTTGGGGGAGATACATGCTTAACTGCTGTTTTTCCTTTTACAAGTATTCGTTAACTATTTACATATGACTGTAAGTTCCATAGCTCCCACTCCTTTTACCTGTTTTAAATTGCTTTCGGGGGGAAATACATGACTATATTTTATATAAACTTTACTAGTTTACACATTTTTATATCTCATGGGGAGATACCTGCTATAGACATGATTACAAGTGATTTTTCCATGGTATGCTATACTTGATCTCTATTGCCTAAGTTACCTATACCAAAAGTCCCTCGTTCATGCACCTTAATCACTTGCAGGGTGAACGTAAGTAGTTGTGGATAGATCTATTAGGGACTGACAATCTTCGTTTGGTCACTAGAGGAAAGCCACCAAACGCACTCTATTTGATTTCATAGGTTACTGGTAAATACCTATCCTGAGGGCCAATTATTTCACATCATTATTATGGTTATTTTGATGTCTGTTAATCGTTGCGTGTCATGAGACTTATGGCAATAGAACGGTAGTACTGTAGTCATGATACAGTACTACAATGACTGATGTTATGGGCGTATAAAGTTGTAGCCCATAGTTTTTATCGAACTTCGAATTTATGTTCACTATATAGCACGAAATTACTACTACTTGGAAAACAAACTACTATTTGGGTGTTGACCCGATGAGGGCAAACCGACTACTACTTTGGTGTTGACCCCGGTGAGGGCAAACCGACTACTACTTGGTGTTGACCCCGGTGAGGGCAAACCAACTACTACTTTGGTGTTGACCCGGTTAAGGCAAACCAATGGACTATTTTGTATGGATTTGCCAAGGAAATTGCTCATTTTCTTATTTTGATAATCAACGGTTTAAGCTATAAACACTATGGATTTACTCACACTTTGATTTGATAATCAACTGTTATTATAACTACTATGGACTCACAGACCCTTTGATTTTGGAAATTGATATTCAAAACTATAAACTCTATGAACTCACCAACCTTTGTATTGACGCTTTTAGCATGTGTTTATCTCAGGTCCATAATGAGCAAGGATGGCACGGAGGAGCATGGATACTTATAAAGGCTATAAATTTTTCTATCATTCGAAAACCTATTTAATAAACTTTGGGACAAATGGGGACCTCATTTTGTAAAACTCTGGTATTTATAAAATTTGAATGATAAATCTTTAAAGTGATTAAAATGAC
The DNA here is from genome assembly GCA_030686995.1 of Artemisia argyi. Classification (NCBI taxonomy): domain Eukaryota; kingdom Viridiplantae; phylum Streptophyta; class Magnoliopsida; order Asterales; family Asteraceae; genus Artemisia; species Artemisia argyi. The sequence continues at coordinate 119,391,485 of CM060686.1, forward strand.
AATCATTTTATACTAGTAAACTGTGTGCTATGAAGTAACACCCAATCTAAATTCCGCTGCATATTTTAAAACTAGGGGTGTTATAAATAAGCCATCATGTTTAGATTCTCAGAATTTTCACTATCAAGATACCATTAATAAATTACAACATGATAATGAGTGGTTTCAAGCTGAAAATTCGAATGTTAAACATCATTACAAAGAATTATATGATTCAATAAAAATCACACGTGAGAAAAACAATGAAAAAATAACTTTTTTGCTTAATGAGATTGAGAACCTAAAGGCCATGGTGAAAGGGAAAATGTCAGTTACTACATGTGATAATTTGGTCCCAAAGGTTTATGCTTGTTAAAAGTATGCATGTGATGCTGTAAATATTCCGCTTCCCCTTAGGAACAAGGAGTCAGTTCATAATGTTTATCTTAGACACCTTAAGGATTGCCTTGACATACTTCGTGAGACCGTAGAAGAGGATAGGAGAGTGAACCTACTTGATAGTGCTATCGTAAATGCCTGCTTCCTCACTAATCGATCTCAGCTATTGGTACATGTCCTAAGACTGATAACAAGCGAGATAGGTTTACTGCATCATCCTCTATGATTAAGAACAAGCATGTAACCTTTGATGTACCACTGGAAACTTCTGATCTTAACACATCAAAATATGTTCAGCAACCGGAAGTAAAAAAGACTAAGGTTCCCATCAGTCATTATACAGGAGTTAATAGTGACACTAAAGCTAGCGAGTCAAAAACTAGGAGAAATATAAAGAATTATAGGACCTCTCCAACTAAAAGTGTTCCTAAGAAGAAATAGAAAACCACATGAGGACCAATAAGTCTAATTTGAGCAATAAGAACCATAATTCAAATCCTAATTCACTTTGCAAAACATGTAATAAATGTTTAATTTCGAATAATCATGATAAATGTGTTGAGAAATTTTTGAAATCATTCAACAAACCTACAGTTAAGAAAGTTTGGAGAGCTAGACAAATTAAGCAATCCTGGAAACCTACAAGGAAATGTTTACCAATGTGGGCTTTCAGTGGAAGCCCACGGGCCTAATATTCAAACTAGGTGAACATTGCCCTTTAACGAGGAGTGACATGCTTAGAGTAGTGCCTGTTAAGGAATGGAAGCCAACTGGTAGAGTTTTCCCTTTATATGTACAATGTCCTTTAACTAGGTCGATCGCATCTACTAGTGTTGCCCCCACTGTTAAAACCAAGGCACCTATGGTTTCAGCAGCTCCCAAGATGGTCTACACTAACCAACTAGAACCCAACTTAAATTGGGGATCCGACACTCCAAACTCTCTTTTTTCGTCTATTTTCAAATTCAGGTCGTACAGATCGTCCTTTTACATTTAGACTCAGGTTGCTCATAACATATGACCGGGGATCGCTCACAGCTCAAGAAATTCGTGAATAAGTTTATCGGGACAATTAAATTCCGGAACGACCATTTTGGGCCAATTATGGGTTATGGAGATTATGTCATTAGAGACAGTGTAATTTCCAGGGTATACTACGTGGAAGGACTTGGGCATAATTTGTTCTCTGTTGGTAAGTTTTTTTGATTCCTATCTCGAAGTGGCTTGCAGAAAACACACTTGCTTTGTCAGAGAATTGGATGGTGTTGATCTTTTTAATGGCAGTCGTGACACTAACTTGTACACCATTTCTATTGAAGACATAATACGGCCCTCTCCTATTTGCTTACTATCTAAAGCCTCCAAGAACAAATCATGGCTTTGGCACCGTAGTTTAAATCACTTGAACTTTGGTACCATCAATGAGCTTGCTCGCAAGGATCTAGTACGAGGTTTACCCAAATTAAAGTTCGACAAAGATTTCGTAACTGGGCAAAATCAAGAAGCATACCCACAAACCCAAAACTGTCAACACCATCATGGAAGTTCTTCACACCCTTCACATGGATCTATGCGGATCAATGAGAGTGCAGAGTATGAATGGGAACAAATATGTTCTTGTGATAGTCGACGACTACTCTCGGTTTACATGGGTCAAGTTTTTGAGAACCAAGGACGAGACTCCAGAGGTTATCATCAAACTTATCAAACAGTTGCAAGTAAGACTCAACAAAACCGTCCAAATCATCCGCACAAACAATGGAATGGAGTTTGTTAACAAAAAACTCACTAAGTATTATGAAAGTATTGGCATCACTCACCAGAAAAGTGTTCCACGCACTCCTCAGTAGAACGGCGTTGTTGTAAGACGAAATCGTACCCTGGTGGAAGCTACACGAACCATGCTGATATTTTCTAAGGCACCGATGTTTCTTTGGGAGGAGGCTATTGCTACACCCAAAACCGATCCTTGATACATCCTCTCAACAAAAAATCTCCATATGAACTGATCCATGAAAACAACCCAGATCTCTCCTTTCTATGTGTGTTTGGTGCTTTATGTTCTCCTACAAATGACAATCAAGATCTGGGAAAGTTAAAAGCTAAAGCTGATATTGGATTCTTCGTTGGTTATGCACCTGATCGCAAGGGCTATAGAAGCTACAACAAACGAACCCGATTAATCATGGAAACTATTCACGTGACATTCGATGAGCTGACTGAGCAAACGGCTTCTGAACATACAAGTTCTGGACCCACAGCTAATCTTTTGTCTCTTGGACTGATCAGTTCAGGTCTTGTACAACATCCCACTCCTGCAGTTCCTTATGTACCCCCCCACAAGTGAGGATTGGAAGAGTTTGTTTGATCCAATGTATGATGAATATTTCAAGCCACCGACTATTGACACTCATGTACCACCAGTTGCTGCAACTCCTGTTCCAAATAATTCTAATGGTCCATCTATTTCTGTGTCAATTGATCAAGATACACCATCTGCAAGTCAGTCACCTTCATCATCGAGTATTCAATCGCCTTCCATACAACAAAGCACTGCAGTAGACAATTCTTTAGAAGTAAACCCTCTTGCTCCTCATGAAGATGCTCCGTTCGAAAACATATTTGCTCCTGAATCTCCTTCTGAGACATCTTCTTCAGGAAATCTTAACACAAGTACATCAGTTCCCTATCCTCAACCACTTGAACATCTTAGAAAAAATGGACCAATAATCATCCGATTGATAACAATACTGGGAATCCTTTCTTGACCGGTGTTCACACGAAGGCAACTTGCCACCTATGCCTTGTGGTGATTTTATAATTTCGTACTATCCAAAGTTGAACACAAAGATTTCAAGACTGTTATCTCTGAAGACTGTTGGTTTAATGTGATGTAAGAAGAAATACACGAGTTTGATCGACTTGAAGTATGGGAATTGGTACCCCCTCCAGACTGTGCAATGATTATAGCTCTTAAGCGGATTGTCAAAGTGAAACTTGATGAGCATGGTGACGTTCTGAAAACAAGGCAAGGCTTGTTGCTAAGGGATATCGTAAAAAAGAAGGCATTGATTTTGAGGAATCTTTCTCTTCGATAGACTTTGAGGAATCTTTCACTACGATTGTTCAAATATTTCTCGCCAATGCTGCAAGTCAGAACATGACGGTTTATTAAATGGATGCGAAAATTGCATTTCTAAATGATGAGCTAAATGAAGTTGTTTATCTCAGTCAACCTGAAGGATTTTCAGATCCTGATCGTCCTACCCATGTCTACCGTCTGAAGAAGGCTCTCTATAGCCTAAAGCAGGTGCCTAGGGCATGGCATGATACACTGTCAAAGTTTCTCCTGGCAAAGGGATTCTCCAAAGGTATGGTGGAACAAGTTGAGAAAGGTATGATGGAACTATACTTCGTGAGGACTGAGTATCAGTTGGCAAATATCTTTACTAAGGCACTTCTGACAGAACGGTTTCAATTTATTCTCCCGCGACTTGGCATGATAAGTATGACTCTTGAATCCCTCATACGTCTTCAGGAAGAAAATGAGCTGTAATGGTTTTGCTTCACGTATCTTTGTACATACTTTAAAATCAAAAAGAAAATAGAAAATTATAAAATCTATAAAAACCATAAAATCTGCAAAATATAAAACTCCAAAAATATTCTTCTCGCGACATGTCTCTCGTATAGTCGATATTATGTACGTTTCTAGAAATGTCATTCAATAATGGCACGGATTCATACATATGCTTGAGCGAGAGTTTTTCTATTTTTTAATAATAAATGTTTTTTAAAACATGTCGTTCCTACAAATTTCTTTCAAAATGGCTTGCTATTACTTCAGATAGCAACCCGTTTTTCAAAATGGGGAAAGCATGTCGCCAAAAAGATGGATGTTCCTCTCACTGGGTGAAGTTCACTCGGGCATGGATTACTTTATATCCATGTTTCTCGACTTGATGTACGTTTCAGTGCATCAATTCTCATATAAGGAGATAAGTCTTCTTTACATCACAAATACTTTCCCATCTATGATTCTTCAGGAAAGTATTTGTGCTAAACTTGGTGGTACCATAATTTTTGAAAATCAATCAGACTTGAAATTTCTCATAAAATTTTCCACTCAATCGATGACAAAAGGTTAAATTTTTCAGTAAAATTTCAAATAGAAAATGGGTCATCGATTGAGGGGGAGAGTGATTTCAAAATTCTATATCATCAAAAAAAGTTACTTTACACATAATTAGCAGTGAACAAAATGTGGTTGTTATGTGTCAGAATCTGAATTTTTCATGAGTTTCTCGGTAAACTCCAAATCATGTATAAACTCATCATTTCTAACACTAACATTCTCCCTCAATGATTGAGGAGGTGTACAGTGTCGTCTCATTATTAGTATATCTTAACTCAGACCAAATTTTTTCTCCCAAACTTTTCTAACTTATTTAAATCACTTGGGGATCACAAATCTCAAATGGTTTGAAATTTTTGATCGGGGGAGAAAATGTGATTTAAATATGAAATCTGATAAAAATGTGATTGTTTGGATTTAAATGTATGCTCTCCGATATGTGCTAAACTCTTTTTTATATCAATGCACATATTGAAGGGGAGAAAATGGTTTTTGGTAACAAAAAGGATATGGCATCTCATGTAAGCGTGACTCAGACTTTACCAATGAATTGACGAAACAAAAACTGTCATTAATCGAAAGGACTTGTCCTGGCCGGGTAATAATTTCAAGCTGGTCTAACCAGTGATGTAAGCGTGTCTCAAAGAGGACTTGTTTGATTAGAGTGTACCATTTCGAGAAACTTTTTGTGAACTTGACCAGGCTAAGTAATAATTTCAAGCTAGTTTATCTAGTGATGTAAGCGTGTCTCGAATCGGTCATGTTCACTGAAGGTGGATCAATTCTAAAAGTGCAAACTCTACCCATCATGTGCAAAATTTTAATAAAATCATATGATCATGTGTTAAGGGGGAGTATTTGAAAAATACAAAACTCTCAAAGTGTTAGCAAAATGTGTTTCATAATTATAGACACTTTGAGAGATTTTTCAAAGATTTGGTTTATGGCAACATAGGATAGTCATAAAGTTATAAGGTGGCTAAGGTTCGGAAAAACCGTCCTATGATCCGCCAGAGCCCGAGGGATCTACCCAAGGACAATACCAAATAGATAGTATTAGAAAGTCCTTAGTTATGATTATAAAAAAAGGAGTAATATGAGAAAGGAGAAAGAATGGGTTGAAGAATTAAAAAGAAAAGTAATGAGAAAGGGTGAAAAGAAATAGCCCTCTAGTTATTCAACCTTAGGGCAGAAACCGGGTTCAATTCATATGCTACTGGTTGTTCCTAAGGTAACACCGATATTGAAGACAAGACGTCATGGACCTAGTGACGCACTGCACTAAACCTTCTAGCCACTGAAGTTCTCTTGAAAGGAATTGTTTCATTCTCATGGGGAACCCTGCATAATCTATCGACCTCTCATTACGAACCATGTTGATAATGAAACAGGAGACACCGCTCCAGTCTCCAACTACCAAAATTGCACTTATTGTTGGGTCACTGAATTCCTCAATCTTTCTCTAACTAGGATTTGAACATAAAATAACCTAAGTGTTTAAGATCCGTAAACACAAACAAGTCACTGAGTGAATAGTATCTCAGTGAGTCATCTTCAGGATGCTTAGAACGAGTCTATGAAGAAAGGTTCACCATTCAGTGAGGCAGAACTCAGTGAGTGTCATCTAAGCCAAGAAGAAGGTGATGGGTTCTGTGAGGATGACAATAACTCACTGAACCCCAAGACTCATCAACAACTATTAAAGTACTGAAGACTGAAGACCTGAAGACTGAAGTATGGGCGGGACAAGGCGGGAAAGTTTGAACGTATCAATAGGTGTCCTTATCAACCTGAAGTCAAACTTTCCTTGAATGGCATAACGTCAGGATGATGTCATAACTGTGCATCAGAAAGGCACATTGTCTTTTACCCAATATAGTCTATTGTAACAGAGATAAAATATGTAAGTATTTTGTCTCTACTAGTTAGGTCATCTTTTTGTCTTTATCAGTAACATTGTAATTTACTTGTGTATAAATAGGTAGCATAAGTGAGGAGTAAAAGTTGACAAGTTTGTGCATTTAATGCTAAGCATTCACAAACAACTTTTACTCCTCTAAAGAACAACGCAGTCCCTGAGATAGCTTAGTGTGACCTTTTAGTTCTCACTCAACTTTGTTTGAATTTAGTGAGGAGTCCATACCATACTTGTCATTTCAATTCCAAGTGTTATTCCGCAAACACTAGGGTATAATTCTTTTGATTAACTTCTAATAAGAATTAAATGTTGAAAATATTGCGTCTCTTTTCTTTACGTTTATCTTTGTTGTTAATCTTTTATATCTGAGCTAAAAAGCCATGAAACTTGGTTAGGCTAACTTTTTAGTTAACTATTAACTTAGTAAATGGGACCAACAAGTGGTATCAGAGCCTCTGATTTGTAAAACTTTTCTAAATCTGTTTTCAAAACAAAAGAGTGCTCAAAAAGTTTTTAAAATCAAGATCCCACCATGGCTGACTCAGATGTTCCCCAACTTGTCGATAAAAAGGGTGGAAGTTATTCAACTATTGCCCCTCGACTTGAGGTTGGAAAATTCAATAAGTGGAAAAAGCGAATGCTTTGCTACTTAACTGGGATGGAACCATATTACATTAAGTTAATTAATGATGGTCCATATGTCCCAACAACTGCCCAAGGTTTAGACAAACCTGAAGCTCAGTGGACACTTGATGAGAGGAGGGTGGTCAATCAACGCCCGAAAAGCATCATTATATCTTGTCTTCCTGACGATATAATGGAATCAGTCATCAATTGTCCTACTGCTAAGCAGACAAGGACTGACTTGGTTCACAGCTATGAGGGTCCCTCAGATACCAAAGAAAACAGGATCATGGACTTGAAACTTGAGTACAATACTTTCAGGGCCAAAGACTCTGAAAGTCTCTCAGAGACCTATACCAGGTATAAGACCCTCCTGAATGAGCTGACCAATGATGGTGTCACCCTGTCAAAGCATGAGATCAATGTTGGCTTTGTCAACAGTCTCCGTGAGAAATGGTTAAACTTCTCTCAGGGATTGAGAAATGCAAACCATATCCAGAATCAGGAGACCAAAAAGACTCTGACCTCCTCACCCATATCCACTGCTTTATATTCAAATGGTTTTGTGCAGAATTTTCAAGATGGATCTGATGATGAGGTTAATGAAAGAACCTGTGAGGAGTACCTGAATGATTATAAATTGAATTTCATGAAAGGGAATTCCTTGCAAACTCAAGAAGGTTTATTAAAAGAAACAAAAAAAATTCTAACTAAAAGGCAAATGACACTTCTGAATGTTTTAAATGTGGCAAAAAGGTCATTTTGCAAAAGATTGTTTCTCAAAAACAACCTCAGAACCATCGTTCAAATTCTCAGGAAACAATTTCTCTTCAGGAACTAGCAAGTTTCAACCAAAGTTGCTTCAATCAAGTCAGTTTGTTCAAAACAAAATTGAAAAATTACCTCAAAAATATTTTGAAGCCAAATATAAAAAAGGCCAAGGCCAAACTTGCTCTTCTTGAGTCTGCTTCCTCAGTCACTCAGCTACCTCAGGCTCCTAAACAAGCTCAGGCTAAAAACAAGGGGCTAGTTGCTGAAACATTTGACTGGGATGAGGTTGAAGTGTCTTCTGATGATGAAGAAGTACACATCAGTGCCCTGATGGCTCTCTCAGAATATAACAAGCTTGCTGTGGGAAAAGGTCATGCTAGGAATGGAGAATGGGTAAACATCACAATAAGAAAGGTAAACATCTTACTTTCTATGGATGATGATGCTGATTGGAAATCTTACTTAGAATATATTAATGTTGATCTTAAGTATGTTGAAGAGCAGAGACTTAATTATTTTCAAAATTTAACAAACTGAGTTTTGAATTAAATCAGTGTAGAGATGAACTTCTTGCTTTAAAACAAGCTAAACTTGAAAGTGTCACACTTTAAATTCAAAATTCTGAACTTGTAAAACAAAATCAAGCTCTTCAAAAAGAACTTAAGAAAGAAAAGGCTGTTATTTGGAAATGGACTCTGAAGAACCCCAAACTTTATGACACACTGAGTCTCACACCCAGCACCAAAAAGGCTGCTCTAGGTGAAGATCAACTCACTGAAGTGTCTGGGGAGAGTAGCCATTCAACAACCTTTCTGTCAGCAAACTTACTCTCTAGCAAAGAACTTTCTCCTAAACCCAGTGATTGGATTAAAAGAGTCAATCCTGACAGTAAACTGCCAAATTTCAACACTGGAAGAATTCTAGAGCCTGAAAGTCAAGCTATTAAGGAGTTGGTAGGAGTTACTGATGAACCCAGTCATACTGAGTCCATCACTGAGTCTAAGTCAGATTCACAATCACCACTCCCTCTACTGAAACATGTTCAGGGAGCAGCACCCAGTTCAGATCTTGTACCATCAGTTTATCAACCTCACTCTCCAAAGGAGAAAGCAAATCCAGCCATCCTGAAGAGACCTACCTCTGTACCTCCTGAAAACCACACACCTTCAGTATCCACTGAAGTTAAACCTGAAAGCACTGATTCAAAGTTGGATCAGTTAGCTGAACTTGTCAGGAAGTTGAGTGAAAAGATTGAGTCCACTAAGAAACACTCTGACTCAAAGTCTAAACCAGCAACTTCCTCAAGTTCTTCCAAACCAAAACCCTTATCCAGACATTCTGTGAGATGTGAACTTTGCAATCATCCAGGCCACTCCACTGATAATTGCTTTAGAATCCTGTTCTGCATGATATGCAAACAAGAAGACCATAGGACTTCTGATCACAACTTTCGCACTGCTTCTCTAAAAGCACAAGGTCATTACAAAACACAAGGCTATCAGTATGCCTCATCTTCAAAACAAAGACAAAAGGCTAAGCCTTACTTGCCATGTCCTCACTGTGGGTTCAATGATCATCTACCTGATGATTGTATGATGAAAAATTGTTGTAACATCTGTGGTGACTCCACACATGATGACAAGGGACATGACAAGATCATTCAATCCAGAAGAAACACCTCAACCAACACTTCTCAGTCAACTGAGTCTTCAACTACCACAAAGTGTAAAACATGTGGAAGCTCAGTTCACTCTACTTCAGACCATGACTCTTTAGCTAAGTTCAAAAAGTCCCTAAGGACTAAGGCCACTAGGAGGTGGGGTAACAAGAAAAACTAACCTAGTTTACTATTTGTGAAGAAACACATCAGGGATCCTGCTTGGCACCTTGACAGTGGATGCTCAAGGAGCATGACTGGTGTGAAGAGTTATCTGCACAAATATGTAGAAGAACCAGGACCCAAAGTAGTATTTGGTGATAACTCATCAGCTCCCACTGAAGGTTATGGTTCAGTAAACTGCAATGGTATAGTATTTACAAGAATAGCTTATGTCAATGGTCTCAAGTACAATCTGATAAGTGTGAGTCAATTATGTGATGCAAAATACATAGTTCAGTTTGATGATAAGAGAGGAACCATCTTCAATGCCAACAAGGAAGTTGTGTTGATTGCTCCCAGGAGGGATGATATTTATGTACTAGACATGTCATCCCTTACTCAAAATGGGACTTGCCTCTTCTCTAAGGTGAGTGAGACAATCAACTGGCTTTGCCATAGGAAACTCTCTCATCTCAATTTCAAAAACATCAACAACCTGGCCAAACAAAACAAAATTCTTGGCCTTCCATCCCTAGTGTATACCAAAGACAAGCCATGTTCTGCTTGTGTAAAAGGAAAACACCACAGGGCATCATTCAAAACCAAACAATCATTCTCAATTAAAAGCTGCCTGCATCTTCTCAATATGGACTTGTTTGGACCTGTTAGTCCCATGTCCATTCACCATGAGAAGTATACTATGGTTATTGTGGATGAATACTCAAGGTACAATTAGGTTTACTTCCTGACCAAAAAGAGTCAGGCAGCTGACACAATCATGTCATTTGTCAGGAACATTGAAAATCAAAATGATGTCAAAGTTAAACAAATTAGAACTGACAATGGCACTGAATTCAAAAACCATGACCTTGAGTGTTTCTGTGATGAGAAAGGTATTTCTTTGAATTTCACTTCTCCCTATACTCCTGAACAAAATGAAGTAGCTGGAAGGAGAAATAGAACACTCATTGAGGCAGCAAGGACAATGTTAAATGGCTCAGTCCTCTCATAACACTTCTGGACTGAGGCAGTCAGAACAGCCTGCTACACTCAAAATAGGTCCATCATTGTGAAAAGGAACAATATGACTCCCTATGAGATATTCAAAGGAAGGATCCCTGACATCAGCTACTTTCATGTATTTCGGTGTCGTGTGTTTATTCATAGTCACAAGGATCATTTGGGTAAATTTGATGCCAAAGCTGATGATGGATACTTCTTGGGATATTCTCTGGCCTCCAAAGCCTTCAGGGTGTTTAACACAAGGAGACAACAAACTGAGGAAACTTATCATATAACAATTGATGAGAGCACCGAATCCATCAGGTTCTCCAGTTCCTCAGTTGAAGAGATTGGTATTGATGATTCATCAGGTATCCTCCTGATGAGTATCTCCCAGAGAATCACACTTCAACTCAATACCAAGCTGATGCTGATGTCTCATACTACATCATCCTTCACAATCTACCCCAACCAACCATTAGTGAAGTCATTGATACACAAGTCTCCAATGAGACCACTACCACTGAACCAATTGTTCAGGAACCCTCAAACCAAGCCATTCACACTGAGATCACTGAAGACCAAAATCTTGAGTTACCTCAGGTTCCTGTGACTGAACCCACTCCAACAAATCAGACCTCTACAAGCTCTAACTCCTATCCTAGACCTCAGGATAGCTAAATAAAATCCAAAATAATTGAGCTTGTAAACATCATTGGTGAGCCCACTGAAGGCATGCTTACAAGAAGCATGGCTGCCAAACTTAAGGCAGCCTCAACAAATGTTTGTCTCTATGTGGATTTCCTTTCTGACATAGAGCCTAAAAATGTTAAAGAAGCTTTAACTTATGAGAGCTGGGTTCAGGCTATGAGAGAAGAATTGGAACAATTTGACAGCAATGATGTCTTGACCCTTGTTGAATGTCCCAATGGTGTTCTAGTCATTGGAATGAAATGGGTCTACGAGAACAAGACTGATGAAAATGGAACAGTCATCAAAAACAAGGCTAGACTTGTTGCAAAAGGATATAACCAATAGGAAGGTATTGATTATGAGGAAACCTTTGCACCTGTTGCTAGAATGGAAGCCATCAGGATCTTCCTAGCCTATGCAACATACATGAACTTTAAAGTTTAACAAATGGATGTAAAAAGTGCATTCCTGAATGGTAAAATTAAAGAAGATGTATATGTGCAACAACCTCCTGGCTTTGAAAGTAGTGAATTTCCCAACCATGTCTACAAGCTTAACAAAGCCCTTTATGGACAAAAGCAAGCACCAAAGGCATGGTATGAAACACTTTCAGCCTTCCTGATCCAAAACAAGTTTGTCAGATGAAAGATTGACAACACCCTGTTCATCTATAGAACAAAAATTGATGTCATCCTTGTCTAAGTGTATGTTGATGACATCATATTTGGCTCAACAAGTTACAAACTTTGCAAACAGTTTGAAAAACTGGTGACCACAAAGTTTGAAATGAGCATGATGGGTGAACTCACTTACTTAATTGGACTTCAAATCAAACAGACTGACAAAGGCATATCCATTTGTCAACAAAAATACATCAGGAACCTACTGAAGAAGTATGAGCTTTCTGATTGCTCTTCAGTGAAAACCCCTATGGTTCCTCCAAACAACCTTGGTCCTGACCTCACTGGTAAATCAGTGAATCAAACCCTTTACAGAGGAATGATAGGGTCATTGATGTACTTACTTGCCTCAAGGCCTGACATCCAATTCTCAGTCTGCCTATGTGCTAGATATCAGTCTGAACCAAAAGAGTCTCATCTTACTACTGTAAAGAGAATCATCAAATACCTGAAGGGTACACCTAACCTTGGTTTGTATTACCCCAAATTTTCAGGATTTAATCTCAAGGGATACACTGATTCAGACTATGCAGGCTGTAATATGGATAGAAAAAGTACTTCAGGATCCTGCCAATTCCTTGGTGGCAAACTTGTGTGTTGGAGTACAAAGAAACAACAGTCAGTGGCCATGTCTTCAGCTGAAGCTTGTGGAAAACTAGAAGGGGGGTTGAATAGTTTTACGTCCTTTTAAAACTTTATTACCAAAATATTTTGTAGGTTATTAAAAACTTTCGATTCGATCTCAAGTGAATTCAAATGACAATCAATATAAGAAATTCTAATCAAGTAATTCAAGTATTGAAATGTAATGAAGAAAAGATAGAGTTAGAAAGATCAAACCACAACACGCGAATTTATAGTGGTTCGGCTACAAGGACACCTTCCTTGCCCTACTCCACTCTCCGAGTACCACACTCGAGAGTTTTCTTCACTATGTCAACAAACTCCTTATGGTGGAGAAACCTTACACACCTTGGCTTACACGAGTTAACGACACTAAGCTAAATGTCGAGTTCTAATCGTAGCTAGAACCAATCTCACGACTTCGTCAAGGCTTCACACCTTCTTCACAACTTCACAACTTCTTCAAGGTTTCACACCTTCTTCACACCTTCACAACTTCACACCTTCTTCTTTGCACAACTAATTCACAACTACTAAACTACTTTACAACACACCTATTTTCTACACACAACAAATTTACACAACACTTTTACAAATATCTACCACAACTACAATATGAAACTAGTTATTCACAACACTACTACAATTAGATGGATGTAGAGGAGTGTTCTTCTTCTTGCACTTGAATGGATGAAGCTTTGGATCACTTGGAAACAAAGACTTATGAATTATATGATAAAAGGATTTTAGATCTAGAGATGGAGGTTGGATCAGAAAGTTTATAGTGCAAAAAGGTGAGGAAAATGTGTGAAATGGTCCAATATTTATAGGGCCAGATTTTACTGTTCGGAAGCGTGCCGGTCCCCTTAATTAGAGGCCGGTCCCCTTAATCATTAAGGGGGCCGCCTAGTAAAATTAAGGGGGTCGCCCTCCTGAACGTTGGAAAAGTTTTTCTGGATAAAATTTGCCCTTTTTGGTTGGAAATTTGAAATCATATCTTTGTGGTTTAATATAGCATTACCAAAAATGATTTACAAATATATATAAAATGTTTATATCATTTTATAAGATGTTATGTCTTAAGACAAAATTTCCTTTGATCATGTAATGCATAAGATGCTTAGTTTATGCATACCTTAAGTGATATTAGTTGTAGAAGTAAATATTTGTTACCAAATACTTGTTTACTTCTTAATCTTGACTTAATTTGATTTAAGTTTTGTGATTATCAAAACATAGGTTTATTGAGAGATATTAATAACCTTTTTAAGCATTATTTATATCAACAATCTCCCCCTTTTTGATGATTACAAAACTTAAACTCATTAACTCAAAAATTAATTTTTAAACAAGTATTTTAATGAGTTTATATTTACTTTCCCCCTTTTTGTAGAATCAAAAAGGTTTTGCCGACAATCTTCAAACGTGAAAAATTGACGGGTAGAAACTCCCCCTTGATGTGTACTCCCCCTCGTTTGGGGGCACCAAGAGAACGAGCTATGGAATGCTTTGCAAAAAAAATATTAGAAGCACAAGTATATGCATGCAAACATGTTTAAGGTGATAAACAAAATAAAGCATGTTTGCAAAGAAAGCATTCATATTAAATAAGTGGTTGTGTCAAGACACAACATACAACTAGCAATTTGAATTACAAGTAGAAGAGCTAGTTTACAAATAAGCAACAAGGAAAATACATCATCATGCAAAAAGTACATGGTCTTCATAGAGCTTGCAAGCAAAAGGGTGGTAGAGACTTTATTTATTAAGCATATGAGATGCTTAATTGGGAGAGCATGACAGTGATGGTGAAGGAATGGGTGAGAATTGTGGTGGAGGAATGATTGGAGGGGATGGTGGAGTTGGTGGTGGTGGTGGGTTGGTAAGCAAATGTTCAATATATGAAAACATATATTGAATTTCATCTCTAAGGCCAAAGATGACCGTGCGGTTGTGGATGCAACAAAGACAAGTATCCCCATGGGATTCAAGTAGCCTCCAAGGCACGGGATTGGCAAAGAATGGTGGTGTAATTGGTGGTGATGAGAGATGAGCATCAAGTGGTGTTATTGGTGAAAGTGAGATGGTAAGATGGGTGGACATGGGTTCTTGTGTAGGAGGTGGTGATGATACTTGTGGTGACAAGTGTGAGTTGATGTAGTCATTGATTGATGAGGTTGAGGGTATGGAGGATGAGGAAGTTCCATGAGTGGAAGGTGTTTTAGATGGTGCATTGGGTGCACTTGGGGATGAGCATTTGGGTGGAGGTGATGGTGTTTTGTTGTCTTCATTTGTTAAGTCAATGAAGAGTTGTTTTGGGGGGATGACCACAAGTTTTTGTTTCTTGGAGGTTTTGGAGTGTGAGGTGCTTGGTGGAGTCATGATGATTAAGATGGTGAGTGATGAGATGAAGAATGGTGATTGTGGAGGGAATTTATAGTATGGAAATGGTTGATTTAGGTATGTATTTGAAATGGTTGAATGAGATTCTAAAATCAGTTGGGTTAAAATGGGAAATGGTAGCTGAAACTAGAGAAAGGGTTCACAAGATGCAAAAGAAAACAGTGAATCCAGTTCCAGATGGCCGGTCCCCTTAATTGTATGCCGGCCCCCTTAATAATTAAGGGGACCGCCTAGGGAATTAAGGGGCCCGCCCATCTGGTGTTTTCCCAGACGACCAGAAACCCAAAATTTGCAAAATTTGGTGATTTTTCAAGTGTGTTTTTCCAGCAAGCTCTATTAGAAATACATACTCTAGGGATGATGATATATAAACATATATATATAATCAAATTTTGCATGGAAATTAACATATTAAAATCTATCTTGAAAAGAAGCATGGCATAATATTATGATAGAAGCATGATAATAATAAAAGTCTAAACATCATTCCAAATAACATAAGTATTTCCGAATAAATCGGACAAATAACAAACCATACAAATGTCTAAAATAAACAAGCAATAGTAAGTAGCAACATGTCAATATCTTCTACTTCTTTTTCTTTCCAAGCATCTTCCTAAACATCTTCCCAACGGATTTGAATCCTCCTCGAAGTTCTTCATGCATTTGTTTTTGACGGTTGATGATAGACGTTTGACGAGTGAAGAGAAGCTCATCGGTACGTTCATGAGGAAGAGGAATTTGATACTCGGTATCATCAATATCGGAAAGATCTTCAACAAAGGTCGTGGGGGATGGAGTACTAACATGTGAGGTGTTTTCCTCCTCATCATCATCGTCATCACGATGAGATGTAGAACCACGAGCCCTAGAGTACAAAGGAACACGAGATTTTCCTTTGTCACTACGAGGACGACGAGTACGAACACGAGTAAGTTGGTTCAAAGTAGGAAGGATATGAACGTAGTAGTCTCTTTGAAGATGTGGGTAATGTTCCATCACATAACGATAAAGTCGTGTGAGAAACATACCGTAAGGAAGATTGGCATTTGGGGTGTTTTTGGCGGACATGATTCGATGAACAAAAAGATAAGCCAAATTGTATTGCTCTTCAGCAATAACACAATAAAGCATGTGGGCAATGCTCGCCGTGACATGATCACGGTGACCACCGGTACCAAACGCATTCTCTCGAATGAGTTCTTCCCACTTCTTCATATCTTGGTTTAGCTCTTTGAGGAGGATTTGATTGGTATGAATATCGACATTCTTCGACTTGATTACTCAACTAGTCGTACGACGTTCTAGTTCAAGCATTCAACGAATATCTTCAGGACTAGGAATCTCAGAATAGTAGGGGCCATCCTAAGGACGATTTCTTTCAAGAGTGGAGAGATCCCATTCATTTGAGAAAACGGCTTGGCCGTTGAATGGGATTCTAAGAATTTGTCCAAATTGAGCAAGAGTAAGAGTAATGAATTGATTTTGAATCATGAAGGAAATGAGGAGATGACCATAGGGATCGGTTTGCACCGTCACTTGGCTATAAAAGTCGAGGATAAAATGAGGAATGATAGGTTCGTTGATTTGGAAAAGACATTCAAAACGAATATTGGAGAACATTCGTTCGGTGTCATCAGATTCATAGAAAGATGGATCGACAATTCTTCCTTCGTGAATGTTTCTATTTTCAATAGGACGATAGAAACATGCAACTGAAGGAGACATGCCGGGAGTAGAAGAGACATTTGGAATGTATTGTTTGGTTTTGGATACATCACCAACCGTGGTCTTAGGCATTTTCACCTAAACAATATAACAACAAAATAGGTTTAATATAAAAACAACTATCATGCATATGTTATATATATGTATATATAATTATATGCAAATTATGTGGAACGAAATTCTACTTCGACACAAAAAAAAATATATTCAATGAAGTAGTTTCATAATGTTCCTTTTATTTTGATTTAAAACTCGTTTAGAATATATAATATCAAGGAGTATGATATCATAATTCATTTCGAAATACGGCTAGATATATATTAGATTATATATCTTCCATTTCGTAAGAGTTTGACACAACATAAGCTTGTTTAAAAGATTAAAATGCGAATTTTAGTTTTCAAAAATATCATTTTCGAGATAAACCAAACGCTCCCTTAACTAGATAAAGACATCCTAAAACATCAATATATATATTGATTATATATCTTGATGACGTCTATTGATTTTAGTAGTATTAACAAGTTTTATGAACAAGTTTTAAGTTTCAAATAACTACATATAGTTATAGTTTGTTCATGAACCAAACGCCCATGTTGTCTTCATGAATCATTTTCTAACAAATTGAAAAGTGTGTTTTGATTGTTTAGGCCGTTAAAACAATGTAATGTAGTAAGTTTTAAGTGGTTTTTGAGAGTTATGTCAACAATGTGCCTTTTGAAAAATAAAATTCAACAAGGGTTTATGGGCGATTAAAGATTTTGACAAAGTGATATGTTATACTAATTTTGAGTTGCAATACATCATTCTAATCCTATGGGAAGCATTTGGTAGTTCAATTTCTAGCTTCTATTGCACTTAAATTCGAATTAAAATAAATTTTAATAAAATGCATGATAATTGATTAGACACCAAATCGAATGAAATGTATGTTGGAAAACTTACAAAAGATGTTATACGTTTGGTTAACGTTTGCCCCTTGTGAAACAACCCCGGATTAGTGATTTGGTGAAGGATTTTGGTGGTTTTGGTTGTTTTTGTTCGTTCACAGCAGTGGTGAGGGAGGAATATATGAACAAATGGAGTGTTTGGGAATGGATTTAAGGTGGAAAACGAATTTGGGAGTATCAGATGGCCGGTCCCCTTAAACATTAAGGGGACCGCCCCCGATAACAAGCCGGTCCCCTTAATCTTTAAGGGGACCGCCCATTAAATTTTGAGTTTTCGCAGTTCAAGTTTCTGGAACAAACATATTAATACGTATATAATTAGATTTATAATATATCAAAAATACGTAAGCGTTAATTGGCACGATGATGAAATACTTAACAATTTTTAATTACCGTTTCGATAATTAAAGTGTACCTTTGACAATTTTGGATAAAATGATCAAAGTGTTAAGTTGATGAAGAGTTTGAGGTGTATTCGGGAATATGTGAATATGTGTGTGTATATATATATATATATATATATATATATATATATATATATATATATATATATATATATATATATATATATATAAGTATAAATGTGAGTGAATGATGGGTTGATAGGTGAGGTTTGAGAGATGATAACGGAGATAGAATATAGTCGGCGAAAGGAGTTTGTTTCATCCATAGTGTTCATGTGCGAAGGCGTTCTTACATGATAATAGTCCACTTGACTCATATCCCTTCATCATCATGAGTCTTCTAAAAGTAGACATAATAGAATTTCGCGAGGGGGAAGGAAAGGGTTCGATAACGAACAATTTCCTGGAGTTCTAGAAAGTCAACTAATGACGTATCTAGGTTATGTGCAAGTATGTATATATATATATATATATATATATATATATATATATATATATATATATATATGATCAAACAAAGAGAAAAAGATAGTAAGCTATATCTATACAAACAACGTAATCAACCAAAGCATATTTAACTAAGCATGGCAATGAGTTGTGAAAGAATGGCGTACCCGACGGTCTTCAACAAAAATCTTCAAAATATTCAAGATGACATATAGACTTTGAAAAAGTCTATGGTGAGAAAACTTCAAGATTACCTCAAGGAGTGTTCATCTAGCTATTCGGTCCCCATTGCCTCTTTGGTCCAAAGTTGTTTGGTCCAAACATGTTTAACATTTGACTAGGATGCATGAAAGGTGGTAGTATACCCCAAGGATTGTAGCTTTGTTGATAGTTCCACATTTGATTACTATTGTTATTGTAGTTTTGCCTATTTTGGTTTCTTCTTGGTTGAGGTGTTTTAGGCCTAGGATGAGGGTTATTTGGTTTTCTAGGTGGTGGAGTTTTAGATCTTGTCTTAGGTTTAGAAGATCCTACTTCGGTTTTTAAAGACGGTTTATAAAAAGCTTTAACTTCTTCATTGTTGGCAAGAGGTATTTTTCTATCATTAATAAGTATATACTTAGGATTAGATTTTAGAGGTTTTTGTTCATTAAGTTCATTTTCGAATTTGACATTTTTAATCTCGCTTGTTGAAGTTTCGTTTGAGTTAAATCCTAAACCGGTTTTATCTTCGGATACTCTTTGAATGCTTATTATTTTACTAAGTGAGTGACTACTATTTTCAAGTTTATCAAGTTTGCGAATTTCTTCTCTAAGTATTTTGTTTTCACCTTTAATCTCTTGACATGATTTACATTCTTCAAAAATTTCTTTACCTTTTTCAAGTTGATGTATTTTAATTTTTAGTTCTAGTACTTCATTTTCCAATTGATTGTTTATGTATTTTAGTGATTTGTTTTTGGCCATTACTAGTTGTCCTAATTTGCATAGTCTATTATATTCATTATCTAGGTCTTTTTCATCTAATGATAAGCTTTCATCACTAAAATATTCGGTTTCGGAACGTACCTCATTTGATGTATTCGCCATAAGACACTTCTCTTCTTTTGTCGTTTCTTTGTCATCTTCATCACTATCACTCCAAGCTCCTCCAACAAATGCTCTTTGATTTTGATCTCTTGTCATCATTGGACATTTTCCAATAAGGTGATTTGGATCACCACACTTGAAACATTTCCTTTCATTCTGTGGTTGTCTTACGAATCTTCCTCGCCTTTTGAAGAATTTCTTGAAATATCTTACGGCCATGGCGTATTCTTCGTCATCACTTTCGGAAGATGAGCTATCTTCGATACTAGATTCCTTTCTAGCTTTCAAGGCGATTGACTTGCTTTGCTCTCGTTTTCCTTTGACCATTTCGGAATCCTTCTTTATAATTGCTTCGTAGACTTTTAAATTTCCAATTAATTCATCAAGTTGCAATGTTGACAAATTCTTTGATTCTTCAATAGCTGTCACTTTAGCTCGCCATTTTGGGTGAAGAGCCCTAAGAAACTTCCTAACAAAATTCTTACTAGAAAAATTCTCATCAAGTGCTTTTAAACTTGTGATGATAGTGTTAAATCTAGCAAAAGCATTATCAATTGATTTCTCTTCCGGAATCGTGAATTGCTCATATTGTTGAACAAGTAGATCTATCTTATTATCTTTGACTTGACTATTACCTTGGTGAGTTATTAGTAAAGAGTTCCAAATTTCTGTTGCGGTTTCACACAAAAAATTCCTTTCGTACTCTTTACGTGGTAGCGCATCATAAATAACCATTTTTGCTTCATTATTTTTAGCAAGTTTTCTTTTTAAATCATAATTTTGTTTTTCAAAAGGTACGATTTCATCTTTCTTTGTTTCGGGGTTATTTTGAATAGGTAAAAAATCACCATTAGTAATAACATGCCAAAGATCTAAATCTTTTGACTTCACATAAGTTTAGAATCGATTTTTCCAATATAAAAATTCATCACTTTCAAATAGTGGTGGTCTTTGCGTAGATTGCCCTTCTAAATATTTTTCAAATTCCATAGATCGTTACAAGTTTTAAAATACAATATATTTTAAAGATGTTGCTAGACGTGGCTCCTGATACCAATTGTGGAAAACTAGAAGGGGGGGTTGAATAGTTTTACGTCCTTTTTAAATTTATTACCAAAATATTTTGTAGCTTATTAAAAACTTTCGATTCGATCTCAAGTGAATTCAAGTAACAACCAATATAAGCAATTCTAATCTAATAATGAAAGTATTGAAATAGAATGAAGAAAAGATAGAGTTAGAAAGATCAAACCACAACACGCGAATTTATAGTGGTTCGGCTACAAGGACACCTTCCTTGCCCTACTCCACTCCCCGAGTACCACACTCGAGAGTTTTCTTCACTATGTCAACAAACTCCTTATGCTGGAGAAACCTTACACACCTTGGCTTACACGAGTTAACGACACTAAGCTAAATGTCGAGTTCTAATTGTAGCTAGAACCAATCTCACAACTTCTTCAAGACTTCACACCTTCTTCACACCTTCACAACTTCTTCAAGACTTCACACCTTGTCAACTTCACACCTTCTTCTATGCACAACTAAGTCACAACTACTAAACTACTTTACAACACACCTAGTTTCTACAATCAACAAATTCACGCAACACTTTTACAAATATCTAACACTACTACAATGTGAAAATAGCTAATCACAACACTACTACAATTAGATGGATGTAGAGGAGTGTTCTTCTTCTTGCACTTGAGTGGATGAAGCTTTGGGTCACTTGGAAACAAAGACTTATGAGTTATATGATCAAAGGATTTTTGATATAGAAATGGAGGTTGGGTCAGAAAGTTTATAGTGCAAAAAGGTGAGAAAAATATGTGAAATGATCCAGTATTTAAAGGGCCAGAAAATACTGTTCTGGAGCGTGCTGGTCCCCTTAATTAGTGGGTAGTCCCCTTAATGATTAAAGGGGCCGCCTAGTAAAATTAAGGGGGCCGCTCTACTAAACGTTGGAAAAGTTTTTCTGGATAAAATTTGCCCTTTTTGGTTGGAAATTTGAAATCATATCTTTGTAGTTTAATATAACAATACCAAAAATGATTTACAAATATATATAAAATGTTAATATCATTTTATAAAATGTTATGTCTTAAGACAAGGTTTCCTTTGATCATGTAATGCATAGGATGCTTAGTTTATGCATACCTTAAGTGATATTAGATGTAGAGGTAAATATTTGTTACTAAATACTTGTTTACGTATTAATCTTGACTTAATTTGATTTGAGTTTTGTGTTTATCAAAACATAGGTTTATTGAGAAATATTAATAACGTTTTTAAACATTATTTATATCAACAACTTCCATGACTCATATCCCGCAAAAGAAGCACTGGTGGAAATCATTCACCAGAAGTGACTCTATTGATACACCACCGGTCCACTTGACCAAGGAAGATAAAGAGTCTTGGTGGAAACCTGATGCCGTGCAGACATTCTCTCCCCCTCCTCTGATCTGTTGACTAGTGACAATAACTGGGCCAATGCCATCACCACATGCTTCGTCCCTCCCTCAGAAGACTCTCTGCTATCACAAACGGGTGATATGGGGACGTTTATTAAATGGTTTTGTAAGAAGCGTGGATTATCAAAGCTAACTTAAAAGGATCTAGAAGGACCAGCTTTCGAAATTGTCAAGGTCTTTCATTAGGACGTCAATCATCTACAATATCAAATGGAAGAATGCCACAAGATGTTCAATGATATCGTAGATGAAGGGATCATGAAGTACAACTACAACAATCCACTCCCTCTGGGTGGATCTCCTGGTCATGTCACGATTCAAGCAGAGTTCTTCTTCAACAAGGATCTCGAGTATCTCAGACTCGGCAGCAGGCAATGCAAATCGGCCTTGTCTATCACCAAGATGAAAGCTGCTCATTATCCAGAAATTGGGTTGGAACAGCTTGTCCCTAATGGTATGTGGATTTCTCAAGAATGTGATTATGATGTCGCTGCCTCTCTTGGAATCTCTCATTGGTGGCTCAAGAAGCAACAATTTTATATTGATCGGTTTCAAGCACAAAGTGACCGTAAGTCTGTTCGATCACCGCTCCACATCATCAGTGTCGTCAAGATACAGATACACCCTATCCACGGATATGACTATCTCAAGAGCATAGTTCTCCGACGAGCTGATTTCAAAGAATATACCATATCTGAAGGCGACTTCAAACATCTTCGCCCCAATGACTTTGAAGATATGTATCTGTTACACCTTCAGGAAAAATTGCATCACCTACCATCTCGTGAGAAGAAGACTCTTGTGTTTGCTGTTCTTCATTGGATCCGGGGTATTGTCATCAGAAAACGAGTCGAAGATTTCCAACTTGGCATCGAAAGCTATCAATCCCAGCTCAATCTCACGCGACCTCAATGGGATGTTACTAGCATGGAACCAGCTGCAGATTTTACGGTCATTGAATCTCCCTTGGCAGTGATATTTCAAGATCGGTACAATGTTCCTATGGTCTTGCGCTTCACGAAAATACACAAGTTCAGTGATGGTACGTTGCAAATGGTCGATGAAGCTTTGGACTTTGGAGTGAAAGAATACCATGTGTATGCTTCCGCTGGACCCGATTCTGGGGGTGTGACAGATTGGCATCAGAGCTTTGGCTATAACGAACTGAGTGTTTTTAAAACCTAGACTATAGCTACTTTCACGAAAACTTAAACCTATGACCATCACGTGCCTGCCTGCCAAGCTGAAGCCTCATTTGTGGTTAGTTGCTGACATAGGTGATGAAATTTGTGTCTCATTATCTGATATATTATATTCATTTATTCTAGTTGATTACTATAATTGTCTTTCATATAAGCATGTTCACGTATCATATATGTCACCCTGTTATGTTGTTCCTTATGTAGTTTCATCATTTGACCTCGAGTTTGGTCACTTGTTTTTGTCTTTCAG
This sequence comes from Artemisia argyi, assembly GCA_030686995.1. Lineage (NCBI taxonomy): Eukaryota > Viridiplantae > Streptophyta > Magnoliopsida > Asterales > Asteraceae > Artemisia > Artemisia argyi. The sequence goes on from CM060686.1 coordinate 119,415,079, forward strand.
AACGTCTTGGTATTTGTGAAGGACATAGTATTAGTATAACTGAGCTAAGTATTTCAAAATTCATGGAACCTCGGTAGAATATAGACTGGTCATTTATATTCGACCCGGGATAGTAGGACATAGGCTGACCACCTATATCCGACTCAGAAATGAATTTTGCAACACTGAGAGTGGTTATAATAAAATTCTGTCTGGATAGAATCCTCTACTCAATTTCCAAATGTTTCATTTATGTGTGTGTAAACACTCGTTGTCAGAATATTCATACTTTTCATCATTTCGTGAACCACTGATTGGAAGCAAGTCAACTGGTCATTTCATCTCATGAACATTTACGTTTATGCACGATACACTTACATCACAGTATTTTCTTTCATCACAATCTTATTATGTTGTAGTTGTCACAGTCTCTTCCATTCTCACCATCACTATCATTTCCTTTCCCCATCCCCATATATATATAAGGAATTAGCTAACACTCTATAGATTCCTATGTCACTCATCACTCACGACTCCCAATATTGATAAGCGGATATTATCAATGACCTCCCTAGGAAAGACTTTCCATACCATCTATAAGAAGGATCCCTTGGTACATTAAGACCATTCAAAACTCAACAGAAATCTCAGGATATCACAAAACCATTCGAACCACTATCACTGGCCTGATCACCAAAAAATCTATCATCTAGAAAGTATTGGCTTGACTGAATTACAGGATTAGTTTCGATACGAGTGCTCACTAAGCAACACCATAGAGATAAATCCAACCTCTTAACCAAGACTATAAATTGAACATGTCCTCACCAATAGACTTTATTCAAACATGTTAGACACCTATGCATTTGTGCAGACATACATACCTAGCTATTTTATCCTCTTAATACTTTCACTTTTAAATGGATTTTTCTCCAGACTACAGTTATACAAAACATATATCTTGTAAGAAATACTTTTCTGAGGCACTTATTTTGACAAGCAAATTCCTTTTGGTTAATCTTTTACAAAACTATTGAATGTTAGGAAATTTTAAACATCGATGTTTGGTAAACCATATTATCCACCTTATGTTGAAAACTGTCCTATCTTGCATAACTATTAAATTTTGAAACATCAAGAAAAATGTTACTTGGAAAGCCGTTTGCTTAAAGTTGTAAATTCATTTATTCAGGGAAGGTTTATGAACAAAACACACAACTCAAAACAAACTTTGAAAATCGATCACTATATTACATCACTTGTACATTTAGGATTTTGTGATTTGATGACATAGAGCTTGGGAAAAATCTTAGTAATGGAGACTAAGCATCGTAGGTGGAGAAAGACTCAATTCATGACATCCTGCAAAGGATCACAACCTTATCCTAATTTATTATTTTCAACAACACCCTTTGACGGACTTAACCTTGTAAGATTTTTCCACAAGATTCATGATATCCATTTCAATTATTTCTTATAGAGGAATTTGATTCACCTCAAACTCCTAGCGATTACATTAAGATTCCTTTGGAACCACACCACCTATCATCTGCAGACCAATGCTCAGAATTAGAGAACGATTCAAACATAGGGAGATATGCTCAAAGCATGAGTGATTGACTCTAGAAATGGTTGGACTAACCATTTGCCATAAATCAGACTCCTTTATAACCATAGTTACCACACGAGCGTAGAGACTACACTATCTGAGGCACTCTATGGTCGAAGTGCCAACATCCATTGACGGATCGAAATTTGGAAAAGCCCAACTCACTAGTCTAGTAAGCATTCATGAAATAACCAGGAATTTCCTACAAATCATGAATCAGTTACAAGTTCGATAAGTTGTAAACCATTAGAATTTCAAGTTGGTGGCAGGGTTATGTTGAAAGTTCTGCCAAGGAAAGGCATGATACCATTAAAAAATAATAATAAAAAAAATCAGAAAGTTAAACCCGATACACTGGACTATTTAATATTTCAGACCGAGTAGGCCTAGTGGCCGTTAGACTTGAGCCTTGTTAGAAAACAGAAGGTTACACAAACATGATTCACGTTTTCTAAATCTCGAGAATTATCTTTTAGATGAGTCACTCATAATCCCATTTGGGAAGGAATCCAACCCAATGACAAACCAAAACCTTGTAGGAGAACCAATAGAAATCATGGACTGTAAGGTCGAACAATTGAAGCAAAGTTGAATTCCTATCGTGAAAGTTCGCTGGAATTCTCGGATATTATCATCTTTTCACCAACACCACTCTAGAAACCAACACAAACTGAACTTCGGGACGAAGTTCCTTTTAGAGGGGAAGAATGTCACAGCTCGTAATTTCATATCCTTTTTCAAATGTCGAAATTTCATAATTTATTTAAGGAAGTTACTATTCATCAATTACTATTCACTATTACTATTCACTTTCACTATTCATTTACAAAAATTTTATTTCATATTCTCGTAAGTTAAACTATTTTAATGATAATCCGAAAGTTTGACACTCGTCGGATCATTTCTACAAAAATCATGAAGCCGTGTCTGAGATTTATATTTGGGTTTAAACGTCATTCCAGTATCCCGATATGTCCATAAAACACTATAAACGATAGAAATATGATTTTCTCTCATTTTACGACTATTCTAAAAGTTTTGAAATTTTACGTTTTTCAGTTCAGCGTTTTACGCGAATTACGCGTTTTAGACCCGCGTTTCCAGTTTTAACAGCGTTTAAGTAACCCGATGAAACTTACCATTCATTTTATATTTTGTTATGGATTATTTTGACAAGTTTAGTCATTCTTTCAAGTTTCATATTTTTACGATACCCGGATTTACGTTTCGCGGCTTAACATTTACGGTTAGCAATTAACGGAACCAAAACTGACTCCGTGAACAAGATATTACCAAGCTTCTCACATACTCATCCTTGCCATGTGCCCCCCCCCCCCCCCCCCCCCCTTGTCCCTAGTTACTTGCACAACTTTTCTTCTTAACAAATATCTACACATATATACTAATTACTTTTCCATTTCTTTCATTCAATATACAAAATCAACTAGCAAATTTCATCTTTTCTTTCTCTCTTCTCCATGGATCGGCCAAGATCAAGACACCAAGAAGATCCATCAAATTTTTCAAGATCAAGTATTAAACAAGTTCCATTTATACTCCTAGTTAGGATTTTGAGATAAAATCCCAAGGTTTTCATCATAAACATCATCAAACACTCCATATATCAAGTAAGCTTCAAGTGTTATTTTTCATCATCTCATACGTTCATTTAACTAGTAACATGATGTATTTTCAAGATTTATCAGCAAAAACATACAAGTATTTATGTTATTCATACCACTTTACAAGTTTTATGGTTTTTATAAGTATATATATAAAGCCTATGATCATTTCTTTGAAATCCTACAATATTTTGTGATGTTTAGGACCCCATGACATTCTAAGAATGTGTATGGTAGGATTGGGTACTTGTGGAGTTGATTTGGAGTAGTTTGGTAAAGATTTGAACAAGTTACAAACTAGGAAAATCAATTTTTGAAACAATATAATACCTACTGTCCCAAAACGCCAAATATAGAAAACTCAGGGGTTTCCGGCTAACATTGGGCTAGAGAATCAGAAAATACTTTCAAAAATGAAGCTATGGGTGAAAGAACAGATTAAAACGAGTTTATAACGAAGGAGATATGATTTTTACAAGTTTGACGACGACAACTATTTTCTGAAAATAATACGTGTTGTTGCATGATTTTCAATGGACAAAAAGAGGCATTAGACGTGTTTTATAAGAGCCGATTTACTAAAAATATATTAGTATATATTAATACGAAATCGTGGATATAAAGAACGTAGAAAACGAGCTTATTACGACCAAGATACAAGCGTTTGAATTTTAGACGATTTTAATATTTTCCTTCAGCCCAACACTTAGAAAATTTTCCAAGTATTAACCATTTCGCCAAATGACCATGTTGAGAGCCATTTTTCTCATTGATAATCCCATTTCGGGAAAATTTACATCATTGATAAAAAGATAGCTCACCTAGCCTAGTTTTCAACACATCCAACCGTTTGTCAAAAGGATTAATAACGAATAACATATGGCCTTCCAAACTTTCCCGAAAACTGCCCAGAATCTGCCATAACAGCCCAAATACCTCACTTCGCGGCTATTTTTTTTATGATCGAGACCCGTATGGACAAACTTCAGTTCTATGACTTTTTAGATAAGGTGAAAATCGTTCTAAAACTACTGAGATTCTTTCCTAACTCTTAATATTCACTATTTCACGACTAGTTTTGCGAGACCATTTTGGTCATATTTTCAAGTTATGAAAAGTGTCATTTTACGACGAAAACCTTATATTTGCCGATAGAACACCAAACGAGGATCGTGGAGTACCGTTTCAACGTATTTACATGGAAAGTGGTTATTAACTTAATGAGACGTCAAAAATGTATTTTTCGACGATAAACGTTATTTTCAAATTCACAAGTGGTATCGATAACATACGTAATTGCATGTGTAGCATCATTTCATTTCTTACATTAGATCATATCATTCATATTAGGTTGCGGTTAGAGATCGAACCTCATTTCTGTGTATCCACTTTTGTCATCGTAGTTATCGCACCATGTGAGTCATAGCCCCACTTTTACTTGTTTAATTACTTTATAAACTCTTTGGGGGAGATACATGCTTAAATACTTGTTTTATACTTTTTCAAGTCTTCACAACTACTTGCTCATTTCCGTAAGTTTTCATAGCCCCGTTTTTAATTCCATATTTTGATTACAAATCCCACGGGGGAGAATAAATTACTTTAATTATTTTTGTGCATGCCAAAGTATAAATTCCTTACATTGCTTAAGTTGCCTTATTACCACGTCATGACAAGTCCCCTTTATTATCATGGACCGTTAATTAATCTACAAGCGAGAGTGAGTGAATAGATCTATTGAGGGTGACTCCTCCATCCGTGTTTGGGTTGCTCCAATGGGAAAATGGATGCATTTCATGTCTAATATCTTTAGAGTGTCTGGTAAACATTCATTTGGGGCCAAGTAACGTCTAGCTTCGGGGTCATGAGCTTAAGAGCCAATGTAGTTTTATTACTGAAATCTTATTACTTTACTTTTTACTTATGGCTATTGTACATACGATTAAAGTTATATTTACGATGTCTTTGCATCAACCTTATTACTGAATTACGATGCCTTTGCAGCAACCTTATTACGGATTTACGATGCCTTTGCTGGGAGATCTTATTTCAAATGTTTTACATTACATTCATGTTCACTAAACTCTATGAACTCACCAAACTCGTGTTGACACTTTAGCATGTATTTTCAGGTTTTAGGCAATGGCACGCTACTGGAGGTTTTGGCAGGGCATGGCATGGTCATAGAAGACTCTGATTATTCATTTGGGGACCATTTTTAACTATTTTAAGGGCCTACTTCCGCACTACTTTTAACAATGTAAATTCAAAATTTTTGATTAAACTATTTTATTCTAAATGATTGAAGTGAAAACCATTTTTGAACTTGTGTTGTAATACCAATTGAGTTACACCCCAGCTACATGTATGCTTCCGCTGGACCCGATTCTGGGGGTGTGACACTGAACAAGAAATTCCTGGATGGTATTCGTAAGAGATTGAAGTTAAGGAGAATATTTCGTAGTTTGGAATGTTACGTGGGTGGTAGAGTTCGAGAAGGTGACTACCGTCTCCTACAACGCACTGAATGACTTCTAACGTTGGGTGGTGTCTCGTTATGAGTTGTATTTTGGTTGCTATGATGTTATGTAACTTGTACATTATAAACTTTCTGCTTGACTCTTTCTCATATCCTTTTATTGTTCTTATACATTATACCTATTAGTATAAAGTTTTATTTACAACATAAATCAAAATTATAAAACATATAAAAACTATAAAAATTTGAAAAATCAATAAAATCGAAAAATATTATTCTCACGACATGTCTCTTGTGTAATCAATATTATGTACGCTTCTAGAAATGTCATTCAATAATGACACGGAATCATACATATGCTTGAGCAAGAGTTTTTCGGTTTCAAATAAAGTTTTTCTAAAACATGTCGTATCTCAAAATATTCTTCAAAAATTATGGCTTGCAGTCATTTCAGGCTGTAACCCGGACTTCAAGATTATTGCTTGCTATTACTTCAGATAGCAACCCGTTTTTCAAAATGGGGAAAACACGTCGCCAAAAAGACGGTTGTTCCTTTTACCGGGTGAAGTTCACCTGGGCATGGATTACTTTATATCCATGTTTCCTCGATCTAATGTACGCTTCAGTGCATTATTTCTTGGTAAAGAAGAGAAATCTTCTTTTTATCGCCAATACTTTCCCTTCTATGATTTTTTCAGAAAGTATTTGTGCAAAACTTGGTGGTACCATGAGATTTTGTTTGGAAATCAATTTGAACTCAAATTTTGATAAAATATTCACTCAATCAATGACATCAATCATTTAAGTTTTAACATCCGTCATTGATTGAGGGGGATAGTGATTTCTCAAAATTTTATGTATCATCAAAACTCTCCACACTTTGTTAAAAAAAAAAAAAAAAAAAAAAAAAAAAAAGAAAAAAAAAAAAAAACTTACAATAATACAATTTGTGATGGTTATGTGTCAGAATGAGAATATTTTCAAAGAGTTTTCGTTAAAACTTCAAATCTTTTGTAAACTCATCAAATCTGACACATAACAACCTCCCTCACAGATTGAGGGGGAGCAGAAAAAGTTCCTTTTATCAGAAAATAATAAAACTGACCGCATGTCTCTCCCAAACGTTTTCTAACTTATTTAAATCAATTGAGATCCAAAATCTCGAAAGATTTGAAATTTTTGACCGGGGGAGAGAATGTGATTTAAATATGAAATCTGATAATCGAATGTGATCTTTTGGACTCAATGATAGGCTCCCACATATGTGCTAAACTCTTTCGAATATCGATGCACATATTGAGGGGGAGCAAAAGGCGTTTGTGGAAGTAATATCAAAGACCGACCATTTATATTTATGCATGGAGTTATAAGGATGGTTAAGTTTAGGTATAAGTTCCCGTGATCCACCAGAACCGGAAGGATCTTCCCAGGGACAATCCGTAGATAGATTAGAAGTCCTTAGGAATGATTGAAAAAAGGAGAAAAGTGAGAAAGGGAAGAGTGCGGACTGAGATAGAGCTAGGACTGGAACAAACCCAACAAGGTTCTAGTGATGAAGTCTCGGTAAGCACTGAAGGGGTTGAAGAATGAAAAAGAAATGAAATGAGAAAGGGTGAAAAGAAATAGCCCTCCATATATTCAACCTTAGGGCAAAAACCGGGTTCAATGCATAAGCTACTGGCGGTTACTAAGGTAACACCGGTATTGAAGACAAGACGTCATGGACCCAGTGACGCACTGCACTAAACTTCCCAACCACTCAAGTTCTCTTAAAAGAGCTTGTTTCATTCTCACGGGGAATCCTGTGCAATGTATCGACCGCTCATTGCGAGCTATGTTGATACCTAAAACAGGAGACGCCTCCCCAGTCTCCAGGAGCGGATCAAAACGCACTATTGAGTCTAGAGCCAAGGAGATCATCCATAAATCTCAATAGGACACACTTCCAAATATGCTTATTATTTCACACAATGTGGCAAATAAGATAAAATATTTAGAGTCCTACGCATTATCCTTGTGGTATTGCCAGAACATCTGAGTGATATTAAAATATTCACAATGACAATGGAAATCCTTCTAGAGCGAACATCTCTCAAGCTCTTGGTAGGTGACATGTGAGATCCATATTGGATCAATGATCAAGTGACAACTGGAAAGCAACAATGGTGCGATTCAACATTGAATCAAACTTGTTCCAGGATATGGATTGACGGATACTTTTGCAAAAACCTTTCAATGTGTTCACAAACTTACTTTCGAGCACATTGATTGTGTATAATCTTTCAAACAAAAGTATTTTTTATGGAAATGTGAGTCAATGTATAAAACTCTCGTCGTGTCTCAAAAATGTTTATTATTTGACACGTGAGTGATTTCTATAAATCAATTTCTCATCAATCCGTGAATATCAAATTCACCGATTCACTCTATCGTGTTGTCTGCTTTGAGACGTTCCGGTATGAGAACATGCTAAGTATGAAGATTCCGAAGTGGATTCTTTGGAAAATTCATTACTACAAGTTGGAAATTCCTGTCAAGGAGAGTCTTCTTTAAAAGAGACTCTACCTGATCACAGGTCAGTTTTCACAAAACCGGAGGGTAGTCTATCCTCGCAGAACGAATGACAAAGACATATTCGTTCTCTATCTTTATTGCTAACTGTTTTATTTCAGGGACACATATAAAGATGGAGTTGATGGTTCCTATTTCCAGCTGAATCGGGTCAATCCATACCTCATGCTCACACTTCCTACGCGCTGTCAATGATGATCATGAAAGTTAAAGAGACTACCAACAACGTTTCTGCAACTCTGATGAAAAGTCTCCTAATACTGAAGGGTGTGAGCATGATGGTCCCAATGTCACTACATCACATGAAGGAAATACGACTATGGATGAGCTTGGAGATTTACTGTGGCTGATGATCTCAAAGAAGCTCCAAGATCATACATCTCAAAGGAACTCGAATCACAAGTTCATTGCTTGATGTACAAAGTGTGCTGTAAAGTGAAGAATCAGAACCTACGGGCTACAAAGTCTAAAGAATGCTTGAAGATCAAAGAGCTTAATTTCCAAGGTGACCTCGCTTAGGGGGAGATTGTTAGGAATACAAATATTCCTATAAAAGACTCGGTCACCTAAATATTCTAATAGCATTAAGTTAGCTCGTAGTTAGTTTATTTATTAGTTAGTATTAGTTTAAGTAACACCGTGGAAGAAGGACGGGTCTTTACCCACTGTATGCCTGATCTTTAGCCCGGGTGTGGGAGTTTTTATTTGTTGTATAAATACCCCTCTCCCACCAAGGGAGAGGGTTGGACCTTCTCATTCTCTACTCTAAGATTTGATATTTTCTCTCTAGGTTCCAACTTTCTTTCTTCTTCTTCCTCTTTTAATCCATACGCCATACAAATCACCATGAGCTACATGTTTGTGACTTAATTAGTATCCTATAGGTTCCCTGAATACAGGGATGTGGTGAAGCTTCTTCAAAACTATTTCCTCACCACCACATTCACTAAAACCCCGTTTGTCATCTATCATGACTATTTGAGGGAATTCTGGTGCACAGCGGTGGTTGAAAACCCTGATGCACCAAAGGAGGCCACCATAAGGTTCTCAGTGAAGAATGGGACTAAGTTCCTAACTCTTAACTATAAAACCTTTGTCAAAGCCACTGGCCTTGACTATGTTGAGACCTTTGCTTCCCAACCCACTGAAGAGGATGTGAAGACAATTTTGTTGGAACTAGGGCCCTATGACAAAAACCACCCTGAGGTGACTCTAGGATCCCTCCTATCCAAAGCCCCAATTATCAAAACCTGGTTCCCTGCCCCCTGGAGGATCCTGATGACCTTTGTCATTCAAGTCCTTGGGGGAAATAAATCCTCCACTGAGCAACTAAACACTACTCAAGCAATGATAGTGTATTGTCTCATAGAGGGTACAAAAATTGACCTTGGAGAAATTATCTTCAGGGACCTCATTGCAAACTTGGGTGGGAAGTCTAGGAAAAAACTTATGTCATACCCTAGATTCATTTCCTGCGCCCTGCAAGACTTGCTGGGTCCGAGTATGTTAAGCCTGATACCGTAGGCTTTGAGCCTGATGTCCTGCATAAGGAAAATTACTCTCGTGACCCTGCTGAGGTTACACCTGTCGCCTTGACAACGTATATGCTTACTGCTATCCAGGGTGACAACAAGATCTCACCAGTTCCCTCTCCCACCAAGAAGGTGAAGAGGAAGAAGGGACAGGTATCCAGGAAGGTGGCTCAACCCAAGTCACTCGCCACTGAGACCTTTGTCCCCAATCCAGATAAAAGGGGGCAACAACAACAGAACCTGACTACTGACACCCTCAGGATGATAACCAAATCATTGACCCCAAAACAAAGGCCAACGGAGGGCACTGAGACATCACACTCAATGTCCTCGGGCAAACCCATTCCCAAAGGCTCTGCTGACATAAACAAGTCAGTGGCGTTGGAATCAACCCAACCTCCACATCCTATTAAAGGCTCTGGCAAATCACAACCAGGGTCTCAGGGAGCTAAGGGTCCTAAATCCTCGGTGGGGCAGCACTACTCCACTGAGAAGGGGACCCACACCACTTCATATCCTGCTAAAGGTTTGGGTAAATCACAACCCAAGCATCAGGGAGTTAACGCCCCTAAATCTTTGACAGGCCAGCGCAAGCTTGTTGGAAAGGGGGCAAACCCACTCAGGTGCCTGATGAGGACATTCGTAGATCAAAGCTTTTATCTGAGGGCACAACAACTCTTCCCAAAGACTCAGAGGGACTCATACAACCCTCTGATAGGGACACAACAATCACGATTCCTAAGGATGACACTGGGAAACACCCATCAGTGTCTGAAGGGGTCACAGGGGTCAAAGATTCAGAGGGAAAAAGGCCACCCGCTGATATAGAACCCAAACCCACTCCTGGAGGTGCCCACAACTTGGGAACTGGCTCTAAGGACCAGGCAGATAAAACACAGTCTGCTGAATTAGAGGGGTCAGGACCTGGCCAAAACGAAGGCAAGTCTTCTTATGAAGAGGCGCCGGATAACCTTATTTTGCAGATTCAGTCAATGGCTGATGTTCAGGCAGCCTTGTTCTCAGATGATGACTTCCACAGTGATGAAGAGGTTTTTGAAGCCGGAGATGACATGGTGGTTGAGGAGATAGTCCCTAAACAAATCCCTCAGTCTCCTCAATCCTCTGACCATGAAGCTGCTGAATCCCACTCCGCATTAGAATCCTTAGGAGATGATCAAGCTCCTCTCACTGGGAAGTTCTTTACAAAGTTCATCAAGAGGGCGACCAATGCCTTATTCAGGGGAGTCACTGATCAAGTTTTTGACATGCACACTGAGCAAGTCGTTCATTACTTCAACCTCAAAGATGCTGTTGAAGAATTTAATGACGATGTCAGGGAACAGAATGCCTCAGTCTCCTTCTCCCTGACACAGATGGTCTCCTACCTTAACAAGTTCCTTGAATCCCTCACCAAGCTGAATACAAGGGTTCAGTCCATTCAAGAATCAGTTAAGGATGATCCTGAACTCACCAAGAAACTTCTTCAGGAATCAGAGACCTATTAGCTCAATTCAGTGCATCTCACTGAGCTACTCAACCTGCTGAAGTCCTTCAATCTTCAGGCTCTTAGTAGCTCAGTGGAGTCTGTCAAAACCTCCCTTGCTGCCTTGGATCTCTTAGTGGCAGCTCAGTCTCAGAAGTCAGCCTATATTGGTTGGAGTTTTGGTTCTCGATTGACAGCAATGGAAAGTGCTCAGGCATCCCTTGAAGCCAAAGTATCAACAATTCAGAAGGATACCTCAGACATCAAGTCCATGATGACTGAGATCTATCAGGCCTTCAAGGGTTACTCTACCTCTGCATTAGTCACTCTAACTCTTGCCATCACTGCTCAGGCAACAGTTAAGGGGGAGAATGTCACTGATGCCCCTCATACTGAAGCCCAAGATGAAGCTACCAATGTTGCTTCAAGAGGACAGCCCTCTCACACTGAGGGGGAGCATGTCACTGAGGCCACTCCTATCTCATCAGTTCACACACAAGATGAAACAGTCTCCTCATCTCATCATCAGGATAAAGGCAAAAGCATTGCTACAACACCTGAACCAGAAATAGTGCTGAAGCCTGCCTCCACCATAGTCAGACAGGACCCTGATGAACCAATCAGAGTTCCATTTGAGATCAATGGGGTAATCTATCACCTCACTAATGCTAAAATTCAGGCCTACTTGGAGAGAGATGAGATACTAAAAATGGTGGCTGTTGAAGAAAGGATGAGCAAACCTGAACTCATAAAGGTTGTTCATGAAGAGGCTGAGAAAATTGGGTTGGACACTGAGCAACTGGCTACTGGACAAGCTGGTGCTGCCTTCAAAAAGGCTTAGGATGAAGAGATGAGTGCCCTAAAAATGCAAAAAGAAGAAAAGCTCAGGAAGGACGCTCAGATCAGACAGACCAGGATTAAGAGGTACACATGGGTGTTGAATGAAAGACTAAAACCTGAAACCATCACTGACATCCAAATCCATCGCAATACCAAGCCTACAGTTTTCATTGTCTTCAGGGGACCAGATCAAAGAATAATGGACATCCATGATCCATTCAGGTTTGCTGACTTTGGCATCTCAGAGTTGGATGTGTTCCGACCAATCATCTCCAAGAAGCAGAATGTGGTGGTTCCTAGTCTCTTGAAATCACTGAAGCTAAGATATGAAAGACTGATGAACATGCCTGAAGCTCTTGGAATTCCCTCTCTGCTTCTTGCTCCATCTACTCAAACTGATCCACCAAAGGCCTCTAAAAGGAAGAGGAAGCAAATTGAGTTGGAGCCTGATATCAAGGTCCCAGGGCTGGATTGTAACAGGTCTCTTCCTGAAGGAATCACCTTTATGAACAATGTGGTGTTTGAAGTTCCTGAAAGAGGTCTGTGCTTTACTGATGAGTATGGAAACCCTGCTTTCCAAAGATGGTCAAACATAGACAGGGAAGGGATTAAGGCGATGCTTGTGTACCTAATGCTGGGTTCTCCTGTCAGGTGGCTGAAAACATGAAGTTCTGCCAGGACCTTAAAGCTAAGATTGAGGAGCACCCTGAGAAACACCTCCTGAGATCTAAGAAGGCAAAGCTTGATGCTCTTGGTTATCAACTGAATATCTGAATCTGCAAACAACTATCTTTTTTTTTCTTTTTTTTGTATTATCAGTGGGATCTGTAATAACTATTAATAAACACTAAAGTTCTTTTAAGTTATTAGTGTCCTACTCTAATTACATTAACACTCAGTGAGAGATAAAGACTCATGCCAACTCACACTGAATCACGAAACACTTAGGCTATTTGTATATCCAAATAGGGGGAGACTGTTGGGTCACTGAATTCCCCAATCTTCCTCTAACTAGGATTTAAACATAAAATAATGATGAGTGCTCAAACACTCATCATTTTTTGTTAAATCTGAACTGCAAAACATACAAAAACACTCAGAAATGCATCAAAATACTAAAAATATTTCAAAATTGTGTTTTATATGTTTTAGATGCAAAATGAGTAAAAACAGATGAAAAACGTACAAAGTTTGCAAAATTGGCAGTTTCAGTTCCCCAATTTTCATAAAATGTCAAAACTAGTCCCTTGTCATTCAAAATATGGAAAATTATCACCAAAGGTCCCTTTAAAATCATAAGATGTCATATTTAGTCCTTTGGTGAAAAATCTCAAAAGTTTTGGAAAATTACAAGTTTGGTCCCTGTACTTTGAAACTTGGCAGTTTTGGTCCCTGGGAAATAATTTTTGGATAAAAAGTCAACTTAGGTCCTTGGGAAGTCACAAATTATCAAAAACAGTCCTTGGAATGAAAGTTTGAAAGAATTTGCATTTTGGTCCCTCAAGTTTCATTAATTGACAGTTTTAGTCCCTGAAGGACCAAATGTGAAAAATCTCATTTATTATACATGGACTACTCATACTTGGCAGGATTACCCTTGAAATAAGTTTGGAGATTGGGAAAAACAGCCCCTTGGAATTTCAGTAAATTACATCTATGGTCCTTGTGATATATTTCTAAACCAAAATGGACCCTTTTTTATTACAAATCCCAAACACCAAACACCCTCATCAGCCCAACCTTATATACCCTTGGCCCATTTACCCTTCCCAAGCCCACCAAGCAAAATATACTCACCCCGTTTATATACTCCCTCCAGTCAATAAAAGTCAAACAACTCACCCCTCCTTCCCCACTTGCAATACACAGCCTGCAACACTCAACCTGCCAACCCCCCTCCTCTGCCCCTCTCCCATACTCTGTCCCTCCACCTCACAAAAACCTCCAAACCACAATTAATGCCCTTGAATTGCTCCAAGTCATCCCCTACCTGCCAAACCCACTTTTCCCGCCAAACATATTTGAACGCACATGGGACATGCTATGGTGTATTTAAGTCAAGAAAAAAGCAGAGAAAAGGGGGTAGCAGTTAACAGTAGTTAGGAGTAGTTTATTAGTTAAAATTTGATGTCAAATTAGTGTTTTAATTCTCAATTTCAGTTTGTAAGCTTGTATTTCAGTTATGGTGATGATGTAATATTAATCCTAGTTAATAGAAAATTCAAGTTCACTTGTTTCAATTCATGTATGCCAAATTTCCTCTACTTTTCACTTAAGGTTCATATTTCATAAAAGCTCTTATTTATTGTCCAAACAAGCTCACCTGAGCTTATTATCAAGTTTTATATAAGTTCCATTAGTCTTAAACAAGTATCATTCAAAATTCCAAAATTTGTCAAAAATAGAAAATAAATCAGTAAAAATAAATAAATAAATAAAAAATCAGAAGAAAAGAAAAAAGAAGGCAAGAAGAAGGATGAATGTTGGATTCTAAATGGTTTAGTACCTCAGGGGAGGTAGTAGGATAGGCTCAGGGTTCTTGGTTCCATTGTTCTCAGTACGGATAAATTTGTAAGCTTAATTCTCATAATTTGCATTTTTACTTTAGCTTAGTTGAATAGCTGCTTCCTGTGTGTCTTTATGCTCATTTAGTATATTAGAGTAGAGTTATTAATTTAAATTCTGATGAGGCGAAAAATGAACCACTTTTAGGGGTTCATTTAAGCCCGAATCCGAATTTATTTGATCAAATATTGCCCTAAATCGTTCCTTTTGTAATTTTAGGTACTTTGGGAGAGAAATCTGGAAACGGAAGCAATTCGGACGTTTTTGGAGCATAAAAGAGAAGAAAACGCCAAAGTCTTAATTTTCCATGCTTGGAACAGTAGGTGACGGCGTCAAGAGCAAAATCTTGACGGCGTCAAGAGCAAATCTCATGAATTTCCATGACGACCCAGAACAGATTTGACGGCGTCACGTAGGAAGGGCGTCAAGAGTAAAAGAGTCATGACGGCCTGGAAGTGTTTAAGTCTTGACGGCGTCAGAAGTTGATCTAGGCAGTCCGAGGAGAGTTTTGCCGGCGAGATGACGGCGTCACATTGTTTGTCTTGACGCTGTCAAACCTATTTTTCTATATATAGTTTTCTAATTTTCACACATAGGAGAGAAGTTTGGGGAGAAACCCTAAGTACGATTTTGGTGTAACTTTACAGGTTTTTCAAGGGTTCCAACCCCTTGATACCTTGCATGATTAATCAAGATAAGTGTTCTTCTAATTCAATCAATATGTCTATGTGTTGGTTGTCTATATCTTGTTCTTGTCTTAATTCTATCATGCTAGGCTAGATCTATCTTGTGTTTGCTTAGATCTAATGAAACCTAGATATTGATTATGTGTTGATTACTTGTTTATCTTTGTTTTGGATGAATGATTTATATGTTAGGCTTAAGAAAACTGGCAGATCTCCAAATGGTAACATGCTTGAACGTCTTAAAAAACATGAACCGAGGCGCACTAGGTCTTTATTGGTTGTATTTAATGCATGAGCCACTGTTTACAATCCCTATAGTTGTGATGGGCATGGTGTAGGAGGAGATAAGAGCTCATAGAATTGGGGAGTTATGTGTGCCACCCCATGAATGGTATTAAGGAATACGATCCGTCATCCATGCAATTATAACAAGTAATTAACGTGTAAAAGATGTCTAGGGAGTAGTGAAATCTAAGTAAACACATTTTCTCCTATTACTGGTCACAACTTTAGTTTAATTAGTTTATTTTCATTTTTTAGTATTTTATTTTGATTGCATCTTAGTATTGGGTTAGTTGATTAGCCACTAATTCCGCCCAAATCCTTCAAACTCTGAGATTTTAATTGCTTTCTAAAATATATAAAAATACAAAAATAATCATCCCTCACCTTTAGAACTAGTATTTAGGCTTTCTAATCCTAGCGACACTATTCCTAAGCTGAACGATCAATCCGCCGGTACTTGTCACTATACTATACTACAACGATCAGGTACACTGCCTGGTGGGGGTTGTAAGCTTCTCGAGATCCCTCGAGAGGTAAAGCCTGTTGCGATTCCCACGCATCAAGTTTTTGGCGCCGTTGCCGGGGAAATAGTTATTGTCTAGGTTAGAATTTCTTTGTATTAGGTCTACTTGCTAGATTCCTTTCTAGTAAGATTTTATTTTTATTTTTTAGGTTTTCTTTAGTCTATCTACTTCTTTGTGTCCTTTGTTCGTGAACTTTTTCGATGGAACACAATAACATTGATCGTTTCATTCCTGTTATTCGTGTTTTTCGTCGTAGGATCTTCCAAATGCCCGCCCCACTTCCCTTAGTAGAAAATGAGAACCCTCCTAACCTTTCACCCAACCACCACTTTAACAATAATTCTGAGTTAGAAGAGTCTGATCATGATGATGACCATAGGGCTAGTCCTTTCTACTATTCAGACTCCGATGAGGATCTTGATGATGGTGATGTGATCAATGAGAATAGGATGGAAGAAGAAATAAACCCTCTTAGGTATGTTGACCCTAGAACTAGGATTGAGTGTGATAGTTCATTTAACATGCAATTCCCTTGTAAGATTGGGTTTAAGAGCTTTAATGCCTATCTCAACTCATCTCTTCCAATGAACATAATCTCACGTAATAAATACAATCAAATCATGGAAGATGAGTTAGAGTACAAAGGAGAAAACACTATTGCTAAGGCAATACCATTGCATGTGTTTGTTGGAAGCTTGGTCTATCTTGTTGAGTTCATGGTTATGGAGAATCTAGGAGAATTTATTGATGATAAGTTGACCCAAGTTGTGTTTGGAAAACCTTTCAAACAGCTGACCAACCTCGATGAAAAACTCATAGAAGGGTTAATTACATTCTCGGATAGGGAAGAAGATTTTGTCTATCAAATGCCCCGCACACACCCTAGGTTCAAGGATTTTTCCATGGAAAAGTGTAGTAGGTATCCGCCAATAGAGATGCTAAGTGAGAACGATAAGAGAAAAGGACTTAAGTATACTCATGAAAAGAATAAAAGATACTATCGCGGATGCTTAGAATTAGGAGATGATTATAAGAAAGATGAGGCGACTATTAGATGGCTCACACTAGGTTATGTAAGCATAAGCGATACACGTTAACCCATGACCTTGAGGCTAGCTACAAGACTCGTAAATAAAGAAAAGCGCTTCTTGGGAGGCAACCCATGTTTTCTGTGATTTTATTTGTTTGTTTGTTATTTGCTTCCGTATACATGTTTTATTTTTATTGTTGGTTGATCATGTTTCTAAACTAAATAGTGGAAATACTTTACTTTGTTGTTTTGGCCTAGTCTTAACTCCACCTAAAGGTATTTTTGCAAAAGATAAGTGTAAGGGGAAACCCCAAATATGTTTTTAAGAAACAAACCGATCATGATTCTCCACAATATTAAATGAACATGTGTATTCTTATTTGTTAGAGTCAAATGCTTGTATTGAGTCATAATGAAGTTTTGCAGGATTTTCCAGGAAGTAGGACCAAGTTTTTCCAGAAATTTTCCGGAAACTTAACATAAGGATTTCTTCAGGTCAATTCTGACGGCGTCAAGGGTTTACTCTTGACGGCGTCAGGAGTTAAAAATCTGGAAATTTTACCGGTTTTGTTTTTCTAACGGAGTCTTATGGTTTTTGTGAATTATTAAGTTTTATAATCTCTAGGGAATCTGCAAACTTCATTCCACAAGCATTATATCTTATCTTGTTTTCTAGGATTTAGAAACTTATATAGGATGCCGCCGATTTTACGCGAGGTTGTCTTGTCTATTTTGTCAGGTTTTACAGGTTATGTATGACAAGAAGATGATTTATATTCTGGAAGGGAAGCTTTGATTGTTCATTTTCTTGGAGGAATATTTAACCTAGCCACCCTATTATCCATACCGAGCGAATCAGGGGAGTATTTGATTTCATTCTCTTTACTTTTTCACTTTCACATTCTTTACTTGAACATTGGGGACAATGTTCATCTTAAGTGTAAGGGGAGGGTAAAAAGATGATACCTTACATATGCACTTTCGCTTGAGTTTGTTTTGTTTGATGGTAGATGTGTAATAAAACTATGAGAAATACTTGTTAGTGCAATTTTAGCGCCAAATTTAAAATTTTTTACAACATTTAGGAGTGAAACTTTAGCCATAGCAAGCGTCTCATGGATAGGAGATTGTATGACTAGCACATAACCGTATATTCAGAAAAATTTTCCACCCAAAAATGTGAGGTTCGCCTTTAGATTTGATAGGAAAAACATTTACTATTAGTGCTTATGAGTGTACCGGTAGCATTTAGATTCTAGAACTTGCGTTAGTGATGCATCCCGAGACCGCTAGTGAGACTACATTCGTGTAGTAGGATTTACTACATGATAAGAGGCATTAGGATCACCCTTGTGTTAAACCCGTATCATAATTACTTGACCATTTAAGTCATATTACTTGGCTAGTTAAGTCAACTAATTTTTCCCACACCCTTAGCGTTGTACTCATTTTTAGTACACGAAACCCCTAGTACACCCCTCCGAGCCTATCTTTTCGTTTATAACTTTAAGCATTTTACTTAAAGGAAGAATTTGTTACACCCCAATTAAATGTACACCTAAATCGCCTTAGCCTTCCGTGTATGCGCTCATTTTTAGTGCATTATTGTTATTTGTTAAACCCTAAGTTAACTTTCTAATTAATTACATGGTTGCTAAATCGAGTCATATCCTTGTACATATTGTTTTGGGACGATTGGGACTCATGGGTAAGTACTTATTTTATGGAGTAATGGGGAAGAACATCATTTATTACCCCCATATGTACGTTAATCTTAAAAGTGCTCCAAGTGTTTTGATTTTCTCAATTCGAGTCATTAGATTAGTTAAATGTAAAGTATGTAAAGATTCAAGTGTAAGGGGAATATTCATTCCCTATGATTTATTATTTTTGATGGTAGGGTAAGAATGTATGCAAAAAAAAAAAAAAAAAAAAAAAAAAAAAAAAAAAAAAAAAAAAAAAATCAAGAAAAAAGAAAAAAAAAATAGAAAAAGAAAAAGAGAAAAACATACGGACTACCATCCCTTTTCATTCTATGTTTATGTTTTTGTTATTTTTCATTTATTAGCTTAAGTCGAGTCTAGTCTTGGCTTAGCAACGCCACATTGTACATGTAATTGACTAAGATTGTTAACTCGCCACCAGTAAAACTTCTTTTATCCAACAAAACCGTGTATTTCATATCCCTATACCTAACGTTACAACCCTTTAAAAGACCTCTTTGATAGTTAATCCTAGGTGCTTACGTCATCTGGTGGAGGTTTGATCCTTTCCCAAGCCTATGGTAATCTATTTTGCTATGACAGGTAGTGAGAGATATCTTCCGTTTCCATATTGTAATCTATACTTTATTACACCCGAGAGATGTGAGTATCTAAACACTATTTGTGAAGTGCTAGTGTATGACCTCCGTGCTTGTCTATTGGTCTTTAGTGGAACGATTATTTGTTGTAATTACTTTTATATTAGTGTTAAATGACCCCTAACTTGTCTTTTGAGTAGAATAAAAGCGCATTTGCTTGAGGACAAGCAAATCTCAAGTGTAAGGGTATATGATAAGGCGAAAAATGAACCACTTTTAGGGGGTCATTTAAGCCCGAATCCGAATTTATTTGATCAAATATTGCCCTAAATCGTTCCTTTTGTGATTTTAGGTACTTTGGGAGAGAAATCTGGAAAAGGAAGCAATTCGGACGTTTTTGGAGCATAAAAGAGAAGAAAACACCAAAGTCTTAATTTTCCATGCTGGGAACAGTAGGTGACGGCGTCAAGAGCAAATCTCATGAATTTCCATGACGACCCAGAACAGATTTGACGGCGTCACGTAGGAAGGGCGTCAAGAGTAAAAGAGTCATGACGGCCTGGAAGTGTTTAAGTCTTGACGGCGTCAGAAGTAGATCTAGGCAGTCCGAGGAGAGTTTTGGCGGCGAGGTGACGGCGGCACATTGTTTGTCTTGACGCCGTCAAACCTATTTTTCTATATATAGTTTTCTAATTTTCACACATAGGAGAGAAGTTTGGGGAGAAACCCTAAGTACGATTTTGGTGTAACTTTACAGGTTTTTCAAGGGTTCCAACCCCTTGATACCTTGCATGATTAATCAAGATAAGTGTTCTTCTAATTCAATCAATATGTCTATGTGTTGGTTGTCTATATCTTGTTCTTGTCTTAATTCTATCATGCTAGGCTAGATCTATATTGTGTTTGCTTAGATCTAATGAAACCTAGATATTGATTATGTGTTGATTACTTGTTTATCTTGGTTTTGGATGAATGATTTATATGTTAGGCTTAAGAAAACTGGCAGATCTCCAAATGGTAACATGCTTGAACGTCTTAAGAAACATGAACCGTGGCGCACTAGGTCTTTATTGGTTGTATTTAATGCATGAGCCACTGTTTACAATCCCTATAGTTGTGCTGGGCATGGTGTAGGAGGAGATAAGAGCTCATAGAATTAGGGAGTTATGTGTGCCACCCCATGAATGGTATTAAGGAATACGATCCGTCATCCATGCAATTATAACAAGTAATTAACGTGTAAAAGATGTCTAGGGAGTAGTGAAATCTAAGTAAACACATTTTCTCCAATTACTGCTCACAACTTTAGTTTAATTAGTTTATTTTCATTTTTTAGTATTTTATTTTGATTGCATCTTAGTATTGGGTTAGTTGATTAGCAACTAATTCCGCCCAAATCCTTCAAACCCCGAGATTTTAATTGCTTTCTAAAAAATATAAAAACACAAAAATAATCATCCCTCACCTTTAGAACTAGTATTTAGGCTTTCTAATCCTAGCGACACTATTACTAAGCTGAACGATCAATCCCCCGGTACTTGTCACTATACTATACTACAACGATCAGGTACACTGCCTGGTGGGGGTTGTAAGCTTCTCGAGATCCCTCGAGAGGTAAAGCCTGTTGCGATTCCCACGCATCAAATTCTCTGTTGGTTAATTTAAATCCTTCATGCTCAGATTTTTACATTTCATTACATTTTTAGCATAAACTTGATTTATAGATAATTGTTGTTGTAGTTAATGTTTTTAGGCTTAAATTGACTTGTCACAGCATTCCAAGTTCTTATGATTTAGTTTTATGTCCTAAATATCTCATATGCTTCAAAAATTGCACATCAGTACAGTTAATGGGGTGTTTGGTTAAGGGTTATACCATGAGTACTTGTTGCGGTTTTGCTGATAACATAGTATGAATAGATTGCATCAGGTGTATTTAGGATAAGTTAGTCATAAAATTCAGGCCCCTTACATCCAATAGTCAAAATCACCATAATTCCCTCCTAACTGTGTGCCGTTGTGGAATTGACACCCACAAACCCTCACATTAGCTTGAACTTAGAAGCTTTAGCTTAGATTAACTTTATATTATCTTAAAAACATGTTTTCAGTTCATTAGGAAAGATCTATGCTCATTTTAGTCAAAGTTTAAGTTTTTGTCAAAAAGTCAAATTGTCATTTTTTAGGAAATCCCATTTTTTGTGGGAATTGTTTTGATTTATGTGGCAGGTTTCAAGCTCTGAGCTTTTGATATGATGTAACCCCCCAGCTCAACTTCATTTTCCTTGTGTTATTTTATTTTTGCCATTTTTCTGTGTGGCCCACCACAGCTTCAAACACACCTGCAGGGGGAGGAGATCCCCTGTGCAGCAGACATCACCACCATCACCACCACTTTAGTGGTGGTTTCTGGCTACCATAGTGGTCCCACAAGCCCCATCCTTGGTTCTCCCAACTCCCCTCCTGGCCACCTTTCACTTTTGAGCAAAAGTTTGAGCTCAAGCTCCCTGGGACCCACTTGAATCAACCCCTATTGTTTGTCCCATTTTCAGTGTTGAAACAAGATATCAAAGTGCTTATTTGTTCTTATTTGCTTATCCAGTGGACCCCATGTGCTTATTCTGGCTTATACATGTCCAATAAACTTAGTTGAACCTAAATCCATCCCTGCACTTCAGCTTTAAGCTTATTTCAAAGCTTTTAGCTTTGACAGTTGACCAAAGTCAACTGTCCAAGCTTATGGTGCTCATAGTGCTTATTTTCAAGTTATAAAAAAGTTGTTTTTGTAAAAGTTTTATGTTTTTAGTTGTAAAATAGTTTTCTAAAAGAAAATTCCAGAAAATCTAAATTTAAAATAAGTGATAGTTTCTATTTAATGTAATTTAAATTTTAATTTTCCTTTTTAGATTTTTATTAAGCACTTAGTATTTTTATATTTTTCTTAAATTCCTTTTATGTTAAAGTAATTTCAATAATTTTTCTAGATCTTAATTTTGTCATTTAGTAATTATTAGATTTAATATTAGTTTTATTAATAATTAATCAATAATCAAGTTTTAAATAGCATAATTAGTTTTTATAAAGTAACATCTAGTTTTTGTATTTTTCCTAGCTTTTATATACTATAATATAATTTTAGGAATTTTTCTTGTAATTTCTACTGTTCATCTTATAGTTTTTATAATTTAAATAGTTTAATTAGTAATTAATAAACATTTAATATAATAATTAGTAAAATAGTGTAAAAATACATAAAATCAACTTTTTATAATTTTTTAGATTCCCGTGATGGTTAATTAGATTTATAAAAATCTACTTAATTATCTAAGTCTTTTTAGTAACTTTTAATAATTTAAATTTGTTTAATTAGATAATTAATATTAAATTAGTAATTAATTAATAGAAAAATCCCAAAAAGATAAAAATACATATTTTTAGTTTTAAAACTTGTTTTTTGTTATTTTATAATTTTAGAAATTTAATTTTCATTTTTCTAGTATTAAATTAATATTATATTGTATTTAAGTTATTTAAATATTAATAATTAGTATTAAATAGTATTTAATTAATATTAAATAAGTAATTAGTGTAAAAATTCATTTTCTTTTTCTAAAAATTTTCTTGTATCCTTAGGTTTGTAAAAAAGTCATTTTCACCCCCTAGGGGATTTCAGATTTCAATTTTCACTTTTTATTTCGTACGTTCGCGTAAATTTAAATAGAACGTACACGTTTTTAGGTTTAAATCGTTTCTGCTTTTTCTGATTTCACAGTCTTATTCATATAGCTTGTTTAAGCTATTTCTTCATATATTCCTTAGTTCCAATAATTCACAACCCCTTTCCCGTCCAGATTCACCCGATCACAAGACGTTTGAATACAATCCATACCTCGTCGGGACATAACGACCCGGGGAAACCCTATACTTCCACGGAGCATTGAGCTTAAGGAGTTTGACTATCTTGACCACATTCGTGGTTGAATTCAGTTGACTGCTTTTGCCTCAATCAAATTTTGGCGCCGCTGCCGAGGAGGTTGTGCGCGTTTTTCTAAAAACGGTTTGCTGATTAGTGATTTTGGAATTCACTTCTTTGTAAATTTACCATCCTTTGTTCATATTTTCTTATTATCAAAACAAAACTGTTCCCGAAAACATTTTAAAATCAGTTTTCAACGAACACAAAAACACAAAAACATTTTCTTTCCTATTTGTACAAAATGTTTATCCAAAAATCCAAAAATATTCACCTTTACCCTCTCACATATTTGATTCTTCATCCCTACCCCTCTATGAACTTTTGATTCTTTCCTATGTCGTATCCACACCATTGCGGTTGCCAATGGTGTGGTGGTCCTCATAATGGTGGGAACTGTCCCGGTTGTCGCATGGTAGAGTCAGGAGATGGGTCTGTCTATAACCAAGCTCCCTATCCTTACCATGATACATCTGATTCATCCTACTAGCCACCACATCGTGAGATACTGACATATCTGTGTGAGTTTTGTGGAGGTCCTCACCAAGGATTTGAGTGTCAAGCCGGAAACACGTTTGTCTATGAACAGTTTTCCGGTGATGCTCAGAACTTTAGTTATGACCAATACCCATATGATTCACCAGTTCAGACTCAACAGTTTTACTGTTGTGATTACTGTGGAGGTCCACACTTCAGCTCAGATTGTCAAACGGGGAATCCATACCCTTGTGACAATTTTGACACACCTTATTATGACCAACCTCCACAGTACCAAATGAATCAAGCAATTCTTCCAGAAATGCAAAATGTACTAGAATTACTTGCTGAGCTTAAGGGTTTAGTTAAAGACTTTGCCCAAAAAGACACTCATCAAAAATCCATGGAAGAATTACTGGCTGAAGAGCAGGCTGCTAGAATAAATTCCCAAGATATCTATGAAAAATCTGTTAGGGAATCAATTGCAAAAGAAAAAGCAGCCAGATCTAGCTCTCAGTTCCGTTTCATCCCTGATGACAATGATGATGAAGATACCCTTGATATTCTTCAATTTTATAAAACTTCATCAAGTTCATCAGTTGATATCCCAGCAGTTGAGATTCCATTTCAAACAACTGCTATCACACCCGAGGTTCCCACTCACTCTCTGAGCATGGGGGACGAGCATCTTGACACTGTTCCTAAAAAGGAATTGGAGGAATTCATAAAGTCTAGTGTTGAGAACCTTGTCTCAATCCCAAGAGAGTCACAGGGAATTCTTGAGCATATGTGTGATCTTCCTTCCCCTCTTGAGTGTTCAAACAATCATTTTGAGACTTTCTCAGATTTTAATGATGATTGCACATCTCATGGAGACATTGAGTATATTGAGGCATCACATCCACAGTCTGATGTTGATCCTCTTCTTGAGGAGTTCGCCGATGAACTTACTCACATCAATCCACTTTCATCGGAAAGTGATGATGGTCTCCTTGATTTCGAAGCCGGTCTGGGAGAAATTGAAAGTCTCCTATATCATGATCCACCACTCAGTTCTTATCCCAGCGGTCCAATAGAGAATGATAATCACTTTGTTCCCGAATCATTCAATACTACTCTCACCAATCCTCTATTTGAATTCGACTCTAAATTCACTTTGATTTCTGATAATCCAATCTTTGATATTCAGAATGAGGATTGTGATGAGTCCACAATCGAACATGAGTTCACAAATTCAAATCTTGTGAATGATTCTCTTCATGAGGAGTTCTCTGGTGAACTCACTCATCATATCATGACTCCTCCGGAGTTTGATAGCCCGGGGGGAGATGCACTCAATCATGAGGATTTGCAAATTCCCACCCACCCTCCCGGGATGTTTATGAGCTTAACCTTTGAAATCCAAATTCAGGCTAATGAGCCTGCTCTCGAGGAAGAAAATCTTATCATGATTTTCATCATGGTTTTCTTCCTTTTCTTCACCTATAAGGTGACTTCTTCTCTTCTTCACTCCTTCGGGAATGAAGACACTATTTTTGACCCCGGCATTTTCATTTACCATTATCTTGAGCCGGGATTATATCTCATCGGTGTGGAACTTTCACGTGCTTCAAATGTTTGTCCAAACATCTTGAATGAAAGTCCGATGGAGATTGTTTCTTCCATATCATGCTTCCCCAAGAACCAATGAATTCGGGGTCGAGTCAAGCTAGCGACTCGGTAAACAAAAACAGTAGCATGCTTATAGGGTTTTCACCCTAAGTGTGGGGGAGTTACCCCTACTATGGTTACAAATACAGTGAAAAGAAAATGGTGTTTCCACATTTAGCTTGTAATGTTGCCCTTTTACGTTCAAAGAGTCGGCATAATAGCCGAGATTTTGAATATTGAGGACAATATTCATTCTAAGTGTGTGTGTGGGGGGGGGGGGGGGGGGGGTATTCTAGCGAATTTTATCACATTTTACTATCTAATACCCCCGTTTTTTGGCCAAATTTCAAAATTAAAAAAAAAAAAAAAAAAAAAATCACTTGTGCTTCAAAATTTTTTGTGGTTATCAGTCCGCCATGTCTAAACGACAAAAGGATTGGCTAATCCAGGAGCAAACGGCTCTTGGTAAAGATATATCAAATCCGTTGACGGCTTGCAATTTGCCTAAAATTGTATGGTACCTCAACTCGCCATATCCTAAAAAGCGAATGAGTTGGCTAGCCCGCAAGATTATGGCTTATGGTAAAGGCAGTGGAAAAACCATAATTGGTAATCAGCTCACCAAGATGTTGACTTTGTCCATCAAGAGTTGGCTAGTCCAGAAGCAAACGGCTTTTGGTAAAGACAAATCAAATCCGTTGACAGCTGGTGGTTTGCTCAAAATCACATGGTTATCAGATGGACCATAGTTCTTACTTGAATCGATACATCTGGCTACTCCAAAAGTGATGGATTTTGGTAAAGAGTTTAAAATCCATTAAGTTTTCAAAACAGTTTATTATTAGAGACTAGCAATAGTTTAGTGTGGGGGATTGATGAGTGCTCAAACACTCATCATTTTTGGTTAAATCTGAACTGCAAAACATACAAAAACACTCTGAAATGCATCAAAATACTAAAAATATTTCAAAATTGTGTTTTATATGTTTTAGATGCAAAATGAGTAAAAACAGATGAAAAACGTACAAAGTTTGCAAAATTGGCAGTTTCAGTTCCCCAACTTTCATAAAATGTCAAAACTAGTCCCTGGTCATTCAAAATATGGAAAATTATCACCAAAGGTCCTTTTAAAATCATAAGATGTCATATTTAGTCCTTTGGTGAAAAATCTCAAAAGTTTTGGAAAATTAAAAGTTTGGTCCATGTACTTTGAAACTTGGCAGTTTTGGTCCCTAGGAAATAATTTTTGGATAAAAAGTCAACTTAGGTCCTTGGGAAGTCACAAATTATCAAAAACAGTCCTTGGAATGAAAGTTTGAAAGAATTTGCATTTTGGTCCCTCAAGTTTCATTAATTGACAGTTTTAGTCCCTGAAGGACCAAATGTGAAAAATCTCATTTAATATACATGGACTACTCATACTTGGTAGGATTACCCTTGAAATAAGTTTGGAGATTGGGCAAAACAGCCCCTTGGAATTTTAGTAAATTACATCTATGGTCCTTGTGATATATTTATAAACCAAAATGGACCCTTTTTTATTACAAATCCCAAACACCAAACACCCTCATCAGCCCAACCTTATATACCCTTGGCCCATTTACCCTTCCCAAGCCCACCAAGCAAAATATACTCACCCCGTTTATATACTCCCTCCAGTCAACAAAAGGCAAACAACTCACCCCTCCTTCCCCACTTGCAATACACACCCTGCAACACTCAACCTGCTAACCCCCCTCCTCTGCCCCTCTCCCATACTCTGTCCCTCCACCTCACAAAAACCTCCAAACCACAATTAATGCCCTTGAATTGCTCCAAGTCATCCCCTACCTGCCAAACCCACTTTTCCCGCCAAACATATTTGAACGGCCAAGATCAAATTGACCAATCCAATGGCCAAAAATAGATGTGGGAAAGCACATGGGACATGCTATGGTGTATTTAAGTCAAGAAAAAAGCAGAGTAAAGGGGGTAGCAGTTAACAGTAGTTAGGAGTAGTTTATTAGTTAAAATATGATGTCAAATTAGTGTTTTAATTCTCAATTTCAGTTTGTAAGCTTGTATTTCAGTTATGGTGATGATGTAATATTAATCCTAGTTAATAGAAAATTCAAGTTCACTTGTTTCAATTCATGTATGCCAAATTTCCTCAACTTTTCACTTAAGGTTCATATTTCATAAAAGCTCTTGTTTATTGTCCAAACAAGCTCACCTGAGCTTATTATCAAGTTTTATATAAGTTCCATTAGTCTTAAACAAGTATCATTCAAAATTCCAAAAATCCTCAAAAATAGAAAATAAATCAGTAAAAATAAAAAAAAATCAGAAGAAAAGAAAAAAGAAAGCCAGAAGAAGGATGAATGTTGGATTCTCAATGGTTTAGTACCTCAGGGGAGGTAGTAGGATAGGCTCAGGGTTCTTGGTTCCATTGTTCTCAGTACGGATAAATTTGTAAGCTTAATTCTCATAATTTGCATTTTTACTTTAGCTTAGTTGAATAGCTGCTTCCTGTGTGTCTTTATGCTAATTTAGTATATTAGAGTAGAGTTATTAATTTAAATTCTCTGTTGGTTAATTTAAATCTTTCATGCTCAGATTTTTGCATTTCATTACATTTTTAGCATAAACTTGATTTATATATTAGAGTAGAGTTATTAATTTAAATTCTCTGTTGGTTAACTTACACTTTGGTGGTGGTTTCTGGCCACCACAGTGGTCCCACAAGCCCCATCCTTGGTTCTCCCAACTCCCCTCCTGGCCACCTTTCACTTTTGAGCAAAAGTTTGAGCTCAAGCTCCCTGGGACCCACTTGAATCAACCCCTATTGTTTGTCCCATTTTCAGTGTTGAAATAAGATATCAAAGTGCTTATTTGTTCTTATTTGCTTATCCAGTGGACCCCATGTGCTTATTCTTGCTTATACATTTCCAATAAACTTAGTTGAACCTAAATCCACCCCTGCACTTCAGCTTTAAGCTTATTTCAAAGCTTTTAGCTTTGACAGTTGATCAAAGTCAACTGTCCAAGCTTATGGTGCTCATAGTGCTTATTTTCAAGTTATAAAAAAGTTGATTTTGTAAAAGTTTCATGTTTTTAGCTGTAAAATAGTTTTCTAAAAGAAAAATCCAGAAAATCTAAATTTAAAATAAGTGATAGTTTCTATTTAATGTAATTTAAATTGTAATTTTCCTTTTTAGATTTTTATTAAGCACTTAGTATTTTTATATTTTTCTTAAATTCCTTTTATGTTAAAGTAATTTTAGTAATTTTTCTAGATCTTAATTTTGTCATTTAGTAATTATTAGATTTAATATTAGTTTTATTAATAATTAATCAATAATCAAGTTTTAAATAGAATAATTAGATTTTATAAAGTAACATCTAGTTTTTGTATTTTTCCTAGCTTTTATATACTATAATATAATTTTAGGAATTTTTCTTGTAATTTCTGCTGTTCATCTTATAGTTTTTATAATTTAAATAGTTTAATTAGTAATTAATAAACATTTAATATAATAATTAGTAAAATAGTGTAAAAATACATAAAATCAACTTTTTATAATTTTTTAGATTCCCGTGATGGTTAATTAGATTTATAAAAATCTTCTTAATTATCTAAGTCTTTTTAGTAACTTTTAATAATTTAAATTAATTTAATTAGATAATTAATATTAAATTAGTAATTAATTAATAGAAAAATCCCAAAAAGATAAAAATACATATTTTTAGTTATTTTATAATTTTAGAAATTTAATTTTCATTTTTCTAGTATTAAATTAATATTATATTGTATTTAAGTTATTTAAATATTAATAATTAGTATTAAATAGTATTTAATTAATATTAAATAAGTAATTAGTGTAAAAATTCATTTTCTTTTTCTAAAAAATTTCTTGTATCCTTAGGTTTGTAAAAAAGTCATTTTCACCCCCTGGGGGTTTTCAGATTTCAGTTTTCACTTTTTATTTCGTACGTTCGCGTAAATTAAAATAGAACGTACACGTTTTTAGGTTTAAATCGTTTATGGTTTTTCTGATTTCACAGTCTTATTCATATAGCTTGTTTAAGCTATTTCTTCGTATATTCCTTAGTTCCAATAATTCACAACCCCTTTCCCGTCCAGATTCACCCGATCACAAGACGTATGCATACAATCCACACCTCGTCGGGACATAACGACCCGGGGAAATCCTATACTTCCACGGAGCATTGAGCTTAAGGAGTTTGACTATCTTGACCACATCCGTGGTTGAATTCAGTTGACTGCTTTTGCCTCAATCAAATAACCTAAGTGTTTAAGATCCGTAAACACAAACAAGTCACTGAGTGAACAGTATATTAGTGAGTCATCTTCAGGATGCTTAGAACGAGTCTATGAAGAAAGGTTCACCATTTAGTGAGGCGGAACTCACAGAGTGTCATCTAAGCCAAGAAGAAGGTGATGGGTTCTGTGAGAATGACAATAACTCACTGAACCCCAAGACTCCTCAACAACTATTAAAGTACTGAAGACTGAAGACCTGAAGGCTGAAGTATGGGCGGGAAGGGGCGGGAAAGTTTGAACGTATCAACAGGTGTCCTTATCAACCTGAAGTCAAACTTTCCCTGAATGGCATAACGTTAGGATGGTGTCATCACTGTGCATCAGAAAGGCACATTGTCTTTTACCTAATATAGTCTATTGTAACAGAGACAAAATATGTAAGTATTTTGTCTCTACTAGTTAGGTCATCTTTTTGTCTTTATCAGTAACGTTGTAATTTACTTGTGTATAAATAGGTAGCATAGGTGAGGAGTAAAAGTTGACAAGTTTGAGCATTTAATGCTAAGCATTCACAAACCACTTTTACTCCTCCAAAGAACAACGTAGTCCCTGAGATAGCTTAGTGTGACCTTTTAGTTGTCACTCAACTTTGTTTGAGTTTAGTGAGGAGTCCATACCATACTTGTCATTTCAATCCCAAGTGTTATTCCGCAAACACTTGGGTATAATTCTTTTGATTAACTTCTAATAAGAATTAAACATTGAAAATATTGTGTCTCTTTTCTTTACGTTTATATTTGTTGTTAATCTTTTATATCTGAGCTAAAAAGCCATGAAACTTGGTTAGGTTAACTTTTTAGTTAACTATTAACTTAGTAAATGGGACCAAGACTTATCGAGTCTAGATCCGTGAGACATATCAAAAGATCTCATAGGAACTCGTGTTACTTCTACACTGGTTGTTCAATATTAAGGACACCAGCTGTAAACTTATGAGTCCCACGCAGATCTTAGCAATCTTGTAGAAACTAGAAGGGGGGGGGGGGTTGAATAGTTTCACTGTTTCTTTTTTACTTGCTAAATCATTTTGCTGTTTTTAGGTCCGGTTAATATTCTTTTGCAAACTTGTTGAATTCTACTTGTTATGTGATATCAATTTAGCTACAAACAAACATAAACAAACAAGTCATGTAAAGAGTAAGGAAAGAATACAAACAAAGAGACGTGGCGATTTATAGTGGTTCGGCACGAAGCTCACTCCTTCGTCCTACTCCACTCCCCGAGTACCACACTCGAGAGTTATCAATCACTATATCAACACACTCCTTCAGGTGTAGTAATCTGTACACAAGGTTTAACGACACTAAGCGGAATGTCGAGTTCTAATCGTAGCTAGAACCAATCTACTCCAAGGCCCACGTGGCCACACGAACAAGCACTCTTGTCCAACTTGGATCTTCACCCAATCCAAGCCTTCACACAAATTACATACTTGGATCTTCACCAGATCCAAGCCTTCACATGAGACATACTTAGATCATCACCCGATCTAAGTCTTCACACTAATACATACTTGGATCATCACCCAATCCAAGCCTTCACACAACGACTCAACTAAGTCCTAACTTACACACTAGGACACAACTCTCCTCACAACAAATACATGAACTAATCTAGTTACAAGACTTCTTGGATCTTCATTTTCTTCCAAGTTCGCACACATAACTCCATCCTAGACTCACACACAAGTCGGAAGTATTTACAATATTTACAAGAATGAAATAGAAGGAAGACTAGAACCGCAACACTTGTTACGTTTGTGTGTGGACTCTTATAACATCTCGAATCTTCATCTACGTCAAGAGTTCTTCTCTTGCACTTTGCGGAAGAGGAAATCACTTATAAACATATACCGACATGTTATAGTGATCAAAGAAGAAAGAAAAATAAAACAGAAAGTTTTTGTGTGTGGAAGACTCTTGTTTCTGAAAAGGAACAGTTCACTATTTATACTCGACAGGAATGAGCTGGCGGTCCCTTTAATAGGCGACGGTCCTTAATCACTAAGGGACCGCCGGCCACTTTGAAGGACCGTCCCGACAGAGGCTCCCATTTTTGTCCTGACGTGGTGAAAACTTATCTGGTGAAAACCCCACTGTTTTGGGGGAAAATATAGCTGTTACAAATTTGAATTTTGAATATATTTTCTTAATAAAACATTTCTTTAAAAATACAAAAATATTTTTGTGAAAATGTTTTGTCTAACTTAAAAATGTAAGTTTAGAAGAAAATAAAATTCTTTGATCACTTAACTAATGACGGTATAAAGTTTGTTCATACCTGAAGTGACGTTGTAGTAGCTACGTGGAAGAAACATGTCTTTATATTTTGTGATTATCGAAACACAAGAAGATCGAATAATGCGAATAACATATTTGACATTATTTGTACTAACAATCTCCCCCTTTTTGATGATTACAAAATATAAACTCATTTTAGGTAAAATTATGTGTTGATAAATTTTTAATGAGTTTTCCCGTTACTTCTCCCCCTTTTGTGGAATCAAAAAGGCTTCGTCGCTGTTGAGGAGAGGAAATACAATAATCCTTGAAAAGGGCATCGTCGTTGTTGAAGGAATACTATCATCCTGAATAGGGCATCGTCGAAGAAAGTGGCGGAATATAGGCTCCCCCTAAATGAGGGCACCAGGGAATCGAGCAATGGTGATGTGCTACAAAAACAAGTTAGAAGCAAAGCGTGCACACACACACACACACACATACACACACACACACACACACACACATATATATATATATATATATATATATATATATATATATATATATATATATATATATATATATATATATATATATATATATATATATATATATATATATGGAGAAATAGGATAGATAGAAGGGTGAAATCAATTAGATAGAGCATATATCAAGTAGTGAATAAAAAAGGAAAACCTGAATTTTAGCTCTGATAAGGTGAAAAGTGTACCGCTTTTAGGGGTCATTTAAGCCCGAATTCGTGATTATTTGATCAATTATTACCCTAAATCGTTCCTTTTGTCATTTTAGATACTTTTGAGGAGAAATTTGGAAAAGGAAGCATTTTGGACGTTTTTGGAGCAATTAAGTGAAGAAAACGACAAAGTCTCAAAATCCTTGCTAGGCTAGGTTTTTCTTGTGTTTGCTTAGATGTAATGAAACCTAGATGTTGATTATTGCTTGATGGTTTGTTTATAATTGTTGTGGATGATTGAATTCAATGTTAGGCTTAAGAAAACTGGCAGACTTCCAATTGGTAACTTGCTTGAACATCTTAAGAAACATGATCGGAGGTGTACTACGATTTATTGGTTATATTTAATGCGTAGGCAACTGCTAGTGATACTACGCTAGGAGCTAGTAGTCGGCTCGACCTAGAATGAAGTAGAAGCCTATAGAGTTAGGGAATATCGTACACGGCCCTACGACTAGTATTAAGGAATATAACCCGTCATCCATGCAATTGTAACAAGCTAATCAACCAGTAAAAGATATCAGGGAGTAGTGAAATCTAAGTAAATACATTTTATCTTATTATTGTTTCCACCACACAAATTAGTTTAAGTTTATTTTATTTTATTTTGATTGCATCTTTAGTTAATTGGGTTAGTTGGCTAGCAACTAATTCCGCCCAATGCTTCAAAACCAAGATTTTACTTGCTTTTATAAAAATATAAAAATACAAAAAGAATCATCCCTCACCTTTAGACCTAGTTTAGTAGAATTTTAATCCTAGCGAACACTATTCCTGAGTTGAACGATCAATCCCCCGGTACTTGTCACTATACTATACTACAACGAACAGGTACACTACCTGGTGGGGATTGCAAGCTTCTCAAGATCCCTTTAGAGGTAAAACCTTTTGCGAGGGTGCAATTCCATGCATCAAGTTTTTGGCGCCGTTGCAAGGGAATAGTTATTGTCTAGGTTAGAATTTCTTTTTATTAGGTATACTTGCTAGATTCCTTTCTAGTAAGATTTTTATTTTATTTTTATAGTTTCCTTTAGTCTATCTTTTTCTGTGAGTCTTTGTTCGTATATGGTTTGTCTTTATGGATTTTGAAAATCGACGTTTTGAAGTTAGCAAGAGGCTTATTGATTGTATGAAAATCAATTATATATAATATATCTATAAGTCCAAGGAAATCCGCAAGAAATACGGATTACCCGAGTAGTATCCCGTGAAGGAATGAATGAAATCGTGAAATTCGATTTGTGAAATCGTGTTGTGAAAAGTGGGAAAGTGAAAATTGTGATTATGAAATTCAAACATGATAAGTAATCACAAGATATGCAGAAGGTACAAGCTAATGTAGCACAATTATCTAAAAACTCAGATCGGAAAATCAAACGCGAATTTTTAAAACGTAACGTACGACTTAAAACGTAATTTTTAATGAAAAATTATCCTAAAAATATGAAATAATTTTCTAAAAATCTTAAACAACAAAAAATAATTTTGAGAAAAGAAAAATATTTTTTTGACTTTTTATGTATTTTCTATTAATTTATTTCTATTTTTGGAATATAAAAAGTAATTAAAAATAGGAGAAAATGTAAAAATAAGTGGGAAAAAAATACAAAATTAACTTTGAAAAATCTAAAATAACAGAAAATAATTTCCTAAAATATTTTTGGATTTTTTAGACTTTTTCTAATTTTTATTTGATTTTTGTTTATTAAAAAGTATTTAAAAATGATTTTAAACTAAAATAAAAGGAGAAAATAGTAAAACTAATCAGAAAAATATGAAAAAAAAAAATACAGAAAATCTAAAATAATAAAAGGAACTTGAGAAAAAATTTTGAAAAGAAAATAAGCTGAGAAAATGCTTATTTAGCTTATTTCAGCTTATCACAAGTGCTTATTAATAAGCACTTGTGACCAAACTATGTGAGATTGATTCAGAAGACTAATAATACTCAATTAAGCTCAAATGAATAGAAAGTAGACCGTGATAAGCTCAGAAATACATGTTTCATGCAATAAGCAATTTGCAATAAGCAAATGAATAAGCAGACTTAACACATAATGAACTAGAAGTTAAGTTGCTATACAAATCTCTAAATCAAACTCACAGAAACTTAGTTTCAACAACTAAACACAGGTTATAAGTCTAAAATCACCACTGCAGTAAAAGTTCAAATCAGCATACCTAGTTCTATGCACCTAATTAGCATAACAGAATAAGCATATCTAATAAGCACTAAAGTACAATCTAATGAGGCCAAAAGCTAACCTATACTGCTGAATTTCAAAAACTACCAAAAGCCCTATCACTATTAATCAATTACTAACCTATTTAAAGCTGATTACAGGAGCAAAAACTGACTTCCAAGTTTATTTTTCAAATCCTATGTTGACTTTTTTATGCTAATACAGCTTTGACTAGATCCAATTTCTATCACTCAAATCTACTTCTACTTGTTTTGTTAAGTTATTATTAAACTAGATTAAACTATTTTATACTATCTTGTATCTAACTTTACAATTTCACTAACTGTATCTAATTAATCTAAATGTTTATGAAATTTTAAAATCTATTTTGACTTTTAATGAATTATACTGCCATTATTATGCTCTCTTTGACTAATGCTAACCTATAGTGAACTAAAAGTGAAGTTATATCAGTGGTCAATTAACAACTTAGCACAATACTAAGCAGATCCAAACACCCCTTTATCTGTCAATTAACACTTCAACTAACTGCTCTAAACCTCAAATACCATCATTACTGCTCAAATCTAATTACAAATCACTTAACTTTACTCTGTAAACCTTTAAATTTCCACAATGAACAACAACTAAAAAGACAGATTCAGAGTATTCATATTATGACAGATTTGGAATTATCAAACAAAACAATGATCACTTCTACTACACAAAAGATAAATCTCATTCAATTTCACTATATTATGATCAAATACAATAGAATAAACAGCAATCATGCAAACTAAAATAGATCTACACAGAATCTATTGAGTGAACTCAGAAACTTGGAATTTAGAACAGGACTTACAAAGACATTCACCTCAGCATGAACAGAGGTGATTCACTATGCAAGCCTATCTTTAGATAGGCCAAAAGCTTCAAATTCCCCTTTTGACATATCAGTATACACCAAATTCATCACCATATCTAATCAGTTGACTTTCTTTGACCATTGATGAAACTTGATTAACTAATCTAATACTTGTAACTGAATTAACTCTCAAAAGCTACTGAGCTAGTAAGAGCTTGATATGTAATGAGAGAGCTTATTTGAAAGCTGGAGTTAAGCAAAATTAAAATATTTTTATATTTTTTATATTTTCTGATTTTCTTTTTTTTTTCTTCTTTTATTTCAATGAAACAGTAAACAACATGAATGAGAAATAAAGCAGTAAATCATTTGAGAGCTTC
The DNA here is from genome assembly GCA_030686995.1 of Artemisia argyi. Classification (NCBI taxonomy): domain Eukaryota; kingdom Viridiplantae; phylum Streptophyta; class Magnoliopsida; order Asterales; family Asteraceae; genus Artemisia; species Artemisia argyi. The sequence continues at coordinate 119,451,414 of CM060686.1, forward strand.
TGAGTTACTTGAATAGTAAAGTAAACTAAAGAGTATAACTCTAAATTGCAAGAAAATGAAATCAAAATAATAAGATTGAAGAAATTTTAAGCTAAAATTTTATTAATAGAAAAAGAGATTACAATAGAAATTAAAAATAACAAGCTAAAAGTAAATGAGAAGCATAACATTACACTAAGACTACACTGAAATTGAGTGAAAATGAGAGGTATTTATAAGTGAAGAGTGAGGCTTGGGGTCTCTAAATGCCAAGCTGGCAATCCAGGTGAATTATGCTTCTTCATAGCTCTTCATAGCCTTTGGATCATATCTGTGTTTCTTTGATCATACCTCAACCCTTGGATCACAATTAGTTATATGTCTCAACCAATGAATAGCTGCCACATGTCCCATTTGTGTATATACTCTCTGTCCATGTAAGAGGCTTCTAGAAATAGAATCCAATGATGAGCTAATGATGTGTTACAACCAATGGTGAGCTGCCACATAACCATACGTGCAAATACATTCTCTCTTACATGCTCAGTGCACGTGATTAACCTTCTAGATAAACCAATCATTGGTAATTTATGGTTGATTAGATTAACATTGGTTAATTTGAGAGTTTAGAAACTAGGGTTCATGGTTAGGTTGGGGGTTCTAGGTAAATGGTGAAAAGGGGGGCGGGAATTGCTTGGGTAATTATTTTGGTTATGTTTGACCGAGAGTGGGTAAAGTGGGTTGACCGGTTGTATTTTTAGGCCGGGTAATAACTTTGGATAGTGGGCTTGGTGACTTGAATTGCAATTTGGGTTTGTATCTCTTGAATTAGATTGGACTAGTGATAGATTTGGACCAAGCTTGGATTTTCAGATTTTAGTGATATATATAAGCAAGGACCAATTGTTTAGTTTTCAGAAAATACAAGGGCTGAATATGAGAATCTTCCAAAGTACTTCAAGGGTCTTTTCTGCCATTCTTGAGTAGTTGGAGGACTTGAGTTGACTTTTTTCAAAAATATTATCAAGGGACTATTCTTGCCAACTTTGAAAATTATAGGGACCAATCTTGCACTTTCTTCAAACTTCACACAAGGATCATTCTTGTAATCTCTGAAACTCTAAAGACTTCTTTGGACTTTGTGAGCTTTCTTTGATTTTCGGATTCCAAGCTTTGACTTTCATTGACTTTCTACACTCGTTCCACTCTCGTGCTCGTTTTTGTCAGTTTTCGTTTGTTTTTCGTCTTTTTATGAGATATCCGTACCTGCACATTCACAATCACAAAAACACATTTTCTTTAGCGTTTCGGGTTAGTTTTTGGATTATTAAGTCTTATTTTGATAAAGAAAAGGTGAGTAAATAAGTACTCACCACTTATAGCGCGTAAACGAAGAAAGATGGAATTTAACACATTCAAGGAGTTTAATAAACCCCTCCAGATGAAAATTGAGTTTACAAATTTCTCTCCAACCCTTGAGGAATTGAGTTACCATAGATTCCTTTTACAACACCCCTTCTCCTTGAAATATAGGAAGAAGCCATGGATTAGGAAGTATAACTATAGGAACATCAAAATTCCTTGCATGGTTGGGTACATGTTTAGAGAGCATACATACATTGATTTAAAAGCACCCATGAATATTATGTCTAGGCTCTACTACAACTGGATTATGAATGAAAGGTTAAGCCCCAGAAAAGACCCTTATAACCCTAATCAACTATGTAATTTTGTCAGGAGAGTAGAAGGGGTACACATCTTTGTAGGAAACTTCACTTATCAATGCGACTTTGTAATCCTAGAAGATGTTAGAGGCATTATAGATCCACACTTAGGAGAAATGGTCCTAGGGCAACCTTTCGTTAAGGCGACTAAGATGTGTTGTGATCATGGGAAGGGAATAGTTCAGTTTACTGATGGGATAGAAAAGATCACTTTTATGATGCCTCACATGAGGGAAGAATTAAAGGACATCAAGAATTTAGGAGTTGATGTGATTCGACCCTATGAGATTAAGGATGATGGAATTGATGATGATGTTTACTATGAGAGGAGGCAAACATATTATTCGGGTTGCATGAAGCTAGGCCCTGAGTACAAGCGTGATGAAGATTGGGTTAAGTGTTTTGAATTAGCACAAAAGTGGGGAAGGAAAATGTAGAGTGACTTTGAGTCTAGCTACAAGACTCGTTAATAAAGAAAAGCGCTTCTTGGAAGGCAACCCATGTTTTATTTGTTTTATTTGTTTTGTTTGTTTGATTTCATTTGTTTTCATATGTATGTTTTATTTTTATTGTTTGTGGATCATGGTTCAAAGTAACTTGTGAAAATGCTTTATTTTGTTTTTAACTTCGTCTTAATTACATATAAAGGTATTTTGCAAAAGCTAACTGTAAGGGAAACCCAAATTTGTTTATAAGAACAAAATTGAGCATGAACCACAACAATATTAAATGCATGTATATTAGTAATTGTTTGAGTCAAATGCTTGTATCGAGTCATAATGATGTTTTGCAAGATTTTCCAGGAAGTAAGGCATAAGTTTTTCCAGAAATTTTCCGGAAACTTAACATGAGATTTTTGCAGGAACATTCTGACGACGTCAGGAGTTATAACTTGACGGCGTCAGCTTGGTTTAAAATTGCGTTTTGCGATTCGATGCGCTAAAGGTCCCAAAAGCCATTGCGTGATGCGCGTTGCAAATGCGAGAGCAATTTAGACGCATTGCGTTTAGTATTAAAAAAAGTACAAAATTATTTATATGTAGTATATTCTTTCAAGTAGCAAGTAAATGTAATAAAATTATGAAATAAGTTACTAGGATATTGAAATTTGGCCAATAATTCATTTGTAAAATAAATAATTTGAAAGCACAGCTTGATGTAATACACTTAGCAAAACACAAGATACTATATTTTTATTGCTATGTTTTTTTTTTGTACATCTTTTAACAAGTTCTATCGTTAATATCCCATTTAAATACTTGGATCTATTTATATGGTTTCATTAAATTCTTGATTGCGACAATTGCGGCCATTGCTAGCATTACATAAATGCGGTAAATTGCGGTCTAATGCGAATGCATTTTGGGATGCCCTTGCATTAGGCCTCATAATGCGAAATTTCAAATGCAATGCAACGATGCATGCAATTTGCGCAATGATGCGCGTATTTTTAAACCAAGGGCGTCAGGTACAAAAATTCTGAAAAAAAAATTGCGAGTTTTGTTTATACCGGAGTCTTAAAGTTTTTGTTGATTCTTTAGTTTTATAAACTCTAGGAAATCTGCAAACATTCATTCCACAAGCATTATATCTTAATTTGCTTTATAGGATTTTTCGTATATATAGATTGCCGCCGATTTTACGCGAGGTTTGCCTTGATTGTTTTCTCAGGTTTAACAGGTTACATTGGAAAAGAGGATGATTTATATTTCTGGAGGAAAGCTTTCAAAGTTCATTTTCTTGGAAGAAGATCTAACCTTGTTGACACACTATCCACACCAAACGAATCAGGGGAGTATTTGTTTTCATTCTTTTACCTTATTTACTTTTACATCTTTTTATTGCACATTGGGGACAATGTTCAGCTTAAGTGTAAGGGGAGGGTAAATGATGATACTTTAGAGAATACAATTACGCTTGAGTTTGTTTGTTCAATAGTAGGTGTGTAATAAAACTAAGAGAAATACTTGTTAGTGCAATTTTAGCGCCAAATTTAATTTTTTTTACAACATTTAGGAGTGAAGTTTTAGCCTTAATGAGCGTCTCATAGATAGGAGTTATATGACTAGCACAAAAACCTTACCACTCAGAAAAATTTTCCACCCAAATATGTGAGGTTCGCCTTTAGATTTGTTAGGAAAAGCATTCATTATTAGTGCTTATGAGTGTACCGGTAGTACTTAGATTCTAGAACTTACGTTAGTGATGCATCCCGAGACCGCTAGTGAGACTACATTCGTGTAGTTAGGATTTACTACATGATAAGAGGCATTAGGATCACCCTTGTGTTAAACCCGTATCATAATTACTTGACCATTTAAGTCAATTACCTTGACTAACAAAGTCAATTAATTTTTCCCACACCTTAGCGTTGTACTCATTTTTAGTACACGATACCCCTAGTACACCCCTCCGAGCTTATCTTTTCGTTTCTAACTTTAAGCATTTTACTTAAAGGAAGAATTTGTTACAACCCACCCCAAATGTGCAACCAAATCGCCTTAGCCTTCCGTGTATGCACTCATCTTTAGTGCATTATTGTTATTTGTTTAAACCTTTAGTTAATTGTCTAATTGATTATATGGTTGGTAAGTCGAGTCATATCTTGTACATATTGTTTTGGGACGATTGGGACTCATGGGTAAAGTACTATTGTTATGGAATAATGGGGAAGAACATCATATATTACCCCCATATGTGCGTTAATCTTAAAAAGTACTCTAAGTGTTTTGATTATTTTAATTCGAGTCATTAGAATAGTTGATTGTAAAGTATGTAAAAGTTCAAGTGTAAGGGGAATGCAAATTCCCTGTGATGTATTATTTTGGATGTTAGGGTAAAAGTGTATGCAATAAAAAAAAATGGAAAAATCAAGAAAAAGAAAAATAAAATAAAATAAAAGAAAAACATACGGACTACCATCTCATTTCATTTTATGTTTGTTTCATAGTTTGTAGTTTTGATTAGCTTAAGTCGAGTCGAGTCTTGGCTTAGCAACGCCACATTGTACATGTAATTAACCAAGATGATTAACTCGCCACCAGTAAAAATTGTCTTTATCCAACAAAACCGTGTTTATCATATCCCTACACCTCATGTTACAACCCTTTTAAAAGACCTCTTTGATAGTTTATCCTAGGTGCTTATGCCAAGTGGTGGAGGTTTGATCCTTTCCCAAGCCTATGGTAATCTATTTGCTATGACAGGTAGTGAGAGATGTTTTCCATTTCCTTATTGTGATATATACTTTATTACACCCAAGAGATATGAGTATCTAAACATTATTTGTGAGGTGCTAGTATATAATTTCCGTGCTTGTTTTTGGTTTTAAGTGGAACGATTAATTTTTGTAATTACTTTTATATTAGTGTTAAATGACCCCTAACTTGTATTTTGATTAGAATAAAAGCACATTTGCTTGAGGACAAGCAAATCTCAAGTGTAAGGGTATTTGATAAGGCGAAAAGTGTACCGCTTTTAGGGGTCATTTAAGCCCGAATTCGTGGTTATTTGATCAATTATTACCCTAAATCATTCCTTTTGTCATTTTAGGTACTTTTGAGGAGAAATATGGAAAAGGAATCATTTTGGACGTTTTTAGAGCAATTAAGTGAAGAAAACGACAAAGTCTCAAAATCCTTGCTGGGAACAGTACCTGACAGCGTCAAGGCCATTCAAGTGACGGCGTCAAGCTTGAAAAAAGAGGTGGACATGGAAAATACACATGATGGCCCAGAACTATTTCAAGGCAAAAATGCCTGACGGCGTCACCAAGGCCGTCAGGATTGATTTACAAGTGACGGCCCAGAGCTTATTTTCTTCATGACGGCTTCAAGATTGGATCTAGGCAATACGACCCTTGTTTTGGCGGCGAGTTGACGGCGTCACAAGCTATAACGTGACGCCGTCAAGGTGTAAAATCTATATATAGTTTTTTAATTTTCATTCATTAGTGTGGAACTTTTGGTGGAACTTTTGGAGAACTTTTGTGTGCAAACCTAGACGAATTTTCTGTAACAACAAGGGTTTCAACTCTTGTTCCATCCATGTTCAATTGAAGATAAGTTTTCCAATAATCATTCAATATGTCTATGTGTTGTTTGATTTTATCTTATGCTTGTCTTCTTTTTAACATGCTAGGCTAGGTTTTTCTTGTGTTTGCTTAGATGTAATGAAACCTAGATATTGATTATTGGTTGATGGTTTGTTTATCATTGTTTTGGATGATTGAATTTGATATTAGGCTTAAGAAAACTGGCAGACTTCCAATTGGTAACTTGCTTGAACGTCTTAAAAAACATGATCGGAAGTGTACTACGATTTATTGGTTGTATTTAATGCGTAGGCAACTGTTAGTGATACTACGTTAGGAGCTAGTAGTCGGCTCGACCTAGAATGAAGTAGAAGCCTATAGAGTTAGGGAATATCATACACGGCCCTACAACTAGTATTATGGAATATAACCCGTCATCCATGCAATTGTAACAAGCTAATCAACCGGTAAAAGATATCTAGGGAGTAGTGAAATCTAAGTAAACACATTTTCTCTTATTACTGTTTCCACCACACAAATTAGTTTAAGTTTATTTTATTTTATTTTGATTGCATCTTTAGTTAATTGGGTTAGTTGGCTAGCAACTAATTCCGCCCACTCCTTCAAAACCGAGATTTTACTTGCTTTTATAAAAATATAAAAATACAAAAAGAATCATCTCTCACCTTTAGACCTAGTTTAGTAGAATTTTAATCCTAGCGAACACTATTCCTGAGTTGAACGATCAATCCCCAGGTACTTGTCCCTATACTATACTACAACGAACAGGTACACTGCCTGGTGGGGATTGCAAGCTTCTCAAGATCCCTTTAGAGGTAAAACCCTTTGCGAGGGTGCAATTCCACGCATCAAGCTCCTACTGGGGACGGTCCCGTAAATGGGGGGACGATCCCTTATTTATTGAGGACCGCCAATCCAATAAAGGACCGCCGGCAGTAGGTGTCCTGGTTTCTAGATGTTTTGCGATTTTAGTAACTTCCCAATTTTAAGGTTGAATAATTTTAGTCCATTTTCAAGTCAATCATGACAAATATCACAACATGTTAACATGATTCAAATCATAATCATTCATTCATTCATGCATGGAAAACATACAATAACATTCATAATTATAACATACTCCTAATACATCTCATAATACTGACTAGGAATCCTATTTTCCTAGAGCATGCTTGATCCACGACTTAATCCTGTTGAATTATTCAACTAGACATGTAGGGATGATTAGTTGGATGATGGTGGTTGAGGTGGTGGTGGAGCGCGCCGATGGAAGCATTGAGGCAAGAGGAGTTGGTTGAGTGTTTTGTTAAGAGAGAAGGTACTCAAGATATCCTAAAATGTGGTGAAGCTCATCTCTAAGGGAGGAGATGAGATAGAAGTTATGATAACAACATGCACAACCAATGGTGTGGTTGTTTACAGAGTTCTAATGAAGAGAAGGTTTTATGTTAGGGGATTGTGGTGGAGTGGATAGAGTGTATTCCAAAGGACCATTTGGTGAAAGAGTTAGAGAGGTATTTGGTTGAGGTGGACATGAGATCCTTGGAGGAAGAGACATGTTTCCAAGATAGGGTGAAATGTTTTCAAGTAAATTTGGTAGTTGGGATGGTGAAACAATTTGTGGGCTTGGGGTGTTTGATGTGTTGATGGAAGAGTATGAATTACTTACAAATGTTGTGCAAGCACCCGAACTAGAGTGAGTGAGTAAGAGTGATTAGATTTTGATGAATGATGTGAATGGTGAGGAATTAGGTCTTGATGAGGATGATGAAGTGCCTTTGATGGAGGGAGTTTTGAGAGATACATTTGGTGCCTGAGAGGATGGGTCATTTTGAGTGAGGTCAATGAAGTTTGTTTGTGGTGGTGAGAGAGTGATTTTAGGCCTTTTGTTTGATAGGTACAAGGATGTTGAAGGAGACTCCATTGTAGAAGATAAAGTGGATATGGGGGATGATGAGGGTGATGAAGATTAACATGAAGCATGGATGTTTAAATAATCAAGAAGGATTATGGAATGGGTAAAGCATGCATTAGGAAGTTGTAAGCACATATAAATGTTTTGCTAATATAGGAAATGGTGGTGAAAATCACGCAATAGGGCACCAGGTTTGCAAGAAATGAGAAAAAGTGCAGGAACCCGTGACCTGGGGCTGACGGTCCCTTAAATGTGGGACGGCCCGTTATTGTTAAGGGACCGCCGGCAGTGGAGTCTCAGGTTTCAGCCCAGTTTTCCATTTCAGCAAATCAGCACCTGCAGACTGTTCTAGTGTAATACATAGCAGCATAAACCTTTAAACCCCTATTTTAAGTGCTAGTTTAACGAGTAAGCAAGAAACTATAGTAATCCAATAGTTACAACAATCACACATTCATTCGATAGAAGGAGTTTATAATCACATAGACTAACAAATAATGATGGATCTTGTTAGATGGTAAAACTATGAAAAAATCACCTAATACCATCAATATAGAGTTAAAGATCATAGTAACAATTATCCAATTACACATCAAACATAGTGTTTAGGGAGATTAAAACATGTTCCACAAACAAATGATACGTTACAAGATGATAGCCATTAACTATTTTTTCCCCAATAACTTGCGAAATCCCTTTCCAATTAACTTCCAAGCACCTCGACTCTCATCCCTTAACTGATGTTACATGTTCATGATTTGGGTTTGGTGTGCAGAAACGTTGTCAAAGTTCCGATCCTCGGGAGGAAGATCATGATAGACTTGAGGGTACCCGGATGGTAGGGAGTTGATGTAAGTGACCGGAGATGGGGTACTACCACGAGAAGTTCCTTCATCAGGAAACACATAATCGTCATCGTTGGGATTAAATGATGGTCTGTGAGATAAAGAACTTGAACCTACTGACCTTCTTGACCCGTAGTTAGCCCTAGTCCTAAGTCCGGTCCTACCGACCTTCTTGACCCGTAATCAAACCTAGTCCTACGTTCTAGATTTTGGGTTAGTGGAAACATGACAGGGTTAACTATAGGATAATCAACATTCCTAAGGTGAGGGTAATGGTGCATGACATGACGAAAAAGGCGGGTTAAAAGCATGCCGTATGGAAAGATCATATTGGGATTACTACGGAAAAATTCCATTCGTTTGGCTATGTAATAAGCATGATTGTAGGGGATGGTGTCAGCAATACAATAGAGTATGTGGCTGAGACAGGCAGGGAGAGCTCCTAGCCAGAGCGTATTTTCCATACGAAGGGGGTTGAATAGGGTTACAAAATTGAATTTTGAATATATTTTCTTAATAAAACATTTCTTTAAAAATACAAAAATACTTTTGTGAAAATGTTTTGTTAAACTTAAATATGTTAGTTTAGAAGAAAATAAAATTCTTTGATCACTTAACTAATAACGGTATAAAGTTTTTTCATACCTGAAGTGACGTTGTAGTAGCTACGTGGAAGAAACGAGCTTCCTCGATTAAAAACTTGTTAACCGTAACTTTACGTAACATGTCTTTATATTTTGTGATTATCAAAACACAAGAAGATCGAATAATGCGAATAACGTTTTTGACATTATTTGTATTAACAAATCTGCCAGAACATTTACGAGGGAATTTACAAATGTAATTCTCAATGATTGAATGGAAATTCCTGCCAGGGTCAACATCAAATAGCCCTGAAAGCAGGTCACTTCAATAATTCTTTATGGATTACGCTTAGTGGTCACAGCAGTTTCAAACAGTCTACAGTCGTGGGGTGAACTCCAGCGACTCATCTAAAACATTGATGTACTTCAGTAGATCTTTTAAGCCCTCTTGGGGTATCCGGTTCAGGAACGGCCTTGGTAAGGATTAGAGAGAGTTTTCACAGTATGCTGTTAACAATCTCGAAGTTCGAACCTATAAGTGATAGATGGTTTGTTGATAACTGTTTGCTTGCAGGAATTTCTGGAAGATGCTGCTGATTTCTAAAAAGATGCAGATCCATCACCCCGTGCTCACACTTAACCATCTTAATCAATGAAATCATGATAATTGAAAGGCCTTCTACAATGCTTCTGCAACTCTGATGCTGAAAATCATGATTCAAGAAAAGTGTGAGCATTCCAATTCAAAGATCACAATGTCATATGGAGACGATAATGCTAAAGATGACTTGAAGATGAACGTTGGATGATGACTCAATGAATCCTTAAAGATCATCCAAGACCAATGAACTGTCATTAAAAGTTCGCTGCTTGAAGCACAAAGATTAACGACTGTGAAGAATCAAAGACTACGAGCTACGATGTCAATTTGAAGAATAGATTACTTGAATTTAATTTGTAATTTCCGGGGTGACCTCCCTTTGGAGGAGATTGTTAGGAATACAAATATTCATATGAAAGACTCGGTCACCCGAGTATGGTGTAGCATCATATAGCTCGTAGTATTTATGAGATTAGTATAGATTACGTTTCACCATGGTGTCGGGTCGGGTCTTTACCCACTGTCAGCGCGTACCATAGCCTACTAGAGGCGAGTAGGAAATATGTATAAATATCCTCTCCCACCAAGGGAGAGGGTTGGACCTTTCATTTATTTTAATCTAACATATCACTTTCTGATGAGGCAAAAAATGAACCACTTTTAGGGGGTCATTTAAGCCCGAAATTGAATTTATTTGATCAAATATTGCCCTAAATTGTTCCTTTTGTGATTTTAGGTACTTTGGGAGTGAAATCTGGAAAAGGAAGCAATTCGGACGTTTTTGGAGCATAAAAGTGAAGAAAATGCCAAAGACTTAATTTTTCAAGCTGGGAACAGTAGGTGACGGCGTCAAGAGCAACAATTTGACGGCGTCAAGAGTAAATTTCATGACGGCCCAGTACAGAAATGAAGACGTCACAAGCAAGAGCGTCAAGAGTAAAATACGTGACGGCCTGGAAAAACTTAATACATGACGGCGTCAGATGTAGATCAAGGCAGTCTGAGAATTCTTTTGGCGGCGAGATGACGGCGTCACCCATTTGGTCTTGACGCCGTCAGCCTCAATTTCCTATATATAGTTTTCTAATTTTCATTCATAAAGAGGAACAAGTTTGGAGAAACCCTAAGGCTGAACCATATACGATTTTTACAGGTTTTTCAAGGGTTTTCAGCCCTTGAACCCTTACATGTATAATTGAGATAAGTGTTCTTCTAATTCAATCAATATGTCTATGTGTTGGTTGTCTATATCTTGTGCTTGTCTTGATTCCACCATGCTAGGCTAGATTTATCTTGTGTTTGCTTAGATCTAATGAAACCTAGATGTTGATTATGTGTTGATTACTTGTTTATGGTTGTATTGGATGAATGATTTCGATGTTAGGCTTAAGAAAACTGGCAGATCTCCAAATGGTAACATGCTTGAACGTCTTAGGAAACATGAACCGATGTGTACTAGGTTTTATTGGTTGTATTTAATGCATGAGTAAATTCTAATGATCCCATGTTAGGAGCTTCTTAGCCGGCTCGACATAGGAGTGAAGTAGGCACTCATAGGATTGGGGAATTAAGTGCGCCACCCCATGAATGGTATTAAGGAATACAATTCGTCATCCAAGCAACTATAACAAGTAATTAACGTGTAAAAGATATCTAGGGAGTAGTGAAATCTAAGTAAACAAATTTCTCCACTTATTGCTCACAACCTTAGTTAATTTAGTTTATTTTCATTTCTAGTAGTTTATTTTGATTGCATCTTTAGTATTGGGTTAGTTGACTATCAACTAATTCCGCCCAAATCCTTCAAACCCGAGATATTTACTTGCTTTCTATAAAATATAAAAATACAAAAATAATCATCCCTCATCTCTAGAACTAGTATTTAGGTTTTCTAATCCTAGCGACACTATTCCTAGCTGAACGATCAATCCCCCGGTACTTGTCACTATACTATACTACAACGATCAGGTACACTGCCTGGTGGGGGTTGTAAGCTTCTCAAGATCCCTTAAGAGGTAAAGCCTGGTGAAATTCCCACTCATCAAGTTTTTGGCGCCGCAGCCCGGGGAATAGTTATTGTCTAGGTTAGAATCTCTTTTTATTAGGTCTACTTGCTAGATTCCTTTCTAGTAAGATTTTATTTTTATTTTTAGGTTTTCTTTAGTCTATCTTATTTCTTTGTGTTTTTGTTCGTAACTTTTCACCACCCGACATCATGGACGATGGGAACATCTTTGAACCCGTCATCCCACCACAACAAAACCCACCACTAGAACCTCTTAGGCCCCGAACCTTAGGAGAGTATTCCCGACCTAGCCACCAAGGCTACCGACACACCATTGAGCTCACCGGAGCCAATGTGACCCCCTTGCGATCCGACACCATCCGGTTGGTACAAAGCGGATGTGCATTCCATGGACTTCGTTCCGAAGATCCAAACCAACATCTTAAGGACTTCCTTAAAATCGTAGACTCCATAGACCTAGATGTTGAAACTAGAGAGACAACCCGATTACGCCTATTCCAATTCTCTCTACGGGATCAAGCTAGTCAATGGCTTGAGCGTTTACCCGCGGGATCCATCACCACATGGGATAATCTCACCAATCGCTTCCTTACTCAATTCTTCCCACCGGGGAAGACTGCAATGCTTAGAAATGACATTTTGATGTTTGAACAACATCAAGGTGAAACTTTCTACGAAGCATGGGCCCGTTTTAAGGATCTCCTCCATAAGGTCCCTCATCATGGTATAAACCTTTGGTTATTAGTTCAGATTTTCTACGACCATGTTGACTATCACACTAAACGCACAATCGATAGGGCCGCGGGAAGTAAATTGCGTGATAAGAACGCCGAGGAGTCCTGGGCAATTATTGAGGAGCTCGCCGCCGATAATCAAGAGATGTGGGAGTTTAATCATACAATAAAAGCGGCCATCAATGCAGTCTCAACATCTGGAGGAACCACCGAAATCCCCGATGAACTCCTATGCAAACTTGAGGCAAAAGTTGACTATTTTGAGGAAAGACAAAGGAGACCTTTAAGTCCTAGACGGGCTACTATCAATTATGTCTCAAAACCGACTTCAACACCATTATCAGAGTCACCCTCTAGAGAAAATATCGAGACTTTTCAAAACTATGCCCCACCTTATTCCCCTCCCGAGGAGCTTAGCTTGGAGTTTGAAGCTAGGATGAGAGAATATATGGCAACTCATTCAGATTGGCTTGCCAGATTCGAGGAAGCAGTTTATAAGCAAAAAGAGGATATGCAAGAGAAAATGAATGAGATGATGAGTCTATTGGAGGAGTATGCCAACCAAAGAACCCCTGAAAGGATGCTACTAAGGAAAGAAAGCGTCACCCCTACTACCCAATTTGTTAATTCCATCACAATTGTCCATAATGATGACGAGAAGGTAGAAGCCTCTACTAAACAGACCTTAGATAAGCCAAAAAAATCCCACCCCTTGAGTCACTATCTGAAACATGATATAAATGAAAATACCATAACAAATTGGATTAAGGGTGACGGGCGTAACCAACCTTCCAAACAGGATTCTGAGGAAAAGGGAAAAGATGAGTATGATACGTTACCTGGGGGGTTAATATTCGAGAGGCTATTGGTACAAAAAGTTGCTACTAAGCAGATTGCGTGTGGGAACTTTGAAATACCAACTAGCATCGGGGATTTGAAACATCTTAGTGCTTTCGCCGACCAAGGATCGGAAGTAAATCTTATGCCCCTAACTATCTACATCCAACTAACATCAAAAATGCCAGCCCCTACTCGTGTTAGGTTGTCCCTAGCTGGACACTCGTACGTATACCCCCTAGGAATCGCAGAAGATGTATTAGTTAATGTCGCAGGATTTATGTACCCCGTTGATTTTATGATCATCGATGATAAGGGAGATGGATGCATGCCAATAATCCTTGGGACACCATTCCTCGCCACCGCTAGAGCTGTGATTGAGTATGAAGGCAGGAAAATTGAGCTTAAATCTGGAAAAAGAAAGATTAGCTTCCCCATGACTCCGCGAAGTGGACATGAGAATTTGAGTTGGAGAAAGCTCAAAAACAACATTGACACGACACCCATTCGTGTTCAGAATAAAATTCTTGCATGGGAGGCAAGAATCAAAAGCTACAAGGAGGCTAAATATGAAAGAAGCAAAAGCAATAAGGTTCAGGCCGAACTCGAACATAATCAACCAGCAGAAAGTCATGTACCATTTTAGGAAGGGAACTTGGTGCTCTTAAGACACTTGGAAACAACAATACCACCCGATAAACCAAGTCCTTGGTGGTACGGGCCTTTCACAATTGAGAGTATGAACCAAGATGGGATGGCTAACCTGAGAAGTAAAGTAGGTGGAGAGGTGATTGCAAGTATCGATAGGTTGAGGCACTACCACCACGATAGTAATGATCACAACTACATGGGGTACATCATCTCAAGGGATGAGGTCACGTAGTAACCCATGACCTTAAGTCTAGCTACAAGACTCGTAAATAAAGAAAAGCGCTTCTTGGGAGACAACCCATGCTTTGTGTGATTTTATTTTGTTTGTTTGATTATTTGCTTCCGTATGCATGCTTTATTTTTATTGTTGGTAGATCATGTTTCTAAACTAAATAGTGGAAATACTTTACTTTGTTGTTTTGGCCTAGTCTTAACTCCACCTAAAAGTATTTTTGCAAAAGATAAGTGTAAGGGGAAACCCCAAATATGTTTTTAAGAAACAAACCGATCATGATTCTCCACAATATTAAATGAACATGTATATTCGTATTTGTTAGAGTCAAATGCTTGTATTGAGTCATAATAAAGTTTTGCAGGATTTTCCAGGAAGTAGGACCAAGTTTTTCCAGAAATTTTCCGGAAACTTAACATAAGAATTTCTGCAGGTCACTTCTGACAGCGTCATGAGATTACTCTTGACGGCGTCACGTGTAAAAACCTGGAAATTTTACCAGTTTTGTTTTTCTAACGGAGTTTTAAGGTTTTTGTTGAATAATTAAGTTTTATAATCTCTAGGAAATCTGCAAACTTCATTCCACAAGCATTATATCTTACTTTGTTTTCTAGGATTTAGTAACTTATATAGATTGCAGCCGATTTTATGCGAGGTTGCTTTGTTTGTTTTCTCAGGATTTACAGGTTATTTATGACAAGAAGATGATTTATATTCTGGAAGGGAAGCTTTGATTGTTCATTTTCTTGGAGGAAGATCTAACCTGGCCACCTTATTATCCATACCGAGCGAATCAGGGGAGTATTTGATTTCATTCTTTTTACTTATTTCACTTTTACATTCTTTACTTGAACATTGGGGACAATGTTCATCTTAAGTGTAAGGGGAGGGTAAAATGATGATACCTTACAGATACACTTTCGCTTGAGTTTGTTTGTTTAATAGTAGATGTGTAATAAAACTATGAGAAATACTTGTTAGTGCAATTTT
Source organism: Artemisia argyi (assembly GCA_030686995.1). Lineage (NCBI taxonomy): Eukaryota > Viridiplantae > Streptophyta > Magnoliopsida > Asterales > Asteraceae > Artemisia > Artemisia argyi. Next base: position 119,466,586 of record CM060686.1, read on the forward strand.
AGCGCCAAATTTAAATTTTTTTACAACATTTAGGAGTGAAACTTTAGCCATAGCAAGCGTCTCATGGATAGGAGATTGTATGACTAGCACATAACCGTATCATTCAGAAAAATTTTCCACCCAAATATGTGAGGTTCGCCTTTAGATTTGATAGGAAAAGCATTTACTATTAGTGCTTATGAGTGTACCGGTAGCATTTAGATTCTAGAACTTGCGTTAGTGATGCATCCCGAGACCGCTAGTGAGACTACATTCGTGTGGTAGGATTTACTACATGATAAGAGGCATTAGGATCACCCCTGTGTTAAAACCGTATCATAATTACTTGACCATTTAAGTCATATTACTTGGCTAGTTAAGTCAACTAATTTTTCCCACACCTTAGCGTTGTACTCATTTTTAGTACACGAAACCCCTAGTACACCCCTCCGAGCCTATCTTTTCGTTTCTAACTTTAAGCATCTTACTTAAAGAAAGATTTTGTTACACCCCACTTAAATGTACACCCAAATCGCCTTAGCCTTCCGTGTATGCGCTCATTTTTAATGCATTATTGTTATTTGTTAAACCCTAAGTTAACTATCTAATTAATTACATGGTTGCTAAGTCGAGTCATATCCTTGTACATATTGTTTTGGGACGATTGGGACTCATGGGTAAAGTACTTATTTATGGAGTAATGGGGAAGAACATCATTTATTACCCCCATATGTACGTTGATCTTAAAAGTACTCAAAGTGTTTTGATTTTCTTAATTCGAGTCATTAGATTAGTTTATTATAAAGTATGTAAAAATTCAAGTGTAAGGGGAATGTTCATTTCCTATGATGTATTATTTTGGATGGTAGGGTAAGAGTGTATGGTAAAAAAAAAAAAAAAAAAAAAAAAAAAAAAAAAAAAAAAATCGAAAAAACAAGAAAAAGAAAAAAAAATAGAAAAAGGAAAAGAGAAAAAGCATACGGACTACCATCCCGTTTCATTCTATGTTTATGTTTTTATTATTTTTTATTTATTAGCTTAAGTCGAGTCTATTCTTGGCTTAGCAACGCCATATTGTACATGTAATTAACCAAGATTGTTAACTCGCCACCAGTAAAGATTGCCTATATCCAACAAAACCATGTATTTCATATCCCTACACCTAATGTTACAACCCTTTAAAAGACCTCTTTGATAGTTTATTCTAGGTGCTTACGCCATGTGGTGGAGGTTTGATCCTTTCCCAAGCCTATGGTAATCTATTTTGCTATGACAGGTAGTGAGATATATCTTCCGTTTCCACATTGTAATTTATACTTTATTACACCCGAGAGATGTGAGTATCTAAACACTATTTGTGAGGTGCTAGTATATGACCTCCGTGCTTGTCTTTGGTCTTTAGTGGAACGATTATTTGTTGTAATTACTTTTATATTAGTGTTAAATGACCCCTAACTTGTATTTTGACTAGAATAAAAGCGCATTTGCTTGAGGACAAGCAAATCTCAAGTGTAAGGGTATATGATGAGGCAAAAAATGAACCACTTTTAGGGGGTCATTTAAGCCCGGAATTGAATTTATGTGATCAAATATTGCCCTAAATCGTTCTTTTTGTGATTTTAGGTACTTTGGGAGTGAAATCTGGAAAAGGAAGCAATTCGGACGTTTTTGGAGCATAAAAGTGAAGAAAATGCCAAAGACTTAATTTTCCAAGCTGGGAATAGTAGGTGACGGCGTCAAGAGCAACAATTTGACGGCGTCAAGAGTAAATTTCATGACGGTCCAGTACAGAAATGAAGGCGTCACAAGGAAGAGCGTCAAGAGTAAAATACGTGACGGCCTGGAAAAACTTAATACATGACGGCGTCAGATGTAGATCAAGGCAGTCCGAGAATTCTTTTGGCGGCGAGATGACGGTGTCACCCATTTGGTCTTGATGCCGTCAGCCTCAATTTCCTATATATAGTTTTCTAATTTTCATTCATAAAGAGGAACAAGTTTGGAGAAACCCTAAGGCCGAACCATATACGATTTTTACAGGTTTTTCAAGGGTTTTCAGCCCTTGAACCCTTACATGTGTAATTGAGATAAGTGTTCTTCTAATTCAATCAATATGTCTATGTGTTGGTTGTCTATATCTTGTGCTTGTCTTGATTCCACCATGCTAGGCTAGATTTATCTTGTGTTTGCTTAGATCTAATGAAACCTAGATGTTGATTATGTGTTGATTACTTGTTTATGGTTGTATTGGATGAATGATTTCGATGTTAGGCTTAAGAAAACTGGCAGATCTCCAAATGGTAACATGCTTGAACGTCTTAGGAAACATGAACCGATGTGTACTGGGTTTTATTGGTTGTATTTAATGCACGAGTAAATTCTAATGATCCCATGTTAGGAGCTTCTTAGCCGGCTCGACATAGGAGTGAAGTAAGCACTCATAGGATTGGGGAATTAAGTGCGCCACCCCATGAATGGTATTAAGGAATACAATCCGTCATCCACGCAACTATAACAAGTAATTAACGTGTAAAAGATATCTAGGGAGTAGTGAAATCTAAGTAAACACATTTCTCCACTTATTGCTCACAACCTTAGTTAATTTAGTTTATTTTCATTTCTAGTAGTTTATTTTGATTGCATCTTTAGTATTGGGTTAGTTGACTAGCAACTAATTCCGCCCAAATCCTTCAAACCCGAGATATTAACTTGCTTTCTAAAAAATATAAAAATACAAAAATAATCATCCCTCATCTCTAGAACTAGTATTTAGGTTTTCTAATCCTAGCGACACTATTCCTAGCTGAACGATCAATCCCCCGGTACTTGTCACTATACTATACTACAACGATCAGGTACACTGCCTGGTGGGGGTTGTAAGCTTCTCAAGATCCCTTGAGAGGTAAAGCCTGGTGCAATTCCCACGCATCACTTTCTCTTTCTAAAGGTTCCACTTCTCTCTCTAATTCTCTCTACAATTCGATCCAAACCACAAATCCATACGTGTTTATGTTTATAAGTATACTACACTTCATAAATATTAAAAATCAAAAGCAATTAAGTAAGAATTCTTATATAAAATCATAATAAATGAGCAATATGCATAGGATAAATGATAAATGAATATATTACTTATTTGATGCTATCATTTAGCATAGTTCATACATAAACACAATGACTTTGGTATTGTGTTTAAGTTTAGTGAGGAGATCACATACTTGCATTCAATCTCAAGTGTTTTTTTTTACAAACAATTGGGTATAATTCTTTGATAATATCTAATAATAAGTAAGCGTTGAAAAAGAATTATTATGCTTTAAATTATGTAAGTGTAAATCATTGTTAATAGACACGTTACTCAAGTGTTAACTTTATAGTTAATAACTAAGTAAATGAGAACAATGCATACTTCAAAATTTTGCTCATCAGTTCAGCATGTCAATCTATCCCTGCATTTATATCATGCATTGCCAAAATTGTAACACCCAAAATAGTAAACCAATCTCTAGTATAAAGTCATTATCTCACCAGCCAAACTTAAAGGACACGTTTTATCTTTCATAGAGTAAGCATTTTTATTCAGAAAGAAGTGGGAGCACAACTTGTATTTAGACTCTCATCCAACTTTATATTAAATTATTATGTTTCATAGAGTAAGCATTTGTATTCCTTGTGGGGTGGACAAACAATTCGGTATAATTCTTTGATAATATCTAATAATAAGTAAACATTGAAAAAGAATTATTATGCTTTAAATTATGTAAGTGTAAATCATTGTTAATAGACACGTTACTCAAGTGTTAACTTTATAGTTAATAACTAAGTAAATGAGAACAACGCATACTTCAAAAGTTTGCTCATCAGTTCAGCATGTCAATCTATCCCTGCATTTATATCATGCATTGCCAAAATTGTAACACCAAAAATAGTAAACCAATCTCTGGTATCAAGTCATTGCTCACCAGCTAAACTTAAAGGACACGTTTTATCTTTCATAGAGTAAGCATTTGTATTTAGAAAGGAGTGGGAGCACAACTAGTATTTAGACTCTCATCCAACTTTACAGTAAATTATTATGTTTCATAGAGTAAGCATAATATATTAACCCAAAAGTACTGAACCTAGTTTATAATTATTATATACAGTTAAATTGTAAGAGCCAAGACATTTGAGTTAATAGTATCTGTATTGACTACTAACTCGTTGTGTGTTCAAGTTTAATTAAAATAATTTATGAAATATGTTATAAAATTGATGGTTTAAAGGTGTTCAAACATTGCACAAAACTTGAAATTTTTTATAAAAGTTGTAATCACATATAAAAATTTTGAAGTTAGGATTAATAAGTACACAAATATTTTAGATTTAAGATCATTTGAGTAACAAACATTTTTTACATACTAAGAGATTAATCTCCACCATTTATCTTTATTTGATCTAATGTATGAAATTAATCCCAACAATTTAAAAAACCCACTTTCATCATTTTTTTTCAAATATTAATATCTTTCAAACTTCAAACCGTTAATCGTTAAGTGAAAAAAAAAATACCGTTATGACGAGCATTTAATTATCTTTCTATAGATAGGCACTTCGATATATTTTTGACAAAATTATTTTTTTCGTGTTTTTCATGTAATTTTACATTTTTTTTCTCGTTACAGAAATTTGCATGAAAAATCATATGTGATTTAACACTAATATCACATGTAATATTATATATCATATGTGATTTAACACTAATATCACATATGATTTTTCATGCAAATTTCAATAATGAAAAAAAAAAAAAAAAAAAAAAAAAAAGCCAAAAAAAAGCCAAAAAAAACGTGAAGAAAATGATTTTTTTTGTCAAAAGTATATCACTGCCCGTCTATAGAAAGATAATTAAATGATCTTCGCGATGATGTAATTATTTTCACTTAACAATTAACGGTTTAAGAGATATTTAAATTATAAAAAATATGTGAAATATTAACATGCTTTTAATCTCAACCATTAATTTTATTTTAAATGGATGGTATAGATGAGTCCCTTGGTATGTAAGATAAGTTTGGTATATAAAATAACCCTCCTCAGTATTTTAACCGTATCATAATTTACACACACTAATAAAATAATTAAATATGAATATACACAATTGTCTTTTACTCAATAATAAAATCAAATTTGAATATACAGTTGCATATAATCTATAGATTTGTTTCAGCTTATCATACATCACCAGTTTCTCACATGAAAAGTGTTTGTCGTCTTCAAGACTCAAGAGTATATACTAAATAGAGAAAACAATGGGTAATCGAATACCATTAATAAAAAATGTGATATATTTGTTTTTGTATTTATTTATTTTCGGTGTGTGTATGTTTTTCGTGTAGTATATATAACCTAAGATGTAACCATCAAAAGACAGCCTATAACTCTTACAGAAATAAGAAGCTTTCTTCTCCTTAATTGATGAAGTTCACAAGTACCCATCAACATGCTCCTCTTCCTTAATAACTATTTTCAAATCCATACATGAAACCAATCAATTCCTTCTATCTTTGCCTCTTCTATAGGAAACTCATTAATTCTCTCTCATACTTAAATTCAAATTAGGGCTTTTTTCTAGATTTAATCCTTTTTTTATCATGTCTCTAGACAACACCACTCCACCAGCACAACTTACCATAGATGAATCTCATACCTCTGCTGGTGGTGCTACAAGTGGCGTCGAGAAAACGTCTACTTTGAAACCACCAGAACAAATTCTCAAATGTCCTAGATGTGATTCACCAAACACAAAATTCTGCTATTACAATAACTACAGTCTCACACAACCAAGACACTTTTGCAAGACTTGTCGAAGGTACTGGACCAAAGGTGGCGCCCTTCGAAATGTTCCAATTGGTGGAGGTTGTAGGAAGAAGAAGACGAGATCAAGTTCTTCAAGAGACTTGTCTTCTTTGGAAATTGGAGGGCTTAGTTTGCTCACAGGTCTTTCACCACCCGCCATGGACTTTCAACTTAATGGTCTAAACCAATTCTCGTCGTCAACTTCATCAATCAACCCTCCTCCTTTCATGAATCTTGATTCATTAAGGCTAAAGTTCCCTTTAATCAAACAAGATTACTCTCATCTATTGCATGGAGGATTAGCAAGTTTTCAAGATTTTGGTATTACTAATAATCTTGCTTCTTCTATCGAGTCTTTAAGTTCTATCAACCAAGATTTACACTGGAAGCTGCAACAACAAAGACTTGCGTCATTGTTTAGTGGCATCGGTGGAGTTGGAGGCGAAACTGAGCAGCAAAACCAGATAGTTATGGACTCTCAAGCTCAAAAACTACAGCCCATTTTGTTTCAAAATCTGGAAACTTCAAAACCCTCACAGACCTCTATGACAAGCGATTTAAGAAGAGATGATGGTAGTTTGGAGACTGAATGGTTCTTTGACGGAAATTATGCACAGGTTAATGTGGATCAAGCGAATGGGATAGGTCAAAGTGACGGCACCACCACTACAAACTATGAAAACGGACGCATGAATCACTGGAATGATGAGATTCAAGGGTGGAATGATTTCAATGATCAGTACAATGCACTTCCGTAGCTTGTGCTGAAGATTCAAATGGATGGATAATCAGAAAGTTATCAGAATAAAATCTTGATTAGTTGTCTTATGTTTTTCTATCTTTTGTTTGAGTTATGTTTTATTTTTATTTATGTTTTATTTGTTTTGTTTCTTTTTCTATATGTTCCGATTGAAAAAAGGAATGATGAAGATAATAGATGTTTTTTTTTGTTTTTTGTAGTGAATGTTTCATTTTATGTTTTTAGCTTGAAGGATATAAAATCTATGTTGCATTAGTTATGAGCATTTAAATAGGTTATGGTGAGTTTTCTTAGCAAAATTAAATAACTCGAACAAATTTTGATCGTCTACAATGTTTTGTTGCAAATTTATCCTATTATGTTTGCTAAAAACTACAAAAATTAAAATGTGAATTAGAGTCACTAATTTCAACGAAAGTACATGTATATTGCTCAACAAAAGTACATGTATAGTGCTCAACAAACTCAAGATCATTTGAGTATACTAAAACTAGCTGCTGGTTAAAAATGTGTCCTTTTAATAAGCATGTTTAAAACGAATAAATGTGTATAATTATGGAATATATTAGTACATTTAATGTTAATTTTATAATTATAGAATGTTTAACCACAACGTATAGTTTTGTTGTTATAAAAAACTTGCTATTGTGTGCCAAAAATTAATTTTAAATAAAAAAATGCATTTAATGAACATTTATTGATCTCTAGAATTACCATAATTAATCATAATTTTGATATTAATTAACTCCCAACATACCCTGTAGGCACAAGTTAGCTACTAACATATATAATCAACAATGCGAATAAAAAATTAAACAAGAACGTACAGAAAGATTTAAAGTATCTGTAAATCCATTATTCCTAATTCCGTGCAACATTCTAAAACAATTTATTAACAAAACTTCAGTAAGGCATTTTACATATACAAGTGTTAAGAAATGTGAATACACATGTATTACACTCCGTTCCAGAATATCTGTCAATGGATTTTAAATGAAGTTACGTACTGCAATCATTACTCGATGATCTTGATTTTATATTTAAATGAAAATCAGCACATTATTCTTGTTTACGTAGTTACCGGATACGTATTTAAATGTTAATTCTTTCGTATAAAAAAATATTTATTTTGTAAATACACAGTTTTAAAATATTTAATCATTATACAATTCATCACTCAATTCTCATCTTCATATTTTAAAATAACTAGTTATAATAGCCGTGCACGCACGGAGTTTTGATATAAAACTTTTATCATGTACTTAATACTGAATATATTGTAACACCCCCAAAATCTGAATTTGCGGAAGCATACATGTTTGGGTGCTACGAATTGATAATCACAACACAAAGATATAAAGAACGGATTTGAAGATCCGTTTTAAAATGTTATACATTACCAAATTTAAATGTCATACATCAAGTTTAAGTTTTAATAAAAACAATGCCCATTTAACATGACTGTCTCAAATCAGAGTTCATGCATGTGTAAAAACACTTCAGATACTTATGACCAATGCCTTGCCTTGCCTTCAACAATCACATTCTCAAACACCTGAGAAAACACGCTAAAAGTCAGCTAATGCTGGTGAGTTCATAGGTTTAAATAAATAAGCACTTATGGACCATGGCAAATAATTCATCAAACACACACTAATTCAGTATGCAACACTAAGCTCATCCAACCGAAACTAGACAAAAAAATATGCCAAAGGCATAGCAAATAAGGGTGCCCGCGAGTGTTAATCCCCTGATACTCGGCAAATCCGACATGGTATACGTTCGCATTGACCTGCCGGGCCAACCGAACAGGGGAGTCACCCCCAATAGATCTATTTATATTATTCGCGCTTCCCAGCAGGAATTGACAGTTGATGATAGTGGGCGCAATGGGATTCAAACAGACTTAGGTTATACAACATACAAGTGTGAAAAAACAAAAGTTCCATTTTTGGTCCATGAAAGCAATTTTGCATGTTTCTCACCACAAGGTTTATAAAAACAGTAAGTATAAAAACGGGGCTATAAACTCACCTTAATGATAGAAATCTGCTAGTCAATAAGTAAGATAGTGCAACCGCTCCGACATGCGACCTAAATCAGTATGGTAAGCCTTAGGGCAATACTCGTGATGCTAAATGTTTTGACTCGTTTAAAAAGGTTTACGTGTGACCAAGTTCTCGTGTATTTCTTGCTTGTTGTGTGGTAACGTATATTTCAAAAATGGTTTGTAGTAAATACTCATGGTGATGGCTCATGGTGAAAGTGTACGGTGAGGAAATACGTGTGACGGAACATCCGTGCTTAGTACTCGTTGTTGTAAAAATAAGTAAGTAATATATAGTAGGTGTGAGCAAATATACCTAGAACCGAACTGGAACCAAGAATCGAACCGGAACCGACCAAACCCGAACCGACTTTTAGAACCGTGGTTCGGTTCTCGGTTCTTCAATTCTTCGAATTTCGGTTCTCGGTTCGGTTCGATCCGGAACCGCGGTATTGGTTCCGGAACCGAAGAACCGCCCACCAATAACTTATTTTCAATTATTTTTACCTAGCTCTTTAATTACTTGAGATAACTATGGCTAGCTGTTACCTAGATAGCAGGGATCCATATTAAATCATATATAGTTTGTTATCTAATAAGTATGTATAATAGAGACAATATATTACATCTCTAAGATAATATGTAGTACTCATTGTATCAAACCAAATATCACACGTACTGCTTGTATACTTTTCTTATTTCTTTTTCAATTTGTTACCGAGAAGAACACCATTTGTCCAGGAAGAAGAACACCATTTGTCCTCGTCATCACCTTTTTATTTACAAATTTCGGTTCCAATTGGTTAGACCCGCAAGGAACCGAACCGAACCGAGAATCGAACCGGAACCGAGACATGTTACTCGGTCCGGTTCTCGGTTCCTTGGCCATCCATTTTTCAGTTCTCGGTTCTCGCGATTCCAGTTCGGTTCCGTGCAGTTCCGGAACCACATATAGATATATTATCGTAAATATATATACTTATAATTAAATATTTAATTAATCATTACTTATAATTAATTAAATAATAATCGGAAAATTAGTATAGTAATGGTGCTAGTGGGGTAATATTATACTATGAACATTTTTAATATTTATAATATAGTTATAATTATAAAAGAGAGTTAATATTAAGTGTTTAATTTTGAAGAATTAAATAGGTGCAAGTGTATAAATAAAATTCATTTATATGTTTTTATAATGTCCAAAAATATTAATTTGGAAAAATTAATATTTTAATAACAAAATATTTTATTTCATCTTCTAGTCGGTTTTTACCCAAAATTATTCTAAGTATTGAGTGATAACATCAAATAAGTCCATGATTTAAGTGTTAATTTCCCCCTTAATTACTCATCTTTTGTATTCATATATTATGATATATACTCTTATTTGTTAATATTATGTTTTTAGTGCAAAGATGAGCAAAGGAACGAAGAAACACGGAAATGGAAGGACTAAAGAGAAAATATGTGAAGTATGCGGATTCTGCACCAACTATGGCGTAGAGGTTTCATCTACCTACGCCGTAGCAAATACTTATGAAGACTACGGCGTAGCTCAGCCATGACTACGGCGTAATGATCTACTAAAGGGCTCTACAGAGTAGCCACTCTCCACCTACGGCATAGACCCCAAAATGAGGCAGTAAAGAACTCACGTGGCCTAAGAAGAAGTTCAGCATAGTTTCCCATATAACTACGCCGTAGAAGCATCTAAGGAAGAAACTATGCCCGTAGCACTTGATCAAGCTACGGCGTAGTTAATATTAACAAAGGCTACGACGTAGAAACTCCTCCCGCTACGCCGTAGCAAAGTCAGGCCTATAAATACCAGCCCTAATTCCGAGTTTATTCATTAACTTTTCGCCACACAGATGTTGGGAGAAACTTAGGGAGCAGGAGGAACGAAGCTCGGTCTGCATATAAGTCATTTCCAAGGGAGAATTCACACACCAATCATAAGTTTATTCATTCCTTTGATTTTCATTTGATTCATGTTTACACTTGTGATATTAAACTCTTGTTTTACTGCAATTATGAATATGAGTGGCTAAACACCTCTTGGTATTAGCCTTGTGATTGATGCTAAACCACCAACTTATATTGACCAAGAAATGGTCAACAAAGTCAAATAGCTTAGATCAATGCTCCGTGGAATATAGGGTTTCCCCGGGTCGTTATGTCCCGACGAGGTGTGGATTGTATTCAAACGACTTGTGATCGGGTGAATCTGGATGGAAAAGGGGTTTGAGATTGATCTGACTAAGGAATCTACAATAAAATAGCTTAAACAAGCTATATGAATAAGACTAGAAGCTAAGAAAAACCAGAAACGATTTAAACCTAAAACGCGTACGTTACGTTTAAATAAAACGTAAACGTACAAAATAAAAAGTGAAAAGTGAAATCTGAAAACACCCAGGGGTGAAAATGACTTTTTTACAAACCTAAAGGTAAAAGAAAATTTTTAGAAAAAGAAAATAAATTTTTACACTATTTAATTATTTAATATTAATTAATTACTATTTAATACTTATTATTAATATTTAAACAACTTAAATATAATCTATTATTAATTAAATACTAAAAAGGTGAAAATAAAATTTCTAAAATTATAAAATAACTAAAAATAAGTTTTAAAAATAAAAATAATTGTTTTTGTCTTTTTGTGATTTTTCTATTAATTAATAACTAATTAATTACTAATTAACTAATTAAACTATTTTAAATTAAGAAAAATAGCAAATGAACAGTAAAAATTCTAATAAAATTTCTAAAAATTATTTTATGACATATAAACGCTATAAAAAATATAAAAACTAGGTTTTACTTAATAAAAACTAATTATGTTATTTAATACTTAATATTAATTAATAATTAATAAAACTAAGATTAATTCTAATAAATTCTAAATGAAAAGATAAAAATCTGAAAAAATTACCTAAAATACTTTAATATAAGATGAAATTAATAAAAATATAAAAACACCAATTACTTAATAAAAATATAAAAATGAAAATTAAAATTAAATTACATTAAATAGAAACTATCACTTAATATTAAATTGATTTTTCTTGGTTTTTCTTTTACAAAACTATTTTATACCTAAAAACATTAGACTTTTGTAAAAACAACTATTTTATATATAAAAAATAAGCACTATGAGTACTTAAAAGCTTATCAGTTGACTTTTGGTCAAACTAAGCTTGAAAAAGCTCAAAATAAGCTGCCAAGATGGAACCAGGGATGGATTAAGGTGAGAACAGGTGAGATGGCTTATAATAAAGCTGAAGCAATCAAGGAATTGGCACAAGATCAGCCAATAAGCTGATAAGCAATCCCAAGTCAACCACAGTCCCCACAGAAATGGGACAGAGTTCAAGGCTCAAACTAGGTGGGGTCCACAGGGTCAAAGGGTTCTAGCTTAGTTGCTATGGACTGGGGGCCAGCTTGGGAGTTCAAAGGTGCCAATGGGGGCCTGTGGGACCCACTGTGGTGGCCAGCGAGAACCTCTAAAGTGGGGGTGTTGGGACTGATGAGCTGAAGCAGGGCATACCTTTGCCCTGCAGTTGAGTTTGAGCCAGTGTGGACCCCACAGAAAAATTGCTAAAAATGTAATGATGGTAGGAACTTGAAGTTGAGGTGGAATACTCTAATACCTCAAAAGCTCAAAGGCTCAATCCCACCACAAAAATCTATAAAAATTCCATAAGATTTGAGAAAAACTGAAAACATGCCATTTGACTTTTTCAGAAAACTTGATAAGTTGACTTTTATGAATTTCTAAGGGCTCCTACTGATTGATTAAGCTATATTAAGCTAAAATCTAATGAAATTAAGCTACAATTATGTCTAATGTAATGAAATGGATGGGTTTGGGATCACAACTGCCCAACAGTTGACAGTTAAGGGACAATGAAGGTGATTTTGACTTTTGGAGCTCAGGGGTGTGTTTTAAAGCCTTGACTGTGTTATTAATACCAAAAGAAAGTTAACTAAACTAACAACTCAACAAATAAACAAACACACAGTGGTCAAAACCACTGTGCCAAACAACCCTTTAGTAAACTAGAAATGGTTTTGTGTGAAGCAGTTGAGATTCTAAGCCATGAATCTTGAAAGTTAAATCATACTAAGCTATACTAATCATATTTAAGCTAAATCAAACATTACTTGATAGCAGAAACCAACAACTACAATATATGGAAAATTTACACTACATTTTGGAATTTAGAACTTACAATGACCCTTGGGATCAAAACCAGGAACAAAAAACTTTTGTCCCAACCTACTACCTCCCATGAGGTTCTAATAACCACAGCACTCCATCATCAACTTCCTCCTTCTTCTGATTTTTGCTTTCCTTCTTATTTTATTTGAATTTTTGGAATTTTTAGTAAACTCAGCTGAACCTATTTAAATGATTTGAATACCATACTAAGCTTCTAAATGAGCTAATGAGAGCTCAGTGGATCCACAAGCAACAATTTTAAACAACTTTAAAAGATAATATGGAGACTTGATATTTTAAACTGAAATGAATTAAAACCTTGAATTGAAACTGAAATTCTTACTTGAATTAAGTTTTAACAATACTAGAAACTTAGATTACAACCTTTTCAAACTAAAAATTACACCAGATAATGAAAAATTAACACTAATTATATCTAAAAATACCCTACTCTACTGCTAATCTAATCTATCCTCATTCTTCACTTTTCTTGACTTATATGAGCCCCTGGCAGGTTTCTTGGACTTTCCCACCATGCTTGTGAGCCCTAGGATCCTTAGAAATCAATCATGGCCGTTGGTTGCATTTTGGCGCCAAATTGTAAAAAGGCAGCTGGTGGGGTTTGGTGTGGTAATAAATGAGGAGGGGGGATGTATGGGTGTAGGTGAAGTTATTTATGAGGGTTGGTGGGGAGGGGGGAGACAAGGTGCTGGAAATTAGGGTGGTAATGGTGGTTAAGGTTGGGAGGTTAGGGATGAATAGTGGAGCGGGGTTGTGGGGTTTGACCTGGGTCAACGACCAGGTTTTATTAGTTTAGGATGTTGACATAAATAATGCCTTAAAAACATTATTAAGTTTTTATCAATATCTCTATGTTTTGATCATTACAAAATATAACCTCAAAGAACTAAAACTTATGACATAAACAAGTATTTGGTGATTAATATTTCTCTTTACATCCAAATCACTTAAGGTATGAATAAACAAAGTGTTTAGTGCAATGTATGATCAAAGGGGTATTTAATTAACTAATACAAAGTTTATTTAATTATATAATCTTATTATATATTTTTGAAAAACACTTTTGGTAATAAGGAAAAATGTTTTAATCATACTAAATATATGATTTCAAATATTTAACCAAAATCAGTTAGTTTTTCACCAAATAAACTTTCCCCACTAAAAAACAAAGTTTCTGGCCGTTACAGTTGGGCGGCCCCCTTAATTATAAGGGGCGGCCCCCTTAATTTTAAGGGGGCCGGCCATGCTTTAAGGGGACCGGCCACGCTCCTCTGTCAGAAACTTTTGCCTATAAATACCACCTTAAACCTGGATTTTTTCCCTACCTTTTGCACTTCAGAACTTTCTGTTCTAGATCTCCATTTCCAATCTATAAATCCTTTGATCATACATTCTTAAATCTTTGTTTCAAAGTGATCCATACATAATCCATTCAAGTGCAAGAGAAGAATACTTCTATCCCTCAAGACAAGAAGTATTACAACTAGTTGTGATCTCCACATCTAAGTTGTTTAAGCATCATCATTAATTATTATTTCATAGTGTGATTAGTTGTGAATATTTGTTAGAGAATAGTTGTGTAGATAGTAGAAGTTGATTAGTAGTGAAATAGGTTAGTTGTGAAGATTGGTGTGTAGAAGAAGGTGTGTAGAAGATTGGTGTGTAAAAGCTAGGTGTGAAGAAGATTGGTGTGTAGATAGGTGTGAAGAAGTTTGGCGTGTATATTGGTGTGAAGATTGGTGTGAAGATTGGTGTGTAAATTGGTGTGTAAATTGGTGTGTATATTGGTGTGTAAGGTTTTCTCCGCCATAAGGGAGCTTGTTGATATAGTGAAGAAAACTCTCGAGTTAGGTGCTCGGGGAGTGGAGTAGGGCAAGGAAGGTGCCTTGTAGCCGAACCACTATAAATCGCTTGTCTCTCGGTTTGATCTTTCCATCCTTTACTTATTTCATTACTTACATAATTATTGCTTCATAGTAGATATATATACTTAGTGTTGTTCATATTGTGTATAACTAGATTTCATATATCATCGAATCTATATTTTATAAATCAACGAAAACTTTTAAACAATTTGTTTTATAAAAATTAAAAAGACGTAAAACTATTCAACCCCCCCTTCTAGTTTTCCACAATTGGTATCAAGAGCCACGTCTAGCAAGAATTTTAAAATATATTGTATTTTAAAACTTGTAACGATCTATGGAAACTTTAAAATATTTAGAAGGGCAATCTATGCAAAGACCACCACTATTTGAAAGTGATGGATTTTTATATTGGAAAAATAGATTCGAAACGTATGTGAAATCAAAAGATCTTGATCTTTGGCATATTATTACCTTTGGTGATTTTCCCCCTATTCAATATAATGTTGAAACCAAAATGGATGAAATTGTAGCTTTTGAAAAACAAAATGATGATTTGAAAAAGAAACTAGCAAAAAATAATGAGGCTAAAATGGTTATTTATAATGCATTACCACGCAAAGAATATGAAAGAATTTTTATGTGTAAAACCGCAAAAGAAATTTGGGATTCTTTACTAATCACTCACCAAGGTAATAGCCAAGTCAAAGAAAATAAAATAGATCTTCTTGTACAACAATATGAACAATTTACGATTCCGGAAGAGGAATCAATTGATAATGCTTTTGCTAAGTTTAACACCATCATCACAAGTTTAAAAGCACTTGATGAGACATTTTCTAGTAAAAATTGTGTTAGAAAATTTCTTAGGGCATTGCATCCAAAATGGCGAGCTAAGGTCACGGCAATTGAAGAATCAAAGAACTTGATGACGTTATCACTAGATGAACTAATTGGCAACTTGAAGGTTCATGAAGAAATCATAAGAAGAGATTCGGAAACGGTCAAAGTCAAGAAAGAACAAATCAAATCCATTGCTCTAAAAGCCAAAAAGGAACCTAGTGATAATGATGATTCAAGTGACGAAAGTGAAGACGAAGAATATGCAATGGCCGTAAGAGAATTCAAGAAATTTTTCAAGAGACGAGGAAGATTCACTAGGTCATCACATGACGAGAGAAAATCGTTCCAAAGAAATAGAAGTGATAATTACGTGAAAAGAAAGTGCTTTAGATGTGGAAGTCCAAATCATCTCGTTGGAGAATGTTTAAAGCCGCCGGGTTATGAAAATCAAAGCGCATTTGTTAGTGGAACATGGAGTGATAGTGATAAAGAAGAAATGGAAAAACCAAAAGAAGAAAAGTGTTTTGTGGCAAATGCAACCGACGAAATATGCCTTGGAATTGACTTGGAACCTAACGAATGGATCAAGGATAGTGGATGTTCGAGGCACATGACGGGGAATCGCAAGCTATTCTCTACATACAAGGCATACAATGGAGGTAACGTTATTTTCGGTAGTGACTTGCGTGGAAAAATTATTGGCAAAGGTACGATTTCTCAAGACTCACTTACTATTGAAAATGTTGAACATGTTAATAATTTAACATATAACTTACTTAGTGTAGGCCAAATATGCGATAATAAATGTAAAGTTATCTTTTCTGAAGAAGATAGCGAAATAGTTAAGAATGGAAAAATTATAGGTAGAGGTATTAGGAAAGGAGGTGTATATGTTATGAAACTAGGAAACAAACCTGAAGATAGGATATGCCTAACGACCCTAGACGAAAATTCCACTTTGTGGCATAGGAGATTAGGACATGCTAACATGCAACAAATACAATCTTTGGCCTCTAAGGAATTAGTTAGAAACTTGCCTAATCTAAAATATGACAAACATTTTTGTGATGCATGTAAAGTTGGAAAACAAGCTCATGCTAGCCACAAAGCTAAGAATATAGTATCCACCACTAGGTGCCTAGAATTATTACATATGGATCTTTTTGGTCCATCCGCTGTGCGGAGCTATGGAGGAAACACGTATACCTTAGTAATAGTAGATGACTACTCACGATACACGTGGACTAGGTTTTTAAGTGACAAAACCCAAGCATTTGAAAAATTCGAAATATTTAGCAAAATGATTCAAAATAAGTTAGGATGCTCAATAGTTGCCATTAGGACGGACCATGGAAGGGAATTTGATAACGAAGTACAATTCGGAAAATATTGTGAGTTAAATGGAATATCTCATAATTTCTCCGCTCCTCGTACTCCTCAATCAAATGGGGTAGTAGAAAGAAAAAATAGGTCACTACAAGAAATGAGTAGAACTATGTTAAATGAACAATCAATTCCACAAAAATTTTGGTGTCACGCCGTAGATACATCGACTTATATTCTAAATAGGGTATCAATTAGAAGAATTCTAGGAAAAACTCCTTATGAGTTATTAAGAAATAGAAAACCTAACTTAAGCTACTTTAGGGTATTTGGAAGTAAATGCTATATCTTAAACACTAAGGACTACCTCACTAAGTTTGATCCAAAATCATATGAAGGAATATTTTTAGGATACTCACAAAATAGTAAAGCATATATAATACTTAACAAACACTCCATGAAGGTAGAGGAATCACTAAATGTAACATTTGATGAAACACCACCACCTCCTAAAACGCTACCTTTAGAAGATGATAACTTAGTCGAAGAAGAAGCTATTGAGGTTAGTAAAACAAAACCCATAGGAAATGACAATGAAGAAACTCACTTAGAAAATAACGAAATCGTTAATATTAAAGAATCTAGATCACATCCTTTAGATAATATAATAGGACATCTTAACCAAAGAACCCTTAGGTCACAAGCCCAAGATAAAAACAACTTCTTCTGTTTCCTCTCAGCAATAGAACCTAAGAATATTAGTGAGGCTTTAAAAGATGAAAGTTGGATTATAGCTATGCAAGAGGAATTAAATCAATTTAAGGCAAATGATGTTTGGGAACTAGTCCCAAATCCAAAGGATATGACCATCATAGGAACCAAATGGGTATATAGAAATAAGCTAGATGAGAATGGAATAGTTACTAGGAATAAAGCTAGGTTAGTTGCCCAAGGTTATAATCAACAAGAAGGAATTGATTATGATGAAACTTATGCCCCCGTAGCTAGACTAGAATCAATTAGGATATTACTTGCCTATGCTTGCGCCCTAGATTTTAAGTTATTCCAAATGGATGTGAAAAGTGCATTCCTTAACGGTTTTATCAATGAGGAGGTATATGTGGCACAACCTCCAGGATTCATTGACTTCGCAAAACCTGATTATGTTTATAAGTTAAAGAAAGCTTTGTATGGACTCAAACAAGCTCCCAAAGCTTGGTATGATCGATTAAAAGCTTTTCTTATTAAACATGATTATTCCATGGGAATGGTAGATAACACTCTTTTCACTAAAAGGAAAGACCCTAATCTCATCATTGTTCAAATATATGTTGATGACATTATATTTGGATCGACTTGTCAAGACATGTGTGATGAATTTGCCAAAATCATGCATGATGAGTTTGAGATGAGTATGATGGGTGAACTTAACTTCTTCCTAGGATTACAAATAAAACAATTAGAAGACGGAATATTCTTTAACCAATCTAAGTACATTAAGGAAATGCTTAAGAAATTTGGCCTAGAAGACTCAAAACCCATGAAAACACCCATGTCTACGGAGGTAAAGCTCACAAAGGACGATGAAGGTGAGTCCGTAGATAACACCAAGTATAGAGGAATGATAGGGAGTTTACTATACTTGACGGCAAGTAGACCCGATATCATGTTTAGTGTCTGCCTTTGTGCCCGTTTTCAAGAGGATCCCAAAACCTCTCACCTAGAAGCGGTTAAGCGTATCTTCCGATACGTTAAAGGCACTATACACTTAGGATTATGGTATCCTAAGGAATCCGGCATAGAAACCATTGTCTATGCGGATTCGGATCATGCGGGAGACTACGTAGATAGAAAGAGCACTAGCGGTATTTGCACGTTTATGGGATGTTGTCTAACGTCTTGGTTTTCGAAGAAGCAAACCGCTCTTGCTATTTCTACCACCGAAGCCGAATATGTAAGCGCCGGAAAGGCATGTCAACAAGCACTATGGATGAAACAAGCTCTCGTAGACTATGGCATTAGGTTAGAAAATGTCCCCATTATGTGTGATAACAAAGGTGCGATAGATTTAAGTAAAAATCCGGTGCAACACTCTAGGACTAAACACATAGAAATACGTCACCATTTTCTTAGGGATAATGTACAAAAAGGAAATATATCTATAGAAAAGGTCGCATCGGAAGACAACATTGCGGATATATTCACAAAACCCCTTAAGCGTGAATTATTCAACCACTTGCGTTTAGGATTAGGAATGATGGAACAAGTTGACTAAATTATATTGAATTTATTCAAATTTATACTTGCATGTAATTTATTTTTCTTCCATTTCACCTTTTCTGAGTCTAGGAATCTATTTCGCACAAAACTAAAGATTGAGAAGATTTATTCTCTTTGCATAAACCTTTTTGTAAAACTCAATCAATTTTCTCTAAAAATTATTCTCACAATCTAGGAATCACATGAAGATCATTTTCCTTGCATTGTTGACTAATTCTAAAAACATTGTATTTCAAAATCATGCATAAACTCTCACATAAATTGTCAAGGTATATAATCTAATATATGTCTTTGACATTCATGATCGAGCAAAAATTGAATCAAGGAGATCATTTGGATTGTTTCTTAGGATCGTTATTTCTTTTTGCTTCTAGGAGTCGAAACAATCACAACTCCACATTTGTTGCATATAGACACTCACTAGGACAAATTCACTAATAATGGTGTCATCTTGATCCATCACTAGTTTTTCACTCACTAATTGCCTTTGCCTTTAATTCTAGATAGGTGCCTTAGGAAGTTTAAGTGTGCTTGCATTCACTTACCTCCTATTGCTTATTATGTGTTGATTATTTGCTCTTGTGCCTATGTGTTTTTGAATGATATCTAATGTTAGATTAGATGCTATATTGCCTAAAGGAATTGAACTTGCTTGAATCCAAGTCCAAAAACACAACCTTTCTGCAAATTTTCTGCCAAAAACCCAATTCTGGCAATCTGGAAATCACCAGATGGGCGGCCCCCTTAATTATGTAAGGCGGCCCCCTTAATTTTAAGGGGACCGCCCCCTAATTAAGGGGACCGGCCATCTGATGGTCGGGTTTACAGAATCTTTTCTGCTTTTTAGCCCATTTCAACCTACATTTCCCATTTTTCACCAACACATTTTGTCCTAATCCTCCAAACAAACCTTATCCATCCTTAAACACACAAATCTTACACTATAAATATCCCCAATCCTCAAAGCTCTCCATTCATCCCATCATGAACTCTCCAAACAAACCAAAATCAAAAGCCTCAAGGCTAGCAAGGATGACGGAAAAACCCGTTTGGCGACGAAAAAGTCCTAGAAACAAATCCATCATCACAAATGTAGTTGGAAATCATTCCTCCCCACCAACTTCTTATTTCCCAAACTTTGCATCAAACCAACAAAGGCATTCATTTGATCCACTTTACAAACCATACAACATTGGCCAAACATCTTCCTTCAAGCCAAACTACACCCCTCAACCTCCAACAACTTATAATGATCCATGCAAGTTTGATGAACCATCAAACTACAATTCCAACTACTCTAACCCAACTCATCCATACCAAACCTATGATCCCCTCCACATTGCCACGGAAAAACAAAAGTTCCGTGATGAAATAAACCAAATCCATGATCTTAGTGATCTCCTTGCTATGCATCTTGCACAACGCAACAAAGGGCTACCTCCATCATCACCCTATGGAAATTGCCTTCCCCACTCTCTTAACTTGGATCAAGTTACAAATCACACTCACTTTTGCCCTTGTTGCATATTCCTTCAAAAACAAATCCTCTACTTGAGTGAAGATATTTCTTGGATTGAATATCTTCTCACTCGTGATCATCCAATACCACCCTTAACACGATACAACATCGTGAGATCCACCTCTTCCGCTCCATACAACACCCCATATCCACCTCAATCAAACATCTAAGCTCCATGCTTTTATTTTCCTTCAAGCAAATAA
This sequence comes from Artemisia argyi, assembly GCA_030686995.1. Taxonomy (NCBI): domain Eukaryota; kingdom Viridiplantae; phylum Streptophyta; class Magnoliopsida; order Asterales; family Asteraceae; genus Artemisia; species Artemisia argyi. Next base: position 119,487,495 of record CM060686.1, read on the forward strand.
AACAAATCAACCATGGGTTGCAAGCAAGTCCAAGTGCTATCTTAGGCAATATAGGACTATATCTTTTATTTTGTTTTATTGTAATCAATATGCTACAAGCATATTGAATGTTGTCATGTTAGTTATTTCTATCATGCTTGAATGAATCTATTTTTATTTGCATAATTGTTGTTTTTGCATATATATGTGTGTTGTTCTCTTCAAAATATTTTTGTAGCCAAGATTCCATTTGCTCGTTCCCTTTGTGCTCTCAAACAAGGGGGAGCATACATCAAGGGGGAGTTATCTACCCGTTTAAACTTCTTTCACGAAGATTATTCGGCCTAACCTTTTTGATTTTACAAAAAGGGGGAGAAGAGAAATGGTAAACTCTATAATACTTGTCTAATAACAAGTTTTAAATCTTTTGAGTTTAAGGTTTTGTAATAATCAAAAAGGGGGAGATTGTTGACATAAATAATGCCTTAAAAACATTATTAAGTTTTTATCAATATCTCTATGTTTTGATCATTACAAAATATAACCTCAAAGAACTAAAACTTATGACATAAACAAGTATTTGGTGATTAATATTTCTCTTTACATCCAAATCACTTAAGGTATGAATAAACAAAGTGTTTAGTGCAATGTATGATCAAAGGGGTATTTAATTAACTAATACAAAGTTTATTTAATTATATAATCTTATTATATATTTTTGAAAAACACTTTTGGTAATAAGGAAAAATGTTTTAATCATACTAAATATATGATTTCAAATATTTAACCAAAATCAGTTAGTTTTTCACCAAATAAACTTTCCCCACTAAAAAACAAAGTTTCTGGCCGTTACAGTTGGGCGGCCCCCTTAATTATAAGGGGCGGCCCCCTTAATTTTAAGGGGGCCGGCCATGCTTTAAGGGGACCGGCCACGCTCCTCTGTCAGAAACTTTTGCCTATAAATACCACCTTAAACCTGGATTTTTTCCCTACCTTTTGCACTTCAGAACTTTCTGTTCTAGATCTCCATTTCCAATCTATAAATCCTTTGATCATACATTCTTAAATCTTTGTTTCAAAGTGATCCATACATAATCCATTCAAGTGCAAGAGAAGAATACTTCTATCCCTCAAGACAAGAAGTATTACAACTAGTTGTGATCTCCACATCTAAGTTGTTTAAGCATCATCATTAATTATTATTTCATAGTGTGATTAGTTGTGAATATTTGTTAGAGAATAGTTGTGTAGATAGTAGAAGTTGATTAGTAGTGAAATAGGTTAGTTGTGAAGATTGGTGTGTAGAAGAAGGTGTGTAGAAGATTGGTGTGTAAAAGCTAGGTGTGAAGAAGATTGGTGTGTAGATAGGTGTGAAGAAGTTTGGCGTGTATATTGGTGTGAAGATTGGTGTGAAGATTGGTGTGTAAATTGGTGTGTAAATTGGTGTGTATATTGGTGTGTAAGGTTTTCTCCGCCATAAGGGAGCTTGTTGATATAGTGAAGAAAACTCTCGAGTTAGGTGCTCGGGGAGTGGAGTAGGGCAAGGAAGGTGCCTTGTAGCCGAACCACTATAAATCGCTTGTCTCTCGGTTTGATCTTTCCATCCTTTACTTATTTCATTACTTACATAATTATTGCTTCATAGTAGATATATATACTTAGTGTTGTTCATATTGTGTATAACTAGATTTCATATATCATCGAATCTATATTTTATAAATCAACGAAAACTTTTAAACAATTTGTTTTATAAAAATTAAAAAGACGTAAAACTATTCAACCCCCCCTTCTAGTTTTCCACATAGGAGTTGGGCTTGGTTTGGGCTTGGGGTTTTCTGTGGATCAGGCTAACAAAAAAAAGGGTTTAAGGGTTTGGATAATAAAAACCATGGGTCCGTTTGGTTGTAACTTCAAAATACCACAAGGACTTATTTTGTAATTTTCATAAACTTGTGGACTGAAAATGTACATTTCCCAAAGTACCCACAAGGGTGTAATTTGCCAAGAACCAATAACACAAGGACCAAATTTGCATTTTACCATTTTTCAAAATTCCCGAGGACTAAAAATGGCATTTTTCAAAGTTAAGGGACCATTCTTGCCATTTTGTGAAAAAACTTTTATCCAAGGACCAATATTGAACATTTTGAATTTCCAAGGACAAAAAATGATTTTTCATCCTAAAATATCCCACCAGGGACCAATTCTGCCAAAATCTGATAGTACAGGGACTGAACTTGTAATTTTCCAAAACTTTTCCAATTTTTCACCAAAGGACAAAATATGACAACTTGTGATTGTGAAAGGACCTTTGGTGATAATTTTCCATATTTTGAATTTCCAGGGACTAGTTTTGTCATTTTATAAAAGTTGGGGGACTGAAACTGCCAATTTTGCAAACTTTGTACGTTTTTCGTCTGTTTTTGCTCATTTTGCATCTAAAACATATAAAACACAATTTTGAAATATTTTTAGTATTTTGATGCATTTCTGAGTGTTTTTGTATGATTTGCAGTTCAGATTAGACCAAAAATGATGAGTGTTTGAGCACTCATCAATCCCCAACACTAAACTATTGCTAGTCCCTAGCAATAACTGTTTTGAAAACTTGATAGATTTTAAACTCTTTACCAAAAGCCATCACTTCTGGAGTAGCCAGGTGTAAGAACTGTGGCACACCTGATAACCGTGTGATTTTGAGCAAACCACCAGCTGTCAACGGATTTGATTAGTCTTTACCAGAAGCCGTTTGCTTCTAGACTAGCCAACTCTTGATGGACAACGTCAACATCTTGGTGAGCTGATTACCAATTATGGATTTTCCACGTCCTTTACCACAAGCCATAATCTTATGGGCTAGCCAACTCGTTCGCTTTATGGGATATAGGGAGTTGAGGAACCATACAATTTTGGGCAAATTGCAAGCCGTAAACGGATTTGAGATGTCTTTACCAAGAGCCGTTTGCTCCTGAACTAGCCAATCCCTTTTGTCGGTTAGACAAGGCGGACTGATTACCACAAAAATTTTGAAGCACCAGTGAAAAAATTTTGAAATTTTTGAATTTTTGGCTAAAACGGGGGTATTATGTAGTAAAATGTGATAAAATTCGCTAGAATAGCGAATACCCCCCCCCCCCCCCACACACACTTAGCATGAATATTGTCCTCAATATTTAAAGTCCCGGCTATTATGCCGACATTTTGAACGTAAAAGGGCAACATTACAAGCTAAGCGTGGAAAACACCATTTTGTTTTTCACTCTTATAACCATAGCATGGGGGACTCCCCCACACTTAGGGTGAAAACCCTATAAGCATGCTACTGTTTTTGTTTACCGAGTCGCTAGCTTGACTCGACCCCGAATTCATTTGTCCTTGGGGAAGCATGATGTGGAAGAGACAATCTCAATCGGACTTTCATTCAAGATGTTTGGACAAACATTTGAAGCACGTGAAAGTTCCACACCGATGAGATAAGTATCCGGCTCAAGATAATGATACATGAAAATGCCGGGATCAAATATAGTGTCTTCATTCCCGAAGGAGTGAAGAAGAGAGGAAGGAACCTCGAGAACAGGCTCATTAGCCTGAGTTTGGATTTCAAAGGTTAAGCTCAAAAACATCCCGGGAGGGTGGGTGGGAATTTGCAAATCCTCAAGATTGAGTGTATCTCCCCCCGGGCTATCATACTCCGGAGGAGTCATGATAAGGTGATCAATGATGGGCTCAGAAAGAATTTCATCAACATCACTGATGTCTCCATAAGATAAAGACTTTTCATCAGTGTGTGAATCACTAGGCCCGGTATTGAGATAGGAATTGAGTGATGGATCATCATTCAATAAGCTTTCAAGGAAAAGAATATCCCCCTCTGAATCAAGATAGTTATCATCAACTTCATACAAAGTTGAACTATCTAGGGCAAGGAATGCTTCAACTTCCTCCATATCATCTTTGAAATCAAAGAGATCATCATCACATCCCGATGGAAGTAGATTGGTGTGAGTGAGTTCATCGGCGAACTCCTCGAGAAGAAAGTCAACATTAGAGTGGGGAATAGATGCATCAACATACTCAATGTCTCCATAAGATAAACAATCATCACTGGAATCAGAGACAATCTCAATTTGATCATTTGGATTACTAGGGTGAGAAGGAATATCACACACTTGATCAAAAGTCCCCTGTGACTCTCTCGGGATTGGGACAAGGATCTCAACACTAGACTTTATTAATTCATCTTATTCCTTATTAGGAACAGTGCTAAGATGCTCATCCCCCATGTTTAGAGAGTGAGTGTGAACTTCGGGTGTGATAACAACAGACTGAGGGAGATGAGAGGAGCTAGCATTCATGGAATTTTCAAGTTCCATTTGTTCAATGGCTAGTAATTTCCCCGTCTCATTATTTTCTCCCTGATTTTCAATGGAAGGAATCACAATTGATGAATCTGAAGAACCCTTATAAAATTGAAGGATATCAAGGGTGTCCTCATTATCACTATCATTATCACAGTCTAGAAGAGCAGCTTGACGAAATTTGGCACGTGTAATAGCTGCTTGTTCTAAGACAAGTAATTCTTCCACGCTCAATTCGTTTTTAGCCTCTCGTTCTTCAGCAAGTAATTCTGCCATAGATTTCTCACGAGAGTCTCGAAACGGTGTAGTAACCAACTTCTCCTTAAGTTCTTTTAAAATATCAAGAGACTTTAGTAAAAGGTCTTGCTCGGTTTCTTGAGGAGTTGTGTGAATCATATCGTACTGCGGAGGTGGGTCTAAAAACGAATAGTCTTAATTGTTACAAGGAAATGGATTCCTTTTTTGACAATCCGAGCTAGAGTGTGGACCTCCACAGTAATCACAACAGTAAAACTGATGTGGTTGTGGGTGATAAGTGCTAGAGTTATAATCGTTACCAGGAAACTGCTCATAGACAAGCGTGTTTCCCGATTGACAATCAGAACTGTAATGTGAACCACCACAGTACTCACAACAGTCTAACTGTTGAGTCTCATGGTGTGGTAACTGATGGAATGAATCAGTCGTGCCATGGTAGGAATAGGGATTCTGGTTATAGACAGACCCGTTTCCTGACTCTACCATGCCACAACTGGGGCAATTGCCACCATTATAAGGATTACCACACCAATGGCAAACCAGAAGGTGTGGGTGAGACATAGAAAGAATCAAATGATTTGGGAGGGGCAGGGATGAAGAATCAAAGATGTGAGAGGGTAAAGGTGAATGTTTTTGGATTTTTGGAAAGACATTTTATACAAATAGAAAAGAAAATATTTTTGTGTTTTTGTGTTCGTTGAAAACTGAGTTTAAAATGTTTTCGGGAACGGTTTTTTTTTGAAAATAAGAAAATATGAACAAAGGATGGATAAATGTACAATGCAACGAATTCCAAAGACACTAATCAGAAAAACCGTTTAGAAAACGCACACAACCTCCTCGGCAGCGGCGCCAAAATTTGATTGATGCTAAACCACCAACTTATATTGACCAAGGAATGGTCAACAAAGTCAAATAGCTTAGATCAATGCTCCGTGGAATATAGGGTTTCCCGGGGTCGTTATGTCCCGACGAGGTGTGGATTGTATTCAAACGACTTGTGATCGGGTGAATCTGGATGGAAAAGGGGTTTGAGATTGATCTAACTAAGGAATCTACAATGAAATAGCTTAAACAAGCTATATGAATAAGACTAGAAGCTAAGAAAAACCAGAAACGATTTAAACCTAAAACGCGTACGTTACGTTTAAATAAAACGTAAACGTACAATATAAAAAGTGAAAAGTGAAATCTGAAAACACCCAGGGGGTGAAAATGACTTTTTTACAAACCTAAAGGTAAAAGAAAATTTTTAGAAAAAGAAAATAAATTTTTACACTATTTAATTATTTAATATTAATTAATTACTATTTAATTCTTATTATTAATATTTAAACAACTTAAATATAATCTATTATTAATTAAATACTAAAAAGGTGAAAATAAAATTTCTAAAATTATAAAATAACTAAAAATAAGTTTTAAAAATAAAAATAATTATTTTTGTCTTTTTGTGATTTTTCTATTAATTAATAACTAATTAATTACTAATTAACTAATTAAACTATTTTAAATTAAGAAAAATAGCAAATGAACAGTAAAAATTCTAATAAAATTTCTAAAATTATTTTATAACATATAAAAGCTATAAAAATATAAAAACTAGGTTTTACTTAATAAAAACTAATTATGCTATTTAATACTTAATATCAATTAATAATTAATAAAACTAAGATTAATTCTAATAAATTCTAAATGAAAAGATAAAAATCTAAAAAAATTACCTAAAATACTTTAATATAAGATGAAATTAATAAAAATATAAAAACACCAATTACTTAATAAAAATATAAAAATTAAAATTAAAATTAAATTACATTAAATAGAAACTATCACTTAATATTAAATTGATTTTTCTTGGTTTTTCTTTTACAAAACTATTTTATACCTAAAAACATTAAACTTTTGTAAAAACAACTATTTTATATATAAAAAATAAGCACTATGAGTACTTAAAAGCTTATCAGTTAACTTATGGTCAAACTAAGCTTGAAAAAGCTCAAAATAAGCTGCCAAGATGGAACCAGGGATGGATTAAGGTGAGAACAGGTGAGATGGCTTATAATAAAGCTGAAGCAATTAAGGAATTGGCACAAGATCAGCCAATAAGCTGATAAGCAATCCCAAGTCAACCACAGTCCCCACAGAAATGGGACAGAGTTCAAGGCTCAAACTAGGTGGGGTCCACAAGGTCAAAGGGGTCTAGCTTAGTTGCTATGGACTGGGGGCCAGCTTGGGAGTTCAAAGGTGCCAATGGGGGCCTGTGGGACCCACTGTGGTGGCCAGCGAGAACCTCTAAAGTGGGGGTGTTGGGACTGATGAGCTGAAGCAGGGCATACCTTTGCCCTGCAGTTGAGTTTGAGCCAGTGTGGACCTCACAGAAAAATTGCTAAAAATGTAATGATGGTAGGAACTTGAAGCTCAGGTGGAATACTCTAATACCTCAAAAGCTCAAAGGCTCAATCCCACCACAAAAATCTATAAAAATCCCATAAGATTTGAGAAAAACTGAAAACATGCCATTTGACTTTTTCAGAAAACTTGATAAGTTGACTTTTATGAATTTCTAAGGGCTCCTACTGATTGATTAAGCTATATTAAGCTAAAATCTAATGAAATTAAGCTACATTTATGTCTAATGCAATGAAATGGATGGGTTTGGGATCACAACTGCCCAACAGTTGACAGTTAAGGGACAATGAAGGTGATTTTGACTTTTGGAGCTCAGGGGTGTGTTTTAAAGCCTTGACTGTGTTATTAATACCAAAAGAAAATTAACTAAACTAACAATTCAACAAATAAACCAACACACAGTGGTCAAAACCACTGTGCCAAACACCCCTTTAGTAAACTAGAAATGGTTTTGTGTGAAGCAGTTGAGATTCTAAGCCATGAATCTTGAAAGTTAAATCATACTAAGCTATACTAATCATATTTAAGCTAAATCAAACATTACTTGATAGCAGAAACCAACAACTACAATATATGGAAAATTTACACTACATTTTGGAATTTAGAACATACAATGACCCTTGGGATCAAAACCAGGAACAAAAAACTTTTGTCCCAACCTACTACCTCCCATGAGGTTCTAATAACCACAACATTCCATCATCAACTTCCTCCTTCTTCTGGTTTTTGCTTTCCTTCTTATTTTATTTGAATTTTTGGAATTTTTAGTAAACTCAGCTGAACCTATTTAAATGATTTGAATACCATACTAAGCTTCTAAATGAGCTAATGAGAGCTTAGTGGATCCACAAGCAACAATTTTAAACAACTTTAAAAGATAATATGGAGACTTGATATTTTAAACTGAAATGAATTAAAACCTTGAATTGAAACTGAAATTCTTACTTGAATTAAGTTTTAACAATACTAGAAACTTAGATTACAACCTTTTCAAACTAAAAATTACACCAGATAATGAAAAATTAACACTAATTATATCTAAAAATACCCTACTCTACTGCTAATCTAATCTATCCTCATTCTTCACTTTTCTTGACTTATATAAGCTCCTGGCAGGTTTCTTGGACTTTCCCACCATGCTTGTGAGCCCTAGGATCCTTAGAAATCAATCATGGCCGTTGGTTGCATTTTGGCGCCAAATTGTAAAAAGGCAGTTGGTGGGGTTTGGTGTGGTAATAAATGAGGAGGGGGGATGTGTGGGTGTAGGTGAAGTTATTTATGAGGGTTGGTGAGGAGGGGGGAGACAAGGTGCTGGAAATTAGGGTGGTAATGGTGGTTAAGGTTGGGAGGTTAGGGATGAACAGTGGAGCGGGGTTGTGGGGTTTGACCTGGGTCAACGACCAGGTTTTATTAGTTTAGGAGTTGGGCTTGGGGTTGTCTGTGGATCAGGCTAACAAAAAAAAGGGTTTAAGGGTTTGGATAATAAAAACCATGGGCCCGTTTGGTTGTAACTTCAAAATACCACAAGGACTTATTTTGTAATTTTCATAAACTTGTGGACTGAAAATGTACAATTCCCAAAGTACCCAGAAGGGTGTAATTTGCCAAGAACGAATAACACAAGGACCAAATTTGCATTTTACCATTTTTCAAAATTCCCGGGGACTAAAAATGGCATTTTTCAAAGTTAAGGGACCATTCTTGCCATTTTGTGAAAAAACTTTTATCCAAGGACCAATATTGAACATTTTGAATTTCCAAGGACTAAAATGATTTTTCATCCAAAAATATCCCACCAGGGACCAATTCTGCCAAAATCTAAAAGTACAGGGACTGAACTTGTAATTTTCCAAAACTTTTCCAATTTTTCACCAAAGGACAAAATATGACAACTTGTGATTGTGAAAGGACCTTTGGTGATAATTTTCCATATTTTGAATTTCCAGGGACTAGTTTTGTCATTTTATAAAAGTTGGGGGACGGAAACTGCCAATTTTGCAAACTTTGTACGTTTTTCGTCCGTTTTTGCTCATTTTGCATCTAAAACATATAAAACACAATTTTGAAATATTTTTAATATTTTGATGCATTTCTGAGTGTTTTTGTATGTTTTGCAGTTCAGATTAGACCAAAAATGATGAGTGTTTGAGCACTCATCACCTTGTTATAAAATTTTTATTGTTATGATTTAGTTTTCTATGCATCTATTATCATCTTGTTTATATACTTTCTTGGCTAGTCTTAGGACACTCTAGTTTTGGTAGTGTTGAGTATTTGTAGTTCCTTGGAGGCTTGGTGAATTAACCCTAGGACCCAAGCTAATGAGGATCTAACTTGGTGATAGAAATATCACCATACATGTGCGAATTAATCCTAGGACCACCTACCAATGCAATATGCTTAAAGAATTTAGAGGGGGTGTAAGATGTAACCAATACCCGCATCCCGCTAGACTTGTCCAAGTTAGTAGAGGTACTTAATGACTATTGCATCTTCGTAGGTTCACGCCACCCGATGAACTCTTGTCTTTACAATAGGGGGGAATAGGACAAGGTGTAGGATAGATTTAGGTGATTTAACCCTCTGATCCTAAATGTATATAACCCCCAGATGAAACGATAGGATGCACTTTATAGAAAACTAATCATAATAATAACAAGAGTAGTAATTAGGTTAACACTGCTTCTCCCTACTGATTCTCTTCTATTTACTTATTTGTCTTGTTATTTACTTTTATTAGTCAATTAATCTCTATAATCATAAAACCCCTTTTAAAACATGACACTAAACTTAGATAGACTCTGCAAGCATAGCTCTTGGGACGACCCCGGCTTTACCAACTAGCTATACCTCACACGACCGGGTACACTGCCTGATAGTGCATTAGGTAGACCTTAGGTAAACGAGCAACTTTATAAATATTAAAACCTGGTCGGTAAAACCTGCATCAAGTTTTTGGCTCCGCTGCCGGGGAGCTATTAGGATTTTATATAAGTTTGCAATTTTATTATTTTCAGTTTCTCATGATCATTTTCAGGTACCATGGCAGAAGTTGACATTGAAAACCTCACGCTTGAGGAATATTTGGCTCTCACACGAGAAGAACAAGGGCCTGGTTTGGTTAGGCCAGTTATTGGGAATGACGTGTAGTTTGAAATCAAGAATCAGTTCATAAGGGAATTACGAAAAGACTCATTCTCGGGAAGCAAGATGGAAGATGCTCACGAACACATTGACAATGTTCTTTACATTGTTAGTTTGTTCAACATTCCAGGGGTATCTTATGATGCGATTATGCTTAGAGTGTTCCCTATGACATTGACCGGAGGATCCAAAAGATGGATCGATAGGTTACCAGTGGGGACTGTTAACACTTGGAATCTCCTGAAGAAGCATTTCATCCAGAGATATTGCCCTCCTTCAAGGACGGCAAAGCAGCTTGAAGATATTCACAACTTCAAGCAAGATGGAGATGAAATAGTGTACCAAGCTTGGGATAGGTACAATGATCTTTTGTATAAGTGCCCTACTCATGATCTCAACAAGCAACAAGTGGTCAACATTTTTTACAAAGGGATCAATATCTCCACCCGCCAAATGTTAGATTATCAGGGACCGATCCCTGGAATTACCCCTGCTCAAGCCTTAAAGGCTATTGAAGACATGGCGGACCACTCTCAAATGTGGCACGAAGGTGGAAGTAGTAGGAGCATTGCTGGAAATTCGGATGGAATTACCCTAATCACCAACAAACTCGAAAGCTTGGGGCGTGATATGAAGAGGCTTAAGGAGAATGTTTACGCTATTCAAGTTGGTTGCAAGATTTGTAAAGGAGCGCATTTGGCTAGAGATTGTCCTTTGAAAGATAATGATGGAAAAACTGAAGGTGAAATATGAGGAAGGAAGACCATTTCAATGTTAAAATAGTAACGGTTATCGTACAAGGCCATCAGGATACAATCGGCCACCTTATAGGGAGAGAAGATCTAGCCTCGAAGAAACAATCAACAAATATCTTAAAGATTCGAGAAAGAAACAAGGAGAGCAAGATGAATGGCTAAAAAACTTTGAAGAAGCCACTAACAAGAGCCTCGCTAACCATGATGAGTCTCTCAAAAATCTTGCAGCAATGATTGAGAATTTGGCCGATAACATCCATAAAAAAATATGATCGAAGAAAGCAAGAAGACCATAGGGGCATGCAAGGCAGTTTTCATGGAAGATGATGATAAAGACTTCAGTAAAAAAATTCTTTTGCAGGAAGAAACCAAGCCCAGTAAAGAGATGCCTTGCCAATTACCAAAAAAGGAAGATAGTATAGAAAGCTTCATCGTTCCAGGCACAATTGGTAACTCTAACTTATTAGCATTGGCGGATTTGGGGTCTAGTATCAATATTATGCCATTATCTTTATTCCTATCCCTTAAGTTAACAAGCCTCAGGAAAACTAGCTTGATGATCGAAATGGCCAACACAACTAAAAAAAGTCAGATCGGGATTGTGGATAATGTCATCCTTAAGGTTGACAAATTTTTGTTCCCCGCGGACTTTGTAGTCATCGACATGGCTAACATCCCTAGGGAAGACCTTATTCTAGGAAGACCTTTCTTTGCCACCACACACACCAGAATTGACGTGTTTGAAAAAGAAATCTCATTTGGAGTTTACGACGAAAGAATTGTGTTCAATATGAATGTGATTTCTTCGTAAACAAACAAGGAAAAAGCTAGTTCATGCAGGGCAGATCAAGTAGGTGAAGAAATTTCCCCAATACTCCAAATCTCTGATGATTTGTTCTCATATACAACCCCCTTGTGCTCAAAATATGAGCAAGAAGTTAACTCATATCTAGATAATGAATCGTTTTGGGATGACAGTGATGATGAGGATGGAGGATTAGAAACAGGGGATGAGGAAGGTGGACGAGTGACTATCGCAGCAAAACTTCATTATTGCGAACCTTCAACAACTATAGTTGATGGGTCGAAATTATCTTTCCTACATGCGACCCTCTTGTCGAATATTGTAATGGATGAGGAATGTTTCGGGTTAGAAGGTTGAAGAAGGAAGCAAATGTTTGGTGGTGTTTTGAAGGTGCACGGATCATTAAAGAAACATGGTTTCGAGACCATTTCAGGAACTCCAACTTAAAAGAAAAGGTGGAATGGACGGTTCACTATTGCATACCCGCCATGATGACATATCGAGGAACAACCCAGGCTTGGCCTACGTGTGATCCTTTTAAAGAGGAATGTAATGGGGGAAGGATGCCCGAAATCAATCTAGCCAAACGTCGCGAATGGGCATGTTTTAAAGCACACAAGAGAGAACAAGTAGGCTACCATGGGATATCATTTCAAAACTGGGTTAAGGTGAAATTTGGAGATAGACGATTAAACAAGCAATTGGAGATTCAATACCGTGACAAATGGCTCAAGGCTAATTTCTTGGTCGAAGATCGGCTTAGCATGACACCATATATAGCTCCTAATGTTTGGGACCAATCACCAACCACTTGGAATGAAGGAATGGGCGAACATGCCCAAGCACCCACTTGAAGGACCATTGCAGTGAGTCTAACTTAAAGACTCGATAATAAACAAAAGTGCTCTTTCAGGAGACAACCCAAATTAGCCTTTTCCTTTTATTTTCTTTAATTTTGTTGGTTTAGTATGTCTTGTGTTAATGATTTGCAGGTTCTAGAGGAAGCTTTGCATTGGGGAACCCATTTTTGGACTTTTGCACCAAGGAAAATTCCCCAGGACTTAGCTATGGCGTAGCTCCTACCATTACTATGCCGTAGCAACCCCCTGGTGTCAGTATGGAGTATTTTAGCAACTACGGCATATCAACACATTCTAGCTATGCCGTAGCTTCCTTCTGTACCTAAAATTTTTTATTTTACAAATCATATTTTAAACTTGTATTAATTTTTAAATGAACTTTGTGGGTGTGTTCCCTGTAAACCCTCACGAGACTTCACTCATCCACTTGGGACACCACGTGGTTTAAAAGGCTTGTTGCATACGCTAAATTCAACTGCGATTCCTACGAAAGTGAGTTAGGATTTTTATTTATTTTTCTTTTTTTCAGATTTTATGCTTTTGGTAGTTGTGTGATTTCAGGTATTTGAAGTTTGCTCATTAGGCAAAGCGAAGGCATGTTGTCCAACATGATCATTCTATCATTTTCAAGAGTAAATTTCAGGGAAGTTCTCGTTCCAATTCTACTTTTTCCTCTTTATAATTATTTTATGTACAAAAGAGACTTTGTACAACTCAAGTGGGGGGATTGGAGTAGAATTATAACTTGAACTTTATGTTGCCCCATTTTTCTAGTTTATTTTGAAAAATTATGCCACTTTTAAAACTTTTGACATGTTTTTCCGAACCTAACTAGAATAGACCTTAGCCGAGCACATTAACCCTTAATACCATGGTGAGGTTTAGCCTATTTCAGTTTTCCCTATTTTACCCCAAATCCACCAAAATTATGTGTGTGCCAGTAGTTTGTAAACTTTAGAACTTGGCCTTTACATCATTTTGAAACCATAGACGAGTAGTGTATTGAGATTCCTTGATACATTTGGAAGAAACTTTTTAAGAAGGCAATATTTTAGGATTATCACCCAAATAACCTATGTGTGTGTGTTTATCGATTAGTCACATTGACTGTTCGACCCCCGTGTTAAACCCTTTGTTGCACTCACCTTTAGTGCAAGATACCCCTAGATACACCCTCTTGAGCCTATCCTTTCATTTCTTACCCATATTATTGTTTCGATACACCTATTCGCCTTAGCCTACCATGTAGTCTTGGTTTATGGTTGGGAAGTTGCCACTTGTTCTAGTTTGAGGTTCAAGCCAAGAGATTCAATAATCACACCTACGTTGAAGACCCATCTTTGAAGATCATGAGTAACCCACTATTGTTACATGTATAGTTCATCTCAAGTGGGGGATATATTTTTTTTTCTTGTTATGAAAAAAAAATGTGAAATTCTATATGTAGATAAGTTATCTTTGGTGCAACCTTGTATAACACCGTATTTTGAGCTTTGAAAGAATTAGTATCGAAGAGGCCACTTCGGTCACATATGAAGAATGAAGTTGTTGGTTCTTAATTGCCAACATGAAGACCAAGTGAGGTACCCATCACGACGTCCGTTAATGGTACACACCTTTTACATGATCCAATTTTTGCATTTTGAAGCTTGGACTTTGGATGAACGGCAAGTGGTAGCAACTCGGTTATAGGCTAAGACTATTTGCTTTCTTTTTCCTTTTACACCATTATTGTGCATCCCATGTCTTATCCTACCCTTTAGTTGTGAATCATGCTTAGGTGAAGGATTTGAGCAGTCATTGGTGTCTTGCCCAGCGTTCCGGTCATGTACCATTGCCTTTGTCGCCTATGCCGTAGTATGTTAGTAACAACACTACACCTATAAGCCTTATATATGTTCACCCAATATTGCCTTTAAAAATTGTTTCGACCTTAGCTCTAGTGGTAGAGATTGCATAACCGCCAAGCTTATGATAGAATACATTCTATGACTGTGCGTTGAGTGATCACCCCGAAATTAACACTTAGATTAGGAGAGAGATGAGTGTTTGTTCCCATTTCGTGAGGTGTTCGGCTTTGATATATTCTAGCATAGGAAGTTTTTAGACTCATATTTTCCAGTTTCTTGGAAAATATCTTTTTAAAAATTATTCTAATAAGGTCTACTTGAGGATAAGTAGAGTTCAAGTGCGGGGATATTTGATAACATCAAATAAGTCCATGATTTAAGTGTTAATTTCCCCCTTAATTACTCATCTTTTGTATTCATATGTTAGGATATATACTCTTATTTGTTTATATTCTGTTTTTAGGGCAAAGATGAGCAAAGGAACGAAGAAACACGGAAATGGAAGGACTAAAGAGAAAATATGTGAAGTATGCGGATTCTGCACCAACTACGGCGTAGAGGTTTCATCTACCTACGCCATAGCAAATACTTATTAAGACTACGGCGTAGCTCAGCCATGACTACGGCATAATGATGTACTAAAGGGCTCTAAGGAGTAGCCGCTCTCCACCTACTGCGTAGTCCCCAAAATGAGGTAGTAAAGAACTCACGTGGCCAAAGAAGAAGTTACGGCGTAGTTTCCCATATAACTACGCCGTAGAAGCATCTAAGGAAGAAACTACGCCCGTAGCACTTGATCAAGCTACGGTGTAGTTGATACTAACAAAGGCTACGGCGTAGCAACTCATCCAGCTACGCCATAGCAAAGTCGGGCCTATAAATACCAACCCTAGTTCCAAGTTTATTCATTCACTTTTCACCACACAGAAGTTGGGAGAAACTTAGGGAGCAGGAGGAACAAAGTTCGGTCTGCATACAAGTCATTTCCAAGGGAGAATTCACACACCAATCATAAGTTTATTCATTCCTTTGATTTTTATTTGATTCATGTTTACATTTGTGATATTAAACTCTTGTTTTACTGCAATTATGAATATGAGTGGCTAAACACCTCTTGGTGTTAGCCTTGTTATGAAATTGTTATTGTTATGATTTAGTTTTCTATGCATCTATTATCGTCTTGTTTGTATACTTTCTTGGATAGTCTTAGGACACTATAGTTTTGGTAGTGTTCAGTATTGGTAGTTCCTTGGAGGCTTGGTGAATTAACCCTAGGACCCAAGCCAATGAGGATGTGACTTGGTGATAGAAATATCACCATACATGTGCGACTTAACCCTAGGACCACCTACCAATGCGATATGCTTAAAGAAGTTAGAGGGGGTGTAAGATGTGACCAATACCCACATCTCGCTAGACTTGTCCAAGTTAGTAGAGGTACTTAATGACTCTTGCATCTTCGTAGGTTCACGCCGCCTGATGAACTCTCGTCTTTACAATAGGGGGAATAGGACAATGTGTAGGATAGATTTAGGTGATTTAACCCTCTGATCCTAAATGTATATAACCCCTAGATAAAACAATAGGATGCACTTTATAGAAAACTAATCATAATAATAACAAGAGTAGTAATTAGGTTAACACTGTTTCTCCCTACTGATTCTCTTCTATTTACTTATTTGTCTTGTTATTTACTTTAATTAGTCAGTTAATCTCTATAATCATAAAACCCCTTTTAAAACATGACACTAAACTTAGATAGACTCTGCACGCATAGCTCTTGGGACGACCTCGGCTTTACCAACTAGGTATACCTCACACGACCGGGTACACTGCCCGATAGTGCATTAGGTAGACCTTAGGTAAACGAGCAACTTTGTAAATATTAAAACCTGGTCGGTAAAACCTGCATCATTGAGATTTTAGAAAAATATGGCATGACCCATTTGTTTATTTCAACTTTTCTATTTTTCTCAAATGTTGCAATTTACTTAAATAATCCCTTACGTTAACTATTTTCTCAAAACTAGTCCAAAATATATATTTAATCGTTATAAATATACTTATCGTTACATTTACTTATAATTTATACGTTTCGATACAAAGTCAACGTTTAGTCAAATTACTTTCAAAACTCAATGAAAAGTCAACATAAAGTTGGGCCAAAAGTCCATTTATTAGCTTTATAGGACTTAACGTGTCAAAACGAGTCCAAAATGGTTTTAATTGATATATATCGTTTCGTTATGTAAAAATATTTATAGTGAGTCGGAAAATGTCTCAAAACTCATTTTTATCACCCGAAATACTTATTGTGCCGAAAAGTCCGTAATGAGTCTAATAACTCTTTTTTAGTCCAAAAACCATTTAACCCTTTTAAGTTACGATATATATATCGTTACGTTTCTAAAAATCAATTTAACACATTCGTTACTACGTTTGGTCAAAAAGTCAAAAGGGGTCGATTTCTTGTTGGGTTTGGCCCAACAGTTGCCGAAGCCACAATAAGCCCAAAAGTATTAGTTTAAGCCTAAGACCCTTTTTAGTATTATTAGTTACGTAACGAACTTTAATTAGATCAATTTAGCACTTATAAGTAGGTTGTTAAGTCAAAAAGTCAAACATGACTAAAATTCAAAGTGTTCGACTCAAATAGTACCATTCGACCCAAAACCATATTTTTACATGCTAAACATAATTAGTTATGGCTTATTCAATAAGCTATTCAAAATAAACTTTTAAGCATTAATTCCACCATTTCACCACTTGAGCCAAAATTTAATGTTTTTCAAAACCCCAATGATTTTGTATTTTATTTTTTGGCCGATTAGGGTATTGCATAAAAGTGTATTGTTGTTGGGTTTGGAGATTTTGTTGTTCAGAAAATATTCTAAGGTGTAATGCTGCTGCTAGAGTAAATCATCCTGCTGCTAGTGAAAACATTTTGCTGCTAGTGTTTATTCTACTGCTCAAGTTGATGAGTGGTGCAATCAGGGGATTAAGTGATTCTGCTTCTCAAGTAGTAAAGGATTCTGCCGCTCAAGCTTCTATTGTTCAAGAAGAAGATTCTACTGCTGGTGACAAAGTGGATTCTGCTGCTAGTGCAAAGGATGATTCTGCTGCTGCACAGAGTTTTGCTGCTGGTTCAAAAGAGAAACCTGCTGCTTCAAAGATCTTGGATGATGATGTCTCAATGGCTAAGGCAATGATACTGCTAAGCAAGAAAGCATCGGCCACACAACCAGAATCACAACCACTACCATCACAACCACAACAACAACCACCACCACCATCTATTCCAATACCACCTGTAAAAGGTGTTGTGATTAGAGAACCTACTCAAACTGCCAAATCAAGTTCTCTCTCACACTCATACTCAAGCAAGGGTAAAGGAATTCTGATTGAAGAGCCTGAAGAAGATCCATCGAAGGACTTACCATTCCATTTTTGGCCTAAAGAGAAACAGCTAGAATTTACTGAAGCTGCTGCTTTAAGATATAAAGAAGAGGAAAATCAAGCTGAGCAAGAGCTTCTTGAGAAAGAAAGATTACAGGCTGCGAAAGAGGCTATAGCTAGAAAAGAATATGAGGAATAGGAGGCTAAAAAGATCAGAATGGATGCTAATGTTGAACTCTTAAAGTTAGTAAAGATAGAAGAGCAAGAAGTACCTGAGTTTGATGTAGGTTCTTAGCTAAGAGAGTTCACTGTCAAGAAGCAAAAAAAAGCTACTTCTGAAAGAAAAAGAAGAAAGATTCTCAGGGGTCTAACTCATTTTCAAAGAAGAAAAGGCTATGAGCAATACTTGAAAAACATGAAGGGTTAGAAATTGGTACAGTTGAAAAACAAATCTGATTCATAAGTCTTCAAATACCAACAAGCAAAGAAAGAAACAGAATCCTTCATTGCTATAGGGTCTAAAGAAGATGAAGAACACATTGCTGATATGAATAAGAAGGATTTGAGACTTGAGACAGCTAAAGAAGTAAAGAAAGTACAAGAGGTTGAGAAAGTGCTTAAGCAAGAAAGTAATGCAGAGAATGTACCTTCTCCTAGTCAAAGTGTTAAGAGAAAAGGAGTTAGAAAAAATACATTTGCTAGGAAGAAGCGAAGCGTAGATGTGCAAAGCAGCTCAGAATCTGATGAAGAGGAGGAGGATAAAGCTGAAGAGAAGATATCACAAACTGAACAAGAAAGGTTGATGGCTCTTACAGTGTTGTCTATGCATGAAGAACCAGATATCACTAATGCAGTTCCTTTAGCAGCTAAGCACCCAATCATCTCATACACATTTAGAGTTAGAGATGGAAGTGAAGGATATTGGGAATTTAAGAGAACAAATGGTTCATTTTATGGGTTTATTAGATTCTCACATA
The DNA here is from genome assembly GCA_030686995.1 of Artemisia argyi. NCBI lineage: Eukaryota > Viridiplantae > Streptophyta > Magnoliopsida > Asterales > Asteraceae > Artemisia > Artemisia argyi. Next base: position 119,506,289 of record CM060686.1, read on the forward strand.
TGCTTTTCTACATGGATAGCACTAGAACAAAAACTGGATTTGGCTACACCCAATATGTGTGACGAAATACATATAGTCACACACGATTTTTCGAGTGTGTGTGACTAAAGGTCGCGTGACCATAGGGTACCTATGGTCACATGTTCGAGTTATTTTTAGTCTCGATTACAAAACAGTAACCAAAACCTAAATATGTGTGACTAATTGGGTACAAATTTCGTTGGATTAAGCAGTATTAGTGACCATAAACACTGTATAGTCACACATAACATTTTATTTTTATATATTTAGTCACATACAATTAAGCATAAAGTGGCCAAAAGTGTGAATATGTGTGACCATATGGTGTTTAAATTGAAGAAATGTGTGTTTTGTGTGACTATTGATCATCCAATGGCCACATGAATTGTATGTTTGTGTGGCCTTTTGCAACATTTAGTCACACAAAGCATGTTACTTTTGGGTATTTAGTCACATAAAATTAAGCATAAAGTGGCCAAAAGTGTGAATATGTGTGACCATATGGTGTTTAAAGTGAACAAATGTGTGTTTTGTGTGACTATTGATCATCCAATGGCCACATGAATTGTATGTTTGTGTGGCCTTTTGCAACATTTAGTCACACAAAGCATGTTACTTTTGGGTATTTAGTCACATACAATTAAGCATAAAGTGGCCAAAAGTGTGAATATGTGTGACAATATGGTGTTTAAAGTGAAGGAATGTGTGTTTTGTGTGACTATTGATCATCCAATGGCCACATGAATTGAATGTTTGTGTGGCCTTTTGCAACATTTAGTCACACAAAGCATGTTACTTTTGGGTATTTAGTCACATACAATTAAGCATAAAGTGGCCAAAAGTGTGAATATGTGTGACCATATGGTGTTTAAAGTGAACAAATGTGTGTTTTGTGTGACTATTGATCATCCAATGGCCACATGAATTTTATTTTTGTGTGGCCTTTTGCAACATTTAGTCACACAAAGCATGTTACTTTTGGGTATTTAGTTACATAAAATTAAGCATAAAGTGGCCAAAAGTGTGAATATGTGTGACCATATGGTGTTTAAAGTGAAGAAATGTGTGTTTTGTGTGACTATTGATCATCCAATGGCCACATGAATTTTATTTTTGTGTGGCCTTTTGTTACATTTAGTCACACAAAGCATTTTTATTTTGGGTATTTAGTCACATACAATAAATCATAAAGTGGCCAAAAGTGTGAATAAGTGTGACAATATGGTGTTTAAAGTGAAGAAATGTGTGTTTTGTGTGACTATTGATCATCCAATGGCCACATGAATTTTATTTTTGTGTGGCCTTTTGTTACATTTAGTCACACAAAGCATTTTTCTTTTGGGTATTTAGTCACATACAATAAATCACAAAGTGGCCAAAAGTGTGAATAAGTGTGACCATATGGTGTTTAAAGTGAAGAAATGTGTGTTTTGTGTGACTATTGATCATCCAATGGCCACATGAATTTTATTTTGTGCGGCCTTTTGTTACATTTAGTCACACAACGAATTAAGCAAACAATGACCAAAAGTGTTAATAATTGTGACTATATGCATCTTTTAGTCACATTTAAGAAATTAATATATATCAAACAAATCTACTATCTATATAAAACAAGGTTTTGCAAAATAATAGCTTCTCCAAAATTACAAGATAATGACACGTGTATAATACCTTCATCCAACGACTGTCATTCATTTTCAGCAAAAAAAAATCATCCAAACAAAAAATTGGGCGGAAAAGGATTTGCAGCTTCATTTGATTCAAGGTTCTAAAAACATACACACACATATTCTCTCAATATCCATCCCTAAAACACAATCAGATGAAAGATAATCTACTGTCAATAACACAATCACATCAAATAAACACAAACAAGATCCCTAAAACACAATCCCTAACTAAGAACCACAAAATCATGCCGCCTAAATCATGCGGCATAAATCATGCCGCCTTTTAATCAATGATGAGGGTGCGTTTTTCTGCATATTTAAATTCATTATATGTGATATGTTTGTTTGAATTAAACAATATTTGTTTGAATTAACGAATTTTTGAATTTCACTTTTAGGGTTTTGTCAATTGATGCCGCCTTTTAATCAATGATGAGGGGTGCGTTTTTCTGCATATTTGAATTCATTATATGTTATATGTTTGTTTGAATTAACGAATTTTCGAATTTCACTTTTAGGGTTTTGTCAATTGATGTTTACAACAACCAAAACAGATTAGGGGGTATCGATTATCTCCAAAAATGTTTAATGAATACTTTATCTATTGGCATATAGGTTCTTTTTAAGAATTTCTTCAACATCTAACATTATTGTCTGCTATCATTTCATTGTTTCTTATGATTTATGTGGCAACCACTAAAATAATAGACACTTGATTATGTTGTATCATAAACCACGATGGATAAATTTATTATAGTATCAAATGTGGATTATAAAAAATTCAGGTTCCCATATTGAAAGGTTAGTTATCGATGCATAGAGCTTTAAGTGTATATACAGTTTGAGACCCCCGTATTGTTTGAGGCTGATGTGATTCGAAGGGGGTTGGAACATCTTCTCGATTGCAAAATGCATAAGATTCATCTTCAACTTTGAGCTTAAAATAAGAAATTACATTGATATAAGTATTGTAAGAGCTAACATGTGTTTTTATTTAGTTACAGGTCATGATCAATAAGCTTTTCTTTCTTCGAGTTGCTACATCGACAAATAAAAGCACCAGAAAAAGAAGTAGCACATCACGATTGATCACACAGTATAAATTTACAAAACTTGATTAGGAGTCCTGAAATCAACTACCGGTAATTCGTATTTCAACGAAGTTTAATCATATTATTTCACATGGTGGTGATATGTATCGGTTTCTTATTATATTTTTTTGTGATGCCAGCCTTACAAGGTGTGATATGTAAGTGTGGTCTTATCAGCCTCTACCATAATAGGTCACTCATGACTCCATTTTAATCGTAATAAAAAAATTACAATGTGCTTATATGCATTATTATAAGCAGTTTGAATGAGCAATGGCAAACACCCTATTTTCTGTATGATGAGTTTGAAACCAGCTTATTAAAACTCATTTCTAGATCCATAAACTTTAAAACGAAATACCATATAAAGTCTAATTATCAAATCATGTTGTCTGATCAAGTTTTTACTAATTGTAGGGAGTACTCAAACAGAAAAAAAAAATGCACAGATTGTTACTATTGATGGCTATGAAGATGTTCCTTTTAACGACGAATCAAGGTTGTCTCAAACCAAGCTATCATTGTTGCCATTGAAGCTGGTGGTAGGGAATTCCACTTCTACATTTCGGTATTAATTTGCACATATTACTCAATTCAAATATAGATTTAAATTTGAAACTATATTTTTTTTACTGATATCATTAATCACTGTGGTAGGAGGGTGTTTGGTTAAGTATAGTTTACGTGCGTAATGGATTTTTGCATTTTGAAATAAGTATATTAAGCACTTTCAAGGTGTTTGACTAAGCTTATCTCAAAAGGCTCACAAATTTTCTGTCGATAAATTAGCTAATAAGCATAATCCTTTGGATTGAGACTATCCATATGTACACAAGCTTTTATGCATGAGCTTACCAAAACGCCCCTGCAAGTAGCATAAAAAATTAAGGAACTCCGTATAATTGGTAATACCAATTACAAATCATATACAACTATTTCAGCATCGAAAACGATGTATGACTGTAACGATATGTTGAATACTTTATATCACCATTGTTTAAATGTTAAAGAGCTCCAAAAGGAGAGTAGAAGCTAGATTTGAGTGGTTAGTAGAGTAGAAACATGAGTGGATTAATCTTTTGAGGACACTTTAGTATACTTCTATTTTTATGTTGGTTTTCAGACTAATTTTTTTTTTATAGGAATGTATAATCGAGGCTGCTGCAAATTTGAGCAATAAAGATTAACACGGCATGTAAGATGGGAGCAAAGCGGATGTTAGCTGATGCAAGGAACCAGAAAACTGCTCAAGCAGATGTTTGGTCGTTTTCAAGTGCTTATCTGCTTATTTTCAATGTTGCGCAAAAAACGATTGTCCTGAGCAAGGTCTTCTACAACTTACCATATACTGCAGTTCTTTAATTTAACAAATTTTATTTCATATACTATATTCAGTTTTCAGTCATTTATAGCTTCTGATATTAGTTGATATACGTCAACTTCCTGAGCCTAATCGTTTGGATCGACTATCAACAGGTTCACCAGATGAGGTTGGCTTACTGCTTGACATCGCTACTCTTTTTAACGTACTGCCATTTCATTAAATGCGGCCACTACCAGTTGTTTGATTCGTCCAAGCGACCCAGGTTCATTTTCCTTTTATACACTCTTTAGTGATATTACAAAACTTAATGCAACTATACTAAATAAGCAAATGTTTTAAATACATTTGTTAACGAATTATTGCTCTTCATGAATTTAGCCTGAAGTTGTAGGTTGTGATGGGTTAATTAACTCAACCCAAGAATAAAGAACTGTACATTCAGTCAAGAAAAAAAAATAATGTTCTGATGGCGTTCCACGCTTTCATATAAAACACCATTTTCTTCTTTACTGAATTCTATAAAGATATATGTTATATACCTTATAGCTTTATAGCCATTTATCGAGTTGACCATAACTGTGCATTTGCGTTATATATTTTATAGCTTTATAACCAGGTTGCAAATGCCTTAGGTTCCATATTTATTAAATAAACAGCAAGCAACACTATATATCCTTATAGTTGATGAGTAGTTAGTGTTAGTAAGGTAGTGTTTGGTAAAACATATGTTACATGACTCTATTGAGATCAAAGTGCGAAGGAATGGACATTGTATACAACAAGAAGCGATTGGTGCATCATTTTCATCGAAAAGAATGCAACTTATTATACCATATCAACTATGCACTTTAGTATACGTTTCTTATCATTAATATTTATACTTAGTTTATTAGTTAACATAACTTTTATACTGCAAATGTAGATACGCAGCTAACATCAACTATATGTTGTATTATGAATGCTCTACAATATTTATGAATATATAGCTATAATCATGTTGATATTGTACGGTTTCTGGACGCTCCCAACAAGTTTTAAGTGCATAGTTGAGGTTCCAAATATAATATTTCTCCCCAAAGTATTGCAGGTCGAGTGACTCATAACTCACAAGGTAGAACCGTGTTTAATCTAAACTAGAAAACGGGTCTGAAAGGGTAAGTTTTGGTATGGGTCAACTCATAACACTTGGTGTCCAAAACATGAAAAATAAATTATTGGCACTTAGTGTGTCAAAAGTGCATACAAAAGTATACATAATTTCAATAACTTCAATATTGAAACAAATTTATATGCATTAATATACACTTTGTACAAAGTTGGATTGCTTGAGATCAAGATTAATTTTGGTAATAAAAGTGTGGTTATTTGTAGTTAGCTATGGTTGGTTTATACTTTATACTGTTGATTGTTGGTAAACAAGTACATTTGTTATGTACACAGGCCCAACAGCAATTTGTGGGATTGAAGAAAAAGATCCAAACATTGGTAGTCTGCTCTTATATGGGTAAGTTTATATGAGGATGCATTTAAAGGTATTACACAAGGTCTTTATCGTCAAAGAAAAAATTACCACAAGAAAGAGTAGGACTTTATCGGTGGACAAAACATATCAAACCATTGGACTATTTATTTTTATCTTACAAACAACTTCTTAAAGCTATGTTCAGATAGAGTTTCGGATATAGATGTTGATTTCAACTTTGAAAAGTCAACATCATCAGTTTAATGAATTAATAAACTTTATCGTTTATAAGTGTGTGTTTCTTTGCTATTTCTTTTGCAATCAACTCTATGTAACTTTCTTACTTGTGATAAACATCCATCAGTTTAATGTCATCCTAACGTGTTCGTATCAATTTTTTTTCCATCACATATTATCTTAAAAAAATTCTTAGAGCTAGCCGCCCATCGGGCGGGCCTTGAAGCTAGTTCAAATATATATCAAAACAAATTCAAATACAATAAAATTCGAATGTACATAAATGAACCAAATATAAAATTATAATGTCGTACATAATAAAATTCTCAATAATTTAACGACTTCTGACTCGAGATCTTCTTAGCTTGCTTTTGCTTGGCATCACTAGAGACGTAAACATTTTTGCGCTTCGTTTTTAATTTAGGTGAAGTTTTGTTCTCACCAATCATTTGTATGGTACTTGGTGGTATTGCCTGTAAGAATCAAAAGTCGGGTGTAACAAACACTTACATAATGTTCATGTGACATGTCGAAGACCCATATGATTGCTCCAGGATGCAGCTCCAGTATACCTTCAAATGGAATAAAAGGACATCACTGCACCAAAGAGCAGGGACACGACCCCAATTTTCAACACCAGATTCGAGGGCCAACTCCTTTTATTCCATGTCTTATCTCTTCAAGAGTTTCTATGTGCTCACTCACGAAGCTGCACATTCACAAACACCAACTTAACATTAATGGTTTGACGATACATGAGAATTCAGAAATGGAAAAACAGACAGTTCTTTTATGTAGGCGCATTTTTAGAACAAACAATTTGGGGTTTTGACCCATTCACCGTTAAGCTAAATTTGGGGTATACTAGTTAGAACAAAGATAAGCTCGTGACCTGTTCTCTATCAGCATAAACGTGGTTGAGCTTATAAGAAATTACTATAGCCAGACACATTCATGCACAGTTAAAAGCAGCGATTACTGAGCCTCGGGTAAAACATCACATGTTCATATCAATATCAAATATAGATCATTAACAAAGGTGACTGTTCTGAATAAAATTTACCTAACAGGCACTGCTAGGAGACTCTTTAGGCCACCTTTACTAAGCTCAAAAAGAACATTACTGTAAGGCTCGACTCTGATATAGAAAACGTAACCGAAATAAGTGATAACGAAACTATCATAGGTGTCTGATTGTTTTAGTATCTACCAGATCACAAGGTTGAACTTATTATTAAATGGATCACCTGATAAGCCAGTTTATGGTCATTGGCAACTCCTCTTGCTTTAAGTTCTTGAATAATTAAGTAAATGCATTCCTCCATCTGATCTTTATACGGATCACCAGCATCTCTAACATAAGTTTCCGGTACTCCATGGGCACTAAAAAATATCATGACCTGCAAATTTCATGTTAACGAAAAACATATCTCTCAGATATAATCATATGGTTCCACCAATCATTAATAGATTGCAAGCAATCTGAAAAAGAACTTACCTTCTCCGGTGAATCAAAACTCTGCAATTCCTTCTGAATTAAGTCAGCCATGGACTTGACATAACCTTCTCGCTTATACCAAGATTGGATAATAGCAACAGGAAGTCTTGACAGCATCTTGTCCTCGCTGTAGAAAAATCAGATTATATTTTCTATAATGCTCATCTAAAATGACTACAATAAAATAGGATGAATGTTGGATATACAAAATGAGATCATAAATTTACCTAAAGAGGCTTTGGAGAACACGGACACTTGAACCACTTGTAGAAATTAAATATTGAGGATAAAGAGGAAGCACAACAAGCCTTGTAATCTTGTCCTTCTTAATCTGTCATCAATAAGATATCAGGGCCTTTATGAACATGTAACTACAACTTACATTCATATACATGAGAATTATGAACTTCCAGTTAATTTCATAACATAACAAAATAACATGTCCAAACTCTTGGTTTTGAACTTTGATTAAGAAGCAGTTATGTAGCGGATTACAAGATTTTCTTAACAATATAGTTGACAAGCAGATCAGGTCAAGACGAAACCGATTCAATCGACGAGATGCAATGCATACCTACAAATTCCAAAAACTAAGGATGTTAAAGAGGCTGACATAGATGAGCATTATAGACTTGAATATCAAAGTGCAGTAGAGTAACATCGTATTAGAAAAAAAAACTATTTCAGGTTCCAGTTAATTCATCCTGATGCACATTTTCTCTACTACATGTCAAGGAATGAAGATCAGCAAACAAAACTTACAGTAGCATCTGTCATACTGTGGCCTAGTTTTAAGTGTGAACAAGGGCATGTCATTCTAGAGCAGAACAAGAAAACTATAATTTTTTACATATTACCTAGAAGACAGATTGAGTGAACAAGGGCGTGTGATTCTAAAGCAGAACAAGGGCATGTGATTCTAAATACGATCAGAAACTAGATCACAAACAATCAATAGGCCAATATTAACGTCGCCCATATATACATACAATTAAAAAGAAAACTACAAAAGATTTTTACCTGTATTTGGGTTTGGCTGGTGTTGGGGCTTGCATCAGTTTTCTTAGTTGCTTGAGACGAAGGCACAACATTAGTAGGTGCTACATCCGATGACTGTGTTGGTAGCTCACCATCTTCCTCTGTTACAAAAGTAAAGCACTAGTTATAAAAATTATACACAATTTATAATATAATGCGAATTAAATCCCAAAAACTTCCAAAATTTCCGAATTATCTAAAAATTTCATAAACTACTACATATTTTTACGTATATAAACTAAAGTATTATAATTGAAGCAAATATAAAGTGATCTAAACACTCCAAATTCTTTAATTCTTGAATCAACGAACTACATTCACATAATACATAAATGCGTATCAAAACCCAAGTTCACCAGTCAACACAACTAAAAGAAATCAACAAACTTAGAATAAAGACCCTAGAATTCAACAGAATCAAACATCATATTATGACAAATCATAGCAGAATGAAACCATTCACTAAGAATAGCATCCAATTTTTTTCCCTCTGACAATTGCTCATCACCCCAAGGGACCTGTATGGCATTAATGCAACAAACACAATGCAAAGCTATTTAACAAGTACTTACCATCTTCGGTGGATTGTTGTTCTGATATTTATTTAGAAACTCCTGCATTCACTTCATCAAGTAAAATCTACACTCCCATTTGTCTAGTTGGTGATTCACAACAGGGAGTTTCCACCTCAAACTACAAACAAATGGTTCTTTCTAACTAGTCATATGTGCAAAATCATCATAATAGCTAGTAGCAAATAAACAGGCCAGAGTTCTCATCTAATGAACAATCGACTAAGTCAAGTGCAATTAGGATAATGTTAAACAAAGTAATTTAATCACTATCACAAACAAATATTTAAGCCATCACTTTACCCTTAATTATAAGCCGAGGCAATTTAGTTGCTGCTTGTTTTCGATTAACAAATTGAAAATTCAAATGGTTAAAGGGTACCACAACAATTGACCGCAAATACACATATGAAACATAGAAACATAAGTACATAAATAAATAAACAAGAAAAACTTTACTTGGAGGATATTCACGGAGATGAAAAATCGGTCAACACAACATTAGATTTATTGATTATTTGGAGTGATTTTCTAAAGGGTCAGAGAAAGAAGTCGAATGATATTAAATTAATGATATGAAATCATGAACGGTTGACCTTTTCATGTTAGGGTTTTTGTTCAATTGAAACTTAAAAGAGGGAAAAGTGATAAGTATCTCCCGCTAAGGAATCTCAAAATTTTGGGGAAAACATGTTACGAAGATGATGTGAGATTTGAGAAAAAAAGATAAAGATGGGTGAGAGGCAATTTGATTTTGGGGAAAATTTTAGGCTGTGCTTGTGAAAAATTGAGAGGGAAATTTTATTTTAGGAAAAACTAATTGTAGGACATGTAAAATATTACATATAAATTTAATACATGAAATTAGTGGTGTGCACGGTTCGGTTTGGGTCGGTTTTTGGCTAAAATCGAAACCGAACCGAAATGTTCGGTTTTTATAGAACCAAAAACCGAAACCATTCGGTTTTTGGCGGTTCGGTTTCTTCGGTTTATGGTCGGTTTCGGTTCGGTTTTTTCGGTTTCTAACCGTTTATATTTGGGCATGAAAAATTTATACCAACAAACTTGTATTACATAGAAAATTTGTTATTTTATTTATTTATTTTTTATTTTTATTTTTTTTTTTGTCAATCTAAGCATAATAAATTAATAATGTTTATTGCATAATTCAATAATTACACATATATAGATGAGACACACACATGCGAACATACACATAGTATAATCATAGTCATATATTTATTGATATATTCTCAAGTAAACACACGACACGACAAACACGCATATAAACATAAACGTTAAGATAAATATATTATAAATCTACCCAAAAATGAAGTTTAATTTATAAATTTGATTTATTTAGTTATTTATTCATATTATATTAATTACATATTATTATATAATAAAATCGGTTCGGTTCGGTTTTTACGGTTCGGTTTTTGGACGAAAACCGAAACCGAACCGTATTTTTCGGTTTTTCAAAAATTAAAAACCGAACCGTCGGTTTCTAATTTCGATCGGTTTTTTCGGTTTTGTTTGCACACCCCAATATGAAATATCTTAATCTTTGTTTTTTATTAAGGGCGGAAATGAGCCGAGTCGTTCGTGAAAAAGCACAGGATCATATCAGTCTAAAGCTTGAATGAGCCGAGCTTAAACAAACTCGAGTTCGAGCCTAAGTTGCAGCTCATCTATCAATCGAGCTCGAGCCTGAATTTTACATACAAAACTTGATTGGGCTCATGAGCCTAAATGACACTATATGTATTCACTACAAGAAAACATGGTTTATAGGATCCTTTCATGAGACGTTTTTCAATAGACGCCCTATTGAAACTTCTAATATAACCACTTGACTTTACCTTTGAAACTTTTGGGTTTGTGTTTCCAGATAATCTTGAGTATCATTTACGAAGGCCTTTGAAAAACATCATGAAGTAATGTGGGAAAACTTGAATTGAAATACACTAGTATGTAAATGAAGACAATTCTTTGGTTTTCGAGCAAATAAACAAGTATTTATAGGAAAAAAAGAATGAATTCAAAATTTCATTAGATGTTTTTTATGAGAAATGAAAGCCAAATCTTGTCGCATCGTGCGGCCCAATGCATTATGTTGAAACATTCGTAATTGATTCACATGATATCGCAGCATGGAAACTGTTGGGTGTCAACGAGTCCCTGTTTCTTTATCACTTGACCCTTACTTCGCAACTAGATCACAACATCTTCGAAAACATTCTAGTAGAAATTCGGTGTGCAGCAAAACGGACAAGACGGGTGGCATTGTAAGCGGAATAAAATGGGAGTGAAGACGGTGTAATTTTCAGAAAGAATGGAGATGCGTGTGAGGAGATATGGTCGATTGAGCTTAATAAATAAGGCTTGAAACAAGGTTAACTCGAGCTTCAGCTTTATATAACTTAAATGAGCCGAACTCAAGCTCTGGCCGGCTCGAACTCGGCTTGACACGTTTCCATCCCCAATTACGAGTACTATGTATACTATCTATAAAAAAAAATGGTTAAAGTGGAAAAATGAAAAGTTAGTGAAATGTGAGAAAAGGAAAAAAGGGAAATGTTGAAACAATTAAGCTGAACAATAACAATTAATTATGAGCAATTTCAGCTATTAATACACATATGTTTCAAAAAGAAACTATTAATACATATAAAAAAAACGTGTTCATCCGAGATGCTTCAAACCCGGCCGGTTGACCCGGTTTAATTTGACCAATTTTTTCTACCCAACCCATTGGGTTGACCCGGTTTATATTGACCCATTTTTCGATCAAAACGGTTCACCCGGGTCAAACCGAGCTTCAAAATATTATGTTTAATCCTCAAATCTTCAACTATAAACTTTTTTAATCACTAAAATTTTATGCCGTTAAAAAAAATCTCGTTGCTATGAACGTGTCACCCCGAAAATTTCAAGTTCCCTCCAAATTTTAGTATCCCCTAGCCGCCCAAATTGACCTATTCTGCCAAATCTTTTTCACGTCCTTCTTTTCTCATCCACTAATCAAACTGTTTCACCCTTTTGGTGCCTTACAAGTTACAAGCGGCAGTCCACTACTCCTCATTTGATCATAGATTTAGGTAATCTAATCATTAACAAGTAGAGCACGCCGATTGTCATCCCAATATGGTCGCTCGATGGTGAGGATGATTTTACTTTTTTGTTATAAATGTTAATGTAATTTATTACTACTTCTTTATGAATATCAAAATCTTTGATCTTGATTTCAAGTAATGTCAGTGTCTTTATTTAGATTGATTATTTGTATAATTGTTCTTAGGACACATATGGTTTGTAGGCTCGTGAAAATGAAGGTTAAATTTTGATTGAAAATGGAAGCTAGTAATATGGTTTGTCTACACAGTTAAAGGTAATACTGTAAAACCATATTTTTTACTTCAAGTAGTCAATACAACCTTGGTTACTCATTAGTGTTACTCATTAGTCAGTGTTAATTTGTTGAAGTATCATTAATTATTTTGGTATAAACAAGAAGAATCAACCAATGCTTATATATCCACATGTTAGCATTCATTATCAATATTGTACACATGCAAACATGTAATTTTGGTCAATTTGGGTTATGTTTATATGCTTAATACATCTGTTTCTTTAGATAAATAACACATATGAGATTCTCCAAGAAATGGTAGAATTTATGTGGTATTTTGGTAATTTTGAACCTATGTTTATAGCCATTTTAAGGTATATGTATTCTAGTGCAGCCCATTAAATTATATTATCACATTCTTTTTTATGCTTCAGTTGTTAAGACTTGCACATAAAATACATGTAGATTTATCGGTCTTGGGTTTGAAGTCGTTCAACTCGTCGTAGATATAAGCTCTAGTGAAAGTCTACCAATAAATGTCTTATTGCCACAATAATATAGTATAATCGAAGAGGCAAGGGTTGAGTGAGAATGATTCTCATGGTACAAATGTTCCCTACACATCACTACAAGTCTACAAGGTCTCTTTGTAGCTAATTTACTCTAACCTCCTTACTGGTATGTGTCTATTTGAATTGATATTCCGTGCTCTTAATAAATCAACTATGACACCTAAGGTTGGACTTCAAGTTTACCTTTAAAGCATTTTAAACTTTAAAATTATTTCAATAAAATGGATCAGGTGTTTCAAGTTTGGATCCAGATGAGGTGCTTGTGAATGAAGAGATTAAACCGAATTGGTGTGATGTAGATGCTCAAGTTGCTATAAAAATGATGAATGTTGGGTGAACTAATATGGATTGTTTGTCACTATTGAAGATAGGGATGGCAATGGGCGAGAAAAAACCCACAACCCGCGGGTACCTGCCATAAATGGGTGGGTAAACGCGTCAATTTTCACCCACGGGTGGGTCGTGGGTGAAAATCTTAACCCATCTGTGGGTGGTGGGTGGGTGACGGGTGAGGCATACCCATCGCGGGTAAACCCATGACACCCATTTAAAATACCCACGGGTATACCCGTCAAAATACCCGTAGGTGTACCCATAAACCCATGTTAAAATTAATTATACTAATTAAAATATTTATGATGTTGCAGGTATACATTTAACAGTTACCACCAAGTCTAAAAAAAACACATTAATCTAAAAGTTTGTCTGAGTTTCAAGACTAAAAAGAGAGCATGAAAGATCAAATAATCAAAGTTGTATTTGGAAAATTGATTGATATCTTATTACGCAGTTTCATAGTTAGTTTTCATATCATCTTTTTGTAATTTTGTTGCATAACACTAACCCATAGGTTTACCCATGGGCAACAAATACCCGCGGGTAAGGGCATGGGTAAAAATTTGTACCCATTGGTGGGTGACGGGTGGGTGATGGGTGAGAAATAAATTACGTGGGTGGGTGACGGGTTAGAGGTACCCGTGCCCATTACCCACGGGTGCCATCCCTAATTGAAGATGGTGTTGGCGCAACTGTTGCATGGCTCTTGCTCTTTTGTTTTGGTATGCTAACCTTGTTAAAGTTGTGATATCTTATACAAATTAAGGCTAATTGAAACTATAATTTAGTGTAGATATGGGTTGTTGTTTTGTAGGTGGTGGGTGAGGATGATGCATGATTACTAAGACCATCAGTCTCTAGTTTTTTTCTTGTTATGTAAATCAATGCCATGAGCTTCTAATTTTCTTCCCTAGTTCTGTTATTTTTACATGATGTGCTGATGACTCCAGATGATCAGCTTGTATATTCTTTTTCTAACAAGGATTTTCTGAAAGCGGGCTTTGTTTACTTGAAACCTTTTTATACAAACACGTATGAGCTCATTTTGTGGCTCTTCCTATTGTATTTATCTGCTTGAAGTCGCTTTTTAATAGCAATGCCACACACCCCTTAGATGTAGATTAGCTAGAAAACGTTGTATGTTTCAGTTCAGATGTATCATTTTTGCTGAATATTGATAGTTCCAAATTCCAATTGACTCTCCAGCTTCAGTTTTACATTGCTGATTATAAAACAAAGACGCGGGGACACATGCACAAGCCTCCAGCGAAGGCATTAGGGATTCCTATCTTATCTATAAACTGGAATTCTCCTCAGCGGAAGGTGAAACAGAAGGTGAGGCAGCAACACAGTAGCCTCAATGGGCGTTAAACGTCGGGCGGAAGGCTCTTTCCTAATGCAAATAAAAAATCCCACCCAAAAAGGACAAAATGATTTCACGGTTCTCAAGAGAAAAAGGAAGCCGGTGTTTGCAGATTGTGAAATCAGGGCAGGGAAAAGACTGCATCTTCCTTTGTAAAGCAGGTCCGTCAAAGTTTTACTTATTCCTTTGTAACCTAAGGATGCACAAAAGTGTCACGACCTGATATATTATTATTAATATAGACGCATAAAGGCTTAGAATTGAATGATATAATTTTGTAATCATATTTTGACATACTAAATAGTTATAAGAAATATGACTTTTATTTTGGACAAAAAGTTTTTTTGGTCAACCAAACTCAGTGTGATTCGTACTAAAAGTTACATGATTTTATCCGTTACTCAACCCCTTGAACTGCTACCTGTAATATTTTAGGTGTTAATATATTTAAATCGTTAAGATATATGTCTACTGTATGTTTATCTTTTGTGAACATTCGGGATGAGGCAGATGATCTTGCCACACGTGAAGCGAATCTTAAGGCAAAAGAAACTAAAAAAAAACCCAAAAAGAAGTAATCACTGCAAGTCACAGTTAGAGGTAATAGTGGCGGAGTTTGAAGCCAAAATTGCAACTGCTAGTATGGATCAGCTTAATGCACTTCTTAAGGAATCTGAGTGTGCCATTACATCAATTGTTGAGGCTCACAGTTAGAGAGAAGAATAATCTGTTACAGAAGCGGATAGGTCATCTCTTAGAGTGAAGCCGGGGGACCAAGTCCTTGTGAGTGGATTAGGAAATAAATTGGCGACTATAGTTGAGGTACTTGGAACTGATGGTATGGCCCTTGTTCAATATGGAAAAGTCAGGGTCCGTGTGAACATAAGCAATATGAGAGTTGTTCAGAGTAGTGATATGACTGTGCCATCAAATTTGCAACCACAAATAAAAAAGCAGGTATGTATCCACAGAGATTTACCACAAATTGTAATCATAAATTGTCACGTAGTAATTCGAACTTTAGATTTATGTGTAGTTCTAAGGATTTTGGTATATAACATGAATTACTCATGATGTTTTCGGATAATTGCATATACCCGCACTTATAAAATGGACACTGCTGATTCAGTATGTCCTCCTAGAGTATGTGCAATGCTGGCATCACATGCATACAGATCATTGGTTGTGATTGGAGATCCAATTGGAAGAAACGAGATGCAAAAGGTGGCTTTCTCTTCCTTCTTCTAAGTTAGAATTGGGTACTTTTTTGGCTAAGATTTATATTGTTTTCTTTCTGCATTTAACATTTTAATTGTTTCAGCTTCTCAACTCTAGCAAATTTGTTTCTATGGTTTTTGTGATTGTAGATAGTTGCACATTTGAGGGGTCTAAGATCACCATGGATTATCGACATGGAAGACCAACAATGCGTGACTTGGTGGATTTAACAACTGTACATAAACAATACAAATGTATAGATGAAGAGGATTTAGCCTTGTGACATTACAAACATCTTTAATCCAACCATCGGTGTATATTCTTAGGTTAGCGCCAGAGAAACTATTGAGCTCGAGCTGAGCTTTATGTTAGCGTGATGTTTGATCTTTTAGCCCTGCTACAAGTGATTGTATAGCTTCGAATTTATGAATGATTAATAAAATTTGAGTTGAATCTATTTTGGCTTCCTATTCCTAGTTACATTTTATTTACGCGAACTTAATATGATGCTATATCAAACCTGTTTGGAGTGGAAAAGAACAAAGCCAAATACATGCAAGTGTATGTTTAAATCTTGTTTGGTTATTGTTTCATGTAACATTGCGTTTATGACTCACTTTCTTAATAAATTTACCTTAAAGATAACAAAAAATGATTGACCTGTTACTTATGCGTATTTTGTGTTAATATTATTCATCCAATTGCCACATGAATTTTATGTTCAGGTGGCCTTTTATAATATTTAGTCACATACAATTAAGCATAACATGACCAAAAGTGTGAATAAGTGTGACCATATAATGTTTAAAATGAAGGAACTTGTATTTTGTGTGGCTATTGATCATCCAATGGCCACATGAATTTTGTTTTTGTGTGGCCTTTGCTAGCATTTAGTCACACAAAGCATGCTTTTTGAGTGTATTTAGTCACATACAATTAAGCATAAAGTGATCAAAAGTGTGAATAAGTGTGACCATATGATGTTTAAAGTGAAGGAATGTGTATCTTGTGTGACTATTGATCATACAATGGCCACATGAATTTTGTTTTTGTGTGGCCTATGGTAGCATTTAGTCACACAAAGCATGTTTTTGGGGTGTATTTAGTCACATACAATTAAGAATAAAGTGACCACAAGTGTGAATATGTGTGACCATATGATGTTTAAAGTGTAGGAATTTGTATTTTATGTGACTATTGATCATCCAATGGCCACATGAATTTCATTTTTGTGTGGCCTTTGGTAACATTTAGTCACACAAAGCATGTTTTTGGGGTGTATCTAGTCACATACAATTAAGCATAAAGTGACCAAATGTGTGAATAAATGTGACCATATGATGTTTAAAGTGAAGGAATGTGTATTTGTGTGACTATTGATCATCCAATGACCACATGAATTTTGTTTTTGTGTGGCCTTTGGTAACATTTAGTCACACAAAGCATGCTTTTTTGGGTGTATTTAGTCACATACAACTAAGCATAAAGTGACCAAAAGTGTGAATAAGTGTGACCATATGATGTTTAAAGTGAAGGATTGTGTATTTTGTGTGACTATTGATCATCCAATGGCCACATGAATTTTGTTTTTGTGTGGCCTTTGGTAACATTTAGTCGCACAAAGCATGCTTTTTTGGGTGTATTTAGTCTCATACAATTAAGCATAAAGTGACCAAAGGTGTGAATAAATGTGACTATATGATGTTTAAAGTGAAGGAATGTGTATTTTGTATGACTATTGATCATCCAATGGCCAAATGAATTTTGTTTTTGTGTGGCCTTTGGTAACATTTAGTCACACAAAGCATGCTTTTTTGGGTGTATTTAGTCACATACAACTAAGCATAAATTGACCAAAAGTGTGAATAAGTGTGACCATATGATGTTTAAAGTGAAGGAATGTGTATTTTGTATGACTATTGATCATCCAATGGCCACATGAATTTTGTTTTTGTGTGGCCTTTGGTAACATTTAGTCACACAAAGCATGCTTTGGCTACACTTAAATAATGTGTGACAAACTGTTTAGTGTGACTATATGTACTGGATTTTGGCTACACTTAAATAATGTGTGACAAACTGTTTTGTGTGACCGTATATGGCATTTGGTCATACTATTAGAAGCAAATGTGACTATAAGTTTAGTGTGACCATATATGGCATCAAGGTTACTTGTATTTGTCACACGTTCCAAATGCATATGTGACTAAATGATCTGGAACAAAATCACCAGTTACGTTTAGTCACATAAGGGTCGATTGTGTGGCAATAGAGGTCTTATGGTCACACATTCGAAATGCTCATGTGTGACTAATTCGTAAATGTTGTCAATTTACCTACCTTCAGCCACACAAATATTTGAATGTGTGGCTGTTCCAAATCGACCATGTGTGACCATAGGTCGTTTTTGTACTAGTGTAGAGATGATGTGGTTGCTATCTGGGGCTTATACAAAGAAAAATATGGTGATATAAGACCAGATGATATTTTTGAAAGGTCTTTTGGTGTTCATGAGCTATCAGCTAGAGGAGTCACTATTTACATGTTGGTGGGAAAAGATTATCTTGCTTTGAACTTCAACAAGGCTATAATTACTCAGATGGTGCAGCCTGGTAAGTTAAAATTGCAAAGACACTTTCTATCTGATCATCAAGCTTACAAGTGGTTGCAAAAGTATGAAAAGATTACCCAAGCTTAAGAAGAAGATTTCAAAAGAAATAAGTGTTTGGAAGCATCCTCCTGGTGTTTATCTATGCTTGGAAGAAACTTGATGATTTGGAGAGCAAATATCAAGTTTAGGGGAGGATTGTTGGGTTTGGAGATTATGTTGTTCAGAAAATATTCTAAGTGTAATGCTACTACTAGAGTAAATTATTCTGCTACTAGTGAAAACATTCTGCTGCTGAGATTCTGCTACTAGTGTCCATAGGGTTGACTTAGTAATTGTTTAGGTGTAATTGTTTTAGGTGATCTACGTAGTTTGACCTAGTTGTCTCGTGTGGAGTCTTGTCTCGTTTCTGGTTAATGTCGTCTTTTATTCGTCTCTTGGCGTGAGTACTCTTGAGTCTTGTCTCGTTTCTCGTCGATTTCGATTGCTTATTCTTTGGAGTGAGTTCACTCGAGTCTGTGTCGTGTCTCCACCGCACACAAATGATATCAAACACTAATAAATGGATAACAAAAGATTTAGAGATATAAGAATGGGTAATTGTTTGGGAGTAGTTAGCTTATAGAGATTAATTCCCTTTCAGACTAGAGATTAAGACGAGTTTACCGTATAAGATTTCGCCATTTCCGTACTGATGTACCGCCTTCTTGATGCTGTTGTGATCTACTAGATGCCAGTCGTGTCAGTCATGTATATTGCGTTGTTGTGCCTTAGGTGAGATCATAGCCCCACTTTTATTCTTTTCTAATGTTTTGGGGTAGAATGCATGCTTGTCGTTATCTTGTCCTCATTTGTTATCCTTTAGTATTAGGATGTCTACTTTGGATCATTTCTTTGGTATTATGATGTCCACTTCGGGTTATTTCTTAGGTTTGTCATTTACATTGATTATGGGTTATCTATTTCTATCAATATTATTCTTTATTCTGGGATATTGTGAGATTGGTTATTTGGCCGCTAGTGCAGGGCTATTAGTCTAGGTTCGTTCCTGTGCGGAAGTTAATAGAAGCCCGCTTGTGCAGCATAGAGCTATAGTGTGCTCCTATATGAAATTCATCTTGGTTTAGGTCTTCGCATTGCTTGGTTATTAATGTCTTGGTATAGTAGAGTTATCATCGATCCTTCTATTCATATTTTATTACGTATTGCTTTGTGTCTAAACTCTATAAACTCACCAGCATAAGCTGACCCTTGTAGCATGTATTCTCAGGTTTAATGCATTAGCTTATTTCTGGAAGAGCTTGGCAAGGGGCACGGTCATAGAAGACTCTGATAAATAATTGGGACCGCTTTAATTATCTTATGGGCCTATTTCCGCACTATTTTTTATATCATGTGAACTAAGTGTCTTTGATAAAAACTCTTATTCTAAATAAATGAAATAAACCATTCTTTGTACCTTATGTTGTGATACCAATTTTGTAGCACCCCAATGCATGTATGCTTCCGCTGGACCCGATTTTGGGGGTGTTACAGATTGGTATCGGAGCCTAGGTTATAGAGAACTGGGAAATTTTAAAACCCAAACTATAACCACCTTTATGAAAACTAAATCCTATGACCGCCACGTGCCTGCCTGCCAAGCCGCCACCTTAGTGGTAATTTTGTTTATGGTATATTTATTTAGCGTTTAACAATATTTTTGTTGGTATTCGTGTCTATCTTGTGGATATTTATATCCACCTATCGTATCTCCTCACTATAAGCATTCTCACAATGTACACACCATACCTGTCGTGGAGATTACGCTATCTCCTTGCGTAATCTCACTTCTGAATGTCAATTTTGTACACTCGTCTTAGTCTTGGGAAAGATTTTGGGACGTAAAGGACATATTACTAGTATAACTAGGCTGAGGATTTCGAAATTCATTGAACCTCAGGTGAATATAGACTGATCGCCTATATTAAGCCAGGGATAGTGGGACATGGTCTGATCACCTATGTCTGACTCAGAGGTGAATTTTGCAATGCTGAGAGTAGTTATAACAAAATTATGTTCGGGTTAGAGTCTGATTTTGGGAATGATGAGTCTTGTGTCAGTACACGAGCGTTGAACATCACGAAAGCCTGCACTTATACATGACACACTGGCATCACAACACCGCATGAATCGTAATGCTTCTGGCGCCGCTAAACGTCCCCGTTTATGTGGAATTCCTATTTGACGTCATCGACCGTAGTTCGCCTTTGGTCGGGCTAGACCCGATTGGCACCGTTTAGATCCGAGTTTCTTATCATCATAAGCCCCGTCTATAGTATTGGAATCTTTTGGAAACAAATTAGACTATTATTGGGATTGGATTAGGCTATTATTGGAATTGGTTTAAGTTATGATCAGAATTGGTTTAGGCTATGACTGGATTTTGTTTAAACTATTATCGGATTTGGTATTATGGAATTTGGGTTAGACTATCATTGGATTTGATCTAGGCTATCATTGGATTGGTTTAGATTATCATTGGAATGGGTTTAGTCTATTTTGGAATTGGAGTTAGCTATTTTCTTATGATTTTGGATTTGGATTTGTCATTCCGCCCTACTTCGTTCATAGCCGTGTCACGGCAGCCTCGACCCTGAGCCCTGTACTCAATCGATGATGTTCATTTTCCCGATCGATGATGTTCAATCAATGTTGTTTTAGTGACGATGTTCAATCGAGGTTGTACTTTCCACTTCCAAGCTGAGTATCACACTGATTCAATCGACTGATTGCTAGTAGCGATCAAGATCCACTTATAGAGTTGTACTCTGGACTTGCTAAACTTCCCGTTCAGTCGAGATTTCGTGCTTGACGGAAATCTTAAGACCCTAATAAAGTAGCCTGAATCGCGTTTCTTGGGACAACCACCTAAACTTTCTCTCGACCTTCGAGAAATAACCGTTATCCTTGCTATCCTTTTTCCGTCAGTAAGCTATGTCGTAAATGAAACCTTGGATGTAAATCCCGCACCTCTATCTGAGTAACTATTAACCTGTTCATCTCCCATTAATCAGCAAAACGGAATGTGTGGGTGGCCTTGCTTGTTCATACGTGAAGAAGATCGTTACACGTCATGGAGTGCCGATTTCAACCTTTTCAATCGTGACAGTCACTTCATACCCACATCTGTCAATCACTTCCAAGAGCTGTGAGAACAGATCTGGATTTGAGTATCGTGTATCGTCTCCAGACTGATGGCTGAAGTGAAGAAACCATTCGAGCGTTGGAGGACATATTGAGTGCCGTCGTAATCGAGTTTGGCAATGGTTAGGATGGACACCTCCCGTTGGCCGAATTCTCCTATAATGATACCTACCACTTCAGTACCTCGACGGCACTGCAAGAGACCCTCTATGGTCACGATAAGGCGAAAAATATACCGCTTTTAGGGGGTCATTTAAGCCTAAATTCGAGATTATTTGATCAATTACTACCCTAAATCATTTATTTTGTCATTTTAGGTACTTTTGAGAAGAAATATGGAAAAGGAAGCATTTTGGACGTTTTTGGAGCAAAAAAGTGAAGAAAATGACAAAGTCTCCAAATCATGCTGAAATTAGTACCTAACGACGTCAGGAATTGTATGTGACGCCGTCACTCATGGAAAAAGAGGTGGATAATTAAATACACGAGACGCGCCAGAATGTTTTGGAGATTTAACACGTGACAGCGTCACCAAGGCCGTCACGGTCAAATTACAAGAGACGGCCAAGAGGTGGATAACAAGGGACGGCGTCAGATCTGGATCTAGGCAATACGAGAGTTTCTTTGGCGGCGAGTTGACGGCGTTAGACCTATAACGTGACGCCTTTAGACCTAAAAATCTATATATAGTTTTCTATTTGTCATTTGTTAAGGGAGGAGAACTTTGGATAGTTTTGGAGAAACCGTAGCACGAATTTTACCTTACTTTTAAGGGTTCCAAACCCTTGTTTCATCCATGTTTGATTGAAGATAAGTTTTCCAATAATCATTCAATATGTCTATGTGTTGTTTTATTCTATCTTATGCTTGTCTTCTCTTTAACATGCTAGGCTAGGTTTTCTTTGTGTTTGCTTAGATGTAATGAAACCTAGTTATTGATTATTGGTTGGTTGTTTGTTTGTTTATAATTGTTGTGGATGAATGATATCGATGTTAGGCTTAAGAAAACTGGCAGACTTCCAATTGGTAACATGCTTGAACGTCTTAAGAAACATTAATCGGATGTGTACTACGATTTTAATGGTTGTATTTAATGCATAAGTAACTACTAAGGAGACCATGTTAGGAGCTAGTTGTCGGCTCGACATAGGAAGAGGTAGGAGCTTATAGAGTTAGGGAAGATCGTACACGGCCCTACGAATGGTATTAAGGAAACTTGACTGCATTATATTTGAAAAACGTGAAACTTGAATTATCGATAATTTTATTGAGTTTGGAAGTATCGTTGGAAACTGAAGGTTTTTATAAAGTGTTTATCACTTTACGTACTAAATAGATTAGCTATGCACTTCGATTTAGGCACTATTCGACTTTGGCACTAGAAATCCTAGACTAACGTGAGAAAAACCATTTGTGGATTTATTTAGGGAAAACATTACGTTTAATTGAAAAACGAATTTATTATCACCTTTTACGCAAAAACGTATTTAAACTTAACGAAAACGTTTAAAAACACAAACGGTGATATCTAATATTTTCCGGGAATGAAAATAAGTTAAACCGAGTGAGAAAATATAAATTTCATCATTAGTCCCTAACCCGAGACCTTGTGGTCAAATAACTAAGAGAAGGGAGGACCAAACTGCAATTTGGGCAAAATACACCCAATATACCCTAACCCTCATCCACCACCTTCCTTTTATCATCTTCATCTCATCTTCTTCCTCTCCCTCTCTTCACACCGCCGGCCACACACACATCACACACACTCATTTTTTTATGATTCAACTTTACCAAATTCATCTCCATCTCATTTCCTTCATATCTATATAACTTTTTGATGAGGCAAAAAATGATCCGTTTTTAGGGGGTCATTTAAGCCCGAATTCGAATTTATTTGATCAAATATTACCCTAAATCGTTCCTTTTGTGATTTTAGGTACTTTGGGAGAGAAATCTGGAAAAGGAAGCAATTCGGACATTTTTGGAGCATAAAAGTGAAGAAAACGCCAAAGTCTTAATTTTCCATGCTGGGAACAGTAGGTGACGGCGTCAAGAGTAATTCTCTGACGGCGTCAAGAGCAGAATTCCATGACGACCCAGTACAGATTTGACGGCGTCACGAAGGTAGGGCGTCAAGAGTAAAAGTCATGACGGCCTGGAAATGATTAAGTCTTGACGGCGTCAAATGTAGATCAAGGCAGTCCGAGAATAGTTTTGGCGGCAAGGTGACGGCGTCACAATGTTGGTCTTGACGTCGTCAGACCCCTTTTCCTATATATAGTTTTCTAATTTTCACATTAAAAAGAGAGAAGTTTTGGAGAAACCCTAAGTACGATTTTGGTGCAACTTTTACAGGTTTTTCAAGGGTTCCAAACCCTTGATACCTTTCATTGTAATTGAGATAAGTGTTCTTTTAATTCAATCAATATGTCTATGTGTTGGTTGTCTATATCTTGTTCTTGTCTTAATTCCATCATGCTAGGCTAGATCTATCTTGTGTTTGCTTGGATCTAATGAAACCTAGATGTTAATTATGTGTTGATTACTTGTTTATATTTGTCTTGGATGAATGATTTATATGTTAGGCTTAAGAAAACTGGCAGATCTCCAATTGGTAACATGCTTGAACGTCTTAAGAAACATGAACCGACGTGCACTAGGTCTTTATTGGTTGTATTTAATGCATGAGCCACTGTTTACAATCCCTATAGTTGTGCTGGGCATGGTGTAGGAGGAGATAAGAGCTCATAGAATTGGGGAGTTAAGTGTGCCACCCCATGAATGGTATTAAGGAATACGATCCGTCATCCATGCAATTATAACAAGTAATTAACGTGTAAAAGATGTCTAGGGAGTAGTGAAATCTAAGTAAACACATTTTCTCCACTTATTGCTCACAACTTTAGTATAATTTAGTTAATTTTCATTTCTAGTATTTTATTTTGATTGCATCTTTAGTATTGGGTTAGTTGATTAGCAACTAATTCCGCCCGAATCCTTCAAACCCGAGATTTTTACTTGCTTTCTATAAAATATAAAATACAAAAATAATCATCCCTCACCTTTAGAACTAGTATTTAGGCTTTCTAATCCTAGCGACACTATTCCTAAGCTGAACGATCAATCCCCCGGTACTTGTCACTATACTATACTACAACGATCAGGTACACTGCCTGGTGGGGGTTGTAAGCTTCTCAAGATCCCTTGAGAGGTAAAGCCTGGTGTGATTCCCACGTATCACTTTTAAACATTCAAACAACCTATTTCACCACTTACTTGAACAATTCGAGCCATCAAACATCATACCCACCATCCTTGTTTTTTAAATCTTGATAATCTTGTAAGAAAAGGTGAGCTAGTTGATTCTTTTTTAGGGTTTGACTTTTATCCGAGTCAAACCTACAATAACTTGTAAATTATATATATATATTAAAAGTCATCAAAAACGACGACGTTTTGCTAGCAATATTTCCCGCCATTTTTTTGGGCTTATTGGCCCATCACAGAAGCTGCCTCCTATAGCAATATTTCCAGCCATTTTTTTTGGGCTTATTGGCCCATCACAGAAGCTGCCTCCTATACCCAATATGTAGCCCAATAATATTTTAACAAAAATACACAAAGAAAAAAAATTAAACTTACTATTAAAAAAAAAAAAAAAAAAACGCTTCGACAACGTAATTCATAAGTTATTAAAATTTCGACATAAACAACAAACCAATCATAAACATCACCGTGTGTATATATTTATCTTATCTCTTTTGTTACATTACAAAGAATCTTTAACAAAACTAACAGCCATCAACGACGATAAAAAAAAAATATAAAAAAAAATAAATAAATAAAAAAATGTACCATTCACCAAATACAACTGAAAAAAACTTGTCTGGCCGCAACGCGGCCGGTCGCTGCCAATCTCGTTTGTGATTAAACTAAATGGGTTTTCATATTTTAAAGGTATTTGGTTAATAAAAACAAGAAATAAACAAGTTTGGTATCATTTGGGAGTGTTTGGATTTCGGATTTTATGTGGGTCGAGGGGTATACCCACGACCTCTTGATGTTTTTGTGTTTCTTGACCCATTTGAGGCTTATGTTTGATTATTGATGCATATTGGATGTTTTGGTATTGATTTTGTTCTGTTTGGAACTAGTTTGACACCATTTGGTTGTGTTTGGTTGTATGGCCGAAACCCACAAGGTCCCTATACCTTGGGTGTGGCTCGTTGACATGAACCCAAGACCTCATGGTCATGGTTTTGGTCCTAGTAGCTAACTTGTGCTAGTTTACTTGTTATGTTAATATTTTGGTTACTTTTGTTGTGATTATTTGAGGTTTTGGCGTAAATGGTAATATGATAACTTGTGGTATATTGTTTGGTTAATTTTGGATGATTGAAACTTGGGTATAATTGTAACTTGTGGTTGTATTGGATGAAAACTAGTAAATTTGACGAAGTGTATATATATATTTTTGAGTTGTTACTAAACGATTGATATGAGTTGGTTAAAGATGGAATATATACATGATACGTGGGAATCGCACCAGGTTTTACCTCTCGAGGGATCTCGAGAAGCTTACGACCCCCACCAGGCAGTGTACCTGATCGTTGTAGTATAGTATAGTGACAAGTACCGGGGGATTGATCGTTCAACTCAGGAATAGTGTCGCTAGGATTAGAAAGTCTCCTAAACTAAGTCTAGAGGTGAGGGATGATTCTTTTTGTATTTTTATATTTTATAAAAGCAAATAAAATCTCGGGGTTTTGGAAGAGTGGGTGGAATTAGTTGCTAACCAACTACCCCAATTAACTAAGATGCAATCAAAATAAAATAACAGAAATGAAAATAAATCTAATTATACTATTGTAGTGTAAACAATGATGAGGAAAGTTGTGTTTACTTAGATTTCATTACTCCCTAGATATCTTTTACAGGTTGATAGCTTGTTACAATTGCATGGATGAAGGGTCATATTCCTTAATACTAGTCGTAGGGCCGTGTACAATATTCCCTAACTCTATAGGATCTTACTTCACTCCTATGTCGAGCCGTTAGAAGCTCCTAAAATGGGATCATTAGAATTCTCCTACTCATTAAATACAACCAAAAATCGTAGTACACCTCCGATCATGTTTCTTAGGACGTTCAAGCAAGTTACCAATGGAAGTCTTCCAGTTTTCTTAAGCCTAACATCGAATACAATCATCCGTAACAACTATAAACAACCAATCAACCCATAATTAACATCTAGGTTTCACTACATCTAAGCAAACACAAAAGAAATCTAGCCTAGCATGTTAAATTGAAGACAAGCGTAAGATATATTCAAACAACACATAGACATATTGAATGAATTGAAAGAGTACTTATCTTTAATAGAACACGACAGATTCAAAGGGTTGAAACCCTTGAAAAAGCTGGAAAATTCGACCAAGGGTTTTTCCCTCAAAGTTGCACACTAATGAATGAAATTTGGAAACCTATATATAGATTACAATGGGTGACGGCATCATGTATTGGGTTGTGACGCCATCAACTCGCCGCCTATAATGAAATCGTATTGCCTAGATCAAATTGTGACGCCGTCATGTGTAAATTTTTTCTAGGTCGTCACTAATACTTGGACCATGACGGCCTTGGGTGACGCCGTCATCTCCAATGCACAAAACTCTTTGGATCGTCACGTGTATAGTCCACATCCACCTCTTTTGTTACTCTTGACGCCATCATGTAGAAGCTCTTGACGCCGTCAGGTACTGTTCCCAGCAAGGAAAATTGAGACTTTGCCATTTTCTTCACTTTTATGCTCCAAAAACGTCCAAAATGCTTCCTTTTCCAGATTTCTCTCCAAAAGTGCCTAAAATGACAAAATGAATGATTTAGGGCAATATTTGATCACATAATCACGAATCCGGGCTTAAATGACCCCTTAAAAGTGGTTTACTTTTCACCTCATCAAATACCCTTACACTTGAGATTTGCTTGTCCTCAAGCAAATGCGCTTTTATTCTAATAAAAATACAAGTTAGGGGTCATTTAACACTAATATAAAAGTAATTACAACAAATAATCATTCCACTAAAGACCAAAGACAAGCACGGAGGTCATACACTAGCACCTCACAAATAGTGTTTAGATACTCACATCTCTCGGGTGTTATAAAGTATATATCACAATATGGAAATGGAAAATATCTCTCACTACCTGTCATAGCAAAATAGATTACCATAGGCTTGAAGAAGGATCAAACCTCCACCACATGGCGTAAGCACCTAGGATAAACTATCAAAGAGGTCTTTTAAAGGGTTATAACGTTAGGTGTAGGGATATGGAATACACGGTTTTGTTGGATATAGGCAATCTTTACTGGTGGCGAGTTAATCATCTTGGTAAATTACATGTACAATATGGTGTTGCTAAGCCAAGACTAGACTCGACTTAAGCTAATAAATCAAAAATAACAAAAACATAAAACAAACATAGAATGAAACGGGATGGTAGTCCGTATGTTTTTTCTCTTTTCTTTTTCTATTTTTTTCTTTTTCTTTTTCTTAATTTTTTTGATTTTTTTTTACATCATAGGGGATGAACATTCCCCTTACACTTGAATTTTTACATACTTTACAATAAACTAATCTAATGACTCGAATCAAGATAATCAAAACACTTGGAGTACTTTTAAGATTAATGCACATATTGGGGTAATATATAATGTTCTTCCCCATTACTCCATAACAATAGTACTTTACCCATGAGTCCCAATCATCCCAAAACAATATGTACAAGGACATGACTCGACTTAGCAACCATGTAATCAATTAGATAATTAACTAAGGGTTTAAACAAATAACAATAATGCACTAAAGATGAGTGCATACACGAAAGGCTAAGGCAATTTGGTTGTACATTTAAGTGGGGTGTAACAAATTCTTCCTTTAAGTAAGATGCTTAAAGTTAGAAACGAAAAGATAGGCTCGGAGGGGTGTACTAGGGGTTTCGTGTACTAAAAATGAGTACAACGCTAAGGGTGTGGGAAAATTAGTTGACTTAACTAGCCAAGTAATATGACTTAAATGGTCAAGTAATTATGATACGGGGTTTAACACAAGGGTGATCCTAATGCCTCTTATCATGTAGTAAATCCTACTACACGAATGTAGTCTCACTAGCGGTCTCGGGATGCATCACTAACGCAAGTTCTAGAATCTAAATGCTACCGGTACACTCATAAGCACTAATAGTAAATGTTTTTCCTATCAAATCTAAAGGCGAACCTCACATATTTGGGTGGAAAATTTTTTTGAATGATACGGTTTTGTGCTAGTCATACAACTCCTATCCATGAGACGCTTGCTAAGGCTAATGTTTCATTTCTAAATGTTGTAAAAAATTTTAAATTTGGCGCTAAAATTACACTAACAAGTATTTCTCTTAGTTTTATTACACACCTACCATCGAACAACCAAACTCAAGTGAAAGTTTATCTATAAGGTATCATCATTTACCCTCCCCTTACACTTAGGATGAACATTGTCCCCAATGTTCAATTAAAGAATGTAAAAGTAAAACAGGTAAAAGAATGAAATCAAATACTCCCCTGATTCGCTCGGTATGGATAGTGTGGTAACAAGGTTAGATCTTCCTCCAAGAAAATGAACAATCAAAGCTTCCCTTCCAGAATATAAATCTTCTTCTTGTCATACATAACCTGTTAAACCTGAGAAAACAAACAAGGCAACCTCGCGTAAAATCGGCGGCAATCTATATATGCTAGAAAATAATGTAAGATATAATGCTTGTGGAATGAATGTTTGCAGATTCCATGGAGTTTATAAAACTAAAGAATTAACAAAAACTTTAAGACTCCGTTAGAAAAACAAAACTAGCAAAATTTCCAGATTTTTACACTTGACGCCGTCAGGAATTTCTTCCTGACGCCGTCAGAAGTGACCTGCAGAAATATTTATGTTAAGTTTTCAGGAAATTTTCTAGAAAAACTTATGCCTTACTTCCTAGAAAATCCTGCAAAACATCATTATGACTCGATACAAGCATTTGACTCAAACAATTAGGAATATACATGTCCATTTAATATTGTGGAGAATCATGATCAATTTTGTTTCTTAAAACCATATTTGGGGTTTCCCCTTGCACTTAGCTTTTGCAAAATACCTTTATATGTAATTAAGACGAAGTTAAAAACAAAATAAAGCATTTTCATAATTTACTTTGAAACATGAGCCACAAACAACAAAAATAAAACATGCATACGGAAACAAATAAAATCAAATAAACAAACAAACAAAAAAATAAATAAATAAAGCTTGGGTTGCCTCCCAATAAGCGCTTATTTTTGTTCGAGTCACGAGCCTGACTTTACCCTTATTTAACGAAAATAAGAGAAGTTTTCCCTACACTTAGGATTAAGTGCGGGTGATAGTAGCAATACACACGCTTAGGGTGGAAATATGCCACGTGTGGAAAGAGTGGTGGATGAATTATATGCTCAAAGGGCTGTGCTCCTATCATCATAACCTTACCTAATCCAATCGGGTTAATGGGTGGATTAAGATTTTCTCTCAGAAATGGATCATTTTCTATCAACTTTGAGAGATTACTAGTTCGGGATCCATCTTGACCTAATAAACCCGGTTTAAACCCATAATGTTTCTTGTGATCAATCATAAATGGTTGATGTAAGCATGTAAGGTCATTTTCCACTCCTATATTGGCTTCCCCTCTACAAGGCTTAGAGTCCACTACCTTCATCCTAAGATTACCCGGACTATATGGTTTGATGGGTGGATCGGGACCTATTTCAATTCCTAAATTTTCATCCAAAGATGAAAGATTGGGTAACGGTTTTGGTTGAGGCTCCGGTTCATCAAAACTAGGAATTTCCCTAGAACTAAGAGTAAGGTTATCATTATAAGTATTCAAACCTATATCCTCTAGTTGTGTTTGGTCCAAGGGCTCTACCTCTATCAGGGGCTCCTATAGTCTCTTTTACTTCTTTCGGGTAAGTCACGGGCGGTGTGTGTGCCTCAAATGATGGTAGGACTTGTGGGGTACTTGGTGGGCTTAGATTTTCTACTTCATCATTCCTTGTGTCAAGATCACCTATATCCTCAACACGTGTTTTATTATAATCTAACCCTAACATTTTCCCAAGTATCTCAAGTACTTCTCTAGGCATCTCAACTTCTATATCTGAATCATAAGGATCATCCTCAATATTCTAACTGCTATATTCAAATAGCCCAAAAGATTCATCATGTGTTTCTTGAGATTCATCCTCATCGATCATAAAACCTAGGTCTTTTTGATCAATGTAATCATGTTCGGCTAAATCTTCCATCACATCAATGTCACCTATGTGTTCATCCTGTATTATGGTAGTGCCTAACCATGATATGCAGCTAGGTGGCTCATACGAAACTATCCTAGGTGAAGGCTCATATGGTGCATAGGTTTCACTAAGTGTGGCATTTTGATGGGTTGATGGAGCTCTTAAGGTGAATTCTTTAAAAGTCTTATGCACTTGGCCTCTTTTCTTAAGGTACTCAATAAAATCAATATAAGATCCTGTCCTCCTCATTTCATTACTCCATCTTGGTATATCTAAACTGGTGTAATTATATTTTTTCTGGTAAAACTCTAGTGTTGGACTTGGTGGATTCACGTTCTCCATAATGGTGAACGGAAGAGTCAATGGAAAGATACTTATCTCAATTGAACATGAAGGGTTTCAAGGGGTGAAAACCCTTGAAAATACTGTTAAAAACGAGCTAGGGTTTATTCAAGTCGACCATAAAATTCTCCTCTCTTTTAGAATGAAAATTACAAAGACTATATATAGATTTACTAAGGTGACGGCGTCAAGAAGAAAGGTCTGACGCCGTCAACCCGCCGCCAAAAATATAATCGGATTGCCTAGATCCAGATCTGACGCCGTCATGTGTATTGTTGCTCTGGGCCATCACCATTTTTACTCTTGACGGCCTTGATTTCACGCTGTCATGTTTTCACTGGGTCGTCACCATTTTTGCTCTTGACGCCGTCATCAAAATGTTCTTGACGCCGTCAGGTACTGTTCCCAGCAAGGAAAATTAAGACTTTGCCATTTTCTTCACTTTTATGCTCCAAAAACGTTCAAAATGCTTCCTTTTCCAGAATTCACTCCCAAAGTACCTAAAATCACAAAAGGAACGATTTAGGAAAATATTTGATCAAATAAATTCAAATTCCGGCTTAAATGACCCTCTAAAAACGGATCATTTTTCGCCTCATCAGGAATGTTAATACAAATATCGCCTAAAAACGTTATTTATATTTTACGATCTTTGCTAAGTTTTGTTAATGACAAAGTATGAAGTTTAGCTATAAGTAAATCATCACTTTAAGTGTTTAACTCTTGTTTAACTAAGGTTAACATTTCCTTTTAAACAAAACATTGTTTTTATTTCTTAAATTAGAAAGTGTCTTGTTACATCACATTTATTTCTTAAAATAGTAATGTCACATCACATTTAGGGTAAGCTTTGTCCATATACATTTATGGTAAGAAAGAGTGTTTGACTAACCTTATGCTTTCTTACAAGTCTTGTGTTTGACTAGAAGTAATGTGATGTGACCTTGTTTGGTTTGGGATATTTATTACAAAAACCAACTGCAGCCCTGACGGTACCCTGGGGGTACACGGGCGGAACCCATCTGAGGGTTCCGCCTGATCCGCCGGACCTGCAAAATGGTTTTCTATAAATACCAAACCATTTGTTAGTTTTGAGTCACACTTTTAGGACATATATTCACATACTCTCTCAACTAACTCAGTAACCTTTTGATTTGTGATTCTCTTATGTAGCAAGGGACTTCACAAGATCATTCAAGAAGTTACAAGCTTCAACTCTAAAGTTGCAATTCTTGGTAGCTTGGTCATGTATAAGCTTTGGTAGTTTATACTTCATGTGTGTCATGTATATAGAAGTAAGTGGTTAGTATTTTAGGCCTCAAAATACGTAGTGTGTCGGGAGTTGTTGTACCCTTGTAAAAAAACTAACGGGAGTGGTTGTACCCTTGGTAAAGAACTCGACATCTAGCTTAGTGTCGGTAAAAGTGTAAGTGACGAACGGGAGTGGTTGTACCCTTGTAAAAGAACTCGACATCTAGCTTAGTGTCGGTAAAAGTGTAAGCGACGTTGTAAAGGTTTTCTCCGTCGGTGAAAGGAGCTTGTTGATTAGTGCTTATAACTCTCGAGTTGGAAACTCGGGGCGTGGATGTAGGGCAAGGAAAAAGAGTCCTTGTAGCCGAACCACGATAAACAATCATGTTGTGGTTTGATCGTTTCTTTCTTTATCTTTGCTTATTACATGTTGTTCTTTAGTTATAATTGCTAGTTACATATAAAGCTTTTCAATGAAATAAACAAGTAAAGATGTGTTTGTATCTTCAAACAAAAGTAAAGCTTTCCAAATAACTAAACAAGCAAAGTTAAGATTATTACAAGCAAAGCTTTTCAATGTATGAAACGTGTAAAGTTAGAATTGATATTCACATAAAAAGCTTTTCAAAGAATCAAACATATAACTTTGTATTTATATATTTAACCAAACGTAAAAGATATTCAAGTTAAAAAGAGTCTAAAAAGCGGTAAACTATTCAACCCCCTTCTAGTTTTCCACAATTGGCATCAGGAGCTACGTTACTCAAGATCTTTAAAATAGAATGTATTTTAAAACTTGGATCGATCCATGGATTTTGAAAATCTCAAAGAAGGTCAACCTATTAAAAACCAACCGCTATTTGAAAAAGAAAACTTACTTGAATGGAAAAGTAATTTTGAAAACTATGTGAAATCAATTGATCAAGATCTTTGGCATATTATTTCTTTTGGTAATTTCAAACCAAAGAAAACAAGTTTTTGAAAACCAAGATAACTATCTTAAACTTGATAAAAATAGTAAAGCTAAAACAATGCTTTACAAAGCTTTAGTACCAAATAGGACAGAATGTATTTTTGTCAAAAGGCTAATGATGTTTGAAAAATATGGTAAACTTTCATCAAGGAATATGTCAAGTCAAAGATGATCAATTTGATCTTACATATGAATTAGAAGTTTAAGAAAAACTAATTGATAGACACTTAGTAGAAGTTAATACATGTGCTACTAGTTTAAATGTTTTAAATGAAGGTACAAGTGAAGATGAGTACGTGTGTTTTGATGAACCTGCTTGCGTATCATGGAATGTAATGGAAGTTGAAGAAGACAATGATCCAGTAGTTTATTGTCAACTTATTGATACAACAAGCAAGGTGTTAGTTAAGGTGATTACTCGTGTCAAGCTCGTAGTAGTCTTGCTTGCGATTCATGGAATAACTCGGATGAAGATGAAGTCATGCATCCGGTTTGTGATTCTATACTAGATAAAACATCAAGCAAGGTACACTTTGAAACCAAACTCTTTTGCTTTGATTAATTTATCCTAGAGTTTTCTAAACTAGAAAATGAGTCTAAACATTTGTGCAACATGGACCTAAAAGCTATCTTCAAGAATGAGTCTTCAAAATCTCTTAAGAATATCTTTGAAAAGGAAATCTTATTAGAAGATAAAATGTCTAAAATTAAGAGTAATGTTGAAATTAACCTAGAATGTAAATTATGTCTAGATTACAAACATGAGATTAAAATGCAAAATGAGAAAGGAAAAATTATTAGTTAAATTTGATGAAAGCTCAAAATCTCTTGAAAAATTGTTGAGGAGTCAAAGGTTGTTTAAAAATAAAACCGGATTAGGATTTAACTCAAAAGCACCATTAACTAATAAAACAAAGCAAGTAAAATTTGTCTAACCTAGAAGAGAGATTTAGAGATAATTCTATCTCTAATAGAAACTCATGATAAAAGAATTAAGATTATCATACTCTATGCTTTTATATGATTGTCTAACCTTCTTGGATACATGAGTTATTGAGTTTCAAAGCATGTCGTCAAACCAAGTTTTTACGCATAATGCTTATCCGCTTGATAGCATCTCTATGCAGTTTAAGATAGTTATCTTGGTTTTCAAAAACTTGTTTTCTTTGGTTTGAAATTACCAAAAGAAATAATATGCCAAAGATCTTGATCAATTGATTTCACATAGTTTTCAAAATTACTTTTCCATTCAAGTAAGTTTTCTTTTTCAAATAGCGGTTGGTTTTTAATAGGTTGACCTTCTTTGAGATTTTCAAAATCCATGGATCGATCCAAGTTTTAAAATACATTCTATTTTAAAGATCTTGAGTAACGTAGCTCCTGATGCCAATTGTGGAAAACTAGAAGGGGGGTTGAATAGTTTACCGCTTTTTAGACTCTTTTTAACTTGAATATCTTTTACGTTTGGTTAAAGATATAAACACAAAGTTATATGTTTGATTCTTTGAAAAGCTTTTTATGTGAATATCAATTCTAACTTTACACGTTTCATACATTGAAAAGCTTTGCTTGTAATAATCTTAACTTTGCTTGTTTAGTTATTTGGAAAGCTTTACTTTTGTTTGAAGATACAAACACATCTTTACTTGTTTAGTTCATTGAAAAGCTTTATATGTAACTAGCAATTATAACTAAAGAACAACATGTAATAAGCAAAGATAAAGAAAGAAACGATCAAACCACAACACGATTGTTTATCGTGGTTCAGCTACAAGGACTCTTTTTCCTTGCCCTACATCCACGCCCCGAGTTTCCAACTCGAGAGTTATAAGCACTAATCAACAAGCTCCTTTCACCGGCGGAGAAAACCTTTACAACGTTGCTTACACTTTTACCGACACTAAGCTAGACGTCGAGTTCTTTTACAAGGGTACAACCACTCCCGTTCGTCACTAACACTTTTACCGACACTAAGCTAGATGTCGAGTTCTTTACCAAGGGTACAACCACTCCCGTTAGTTCTTTTACAAGGGTACAACAACTCCCGACACACTACGTATTTTGAGGCCTAAAATACTAACCACTTACTTCTATATACATGACACACATGAAGTATAAACTACCAAAGCTTATACATGACCAAGCTACCAAGACTTGCAACTTTAGAGTTGAAGCTTGTAACTTCTTGAATGATCTTGTGAAGTCCCTTGCTACATAAGAGAATCACAAATCAAAAGGTTACTGAGTTAGTTGAGAGAGTATGTGAATATATGTCCTAAAAGTGTGACTCAAAACTAACAAATGGTTTGGTATTTATAGAAAACCATTTTGCAGGTCCGGTGGATCAGGCGGAACCCTCAGATGGGTTCCGCCCGTGTACCCCCAGGGTACCGTCAGGGCTGCAGTTGGTTTTTGCAATAAATCTCCCAAACCAAACAAGGTCACATCACATTACTTCTAGTCAAACACAAGACTTGTAAGAAAGCATAAGGTTAGTCAAACACTCTTTCTTACCATAAATGTATATGGACAAAGCTTACCCTAAATGTGATGTGACATTACTATTTTAAGAAATAAATGTGATGTGACAAGACACTTTCTAATTTAAGAAATAAAAGCAATGTTTTGTTTAAAAGGAAATGTTAACCTTAGTTAAACAAGACTTAAACACTTAAAGTGATGATTTACTTATAACTAAACTTCATACTTTGTCATTAACAAAACTTAGCAAAGATCGTAAAATATAAATAACGTTTTTAGGCGATATTTGTATTAACAATCTCCCCCTTTTTGTTGATGACAAAACATAAACTTTATTTTTAAGTAAGTCACTAGTTTTAGTATTAAGTCTTATAAAGTTAGGTATAAAAACTTGTTTTTGCTAAGATGATGTGATATACAAAAAAAAAAAAAAATTTGAAACAAGTTTATATCTAAATTCTCCCCCTTTTTGTCGAAACAAAAAGAAGAGTAGCGAAGCGGAAGTAACCACTTGCTCCCCCTTGGACGATACTCCCCCTAAATGGAGTGCCAAGAGAGGAGACATGGATTTTGAACCTACAAGAAAAGGTTAGTTGTTGCACAAGATAAGTCATGAAAGTATTTCATGTTTAAACACAACTAAGAGTTGTGAAGTGAAATAGTACAACACTCATGCTCCCCCTTGAATATTACTCCCCTAAATGGAGTATCAAGGAAGGAAAACATGGATAATGAACCTACAAAAAGAGAGGTTAGTTTCTAAAGCACAAGATTTATGTATGGTACCATAACAAGGTATAGTTCACACATCATACTTAAATGGTCAACAAACAAAGAAAACCTTGTAGTGTAATGAAATTCATTTCATGTAAAATTTAGACTTCTTAAAAAGTCAAAGACAAGAAATTTTGGTTACACTATCCTACCTCTAGAAATAAAGAAAAAGCTACAAATAAGCTACGACCATAAAAAGCTACAAGGAAATCATCATTTTCCTTTGTGAGAAACATTTTCCAAAAACAAGGCTAAGGTTGTTTAAGGAAGAAAATGTGGGTTGTGGTTGTAGCGGGCTTTTTTTTTTCTTTTTTTTTGAAGGTTGAGAGGGTGACACGGGTTTTGGTTTGTTGGTTTAAATGGGAAACATTTTCCAAAAGAAACGGTTTTGTTTCATTTTGGAGACTCTAAACTTGAGGTGGTGTTGGTACTCTAAACTTGGTTTGTTGGTTTTAATGAGCAACATTTTCAAAAAGAAACGGTTTTGTTTCATTTTGGAGACTCTAAACTTGAGACGTTCCACAATGTGGTTTAGGATAAACCTCATTTTATTGGATAGGGTGAAACAACAATGGTTTTGGGTGATGATACTCTTGTTGTGGTGGTTGGTTGTGGTCGAAAGACTCATTTTGGTTAAGCAATGACCTTGGTTATTCATTTGTGAAAGGTAGTGGTTGTTGTTGGTCTTGGTGGAAGATCATTGAGATGCTTTTGTTTTCTTATACGAAGAAAATAGAGATTCAAAGTGTTGGGAAGGTTCTTGTGGTAGTGGTAGTTATTGTTGTTGTGGTGGTTGTTGTTTGAACAAAATGGTGTAGGCTTGGTTATTTGTAAATGGTTACCATGAAGGTTTTTGTGAATGGGGTTGAAACACAAATGATTGTAGGTGTGTATGACCTTGATCATTTGGAAAAATTGAGGATTTAGCATAACGGTAGGCCAAACTCTCAAGCAATGACGGTGGATGAGGTACATCATCCAATGACTCATTTGGTTGAAATGTTGGTTGTTGTTGGGTTTCCATTTCGGCAATGGTGTTAAAAGGTGACAATGATGGAGGGCTTGATGGTTTAGGTGATAGGTTTTCAAAAGTTTCCAATAGTGGATGTGGTGATGTTGGTGGTGTATGGAAAAGTTCCATTGGTGTAAGTGTTGAAGTAGCAAGATTAAGCAAATCTTGAATAGTGATCACATTGGTATTGAAATGCGTTGAGGATGGTGTTGAGGTAGTGAGGTTAAGGAAATCTTGGATAGGTGAAGAAATGTTAAGCGAAGCATCACTTGAAGATGATGAGCTTGACTTGAAGGTTTTGTTGAAGTAACAAGGTTTGACACTAATCCTAGTGGTTTTTTAGAAGGATTTTGATGGTTATGGTGTGATTTGAATTGTTGCAAAACTTTCAAATTTATAAGGTTGAAAAGGTGTTGAAATGGGTGTTTGGATTTGATGTTCTACCATTCAAAGAATGAGGTTTCAAATGATTTTCATAACCATGTCACATCATTTGATGTTAATTCAATGGAATAGGATAGAGTGAAAGATCAACATATGCACTCAATGCTTTGTGATCATGGGAAGTGATTTGGTTGAAAATGTTTCAATGGTTTGAAGGATCCTTTAAAAGGGTTCCTTGGGTTAGTTATGTTTGAATTTGAATATTTGGAGGGAAGTGGCTTCCTAATTGTTTTAGTGAGTGAGAGTTGTTCTAATATGGTTATTGGAGTTAATGGAAGATGTTTCTCACTTAGGATAATGGTTTTGACACATTACAAGTTTTGGACTTAAGAAAAATGGAAGAATTTTCTGCAGGTGTCTGGCGGAACCCTCAGAAGACACTGGCGGAACCCATTTGAGGGTACCGCCTGGTCCATTGGGCCATTTCTGGAATTCCCAGAAAATACACTGGCGGACCCCAATTTTGGGTACCGCCAGATCCGCCAGGGGTAAAAAATTAGGCAGTCCGCGTTTTTGACTCGCGAGACGATTTTCAAAATTTTCGAAAACTCCTAAAATCAAAGAGATAAGGTATTTCTGGTTAGGCAATGCAAAAATTAGACATGTAAACATACATATTGTTATAAACTGATCTAGGCTGTGTAGGACATAATAATAACAATAACAATAAGCAGCGGAATAATCAAAACACAATTGTTATTATTAACAAGGTTTTTTCGTCATCATCTCTACTCTAACATACACCAAAGCCCCAATGCTACGTGATCAAGTGTAGCACGGTTACACACTAACAGCGATCTAAGATCGTTGAGGCTTAACACTAATCACCCTAGACGTTTTCCCATAAAACGTCTCTACACACACATACCTTTCTAGGTTTACATTGTGATACACATGAATGAATAAACCTATTCCCTGTATTCTCTTTATATAATAGAGAACTAGGGTTACAAGAATACTACGAAGGACTAAAATATAAATCTTCTTTTGCAAGCAAGTCCTTCTCCATATTTTGTAGTTTTCCTCTTTGTCTCCATAAGTCCTTCATCTTTCATATTTTGTCAATATCAACTCAAGTATAATTCCTAACAATCTTCCCCTAGTTGATATGACAAAACTAATAAGCACGAACTTCCCCTGAAGCTAGTATATATGAAAGATAAACGAACTTCTCCTTAAACCATCCTATATCATCAAGGATCTTCAAGCTGCAATCTTCAAAATATTTTTCTTCCCCTTTTTGTCATCATCAAATAGGGGACAAATGTATGCAACCTTGATCTTCACAACCACGAATCAATATTACACGTCCAATCCATCTTTCCAATGTTTCAAAGTCGCCCACCATTAAGTTTTCCGCATCTTTAAATGAACTTGAAACAATAGAAATTAAAACTAGCAGTAGTAATAATAACCAGCAGTAGTAAAAACCTTCACCTCGATGTAGCAAATAAATGGTTAATCATTTGAACACTTTAAGCTTCCCATGAAACTCATATGTTAACCATTTGCTGAATGTAGGCTCCATGTAATGATTACTGGTGAAGAAAACTAAGTATAACCAACTTGATGCTGAAGTAGAACAACCCAAACTTGTGCCTTATATCTTGTACTAAAATTGACTTCGAACGTATACTTAACGTATAGGGAGATCGCAATCTCTTGACAATAAACACTGAGCACAATAACGTAACTCCTTCAAGTGTTTGTCAATTCGTAGTCACCTGAACGAACGAACAAGTTACCCCACACTGAAAAGGTATGATAAAACACAAACCTGTGAAACTCCACTTCATCGTCAAATAGGTGATAAAAACCTTTCTTCGTAACCAAGTAAAACAAATAAAAATGAGCCTTTATAATCTGTTAAGAACCAATAATCTAAAAATCAAAAATCAAATCACTTGTGTGTGTGTGTCTTCTGTGTGTGTATTGGAACCAACCTATTCCAAAATAAAATACATGCTTCCCCTCACTTCGTATACCTCATGCTACCAATCTTATGAGGTTATGAATTTAAATTCACCGATCACTTTAAATATAACCAATCTCACATGATGATTATAAATCAGTATCACATGTGCATTATGAATTTAACCAAGCAAATAACAAATCTTATCCCATTCGAATAATATATTAGCACCACCGACAATATCATTGATTGACTGTATGAGGTATATAAAATTCTTAACTTACCAATCATAGAATCCACATGAATGCACACCACGATTATATACCCATTATCATTCTGTCTAGAAATCTTGTCGCCACATCGACCCTTGATAATCAATATCAACACATTCACTGACCCACGTTTAATCAAGAATAAGTAAAATTGATTGATCATCGACAATCATTAATGATGAGTGCGAGGTTTAAAAATATAACTTAGAAACTCAGTCGATCTTCTAAACCCAATATGAATCCAAACTAGGGTTTTATAGAACTATAACAGCAGCGTATCATCATCACAATCAAAACCTTCATGTCACATTCAACACCAGGTAACACCAAATATTGTCCAAAACGTGATATCTGTGTTACAATCAACAAGTAGCATGAATCTCCATTAACCCTTCGAACAACATAAACTTGCAAATTCCTTGAAACTGTTGTTTCTATCCACATTCAATTGCACATCACTAGCTGTACTAACCGAATACTAACAATATTAAATCTTGAACGAGCAGTAAAAACCATATAAAGGTAGCAGTGGGAACAAGTATCGCAACAGTGGACATATCTAAACCCGCAGTGGAAATTAAGCGTAGCAGTGGAAACGAAGCAATCTTAGCAGTGGGAACAAATAACTGGCAGTGGAAAATAAATACAAGAGCAGTGGTAACACTTGACTTGTAAAATAACGAAGCAGTATATGCTATCCTTCCCATGTAGTGAACTGTCATTTTCAAGAACTTTCAATCAACAACATTAATAATCCATTCTCGACATATTTTAATAACCTATCACTGTCCTTTAGCAAAGCAGCCTATATACGAATAGTATGTAAAAGTAAAGCTAGCAACAGTAACATGTAGATGTAGAACTATGTATAAAGAAACAGTAGACGTACTCCAAACAAGGAATTACAGTAGCCTTACTTTAGTAACCTCAGACAATGCTTTTCTCTTTTTCTTTTCAAATCACAATCGATATTCTCTGGTGTTGGGAAGTTTCAAGGGTTTCTAATATGTCTAGGGTTCTCAGTATACAAGATATTTTAAGCGTGAATATCATGGTTAAGAAAACCACGCTATAGAAAACCCTAATTGCCACATGTAACTTCTGAAACCCTAAACACCAATCATAAATCTATCCAAAAACTTCATTCTTCCATGAATCATAGACATCAAACATCGTATATCCAACTTCCATGATGAATTAATACAAGTAACTACGAATTCAGAAAGTTGAATATTAAAGAAAACCCTAAAAAGCGACTTACAAAAAGTGTTTCTGCAGCAGACTTTGAGACTGTATATCTTTTTACTGAGAGCTCGGATTGCAGATCCCTCTGGTGGAACTCTTCCTTGATAAGTCAAGAACCTCCAGTAAAAATTTCAGCCAGATCCAATGGTTAACAAAGGAGTTATCGTTGTTTGAAAACAGCTCTGCAGTGAGTTATTAAGATACGAACCATATTCGAATTTTCTTCCCAAACCAAACCTTGTAAGATCCCTAAATCACAAGCCAACCTGGTCTCTGATGCCACTTGTTATAAACTGATCTAGGCTATGTAGGACATAATAATAACAATAACAATAACAATAAGCAGCGGAATAATCAAAACACAATTGTTATTATTAACAAGGTTTTTTCGTCATCATCTCTACTCTAACATACACCAAAGCCCCAATGCTACGTGATCAAGTGTAGCACGGTTACACACTAACAGCGATCTAAGATCGTTGAGGCTTAACACTAATCACCCTAGACGTTTTCCCATAAAACATCTCTACACACACATACCATTCTAGGTTTACATTGTGATACACATGAATGAATAAACCTATTCCCTGTATTCTCTTTATATAATAGAGAACTAGGGTTACAAGAATACTACGAAGGACTAAAATATAAATCTTCTTTTGCAAGCAAGTCCTTCTCCATATTTTGTAGTTTTCCTTTTTGTCTCCATAAGTCCTTCATCTTTCAT
This sequence comes from Artemisia argyi, assembly GCA_030686995.1. Taxonomy (NCBI): domain Eukaryota; kingdom Viridiplantae; phylum Streptophyta; class Magnoliopsida; order Asterales; family Asteraceae; genus Artemisia; species Artemisia argyi. The sequence continues at coordinate 119,548,628 of CM060686.1, forward strand.
ATTTTGTCAATATCAACTCAAGTATAATTCCTAACACATATCATGGGACTTTGACCTTGAGGTCGAGGATTTTACTATACTTAGTAAGAATTGTCATAAGCATAGAAAAAAAAATGACAAACACTTTAAACATTGTCATTATGCATAAAAGTTCATACAAACATAATCCAACATACATAATAGACCATGAAAGTGAAAAACACATAATTCACGTAGTTTTAACACAAAGACGATTCTAAAGCATTCTTAAGCCAAACACTCCTTAATCGTCTCATAACCGGTCTATCCTCTTATTGAGCTTGCTTAGGTACCTTCCAAAGCACTTGAAAATTCCTTTGGTTTGCTTGAACTCTTTAGATACATTTTCAATGACGGGGAGTTCTAGAAGGTAGTCTAAAGGAGGTAACTTAGAGTTAGGAAGTTAATCATCCTTTCTCATGTCAAATGATGATGATGATGATGGTGTAGGTGAGCGAGTACGTATGTCCTTACCTTTGAAAACTTGTTTATCACTTAGAGGAACGAAGATGTGAGGAATGAGAGAATAGTCAAGGCACGAGAAGCATTCCATAAGGAAGAGCGGTTGTTCCTACCAAAGGTATGTTGGCCATTCTTTTGGCGAGGTAATAGGCTAAGTAAAAAGGTTGACCGGTGGAAATGCTATACAGCATGTAGCTAAGACAAACATTGATGTGATCCCGGTTTCCTATGGTGCTAATTTCATTGGTTCTAAGGAGTTCTTCCCATTCCTTTAATTTGGGGCTTGAGTTCATTGAATTCCATACCATATGGGTCCTTAATGACCTCATTTCCTGTTCTAGTTCTTCTAGTGTTGGTGGTCCTAATGAAGAGGTGGTCACGAAGTTCATCTTTAGACACAAGAGGGGTTTCATAGGGATAGATGCGGTCAAAGAGTGTGTCAAGAGTTGAGAGGGAGTGCAAGTCGGAGTAGATGCAAGTACCATGGTTTGGGACACCTAGGATTTGAGCAAACTCCTCGAGGGTGAAGGAGTATTGATGACTACTAGCCCTAAAGTTAATAGACATGCGACCATACTCATCCTTGGAGAGGGTGATGGATGCATAGAATTCTAAAATAAACCTAGAACAAATAGGCTCGTCGATTTCTAAGAGACACTCAAAGTTGATTGTGGCAAATTCCGTGTAGAGGTTTGTACCTTCTAAGAAGGATGGATCAATGGTTCTACCCTTATGGACATATTGTTTTTCTAAGGCTTTGAAGACAACGATTTGAGTTTGAGTAAGACCTTGGTTTTGTGGTGTTTGGGTAGGTACTTGATGGTGTCCTTGTGGTCGTAGTGAATTAGAGGAGGCATGATGATTCCTAGAAAATCAAAATTTCACATTTAAGTAAATGACTATTGTAATATGTATGTTCTAGTGTGTGCCTATATGAAAACAATGTGGAGGTGCGGTTGACTTGACTCATTTTGATGCTTAAAAATGTTTTGTAATGCAAGTGATGTTTCAATGACGTTTTTCATTTGTTTTAACAATGTGGTGAACGGTGGTAAAGTATGGGTGACGACCGAGGGTGGATATGTGAAATGAGGTGGTGATTGTTTGACAACACTTAAAGCTTGGATATCTTCTTTGTGTTCTTCACTTGTTAGAAAGTGGAAGAGACGCATTTCATAATGAAATTCACTTGACTTTTGACGGCATAGACAAATATGTTAATAAGAGTATGGATATGACAATTGCCCTTTGTTTCAAAGAGCGACACAAAGGTGAACATAGGTTTATGTATCATGAAAGGTGGTTTAATCTTACTAGGTTAGGTTATAGTGGGGATGACACACTTGTATGGTTACATTGTGGAATCTTCTTGTGAAGATGACTAGGTGGAGTTATTGGTGAAGATGATATTGACTCTTGGTTTCTTTAAGAACATGGAAATGGTGGATGACTCGATATTGTTAGGACAAAGGATAATTCGGTTTCTCATTTCACATTGCTTGTTTGAGGTTTGGGTGATGAAAGGTTATGAGGAAAATGATTGAAGTTTTGCTCATTTTGTGAATCTTATGGGCTGATGGTAAGTTGGAGTTGTGAGTAAAGAGGTGTTTGGTTTTGAACTTAAATAAAACATTCTGTGGCTTTGGCGGACCAGGCGGAACCAAAAAGTGGGTTCCGCCCGTATGGTCTGAGGGTGCCGTGGGATCTGCAGGGAAAACTCAAAAGGAATTGTCTTGATTTTTGTGGTTTTATCCTAATGTTCAAAACTAAGGTTTTAGGTCTTATGAGTCCTTGACTAAGCCTAGGGATGATGAATGCTTCTCATTCAAGAGGTTTTGTGAAAACGTTGATAGAATGGTTAACGTAGAAGACTTTCTTAGATAAGACGTTCCTCAATGAACAATCTTACCAAGGCGATGATGATGGATCACAAATATGTCTATTAGGAACATAATGAATTGAATTGTCGCTGAAGTTGATGCTTCCTTTGTTGAAGGGATAACAACATTGATGAGATGAATTCCATTGTTGACGCGAATTTGCTTGTTTAAGCGGAGCTTGTTGATGTGCTTCTCCATCCGATACTAATTTGAGAATCTTACGCGTTTTGGAGAATCATTGGGTAAGTAAGTATAAAAGTGCAAGTACCACTTGTGCTTTTCTTATCAACTTATTACCGACATAATTCCATTTGACATACACTATGGTTTCTATTCCCGTTCTTTTGGGAGACCATAATCCTAGTTGTGTAGTACCTTATGATGTATCCAAATAGGCTCAATTAAAGAGTTGTTTTAGGATCTTCTTTAACACGATCACATAGACAAAAACTAAACATAATGTTGAATCTAGTTGTTATGAGAACAAGTAGTCTTCCAAACATTTCTCTACGTTTAGTTTTACCTACGGATTTACTAATCTTATTCTTGATAAGTCATCAATAACTTAACCATTGAGAACAAGAGAGGAACTAGGAATGTCTTTAAGTTAAAATCCCTTGCTTTTGTGGCTTGCTTTTATTATCAAAAAGTCTTTCAAATATTGACACTATACTCACTTAATTACTTTGAAATATCAATTTCGTTTTACCAGTTGTTTTATTCTAAATTCCAAAAATTGTTTTTGTTGAATTTGTTTAGGCACAACTAATGACCAATAAATCAAGTTTAATAACTTATGTCAAATTTTCTTGATTCAATGTTTAATCTCAAGGTGAAAAGATGTTGTTTTGTACTTTTACTCCATGCTTGTCTTGCCATCATTGGACTTTCGACTAAGTTATCATCTACCAAAGATGATATCATAGAAGGAGGAGATTACTCGTTAAATGTCATATTCAACGACTCCTCGACTCTTTGGGTTTTCATACTTAAGACACTATGAACTCTATTTATTTTGAAAAAGTCCAAGAGGTACACCATCATGATACTATGTGTCACATTTGATGTGTAAATCCTAGATGTTGAAAACTCATTTTCTTTCACACATCCTAATATATGCTAATGTGATTTATTTCACCTTGTGTGTTTTATGTGAGATTATCATAAAGGAGTGATTGAAGAAAAACACAATTAAAGACTCAAAGTATGGTGTTTGAGAAAATTGTTTAACAAAGGTTTGTTTTGCAAGCATCACAAAAGTGTTAGACATTTTAACACTTAGGAAATTCTTAGTTAGCTCACTTGTAAGCAAGAGTTGAGTGAGACATAATCAAGAGTTTTTCGTGTTTATCTCTTGATGGTTAAATAACCAAAACACCTTATATCTCCTACTAGTACTAAAGACTAAATTCCTTGTTGCATAGAATCTAATCTTAGTTATTTACAAATAGCAGGTAGACACTCTAAAGTATTACAAATAACACATATTTGAACACATAATGCTAGAGACAAGATATAACCAAAGTCAAGTTTAAGTAATGCGTACCTTTTAAATTGCATAGAGATGCTATCAAGCGGATAAGCATTATGCGTAAAAACTTGGTTTGACGACATGCTTTGAAACTCAATAACTCATGTATCCAAGAAGGTTAGACAATCATATAAAAGCATAGAGTATGATAATCTTAATTCTTTTATCATGAGTTTCTATTAGAGATAGAATTATCTCTAAATCTCTCTTCTAGGTTAGACAAATTTTACTTGCTTTGTTTTATTAGTTAATGGTGCTTTTGAGTTAAATCCTAATCCGGTTTTATTTTTAAACAACCTTTGACTCCTCAACAATTTTTCAAGAGATTTTGAGCTTTCATCAAATTTAACTAATAATTTTTCCTTTCTCATTTTGCATTTTAATCTCATGTTTGTAATCTAGACATAATTTACATTCTAGGTTAATTTCAACATTACTCTTAATTTTAGACATTTTATCTTCTAATAAGATTTCCTTTTCAAAGATATTCTTAAGAGATTTTGAAGACTCATTCTTGAAGATAGCTTTTAGGTCCATGTTGCACAAATGTTTAGACTCATTTTCTAGTTTAGAAAACTCTAGGATAAATTAATCAAAGCAAAAGAGTTTGGTTTCAAAGTGTACCTTGCTTGATGTTTTATCTAGTATAGAATCACAAACCGGATGCATGACTTCATCTTCATCCGAGTTATTCCATGAATCGCAAGCAAGACTACTACGAGCTTGACACGAGTAATCACCTTAACTAACACCTTGCTTGTTGTATCAATAAGTTGACAATAAACTACTGGATCATTGTCTTCTTCAACTTCCATTACATTCCATGATACGCAAGCAGGTTCATCAAAACACACGTACTCATCTTCACTTGTACCTTCATTTAAAACATTTAAACTAGTAGCACATGTATTAACTTCTACTAAGTGTCTATCAATTAGTTTTTCTTAAACTTCTAATTCATATGTAAGATCAAATTGATCATCTTTGACTTGACATATTCCTTGATGAAAGTTTACCATATTTTTCAAACATCATTAGCCTTTTGACAAAAATACATTCTTTCCTATTTGGTACTAAAGCTTTGTAAAGCATTGTTTTAGCTTTACTATTTTTATCAAGTTTAAGATAGTTATCTTGGTTTTCAAAAACTTGTTTTCTTTGGTTTGAAATTACCAAAAGAAATAATATGCCAAAGATCTTGATCAATTGATTTCACATAGTTTTCAAAATTACTTTTCCATTCAAGTAAGTTTTCTTTTTCAAATAGCGGTTGGTTTTTAATAGGTTGACCTTCTTTGAGATTTTCAAAATCCATGGATCGATCCAAGTTTTAAAATACATTCTATTTTAAAGATCTTGAGTAACGTAGCTCCTGATGCCAATTGTGGAAAACTAGAAGGGGGTTGAATAGTTTACCGCTTTTTAGACTCTTTTTAACTTGAATATCTTTTACGTTTGGTTAAATATATAAATACAAAGTTATATGTTTGATTCTTTGAAAAGCTTTTTATGTGAATATCAATTCTAACTTTACACGTTTCATACATTGAAAAGCTTTGCTTGTAATAATCTTAACTTTGCTTGTTTAGTTATTTGGAAAGCTTTACTTTTGTTTGAAGATACAAACACATCTTTACTTGTTTATTTCATTGAAAAGCTTTATATGTAACTAGCAATTATAACTAAAGAACAACATGTAATAAGCAAAGATAAAGAAAGAAACGATCAAACCACAACATGATTGTTTATCGTGGTTCGGCTACAAGGACTCTTTTTCCTTGCCCTACATCCACGCCCCGAGTTTCCAACTCGAGAGTTATAAGCACTAATCAACAAGCTCCTTTCACCGACGGAGAAAACCTTTACAACGTCGCTTACACTTTTACCGACACTAAGCTAGATGTCGAGTTCTTTTACAAGGGTACAACCACTCCCGTTCGTCACTTACACTTTTACCGACACTAAGCTAGATGTCGAGTTCTTTACCAAGGGTACAACCACTCCCGTTAGTTTTTTTACAAGGGTACAACAACTCCCGACACACTACGTATTTTGAGGCCTAAAATACTAACCACTTACTTCTATATACATGACACACATGAAGTATAAACTACCAAAGCTTATACATGACCAAGCTACCAAGAATTGCAACTTTAGAGTTGAAGCTTGTAACTTCTTGAATGATCTTGTGAAGTCCCTTGCTACATAAGAGAATCACAAATCAAAAGGTTACTGAGTTAGTTGAGAGAGTATGTGAATATATGTCCTAAAAGTGTGACTCAAAACTAACAAATGGTTTGGTATTTATAGAAAACCATTTTGCAGGTCCGGCGGATCAGGCGGAACCCTCAGATGGGTTCCGCCCGTGTACCCCCAGGGTACCGTCAGGGCTGCAGTTGGTTTTTGTAATAAATATCCCAAACCAAACAAGGTCACATCACATTACTTCTAGTCAAACACAAGACTTGTAAGAAAGCATAAGGTTAGTCAAACACTCTTTCTTACCATAAATGTATATGGACAAAGCTTACCCTAAATGTGATGTGACATTACTATTTTAAGAAATAAATGTGATGTAACAAGACACTTTCTAATTTAAGAAATAAAAACAATGTTTTGTTTAAAAGGAAATGTTAACCTTAGTTAAACAAGAGTTAAACACTTAAAGTGATGATTTACTTATAGCTAAACTTCATACTTTGTCATTAACAAAACTTAGCAAAGATCGTAAAATATAAATAACGTTTTTAGGCGATATTTGTATTAACATTCCTGATGAGGCGAAAAATGATCCGTTTTTAGAGGGTCATTTAAGCCGGAATTTGAATTTATTTGATCAAATATTTTCCTAAATCGTTCCTTTTGTGATTTTAGGTACTTTGGGAGTGAATTCTGGAAAAGGAAGCATTTTGAACGTTTTTGGAGCATAAAAGTGAAGAAAATGGCAAAGTCTTAATTTTCCTTGCTGGGAACAGTACCTGACGGCGTCAAGAACATTTTGATGACGGCGTCAAGAGCAAAAATGGTGACGACCCAGTGAAAACATGACAGCGTGAAATCAAGGCCGTCAAGAGTAAAAATGGTGATGGCCCAGAGCAACAATACACATGACGGCGTCAGATCTGGATCTAGGCAATCCGATTATATTTTTGGCGGCGGGTTGACGGCGTCAGACCTTTCTTCTTGACGCCGTCACCTTAGTAAATCTATATATAGTCTTTGTAATTTTCATTCTAAAAGAGAGGAGAATTTTATGGTCGACTTGAATAAACCCTAGCTCGTTTTTAACAGTATTTTCAAGGGTTTTCACCCCTTGAAACCCTTCATGTTCAATTGAGATAAGTATCTTTCCATTGACTCTTCCGTTCACCATTATGGAGAACGTGAATCCACCAAGTCCAACACTAGAGTTTTACCAGAAAAAATATAATTACACCAGTTTAGATATACCAAGATGGAGTAATGAAATGAGGAGGACAGGATCTTATATTGATTTTATTGAGTACCTTAAGAAAAGAGGCCAAGTGCATAAGACTTTTAAAGAATTCACCTTAAGAGCTCCATCAACCCATCAAAATGCCACACTTAGTGAAACCTATGCACCATATGAGCCTTCACCTAGGATAGTTTCGTATGAGCCACCTAGCTGCATATCATGGTTAGGCACTACCATAATACAGGATGAACACATAGGTGACATTGATGTGATGGAAGATTTAGCCGAACATGATTACATTGATCAAAAAGACCTAGGTTTTATGATCGATGAGGATGAATCTCAAGAAACACATGATGAATCTTTTGGGCTATTTGAATATAGCAGTTAGAATATTGAGGATGATCCTTATGATTCAGATATAGAAGTTGAGATGCCTAGAGAAGTACTTGAGATACTTGGGAAAATGTTAGGGTTAGATTATAATAAAACACGTGTTGAGGATATAGGTGATCTTGACACAAGGAATGATGAAGTAGAAAATCTAAGCCCACCAAGTACCCCACAAGTCCTACCATCATTTGAGGCATACACACCGCCCGTGACTTACCCGAAAGAAGTAAAAGAGACTATAGGAGCCCCTGATAGAGGTAGAGCCCTTGGACCAAACACAACTAGAGGATATAGGTTTGAATACTTATAATGATAACCTTACTCTTAGTTCTAGGGAAATTCCTAGTTTTGATGAACCGGAGCCTCAACCAAAACCGTTACCCAATCTTTCATCTTTGGATGAAAATTTAGGAATTGAAATAGGTCCCGATCCACCCATCAAACCATATAGTCCGGGTAATCTTAGGATGAAGGTAGTGGACTCTAAGCCTTGTAGAGGGGAAGCCAATATAGGAGTGGAAAATGACCTTACATGCTTACATCAACCATTTATGATTGATCACAAGAAACATTATGGGTTTAAACCGGGTTTATTAGGTCAAGATGGATCCCGAACTAGTAATCTCTCAAAGTTGATAGAAAATGATCCATTTCTGAGAGAAAATCTTAATCCACCCATTAACCCGATTGGATTAGGTAAGGTTATGATGATAGGAGCACAGCCCTTTGAGCATATAATTCATCCACCACTCTTTCCACACGTGGCATATTTCCACCCTAAGCGTGTGTATTGCTACTATCACCCGCACTTAATCCTAAGTGTAGGGAAAACTTCTCTTATTTTCGTTAAATAAGGGTAAAGTCAGGCTCGTGACTCGAACAAAAATAAGCGCTTATTGGGAGGCAACCCAAGCTTTATTTATTTTTTTTTTTGTTTGTTTGTTTATTTGATTTTATTTGTTTCCGTATGCATGTTTTATTTTTGTTGTTTGTGGCTCATGTTTCAAAGTAAATTATGAAAATGCTTTATTTTGTTTTTAACTTCGTCTTAATTACATATAAAGGTATTTTGCAAAAGCTAAGTGCAAGGGGAAACCCCAAATATGGTTTTAAGAAACAAAATTGATCATGATTCTCCACAATATTAAATGGACATGTATATTCCTAATTGTTTGAGTCAAATGCTTGTATCGAGTCATAATGATGTTTTGCAGGATTTTCTAGGAAGTAAGGCATAAGTTTTTCTAGAAAATTTCCTGAAAACTTAACATAAATATTTCTGCAGGTCACTTCTGACGGCGTCAGGAAGAAATTCCTGACGGCGTCAAGTGTAAAAATCTGGAAATTTTGCTAGTTTTGTTTTTCTAACGGAGTCTTAAAGTTTTTGTTAATTCTTTAGTTTTATAAACTCCATGGAATCTGCAAACATTCATTCCACAAGCATTATATCTTACATTATTTTCTAGCATATATAGATTGCCGCCGATTTTACGCGAGGTTGCCTTGTTTGTTTTCTCAGGTTTAACAGGTTATGTATGACAAGAAGAAGATTTATATTCTGGAAGGGAAGCTTTGATTGTTCATTTTCTTGGAGGAAGATCTAACCTTGTTACCACACTATCCATACCGAGCGAATCAGGGGAGTATTTGATTTCATTCTTTTACCTGTTTTACTTTTACATTCTTTAATTGAACATTGGGGACAATGTTCATCCTAAGTGTAAGGGGAGGGTAAATGATGATACCTTATAGATAAACTTTCACTTGAGTTTGGTTGTTCGATGGTAGGTGTGTAATAAAACTAAGAGAAATACTTGTTAGTGTAATTTTAGCGCCAAATTTAAAATTTTTTACAACATTTAGAAATGAAACATTAGCCTTAGCAAGCGTCTCATGGATAGGAGTTGTATGACTAGCACAAAACCGTATCATTCAAAAAAATTTTCCACCCAAATATGTGAGGTTCGCCTTTAGATTTGATAGGAAAAACATTTACTATTAGTGCTTATGAGTGTACCGGTAGCATTTAGATTCTAGAACTTGCGTTAGTGATGCATCCCGAGACCGCTAGTGAGACTACATTCGTGTAGTAGGATTTACTACATGATAAGAGGCATTAGGATCACCCTTGTGTTAAACCCCGTATCATAATTACTTGACCATTTAAGTCATATTACTTGGCTAGTTAAGTCAACTAATTTTCCCACACCCTTAGCGTTGTACTCATTTTTAGTACACGAAACCCCTAGTACACCCCTCCGAGCCTATCTTTTCGTTTCTAACTTTAAGCATCTTACTTAAAGGAAGAATTTGTTACACCCCACTTAAATGTACAACCAAATTGCCTTAGCCTTTCGTGTATGCACTCATCTTTAGTGCATTATTGTTATTTGTTTAAACCCTTAGTTAATTATCTAATTGATTACATGGTTGCTAAGTCGAGTCATGTCCTTGTACATATTGTTTTGGGATGATTGGGACTCATGGGTAAAGTACTATTGTTATGGAGTAATGGGGAAGAACATTATATATTACCCCAATATGTGCATTAATCTTAAAAGTACTCCAAGTGTTTTGATTATCTTGATTCGAGTCATTAGATTAGTTTATTGTAAAGTATGTAAAAATTCAAGTGTAAGGGGAATGTTCATCCCCTATGATGTAAAAAAAAATCAAAAAAATTAAGAAAAAGAAAAAGAAAAAAATAGAAAAAGAAAAGAGAAAAAACATACGGACTACCATCCCGTTTCATTCTATGTTTGTTTTATGTTTTTGTTATTTTTGATTTATTAGCTTAAGTCGAGTCTAGTCTTGGCTTAGCAACACCATATTGTACATGTAATTTACCAAGATGATTAACTCGCCACCAGTAAAGATTGCCTATATCCAACAAAACCGTGTATTCCATATCCCTACACCTAACGTTATAACCCTTTAAAAGACCTCTTTGATAGTTTATCCTAGGTGCTTACGCCATGTGGTGGAGGTTTGATCCTTCTTCAAGCCTATGGTAATCTATTTTGCTATGACAGGTAGTGAGAGATATTTTCCATTTCCATATTGTGATATATACTTTATAACACCCGAGAGATGTGAGTATCTAAACACTATTTGTGAGGTGCTAGTGTATGACCTCCGTGCTTGTCTTTGGTCTTTAGTGGAACGATTATTTGTTGTAATTACTTTTATATTAGTGTTAAATGACCCCTAACTTGTCTTTTGATTAGAATAAAAGCGCATTTGCTTGAGGACAAGCAAATCTCAAGTGTAAGGGTATATGATGAGGCAAAAAATGATCCATTTTTAGGGGGTCATTTAAGCCGGAATTTGAATTTATTTGATCAAATATTGCCCTAAATCGTTCCTTTTGTGATTTTAGGTACTTTGGGAGTGAATTCTGGAAAAGGAAGCATTTTGGACGTTTTTGGAGCATAAAAGTGAAGAAAACGGCAAAGTCTTAATTTTCCTTGCTGGGAACAGTACCTTACAGTGTCAAGAACATTTTGACGACGGCGTCAAGAGCAAAAATGGTGACGGCCCAGTGAAAACGTGACGACATCAAATCAAGGCCGTCAAGAGTAAAAATGGTGACGGTCCAGAGCAACAATACACATGACGGCGTCAGATCTGGATCTAGGCAATCCGATTATATTTTTGGCGGCGGGTTGACGGCGTCAGAACTTTCTTCTTGACGCCGTCACCTTAGTAAATCTATATATAGTCTTTGTAATTTTCATTCTAAAAGAGAGGAGAATTTTAGGGTCGACTTGAATAAACCCTAGCTCGTTTTTAACAGTATTTTCAAGGGTTTTCACCCCTTGAAACCCTTCATGTTCAATTGAGATAAGTATCCTTTCAATTCATTCAATATGTCTATGTGTTGTTTGAATATATCTTACACTTGTCTTGATTTTAACATGCTAGGCTAGATCTCTTTTGTGTTTGCTTAGATGTAATGAAACCTAGATGTTGATTATAGGTTAATTGCTTGTTTATAGTTGTAATGGATGAATGATTTCGATGTTAGGCTTAAGAAAACTGGCAGACTTCCATTGTGTGACATGCTTGAACGTCTTAAGAAACATGAACCGATGCGTACTAGGTTTTTATGGTTGTATTTAATGCATGAGCGAATTCTAGTGATCCCATGTTAGGAGCTTCTTGCAGACTCGACATAGGAGTGAAGTAGGAGCTTATAGAGTTGGGGAAGTATGTACGCCACCCCACGATTGCTATTAAGGAATATAACCCGTCATCCACGCAACTATAACAAACAATTAACCTGTAAAAGATATCTAGGGAGTAGTGAAATCTAAGTAAACACAATTCTCCCATCTATTGTTCACACCATATTAATAATTAGTTTAATTTACATTTCTGTCATTTTATTTTGATTGCATCTTTAGTTATTGGGTTAGTTGACTAGCAACTAATTCCGCTCACTCCTCTAAAAACCGAGATTTTTAATTGCTTTTTATAAAATATAAAAATACAAAAAGAATCATCTCTCACCTCTAGACCTAGTTCTTAGGCTTTCTAATCCTAGCGACACTATTCCTAAGTTGAACGATCAATCCCCCAGTACTTGTCACTATACTATACTACAACGATCAGGTACACTGCCTGGTGGGGGTTGTAAGCTTCTCGAGATCCCCCAAGAGGTAAAGCCTGGTGCAATTCCCACGCATCAATTCCTGACGCCGTCAGAAGTGACCTGCAGAAATCTTTACGTTAAGTTCCCGTAAAATTTCTGGAAAAAATTATGTCCTACTTCCTGGAAAATCCTGCAAAACATCATTATGACTCGATACAAGTATTTGACTCTAACAAATACTAATACACATGTTCATTTAATATTGTGGCGAATCAAGATCAATTTCGTTCTTAAAAACAAATTTGGGGTTTCCCCTTACACTTAACTTTTGCAAAATACCTTTATATGAAGTTAAGACGAAGTTAAACAAAAAAATAAAGCATTTTCACAATTTAGTTTTGAAACATGATCAACCAACAATAAAAATAAAGCATGCATACATAAACAAATAACAATCAAATAATTAAAAATCACACAAAACATGGGTTGCCTCCCAAGAAGTGCTTTTCTTTATTTTACGAGTCTTGTAGCTAGACTCAAGGTCATGGGCTATCCTATATGTGTGAGCTCCTCATTGAGGACATCTTTGGGATCCAACTTGGGTTTCAACTTCCTATCGGTTTTCTTGGTACGTTATGAACTTTCAAACTTTTCTCCATCCGGATCATATAGAACCATCTTCATATGCCATGATCCGTCACCTTCCTTAGGTGGCTTGTCCCACTTCCATTTACACTTATCCCTTTCTCTTTTCCACTTGTTCATCTCTATGTTAATAGGCATTACGCATAAGAACTCAATCATTTTCCTAAAGACTAGGGGATCCTCGAAAGAGTCTAGTTCCTCATCTCTAGCTATGACTTGTTCCACCGAATGTGTTTTATCGATGAAATCTTTTTCTAGATAGAATGGGTGTTGAGGTCTTATAAAGTGTCTTTCTATCCAAGGCCATATCTAGATGGTCTCCTATTCATCTCTACCCAATGTGGTGTCGGTTCGTCCTCACAATCGTAGCTATGCTTCCTAGCATCATAAACCGACCAAGTATCACCTTCTCCTACCGCTATCTTAGACTCCTTACAATCTATCATGGCACTAGCGGTTGCTAAAAATCCTCTTCCTACTAACAACGGGCATGTAGTATCACTAACCATATCTAGGACATGAATATCCACTAAAATAGTTAACTTTCCTACGTGAACCACTACATCCTTGATCATTTCGACCGGATGAGCAATACTTCCATCCGCTAGACCAATTAGTACTTCCGTCTCTTCTAAATTTCCTAGCTTAATAGTGGTGAAAAGGGATAAGGGAATCAAGTTGAGGCTTGATCCTAAGTCGGCTAGTGTGTCGAAAGCTTCAGATTTTCCTATCTTACAAGGCAAAACAAATATACCCGGATCATCAAGCTTCTTGGACAACTTGTTTTGAATTAAGGCGGTCCCATTTTTACCCAATTTAAATTTCTCATATTTTTCTAGTAGGGCACTATAGTACGGAGCACGGGCTAAGAGATCAATGACGGGGCGTTCAAGGTGGAGCTCCTTGAATTCATCGTCAAGGTCTTGTGTAGGAGGTGTTTCAACTATGTTATTGACCGGTTTGATATCGGATGTTTTATTCAATTGGTCCTTTTGAAGGATTTGGGTTTGCTTGAAACACGTGCTCATTGCTTTGACCGAATAGTATTGTGGACAAGAAGTAGGTGACGAAACCGATGATATGGCATTAATGTTTAGTTTCGGGTTCTTGACCGTGTCGCTTGGGAGTGCTCCCATTTCTCGGTCATTGAGAACTTTTAACAATCTGTCTATTTTGGTGGTCATCTCACTTTGCTTTTGTTTGAAATCGGCTTCAAGCTTAGATATGCGAGCTTCTTCAGATGCCATAAACTTGGACATCAGTCCTTCAAGATTATTGGTACTACCATAGTTATTGGAAGGATTGTTGTTGAAAGTACGGTTAGAGGGTGGGCCGGTTGGTTGGTAACGATTAGGTGGATTGGAAGAATTGTTTTGGTTTTGTTTCCACCTAAGATTCGGGTGATTTTTCCAAGAAGGGTTGTAGGAATCACCGTAAGGGTTTGGCTCGGGTTTGAAAGTGTACCACTTGTCTCCCACTTCATCGGTACGCGAGGATGCGTAATCCGTAAAAGGTTGTCCGGGGAGTTCCATGCAATCACGAGTTTCATGGGGACCACTACATAATTCGCATGAAGAAGTGATTTTGTTCACTTGGCTTGAAGGCTTAGGAGCTTTGTAGGATTTCATGAGAAACTTGACTTGGTCCTCAAGTTCCATGATCCTACGGTCGGGAGTGCTAGAATTGTTCGAAGGCAAAGATATTGCCTTGACCATTTTGTTCAAATCACGGGGATCATTCCAACTTTTGTTGTCATAGAGAGCAAGATCTTCTATGAGTTCCCATGATTCTTCCACACTTAGATTACGTAGCTTGCCACCGGCCGATTGGTCAATGGTTCTCCTTGTGGAGAGGTCGATATGGTCATAGAAGATTTGGACTTGGAGCCAAAGATCTATGCCATGATGAGGGACTTTTTGGAGTAAGTCCTTAAAACGAGTCCATGCTTTATATAGAGTTTCACCTTGACGTTGTTGGAACATCAAGATGTCATTTCTAAGCTTGGTAGTTCTCCCCGTTGGGAAAAATTGAGCAAGGAAACGAGTGGTGAGATCATCCCATGAGGTGATGGATCCCACGGGTAAACGTGCAAGCCATTGACTAGCTTGATCACGTAGAGAGAATTGGAATAGGCGTAACCGGGTCGACTCTCTAGTTGTAACATCAAGGTCTATAGAATGTACGATTTTAAGGAAATCCTTGAGATGTTGATTAGGATCTTCGGAACGAAGTCTATGGAATGCACATCCGCTTTGCACCAACCGGATGGTGTCGGATCACAAGGGGGACACATTGGCTCCTTGAGTGAGCTCAATAGTGTTTCGATAGCCTTGGTGGCTAGGACGGGAATACTCTCCTAAGGTTCGGGGCCTAAGAGGTTGGTTTGCTAGTGGTGGGTTTTGTGGGTGGTTTTGTTGTGGTGGGTTGATAGGTTCAAAGAGATTACCACCTTCCATGATGTCGGATGGTAAAGGTTACAAACAAAGACACGAAGAAATAAGATAGACTAAAGAAAACCTAAAAATAAAAATAAAATCTTACTAGAAAGGAATCTAGCAAGTAGACCTAATAAAAAGAAATCCTAACCTAGACAATAACTATTCCCCGGGCTGCGGCGCCAGAAACTTGATACGTGGGAATCGCACTAGGTTTTACCTATCGAGGGATCTCGAGAAGCTTACAACCCCCACCAGGCAGTGTACCTGATCGTTGTAGTATAGTATAGTGATGCTAATTCACGTAGCACCCCGAAAGCTTGTAAGTCTTCCGCTGTATCAAATTTTGGGGGTGTTACATCTTGGGAGGCAACCCATGTTTTTAATTGTTTGATGTTTTTATTTTATTTGTTTGTTTGTTTCATATATGCTTAATCATAATTGTTAAAATTTCATGTTTCAAATAATTTGTGAAAATGCTTTATTTTGTTTTAACCTCTTCTTAATTGCATATAAAGGTATTTTACAAAAAGATAAGTGTAGGGAAATTTATATTTTGTTAAAAAGAACGAAAATTCAAACATGTAAAATTCACAATTCATGATTAGCATATTTTCTATCTTGTTTGTGTGTCAATACTTGTGGATATGTTTTATGAGTTCCTATTTGTAATTTATTCCACAAGTATCCTATCCTTTTATTGTTTTGTATTGTTTTTATTTCTATGTCTGGAATTGCATCTAGTTGTGGTTTTTCTTTGTTCGGTTTGATGCTTTGGTTTTTGTGTTTGTTGATTGCAGGTTATATTGGACAAGAAGATGATTACATTTCTAGAGTGGAGCTTATCATGTTCATTCTCTTGGAGGAAGATTTAACCATGTTATCACATCGTCCATACCGATTGAATCAGGGGAGTATTAGTTTCTTTCATTCTCATTTTATTTAGAACATTGGGGACAATGTTCGGTTTAAGTGTAGGGAGGGTAAATTAGGATGCCTTAGAAACTATAACTCCACTTGATTTTTTGTTTTGTTTGAAAGTAAATGTGTAATAAAGCTAAGAGAAATACTTGTTAAGGCAATTTTAGCACCAAATTTAAAATTTTTTGCAACATATAGGAGTGAAAATTTAGTCTTAATAAGCGTCTCATGGATAGGAATTGTATGACTAGCACAAAAACCATACCACTCAAAAATTTCCACCCCAAAAATGTGAGGTTCACCTTTAGATCTTTAGGAAAAAGCATTCATTCTTAATGCTTGTGAGTGTACTGGTAGTATTTAGATTCTAGAACTTGTGATAGCGATGCATTCCGAGACCGCTAGTGAGACTACATTCGTGCAGTTAGGATTTACAACAGGATAAGAGTCATTAGGATAGCCCTTGTTTTACACACCTGTAATATAATTACATTGACTTCATAGGTCAAGTAATTCTCCCACACCTTTGCGTTGTAATCATTTTTAGTACACGATACCCCTTGTACACCCCTCCGAGCCTATCTTTTTCGTTTCTAACTTTAAGCATTTTACTTAAAGGTAGAATTTGTTTACAATCCACCCCAAATGTACACCCAAATCGCCTTAGCCTTCCTTGTATGCACTCATCTTTAGTGCATTATTGTTATTTGTTTAAACCCTTTGTTAGTTGTCTAATTGATTACATGGTTACTAAGTCGAGTCATATCTTGTACATATTGTTTTGGGAAGATTAGAACTTATGGGTAAAGTACTAGTGTAATGGAGTAATGGGGAAGAACAACATTTATTACCCCCATATATGCGTTAGTGTTTTAAAGTACTCCAAATGTTTCGATTATCTTAATTCGAGTCTTTATTTGATTATGTAAAAGTTCAAGTGTAGGGAGGAAATGAGCTCCTTTTGATGTATTATTTTGGATGGTAGAGTAAAAGTGTATGCAAAAAAAATAATAATAAATAAATGAATAAATAAATAAATAAAATAAAATAAATATACAAAGAAAAGAGAAAAACATACGGGCTACCATCCGTTTCTTTTATTTATGTTTAAGTTAAATAGTGTCTTGAAAAAAAATCCAAAAAGAGTCGTAGTTAGTTCAAGTTGAGTCGAGTCTTGGCTTAGCAACGCCTCATTGTACATGTAGTTAACTAAGACAATTGACTTACCACCAGTAAAATATCCGTTTATCCAACAAAACCGTGTTTTCTATATCCCCTACACCTCACGTTATAACCCTTTCAAAAAACCTCTTTGATAGTTTATCCTAGGTGCTTACGCCAAGTGGTGGAGGTTTGATCCTCTCCCAAGCCTATGGTAATCTAGGTGCTATGACAGGTAGTGAGAGATGTTTTCCATTTCCATATTGTGATATATACTTTATTGCACCCAAGAGATGTGAGTATCTAAACACTATTTGTGAGGTGCTAGTGTATTATTTCCGTGCTTGTTTTGGTTGAAGTGGAACGATTATTTGTTGTAATTACTTTTATATTAGTGTTAAATGACCCCTAGCTTGTATTTTGATTAGAATTAAAGCGCATTTGCTTGAGGACAAGCAAATCTCAAGTGTAAGGGTATTTGATAAGACAAAAACTGTACCGCTTTTAGGTGGTCATTTAAGCCTAAATTCGAGATTATTTGATCAATTACTACCCTAAATCGTTCCTTTTGTCATTTTAGGTACTTTGGAGAAGAAATAAGGAAAATAAAGCATTTTGGACATTTTTTGGAGCGAAAAAGTGAAGAAAACGACAAACTCTCCAAAAATCTATATATAGTTTTCTATTTTTCATTTGTTAAGGGAGGAGAACTTTGGATAGTTTTAGAGAAACCCTAGCATGAATTTTACCTTACTTTTAAGGGTTCCAAACCCTTTTTTCATCCATGTTTGATTGAAGATAAGTTTTCCAATAATCATTCAATATGTGTATGTGTTGTTTGATTCTATCTTATGCTTGTCTTCTCTTTAACATGCTAGGCTAGGTTTTCTTTGTGTTTGCTTAGATGTAATGAAACCTAGTTATTGATTATTGGTTGGTTGTTTGTTTATAATTGTTGTGGATGAATGATATCAATGTTAGGCTTAAGAAAACTGGCAGACTTCCAATTGGTAACATGCTTGAATGTCTTAAGAAACATGAATTGGATGTGTACTACGATTTTAATGGTTGTATTTAATGCATAAGTAACTACTAAGGAGGCCATGTGATGAGTGCTCAAACACTCATCATTTTTGGTCAATCTGAACTGCAAAAACATACAAAAATACTCAGTAATGCATCAAAATACTAAAAATATTTCAAAATTGTGTTTTATATGTTTTAGATGCAAAATGAGTAAAAACAAATGAAAAACGTACAAAGTTTGCAAAATTGGCAGTTTCAGTCCCTCAACTTTCAACATTTGACAAAATCAGTCCCTGTGCATTAATTTTGAAAGAAAAGTCAATCCAAGTCTTTTATAAGTGAAAAATTATCAAAAACGATCCTTGGATAAAAAGTTTTGAAAATTTACATTTTGGTCCCCTAATGTTTCAACAATTGGCAAAAATGGTCTCGGGTGTTTTTAAAATGGAAAATTTACATTTTGGTCCCCTAATGTTTCACCAATCCCATAAGTCAACCCCCAACACTCATCATTACCTTTCCCCTCCCCTCCTCCAACTCAGAATCCCACTACAATAACTTGGCGCTTAAAATGAATCAAGGGTTGAGATGAGAACAGAGTAATCCAATGGATGATGTTTGTACAACAAACAATAATCAGCAAAAGGACAAGGAACCCAAGAGGAGCTGATGAGAAACCCTAGTTTTATTTTTTTAGTATAAATAGAAAAATGTGTATCCATTTGAGGGCAGTAGGTAATTTAGGGTAGAAATTAGGTTTAGTTTAATTTTAAAGCATTGTTAAGCTCTTAATCTCAGGTTATAAACTTTTTTTTTCTGTAATTCAATAAAAATTCTAAGATTTTCTTACCTTAGGTCACTATGGCAACTATTTAAATTCTGCTTATTTGTGTTTAGTTAGTGTATGCATCTGCTTATTATTGCTCGTTATAGCTAAGTGGACATGTTGTAGTTTTAGTATTTATGGTTTAGAAAGTTTTTGCAAATCTTCTCACGTTAGCTGTTAGCCTTAGCCTATAACTGCTCATCTATTGCCTTTGCTTATTTCTGTTTAAGAGTTGTTGGTTTATACTTATTTATGCTTACCTTAGCAGTATATAAGCTTGTTGATCTGTTTCATGGTTTAAATCACCACATTGCTTTGTAAAATCGCTAAATCTGTGGTATATAGGGGTGTTTGGATTGGCTAGTTACACTGTTTGAGTGTTAGTTTTTGTTGTTAGAATTAGTTGAGACATGTTCCAGTGGGTATCTTTAGTTCATTTAGGTCAATAAATACTTAGGTCTTGTGGTAAAAAGAAATATAATCTCCAAATTGCTTATCTGCTAAACAGTTTAGGTATTAAGCTAGCATACTTAGGTTATTAGGTTTAAAATCTTGTTTAGCCTACTGAAAATAGTTGCATTGAAGCTTATTATAACTTATTTAGTGAATTAGGATCAGTGTAATCTCACTTAAGTCAATTTTCAAGAAAAGAGAAAAAAGTCAAATCTCACATCTGTTAAAATGGTATGAGACTCTAAGGCTAATGTAGGGTTCCATATAGATCAGAGATTGTGTATTATTGTTGATTTGTGATATTTGGTGGTCTGTGTGAGTGAATCAAAAAGAAAATTGTATTTTGGAAGTCTTTCGCTTATTGAAAATAGATCTCAAAACAGCACCTCAGGCCTGTTCATGCCCTGCACCCAGATGTCACTTCTGACCCATTTCTTTAGTAGCTCATATCTGCTAATTTGTGGAACATTCTTTTTTATTTTTGTTGATTTAAGTACCACTAGTACTGTTTAGTTGCATGTGCTTTTTGTTTGCCCCCTTAGTGCTTAATTTCCATCTTATTTTGTGTCCCAACTTACCCCATTACCCACTGTTACCCATTTGCAGCCTAGGATAGGTTGTGTTTGATTTATACTTTTTAGCTTTTCTTTATTGCTTATTCTGTTCCCCTAGCTTATTAGGCCCTTCCCTAATTTAAGGTTACTTTAGTTTCCTTAGATAGCTTATCAGTTGGTGATTTAGAATTTTAGATTGACTGATCATTTGTTCCCCTGCACCAGTGTGCATAAGCCCATTTCACAAGCTCAATTTTAAGCCCATACAAGCTCTATTTGATCTGAGATTTGGTTTATATGTTCCTTGCTAGTCCACTTTTATGTTTGCATAATTTGTAGATCTTAGCTTGTAGCTGATTAGCTTGTGCTCTAGCTTGAACATGCTCCCTTAGGCCTGCAGCCTTGCACATTTCAGTTCTGTCTCATACAATCAGTTTCATAAGCTTGTATAAGCTCATCTATTGCACCTTACTGTGTGAATTGTGGTTATTTTGGGAAGCCCATTGTACCAGCTTATTGGTTCAAAGCTTGCTTTGGATTCTTGAGCTCATATGCATAGCTTATTTTACCTCTCAAAGTGCCCTTTTGGACTGCTTTATCTGCCTATGTGCTCAGTTGTGGAATTGTTAGCATAAGCCTGTAGGTTGTTGAACTTGTTCTAGCTTGTTTGTTTGTGATCCCTTAAGCTCGTTTAGTGGTATTTAAGTATACTTAAGCTTGTCCCTTAGATTCTAGCTTGTTAAGTTTTCTAGTAACTTAAAGTATTTCAAAAATCTCATTTTAGTTTCCATGTTGTTCACTGTTGGAATAATAAGCTTGTTTTAAGCTTATTTCAGCCTTTCACTTCAAAAGTTTTCATAAAAGTCTGTTAATATAAGTTGTTAATAAGTTATGTAAAAAGAAAAACTGAAAAAAAAAATATTCGCAAAAAAGTGGGTTTTATGGGATTCGAACCTGGGACCTAGCAAACACACGAACACAACCATACACACAAACACCAACTGCCCTTGGGACTTTTTCAATTATTCTTTGCAAAATTTATTACTTAGCACCTTTCTTTCCTATTTGCTTAATTTAGCTTAATCAGATTTCATGTGCTTATTTCCTGCTTATTTGCTACTGTACCACAACCTTTTTTATTTTTCCTAAGTAACTATTAACTTTTAGTATTTGCTCAAAAAGTTTCAGAATTTTCCAAAATAGTTTAGTATTTAATATAATTAAAATAGTTTAATTAGGTATTAAATAAATAATAAGTAATTAATTATAGAAATAGCTTATTTATAAGTACTTAGGAAATTTTATATTTTTATTAAGTTTCTGTTATATTAATGTACTTATAGAAAAAGTTTTATAATTTTAACTTTCCATTTAGTATTTATTATAATTAAATTAGTTTAATTAAGTTTAATTAGTAATTAATTAATAATAAATAATTAAAAAGTCAAAAAAAATAATTTTCTTTTTTCTAAAATTTTCTTTAATCATTAGGCTCGTAAAAATATAATTTTCATGTCCGTAGGGTTTGCGTAGCATAAATTTCACTTTTTATTTCGCGCACTCGCGTGTTATTTAAATAACTTTTACGTTTTTAAATTTAGATTACGTTAGTAAAAGTAGTTTGTAACATAAAGAAAAACCAAAACATAAAAAAAAGTGATAGCTTTTATTTAAGCCCTTTTGGCTTATTTTTCTGCTTATTCATAAGCAACTTCTGATTTTAAGTTTTTAGATTACATTTTAGGTTAATTAGGTTTCGCGTAATTGTTAACATAGTTTGTTTAGATCGTTCTCATTCGTATTTCCTTAGTGTAATAATTCAAACTGTTATATACCCTTTCCTGTCCAAATTCACCCGATCACAAACCCGTTTTGATTACCATCACACGTCGTCGTGACATAACGACCCGGGGAAACCCCTATACTTCCGTGGAGATTTGGTCTGAGATGTTTGACTTAGTTGACCATTCACCTGGTCAATTTAGGTTGACCGTTTGGGACCAATCAAATTTTGGCGCCGCTGCCGGGGAGGTCGTGCGCGTTATTCTAAAATGGTTTACAGATTAGTGAATCTGGATATACACTCATTGTATATTTACCATCCTTTGTTCTTATTTTCTTATTATAAAAACAAAACGGTTCCCGAAAACATTTTAAAATTAGTTTTCAACGAACACAAAAAACACAAAAAGATTTTTTTTCTCAATTGTACAAAATGTTTTCCAAAAACTCCAAAAATATTCACCTTTACCCTCTAACATCTTTGATTCTTCATTCCTACCCCTCTATGAACCTTTGATTCTTGCCTATGTCGTATCCATACCATTTGGGTTGCCAATGGTGTGGTGGTCCTCATAATGGTGGGAATTGTCCTAGCTGTAGCATGGTAGAGTCAGGAGATGGGGGTGTCTATAACCAAGCTCCCTATCCTTACCATGACACATCTGATACATTCTACCAGCCACCACATCATGAGATACTGACATATCTGTGTGAGTTTTGTGGAGGTCCTCACCAAGGATTTGAGTGTCAAGTCGGAAACACGTTTGTCTATGAACAGTTTTCGAGAGGCAATCAGAAATTTGGTTATGACCAATACCCATATGATTCACCAAATCTGCCACAACAATCATTTTGTTGTGATTACTGTGGAGGTTCACACTTCAGCTCAGATTGTCAAACGGGGAATCCATATCCTTGTGACAATTTCGACACACCTTATTGTGACCAACCTCCACAGTACGATATGATTCAAGCAACTTCTCAATACTCGCAAGACCTTTGTCTAGAGGTTCTTGAGAAATTTAAAGAACTTAAGGAGGAGTTGGCTAATATTTCGCTTCGCCATGCTCAAAGTTCTTCTTGTGCGTATTGTGGGGGTCCTCATGATGATTTTTAATGTCAACCGTATTATAAACCTGAACATTGTTCTAGTTCTGATACATCCGGTTTTGACACATCCTCACCCCCACAATTTCCACTCATTCAATATTCCCGTGGGAAATCCATGGAAGAATTACTTGCAGAAAAACGAGAAGCTAGAAACAAAAAGAGTATGGAGGAATTACTTGTCGAAGAACAAGCAGCTATAAGACGTGCCAAATTTCGTAAAGCTGCCCTTCTAGACTGTGATGATGATAGTGATAATGAAGACACCCTTGATATCCTTCAAATTTATAAGGGTTCGTCAGATTCATCATTTGTGATTCCTCCCATTGAAAATCAGGGAGAAAATAATGAGACGGGGAAATTACTAGCAGAAGATCAAATGGAAATCGTAAAATCCATGAATGCTAGCTCCTCTCCACTCCCTCAATCTGTTGTTATCACACCCGAAGTTCACACTCACTCTCTAAACATGGGGTATGAGCATCTTAGCACTGTTCCTAATAAGGAATCGGACGAATTCATAAAGTCTAGTGTTGAGAACCTTGTCCCAATCCCGAGAGAATCACAGGGAACTTTTGATCATGTGTGTGATTTACTTTACCCTCTTGAGTGTTCAAACGATCATTTTGAGACTTTCTCAGATTTTAATGATGATTGTACATCTCATGGAGACATTGAGTATATTGAGGCATCACTCCCACATTTTGATGCTGATCCTCTTCTTGAGGAGTTCGCCGATGAACTTACTCACATCAATCCACTTTCATTGGAAAGTGATGATGGTCTCCTCGATTTCGAAGCCAATCTGGGAGAAATTGAAAGTCTCCTATATCATGATCCGTCACTCACTTCTGATCCCAATAGTCCAATAGAGAATGATAATCACTTTGTTCCCGAAGCATTCAATACTACTCTCACCAATCCTCTATTTGAATTCGAATCTGAATTCACTTTGATTTCTGATAATTCACTCTTTGATATTCAGAATGAGGATTGTGACGAGTCCACAGTGGAACATGAGTTCACAGATTTACATCTTGTGAAAGATTCTCTTCATGAGGAGTTCTCCGGTGAACTCACTCATCATATCATGACTCCTCCGGAGTTTGATAGCCCGGGGGGAGATGCACTCAATCATGAGAATTTGCAAATTCCCACCCACCCTCCCGGGACGTTTTTGAGCTTAACCCTTAAAATCCAAATTCAGGCTAATGAGCCTGATCTCGAGGAAGAAGATCAAATCATGATTTTCTTCCTTTTCTTCTCCTATAAGGTGACTTCTCCTGTTCTTCACTCCTTAGGGAATGAAGATATTATCTTTGACCCCGGCATCACCGCTTATAGTTTATACTATTTAAAGCTGGGTACTTATCTCATCGGTGTGGAACTTTCACGTGCTTCAAATGTTTGTCCAAACATCTTGAATGAAAGTCCGATGGAGATTATCTCTTCCACATCATGCTTCCCCAAGGACAAATGAATTCGGGGTCGAGTCAAGCTAGCGACTCGGTAAACAAAAACAGTAGCATGTACTTAGGGTTTTCACCCTAAGTGTGGGGGAGTTACCCCTACTGTGGTTACAAATAAAGTGAAAAAAATGGTGTTTTCCACATTTAGCTTGTAATGTTGCCCTTTTACGTTCAAAGAGTCGGCATAATAGCCGGGACTTTGAATATTGAGGACAATATTCATTCTAAGTGTGGGGGGTATTTCGCTATTCTAGCGAATTTTATCACATTTTACTATCTAATACCCCCATTTTTGGCAAAAATTAAAAAAAAAAAATCACTTGAGCTTCAAAAATTTTTGTGGTTATCAGTCCGCCATGTCTAACCGACAAAAGGATTGGCTAACCCAGGAGCAAACGGCTCTTGGTAAAGATATCTCAAATCCGTTGATGGCTTGCAATTTGCCCAAAATTGTATGGTAAATCAACTCGCCATAACCAAAAAAGTGAATGAGTTGGCTAGCCCGCAAGATTATGGCTTGTGGTAAAGGCAGTGGAAAAACCATAATTGGTAATCAGCTCACCAAGATGTTGACTATTCCATCAAAAGGTTGGCTAGTCCAGAAGCAAATGGCTTTTGGTAAAGACAAATCAAATCCGTTGACAGCTGGTGATTTGCTCAAAATCACATGGTTATCAAGTGGACCATAGTTCTTAGTTGAACTGATACATTTGGCTACTCCAGAAGTAATGGCTTTTGGTAAAGAGATTAAAATCCATTAAGTTTTCAAAACAGTTTATTGCTAGAGACTAGCAATAGTTTAGTGTGGGGGATTGATGAGTGCTCAAACACTCATCATTTTTGGTCAATCTGAACTGCAAAAACATATAAAAACACTCAGTAATGCATCAAAATACTAATAATATTTCAAAATTGTGTTTTATATGTTTTAGATGCAAAATGAGTAAAAACAAATGAAAAACGTACAAAGTTTGCAAAATTGGCAATTTTAGTCCCTCAACTTTCAACATTTGACAAAATCAGTCCCTGTGCATTAATTTTGAAAGAAAAGTCAATCCAAGTCTTTTATAAGTGAAAAATTATTAAAAACGATCCTTGGATAAAAAGTTTTGAAAATTTACATTTTGGTCCCTAATGTTTCAACAATTGGCAAAAATGGTCCTCGGGTGTTTTTAAAATGGAAAATTTTGTTTATAGTCCTTGGATTATTGGAACTTAGCTTGTTTAACCCTTATGCTTAACTTTGAACATGTGGCAGAACTCACCCCTAACTTTTTAGATTTGACACTTTTGGTCCTTGTGACTTATTTACTACAACCAAATGGACCCTATTGTTTTGTTTTAACCCAACACAACCTTTAAATATAAACTAGCCCAACAAATCCCCCACCTTGGCCCATCCAACATCCCAATCAGCCCACCCATTACCATATTAATAATAAAAACGGGGGGGGGGGGGGGGGGGTCAAACAAAAGTCAACCCCTGACCTCTTTTTTCCCTCCTTCCCAAACACACCCAGCCCCCAAACACTCTGCAACCTCCAACATGGTTGTCCCCCTCCTCCATCCTATTAGCCACCCTACACCACTCCCGTAAGTCAACCCCCAACACTCATCATTACCTTTCCCCTCCCCTCCTCCAACTCAGAATCCCACTACAATAACTTGGCGCTTAAAATGAATCAAGGGTTGAGATGAGAACAGAGCAATCCAATGGATGATGTTTGTACAACAAACAATAATCAGCAAAAGGACAAGGAACCCAAGAGAAGCTGATGAGAAACCCTAGTTTTATTTTTTTAGTATAAATAGAAAAATGTGCAGCCATTTGATGGAAGTAGGTAATTTAGGGTAGAAATTAGGTTTAGTTTAATTTTAAAGCATTGTTAAGCTCTTAATCTCAGGTTGTAAACTTTTTTTTGGTAATTCAATAAAAATTCTAAGATTTTCTTACCTCAGGTCACTGTGGCAACTATTTAAATTCTGCTTATTTGTGTTTAGTTAGTGTATGCATCTGCTTATTATTGCTCGTTATAGCTAAGTGGACATGTTGTAGTTTTAGTATTTATGGTTTAGAAAGTTTTTGCAAATCTTCTCACGTTAGCTGTTAGCCTTAGCCTATAACTACTCATCTATTGCCTTTGCTTATTTCTGTTTAAGAGTTGTTGGTTTATACTTATTTATGCTTACCTTAGCAGTATATAAGCTTGTTGATCTATTTCATGGTTTAAATCACCACATTGCTTTGTAAAATCGCTAAATCTGTGGTATATAGGGGTGTTTGGATTGGCTAGTTACACTGTTTGAGTGTTAGTTTTTGTTGTTAGAATTAGTTGAGACATGTTCCAGTGGGTATCTTTAGTTCATTTAGGTCAATAAATACTTAGGTCTTGTGGTAAAAAGAAATATAATCTCCAAATTGCATATCTGCTAAACAGTTTAGGTATTAAGCTAGCATACTTAGGTTATTAGGTTTAAAATCTTGTTTAGCCTACTGAAAATAGTTGCATTGAAGCTTATTATAACTTATTTAGTGAATTAGGATCAGTGTAATCTCACTTAAGTCAATTTTCAAGAAAAGAGAAAAAAGTCAAATCTCACATATGTTAAAATGGTATGAGACTCTAAGCCTAATGTAGGGTTCCATATAGATCAGAGAGAGTGTATTATTGTTGATTTGTGATATTTGGTAGTCTGTGTGAGTGAATCAAAAAGAAAATTGTATTTTGGAAGTCTTTCGCTTATTGAAAATAGATCTCAAAACAGCACCTCAGGCCTGTTCATGCCCTGCACCCAGATGTCACTTCTGACCCATTTCTTTAGTAGCTCATATCTGCTAATTTGTGGACCATTCTTTTTTATTTTTGTTGATTTAAGTACCACTAGTACTGTTTAGTTGCATGTGCTTTTTGTTTGCCCCCTTAGTGCTTAATTTCCAGCTTATTTTGTGTCCCAACTTACCCCATTACCCACTATTACCCATTTGCAGCCTAGGATAGGTTGTGTTTGATTTATGCTTTTTAGCTTTTCTTTATTGCTTATTCTGTTCCCCTAGCTTATTAGGCCCTCCCCTAGTTTAAGGTTAGTTTAGTTTCCTTAGATAGCTTATCAGTTGGTGATTTAGAATTTTAGATTGACTGATCATTTGTTGCCCTGCACCAGTGTGCATAAGCCCATTTCTCAAGCTCAATTTTAAGCCCATACAAGCTCTATTTGATCTGAGATTTGGTTTATATGTTCCTTGCTAGTCCACTTTTATGTTTTCATAATTTGTAGATCTTAGCTTGTAGCTGATTAGCTTGTGCTCTAGCTTGAACATGCTCCCTTAGGCCTGCAGCCTTGCACATTTCAGTTCTGTCTCGTACAATCAGTTTCATAAGCTTGTATAAGCTCATCTATTGCACCTTACTGTGTGAATTGTGGTTATTTTGGGAAGCCGATTGTACCAGCTTATTGGTTCAAAGCTTGCTTTGGATTCTTGAGCTCATATGCATAGCTTATTTTACCTCTCAAAGTGCCCTTTTGGACTGCTTTATCTGCCTATGTGCTCAGTTGTGGAATTGTTAGCATAAGCCTGTAGGTTGTTGAACTTGTTCTAGCTTGTTTGTTTGTGATCCCTTAAGCTCGTTTAGTGGTATTTAAGTATACTTAAGCTTGTCCCTTAGATTCTAGCTTGTTAAGTTTTCTAGTAACTTAAAGTATTTCAAAAATCTCATTTTAGTTTCCATGTTGTTCACTGTTGGAATAATAAGCTTGTTTTAAGCTTATTTCAGCCTTTCACTTCAAAAGTTTTCATAAAAGTTGGTGTGTATTAATTTACACACCTTTTATAAGACCAAAACCGGACTCAAATGATCAAAAACTAACCAATTATGCCAAACATGTTGTGTTTTTGCGTTTGTGATTATGCAGGTACGGATATTTAAGAAAAAGACAAAAATCATGGAAAAACGACAATCACGAGCACGGGAGTGGAAAAGAGGACGAAAGCCAGAGCCGGGGAAGAAATTTTTAGTGGTCAAAAATCAACCTTTGAGTTTCAACAAATGTCACAAATAGTCCTTGGAGGAACTTTACAAAATTGGCAAAAGAGGTCCTCGGAGTTTCTACAAATTACAACCTTGGTCCTTGGATTTTACTTGTCCTTAATCTAATACAAACCAAACCAAAAGCTGAGCCCAAATCCATAATAACAAACCAACAATCCAAGCCATGTTGCAATTCCAAATTACCCAGCCCGTTCCCTACACCACCGGTCAACACCCACAACCTTGGGTCAAATGGTCAACGAAGTCAAATCTAATAAAAATAATTACCCGTTTAAAAAACACCCGCTCCCCTTTTACCCAATTCACCCAGAACTAAGAACCCTAATACTATTCACCGTCACCCAATTTCACAATTTACCACAATTAAGGGTAAACTTGTCTAATCATTGGCCTTCTAGAAGGGAGTGATGATGTCAGGACGTGTCAGGGAATGTAAGAAACACAAATGAGCTACGTGGCAGGCTATCATTGGAAGAGACGCGTCATAATTAATCAATCCAAGGGCTGTTATTGAGAGAGAATGATTGGGAGTGATCTAAAGGCTCAGATGATGCTTGAAGAAACACACCACAGGCAATCCGTGGCCTCCTCATATCTAGAACTATCTTACTTGTAGTATAAATAGAATGCTTAGGCTAGTGATTTAGGTGTGGAGTTTTGGGTAGCAAAACTCTGCCAAAATATTTTCAGCATTGTAGTTTGTTTAATTGTAATTTCTTTTTCATTAATGAAATCAGCTTTTACTTAAATCATTTCTGCTTATTTTAGTTTACTTGTTATTGTTACAGCTTATATCTTTAAGTTTTCAGTTAATTCAGTTTGTTACATTTCACTGAAGATAGTTTTTCAATTTCAGCTTTTATTTCATTTAAATAATCATTGGGATTAGAAAATATAAAAGATAGAAGTGGTTTTAATTGAAATAAGTTTTTATTTAAACTTGTTCTTAGTTTCATCCATTAAATTTCAGATTTACAAAGTTTTTGTTAAAATAGTTTTCAGTTTTATTGTTCAAAGTTCTTTGGTCAAATAATGGTCAACAGAGAAGTTAATGGTGAACTGAGGTGTAAGTGATAGGCCAAATCAGAAGTGGAGAGTTGAGCCTATCTAGAGATAGGCTAGCATAGTGATCCCCCTCTGTTCATGCTGAGGGGGTAGAACTTTGTAAGTAATTGCTCTTTGATTCTAGTTTTGATTGCATTTGCTTATTTTTAGTATAACTTTGATTAGTACTGTTCCATTGCTTAATTAGGATATTATTGTATATGATGATTTGAAATTTGTGCTTGTTTGATTTCTTTTTCATCTGTGTTAACTTTACCTCTGAGTAGTTTAGAGATTCCTATTGATTATCTGTCATTTGTAGTTATAAAGTTTCTGAGTTACAGTTTGATTCAGTGGTGTTTGTTTATTGAATTAGTTCATATTTGAGTTAGTAGAGCTTATTTGGTCATAAGGTTTGAAGTTTGTAACTGCCTGCTTCTATTTCTAGTATAACTGAGATTTATAGGGGTGTTTGGCTTAACTAGGTTTAGAGTGGAGAAGTTGGTTGATTGTTGAATTTCTGGTTCACATTAGTTCATTTAGGTTTGTTAATGAGTTTTGAATATTAAATGCAGTAGGTTGTTTCACTTAAAAGTCAAAATAGTTTTCAAATTTCATTAACAGTTAAGTAGTTTGGTAACAGTTAGTGAGTTTATGATATTAGTTGCATTGTAACTCTAGTTAGCTTTTTATAGCTTAACTGTAGCTTAATTACATACATTAGAGTAGAATTCAGCTGTTGAAATCCAAATTAGTCAAAGCCTTAGTGTAATTCAAAAGTCAAAACTAGTGTAAATGCAGTTTTTGGACACTATTTTCATGAGCAGTCCTAGGGTATACTTTTGATTGAAAACAGATTTGGCTTGTTGATTTGTATTATTTAGTAGCTAGTTAAACATATTTAGCAAGAAAATTTAGGTTTGGAACTTATCTGCTTGTTAGGATTTAGGTTGGAGGTTGACTGTTTGAGCTTTAATATCCCCTACACCATTCAGCTTTCATTCTAGTTTAAGGCATTCATTAGTGTAGTAGTTGAGAAGTGATGTTAAGTGTTTTGCTAGTTTTAGTTATTCAGTAGTGTAGAGATCATATTGCACCCATTACATTTTAGTTTATAGCTCATTAGATACTGCTTATTGCATTTGCTTATTGTTGTTTTGAACCTGTTATTTGTTAGTAATACATAGGCTGGTTTTGTTTGATATAGCTTGTACTTGAGTTGTTTTTAGCTTACCTAAGTTTATTAGTAGTTATATGAGTGTTGTGAATGGTCTACTTATCCTAGCTTAGTCTGTTTCTCATTCTGCTTATTGTATAAGCTTAACTCTTACTGCTTATTGCTTGCTTCAATTGATTCTTTGCTATCACTATTCATATTTGAGTTTATTTGTGCTTGTTTTAATCATTTGTATCTGTGTTTAAAGTTTGGTAAAGTTTTAGTGGCAAGTGCCTATAAATAAGCACTTGCCATAAGCTGTTTAGCACTGAATCAGCACTTCTGCTCATTATTTTCTTTTCAAAATTTTTCTGCAAGTTTATTATAATATTTTAGATTTTCTGTAAATTTTTCATAATTTTCTGAGTTCATTTACTATTTTTCATAATTTCTCTTCTATTATAATCATTTTTAAATCATTTTTAATTACCAAAAATCCATAAAAAATCAGAAAAAGCTTTGAAAAATACAAAAATATTTTTAGAAATTCTTTTATAATATTTTAGAATTTTTAGAATTTAATTTTCATTTTTCCAATTTATTTTTCTATTTTTCCTTATTTTTAATTCAATTTTAATTCTAAAAATCAATTATAAACCATAGAAAATAAAAGAAAAGTCAAAAAAATATTTTTCTTTTTCTTAAAATTCTTTTTATTAGTTTAAGATTTTTAGAAAATTGTTTTATACTTGTAGGATCATTTTTTGTATATAAGTCACGTTTTATTTCGTACGTTACGTTTATTTTCGTGTTTGCATTTCCGTTTTTAACGTTTGTACATATATAGCTTGTATGTTTTTCATATTTCATCATTTCTTATCATAATTTCAATTCCAAAATCATATTTTTCACTTTACCGCTTTTCACGACATGATTTCGCGATTCGACTATTCACGACTCCATTCTTCCTTCGTTGGGAGAACGACCCGGGAAATACTTTCACCGGTATTTCTTCGGAATAATTATATACTACGAAAACACTTTATCAAAATTCTGTTAATATGAGTTGTTAATAAGTTGTGTAAAAAGAAAAACTGAAAAAAAAAATATATTTTCAAAAAAGTGGGTTTCATGGGATTCGAACCTGGGACCTAGCAAACACACGAACACAACCATACACACAAACACCAACTGCCCTTGGGACTTTTTCAATTATTCTTTGCAAAATTTATTACTTAGCACCTTTCTTTCCTATTTGCTTAATTTAGCTTAATCAGCTTTCATGTGCTTATTTCCTGCTTATTTGCTACTGTACCACAAGCTTTTTTATTTTTCCTAAGTAATTATTAACTTTTAGTATTTTCTCAAAAAGTTTCAGAATTTTCCAAAATAGTTTAGTATTTATTATAATTAAAATAGTTTAATTAGGTATTAAATAAATAATAAGTAATTAATTATAAAAATAGCTTATTTATAAGTACTTAGGAAATTTTATATTTTTATTAAGTTTCTGTTATATTAATGTAGTTACAGAAAATTTTTTATAATTTTAACTTTCCATTTAGTATTTATTATAATTAAATTAGTTTAATTAGTTTAATTAAGTTTAATTAGTAATTAATTAATAATAAATAATTAAAAAGTCAAAAAAAATAATTTTCTTTTTTCTAAAATTTTCTTTTATCATTAGGCTCGTAAAAATATAATTTTCATGTCCGTAGGGTTTGCGTAGCATAAATTTCACTTTTTATTTCGCGCACTCGCGTGTTATTTAAATAACTTTTACATTTTTAAATTTAGATTACGTTAGTAAAAGTAGTTTGTAACATAAAGAAAAACCAAAACATAAAAAAAAAGTGATAGCTTCTATTTAAGCCCTTTTGGCTTATTTTTCTGCTTATTCATAAGCAACTTCTGATTTTAAGTTTTTAGATTACGTTTTAGGTTAATTAGGTTTCGCGTAATTGTTAACATAGTTTGTTTAGATCGTTCTCATTCGTATTTCCTTAGTGTAATCATTCAAACCCTTATATACCATTTCCTGTCCAAATTCACCCGATGACAAACCCGTTTTGATTACCATCACACCTCGTCGGGACATAACGACCCGGGGAAACCCCTATACTTCCGCGGAGATTTGGTCTGAGACGTTTGACTTAGTTGACCATTCACCTGGTCAATTTAGGTTGACCTTTTGGGACCAATCAGCATGTTAGGAGCTAGTTGTCAGCTCGACATAGGAAGAGGTAGGAGATTATAGAGTTAGGGAAGATCGTACACGGCCCTACGAATGATATTAAGGAATATAACCCGTCATCCATGCAATTGTAACAAACTAATCAACTAGTAAAAGATAGCTTGGGAGTAGTGAAATCTAAGTAAACACGTTTTTGTTATTATTGTTTTTCTCCATATTTACTTTCGTGTCATTTTATTTTATTTTTTTTGCATTTGTAGTTAATTGGGTTAGTTGACTAGCAACTAATTCCGCCCATTCTTCCAAAACCCGAGATTTTTACTTGCTTTCCATAAAATATAAGAATACAAAAAGAATCATCCCTCATCTCTAGACCTAGTTTAATTAAGTTTTAACCCTAGCGAACACTATTCTGTGAGTTGAACGATCAATCCCCCGGTACTTACTACTACACTATACTACATCGGCCAGGTACACTACCTGGTGGGGATTGCAAGCTTCTCAAGATCCCTTGAGAGGTAAAACCTTTTGCAAGGTTGCAAAACCACGCATCAAGTTTTTGGCGCCGCAGCCCGGAGAATAGTTATTGTGTAGGTTGAATTTTATTTTGATTAGGTCTACTTGTTAGATTCCTTTTTAGTGAGACTTTTATTTTCATTTTATTAGCTTTCTTTAGTCTATCTTTTCTTTGTGTCTTTGTTCGTAAAAACCTTTCCATTGAATCTTTCTGTCACAACTCACCATTTCAGGTCATTTTCCGAACTTCGACAATTTACTATTCATAAATAACTATTTATCAAAACACTATTCATCATTTTACTATTCATCGTTTTGATGTCAGTTTGATATTCTAAGAAGCGTTCAAAAATTTTACTATTCACGAAACACTATTCATTTCTGGAAGAAAACACTATTCATGTGCATTGCTCATTTCATCGTAAATTTAGTTTACGGGTATTTAAATTCGCGTAACCGTATTGGTTCAGGTGCGAATTCATGCTTTATCAGTAGGGACATTTCATACGGACTAGAAATAGTCTACATGTCATCATAATAGCATTTGCATACTATACCACTCGTAGAATACTCATATTAATATTTTTGATATATTTAACGTTTTACGTATAATTATTTCTAAATAAACGCTAACACGCGATTAATAAATATAACTAACATATCTAAAAATCCCCACAATGGTCCCGATATATTTTTAAACCCCTTATAACGTCACAAAAATTATAAAATTCATTTACCCAGTATTTTGGAAATTTATTTAATTTATAACGTAAGTTTATAATAATTACGACGGTTTTCGTGAAAACTAAATAATAATTGTCCAAACGCTCAATTTTTGTACCCAACATATTTTATCATTTTTATGACTTTATTAAGTCCCGGTTAACTTCGTTAAAATTTATTTCTCCCAAACTCGGTACCCGATTATAACTAAACTAACTAATATAACACTAAAACTACACTTACACTACAACTAGTTTTCCTAATTAAATCAAGCTACTTTGCCCTCTTTTTCTTCTTGGTATAACCGGCCACATGCCCCCCCCCCCCCTAGACCTCATATACATTTTTTTAACTTCAAGTCTTAATTACCTAGTGATAATCTATTTTAAATCTCAAACAAATATCTAGATATTTCACCACATGCTCATCACTATCCATAGAAGCAAAAACCAACTTTTCTCTCATCCTCTCATCTCAAAACCCATGACCAAAATTAAACAAGAAGCAAAATCCACCATTTTTCCAAGATCAAGTTATATTTAAGTTCATTTGATGATCCTTGTTAGAGTTTTGAAATAAAAACTCAAGGTTTCTTAGGTTTTACTCATCCAAGCTCTATAATCTTTCAAAGTAAGTTGTCAAACTCTTTTTCATAATTTATTCAAGTTATTTTTATGATCATATGATTTCTATACAAGATTACATGCATATGTTAGTTTATACCACTCATTTTTGTATATTTATAACTTTAAAACCTTAGAAATGGAAACCCTTGTTAGATCTACTTGATTGATGATGTTTAAGAACCCATGACACCTTAAGAAGGTGTATGGTAGGAATAGACTGATTTGTGGTGATTGGAAGTGACTTGGGTGGGTTAGAAACTAGTTTGGAACATTAGAAATGAGTTTAGAACTTATCTAGGAACCTACTGTCCCAAAAAGCCAAATCTGGAAAACTCAGGAACTCAGGGGTAATTTTTATCCAAATGTTTAGAAACTACTTTCAAAAACGAAACTTTTGGCGAAAGAACGGATTAAAACGGGTTTATAACGAAGGAGATATGATTTTTGCAAGTTTAATGACGAAAACTATTTTTCAGAAAATTTCATGCTGTTGGACGATTTTCGTCGGACAAACCGAGGCGTTAGACGTAACCTAGAGAAGCCGAGCTATAAAAAATATATTAGTACATACTAAGACGAATCCGTGGATATAAAGAACGAGGAAAATGAACTTAAAACGACAAAGTTATACACGTTTTAAAATCGTCAAAACTATATATATATTAGTAGTCACTAATAGAAATAATAAAACTACGTACTAAATACTATATTTTCTAGATTTCTTGTTCAAGAGTTATATTCTTAACTAATGAAGTACGTATGACCCAAGGCTTAATTATACGACTACTAGACGTTATTTCAAGGTTTTCGAGGCAATGAATATAACACTAACGTTTTATATACGATATATTACGACTAGTTTTTATAAGTCTAGTTAGACTTATTTTTCCTAAGTATGGAAAACATTTGATTTTGACAATAACTAGTATTTCCAAGTTATGAGTGGTATAGGCATCATGTGCATGTGCATTCATTACATCACGTCATGATCTAAAGTAGATCGTCATTACTTATATTAGGTTGCGGCTAATATTCGCGCCTTGTTGTCTCTATCATTTCACGTCATAGTATCATCACTTCAGGTGAGTTTTCATAGCCCCGTTTTTAATTCAATACTTTGATTCCAAATCCCACGGGGGAGAATACATTGCGTCACTTATTTTTGTACATGCCAAAGTATTAAATTCCTTACATTGCTTAAGTTGCCTTATTACCACGTCTTGACAAGTCCCCTTTATTATCATAGACCGTTAATTAAAGTACGAGCGAGAGTTAGTGAATAGATCTATTGAGGGTGACTCCTCAATCCGTGTTTGGGTTGCTCCAACGGAATTTCGGATGCATTTCATGTCTAATATATTAGAGTGTCTGGTAAACACTCATTTGGGGCCAAGTAACTATGTCTAGCTTCGGGGTCATGAGCTTAAGAGCCAATGTAAATTTTATGACTGAAATCTTATTACTTTACTTTTTACTTATGGCTATTGTACATCCGATTTAACTTATAAACCTATGATTTCTCACCAACTTTATGTTGACAGTTTTAGCAATGTATTTTCAGGTTATTAAGGTAGCTCATGTTGCATGCATTTGGACCTTCATGGAGTCGCGGAGTCGACGCGTCTCACCTTATATTTCTGCATTTATTAAACGTTTGATCTTGTTTGAACTTATTTAACCTAAATTGGCAACATCTTTTGGGACCTATGTTTTGTAAACTCTGAATGTTTTAATGATCAAACGCTGTATTTTCTAAACGACACTTTAGGTCATTCAATATGACTGTAACTGTGATGCTATGGCAGTCACCCCCAGGTATTCCATTCCACTGCCATTCAGGTATTTTGGGGGTGTGACAGATTGGCATCAGAGCTAAGGTTATAGCGAACTAGGATGTATCTTGGACCCTAGACTATAACCACATCATCATAGCATCTCATCATTTCATCATAAGTGCATATTTATTACACATGTCGTTTCATGCACACACGGTACAAGCTATATATATATATATATAATTTTATTGACCTAGTTCACAAGTGACATGTCTTCAAATACCACCCTGTCATCCTTTTACCGGATTCCGACATTGAAGATGCCTTGTCATCTTCCATTACCATTATACCATCAGTTGCACTTACACCACCATTAGCACCATTGATTTGTCATAGGAACAGAGTTTTCCTATCATTCAGCCCATACATAGAATGCCATTTGGTAGTGTATTCAGACTTAATCTTAATGGACTTATTAGGATGCTTATTGCAAGTAAGATAGTATGTTTTCTTTCCTTCACTAGTAGGGCGCTTACTACTCAGGTACTACCACCACCGTCAGCTACTTATTTCACTATTGGTCGTCCCATAGTGCGTACTTCAGTTTTACCTCTTAGATGTCACGAAATAGCTCGAAAAAGGGTAGTATTCCATTCACTATTATCACCATCACATCTCAGAGACTCTACACCCATATATGACAGGCCGTTTAAGAAGCAACCACTATTTGACATACCATTACCATCTACCACACTATACACCACCTTATAGGTTTGAGGTTGGTGAGAGTTTGAGAGCCTCTACTGCTTGATGATCTCTAATATTTGAGATTACCCACGAGTGTTTGGACGATACACTCTGAATAATACCACAAGCCTCACCAACGCAATAAGAATTGCAACAAATCACCCAAGGGTGGCATCTATCACATGGACTCTATATTATCTTAGATATGATCGACTCATACCTCCATAACACAATAAACCAACAAGATGCTTTGAACGGTATTATACCATCATAATGGAACTCATCACGACTCTCCCTTCATTATCAAGTTTGATTACACCACGTTTTAAGTCGATAATTACATCATTAGTCGCTCTAGCAACACTCCACCGACCAATGTGGTCACATTAGTAGATTTGACATATAATTACAACTTTAGGAAGATGCGAGTAAGACAATAAGATTAATAAAGACGAAGGTGTCTTTACAATTAAATGGTCATGTTGACCAAGCTAAAAGTGACTCCCCTAGTTTTCGTGTTTCGGAGATAATAACAATTCAAGTAAGTCAAAGCCAAATTAAATTTTTGTACAAATAAAAAGATTTCTTGCAAACCTTACGAAGTACGACAAATTATTAATTTTCAATGGTTGGATTAAAACTCATTTTTGTTTGAGCAACAATCTTCTTGAATTCCCTTTTTCCAAATACATATATATATATATATATATATATATATATATATATATATATATATATATATATATATATATATATATATATATATATATATATGAGATATTGTTTTTTATCAAAATACAAAATATTTTGTAGTCACATCTTTTACATAACTATATTCATTACAAACTTCAAATAAAGTCACTCCAAAATACATTTATGACCAAATTTCACAATGTTTCACTCAAATAAATGTTGTTAATTTTAGAAACTATATCTCCAAGAAGGAACACGCATAACTCATGAACGAATCTCGAAAGCAACCACTATACCAACTTACTATTTGACCTTAGATGCGAAAGAAACCCCCCTACCAGAAATTGTCAATATTGATACACCATGCCTTAACACCACTACTTCAAATTACGACTTTTTCGCTCATTCCATATTATAAGACCCTCATGCTAGTATGAGCTCGTTGGATTAAAAGATCAAGGTACAATTACTCAACAAAATTTATATTCTTTTCGGAGATCAATATAGCTTAGTCACATTGGGACAAGACCTCATTTTCATGAAAGGACATCGAGAAGTTTCACCTGACCATAAGGCATTTAGCTTGCATTCATGGAAAATCAAACATCATTCGATGTGGTACATACTTGACTCAGATCACCCGTACAACAATTTCCATTCTTTTATACATTTTAGTCATGCCTAGAGGGATTAAGCATTTGAACCTGTGAACTTTACCTAGTATAAATTCTCGAATACTTCAAATCATTGGCACCAAATTTCTGCCCTATATCCTTTCACACATAGACTATCCCCTTCAATTGATTGTAGATGCCTTAAAAACACGTTCATCCTTCACGCCCTCAATATCACTACCATATTCTCGACCACTTCATAATCATAAACCACTGCCCTGTTATGAACCAAGATGTTTACATTCTTTAAATAAGTGGATTAGTAGACTATTACCATACCATAAGATTCACCCATGTATCCAATAAACCATTCAATGAATTTTACTTCAAACTATTTTACTATCATATGGGGAAATTGTTTTACGGAATTATTAAAAGAAATTGTTTTATTACCACCATATAAATTGATTTTTTCGTCATTACGTCAATTATTTACTATTATTATACAAAACAATTTTTAGGTTACCTTGAAAAGAAATATCTAGAATACCATTTTTCATAACAAAACGTTGAACACCATCTAAAACTTTTGAGAAAAATAATGCTATTTTGACTAAATCAAGCATCGCATCATTGGTCCTAAATTAAACATAGCCTGATCACCTATGTATAATTCAGGAAGAATTATGCCATCAAGGAAATAATTACCTTTTTAAAGTATTGCTAATAACAATCTTCATTTAAAAGCGTTGTAAACAAGTAAACTCTTTCATAAACGTCTCTTTCTGACAAGCTCTCCCTGGATACTTACCCCACCTGTCACTCACTCAGCCATTAAGTTAGAACTTTCCAATGACTTCTCTAGGAGAGACTTTCCATATCAAGTACTAGGAGGATTCCTCGATGCAAGAAAAACAATAAAAGGATTACGGAACTACTAAACCTGGACTAAGAAAATTCATAACTCAACAACAATCCTACGATATCACGAGACCATCCGACTCACCATCTCTGACTTAGTTGTCCAATTTTATTATTCAAAGGTACTAGCTAGACGGAGTTACAGGATCGAACACATTGTGAAGGTATGCTAAGTAACACTATAGAAATAAACCAAGCCTCCTAACCGATACTGTAGAGTGTTTTGATTAAACATGGCCTTATCTAAATGCAAACTTCCCTGTAATGAGTTTTCACCAAGGATAATTGTTTAAATTAAGAATATCGATATGGATTCCCCTAAGGCGTTGTGTTCTCTATAAATTTCAGATAACCTAACTTTCATATCAAGGAAAGGGATCAGACCCGACCATATATCTTGCCAACATGATGATAATTTCAACGATAAACCTTTTCAGGACTTAAGTTAGTTTGAATACTTATGCTTGTAGTTTTGCCTGACACCCACCAATAAGCATTATCCAACCTCAGGAACTAAACGTTAGACATCTATGCATTTATGCGAACATTACCTATCCTACTATTTTATCCTTGTTAATACTTTCACTTTTGAATGAAGTTGATTTAAAATTTGTGTTTATACAAATCACATATCTTGTAGAAAATAATTTATGAAATTCCTATTTTGAACAAGTACGATCCTTTTTGGTCAATATTTAGCCAAACTATTGTACAACGAGAAATATATGAACGTCAAACTTTGGTAAACATTCCTAATCACAACATGTTTGAAAACGGTTTCACATTTCATAACTACTGAATTTTGAATCAGCAAGAAAGATATTACTTAGTAAATCATTAGCTCCATTTTTCTAAATTCATTTATTCAGAAAAAGATTTCAACCAAAACTCACAATCGCGAGACAAATTTCCAAAACTAATCACCATACTACATCGCTTATGCATTTAGGATTTTGTGACTTAACAAAAGAGAACCTTGGAATATGTGATGAAGGAAATTAAGAGGGACACCATAAATCAATTACGAACTTTAGTAACAGAGACCAAGCCCAATAGGCAAAGAAAGACACATGTCTTATCATCCGTTGGAACAAAACACAAGGAATCAAAAATTGTTACCCATATTCTCTCTCCTTCAGATAACGCCAAGTTCGAAAGATAGAACGTTGTGGAATTAGTCGCAAGAT
Organism: Artemisia argyi; assembly: GCA_030686995.1. Taxonomy (NCBI): domain Eukaryota; kingdom Viridiplantae; phylum Streptophyta; class Magnoliopsida; order Asterales; family Asteraceae; genus Artemisia; species Artemisia argyi. The sequence continues at coordinate 119,589,569 of CM060686.1, forward strand.
TTATTGTACCCATTTAAATTATTCCTGTTAAAGGTAATCGAATCACCTCATGTAACAATTCGCAATTTCAGGTTAATTACTATTCCTGGAAAATTTCACTATTCACTTTTACTATTCATTTTTCCCGAAATTTTCCCGAAATTTGACTTTTGTTTCTTGGCCTCGAGTGATAAATCATTTCCATGGCAAATTAAAAGTTTGACACTCATCAGATCATTTTCGTGAAAGTTAATAAGGAATTACACGTTTTAGGGTAAAACGTCATTCCAAAATTCTACGCACAACAAAACTCGACCGTGTTAATTTTCCCCGCATCAGAAAAATGTTTGATACACTCATGATTTATTTGAGAATAAATCATGACTGAGAAAAACATGACCAAATAAACCTCGGCCGTGAAAAACAGGAATTCTCGTTTTTAAGCATTTTTACTCAGCCGTAACCTTAGTCTATACCTGCACCGCATTTCTAAGGCAATTTGAGTTTTCACATTTTTGGAATAAGTCAACATATTTTTCCCTCCTCCTTTGACCAAAAATCATTCCTTGATTTTATAAGTCATTCCTTGATTTTTAGGCTTACGGTTTTATGTCTAAAAGACATTTAATACCAACCGACACTAGACTGAGCCCAGTCTAGACATTATAAGTCATTTTAAATCAATATTATCATATTAGAAAAGTAACATTTTATTTTTCTTAATTTTACGCAATATTCGTACGTTTTACGTATTTCGCGGTTTAGACCTGCGTTTCCAGTTTTAGCAGGGTTTGAGCACCCCAATGGAACCTACCACTCATTTTATATTTTATTATGGAGTATTATGACATGTTTAATCATTCTTCCAAGTTTTGTATTTTTACGATACCCGATTTTACGTTTCGTGGCTTAACCATTTACGGTTAGCATTTTACAGAGTCAAAACTAACCAAGTATCTTGGATAATATCTTCCAAAAGCCAACCCTTCCTCCCCAAGCCTCATTAACCGACTTAAGGGGGGGGGGATTCACCACCCATGTGGCTTAATCTCATGCTTCTTTCCATAGGATGAGGGCATGTGTTACACTTGCTCTCCTAGTGTTGACAAGTCAATACAACTAACCTCCTTAAGACCATATATAAGCCTTCCCTTGCCCTCCTTTTACGCCACTTCCATACACACAAACACCATCTCCTTTGCTTGATTTTCTTCCAAGTTTCATGCAAGAATCAAGAGCTATCAACATAGAAACCCTAGTTTAGTTTTGATTCATCAAACTACTTCCAATCTTTAGAAACTTTGATGATTTCTCTTGACTATTTGAAGTTACCACAACTTTACGGCAAATCTGCCAAATAGTTTCTGTGACAGAACATAAAACACGCAAAAAGAGGCCTTTCTAGTCCTTTTCATGAAAAAGTTAAAGCACGAAAGTTGTCCGGAATCACGTTTTCTTCAAAAACTCAGGAGCACGTATCCAGAAAACCAATAACGAATGAGATTTTCTTCAGTTTCTTAACAGCTATTTCATATACTCAAAATAACTATGTTATAGTTATGATTATATATAACCAAGAGGTCTAATGACCTAAATTCAAGACCACAACCATGGCTAAAACCAAGGTTGAGTCTCAAGTCCATGATAACAACAACCAAGGTCACGGAAAAGCCATGGCTAAAGACCATATGAACATACCAAGGCGAAAACATGAGCTAACGACCATATAAACTTACCAAGGCAAATACATGAACTAGAGAAGTTAGCGATAACTTAAACATGCAATTTGGATCTACTCCATCTAAAGAACCATGAGATCTTACAAGTAATTGTCATACAAGTTATAAGAAACTTACCCTAATAACAATCTTCATGTAAAGATAAACTTTCCTAAGTTTATTCAAATATTGGACATGTAACTTTTCGGACCAAAACTTATATACATATATTTTATCAAATACTACAATAGTAGGGAGCCTCATGTGAGGAGTTCATTAAGTAAGCCGTCGAGATGAGTTGTGGATTTATGAATTAAAGTGTCCTGGCTCCTCGAACGTTTACTACATGACTTCTGAATTATGTCGGCCCGAACGGTAGTAAACGATATATATAAACTATACATGTTTCATGAACCATTTCTTTGCAAAGACTTACACTATACTAAGTACCACATCATGGACTAAATGCAAGACATATATAGGCAATTCTTCGTATTCTTAGACATTATTCCAAACCTAAGTTGCAACAATTATCCTAGGTTGCTCGTAGAAGTTTTCACGGCATATCCATCATTCTCATTATACATCATCCAACTCACGGTGAGTCATAGCCCCTACTCTTTTAGTTGTTTTACCAACTCTTTGGGGGAGAATACATGCTCGTTTTTACATAAATGCAATACTTGTTTTACTTGAACATGCTACTTGTTTGCTTAAACACCAATTGCCTTACTCAATGTTTGTGGTTTACTCAAATGCCTTATGTGTTTACATGTTACATACTTCATTGCCTTCCCGTTGCACTATTATTCAACAAAACGTAGTATTATGGCTTCCACTTCATTGTCATCATTATTTATATGGCATCATTGTAAAAATTGTTTATATAACGGTATTGCTACATTTATCTTTGAATCTAGATACAAGTTTTACCTTTGTTCACATAAACCAGATCATATTTGGCAGTGGGTTGTGAACACACAGGTTACAAGTCTCTTATGGCGGGACTTGCAACTGAGTGGATTTACGATGCCTTTGCTGGGAAATCATCATTCAAATGTTTTACATTACATTTTGTCACTAAACTCTATGAACTCACCAACCTCGTGTTGACACTTTAGCATGTATTTTCAGGTTCATGATGATCAAGGATGGCACGGAAGCGCGCGGATATTCAAGAGGGCTATAAATTTTATTATCATTCAGAAACTCATTTAATATAAATTGTAAACATGGAACCATCTGGGACCTCATTTTGTAATCTCTGATATTTATTTAATTTGAATGATAAACCTTTTAAAACGAGTCAATTAGAGTTCGTTTTCTATTATTGTGACTATTGTGCCGTCGAGTAACACCCAGTTTGAATTCCGCTGCATCCATGAATTGGGGGTGTTACAGATTGGTACCAAAGCCATGGTTATAGAGAAACGTGTCTAATTGAGACCTAAACTATAACCACACTTACAAGCAAAAACATTTTATAGCCTTCCGCTCTTCGTGTCTTCCATCCTCCAGACGATTATGGACTTATTAAGCATTTTATATTACAAAAACATAATTGCATATTGATATATGTACCCTTAGCACATTTGAGCATTTTCTTATAAGCATGTTATGCTACACAAACATATTAGTATATTGATATATACCCATTTTGAGCATTTCCCCGTAGATATTTTTATGCTACACAAACATAATTGCATATTGATATATGTACCCTTAGCATAATTGAGCATTTCCCATAAGCATTTTATACTACATGAACATATTAGTATATTGATATATACACACTTGTCACATCTTGAGCACTTCCCATAAACATTTGAATTGTTTTAACATAGTATTTCTTCTAATAGAAATCATGTGCGTACCCACTTCTCCCGATTATGTGCCCACTCTACCTAATAACTTCCAAGTCTTACCACCTTCACCCGAGTTCGGATTTGACTTCGTGAATGCCTTCGCTTCTAATGATGAAGAAGAACCTTTCGAAGATTCAACCGACGAAGAAGAGGAGGAACCAATACCAACTAATTTTGCGTCGAATACTTCTAATTATTTTGAACAAAATTGGGTTGAGGCAGAATCCGAGGAGGATAATGAGTATGAATATATACTAGCGCCATTATCACCACCACTATCACTTCCCTTTAATAACCCTACATGTGATGATTTGGATCACTCATTATGGATCGTATCACGACCACCGTTGATCCAACAAGAAAATCAGCATGGAAACTACAGCCCCTCAAACTTCATAGACTCGTACCTCTATGACACACTAAACCAAGAAGTTGCCGATCAATCAAGAGCTGCTCGGACCTTCTAACCTGCAATAGACTAGTGTGATGATACTAGTTGTCTTTTGTACTACTAAACTGATTAGACTCAGTTAGTAAATGTTATGAAATGATAGTAAGAACGTTGTAATTACTAAACTGAAAGTATCAGTTAGTAGATTTTGAAGAAACTTGTAATAAGTTTCAATCTTGTAATCAATCAACGTTTTATGAATAAAACTCTTGCTTTATGCTATCATGTGTTATGATTCAAACCTCCAACGTAATTATTCTATCATTTCCCCATCAAAAATCATGCTTATTTCACAACTTTCTACTCACCAACTATTTTGAACATCACGTCAATTTCCCCCAAGTATCTTACTCTCCATCTCCAAAGATTTGTATGAATATTCATTTCGTACTTTTGGAACACCAATATCATCTCATAATACACTACCTTGTAACTCACCGGCTAAGTATGAATGTTGTGTTGGGAATTCTTAAGTAGGATGATTTGTAATTATTTGAATGGACTGGGATGCCTTTTCATTTAAATAAAGAAATTGTAAATCACCGAACCATAAGTTTATATTCCTCTATTTACATTGTTTGGGATGCCTCTCTATTTAAATAAAGAATTATAAACAAGTGGGCTTATTTGTATCCGAAATAACATAAGTATGAAGTCAACTTACGCTACATTACATTGCTCGGGTATGGCATGATACCTACATTACATTGCTCGGGTATTGCATGATACCTACATTACATTGCTCGGGTATGGCATGATACCTATACATTACATTGCTCGGGTATGGCATGATACCTACATTACATTGCTCGGGTATGGCATGATACCTACATTATATTCGCCACAAGGAACCTACATTATATTCGCCACCAGAAATCCTATCTTTTCACCGACATCGCTCTAACCCATGACATAAACTGAAATTCGGGACGAAGTTCCCGTAAGGGGTAGAGACTGTAACAATTCGCAATTTCAGGTTAATTACTATTCCTAGAAAATTTCACTATTTACTTTTACTATTCATTTTTCCCGAAATTTTCCCGAAATTTGATTTTTGTTTCTTGGTCTCGAGTGATAAATCATTTCCATGGAAAATTAAAAGTTTGACACTCATCAGATCATTTTCGTGAAAGTTAATAAGGAATTCCACATTTTAGGGTAAAACGTCATTCCAAAATTCTACGCACAACGAAACTCGACCGCGTTAATTTTCCCCGTATCAGAAAAATATTTGATACACTCATGATTTATTTGAGAATAAATCATGACTGAGAAAAACATGACCAAATAAACCTCGGCCGTGAAAAACAGGAATTCTTGTTTTTAAGCATTTTTACTCAGTCGTAACCTTAGCCTATACCTGCACCGCATTTCTAAGGCAATTTGAGTTATCACATTTTTGGAATAAGTCAACATATTTTTCCCTCCTCCTTTGACCAAAAATCATTCCTTGATTTTATAAGTCATTCCTTGATTTTTAGGCTTACGGTTTTATGTCTAAAAGACATTTAATACCAACCGACACTAGACTGAGCCCAGTCTAGACATTATAAGTCATTTTAAATCAATATTATCATATTAGAAAAGTAACATTTTACTTTTCTCAATTTTACGCAATATTCATATGTTTTACGTATTTCGCGGTTTAGACCTGCGTTTCCAGTTTTAGCAGGGTTTGAGCACCCCAATGGAACCTACCACTCATTTTATATTTTATTATGGAGTATTATGACATGTTTAATCATTCTTCCAAGTTTCGTATTTTTACGATACCCGGTTTTACATTTCGTGGCTTAACCATTTACGGTTAGCATTTTACGGAGTCAAAACTAACCAAGTATCTTGGATAATATCTTCCAAAGCCAACCCTTCCTCCCCAAGCCTCATGAACCGACTTAGGGGGGGGGGGGGATTCACCACCCATGTGGCTTAATCTCATGCTTCTTTCCTTAGGATGAGGGCATGTGTTACACTTGCTCTCCAAGTGTTGACAAGTCAATACAACTAACCTCCTTAAGACCATATATAAGCCTTCCCTTGCCCTCCTTTGTACGCCACTTCCATACACACAAACACCATCTCCTTTGCTTGATTTTCTTCCAAGTTTCATGCAAGAATCAAGAGCTATCAACATAGAAACCCTAGTTTAGTTTTGATTCATCAAACTACTTCCAATCTGTAGAAACTTTGGTGATTTCTCTTGAGTTTGAATCTACTCAAGTCACCTCAACTTTCATCATCTCTCTTTCAAGAATACAAGGGTAGAAAGATTGCATGAAGTGAAGTAGGGTGAAGCTTAAGTCTATCAAAGTCCTATCCTTACTTGTTACTTTCCTTTCTTTTTGAAAGCCAAAAGTTGTAAGCAAAACCCTAACATACTTCTTGCTAAATATCATATTCATGTTATTTACATATCATTCATGCTATATTTTGTCTTGTGATTATGTTCATGATGTTTAAAAATGAGTAAAACAAGTATTGATATATATATGTTAACCTATGTTATTTAAACAAGTAAACTAGTGACTTCCATGAAAAAATCCGACCAAAACAGTATATAAATGATATTGGACAATTACATATTGTAGTAGAAGACTTAACAAGGAAACCATAGCAACTTGAATCACCTTAAATGAGCAAACGAGTCAAAAGTTATGACCATTTGAAGTTACCACAACTTTACGGCAAATCTGCCAAATAGTTTCTGTGACAGAACATAAAACACGCAAAAAGAGGCCTTTCTGGTCCTTTTCATGAAAAAGTTAAAGCACGAAAATTGTCCGGAATCACGTTTTCTTCAAAAACTCAGGAGCACGTATCCAGAAAACCAATAACGAATGAGATTTTCTTCAGTTTCTTAACAGCTATTTCATATACTCAAAATAACTATGTTATAGTTATGATTATATATAACCAAGAGGTCTAATGACCTAAATTCAAGACCACAACCATGCCTAAAACCAAGGTTAAGTCTCAAGTCCATGATAACAACAACCAAGGTCACGGCAAAGCCATGGCTAAAGACCATATGAACATACCAAGGCGAAAACATGAGCTAACGACCATATAAACTTACCAAGGCAAATACATGAACTAGAGAAGTTAGCGATAACTTAAACATGCAATTTCGATCTACTCCATCTAAAGAACCATGAGATCTTACAAGTAATTGTCATACAAGTTATAAGAAACTTACCCTAATAACAATCTTCATGTAAAGATAAACTTTCCTAAGTTTATTCAAATATTGGACATGTAACTTTTTGGACCAAAACTTATATACATATATTTTATCAAATACTACAATAGTAGGGAGCCTCATGTGAGGAGTTCATTAAGTAAGCCGTCGAGATGAGTTGTGGATTTACGAATTAAAGTGTCCTGGCTCCTCGAACGTTTACTACGTGACTTCTGAATTATGTCGGCCCGAACGGTAGTAAACGATATATATAAACTATACATGTTTCATGAACCATTTCTTTGCAAAGACTTACACTATACTAAGTACCACATCATGGACTAAATGCAAGACATATATAGGCAATTCTTCGTATTCTTAGACATTATTCCAAACCTAAGTTGCAACAATTATCCTAGGTTGCTCGTAGAAGTTTTCACGGCATATCCATCATTCTCATTATACATCATCCAACTCACGGTGAGTCATAGCCCCTACTCTTTTAGTTGTTTTACCAACTCTTTGGGGGAGAATACATGCTCGTTTTTACATAAATGCAATACTTGTTTTACTTGAACATGCTACTAGTTTGCTTAAACACCAATTGCCTTACTCAATGTTTGTGGTTTACTCAAATGCCTTATGTGTTTACATGTTACATACTTCATTGCCTTCCCGTTGCACTAGTATTCAACAAAACGTAGTATTATGGCTTCCACTTCATTGTCATCATTATTTATATGGCATCATTGTAAAAATTGTTTATATAACGGTATTGCTACATTTATCTTTGAATCTAGATACAAGTTTTACCTTTGTTCACATAAACCAGATCATATTTGGCAGTGGGTTGTGAACACACAGGTTACAAGTCTCTTATGGCGGGACTTGCAACTGAGTGGATTTACGATGCCTTTGCTGGGAAATCATCATTCAAATATTTTACATTACATTTTGTCACTAAACTCTATGAACTCACCAACCTCGTGTTGACACTTTAGCATGTATTTTCAGGTTCATGATGATCAAGGATGGCACGGAAGCGCGCGGATATTCAAGAGGGCTATAAATTTTATTATCATTCAGAAACTCATTTAATATAAATTGTAAACATGGAACCATCTGGGACCTCATTTTGTAATCTCTGATATTTATTTAATTTGAATGATAAACCTTTTAAAACGACTCAATTAGAGTTTGTTTTCTATTATTGTGATTATTGTGCCGTCGAGTAACACCCAGTTTGAATTCCGCTGCATCCATGAATTGGGGGTGTTACACCTCAGACTCCTAGCAATTATTCTAAGATTTCCTTCGGAACCCCATTTAGATGTAAACACCGCCTACCATCCTCAGACCAATGGTCAAAGCAAAAGGACAATTCAAACATAGGAAAGATATGCTCAGAGCATGAGTGATTGACTCTAGAAATGGTTGGACTAACCATTTACTATAAATCAAAATCATTTGCAAACATAGTTATCGCGCGAGAGTAGAGACTACACCATTTGATGCATTCTATGATCGAAGTACCAATTACCAATTCACATACCGAAATCGAAAAGCTAAATTCACTGGTCTAGAACTAAACTATGGAACAACAAAGGAAATTTCACAAGTCAAGAACCAGTTACAAGCAACGAGAAACTGGTAGAAGTAGGGTTGGTGCATGACGCATATCATGCAGATTGAGTATCCCGGAACAGCAAACCATCTAGATTCAAGTGGGAGAACGAATTAAGTTGAAAGCTTTGCCTTGGAGAGGCATGATATAATTTTGGTAACACGAGAGATTGAACCTCTAGTATATTGGACCATTTAAGATTCATTTTAGAATCGACCAGCTAACATACAAATTTGAGTTCTGGCAGAGTTCAGCAACATATATTGCCCATATCACATTGTAAACCTCAAGAAGCGCTGATCATCTATTGACGGACCGAACGCGGAAAAATCCAAACTCACTGTTCCTGTAAGCACTCATGAAATAACCAGGAATTTCCTGCAAATCAAGAATCAGTTACAAGTCGATAAGTTGTAAACCCTTAGAATTTCAAGTTGATGGTAGGGTCACGTTAAAAGTTCTGCCTAGGAAAGGCATGATACCATTCAGAAAAATTCAGGAAGTTAAACTCGATGTACACTAGACCATTTAATATTTCAGACAGAGTAGGCCAGTAACCCTCAGACTTGAGCCTTGTTGGAAAGTAGCAGGATTACACAAACAGGTTTCACAATTTCAAATCCCGAGAAATGACTTTCAGATTAGTGACTCATGATTCCATTGAAAGGAATCTAACCCAAAGACCAACACAAACCTGGTAAGAGAACCAGTAGAAATCATGGACAGTTAAGTCGTACAGTAGAAACAGAGTCGAATCCCTATCGTGAAATTTCGCTGGAATTCTCGAAGAGGTCCCGAGTTTACTTGGGAACGGGAAGACCAAATGCGACTCAAGTATCCACATCTTTTCACCAAGTTTATTTCTGAGACCAACACCAGCTGAATTCAGGGACTGAATTCCTTTTTGGGTGGGCGACTGTCACAACTCACCATTTCAGGTCATTTTCCGAACTTCGACAATTTACTATTCATAAATCACTATTCATCAAAAACACTATTTATCATTTTACTATTCATCGTTTTTTATGTCGGTTTGATATTCTGAGAAACGTACAAAATTTTACTATTCACGAAACACTATTCATTCCCCGAAGAAAACACTATTCATGTGCATTGCTCATTTCATCGTAAATTTAGTTTACGGGTATTTAAATTCGCGTAACCGTATTGGTTCAGGTGCGAATTCATGCTTTATCAGTAGGGACATTTCATACGGACTAAAAATAGTCTACATGTCATCATAATAGCATTTGCATACTATACCACTCGTAGAATACTCATATTAATATTTTTGATATATTTAACGTTTTACGTATAATTATTTCTAAATAAACGCTAACACGCGATTAATAAATATAACTAACATATCTAAAAATCCCCACAATGGTCCTGATATATTTTTAAAGCCCTTACAACGTCACAAAAATTATAAAATTCATTTACCCAGTATTTTGGAAATTTATTTAATTTATAACGTAAGTTTATTATAATTACGACGGTTTTCGTGAAAACTAAATAATAATTGTCCAAACACTCAATTTTTGTACCCAACATATTTTTATCATTTTTATGACTTTATTAAGTCCCGGTTAACTTCGTTAAAATTTATTTCTCGCAAACCCGGTACCCTATTATAACTAAACTAACTAATATAACACTAAAACTACACTTACACTACAACTAGTTTTCCTAATTAAATCAAGCTACTTTGCCCTCTTTTTCTTCTTGGTATAACCGGCCACATGCCCCCGCCCCCCCCCCCCCCCAGACCTCATATACAAATTTTTAACTTCAAGTCTTAATTACCTAGTGATAATCTATTTTAAATCTCAAGTAAATATCTAGATATTTCACCACATGCTCATCACTATCCATAGAAGCAAAAACCAACTTTTCTCTCATCCTCTCATCTCAAAACCCATGACCAAAATTAAATAAGAAGCAAAATCCACCATTTTTCCAAGATCAAGTTATATTTAAGTTCATTTGATGATCCTTGTTAGAGTTTTGAAATAAAAACTCAAGGTTTCTTAGGTTTTACTCATCCAAGCTCTATAATCTTTCAAAGTAAGTTGTCAAACTCTTTTTCATAATTTCTTCAAGTTATTTTTATGATCATATGATTTCTATACAAGATTACATGCATATGTTAGTTTATACCACTCATTTTTGTATATTTATAACTTTGAAACCTTAAAAATGGAAACCCTTGTTAGATCTACTTGATTGATGATGTTTAAGAACCCATGACACCTTAAAAAGGTGTATGGTAGGAATAGACTAGATTTGTGGTGATTGGAAGTGATTTGGGTGGATTAGAAACTAGTTTGGAACATTAGAAATGAGTTTAGAACTTATCTAGGAACCTACTGTCCCAAAAAGCCAAATCTGGAAAACTCAGGAACTCAGGGGTAATTTTTAACCAAATATTTAGAAACTACTTTCAAAAACGAAACTTTTGGCGAAAGAACGGATTAAAACGGGTTTATAACGAAGGGGATATGATTTTTGCAAGTTTAATGACGAAAACTATTTTTCTGAAAATTTCATGCTGTTGGACGATTTTCGTCGGACAAACCGAGGTGTTAGACATAACCTAGAGAAGCCGAGCTATCAAAAATATATTACTACATACTAAGACGAATCCGTGGATATAAAGAACGAGGAAAATTAACTTAAAACGACAAAGTTATACACGTTTTAAAATCGTCAAAACTATATATATATTAGTAGTCACTAATAGAAATAATAAAACTACGTACTAAATACTATATTTTCTAGATTTCTTGTTCAAGAGTTATATTCTTAACTAATGAAGTACGTACGACCCAAGGCTTAATTATACGACTACTAGACGTTATTTCAAGGTTTTCGAGGCAATGAATATAACACTAACATTTTATATACGATATATTACGACTAGTTTTTATAAGTCTAGTTAGACTTATTTTTCCTAAGTATGGAAAACATTTTATTTTGACAATAACTAGTATTTCCAAGTTATGAGTGGTATAGGCATCATGTGCATGTGCATTCATTACATCACGTCATGATCTAAAGTAGATCGTTATTACTTATATTAGGTTGCGGCTAATATTCGTGCCTTGTTGTCTCTATCATTTCACGTCATAGTATCATCACTTCAGGTGAGTTTTCATAGCCCCGTTTTTAATTCAATACTTTGATTCCAAATCCCACGGGGGAGAATACATTGCATCACTTATTTTTGTACATGCCAAAGTATTAAATTCCTTACATTGCTTAAGTTGCCTTATTACCACGTCTTGACAAGTCCCCTTTATTATCATGGACCGTTAATTAAACTACGAGCGAGAGTGAGTGAATAGATCAATTGAGGGTGACTCCTCCATCCGTGTTTGGGTTGCTCCAACGGAATTTCGGATGCATTTCATGTCTAATATATTAGAGTGTCTGGTAAACACTCATTTGGGGCCAAGTAACTATGTCTAGCTTCGGGGTCATGAGCTTAAGAGCCAATGTAAATTTTATGACTGAAATCTTATTACTTTACTCTTTACTTATGGCTATTGTACATCCGATTTAACTTATAAACTATGATTTCTCACCAACTTTATGTTGACCGTTTTAGCAATGTATTTTCAGGTTATTAAGGTAGCTCATGTTGCATGCATTTGGACCTTCATGGAGTCGCGGAGTCGACGCGTCTCACCTTATATTTCTGCACTTATGAAACGTTTGATCTTGTTTGAACTTATTTTACCTAAATTGGCAACATCTTTTGGGACCTATGTTTTGTAAACTCTGAATGTTTTAATGATCAAACGCTGTATTTTCTAAACGACACTTTAGGTCGTTCAATATGACTGTAACTGTGATGCTATGGCAGTCACCCCCAGGTATTCCATTCCGCTGCCATTCAGGTATTTTGGGGGAGTGACACTTCCGTTCACCATTATGGAGAACGCGAATCCACCATACTACTGACCACGAAACCCATTCACTCCTAATGACCTCTTGATGTTCAACCAATATCGAGATGAAACTAATTATAAAACTACCCAAGAGATCATCCGAAGGCGAAATGGAGATGTAATCTACTTGCGAATCGTTGGAAGCACCGATGACGTAAACCTCTTGAAACCCCTGATAAAACCTAGATTAAGCTTAAAGATTCACCATGATAATGTGTGAAGTGTTTAGTAAACATGGAGAGCTTAATCCTCACTATATCGATCCTTTCATATCCTTGCTAGAGTTGGACCGGTAGCTCACAGATTCGAGCTACCGTCGGAGTTCAATAGTATTCCCAACATTTCATATGTGTAATCTGAAGAAATGACTCGCTGCTGAGGTAGTTGTTATCCCGCTGGAAAAGATCCGGATCCTAGAACGTTCAAACCTTGTTGACCTATCGAAATCGTAGACCGTGGAGTCAGAAGACTTTAGTAAAGTCGCATCCCTATCGACAAAGTTCGTCGAAACTCACGAAAAGGCCCTAAATTCACGTAGGTAAATGTTTATATACCCATTTCTTTCGATCGTAATGGGTAACTTGAATTGGATCGCGAGGACGCGATTCCATTTAAGGAGGTGAGGCTGTGACAACTCATAAATTTCAGTTTCCCATATATTTGTTTTCTTATCCTCCTTATTTATATTTCAGGAGCATTTACCATGGTCTAGATTATTAGGATAACTTTTAAAACAATTAGGATAACTTTCGGATACTCGGAAGATAATTATAAAACGATTATTAAGTCTAGTTCACGTTTTGTTAAAAATTTGAGAGAAATGACACTTTCAGTCCCCGAGGGTGCGCTAGGGTTTGTCACAAGTCCACACATACCCTATATATACAACACTTATTAGAAATTAGGGTTTGGATAAACCAACACTCCCAACCAGCCGCCCCCTTTGTCTCTCTCTAAAAATCCAGCCAATTCCAGCCAAGTTTTGACCATCACCACCGTCGGTCACCCAACCACACCGCCACCACCACCTTGCTTATTTCAATCTCCCTGTCCCTCTTATACGCACCACACGCTACGAACGCCCCTCCCAGCACCTCAGTTACATCCCCACCATCGCGAAACACACTACAAAAACATCAATCTCACTCGTCATTTTGATTCACAAATCGTTTATCAAACTTTTGAGGGTTTGGTTACTGAAAGTCAAAAGATAAATAAAAATGAAGTATAATTATTTTTTGGTATCATTTCCTTCGAGTCTTGTTGTTGTAGTTGTGGTTAAGGTCGTATAATGGGTGTTTCGTGAGTTTTAAACTCCCAGCCATGAGTATTAAGGATCGTTTGTTTTGTAGCCACGGGTCGTGGTTATAGCGTGTGTGTCGAGTCTAGGGTTATAGATGTCGAGTCGTGGTTTTGATATTGAGTATTGGTTTTGGTTTTGATTGTGGATGAGGAATTGGGTTTGTAAACAGCAGCCGAGACCTAGGTGTTCGGATTGGGATTTGTTGGTGTCAAGAATTTGTTATTGTTCCTATGATTGTTGTGTCGAGTTCTTGTTGTTGTCATTGGTTCTTGTTGTTGTTATAGGCTCTTGTTATTATTATTAATTCAAGTTGTTCTAGTTGTTGTCGTGATCTTGTTAGCAAGGAAAGGTCTGTTTGGTCGTTTAGATTAGGCCGAGAAGATGAGAGCCGAGACCCTTCTGGTCTCGTCAAATTAGTCGTTGTGGTTTATGGTGTTGTTGTTGTTGATAGTGACGGACTGACAGGTATTAGACAAAGGAGATAGGATAGTTGGCGAGCCATAGATAGCCGTCATTTGTTGAAGTTGGATTAAGGTCATGGATTAAATGTGGACTTTGGATACACTATTAATTGTTTGAGCCACGTCGGGAATCACCGAGACTTTGTAGTCTCGTGTGGCCCTGACAAGCCAAAAATAACTTATGATTATTATCTTGGACATTAGGTTTGACTTGTTGATCCGAGGGTAAAGTGGACTCGAAACGTGAAATAACTCGTATAAATATAACTATAATTGGACGTTAAATGACATGTAAATATATATAAGTTAATTTGAAATATTAACTAACAAATGAAAATTTGTTACTTAATATTTAAAATTTACGATAAATACTAAATGACGATAATACGTTATATAGTATTTTCTAGTTAAAGGAAGTATTAAGTAACGATGAGACGTTAATTAATATTTCTAAGTTAAAAAGAAAATGCTAGATAAAAATAAGATCGTTATTTAATATTTATGAAAATAATTAATGAAAACGGCATTAACTTCAAATACGAACGAGTTATTAAATGTTTCGAGAGCACGTTTACCGAGAAACACCATTCTTAGTAATATCGAGGTTTAGGTCGAATTGATGTCGAGTTACGAATTGGTTAACGTTAATATAACCTTCCGACACCGTTAACGAACTAATTGGGTTATTAAATCCAATTATGGCTCCGTAAGCGTGTCAGAAGAATTTATTAACGGGTGACCTATTCTTATGACTTACCGTCTCCTTCCTAGGTATGGGTTAACTTTAGATTAATAAGCATGTTGAAGGAATTGTTGAACTTACTGTATTGGTAAATACGATAAGTACCCAATAATTTCTCCAATTTACTTATTAAACTTTCATTACTCGAGGTTGACTTTGACCATAGGGTTGACTTAGTAATTGTTTATGCGTAATTGTTTTAGGTGATCGACGTAGTTTGACCCAGTCATCTCGTGTGGAGTCTTGTCTCATTTCTTGTTAATGTCGTCTTTTATTCGTCTATTGGCGTGAGTACTCTTGAGTCTTGTCTTGTTTCTTGTCGATTTCGCTTGCTTATTCTTTGGCGTGAGTTCACTCGAGTCTGTGTCGTGTCTCCACCGCACACAAATGATACCAAACACTAATAAATGGATAACGAAAGATTTGGAGATATAAGAATAGGTAATTGTTTTGGAGTAGTTAGCTTATGGAGATTTATTCGCTTTCGGACTGGAGATTAAGACGAGTTTACCATATAAGATTTCGTTGTTTCCGTACCGATGTACCGCCTTCTTGATGCTATTGTGATCTGCTAGATGCCAGTCGTGTCAGTCATGTATATTGCATTGTTGTGGCTCAGGTGAATTCATAGCCCCACTTTTACTCTTTTCTAATGTTTTGGGGGAGAATGCATGCTTGTCGTTATCTTGTCTTCATTTGTTATCCTTTGGTATTATTATAAATAATGATAGTGATAGCAATAAATAACCCAGAATCAATGTAAACGGCAAACCAAAGAAATAACCTGAAGTAGACATCATAATACCAAAGAAATAATCCGAAGTAAAAATAAGACACAAGCTTTCGAGAAATTCAAAATCTTTAGGAAGAAAGTCCAAAACCAACGAGGGTGTACAATAGTCTCAATTAGGATGGATCATGGTCGGGGATTTGATAATGTAGAGCAATTTGGAGTATATTGTGATGTTAATGATATTACACATAATTTCTCGGCTCCACGCACTACATAATCAAATGGGGTAGTTGAGCGGAAAAATCGTACTCTACAAGAGATGAGTAGAACGATGTTAAATTAACAATCAATTCCGCAAAAATTTTGGTGTAATGTTGTGGACACCTTAACTTACATACTTAATAGGATCTTGATTAGACCAATATTAGGAAAAACACCATACGAAATCTTGAAAGGTACAAAACCTACTCTTGATTACTTTAGAGTGTTTGGAAGCAAATGCTTCATATTAAACACAAAAGACTACCTCACCAAGTTTGACCTAAAGTCTTATGAAGGTGTTTTCCTAGGTTACTCCCAAAATCGTAAAGCCTACATTGTTCTAAACAAAAAAGCACTAAAAGTCAAAGAGTCACTCAACGTGACATTCGATGAAAGTCCTCCACCAACTAAAACATCACCCTTGGTGGATGATGACTTAGATGAGGAAGAAGCCATTAAGGTCAATGGCAAGAAAACCTTAGATAATGACATTGAGGATGAAATAGTTGAAGTTGATGAAGTTATCAACATTAAGGAATCCAAGAACCATCCAATAGAAAATGTCATATGAAACCTAAATCAAAGAACCCTTAGGTCACAAGCACAAAACAAAGTAACTTCTTTTGTTTTATATCAACCATAGAACCTAAGAGTATTGGTGAAGCGATAAAGGATGAAAGTTGGGTAGTTGCCATGCAAGAAGAGTTAAATCAATTCATCGCAAACTATGTTTGGGATTTAGTACCTCCTCCTAAGAATCAAACCATCATAGGAACTAAGTGGGTATTTAGAAACAAACTCAACAAAAATTGTAACACCCCTAAAATTGGGTCCAGCGGAACCATACATGCATTGGGGTGCTACGAAATCGGTATCACAACATAAGGTACAAAGAATGGTTTTTATTTCATTTATTTAGAATAAGATTTGTTATCAAAGACATTTAGTTCACATGATATGAAAAATAGTGCGGGAATAGGCCCATAAGATAATTAAAGCGGTCCCAATTATTTATCAGAGTCTTCTATGACCATGCCCCTTGCCAAGTGCCTCCAGAAATAAGCTAATGCATTAAACCTGAGAATACATGCTAAAAGGGTCAGCTTACGCTGGTGGTTCATAGAGTTTAGACACAAAGCAATACGTAATAAAATATGAATAGAAGAATCGATGATAACTCTACTAGACCAAGACATTAATAACCAAGCAATGCGAAGACCTAAACCAAGATGAATTTCCAATAGGTGCACACTATAGCTCTATGCTTCACAAGCGGGATTCTATTAACTTCAGCACAGGAGCGGACCTAGACTAATAGCCCCGCACTAGCAGCCAAATAACTAATCTCACAATATCCCAGTTCTAGTCTAAGTATTCCTAGAGTAGTCATCTACTATCACTAAGGTGTAGTAATTTCCTCCGTAGCTCCGTACAGCGGATGGACCAAATAAGTCCATGTGAAGTAGTTCTAGGCATCTAGAGGTTGAGACCATGTTCTTTGATTTGTGACTAGAGTGAGCTTGTTTTCCAACTTTACAAGCATCACAAAAGTGTTTATCAAACTTAAGCTTAGTTAGGTTTCTAACTAATTCCTTAGACGCCAATGATTGTATCAAACGCATATTAGTGTGACCTAACCTTCTATGTCATAGAGTGGAATTATCATCTATGGTTGCTAGAAAAATCTTATCCTGAGGCTTATTTCCTATTTTCATAACAAATAAGCCATTCTTCCTAACTCCTTTGCCTATGGTCTTACCATTCTTAGTGATCTCACTACCCTCTTCGGAAAATATAACTCTGCACTTATTGTCAACCATTTGACTAATACTAAGCAAGTTAAATCCTAAGTTATCTACATGCTCAACATTTCTAATAGTAAGGGAGTCTTGAGTAATCGTACCTTTGACTATGATGTTACCCTTAAGTTTGCTACCGAAAGTGATATTACCTCCATTGTAAGCCTTGTATGATGAGAATAGACTTCTATTTCTCGTCATGTGATTAGTGCATCCACTATCTTTGACCCATTCGTCGGGCTCCAAATCGATTCCCAAGCATATCTCGTTAGAAGCTTGAGCCATAAGACATGTTTCGTCATTGGGCTTCTCTTCCTTTTATGCACCACTATCACTCCAAGAACCTCCTACAAAAGCTCTTTGGTTGTCAGTTCTCGGTGGTTTAGGACACTCTCCGATGAGGTGATTTGGATCTCCACATCTAAAACACATCCTATCACTTTTTCCTTTCTTATCATCTCGATTCTTTGAGAATGACTTCTTCTCATCACGAGGTTGTCTCACAAGTCTACCTCTTCTTCTAAAGAACTTCTTAAAATCTTTAACTGCTAATGCATACTCCTCATCTTCACTATCACAATCCGAACTTTCCTCATCACTAGACTCTTTCTTGGCTTTCAATGCTGAAGATCTAACTTTCTCACTTTTGCCTTTTACTATGTTGGAATCTTTCTTGATTATCATTTCAAGAACCTTCAAGTTTCCTATAAGTTCATCAAGTGATAATGTCGCCAAGTTCTTTGATTCTTCAATGGCAGTGACCTTTGCTCTCCATTTGGGATGTAGAGTGCTAAGAAACTTCCTAACATAGTTCTTGCTAGAATAACCTTCATCAAGAGCTTTAAGGCTAGTAATAATGGTATTAAATCTAGCAAAAGCATTATCAATAAATTCATCTTTCGGAATGAAAAATTGTTCATATTGTTGAACAAGAAGATCAATCTTGTTCTCTTTGACTTGATTATTACCTCGATGGGTGACTAGCAAAGATTTCCAAATCTCTTTTGCCGTATTGCACATGAATTTTTTTCTCAAATTTCTTTTTCGGCAAAGCATTATAAATTACCATTTTAGCCTCATCATTTTTGGCTAGTTTTCTTTTAAGATTGTCACTTTGTTACTCATAAGGAATAATTGGATCCTTTTTAGTTATCGGATCCTTTTCAATAGGTTTAAAGTCACCATCGGTAATAACATGCCAAAGATTAATGTCTTTTGATTTCACATACGTTTCGAATCTTGTTTTCCAATATATAAAACAATCGGTTTCAAAAAGTGGTGGCATTGCATAGATTGCCCTTCTTGATATTTTGTAGAAATTAGAAGGAGGGATTGAATAGTTTCACCGCTTATTTTTAAACTTTACAAAACGTTTCGCTGTTTTTCGATCCGGTTAATTCTCTTTTGCAAACTTATTGAATTCTACTTGTTATGTGATATCTAATTAACAACTAGGAATATAAACAAACAAGTAAAGTAAAGAGTAAGGAAAGAACACAACCAAAGAGACGCGGTGATTTATTGTGGTTCGGCATGAAGCTCACTCCTCCATCCTACTCCACTCCTCGAGTACCACACTCGAGAGTTATCAATCACTATATCAACACACTCCTTCAAGCGGAGCAATCCGTACACAAGCTTACATAAAGTTTAACGACACTAAGCAGAATGTCGAGTTCTAATCGTAGCTAGAACCAATCTACTCCAAGGCCCACGTAGCTACACGAACAAGCACTCTTGTCCTACTTAGATCGACACACGATCTAAGTCTTCACATGTGTAACGCCCCAACCCGGCAAGGGTAGAAACATTACATTATGGTGACATATCAGATACAAACAGATCCAAATCAAACAGCGGAAGTCTTAAATAAAACCATCAAAGAGTATCAAAGGGGACTAAAACAACATCCAATGTCCCCAAACCAAACAAAGGAAAGTACATTACAATTGTCCAACATTCGGAAATAAACGATAAGGAAATAAAGTTCTTTATTTAAAGAAAGCTCTAGGGTAAGTCCACTCTCTCTCATCCCCAAGATAATAAACCAGCTCCTAGTTTAAGTACCTGTCGCATGGAAAAGAAAAGCGGCTGAGCATAAAAAGCTCAGTGAACAGATATCAAACAAATAACAAAGCATATCAAAAGAGATAAGATAAACAAAGGAATTTGAAGGTAGAATACATATGGTGTCAATGGAAATCAAAAGGTTATCAAAGTTTAAGTAAAATGTGTATGAATGTGAATTCAGTATTTTACCCCTGGCCCAAACAAATAGTAGCCCAATGGACTGATCAACTCCCAAATGTGAAGGGACTGCATGCACGCATGCCCAATCACCAAATAATATAATATATCCAATCATAGTCAAAATCTAGGATGAGTCCATACGCCCCTGCAAACAAATCATAATCATAATAATGGCCATAGCAGATAAGGACGGTGTGGGACATTTCTCCAACCACATTAGAATCATAACATCAGTGCATCAATGCTATGGTCATGGACCCCCCATAACTGGGAACAAATAATACCTGGGTAAATACTGAAGGCTCAAATAGTCAAAGTCCAAGTCAAAGTGTAGATGACTAGATCATAACCATATAGTCAAGGTTCAATATCAAGGGCTAATATCAAAGGCTCAATATACCAAAGGTAAAATTCCAAAATGTAACCATATCAAAGGTGCAATGTCAAGTCTCAAATCAAAAAGGTCGAATATCAATAGTCCAATATAATATAGGCAAATAATATAGAAAAGAGATAAGGTTATGAGAGAGAAAATCGTTGCACTCTTGATGAAAGAGTGCGGAATATCTGTACCTTGATCCAAACAAATAAGCAAGATCAAATCAAAGGAGAGATGGATCACTCCCGCTTCACTGGACCTAGAAGAAAGTGGATTCGAATTAAGAAGAGTTCAAATTACATAGGTTACCTCTTTTAGTTACCTTTCCATTTTTAGAAACTTTCCATTTTTAGTAACTTTCTATTTTAGGTAACTTTCCATATTTAATAGGTTCCCACTTTAAGTAGTTTAAGTATTTTAGAAGACTTTCCATTTTTAGTAAGTTTCCTTATTTAGAAGGTTTCCAGTTTTAGAAGTTTCCATAAATAGTACTTTCCAAAAGTAGTATATTTCCATAATTAGTAGATTTCCCAATTTAGCAAGTTTCCAATTATAAACATCTTCATATTAGTTAGTTTTACCATTTTAATAAGTTTCCATAGTTAGATAAGTTAAGGATTTCAATTATTACAAGTTTTCCAAGATTAGGGTTTTAAATGTGAAGTTTATATAATTAAGGTTTAAATGTGTCAATTTAGCAAGTTAAGGGTCACAAATAAAAATAAACATAATACCACACATATACATAAGTCACATAAGCCAATTATGCCAAATTTACATATTACACCCTTTAGTTACAAAAGTTACATATAATCCTTTAATTTACTATTTTACCATAATTAAACTATTAACTAATATAATTATCACATAAGCACCACAACTATACAAAAATGACAAATTCAGCCCCTCATACATTATTCAGGTCATGACATGCCAAGTATCCCATATTTACATTTTTAGTCCCTCTAGTTATACTATTTACAATTTAAACCTTTTAATTATCCAATTAACATATAAACCACATAATTAATCAAGTAACCACATAAATCCACCAAGTATCAAAAAATTACAATTCTGGTCCCTCTATTTTAATTTGGTCAAGATATACAAAATGACAAAACCCACCCTTAAGTTTTCTAATTAACAAAATTAACCTTTAACTTATAAAACAATTATCATAATTAATTTAAAAACCCTAACAAACACATAATCATTACACCAATCATCATCATCATTATTTTAATCAATAAAACCAATATAAACCCTAATTTCATTTTATACATGCATAAACATAATCAAGAACAACAAATCATTTACCTTTTTAATTCAACAATTTACAAAATAATTATACAATCCTTATCATAACATCATCACAAACATATTATAATCATCAATTATAAAAAACAATCAAGAATTCATACGCTCATAATAAGGTCGACCCATGTAATAACCTTTTTCCATATTCGTCAATTTTAACTAACCAAATTAATTACATGATATACCAAATCAATCCAAACACTAAATTAAGCATCCATAACATATAACATTTATCAAACTCAACATCAAAAATTATTTTGGTCCTTTCTGTGTCTCAACCCACAAACAGAGATGAGAAGAAATTCGTTTTTTACCCAAACCAATGCATTAATGTGTTACAAATATTACCATAATCATGTTTTACCCATAATATTATCAAGATTAGGGGTGTTAATGATCCGAGCTTTTAACGAGCTACTCGAGCTCGAGCTCATTTAACTCGAGCTTGAGCATAATACTCACGAGCTCGAGTCGATCCCGATCAAAAATTAGAGCTCGATTAGTTTGACGAGCCGAGCTTTAAAAACTAATATTTGGCTCGGCTCGTTCAAAAACTCGTCTAATAATCACGAGCCAAACGAGCTAGTCGAGCTTAACGAGTCGAACGAGCTACTCGAGCTTAACAAGCCAACACTTAATCTATATAAGTTTTTAATTTTATTTTAAAATTTTAAATATATGTTTCTAATATGATTTAGATTCAAGTTGTAGCTTAATATTTCTAAGCTATATATTTATACTTACTTGAAAGTAAGCCTCCTCCTTTTACTTGGACTTTGTTTTATAGGCTCTTTATTTGTCTTGTTTTCTTCTCTCTTCCTATGTAGGATGTATTTTCTTTTAATTCTTTTTATTAACATGTTTAATTTGTTCTTTTACTTACATCGTTTATATCTAATACATTATTTTTTTTAGTTATTACAAGTTTATCAATCAACTAAATGACAACTCTTTTAAGTTTAATTTATATAAACACATTCGGGGCATAAGGATTTCGAGTCTAATTGGTCCCCTTTATTTAGTCCATTCGTCTCCTCGAGTCCGTGCCTATTATTTTGAATACGAAGATGTACAATAAATGCATAAGCCTAAAGGCATAGTGAGGTCGTGTGTTGTATACATAAAATATCGCATATATGATTCAAATGCATGAAAAATGATAACATAACATATAACTTATGGGTTCCCGACAATTGTGTTATGGAGTATTAATAAGTTGTTACTAACCCTTTTTGCTAGTCTTATTGTTTATAAAGTCGAAATCACAAAGATAGAGACTTAAAACATAATTGAAATATTATTAGAGCATTTTCATTCAAATTGTATTGACTAAAACAATGTACATGCATAATTTTCATGAAATGCAAATGCACATGTATATAACAATAAATCACATAGATGCCACAACAATGATATGCAACGCATAATCAGGGATTATAGTGTACATCCCTGTTTAGTAAAAGTCACGAGTACTCACCTTAATTACAAGGTAGTTGTGTTTGTAATTATCATAACCTATATCAATTCGGTATCACGAATTAATCATTTGATAGCTAGTTGATACTTACATGCTTTCTTGATTTTAGCTGAGTTCCTCCTCTAGAAATTTTTTATTATGTTTATAAAGCATGATCTAAGCAAAAAGAACTAAAGTCATGTAAGGAAACAAGAGTGTATAAACATATTTCATGTCTAGTTTATGGTCAGCATTCTTCCAGATTGCAACACTCGACTTTAGAAGGCCATAACTCTTTCGATATGTAAATAAATGTGGTGAAATTTCTTATAGAATTTGGATCTATGAGTTAGCTTTCAAACCCATATGGTCTCATCTAAAAAGTCAAAGTTTTTAACCTCCACGCCGTTGTCAAAAGACATGTGTGCAAGCAGCTAAACTTGTTGTGATTGTTGGTTGTATAATTTTTTTTAACGACTTAACCATATCCAAAAATTGTAAGTTGGGTTTTCAAAAACTTGTCCATATTTTGCATGTGTTTTTCATCGAGTTCGATCATTTGAGTGAATAGTTAAAGCTAATCAGTTAGTTATGCAATTTAAACATTTATAGTTTGCACTCATCATTTTTTACGATTTTTACAATCATATAGTCTAAGCAATTGATTTGTAGGATCTATAGTTAAACTATCATCGTAATTACGATTCACAATCTTTCAACGTTAAAAGAAATCAATCACAATTAGATATTTTCTTAGTTTTCGATTAGTAAACTTTGCTTAGATTTATTATGAATTTAAAATTGTTTAGATTTAGTGTAAATTTGAATAACTCACAATGTACCCTTACTACCCAAACATTATTTGTATAGAAAATAATCCATGATTTTAGTTTCTGATTCACTCTTCATATTTACATCCATGATAATAAATACCTATTTATATGCATCATTTAATTGAGATTTATTAATTTTGATAGATGGGCTTCTAAAAGTGTTGATACAAAAGTTGGGCGTTCCTAGTTTGGGCTCTTGCTCTCGTATCAATTCGCTCTTAATGCTTGAAACCTGCGCACTAAGATAGTAAACAAACACCGTTAGGCTTATTGTGGGATTGTCTCCCACGATTATCCTCCGGCGTGAGAGTAAGTAATCGGTTTTAGGGTTCTCGTAAAGAGTTTAGGGTTTGTGAACTGTACCTTTAATGAGAGTTATGTCATTCCTTATATAGGTGCAGAATCCTCGTAGGTTTCTTGCTCCTTACTCTTCGCACACGTGGTGCTTATCCGGGTTAAGGATATCTATTCCGTAAAATAGAAGATCCTTATCTATGCCCGGATAATTTGGTTGGGCTTGGGTCTACGTGAGCCCAATCCCATTATCAATGCGGCCCAAGTTATAATAGCCCACTCATTGTGGTTTTGGGCCTTAGTGATGTTTATCATTTGGGCTCGTGGCCCAAATATAGACTATACGTCATCATGTCCCCCCAGTCTAGTGTGCACGGCTCGTAGCCGCGGATGCTAGACTAGTGAGAACAGCGGTAAGCGTGGCAGGACAAATTTAGAAATTTGCCGCCCAATATGAAGAACTATGTATCTAGTCCAAGATATTTCAAAAAACTGCCTCGGGAAACGGGGAGTGTGTCCACGTACTCCTTGGAAAACGGGAAAAAGTGCATGTACCTTTCGTATTCCAGCCACAAGTTTTTATGAGTGGGATCCACGTGGCTCTCATCCTAGGGTTTTGGTAACCCTATATAAAACCGCCTCCTTTTTACCAAAAACACACAGTAAAAACACACACTCGCCATTTTACATTTCTTCAAAGCGTTTTTCAAAGAAATCAACTGTTTCATTAGGTAATTGCGCGTGCGCATCTTAGTAGATCTTGTTATACTGTGAAAATGGTTGCTCAGTTAGAGGAGTTTCGCTCTGCGATGGATGAAGATGACGTGCGTCAATTCTCATCTGATTACTTTATTCCTCTGGATGTGCATCCTGAGGCCCCGGACGTCGATGCGTGTATTGTCGATTTCCCTGAAGGGAAGATAGGGTTATACACGCGCTTTTTTGAGTACGCTAACTATCGCGTACCAATATCCATATTTTTTAGCAATGTGCTCAATTTCTATCACCTTCATATCTCTCAGCTGCACTGTATAGGTGCGGCGAAGATATCAAACTTTGAAGTAAATTGTCGTTTACTTGCAATAAACCCGACCGTCGACCTATTCCGTGCGTTTTACCACACAACGTGGTCGCATGGATGGGTATCCTTTGCGAAACGCGCGGGGAGCCTTCAGTGTTATACCGATAAGGTAGATTCCTTGAGGCATTGGAGGGAATATTTTTTCTGGGTGGATGATGTGGTGTTTCCTTCACCATTTGTGTTTTATACTCAAGAGACGCTGCCGAGGGATAGGCGCCCCGCACCCGGTTCGTATAGCTTGGCAGATGCGCAGATTATTGATGCCAACCGCATCCCCATTAACCCTTACCCTGAGGAGTTTTTGGTGCACATGGGGTTGAGTCGCAACTATTTCCATGGTGCTGACGAGGTGCCAACCTTCATTGATGAGGAAGGCCGGGGTGGGTGTTCATCCCTTTTTATTGTTCGCTTCAAATAATGCAAGTTTTTCTGTATGCGCACTTTTAATAACTAACTTGTGTTTTGCTATTTGTTTATGTGCTGCGCAGAAATGGATTTGTTTGCTGTGGTGAAGCTTGAGAAACCGAAACAGGTGACCGTTGGTGTGCGCCCTCTGAGGGAGAACGAGCAACCGCTCTTGGATGCGACTGCTGGGCATCTGACTGTGTTGGGGCCAGCTGGTCATGAAGATTCGCCCCCTCTTTTTGTGACGCCAGTACAGAGCGAGGCTCCTACTGTGGAGTCTGCAGATGTGGAGAAGTTTCAAGCTGAATGTTCTGACAGCGTGGAGGTAATAGAGCCTCAGGTGGTAGCGCAGAATCTGAAGCGCAAGGGAGAGGATGATGCCACTGGTACTTCCAAGAGGAGGCATCATCTGATTGCGGATGAAGAGTCATCTGCGGAGGATGATACGTCCGCTACTGGTGCGGAGAAGGAGACTGCAAAGGCTTTTCCGCTTCTGTGAGTGATATTCCACATTCCTCCTTATTCTTTATATATGTATTATTACTTGTCGTAATATGCACTGACTTGCTTCCTTATTCATTGTAGTGACCATGCTGCGAAGGATGATGCGGCATTTGTGGAGAGTGTGGTCCCTCCTCAGAATGAAAACGTGGAGGAGGTAGTGAAGGTGGCTGAGGACGTATCTGCGCAACAACTGTTGGTGGAGTTGGCTGCTGCTGCTGAGCGCCAAACTGAGCTTGTCGCTCAGTTGAAGACGCGATACGTCAGGGAGAGCAGCACTATTGCTCAGAAGGATGAGGAGATTGCTCTTCTCCGTGCGCAGCTGGCTGAGGCGCAAGTGGAGGCAGAATCTGCCAAGGCGCACGCAGACAAGGTCACTGATGAAAAATTGGCCATGATGTGTGAGCTGCAGCATGCGCGGGGTGAACTTCATCAGTTCAGGGCTAACCTTACCTGGGCGGTAAGGTATCTTGAGGAGAAGAAGGACAAACATTTTGCGAACATTGATGAGTTTCGCCTACATATGGAGAAGATCATCAAGGTGCAGGAGGAGAAGCTGCGCGGCCTGAGCATAGACTATGATGAGGAATTATACCCGCATCTTATGTCTACCATAGCTGAACGCTGGCACGTTTTTATATATTTTATGCAATGTTGCTTTATATTGATTGATTTGTTGCTTCTCCGCTAATACATCCTTTTCCTGTTTATGTAGGTGGTTGATTAGTCATGGCTTGCGCCTGGCTGCGATGGGCACCTTAGAGTCTCCTGAGGTGTTGGGGACCTTTGGAAAGGTGGTGCAATGCGCCGTGGAGCGTGGTAGGGCGCAAGCTATGGAGGAGCTCTATGAGGCAAAGGCGTTGAACGTGGCACTTACTGAGGTGCCTGGCTACAACGCCAGTGCTTATGACGAGTTGATGCAGGCCATGGAGGGGATGAAGCTGCTCGAACTTCCCCATATTGCGCGGCTAGAGCGCGACCAGGATAACCCTATAAAGGTAATTATGGAGGGGTTGACCCTGGGGCGCCATATCTTGGAGGATGCAGAGGCACAGCCAAACTACTTTCTCAAGCCTGACGAGTCGCAGCTGCAGGTTCTTGTTTTTGTACAGCCACGCCATATGTTGAATCCTTTTGCTCTTGAAAAGGAGATTCCTCTTAAGGAGGTGTTGGAGCTGCCAAACTACTTTCTAAAGCCTGACGAGTCGCAGCTGCAGGTTCCTGTTTTTGTACAGCCACGCCATATGTTGAATCCTTTTGCTCTTGAAAAGGAGATTCCTCTTAAGGAGGTGTTGGAGCTGCACGCAGAAAGAGCTGCAAAGAAAAAGGGTATCAAGGGCAAGGTCGTCTTATGCGGTGTGGGCGCTGCGCATATTCCCAGGTCAGATGGGATTCCTATTAGTATAGCGACCGTATCGCCTAAGGATGCGTTGCTCTTGAGAAAGCTTCAAGAGGCAGGAAGCTCCGCTGCCCCAGAAGATAGTCCTGAGCATCGTCATAGCATATAGGCTTTTTGTGACTTGTATATTTATTGTATAAATAACAAAGTATATCTTTTGCGTGTTATGGTATCTGTTCGTAGATTGTTGTCTTTTTATGTAAAAAGATTAAATAAGATACTCTTTTTGCAGTTATGTTTAAATTAAGTGCGTGACTTAAGATAAATTATAAGTATAAATTTGCATTATGTTTGCAAAGTTTTATTGTGTGACCAAGAGTCTTGGCTCGTTGTTTTCTAAGCTTGTACGTGACATTTGTGCATCCTTCGTGGGATGCGCAAGGAAAACTTACTTCAACATCTTGAAGGTAAGGCGCCTAGCAAGGATGCGTGATCCAATGTTGATGGGTTTGCAACCCTCTTACTCAACGAGTTAGTTAGTAGGTTTACTCATCCTTTATGCCATCGTGGGTCTTAATTAGTGCATGCACGCCATGTAGGCAAAAATACAGTATAACAATATTGACACATATAAGAATGTACGCAATAAAGTGAAATGTGTTATGGAGTTAGCTAGAAACCATAATGTTTTATTGATACTTGCAAGTTTTTGAAAAAGTAAAAAACAATTCCTAACAAAAAAGAAAAAACAAAAAATTATTGGGCACATACTAAAGTGCAAAGTTGTCTGTTTGTGGGCCGTAGCCTTTCCTAAAGTTAACATCTTTTGAGGTTGCAGATATTCCAAGTGCGCGCCAGGTCGTGACCTTCCATATCGCGCAACCTGTATGCACCATTGCCTAGTGCATCAGTGACCTCGTAAGGTCCTTCCCATTTGGGTCCAAGCTTGCATGTGTCTTCTGCGTGGCTCACGTCGTTAGCGCGGTATACGAATTCTCCTAGCCTGAAGGAAGTATGTTTGACTTTTGCGTCATAATACTTCTTCATTTTTGCTTTTGCCTTTGCTTCGCGTATGGCTGCGCGTTCACGCCTTTCTTCTAGCAAGTTCAAGTCTATGCGCCGTTCCTCGTCATTTGTTGTGACGTTGGCCTCTGCTGTTCGTATAGTTGGCATCCCTATTTCAGCTGGTATGACGGCTTCTGTCCCATAGACAAGAGAAAATGGTGTGTCTCCGGTACTGGTTTTGATTGTGGTGCGGTGCGCCCATAAAACGTGTGACAATTCGTCCACCCATTTTCCTTTATGTCTGTCGAGGCGTGCTTTTATCCCTTCGCCTAAGCTGCGATTCGCGCGCTCAACTAAGCCATTGGTTTGTGGGTGTTTTACTGAAGCAAAGTGTTGTGTGATGTTCAATTGTGCGCACCAATCTTTGAATGGGTTGTCACAGAATTGTTTCCCATTATCTTATATGATTTCACCTGGTAGCCCAAAGCGACACACAATATTGTCCCATACAAAGCGTTTTACCTGGTTTCCCGTGATACTCACCACTGCTTTTGCCTCAATCCACTTCGTAAAGTAGTCTATGGCTACGATGAGGAATTTTAGCCCTCCCGCTGCAACTGGGAAAGGGCCTGCGATGTCAATGCCCCATTTATAGAATGGCCATGGTGAGGTGATGGGGGTTAACTCTTGTTGTGGTTGGCGCGGAATTGGTCTGTGTACTTGGCAATTGCTGCATTTTTTTTATCATATCTCGCGCATCGCGGTGCATAGTAGGCCAATAATATCCTGACCGTAGAGTGCGCGCTACAACGGACCGTGGTCCAGAGTGCATGCTACATGATCCAGCGTGGATTTCTCGGAGTACATAGTCTGCTTGAAGAGGTCCAACACATCGGAGCCAAGGTTGCAAGAACGAACATCGATATAGGATGTTATCGCGTAGTTCAAATCGCTGCGCTGTGCGCCATACTCTTCGAGCGTCCTTATGATCTTGTGGTAAGACTCCTTTGCTAATGAATTCAATGATAGGTGTCATCCACGTGGGATCTTGTTCTTCTATCACCGTGGATACTTCCATCTCCAAGATTGATTTGTTTTTTAGAGTTTCTACCAATACCTATTTTGATAAGTGCGCGAAGCTTGTAGATGCAATCTTGCTAAGCGCGTCGGCTTTCCTGTTGTCCCCTCTAGGTACTTGTTTGATTGTGAACCTATCAAATTTTTGGATTAAGGACTTCGTCTTTTTCAGGTATTGGATCATGTGTTCATCCTTGGCTTCATACTCACCTAGCACATAGTTAGCTACTAGCCTGGAATCCATGTTTGCCTCCAGGTTGCGTACACCCATTTGAATTGCAATACGCAGTCCAGCGAGCAAGGCTTCGTATTCCGCCTCATTGTTTGTGGCTGTGAATTCGAAGCGCAGCGCATAGGTGAACTCCGTTCCTTCTGGATTAGTAAGGATAAGGCCTGCGCCTGATCCATCCACGCATGAGGATCCATCTGTGAATAGAATCCAAGGTTCCTGTAGGTCTGTTTGGCTTGTTGAAGTTGGACTATCAGTATCTGGCTTTTCAACAATAAAGTCGGCTAATATCTGCCCCTTGATTGCAGTGTGTGGTCTATATGAGATGTTATACTAGCTTAACAACATACTCCACTTTTGTAGCCGTCCTGATGCGTCAGGTTTAGAGATAACTTGTTTGATTGGCTGGTCTGTGATTACAGCTATTGGGTGCGCTTGAAAGTATCTGCGCAGTCTTTTAGCTGCGAATACTAGGGCTAAGACCAGCTTTTCCATGGCGCTGTAGTAGTCTCTGTCTTCTTCAATGCTTTGCTTACAAAGTATATGGGTGTCTGGACGGAGTTTCTATCTGTCAATAGTACTGCGCTAACTGCTCCATGGGTTGCAGATAAGTACATGATTAGCTCTTCCCCTGGTCGCGGTGCGACGAGTTTCGGGAGTGATGCCAGATGTTATTTTAGCTGTTGGAAAGCTTCTTCTGCTTCCTAAGTCCAACGAAAGTCTCCCTTTTTGGTGCACTTCGTGAGTGTTTTAAAGAGAGGGAGTGATTTGTCTGCTGACTTAGATAAGAAACGGTTTAGCCCAGCTAGCTTTCCGTTTAAATCTGGACTTCTTTGAGTGTGCGCGGCGAGGGAAGATCGACAACAGCTTTTGTTTTTTCTGGGCAAGGCTTGATTCCATCAGGTTCTATTAAGTATCCGAGGAACATGCCTTCTGTCATGCCAAAGGTGCACTTCTTGGGATTTAACTTCATGTTTATTTTTCCCAATGTTTTGAACGTTTCCTCGATGTTGCGCACCAATTCATCCTCTGTGTGGCTCTTGATGACAAGGTCGTCAACGTAGACTTCCAAGTTTCGACCTACTTGTTTCTCGAAAGCCGTGTCCACCAATCGTTGGTATGTTGCGCTTGCATTTTTTAGGCCAAAAGGCATTTTCGTGTAGCAATAGACCCCTTGACTGGTGTGGAAAGCTGTTTTTTCTTTATCCTCCACTGTCATTTGGATTTGATGGTACCCTTTGTATGCGTCTAGGAAGCACTTAAAAGGATATCCGTACAGGGATTCTACCTTCCAGTCTATCTCTAGCAGTGGATAGCAGTCATGTGGGCATGCTTTGTTAAGGTCTGTGAAGTCTACGCACATCCTCCAACTGCCATCGCTCTTCTTTACCATCACTGGATTAGAGAGCCAGTCGTGATAGTATACTTCACGCATAATGCCTGCGTTTACAAGTTTGTGTACTTCTTCCAGAATAGCTTTTGCGCGATCTGGGGCTTGGTAGCGCTTCTTTTGTCGTATTGGGGGATACCCTTGTCGGATTTGTAGCTTGTGCTCTGTGATAGAGCGTGGCACTCCGGTCATGTGCTTTGGTTCCCATGCAAAGATATTCAGGTTTTTTTGCAAGAGTGCGCACACAGCTGCTTTACCTTTGTCATATAAAGATCCTCCAATCGATACTTGTTGATCTGGGTAATCGGGATGAATAGCGACCTTTAAATTTGGAATTTTTTCTGCGCATTGTTCTGGAATATTCTCCACCTCACTGGTTACTGCGTTGCATTCTTTGGGTGGTACTGTGGTGTTGTAGAGGGTGACAATTCCTCCTTCCACCAGAAATTTGAGCATCCCATGTGCTGTGGATGGTACAACGCGCATGGATGATATTCCAGGTCTCCCAATGATGCCATTGTATGGTGAGGGAGACTTAATTACCATGAAATTTATCCATGTTACTGTTGAGTGTTGTTCATCGCCCACAACTACGAGCAAGCGCAATTGCCCCATAGGCCAAATCTTTTCTCCTGTGAATCCAGTCAGCGAAGTTGTGGCTGGTATCAATTGACTTTGTATCTCAGGTCGTAGCCTTTTGAAACAATGATCATATAGGATGTCTGCGGATGCCCCCCCATCGATATACATGCGGCGGATATCGTGTCCCCCAGTATGTATCTCAATAGTTAGTGGCTCTACTACTGCGTTGTCCGCAGCTAGAGTGGGGAAGGATATTTCCTTTTCTGAAGAGAACCTTTGACTAACTTTTTGTTTTGTCTTGCGTTGCCATGACTGTATCATGTAGATGATATCCGCTTTGTCTTTGGAAGGTTCTTTTTTGCCCCCATTCCTTTGTTTGTCCTTCCCTTCTTTAATGTTTTTTACGAGGTGATCCATTCTACCTTCCCTTACTAATTTTTCAATTAGTTGTCGTAGCTGGACGCACTCGTTGGTTGTATGGCCTTTTTGGCCATGATATTCGCAGTATCCATTCCCTATGCGCTTGTCCTCTGCGGTACGCATTGGCGGAGGCTTTGGGAATTTTTCTCCTTCTGTTACAAATATTTCCCTCGGAGTTTTTGTGAGAGGGGTATACATGTCATTATCTCGTCCACTGCGATAATTCTTGCTGCGGTTGCTATTCTGATCATTGGATTATCTCCTAGGCTGTTCTTGTTGCCTATAATTCGAGTAGCCTTTTTTGATGTCCGCAGCGGCTGCTTCTCCTTGTATGAAGGATCTTGTGCGCTTCATTAGCTCATCGAAGGTTTGGGGAACCTTGTCGTTTAGCTTTCGAATGAGTTCTGGGTTGTTAATCCCATTCATGAACCCTGAAATTTTTAGGACTTCGGGATACGCTTTGACATGTATGCACTCATCTTTAAAGCGTTCCATATAAGCACTGGTTGATTCCCCTTGGCGCTGTTTTACTCTGGCTAGTTCAACAGGGTTTTTAGTGTACTTCTTTCTTTGGGTGAAGTTTAAATGGAATGCTTTCCGTAATTCTTCAAACCCGCCGATGCTCCGTCGTGGGAGCTTGCTAAACCACGTGCGCGCATTCCCTACTAATGTGGAATTAAACATATGGCACCATACAGGTTGTGGCCAATTTTCGATAGTAGCAGCCGATTCGAAAATTTTTAGGTGGTCATCCAGATCACCTGTCCCATCATATGTTTTGACATTAGTGGGCATCCGCCTCCTCTTGCGATCGGAGTAATCGCTGATGCGTCGTGTAAATGCATCAACTTTCTGGCGACGCCACGGAAAAGACATGTCTTCGTCTTCTTCTTCACGACGTCTTCCTCTAGACTTCCAGTGTCCTGTTTCCTTATCCTCGTTGTCCGAGGAGTCGTTGGAGGAAGAGTAATCTCTTTTGCGGCGCTTACGCCGGCTTCCTTCAGAGGAAGAGCTTGAGGGGCTTTCACTTGGGGATATTCTCCACCCTAATCTGTCGTGAATTCTTTTGCTCCCAGACCTGGAGGAACCTTCGCTTGGTGAATGTTGAGGTCCTAATCTGTCTTGTATCCCTCGACTACCAAGTCTGGAATGAACATTAGTGCGCCTCTCGCCGTCTTCGTATTCCTCTGAATATTGTGAGTCAGATGTCGTACCCAGCCTATCATGGATAGTGGTACGTCTTTCATTGTTTTCGCGTCTTCCTCGTAGGTGGCGCGGTGGTGATGCTTCGCGTTCAGGACCGAAGTTGAGCCGGGTTTGCAGGCTCGTACTCGACCTTCTCCTCGCTTCTTCTTGCATGAGGGCGGTTAGGGTTTTGTAATTTTGGGATACAAAATTACCCAACGTTAGGTCAGGCGCGTCCTCATTCGCTGCAAGAATATCTGCCTCCGTATTGGGCACCCTATCTCGGTTAGGTGCGCCCGGTGGTACAGTGTTGTCCACCGTAGGTGCCGTTTGGTGAGGAGTATTGAAGAGGGTGCACTGGAGTTCCTCAACGCTTGGGACCACTGTGGTGGCTTGGGTAGTCCTTATAGGAAATTCTACCGCTGGAAGAGGTAGGGTTGTTCCCGTCTCTTGGTGACCAGGTGCGCTGGTTGTCCCAGAAGCCTGCCTAGAGGTCGAATCTTGTTGGTTCTTCCTCTGGGGGTCACGTGTTTTTTCCAACTGCGGAGTCCGCTGGCTTGAATTTTTATTCTTCGTCATTCTAGTTCCTTAGTTCTTAGTGTTGGTCCTACGGATGGCGCCACTTGTTGATACAAAAGTTGGGCGTTCCTAGTTTGGGCTCTTGCTCTCGTATCAATTCGCTCTTAATGCTTGAAACCTGCGCACTAAGATAGTAAACAAACACCGTTAGGCTTATCGTGGGATTGTCTCCCACGATTATCCTCCGGCGTGAGAGTAAGTAATCGGTTTTAGGGTTCTCGTAAAGAGTTTAGGGTTTGTGAACTGTACCTTTAATGAGAGTTATGTCATTCCTTATATAGGTGCAGAATCCTCGTAGGTTTCTTGCTCCTTACTCTTCGCACACGTGGTGCTTATCCGGGTTAAGGATATCTATTCCGTAAAATAGAAGATCCTTATCTATGCCCGGATAATTTGGTTGGGCTTGGGTCTACGTGAGCCCAATCCCATTATCAATGCGGCCCAAGTTATAATAGCCCACTCATTGTGGTTTTGGGCCTTAGTGATGTTTATCATTTGGGCTCGTGGCCCAAATATAGACTATACGTCATCAAAAAGAGTCTTACACGTTGTATTAATATTGAATTAGTTTTTTTTTTTGTTTCATAACATTATCGTGCTTGTATTTGTATTGGTTATTCACATAATCACATTGGATTTTTTTGTTGTTGTTGTTTGATATTTATTTGTAATGTTTAATACTAGGTTTGATACAATATGATAGTTGTTCATATTTATAAACTTTGAAAATATCATAAGAACAAGAGAAATCAAAATATAGGAGTGACATGACTAGTAAACTTATCCCACATCGCTTGAAGATGAAAACTTTCAAGAGAAAAAACTCTATATAAGCAAAGCCCCCACCTTATTTTGAAACATAGTTAAGCATTAAATGTTATAAAACATTAATTGTATGTTCCAAAACAAGCTTTTTTGAGCTTATAAGTTACATAAACTTTAGTTTGTGTATAAGAAACGAGCCTATCAAGTTCGATCTTTTATACGGACATATTAAGCTTGAAAGTTAGTTTATTGTAAGAGTAAAAAGAAAAAGTTATAAATCTTAAATGAGCTTCGAGCTCGAGCTCGAACAACAAAAAAATATTCGAGCTCGAGCTCGAGCCAAGTTTCAAAATTTTATTCGAGCTCGAGCCGAGCTCGAGCCGAGTAGTTAATAAACGAGCCTAGCTCGTTTAGGCCAAAACTCGACTCGGCTCGGATCGTTAACACCCCTAATCAAGATAACCAAAGTTTGTCAATTCCCTCATGACCATAATTATGGTTCGATCATGTATATCAATTCGTGTCTTTTAATTCCCATGTATTAAAATAATCGTAACGAAAAGAAATTAAAGAGATGAACATTAATCAAAATGGAAGACAACACACCCTTTCTATGAACAAATATGGGTCGAATGGAACAAAAGAACAAGAAACAAGCCTCCAAATGCTTCCAAACAAATTCCTATGTGCACCAATTCCTCCCACGAACACGTACGAATAATCACCAATGATCAAAGAGCAAAGTTTTGGTGTGAAAATGTGTGTGTGTGGTCGTATGGTGTGAGAGGAGGAGGAAAATGAGTTACAATTTTATGATTAAGGAAATAATTAGGATTTAATGTGATGTTTAATGTAATTAATTTGATTTATGGTATTTTAAGGAGAATTTAATCTCATTTAATGAGGGGACGGCAAAGGATGGACAAAGAGGTCAAAATAGATCAATTTTTAATTAGGATAGTTTACTTGATTTATTTTGTAGGTTGTGTACCAGTTTTTTAATGTTTTTGGACCCGTTAGATCACGTAGCGTGTAACGTTTTGTTCTTAATCCCAATTTCATATTCTTGAGTTCCTATAATGTTGTAGTAACTCAATTGTCATTTACTTGAAGTTACATGTCCATTTTTGTGATCGTACGTTAACCGTTTTTTATTTAGGGCTTGTTTGGTAAACGTACACAATTCTTCAAAATTTCAAATTGTATGGTATTTTAGTAATTTAAACATGTTATGAAAATGTGGGTTTTACAACATGAACGAGCACTTCCATTCACAAGATTCTTCACACTTAGATACACTTGGATTATCACCCAATCCAAGTCTTCACACACAACACACATAGACACACTTCGATCCTATCCCGATCCAAGCCTTCACATAAGACACACTTGGATCCTATCCCGATCCAAGTCTTCATACAATGACTCGACTAAGTCCTAACCTAACCACTAGGACTTCGCACTCCTCACAACAAATACATAAGCTATATTGGTTACAAGACTTCTTGGATCTTCATCTTCTCCAAGTTCACACTCATATATCTCCATCCTCGACTCACACACAAGTCGGAATTATTACAATGATTACAAAGCCTATAACCGTAACACTTGTTACGTTTGTGTGTGGACACCTATAACATCTCGAATCTTCATCTACGTCGAGAGTTCTTCTCTTGCACTTTGGGAAGAGGCATTGACACTAACTTCTCGAATCTTCATCTACATCGAGAGTTCTTCTCTTGCACTTTGGCGGAAGAGGAAGTCACTTATAAACATATATTGACATGTTATAGTGATAAAAGATAAAATGAACATAGAACAGAAAGTTTTTGTGTGTGTGGAAGTCTGTTTTCTGAAAGAGAATAGTTCAGTATTTATAGACGTCAGGAAAGGAGCAGACGGTCCTTTAAATAGGTGACGGTCCTTTATCACTAAGGGACCACCCACCACTTTAAGGGACCGTCCCGACAAACGCTCTCATTTTTGTCCTGAAGTGGTGAAAACTTATATTGTGCAAGCTGAACTGATTTGGGGGGAAAACTAGCTATTATAAGGTTTGAATTTGAATATATTTTCTTAATAAAACATTTCTTTAAAAACACAAAAATACTTTTGTGAAAATATTTTGTCAAACTTAAAAATGTAAGTTTAGGAGAAAATAAAACTCTTTGATCACTTAACTAATGACGGTATAAAGTTTGTTCATACCTGAAGTGATGTTGTAGCAACTACGTAGAAGTAATGAGTTTCCCCGAATAAAAACTTATAAACCGTAACTTTACGTAACATGTCTTTATATTTTGTGATTATCAAAACACGAGAAGACCGAATAATGTGAATAACGTTTTTGACATTATTTGTATTAACATATTTGTCGAAACCCATTGATCGATTCAAGTTTTAAAATACAATTTACTTTAAAATCTTGCCTGACGTGGCTCTGGTACCAATTGTGAAAAACTAGAAGGGAGGATTGAATAGTTTACCCGATTTATTTTTCTTTATTAAGAAAGTTTCTTTGAAAACTTTGATTCAATTCTTTTGTGAAATCAATCAACACCAATATGAACTCTAAACTACACAAACTAATATAAACACTAAATATAAAGAGATGAGATGAAAAGATCAAACTGATACAAAAAGATTTATAGTGGTTCGGTTACGAAGCTCCTAAATGTCGAGTAGTAATCCAGCTAGTACCAATCTCACACGATCCACACGATCCTAACTTCTCACACGATCTACACGATCCACACAATCCACACAATCTACTCTTGATCCACTTGATCAACACACTATCATACTAGCTACAAGAGATCTCCAATATCTCAATAAGATTACAATGATCAACACAAGAAGACTTGAACAAGACTATTGTAAGACCCGTAATTTAATAAGGTAAATATTTCATTATCATAGTTATTATTTAAGTGGTAGAAGGTAACAATAAAACTTAGATGTTAATGGACCGCATGTGGCATAAATAGAAAATAGAGGGTGTTGCTAGCATTATGGTGGTCAAGTTTAGAAGTCGGTTGCTGTAGTTTTTATAGGGCATTATATCGTTAGTTTAACCCTAAAAAAAGAAGATATCGATTATAGGAGGCCAAAGAGGAGAACTAAAAAGCCTGAGTTCATTATTGTTTGGTTTGGTTTGATTTGATTTGAGTCTTGGTTGAATCCGTGTTCGAGGTAAACATTCTTTAGCTAGTTTTCAAGTTTATTTTCATATGCATATGGTTGTTATACTATTAACAAATCTGGAATTTAAAGAGGATCTGTATATACATATTTTGATGCTAGTTATGCATGCCGAGTAAGATAATATGGGTACAGGTTTTAACACATGTATTAATAGTGATGAATGCGTTATAAGTGTGTTTTATAGCCCTGCACGAATGAGTAAAGGAGTAGACAGGAGCAGGACTATATAACCAGTGATACTAGTTTAGATTTTTAGTTTTACTGGTAAAGTATTAAGAACACAGAATTTTGTATGTGGTTACTTGTTGTAGGACCTGTTAGTTGGCAAATCAATAGAATAATTCATGCATGTTTGAGCCTAATTGATTGTGCAATATTAAAATGAGGCTTCAAGATAAAGATGGTTTGTTCAAGTGTTATCATGGGACATACAATAGTCTTTATGTTGTAAACTGGAAAAAGATATACATATAGGTTAATACAATACTAGTCATTAGTAACTGGGCTATACTAGCATGCGATTTAATATTGAAAGAAGACGTGGATGATATGAATTGTTAAACCCCTGGTGTATTATATAATTGTGGTATATATTGGATATATAACACCAGGCTAATAGACAATGCTATGTGGTTTGTTGGGTGATTTTATTGGAATAAATAGGATGACCTTTATATACTGATCTAATTAAATCATTGTAGTTGTTATATAGCTGTTGTTAGTGTAGGAGTTAAACCATTTATGTGTCTTGTCGTTTGTAATGTAAATACGCCTATTTGTGATGATAGTGCCATATTGATTTTATTGATTAGGTGACTGATCGTTCTTTTGGAAATTAAGTTGGTTTAATTTCTCGATTGGCTAAGGTGAGTACAATGCTTTTCTAAAACCGAGTACAAAGACAAAACGGGCTTTTGGAAGGGGAAGCTTGGGTTTCTTGTTAACCATATTTTCTTCAAATTTATTTATTGTTGATTGATGTGTTTAAATTTGATATTAATTTCGTGGTAGTTGATTTTGCCTTATATTCATGATTGATTATATAGATGCATACATGTTCATGACCCATAGGTTTGCATAGACTTACCTACATGAACCACTATCGGGGGAGTGATGTGTGACTAGAGATGAGTCACATACATGTAGCATCACTCTTGTAGTTAGCTTGTTTCACTTGCTTTCTACATTTATAGATGTATCGAGAGGTAGCGGGATTAAATCTTAACGGAATCTTATGTAGCCGGGTAGCTCCCATGGTTGCTAATTTACCGAGAGGATTTATGATCGTGAAGTTTTGGTGTATAGATGGAATCAAGGGATCGGGTCCTTTGGGTGAACTGGATAGTGGCCTTTGCATTATAATCATTGTTGCATTGAATTGTTGTGGTGACAATTGCCGTTATACTTGTTTATAATTGTTGGTTTAAATTATTATGGTTAACTCATTTAAATGTTACCGTTGGGGGTTTCTTTATTTAATAACTCGTTGTAACTCACTTCGCTTTAATTAGCTAACACCTGTTCTTGCAAAATCGTCTTTGTATTCGTGCAGGATAAATAAGAACCTTCTTGCGGGATTCTTAGGGAGTGAGGTTGGGTAGTTTTGAGCGATCCACTTGGCACCCGGAATTTAGCCTACTATTTTTAATGTTTACAATATTGAACTTGGTTTTATAGATTGTTATGTAACACCCGTTTGGGTTGGATTGGTCATGTTTTGTTAGCTTAGTAAAATATGCAAACTATGGTTTTAGACTTCCGTTGTTTATTTTTTATAACGTTGACTATATAATAAAATTTTTAGAAATGGCTATTTTTCCGGAATTGGGGTGTTACAACTATGGAACTTGTTGTACATCAAGATAAAATCAAGTTAACTAACAAGTAATGCAAGTGCACTAAACAAAGACTCTTACCACTTTGTATCTTCTTGATACTTTGTGTTCTTCTCTTGACTATTAGAGGAATGATGGTCATCACTTGGTTAGATGAAAGGATCACTCTTTAAAACATAATAAACTAATTAAATGATCAAAGAAGAATTTATGTGATAAGGGATTTTATCACAGAAAGTTTTGTATGTGAAGGATGTCTAAAATCTGTGAAATGGACCGGTATTTAGGTATTTATAGGCAGGGAAAAATTTGCCCGTTAGAGGTACACGGTACCACTAAACATCACACGGTATTACTAAATTTAATAGTACCGTGGTACCGTGCCAAACAAAAACGCTCATCTTTTTATTTTTAGTGGTAAAGGTTTATTTGCGGAAGTTTGGAGATGATTTGGGGGGAAATAGCTGTTATGATTTTTAAACTTATTTTTCCAATTAAAACATTTCTTTATAATTCAAAAATAATTTGTAAAATGTATTTGTGAAAAGAATATTTTGTCACATTAAAAATGTGAGGTTTGAAATACAAATTCACTTCTTTGATCATTTGTCAAGTTGTAAATTTGTTTATTCTTACCTAGAGTGATTTACGTAGAAACGGGATATTTCGATTAAAAAACTTGTTTACGTTAATTTTTACGTAAAGTATTTTCGCATTTTGTTATCATCAAAATGTATGGATAGCGAAAGATAGAAATAACGTTTTTAGACATTATTTGCATCAACACTCACCTTTTGTGGCTTTTGAAACTTTTATACTTATATACATTTATTAGACATGATAAGCCAATATAAGCCGAAAATTTTCAAAATAAGCCACAAAAAAATGAGCTTATATAAATCTATTAGACATGATAAGCCAATAAGCCAAAAAAATTTCAAAATAAGCCACAAAAAATAAGTTTATATAATATAAGCCGAAAATCAAATAAGCCGTAAACGAGCTACATAAGCTTAAACAAAGCCAAATCAAACAAATAACAAATACAAAGTAATCTACAAAAACATTGAGGGGTCATGTGAGATTTTTATTAGTAAGAGGGAGTAAAATGTAAAATAAGCCCGAAACTGAGATTCGGAGTATAAAATCGTATTTCTTCCTTTACGACTCGTTGCTATTCATAAAATCCTCCCGAACTTTTCTTAACTGTCACCATATATTCCGCCGTTACTCCACCATTTTCACCATCATGTAAAAAAACTCATCTATATCGAATCCTTGAGTATTTAAATCTCAATCCATCACTACATGCAGGTAGGAATATGATTATGTGATATATTATGAGTTTTGACAGAGAGAGAGAGTGAAGATGGAGAAGGCTAGTACTATGGATTATATCAACAAAATGTTTCCTACAGGTTCGTTTCTCTCTTTATTTCACCTTGCTGTGTGATTTCTTGTAACGTAATGTAGATACGTTGTTGCATGAGGGCATCCACAATGGGAGGATCGATTATAGGTTTAAAACTTACAAAAAGCTTCTTTTTTTTTTTTGTTTTTTTCACATTTACGTGGCATGAAGATTTCTAAGATCCTATACTTGTTCATATTATGCATGTGTTTCTGTGAATTTTTCAAGGTTTATATATAGTGAAAACTGTGGAAAATATGGTCAATTAATTGGTTTGAATGACAATTGAAGGTCATCAAATATACTAATGGGTGTTTATAGCAAGATTAATTTGTGATCATATGTAACGACCAATTTAATTCTATGTTGATGAGCCATTAGTAGGATTAAGTGTGTAATTAATCTGACTGTTTTTCCATACACAACTCATCACTCCTCTCCTTTTGTGTTACCATTCATATTTCTTGTATCTCCGGTTCGTAATAGAGGGAAAGCACGCACGGTTTTGGTTAGTCTTGATAACCCGTTTGTGCTAACGGAGTTATCCGTTGTTGTTGTATCCTGTGAGATAGACGTTCACGATTCTCAAGCACTGTGAGAGGATGAATCACTGTGAGCTTCACAGGCCTCAACATTTTCCTTGTGTTTTTTGTGTCTCAACAATCAAAAGAATAATGGTATCGTTTTCTACACTTCACTTTCTTGTTATGATTAACGTATTCTTTGTTTGTCTCTAGTAGTGATATACACGTAATATATAACAAAAACAAGTTATAATATAAAAAGGCTTATAAGATGATGATTTCACAAAGTTATAAAGTTGTAGAAAGCTAGCTTCACTATTGTGGATGCTGTAATGCGTGAGTTATATTGTTAATAACTGAATTTGACTTGTTTGTTGGTGTATGTGTTTAGAGGACATATCATAATGATCAGATACTAAGTCTAGACAAGTTATTGCATGATTGAAGGATGTAATGGAAAATTTTTATGTTTTAAATTACTTATGCTTAGACCATTATGAGATGCCGTGTTATAACAAAATGCAAACTTGTTGATGCTTGATTGAAGGACAAGATGCAGATAATTTGTTGTTTTATACTTGTGTTACGTTGTTAATGAATGGATTGTTACTTTGTGTGTGTGTCTTCATGTATATCGAGAACATGAGATATTTTTCCACACATTGAAGACAAATGGACAAGTCACTACAACACAAGAGGGCTAACGCAACAGCCATTGCAATATGTCATCTCATATATGATTAATTTGGATAGGCCATTGCAACTCCGTTGCAAAAATTCCAAATTTTGCACTAAATCTTCAACGGATATTGAACAAATTTTTATTTTATATTTAGTTTAATATTGCGTGAGAAATCCATTGCAAATTTCTGAAAATTTTTCATGCAATGTAATACTAAAGTAATTTCTTTTTATATTAAAATTTGTAGGGAATTGGATGCAAATTTCTATAATTTTGCATCGGATTTGCAACGAATCTGCAAAGGAGATCAAATGTAATTTCTTTTATGTTTTGTTTTTATTTTCCATTGCAAGTCCGTTGGAAATTTCTAATAGTTTGCAACGGATTTGAAACGGAATATAAAAGTTACTTATTTAATACTTTTACAACAGATTTGCAACGATATTTAAAATAAATTTGTTTATAGTTCTTTTAACATTTAGTTGCAAATCGTTGCAGATTTAAAAATTTTGCAGCGGATTTGCAACGGTAATCAGCAATAATTTCTCTTATAGTTATATTTACGTATTCCAATGCAAACCCGCTTCAAGTTCCAAATTTTTGTGACGGAATTGCAATGGTATAATTATAAAACAGAGACATTGTATAAAGAAATTAATATGATTTTTTCAACCCATTTGCTACCGGTTTTTATTCAGTTGCTAAGCAGTTGCTAATCCGTAGCAAATATGCAACTGAAATTTTTCGTTGCAACTTTCCGTTGCATTAGCCTGTTTGTGTAGTAGTGAGTTATCGTGTACTCGAAGGACATAATGCACACAAATTCATAGTATCATGCTTAAATTACATTGTTAATGACTGAATTTTACTCGTTTATTTGGATACTTGAATGCCTTGCTAAGTTGGGAGGTATAGTAAAGCACATACTTGGTAAGCACCTTAAATTTTCTGTTTAGTGTGTTCTTCTGTTACTTCTTTGATGAGTGGCTCTAAGTTTTTAGTGTCATCTTCTAATTGTTATCATGTTTATATATGGTCTGTATTATTTTTTCTTCTAATCAAGTTATCTGTACAGAAGCATCTTTATCAGGCGTTGAGCCGCTGATGCAGAAGATACATAGTGAGATCCGTGTCGTGGATGCTGAAATTCTGGCAGCTGTCCGTCAACAGGTTAATTGACATCTCTTGTTGCTCCTCCTTTTTAATATCAACATAAATTACAGTTTGAATGTAAGATAGTTACACCCTCAAGTGTCAGTTTATTTTTTTTTTTTACATTGATCATCATTTTATGCAATTATGTTTAACTTATCGTTACCATTCTCGTAGTTATGTGTCCGGGAACCTAAGTAATGTGATTGCTGATTTATTTCATATCCAGAGTAATTCAGGAACCAAAGCAAAGCAGGATCTTGCCGCAGCTACACGTGCTGTGGAGGTTCGTCAGCATTTGTTGGAAATTAAAAATTTGTGTTTATTGCCACTTTCAAGTTTCAATGACATTGTTTCCATGAGTTATGCACTCAGTTTTTTGTGTTACTTTGGTTTCTGTTGTAGGAACTCATGTATAAGGTCAGAGAAATTAAGACCAAAGCCGAGCAAAGTGAAACAATGGTTCAAGAAATATGTCGTGACATCAAGAAGCTAGATTCTGCAAAGAAGCACATAACAACCACCATCACGGCTCTTCACCGTTTAACTATGCTAGGTTGGATTCTCATTATGAAGACTATAAATTCATAGATTTAGTTGACAAGTAAAACACTGAGACATGGGCACATGGCTTCAAAACAATATTA
Organism: Artemisia argyi; assembly: GCA_030686995.1. Lineage (NCBI taxonomy): Eukaryota > Viridiplantae > Streptophyta > Magnoliopsida > Asterales > Asteraceae > Artemisia > Artemisia argyi. Next base: position 119,634,178 of record CM060686.1, read on the forward strand.
TAAATGTCGACATTCTAACACTCATACTTAAGTAGCCTACATTATTGTGACAGTCTCCGCCATTGAGCAACTTCAAGTTATGGCTTCAAAACGACAATATAAAGAGGCTGCTGCACAACTGGAGGTATGTAAGCTGGTCATGAGTCGGTTCCCGTTGAAAAAAATACATAAATTTTGGAAGGATTTAAAGTTTTCCACTAGTCCCTGTGGTATATTGTTGACCACTAAATAACAGTACTCATATCTATGGTATATTGTTGACCACTAAATAACAGTACTCATATCTATGTTATGGAGGTTTACAAGAAATAAATCATATGGTTAGCATTGCTATTTTATTGATAACTTCCGCAAATGCTCTCTAATGGGATAAATACTTAAAGTTTTGCTCAAGTACCGCCATAAACTGTAATCAAGTAGTATGTTGTTTAAACTTTGTGGAGCTATCAATGTTAATATAGTGTCAAAATGCTATAAATTGAGCTCTTTAAAGTTATCCAAAGTGACAACTGTCAAGTGGATACAGGCATTCTTCACCGTTTGGAATGACATGCACTGTATATCATTACAAATACTGTTTTGATGGACAAGCTTTTAATTACTCATGTTCATACTGTTTCTAAATGCATAGCTTTGAAGTGGTTGGAAAAAAGTAATTGTTTCTAAAAGTATTTGTTTCTAAAACAGTATGAATAATGATGTAACATAAATACAATTTTGATGGACAAGCTTTTGATTACTCATGTTCAAAGTTTGAAATTGCTATCTTCCTCCTGTTGTAGAAAACATTCCCGTGAGGCCGTAAGAAAGTGGTTATAGTGTCTTATTCATAGGATTTTATGTGTTTTAGGCTGTCAACCAGTTATGCAGTCACTTTGACGCCTACAGAGATATTCCGAAGATCTCCGAGCTAAGAGACAAGTTCAAGAACATCAAACAAGTTCTCAAGTCTCACGTGTTCTCTGATTTCTCCAGGTCTGTGACTTAAAATATTCGTGTATGTTACTAGTATCCAGATACATATTATTCTGTATGTGTTCATTTGTTGTTGCCTCCCCCTCATGCCTCTGATCATGCTGGCTATTCCTTGTTAATAGTTGTTAAGAGTGTTTTTGGAAACCAAACATCTGGACATTCTGACCATAAAAATCTGTTAGTTTTGGCCATTACCATAAATCTCCCTTTGCAATTTCATTACCTAAGCTTTAGTCAATCACCATCCGCATTTTAGTTTTTACATCATTATTCATACTGTTTTAGAAACAAATACTTTTTTCCAACCACTTCAAAGCTATGCATTTCATGGTAAGTTGCTTCTATAAACTTATATGTACCATGGAAAGTTTAATATTCCTCATATCTTTTATCCCAGCTTGGGTACAGGAAAAGAGGCAGGGGAAAGTAATTTGCTGCAGCAATTATCGGATGCTTGCTTGGTTGTTGATGCACTGGAGCCATCAGTGAGGGAAGAACTGGTGAAGAACTTCTGCAACAGAGAGCTTATTTCTTATGAACAGATTTTCGAAGGAGCGGGTTTGTTCTTATAACTATTCCCTAGTGGTACTTCAACCTCAATTTGATATCCTTGTTAGTGAACACGTATTGCATTTAATCAGAGCTAGCGAAGTTAGATAAAACTGAGCGGAGATATGCTTGGGTCAAACGCCGATTACGAACAAATGAGGACATATGGAAAACTTTTCCTGCTTCATGGCATGTCGATTACCTTTTGTGTATTCAATTCTGCAAATTGACAAGGTTTGTTATGTTCTCAGAGCATAACTGTTTTCTACTAGTTAAATTCGTCCACCATTGCTCATGTAATTTCTTCTATATAAGATGATGTACCAGACTTTTTGAGCTCATTGACAAGTTTTATTGATTTTAGGAAACAACTTAAGGAGATCCTTGAAAACTTGAAAGAGAAGCCAGATGTTGGCACACTACTACTGGTAAATGCAGAAGTCATTTCACCTGTTTGTGTTTGATCAGTCCAGTTTCTTATTTCTTATCAAGGCATCTGATCCTGAAACATATGTGCAGGCCTTGCAACGGACGATAGAATTTGAGGAAGAGTTAGCCGAGAAATTTGGTGGTAGTGGTAGTACTAAAAGCATTACAAGCGACATTGAGGATGTAGATAAAGGGGAAAACAGTAATCAGATTGTGATGGATATTAAAAAGAAGTATGAGAGAAAACTTGCTGCGCATCAAGGAAAACAGGATAATGTATGTGACACTAACTGCTTTGTATTATTACACTTTGTAGTGCCATTTTCAATTTTGCAGCTTCTGTTTCTGATTCAAGACACATTTTACATCTCTGATGTCAGGATAAAGATGTTAATAAAGATATGGCTGTACCTGGAGCAGGGGTACGTTTTTGACTTTTTAAAGTGGTTTTCTTATGATTGAATGTGAATTCCAACTTACAGAAAAGAAAAAGAGTTACCTAGTTCTATACACAGTTTCTCTTATCAATTAAGTATTGGACAATCGAATGCTTTCTTACATGAGATTAGGCAATAGGCACATGATGTGGAGTTAGAATAAGATATTTAGAATATGAATAACTTGATAAACTTGTAAGATCTTTCCTAATGGTGATGCACCGCTTCATTATTATGCTCACGGTTATTTTAGGTATCGATTTATCTCCCGGCCAAGTTTATGTTAAGTAGCTCGTCTTGGTAGTACTGGTATCTACTGTATCTGATGAAATATACAGTTTTTCGAGTAAAAACTTGAGGCTTTGAAGAGTAAACTATGATATATATGGCGCCACATTATGGAAACAATTGTAGTTTCTAGGTTGTGTGTATCGATGGGGGCTGACATATATTTCTCATTCCTTCACCTTTATAAAGTATTCTATTAGTTTCTTGAAGAGTTGATGTCATTTACGAATAGTCATATGTCCTTCACTCCTCCTTCCCACCACTCATTATGGTCCTTTTATCAGTATATCAGGAAAAGTTGCCGTCTGTCTACCATGAGAACATAAGATCTGTTCTGTGTCAAAAGTTTGGCATAGTTCCAACGTGTTAAGTTATTAGTATAGTCTTCGTCTATGTCTTGTTTCTTGTTTTATACTTAAATGTGTTAATAAGTCCTACTGTTTCCCATGCTTACTACAGTTCAATTTCCGTGGCATTATATCATCTTGCTTTGAACCACACTTGATTGTATACGTGGAACTAGAAGAAAGAACGCTAATGGAGCATTTGGAGAAGCTTGTTCAGGTATTTCCAGTCTCTTTTCAGTTGGGATCCTTTGGTCTTTTGATTTTACTTTCTGACATTTTTGCAATAATTACAGGAAGAGAGGTGGGACATGGATGATGGAAGTCAGACTAATATTCTATCCAGTAGCATGCAGGTAAAGAAAAAGTCGCATGCTAAAGAAAAAGTATTAGACATGCTGATAAGCAAAAATAATTTCCCGGGGGCTGTATTATTTTCTAAGAGTATTGTATAATTAGATAATTCTATCTTTTTCTATCAGTTTTCAACTGAATTCCGGTTATGCTTTTTTATTATTTTTCACTGTATGAAGAAACATAACTTTCCCGCCTCTTACACTGACATAGTGAGATTAACTAAACAAATTATTCTATGTCATTGCATTCAACTAACGGATAAAAAACTGTTTCTCAAGTTAATTAAGTATTCAGCCAAACTAGAAATCTGCTTGTTATTATGTATTTCTGCTGAATTGCTAATGTTTTAATAATCTCTTGCTCAAGGTCTTTCTAATTATCAGAAGGAGCTTGAAAAGATGTTGTGCTTTGACAAAGAACCAGACACTCCTAAACTTATTCAAGGTATGTGTTGATTTATTATTTAATTTTAATGTCATTGTCAAATAATGTCTTCTACGGCATTTCTGTGAGCTGCTATTAACGCGACTATAACTTACAAAAACTTTATTAATGGCAAAGTTGACGAGTTATATACATTATATGCCTCATATATCTCCTCCAATTTTTCACAACTAGTCCATGGGGTTTGAACCCACCGCCACACAAGAGTATAACCAAATTTAGAGAATACTAATATGGCAGTTGTTGGTGATTTTGCATTACCAATATGATTTAAGTGTAATGGATTAACTTAGTTGACCAATGTGTAATCATGATAAATGTTCTACAAGTCGGGGTTGTGCGGAGTGCACATTTGTATGACGTTATTATGATTATCATTCGTGGGCGAAACCCCGAATCACGGGGGTCCGGGGCAGCGCCCCCGGTAGCAGGGTCAAGGGGCGACCGCCCCTGGTAGGGTCCAAGGGGCAGCGCCCTGGCAGCTGGAAAAAATTTTGGTAGCGGGGTTCCAGCAGAGTCCAAGGGGCGGCAACCCCTGGCAGGGTCCAAGGGGCGACGCCCCTGGCTGGTAGTTAAATAACACACTTAAAATAAAATTCCCGGTATTTTGGACCTCAATTTTGTCCTTTGATTTAATTAATTCAGTAGTTAAGTAACTCCTATCAGTTTTTGGTCATATATCCATTCTGTTTCTGTGGTTCATTTTTTCCATAACAGCAAAACATATTCTCGTTTCTAAATCTGAGTTTTATCCGATTTGTAATTTCGATAGAACCATCGAAATACTTCGATCTGAAAGTGTTTACACGACTCTCAGATTACTGTGATCCTAATAATTCTAACAGAAGTTACATAAGGAACAAAGATAAACTATACTTTAGATGAGTACATCCTCTATGCATCTCTTGACATAGAAGAAGATTGAGTTAAAGAATAGAATTTAGTGATAATAGTTAAAAACATATATTCAACTTACCACCTTTTACTTTTGTATAGGCTCAAATTATAATGTTGAGTAAATTTCGGAAAGTGCAGAAACATACCCTTTGGCCGAAGGGAAAGAATACAAGAGTATTATAGTCTTTTTCAATTTAGCCAAGGACAAAATTTGTAACCAAAGTTCCCCACATGGGCAGTCGGTGCGTGCACTCTTGAAAAAATGGGGATTTTGCAATTTTGTCGAGCCCACGTGGATGATTTTTGCAATTTACTCTTTAAATTCCTATTATATTGATCATAGTGTCTAATTATTCCTATTGTAGCATATGTATGATGTGGCATCAGTTAATCTGTTAAGTGTGTCAGATTCTTAGTTTTACCCTCCTCATTAAAAATAAATAAATAAAATAAATAAATAAATAAATGAAACCAACCAATACCCATATACCTCCTCCACCTTTAACACCCATATCCCTCCTCCACCAGCACCAATCTTCATATTTTATACACAAATACATATCAATGATGTAATGTAACACCCCTATAAGTATTCACTTTCCCCCGCCCTCCATAAAATTTAGAGAAAAAAAGTAACTCTAATCCTTACCCTAAACCTAATGGGTACGGCCCATAGGGCCGGCCTAACTACATTAGTTCCAAAATGTTCCCAGAAGCTAAGGATGGGTAATCATCATAAAGCTTGAATCTTAACTTTGAATGTTGAAAGCCACCATCTTCTTTTGTTTGGTCTTCATTTGCTTTTCTCTTCTTTTGTCTCTTTTGTTTGCACGGAGGGATTTGTATTCTGCTTGACGCCTTCCTTTTTTTGTGGACGTTTTTTTGTAAGGCCAAGGCTTATGTTTTTCCCTATAGATAGGAGCGTCAATTTGGCGATCAGCATGATCTCCTGTAGATTTAAGAGTATTGTTGACAAAGCAGATGTAGACGACGATTTTAGTTGTTTGATAGCTACATTAACATTCTTGTTGCTTGTTATAATGGCTAGGGGTTTTATGTGGGCTAGGGTTATGAGTTGGATTTTTTTTAAGTAACAATAAATCGAAAGTAAATAAATAAACTGGATCCTTCCGAATCATCGACAAGTATCCAATGACCGGAGGATAACAATTTCTGATGGGTTGTACCTAAAGCTCTCATACCATATAAAACCTAAAATGATACTCCATTGTTTTTAATTGTATTGTACCTGTATATGAATACATAAGTAAACACCTTTATTCATAATAATGAGCTACCTTTGATAATAAACAACTTTAATGCTAACCCTACTAAACCTAATGGGTACAACCAATAGGGCCAACCCAACTATATTAGGTCTAATAATCTCTAAAAATAATCAATCACCGTTACGCGACATTTTGATGTCCCACAGTTGCATGTTAGCGTCTTCACGATGCCATTCGGGTCTACAACACTATTAAGGGTATACTTTTTAATCATAAGTAAGTCAGTCTTGATTCAAACAAACAAATAACAAATACCTCTTGTTAGCAACAATCAAAATCTTAAAACCTTTCCTAATAAGTATCAACATTAAAAGAACAAAGATTCATTTGCTTTAGCGGGTATTTGGTCAGCTACAACCAAAACTACGCAGACAAGTTTTAGATTATGGTGTGAGCTTACAACTCACTGAACAAATAGGTTTGGGTCACACATGTGGTTAATAAATCAAACACCCCTAAATTTTTAAAACTCAAATTTTAAAATTATGACTCGTTAGCCGCTGAAAACTTCACCGGAACATGGTTCTAGTTGTGAAAATTAGGAGTGTTTGATTTATTAACTAAAGTTGTGACCCAAAGCCATTTGTTTAGTGCGTTATAAGCTCACACCATGATCTAAAACTTTCCTCGATAGTTCTGGTTAGAGCCGACAACATACCCCAAAGCACGGGAATCTTCTTTGAATGTTGATGTTGATATTTGTTGGGTAATGTTTTATAAAATGGGGTTGGTGCTAACGAGAGAAATTTGTTGTTTGTTTGAATAGTGTTGTAGACGAGCATTCAACGTCTTCATGATACCATTCGCGTCTACAACACTATTAAGGGTATACCTGTATTCAGTTCATGATTCAAACAAACAAACCAAAAATTTCTCTCATTAGGAGCAGTCTAGATCTCACAATTATCAACATTGAAAGAACGAAGATTCACATGCTTTGGGGGTATGTTGTAAGCTGCAACTAAGGCTATGAAGGAAGTTTTAGATCATGGTGTGAGCTAACAACGCATTGAATAAATAGGTTTGGGAAACCTATTTGTTTAGTGCGTTGTAAGCTCACACCGTGATCTAAAACTTTCTCGGATAGTTGTAGCTGACAACATACCAAAAGCATGGGAATCTTCTTTCAATGTTGATATTTATTAGGAAAGGTTTTAAGATTTGGGTTGCTACTAATGAGAGAAATTTGTTGTTTTTTTGTTTGAATAAGGAATCGACTTATGATTACGGGTATACCCTTAATAGTGTTGTAGACAAGCATGTCAGCGTCTCAGCGTGAAGACGCTGACATGCTTGTCTACAACACTATTAAGGGTATACCCGTAATCATAAGTCAGTTCCTGATTCAAACAAAAAAACAAACAACAAATTTCTCTCGTTAGGGGAGTCCAGATCTTAAACTTTCCCAACAAATAAAACATTGAAAGAACCAAGATTCACCTGCTCTGGGGTTATGTTATAGCTCTGCTACCAAAACTATGCAGGCAAGTTTTAGATCATGGTGTGAGCTTACAGCGCACTGAACATGGTTCGGATCACAAATGTGGTTACTAAATAAAAAACCCCTAAATTTTCAAAATCCAAAATTTCAAAATTATGACCCATTTGTTGCTGAAAACTTCACCGGTTGGGGTTTTGAAAATTAGGGGTGTTTGATTTATTAACTAAAGTTGTGATCCAAACCGCTGTAAGCTCACACCATGATCTAAAACTTTCCTGGATAGTTCTTGTTATAGCTGACAACATACCTCAAAGCACAGGAATCTTCTTTCAATGTTGATATTTGTTGGAAAAGGTTTTAAGATTTAGGTTGCCGCTAACGAGAGCAATTTGTTGTTATTTTGTTTGAATGAGGAACCGACTTATGATTACGGGTGTACCCTTAATAGTGTTGTAGACGAGAATGACATCGTGAAGACGCTGACATGAAATTTTGGGACATCAATATGTCCGCAACACATTGAACTAGCCTCCTCTCATCTTAGCTGAGAAATATAAAAATTGCTGCCAGTAGAATATGGGTGTTAAGTTTAGACATTGTTTTTAGAGATAAACTTTTTCGTTGGTGAATAGATATCGGTTGCACATAGTTTTAGTTACATTAAGTGTCTCTCTCTCAGTCTCTCCCTCTCCCTCTCCCTCTCCCTCTCCCTCTCCCTCTCTCTCTCTCTCTCTCTCTCTCTCTCTCTCCAAGGGTCGAAATGCCAAATTATTGTGTCAACAGAACAAATGCAAGCAGAAGAAGGTTACAAAAGTACAAAAAAACTAAGGACATAATAAGTCTAAATCATACTGACTATCAAACTAGAATACAAATCAAATCTAAATGGTAGATAACTCTAAAGTCTAATCTAAATGCAAATGGGATCTATCGTCAAGTTGGTCCACTAAGAGCTTCTATGCACACTTCACTCAATCCCCAGCTTTCAACCTAAAACCTTCCGCGGGAAAATAAATGCGGCTGAGCTTAAAAAGCCATATAAACAATAACTGATAATAAGATAATCAAAACGAATACGGATCAAATAGGCTTGGGTAACAAATGTGGTTAATGAATCAACACCCCTAAATTTTCGAAATCCAATCATATTCAAAATTATGACTCGTTAGCTGCTAAAAACTTCACTTGAACATGGTTCTGGTTGTGAAAATTGAGGTTTTGAAAATTTAGGGGTTTGATTTATTAACTATAGTTGTGACCCAAACCTATTTGTTTAGTGCGTTGTAAGCTCACATCGTGATCTAAAACTTTCCCGGATAGTTGTAGCTGACAACATACCGAAAGCATGGGAATCTTCTTTCAATGTTGATATTTGTTGGGAAAGGTTTTAAGATTTGGGTTGCTACTAATGAGAGAAAAATTTGTTGTTTTTTTGTTTGAATAAGGAATCGACTTATGATTACGGGTATACCCTTAATAGTGTTGTAGACAAGCATGTCATCGTCTCAGTGTGAAGACGCTGACATGCTTGTCTACAACACTATTAAGGGTATACCCGTAATCATAAGTCAGTTCCTGATTCAAACAAAAAAACAAATAACAAATTTTTCTCGTTTGGGGAGTCTAGATCTTAAACTTTCCCAACAAATAAAACATTGAAAAAACCAAGATTCACCTTCTTTGGGGTTATGTTATAGCTCTGCTACCAAAACTATGCATGCAAGTTTTAGATCATGGTGTGAGCTTACGGTTTGGGTCACAAATGTGGTTACTAAATAAAACACCCCTAAATTTTCAAAATCCAAAATTTCAAAATTATGACCCATTTGCTGCTAAAAACTTCACCGGAATATGAATCTAGTTGCGAAAGTTAGGGTTTTGAAAATTAGGGGTGTTTGATTTATTAACTAAAGTTGTGATCCAAACCGTTGTAAGCTCACACCATGATCTAAAACTTTCCTGGATAGTTCTTGTTATAGCTGACAACATACAATCTTCTTTCAATGTTGATATTTGTTGGAAATGGTTTTAAGATTTAGGTTGCCGCTAACGAGAGCAATTTGTTGTTATTTTGTTTGAATGAGGAACCGACTTATGATTACGGGTGTAACGTTAATAGTGTTGTAGACTAGAATGACATCGTAAAGACGCTGACATGCTACTGTGGGACATCAATATGTCGCAACACATTGAACTAGCCTCCTCTCATCTTAGCTGAGAAATATAAAAATTGCTGCCAGTAGAATATGGGTGTTAAGTTTAGAAATTGTTTTTGGAGATAAACTTTTTCGTTGGTGAATAGATATCGGTTGCACATAGTTTTAGTTTTAGTTAAAACATTAAGTGTTTTTGGAGATAAACATTTTCGTTGGTGAATAGATATCAAAACGAATACGGATCAAATATGTCAAATCATAGAAAGAGAAGAGCCTACTGAGAAGATGTCAAATGAAACAGAATACAAAACCAATATGAATCAGATACAGAATCAGAGTGCATAACCAATATCAATCAATATAGGATCGGAGTGCATTGAGGAAATATTAGAAGGTATATCATAAGTGTATCAAAGGTGTAAAAGTTGTCAGAAATCTACCACGGGCCCAAAAACATCATAACATCATAATCAATCTTCACAAGTAACATAAGTAACATAATGGAGTAGCTAGCTCCATAGTTGTGGTGGCGTGTATAGCACACAGCATCAATCCACCAGAATATATAATAACATAACAAATCAGATCTAGGATGCATCCATATGCCCCTGCAGAAATCATAGTGGCCAAACATATATCCTTGAGCTCATAAACATATAACAAAAAAGAGACGGGATGGAACATCACTGAATATCTGTACTTATGGGAGGGGGAAAGAGAATACTTATGGGGGTGTTACATTACATCATTGATACGTATTTATGTATAAAAGATGAAGATTGGTGGTGGTGGAGGAATATGGGTGTTAGTGGTGGAGGAGTTTGTGACGGGTGGTGTTTGGTGGTTTTTTTGGATAAAAAAGATGAAGATGGTAAACTTACGGAATTGCCCACAATTAACAGGCCATTAGTGATTAACGGATGTTACATCATACATTTCCTGTAACTAGGCTACAATAGGAAGGATTCGGCAACTGCGATCAATATAATAGGAAAATTAAAAATTGAGCGTATTCAGAAGGAAAAGTTGGAGGTTGGATACATATTTAAACAATTATCCCTAGACTTTATGACTTTCACACTCCAAAATTTTTAACCATACATTCTTTATTATTGGATTCATCTTTACGATCACACTGGGTTTTGATTGATGACATTACATATGTGAACTTTTTCTCATTTGTTGTGGTGAACATTAAGTTTAATTTAGTTGTATTTAAGAGGTTAGATCTGCACAGAGATTAAAAAAGATGCCCTCACAAAATATCTTATCTATTGCACATTTTAAAAGTTTTATTTCCTCTCAGACATCTAAGTTTTATTTCCTTTCAGACATCTATCAAAGGTGGCTGTATAAATGAAACTAGTAGTTGAAAACAAGTGATTTGATGGGAGACTATTACATTTTATGTTGTGTAATCTAATGGGGACTCAAATTACATCAAATATGTGAATCTCTTTCCCAAAATTCCAAGGGCTTTGACATATGAGCTTTTTTTTTGGGTAAAGGGATTATACCCGGTGAATAAAAACATAAAGTAATTGCTCTCGTTGATAGATCTATGAACATTATGCCAGAAATCTTTGGATTACGCTTGGGGTCCGTTACTCCGTTTACATGCATGCGTAGTAATGAAGGTTATTAAATACTTCAGTTTGATGTTGGATTATGGATTTTTGACAATCCTAAAGTAATTGAGTTCCTTGAATTGTAGTACTTGTGAATCACACTTATGGTGATGGCATGAATAGATTATTTTCGTATACAATAATTTTTGGGCTTGCAGGTCTTCCAAAGAGTACTTAGAGCTTATGCTACAAAGCTTTTCATGAAGTTGCCTAAAGGCGGCATGGGGATAGTTGCAGCTGCCACGGGTATGGATGGACACATTAAGGTATCATTCAGTTAACTGGCTTTAACTTGATGACATATGTCGTCTTCCTGTTGTTGCTGCTCGTATGCTTACAATGTATACCTCCAAACGTAGACATCTGATAAAGACGAAAGGCTGATATGCTATATTGTGAACACTGCAGAATATTGTCATAAAACGGTCAGTTCTAAATATTTTGCGTGTGTATGGATAGTTGTGTGCCCAGTTCTTCTATAAATATCATCATAGTAGCTACAGGTTTGTAATGACTGAAACAAATTTGAAAATGTGACAACGTCGCAGCGATGTATTCCTGTTCTTTAGGCTTGCCAACTACTTCAATTTGTTTGTGTATTGGGTCAAATGCTTCAATTCTTGAAGGACGGGGGTAATAAAAAGGATAAAAGTGATTAATCTATATCAGAAATTCTTCCTGGCTATTTAAGGGTTCATTATTTATACAGGCTGGTGAATTGTCTGAGAATGTCTTGAAGATAATAGATTCCCAGTATACTGATTCAGTGGATATGTCAGAAGTTCAGGTAACATTAAAAAGTAGGGTAAATTGCAAAAAAAGGAAATCATACTTGCCACTTTTTGTCATTCTATGTAGCGTCCCTTTTTTTTTTCTTTTTTGAATTTGGCACCAACCTTTTTAAATCGTGCTATTGTGTGTACTTTGTGACCATTTTACCCATACTTTTTTAAAAATTTGAAGGGTAAAATGGTCATTTTCATGGCTGAAATAGTCGCAAAGTACATACAATAACACGATTTAAAAAAGTTGGTGCCAAATTCAAAAAAAAATAATAATAAAAAAGGACGCTATATAGAATGACAAAAAGTGGCAAGTATGATGCCTTTTTTTTGCAATTAACCCTAAAAAGTAAACATAGCAAAATGGGCGAGTGATAACGGAACAAAATGGGTTTTGGTTGAAACGATTTGTGTCCCGCACCGGAAACACTTATTTATCCCTTCTTGAAACATAATTGGTGTTTAAACTACGATTGCAAAAACTTAATTGGTGTTTAAACTACGATTGCAAAAACTTATACTCCGTAGTACAATAAGAATTCAAATTTTTCCGCACAAGTGATTTCGGAGGCTGTATTACTAAATATAGACTTCAGGTGATTTTCAACCCATTTGACCCATCTGAACCACTGCCCTTTTACTAAATTTGTTTTACCTATTTGACTTAAACTAAAACCAAAATTGACCAATTCATTATTAAATGGGACAAAATGTGTTTATTAGAAATCCTGGGTATATTCCTCTTTAAACGCAATGCCCGTTTCGCAATGATACTTTTATTTACACAGGATGAATTCTCAGCAGTTATAACAAAAGCATTAATAAAGTTAGTCCATGGTGTAGAAACCAAATTTGATATTGAAATGGGTGCAATGACACGTGTTCCATGGGGTACACTTGAAAGTGTTGGTGATCAATCAGAGTAAGATGCAAATTCAATGTATATAACCTCCATTATTGCACCAAGACATTTTGTAATGGATAACAAATTCATTCATCATGTTTCAGGTATGTCAATAGCATAAATATGATTCTCAGTGGTAGCGTACCCATGCTTGGAAGCCTTCTTTCTCCAATTTACTTTCAGTTCTTCTTAGACAAGGTGATTGATCTTTACTTACATGTGTAGATTGTTTTTCCACTGGTGAAACTTCAGAATTTTGCGGTTCTTTAAAACCTTTTTTCTTTTAGTTATGTAGAGTTTTTTATTTTTTCTAATGTGTTTGTTTCATTACTGGAATTCACTGTCACACATAATTTATTTTAGTTGATGTAATGAACTTTATTGCTTTATTGTGTTCATTGATCATCACCTGATTATATGGTGCAGCTTGCATCATCTCTTGGTCCACGTTTCTACCTCAATGTCTTCAAATGCAAGCAGATATCAGAAACTGGAGCTCAACAAGTAACATCAGTTTAACTTCTTTATTTCTTACTTTCCTATCGGCACTCAGCAACAGTGGAGTTAATCGATAATTGAAATTCAATTTGGTTCTTGCAGATGCTGTTAGATACGCAGGCTGTAAAGACAATACTTTTAGATATTCCATCCCTTGGGAGGCAGGTAAATATCTCCTTTGGCTTCTAGTTTGATGTGGTGCTACATTTGAGACACTATTGTTGGTGTTAGAGGTCAAAAATCGGGTGGATCAGGGAGGTTGGGTAATCAGTCAAAAAGGGCAGTTCTTTGGTACATGTAAGAAACAGGTTAAGTTGGTTTGGGTTGACTGAAACAGTTTTTGTCCAAATCATCTAGAGTTCATTAATAATACTTGTGTCAGATATGATCACAACATTTAGGTTAAAATTAATAGTAATAATATCATGAAAATGATTTAGGAGGTGTTACACATGAAAGATACACTCTGGGCGATGTTCAACATTTCGACCCATTGACCGGTTTCCTTTAAGCTATATTTTCGAATTTATCTCGTATGACCTGTAATAGATAATATAAATGACAACATCTAGGTGGTATCATTCTGTGATCATCTCTACCATGCTTTGACACATGCATGCACAAGATTCTGCAAGGGAATTCCATTAGAATACTTGACACTGAAACAGATACATAAGCCATGGAACTATTGACCATTTTCTGTATTTCCCATTTGATTCTAAAAGATGAACAAAAAACCATTGAACGTGCCAAAGTGAATTAGTTTACTATGTATGGTTTTGCTATGGATAATAATTAGATAACGAGGGACATTTGTATGGTTTTGCTATGGATAATAATCATTACAGAATTATTAATTAGATAACGAGGGACATTTGACTCGTGATATATAAGGGGCCAAGAGTTTCATACTGCACTGTCAAATCCAATCACAGAATGTTAAAGGATCTAAATGGGAAATCATGCATAAGTTAATGAGTGTTTTAGGAGTTTCATCAAATCCTAGTCTGCATTTTGAGAAATTAAGATTAAATAAACTAACTGTTGGTTCCGTGATATTCGTTTGTTTCCTAGAACTTGATGAAGAAAAGGAAAATTGACCGGAAGTCCAATTATCTATAAAGCTAATTCATCTCATGCATTAGGCTACTCGCTTTTCATGATAATGTCAAAATTATTTATTAGAAATTTTGTTTTCTTAAACAGACATCAGGAGCTGGTAGCTATGCAAAATTTGTAAGCCGTGAGATGAGCAAAGCGGAATCACTCTTGAAGGTGAGTGACTGAACTGAACCATTCATGTGTCCGTTGCAAAAAAGAAATTGTTCACATGTGTACTTACTTTGTTATATACAGGTTATACTGTCCCCCATTGATTCTGTGGCAGATACATATGGAGCACTAATACCCGAGGGAACACCTTCAGAGTTTCAGCGGATACTAGAGCTCAAGGTTTGTGTCTATTATCAGTAACTGCTACACTCATTTTTTACAGGTGGAAAATGGGTGGGTCGGTCAGTTTAGGTAATGAGTAAACTTTCAACTTTGTGCAGGTCCGTACATTTTTGTCGGTAGACACTCCTACATCTTTTATTCTCCATTTTTATTTTGTTAGTTTCCTAAATTATCTGATGAAATGGGAACTGGAAGCCACAAAAGGGAGACGAAAAATGAGGATAATGGGGAAACTGAATCATATGTCTAGACTCTAGACTTCACTTGTTGCCATGTTAACTAGATTACAAAAAGATCTTTCTTTAACCTTCGTATCATTGCACAGGGGCTGAAAAAGGCAGACCAACAAACCATATTGGACGACTTCAACAAACGTGGATCTGGGTTTCTCGAATCACCAGTCGCTTCACAAGCAATTCAGGTGCCGCAGATGGTGGTGGCTCCTGTGCCTCCTCCCCTGACCAGTACACCTTCAGCTGCAGTTATCGCCTCGAGAGAGGATGTACTTACCAGAGCAGCAGCACTTGGTAGAGGTGCCGCCACAACTGGATTCAAAAGATTTCTTGCTTTGACCGAAGCAGCAAAGGACCGAAAAGATGGACCTTTCCGGAAACTTTTCAATGCCTAATATCGGGAAACTTTAAAGTCTATACACTTTAAGGTTCTACCAACTATTCTTACCTTTTTCTTTCTTTCTTTCTTTTTTTTTTAATTATATAGAAAAATGGGTGGTTTGGACAACGAGGTGAAGTCGATATGGGTTAGCCACTTAACCAAAACTCTTTTTGTCCACATTTTTTCTGAGTTTACCCCGTTAGATCTAACATACCCGAATTGGCCCGTTAACAAGTAACGTTCAAAATTGCCACATTTAGTTTTCGTACATGCAAACCACAACAAAAATGTCCATCAAACATACGCACCTACTTAGTACATCCTTTCCTTCCTGTCGTTGTCCAAAAATCAAGTTTTATTTCCAATGAACCATATAAATGAGACATACCAAAGGATAATGTCAAAAGGTATTTAACAATTTAAATGTTTAACTTTTCACTAATATTGCAGATTGGAAAAGGAAGGAGTAGAGTAGACACACAATACACACGCAATTTTGTTCATATATCTCGCATGGTTGTGGATAAATCTCGTGGATATTCAAACAACAGCAATGATCTTGTCCCTGTTGTTTGTGATTTTTCTCCAGTCAATTGCTGCTTTTACTCACGTATGCTAGTTTGTCAATAATCCTTGTTTTTCTTTTCGTTTTTAGTTTTCGTTATGTTCATTCATTGAATGACTGGTAAATAAACGGTAGTCTAATGATTAGATGAATGATTGAAGCAAATTGGTTAAAGTGTCCAAGGTTTCTATTACGTTTCTCATGCTCGTTGAGTCATTTCGTCACTTCTATAGATTTCATTATATTGTTGTAGATTTGTGCAATGACGCTGAAACCAAAAGATGAAAAACTGCTGAGTTTGATATTCATTTTTGTAATCTTAATAGCATGTAGTGTGAACTGTTAATACTGAAATACATAATCGAAAAAGTTATTGGTTCCAATTTTATTTTTATTTTGCAGTTGTGCTAACATTTGTACTAGACAATATTTCACCGTTCGTCCCTAAACTATACCGTTTTCGCGTGTTTCGTCCCTAGATTTTTTTTTTGGCATTTTCGTCCCTAAACTATGCAAAATTCGCGCAGTTGGTCCCTAAGCTCTCATTTTGGCTAACCATGGTCAATTTGGTGGTTCCACACCTTGTGAAGTCACTAAAATGCCCTTTCTTTTTATCTTAATTTACAAACACAAATAACAAACAAACCCGATTAAAAAAAACACACACCGATCCATTCTTAAAAGAAAATCAAACCCAAATCCTAAATCATCAAATGACTTTGACACTTCATTGAATCAGTACACACTTGATATCAATATATGTAGTACGAGGTTAATAAATGTTGAATCAGCCAAGCACTAGCGACAGCAACTAATTCCAAACCATAATTCACAAACCGCAAGAATTTATCAATTTAATGTGTTTGGCTGTTGTGAGTCAATCCATCAATCTGATTAATCAAAAGAAAATTAATTGACCCATTAAGTGATCAATATCGACCCATGTTCACAGCCATCACGTGATACTGACCCTCAATCGACCAATGATAACTTTTTGTAATAGATGATCAGATGAAAACGACAACACCCTTTTATATTTAGGGTAAACAGAAACAATCTACAACCCATAAACAATAACCTCATCATGCTACAATCGTTTAATAATGCAGCTCCACAACTGAATAAAGAAATCGATCCATCCATAAAACATATGCCAAATTAAGTATCACGTGCAGAAGACCAAATCTATATTCACCAAAACGAGCAGTACAAAACTTAATAAGCGTAGCAGTGGAAACGATTTAAGCGCAGCAAAGGTAACGAAGAGCGAGCAGTGGTAACGTGAAACGGATCAGTGGAAAAATCTAGAGTAGCAGTGGTAACTTTGTACTACCAATGGAGACCATGAATATACCAGTGCCAACTTGATATTAACAGATAGCCCTCGAATCATCACAATCAAGAAAGACCAGTAACCTTAGATGAATGACCAGTAGCTTTACTCTTCACAAAAGTAAGCACAATTAATTATTATACGTAGCCTTACCAGTACCATTACTTCATTAAACCATACCCTTGCTGACAAACACCAGTAAGCGGAACCATCAAAGAAATCACCAGATAAATAGAAACAGCTAGCCAAGAATGATTACTAGGGTTTCTACAAACCCCAACAGCTAATAAAACACAATCCTTCTTGCGTTCCTTCAAACCAGTCATGTTCATCTCCATTGTCGCAAAGTGGGAGAGGTGTTTCTAGGGTTTCTAATTTGTCTAAGGTTTCTAATTTGGGTTTGATTTTCTTTTAAGAATGGATCGGTGTGTGTTTTTTTTTTTTTAATCGGCTTTGTTTGTTATTTGTGTTTGTAAATTAAGATAAAAAGAAAAGGCATTTTAGTTGTGGAACCAGCAAATTGACCATTGTTAGCCAAAATGAGAGTTTAGGGACTAACAGCGTGAATTTTGCATAGTTCAGGGAAGAAAATTCCAAAAAAAAAATAGGGATGAAACGCGCGAAAACAGTATACTTTAGGGACGAACGGTGAAATATTGTCTTTGTACTAGGTATGTTATCGAGGATCATTACCAAAAGGCGTTAATTGTAAAAATAGATATTTACATATCATAACCAAAAATATACGAGTTTCTGATTTTGAAATTATTTTTTATCACTAAATATTTTATTTCTTAAGAAAAAGCGTAAGTAGTTTATTTTCAAAGGAGGACGTCTAACTCGTATGCATAAAAATATGTGTTAGTATCCTATTGGAGACAACAGGAGGACCTACTTCTTTACAAACCAATAATTTATTGTCAAAGCACATAATTAGTCACATATTTTAGGCACCAATCATTTTCATTATTTTTATCACTAAAGTATTGAAAATTTATATATCATGACTAAAATATACAAATTTTGTGATCCTTTGATAGAAATTTCATGTTATTTTATCTACTCGTGGATATTCACATAATTATGGGTATATTTGGAAAAGAAAAAAATATATATAAATAAATAAATTACAACCTAGCAGAACATAGTCAAAGCCGAAACTCAATTAATTTTAACATAAATAAAAAACGTTGAATCGAACGGCTCATATTTCATCATCTCACACGGATTGCCACCGTGTCACTCCCACCAAAAACCACACCAAAATTTTCAAATATCACCAAAACCATTTTAAACTTTTCACATTTTACCGCCAAAATTTCCCCACAGTAACCCTTTATATAAACCCCAACAAACCATCAATAACTTCACACACACATTTCACACACACTAAAAAAACACACACACACGGTCAATTAAATGGCACGTACCAAGCAAACAGCTCGCAAATCCACCGGCGGAAAAGCCCCTCGCAAACAGCTTGCAACAAAAGCCGCTCGAAAATCCGCTCCAGCAACCGGAGGCGTTAAGAAGCCACACAGGTTCAGGCCAGGAACTGTTGCGTTGCGAGAGATTCGAAAGTATCAAAAGAGCACCGAGCTTTTGATAAGGAAGCTGCCTTTTCAGAGGCTAGTGAGGGAAATCGCGCAGGATTTTAAGACGGATTTGAGGTTTCAGAGCTCTGCGGTGGCTGCGTTGCAGGAGGCGAGTGAGGCGTATTTGGTTGGGTTGTTTGAGGATACTAATTTGTGTGCGATTCATGCTAAGAGAGTTACGATTATGCCCAAGGATATGCAGTTGGCTAGGAGGATTAGGGGAGATAGGGCTTAGAGTTACATGATTTGTAATGGTAGTGTTTGGATATGGACTGATTCATGTTTATGTTATGATCTTATTTTATTGAATGAAAACTAG
The DNA here is from genome assembly GCA_030686995.1 of Artemisia argyi. Lineage (NCBI taxonomy): Eukaryota > Viridiplantae > Streptophyta > Magnoliopsida > Asterales > Asteraceae > Artemisia > Artemisia argyi. The sequence continues at coordinate 119,653,478 of CM060686.1, forward strand.
GAATTTAGTGCTGATTATTATCTCAAGTTTAGCTTTTAATGATTCATTATCTCTGTTATGTTGAGATGATTTTTTAGTGTTTAGTTACATTTATAGTTGTGCAAATATATATATATATATATATATATATATATATATATATATATATATATATATATATATATATATATATATATATTACTTGTCTAGAACTATCAACTGATTTGAATAAGGTGTTAGACTCACTGATTATTTGTCATGTTACTTTTATTGTTTCTGCTATTATTTTGTCCCTGTAATTTATATTGATAAAATTATTTTTGTATAATCTAAAAGAAACTAAACGCTTCTTAAGCTTCACTTAATCACTTTTCCCATTAATCGTAGTTGGTAGCAGCAATGATAGATTTGTATGGAACAGGCTATCAAAAAAGAGATGAAATGGGTACCAAGATGGAAGTGTTTGGTCTCAAGTTTTAAGTAGTTCGGGCAGTGTTATAGTGAGGTGCTTGTGATTACCCATAAGGAGAACAAATATATACTTTTGGAGCTGGTGGATGATATTGTTAAATAAAGTGAAAGGAGTCTTAATTTTATATGTCAGCAGAGATAAGATCACAAATTACTGCAAGTTTAAGTCGAAAGACACATGGTGGAAATTGTTTGAGACGTGTTTCAACTTGTGCTCCTATAAAGTTGAACACATTACATCAAGTGGTTTAGGCATATCACGAGCTTCATTGAATTCTTCACTTGCTAAACCATTGATGAGGAGACAAGAGAGATTTACAAGAGAGTTTTAATTACCATCTTCTTCACAGTAGTTTTAGGCTTCAACAAATATTTATGCTATGTCTATGAATCACAATCATCACAGAATTTCAAATATGGTAAAAACGTCATTGCATGCTATTTTTTAGAGGGAGAATAGGCATATATCGGGGTTTCCTGATCATATAAACTTTTCTCTTCATCTGTGGGAGGAGAAATGTGTATGCTGGGGTTATAAATCAAAAAGGGGCCGAGCTTAATTATACATTCCGGGAAATTGATGTCTACCGTGCCGAAATGTCCCGTGGTTTATTATCGTGTTCGAGTCTACTTTGTCCTCTGGGATTCGAACTTGGCATTATCATTTAGTACTCCAGTTGATTGGTTGATTCAATTGAACCTTAAATATTCATACTGCTTTTGATAACTTGAAAATATAGCAAACTCCATGGATGCTATCTTTGAGGAAGAGAATAGGTTTATATTGTTCTCTGTTCCGGTTTACGTTTTCTTGAAAGAAAAATGTGTACATGCAGGGAGTTAGCAATACATGAATAGGGCTATAGGCATAGGGAAACCATGGTTGTTCGCTCTGTTTTGAAGTTACTCGGTTACGAATAGTAGGATACCGTAGCTGGGTGATCAGAACTTGGTATATCATTTGGAAAATCATTGGATCGGTTAAACTGGATTAATTCAGATGAAGAAGAAGACGGTTGAAATCAAGACCCTCAAACGTGATCATGAATTTAAAGTTTGAATCTATAAAAGGGAATGGTCAGTTTGAGGGGGAGCCGATTCAGACACTTCACAAGTCTTTGAAGAAGCTCTTTACATATGATGGTCTAATTGAGGGGGAGCAAACTCAATTAGTCGTCATCTCATGACTTCTGGACAAAACAGTTCAGGACTCGTACCAAAAAAGAAATCATCAACACCAAAGCTTAACATATTCAAAAGGAAGAGTTATATGGTTTGTTTGAAAACTTCTACGATGAATCTTGTGGAGGAAATAGGATGAAGATGTCAACAATATCCGCTGCAACTCCGGTAATCGAAGTTAATCATCAAAAAGACATGCCTTCTCCAGTATCCGGTTCATCAAAAACTACTTATGAAGATGCTGATCCATTACCAAATACCCCTCCAATTATCTCGATTCAACAAGAATTTTCTTCAAACAATACCACTCCAACATCCAACAAGAATGTTGATGATCATGAAATTATAAATGCATCGTCTGAAGATCAACCATCACTAATTCATTCGCGACTCCCAAAAACTGAGGTCGGTGTACCTTCTGAGACGCGACATGTTGATCCTTCAAACATGCATATGTTTTACCAACCACATCTGCAAAGAAGAAGATTGACTCAAGATCACCCTTTAGAACAAATGATTGGAAAACCTTCTCAACCCGTTCAAGCAAGAAGTGCTACACCAGATTACTATTTTTACAATTCATTCCTGAGTCAAGAAGAACCTGCCAACGTCAAAGAAGCACTTGCAGATACCAAATGGATTATCACAATGCAAGAAGAAGTTGATTCATATGCCATGACATTTGGAGAAAGGTTCCTTAACCTCTTGGAAAATTCACAATTGCATTGAAATGGATTCTGAAGAAAAAGTTAGATGAAGACGGGGAAGTAATCCGCAACAAGGCTCATCTAGCTGCAAAAGGTTACACATGAAGAAAGAATTGACCTAGATGAATCATTTGCACTAGTAGCAAGGATCGAAGTAATACGCTTATTTTTTGCTCATGCAACTCATAAATCTTTCACCGTATACCAAATGGACATGAAAACGGTCATTTTGTATGGGGAGTTAGATGAAGACGTGTATGTGAGTCAACCAGAAGGCTTAATTGATCCAGACAGCCCAGATGATGTTTATATCCTTGACAATGGCGTTTATGGACTCAAGCAAGCATCAAGGGCATGGTACAAGGTGTTGACAGAATATCTGCTTAAACACAAATTCGTCAAAGGTTCAATTGTTCCAACTTTGTTAATAAAATAAAAGGTGACGACATCATGCTAGTCCAAATTTATGTCGATGATATTATTTTTGGATTGACAAATCCAAGACTTTACAAAAACTTTGAAAATATCATGCGACAGAAATTTGAGATGAGCATGATGGAAGGGTTAAAATTCTTTTTGGATCTACAAATTAACAAAAATCCCCGTGGTATTTTCACTTTTAAAAACAAATACACGATGGAAATTTTGAATATTTTTGAAATGGAAAAATCTGACTTTGTAAGTACACCAATGCTACACAAGCCTAAACTAGATGAAGATAAACAAAGTAAACCAGTTTATGCTACATATTATAGCAGTATGATTGGTTCACTCATGTATCTTACATCTAGTAAGCTTGATATTCATTTTGATATCTGCATGTGTGCCTATTACCAATCAAGGCCAACGGAAAAGCATCTTACTGCTGTAAAAACAGATCTTTCGGTATCTAAAGGGAATCATGTACATGGGGCCTTGTGCATCCGAAAGATTCCGGTTTCGAACTAATTGTCTATTCAGATGCAGATTATGCAGGTTGTCCAATAGATTGCTAAAGTACTTCAGGAGCTGATTTATCGTGGGGAAAAGTTAATCAGCTGGTCTTCAAAGAAGCAGAATCACACTGCATTATCTACTATAGAAGCTGAATACTTATCTCTCTCCGATTGTTGTACACAAGTGAAAGACACCAACAGTTCTTCATCTGAGTTTCGAACCGATTGTTAGCAGAAAGAAATGGTTCTTCGTCTGAGTCTTGAATCGACGGTTAGCAGAAAGAAATGGTTCTTCGTATGAGTCTCTAATCGACGGTTAGCAGAAAGAAATAGTTCTTCGTCTAGGTCACGAATCGACGGTTAGCAGAAAGAAAGGGTTCTTCGTCTGGGTCACGAACTGATTGTTAGCAGAAAGAACATGGCCACATGGTTTCTTTGTCTGAATTTCAAGTCGGTTGTTAGCAGAAAGAACATGGGATTTCTTCGTCTGGGTCACGAGTCGATTGTTAGCAGAAAGAACATGAGATTTCTTTCTCTGAATTTCAAGTCGGTTGTTAGCAGAAAGAACATGAGATTTCTTCGTCTGAGTTTCAGGTCGGTTGTTAGCAGACAGAACATGAGATTTCTTCGTCTGAGTTTCAAGTCGGTTGTTAGCAGAAAGATACTAAAGGTTGTTCTTGGCCTGCATCTTGCAACACTGTCCAAAAATCACGCACAAAGCACATAGCAGTCAGATACCATTTCATCAATGAACATGTAGACAGACGGAATGTGGATTTGTACTTTGTCAAAACTGACTACCAAATTGCCGACTTCATCACCAAAGCTTCGCCACCGGAAACATTTGCTAATCTACGACATTGTCTAGGAAAGGCAAGCATGAGTGATAACGATGACGATAAGGTCAAAGAAGTCAACAAAGTAGCAGTCAACACGAATACAAGTATATATGGTAAAAAATTCACGTAATTTATTACTCATTATGGCTATTGATTAAATCACATATCAACACCCATTTTTTTAAATAAAGGACCCTGTATGTACGCTTCAGTGCGTCAATCCTTCAGAAAAGAAGAGAAATCTTCTTATTGATTGTGAGCAAAATTTATGCAAGATTTTACAAAAAGATATTCTTTCAAAAACCTTTTTATAAAAAAAAAAAATTTGCTCATAATACCCAAATCTCAAGCAAGTTTTTCTGATTATTAATATAATCTTTTTTAGCTTGAGTAAGAATAAATTTTCAAAAACAATGCTACCCTGCTCATCAATAGGTCAAAAACAGCTTAAAATCTTATGCTATTTTTGAGGGGGAGAAAAATAAGAAGTTTGTTTTGAAATCAAACAATAAGTTGTTAAAAGTTGTTGGAAAACTTAAATCGAAAATGTTGTTGCAATGAAAAAATGATGAGAAAAATGTTGTTAAAACAATTGGGAAAATACCATCACTTCGAGAGGGAGTGATAGATTTTATTTAAACATTTTTTGATATAACACAAACGTTCATTCACTTGAACTAAAATGTTTTCAAAACTTTTTTTAAAACAAAATGTTAACAAAAAGGACTTTGTGTGAAAGAGGGCTTAAACCAAGGGGGAGTTTTGATTAAATTGTTAAAACTATATTTGAAACCTCCCCTAGTCCAAAACTCTCACAGAACTGGGTCAAAATTAAAAAGTTCAAAATTTCAAAAGAGTTATTAACTCACCCAGTTCCTTTGCGAGGAAACACACAAACCTTTTTCTACTATCACAACCCTCTCTCACTCACAAAACACTCCTATTGCAAAACTCTTACAAAATCATTGTTTTCTTGAATCTAGTGTTTTCATTGCAAAAATGAGTTTTCAAACATCTTTAACTTGTTGTTCTATATCTTTGTTATGTATTTCATACTTTGTTATGCATAACTTTGATAGAAAATAACTTGTTAGGGTTGCGTTTTAGGGAATACACTATGATCAATATTGGTTTGCGTTATAAGGAGTTTTTGAAGAATTCTTGTGATTAAATGACTAAGAAATAGTGTTTCGATCATTCATTTTGAAGAAAAAAATTAGGTTTTCAACGGTTAGATTTGGGTTAAAATGGATCGAATTGGGTATATTTTAAATGGAGAAGTTTGTGACACTAATAATGGTTGTTTGTGATACTAAGGGTTAGAGGGATAAAGTCTTTACAAGGTTTTAAAATTCGAGACCTTTGCGATCGTTTGTTGCATTTATGAACGAGCATAATGTTGCAAGAGGTCCATTGCCAGATCTTCATTAGTAGTAAAAGTTTTTATCTTTGTAGATTTTAAAAACTTTATTCTTAATCGTGCTTAATCTTATATGATGTGTGTTAGAATAACATATTGAAAATTAAGAAAGAGTTTTTTACTATACAAAATTTTTAGGAATTTGGTGAAGATCTGTGCTTAAAAACGTGGTTTAGGAGTTTTTCTTCTTTCCCAAAATGTTTTGTGATAGCCATTAGTATCACAACTTTATTTTGCGAAAAAAATATTTGACCATGCTTGCGATAGTTAACTTTGTTGCGATACCAAATCATTGCGAGAGCAATCTTGCAAAACTTTTTTACCCACTCATTTCTAAAAATTATTTTCCAAAATTTTCAAAAATATTTATGAGACTTTTTAAAAGTTTTATACTTTGTAAAAACTCCTATAAGTATTTTTCTTAATTTTGACAAAGTAATATTTTGATCAAAACATTTTATAAAAAGTCATTACTTGTTCAGAAACCTAAAATTTTTGTCAAATTTAGTTTTCAAAATCTTAAAGTTTCACAATTGAGCACATTTTTAACACAAAAGTGTATTTCTCAAGTTCATAAATCATATTTTAAAATGAGAAATATCAAACTTTTTCTAAAAAGAAGTTTTTTAAACTTGTGAATACAAATTGCATACGATTAGTTTAATATTGATTAGACTAGGATTGTATCTCGATATTACCTTTAAGTAGTTCAAGATGCATATGTTTAATTAAAATAATTAAACTTTTCTATAATTGCACCTTGTAAAATATACACTTTGTGAATGGCATTTCATATGTCAATGAGAATGAATGATTTTGATTGATTCAAATTTAAATTATTTCTCGGTTGCCAATGCTATGAATTTTAAACATAAAAACAATTCTTGAAACCTTGGAATGTTTTTCACTCAAATCTGTTTATTCAAATGGTTTTGAGATAACTCAACACTGTCATAACCAAGAGTATCTCATCTTCAAGGTGGTTATTAGGGATAGTTGTCATGTAAAAACTGATAATGCATCCCTTTAGCTACGCAACGTAATAGAGTATTCAAGGTTTTGATACGTTTCGAGAAATCTCACTCTTATGCAACAAAAGCTCTTTTGAGACAACTTGTACTTGATTTAACTGAGAACTTCTCATCTTCAAGATAGTTATTAGGAATAGTTATCACCTAAAAGCTGATAATAGACTCCTTTAACTAGGCAACGTAATAGAGAGTTCAAAGTTTTGTCATTTGTCAAGAAATCTCACACTTGTGCAATTAAATTATCTTTGTAAATATTTTTCTTAAACAAGTTATCTAGTACGTAATAAATTACTTAAGTTTGAAATAAATGTTGATACTTTTTCCCAAAACTTCATAAAGGTTAGATAAAAGTATATTTTTTAATGCATGAGCAATTTAAAAAAACGTTATCTCTAAACCTACAAATCTTTTGAAAAAGTATCACAACAAACAAACTTTTGGTGAGGAAAAACAAAACAGACAGAGAGAATTAAATCACATGTGAAAAGAAAAGAGCATACGCTTATGCTATAAAAGCAAGAAAGCATAAGAAAAGAAAAAGAAATGAAATATGCTCGAAAAAGAAATGCCAGAGCATACAAAAACAGACAGAGTGAAATAAAAGAATTTAAATTTATCCATGTACTTCACATCTATCATATCATGTCAAAATCACATCACACAAAAATGGCTCAAGAACAAGAACAATCACCACAACAAATTCAGGAAGAAGTCAAGGAAGTTTTCCACTATAGCAGATGAAGAACTTCTTTCAGAAAATGAATTTCTCAAGATTGGAATTTCTTAACCATCAATTTATCCTAAAATTCTTTCACTGTGATCACTCCACAATCGTTGAAATTCTCAAGAATCATTCCTTATTTCCAGAAATCACTGACACTATTTCCAACATTATCATACACCTTTAACAATTTTGGCACCACATCCAACTCGGGGAAGACAACAAACCTACAACTCTTACAACAAAATATGGACACCTACATCTTTGAATTCACAACATCGTTGCATAAGAAGTCGAAGAAGAAGGAGCAACCATTTATACCTTTCATGAAGGTCATCAAGCTCATCGTTACAGAGTTGATGAATAGATGATATTAAATCTCAACAAAGACCTAATGCTACAACACATAAACATTATATATATCTTAAGAGTGTTATTGTATCTTACTGCTAAAAACACGAAGGTAGTAAAGAAGTTTGTATGGGTAGCTAGCGTTTATATGGAAAGCTCAAAACCGAGCGGACCTACCCAGGAAATGCATAGGAAAAGTTGTGTCTAGCGCCAAATTAGGTTAAGAAGGGGAGATATAAAATGTAACCATATGTTGGAGACATCACAGAAAAATAGAAGTCATGTAATGACTAAAGAAAGTGTGCTAAAAAGAAAGTGTCAAGTGAGTCTGCGGAGTTGGAGGAACTTATGGATAAATGTTGCTATGTAAGTAGAACATCTTGAGAAAACAAACGAAGGTGCGAAATTGGATGCCTTATGGCAGGATAAGGGGGTGAACCAAGTGAAAATGTGAACCTTTTAAGGGAGATAAGGATAGATTGTTGGATAGGAATAGAAGTGATCGTATGGATGAAAATGATGGAAATGATAAGTGGTTCAGAGCTTAAACACTTAGAAAGAAGCTTAGGACGTAGAAGAAGTTCGACAACAGTAATTCTATTAGGACCTCTGAGTTAAACCAACTCATTTTATGATGCTTCTACAAATCCTGTAGTGGATTTCGGAACGGGCGTAGTGGATTCTTCTAAAGAATCTTCACGAGGATCACCCAAAAATCCGACTAGAGTTGACATCACGCCAGCTCTGAAAGTCGGTCGAACAAGTCATGTATCATGTGTTGTTACATTGACAAGTTCGCTAACGAGTACTCTATGTGAGCTCGGTTAGTTACCAATTTCCAAGGAAGAGAAGACCCCATCGCCATCATCATCACCAGTACCAACACAAGAAGAAACAACAACATGAACAACAAAAACAAGTACAACAAACAACAACAACAACAATTACAACAATTCCTACATCAAAGGCACCATCAACTACAAAAACTCTTACATCGCCAACATCCACAGTGAAGATTACCAGACAACTACCTCTCATATTTCCACATCTGCAAAATCAACAACACTCATTCCAACTGCTCCTAGGAAGAAACACAGATAACCTTTCGGTATCATTAAATGTTTCATATGTATCTGAACCCTATTAAAACCCCATAGAAATAATGGATAAAACAAACTTTCCGAAACCTATCTCGATGCCTTCATCAAGATAATCCCTGTCAGGATCATCCTGAGGGGGAGAAATGGCATACGAGATTGAAATCTTCAATAGCTGTTGGTACTACAAACATGGAACCATCTACATCATCTCACCAACAATCACAAAAACTCTCGTGCTTATCAAAACCTGTTGAAGATGTCGAAGAACACTACAAAGAGTCAATTCTGAAAGATGTTTTTGAAGATGTTGAGCAAGAAGATGAAAGGGAAGCAGCTGAAGTGTGTTAGGAAAAGTTACATGAAAGGGGGAATAAGGTCAAAGTAGGAGTTGGATAAAGATGGGTCAGTTGCAGAAGATAAGGAGTCAGAGGTGTAAGATGAAAACCCAACGGTTGAAATGCCCGAGATTGAAATCTTCAATAGCTGTTGGTACTACAAACATGGAACAATCTACATCATCTCACCAACAATCACAAAAGCTCTCGTGCTTATCAAAACCTGTTGAAGATGTCGAAGAACACTACACAGAGTCAATTCCGAAAGATGTTTTTGAAGATGTTGAGCAAGAAGATGAAAGGGAAGCAGCTGAAGTGTGTTAGGAAAAGTTACATGAAAGGGGGAATAAGGTCAAAGTAGGAGTTGGATAAAGATGGATAAGGAGTCAGAGGTGTAAGATGAAAACCCAACGGTTGAAATGCTCGAGGAAGTATCATCTGCATCTGGTAAGTCTGCTGCTGAAAGTAACGAGGAATATGGCAAAAGGGCTAAAACATCAATATAAGATATCTTCTACAATGAATGAATGATCAAAAGATTGAAGATAAAACAATCAACTGATAACTAACATGTTTGAAGCCACGTTTATGTGGGAATCATGCAATCCAGAAGACTTTGACCATTATATTGTGTGAGATATCTTAAAGGAAGTCAAAGCTGCACCCAAACCTCCCGTTACTCACCAGATCATCACAAGTGGCTGTGGAAGATCTGTTGGATCAAATGCTCTTCAAGCAGCTAGAGATGGACGTTGAATATCAATCATTGATAAGTAGAGTTTTACAGATGATGAAAGAAAGACTGAACTTTGAGTATTACAAAAACAATAGAATCTATACATTGAGGCTCGAAGACATAAAGACCAGTTGCCTTACATTGGAAGACCCCACGATCTACCCTTTGGGGGAGATTGTTGGAACACGAAAAGTGTAAATCATGATGCAGGGGCTTCCATGGAAACAAGATTAGGGAACGTTGTAATATGTTGGAACATTCTGATACCAAGCATCTCATTGTTTTTCTTCAACGTTGCTGCACACCAAGCTCAGAGCAAAAGATCAAAGCTGAGGTTTATTCGAAAGAGAGAGCTTCAAGGTCATCATCAGCGTTAGTTGAAGACTTAAATGTTCACTAATCTAGACTACCTGTATTTAGGGAGAGATTGTTAGAACATAGAAATACAAGTAGTTCACTAGATTAGATATTCCACCCTCGATACAATTGTATAGTCTCGGGGGAGACTAAGAATGTTGTGGTATCACAACTTATGTTAGAAATGGTCGGTAGGTATCTCAACCTTATGCTTGTATTACTATAAATACCTCTACTAGTCTCACTAGTAGAGTGTGTGTTTCTCTTAATAATATTTCATCTTTCTACACCACTCTCTCTTCCCTCTCTCTACTCTCTCTCTCTCTCTCTCTCTCTCTCTCTCTCTCTCTCTCTCTCTCTCTCTCTCTCTCTCTCTCTAACATCACCATCATGGGTATGTTTGCCTACTCCGGTAGACCACCGACATCACAATATCACAACCTAGACTAGATATATTGGGTCCTGCAATTGGTATCAAGAGCTAACTGGGGGCTTAGGTTGAATCATCTTATTGTGGTTTATGGTATATATGTCTGATTCGTATTGGTTTATTAGTCCAAAAGTTCAAAAATCATATGGTTGAGATACCTCTCAACCATTCCTAACATAAGTTGTGATACCACAACATTATTAGTCCCCCCCCCCCCCCCCCCCGAGACTATACAAGTGTCTCGGGGGTGGAATATCTAATCTAGTGAACTACTTGTATTTCTGTGTTCCAACAATCTTCTATCTCAACCAACTTCTCTTGCCTCAATGCCACCAACGGCTCCACCACCACCTCAATCACCATCTTCCAACTAAGCATCTCTACATGTTTAGTTGAATAATTCAGGAAGATTAAGTCATGGGTCAAACATGCTCTAGGAAAATAGGATTCCTAGATAGTATTGTAGAACTATGAGATGTACTAGGATTATCTGATAATTATGAATGCTCTTGTATGTTTTTTTTGAATGAATGAATGAATGATTATGTTAACATGTTGTGATGTTTGTCATTGTTGACTTGAAAATGGACTAAAATTATTTAACCTTAAAAATGGGAAGTTACTAAAATCACAACACATCTGCCAACTAGGACACCTACTGGCGGCGGTCCTTTATCGGATTGGCAGTCCCTAATCTCTAAAGGACTGTCCCCCCATTTACGGGACCGTCCCCAGTAGGAGCTAAAACTCAGATTTCTCTTCTATGTTTTTTATCTGATTCATGCTCTATCTATTTGATTTCACCCTTCCATCTATCTTATCTCTCTATATCCTCCTACATATATATGCATGTGTTTTGTCTCTAACTTGTTTTTGTAGCACATCACTATAGCTTGATTCCCTGGTTCCCTCATCTAGGGGGAGTACTAAGCTAGGGGAAGCTTGTATTCCGTCGATCTCTTCGACGATGCCCTTTAAGGATGCTTGTATTCCGTCGATCTCTTTTCTCTCCTCACATCAGTGATGCCCTCTTGAGGATGCTTGTATTCCATCGAATTCTTTCCTCTCTTCAACATCGACGAAGCCTTTTTGATTCTACAAAAAGGCGGAGAAGTAACGGGAAAACTCATTAAAAATTTATCAACGGATAATTTTACTTAAAATGAGTTTATATTTTGTAATCATCAAAAGGGGGGATATTGTTAATACAAATAATGTCAAAAACGTTATTCGCATTATTCGGTCTTCTTGTGTTTTGATAATCACAAAATATAAAGACATGTTACGTAAAGTTACGGTTAATAAGTTTTTAATCGAGGAAACTCGTTTCTTCCACGTAGCTACTACAACGTCACTTCAGGTATGAACAAACGTTATACCGATATTAGTAAAGTGATCAAAGAATTTTATTTTCTCCTAAACTTATATTTTTAAGTTTGATAAAATATTTTTCACAAAAGTATTTTTGTGTTTTTAAAGAAATGTTTTATTAAGAAAATATATTCAAATTTCAAATGTGTAACAGCTGTATTTCCCCCCAAAACAGTTAAGCTTTCACCAGATAAGTTTTCGCCATGTTAGGACAAAAAGAGGAGCGTCTTGTCGGGACGGTCCCTTAAACGGGCCGGCGGTCCCTTAGTGATAAAGGACCGTCGCATGTTTAAGGGACCGCCACCTCCTTTCCTGTCATGTATAAATACTGAACTGTTCCTTCTCAGAAAACAATTCCTCTTGGCACAAAAACTTTATGTTTCTCTTTTGTTTCTTCTTTGATCACTATAACATGTCGGTATATGTTTATTAGTGATTTCCTCTTCATGTCAAAGTGCAAGAGAAGAACTATCGACATAGATGAAGAATCGAGATGTTGTATGAGTCCACACACAAACGTAACAAGTGTTACGGTTCTATTCTTCCCTCTATTTTTTTCTTGTAAATATTGTAAATATTTCTGACTTGTGTGTGAGTCGAGGATGGAGTTATTTGTGTGAACTTGGAAGAAGATGAAGATCCAAGAAGTCTTGTAACTAGAATAGGTCTTGTATTTTTTGTGAGGAGAGTGGAGTCTTAGTGTGTAATTTAGGACTTAGTAAAGTCGGTGTGTGAAGGCTTGGATTTGGTAATGATCCAAGTGTGTCTTAGTGTGAAGGCTTGGATTGGGGGACTATCCAAGTGTATCTTAGTATGAAGGCTTGTATTGGGTGATGATCCAAGTGTCTCTTAGTGTGAAGGCTTGGATTGGATGAAGATCCAAGTCTGTCATTTGTGCGAAGGCTTGGATTGGGTGAAGATCCAAGTAGGACAAGTGTGTTTGTTCGTGTGGCCAAGTGGGCATTGGAGTAGATTGGTTCTAGCTACGATTATAACTCGACATTCCGCTTAGTGTCGTTAAAATTTGTGTAAGCTTGTGTACGGATTGCTCCACCTGAAGGAGTGTGTTGATATAGTGATTGATAACTCTCGAGTGTGGTACTCGGGGAGTGGAGTAGGACGAAGAGTGAGCTTCGTGCCGAATCACTATAAATCTCCGTGTCTCTTTGGTTGTGCTCTTTCCTTGCTCTTTATATTATTTGTTTGTTTACATTTATTTGTAGCTTAATAGATATCACATAACTAGTAAAATTCAACAAGTTTGCAAAAGAATATTAACCGGACCTAAAAACGGCGAAACATTTTAACAAGTACAAAGAATCGGTGAAACTATTCAACCCCCCTTCTAGTTTCTACACAATTAATCACTCAATGAATTCTCTTTATTAATTAAGATTTGTGTTAGTTTATCATTTATGTTAATCTATGTAGAAGTTTTCTTTGCTTGTTTGCAATCCTTTTGTTTTGGTAGTATTGAAGCTCGGTAGTACCTATTAATCGGGAGAATTGACCATAGGACCCTAGGCGAGTAGGTAGGGAGGATTGGTAAGAATTGGCCATAGTACTACCTTTTCGTGTGTGCGAATTGACCATAGGATCACCTACCGATCGGATATACTTAAGAAGTTAGAGGAAACCTAAGTTCTGACCATGTCGGGTTTCACTTAAACAAGTGTATTAAACATGGCACTTAAAGACTCTTGCATCTCGTAGGTTCACGCCGGCCGATGAACTCTTGTAATTTAAAGTTTGTGAGAATAGGACAAGGTTTAAGATAGGGCTGACGATTTGACCATCTAAGTCTAGTCGACTTTTACCCACTACATAGAACTAAGAAACATGAATATTAATAAACTTTAATATCTTAATAGTCTATCCCTTTAGTTATCTTTCCTTTATCTCTAACTCTGTTTAGTTAAGTTTTGTTTTTATTTTATTTATCTCACATCATACCTCTTTTAGTATCTATCTTATTTCGCTAGAACAACAGCTCTTGGGATGACACTCGGATTTATCTAAGGCATACTACAGATGACCGGGTACACTGCCGATTAGTATGTGTTAATCCTTATAGCTCCAAGTTTATAAATGTAAAACAGGATGAATATAACACATCACTAATTCTGCCAACTCTTCCAATACCTGAGATTTTACTGCTTTCCATAAAATACAAAAATATAAAAAGAATCATCCCTTACCTTTAGACCTAGTTAACCTACATCTCAATCCTAACGACACTATTCCCCTAGAGAACGACCAATCCTACGAACTTACCATATACTACACCACTGCGATTAGGTACACTGCCTGGTGCATTGCAAAATCTCTCAAGATCCCTTGAGAGGTAAAACCTTTTGCGAGGTTGCAAAACACGCATCACCTAACCCAAACCCATCTAAAAAAAAGGAGATAATTTGCACACTTTATAAAATGATTGGGACACTCTAATTTATTATGTTTGGATATTATACCCTCATAGTGGTGAAAATATATAGATAACTGTAAGGGTATAAATGTTCAAACACAATAAATGAGAGTGTCTCAATCATTTTGTAGAGTATACAAATCACCATTCATAAAACAAACGGACCCTAAATACACCAAGTAATACATTACACCCACCAAGATTAATGTAATGATTATGTCTTTTTTCATTAAAGTTTTCATATCATTATATAATCATTATGTCTTTTGCTTCTTTTTCATAATTAAGTAATCATGAAACTTAACATAATTCCTAATGTTCAAAGATCACTACATAATAACTGAACTGAAACGGTGGTTTCACTACTGTATCTGTGGTAGTTTTCTTGGTCAATCTTTGTGGTCCAAAACTTGGAGCTGGTCTTGGTGCTTGAAAACCTCGCCTAGGTTCCTGACTTGCTTGAGTTGGTCCTGCACTATGTTAACTTGGTCCTTGGCTTGGTGCTGCACTAGATTGACTAGAAACATCACCTTGACTTGCTTGGCTTGGTGCTACACCAGCACATTCTCATAGTCCTTAACTCTGTTGACTAGAACCACCAGCTTGACTTGAGGCATTCCATGAACAACTCATCTTGGTGCTTGTCTCTGTTTACTAGAACCAGTAGCTTGACTAGAGACACTCCTTGCACCAACAACTTATCTTGCTCCTTGACTCTGCTGACTAGAACCATCAGCTTAACTTGCACCACCTTAACTCTTGCAGCCTTTCCTGATATGACCCAAGTTTCCAAATTTACTACACTTGACTGATTTTCCCTTCCTAGAAAGCTATCCAACTTTGATTTGCAGGCTCATCAACTGACTTCTTCCTCTTCTTTTATGGTCTGCTAATTTGGGGTTTATGAATAGGTGGTATTATGACTGTTTTTTACTCAACTACTAGCCACATCTCCATGCCATTACATGGTTTGATCTTGAATGAGCATACATGTCCCCGCATTTGAAGTCTATAAGCATCAAGAACCCACTGCTCAAGTATAAAAACTCCCATTCCATTCTCATACATGTTGTACATTGCAGCCACAACATGTTTACATGGTATTCCAATCAGCTCCCACTACCTACAAGAACACTCCTTTCTATCCATGTTAACAACACGCTGATCCTTGAAAGGCCCTGTTACTTGATATAAAGAACCTCTATTCCAATCAACAATGTAGTCAATAGTTGCTTTTCTGGTAGCATCAAATATGGCTGTTATAGTAGGAGTTAGTGGTTCAACAATCTTTGCTATCACGTAATGCTCTTTATAACTGCCTATCCTTTTATCATTTACATGTCTCTTTGCCCTAAAAGATTTCATCTTTGAGGCTCCCACATCAAATTGTTTCTGCATTTGATCTTGAACGACCCTCACAGGAATATCAAGATTAGTAGCAAGTGTTTTGATAACATGATTTGAAAGAAACCTGGATGTGCATGCTTTAGTTTCTCTTGATTGTAGGCAGTTGTGATCTTCATTTAATGTTCTTACCTCCCATCTGCCTTCATTAGTTTATGTTACAAGCATCTTCTAAGAAAAGTTTTAAAAATCGCTAGGCGCTAGTGAGGCGGTCAGGTAGGGCCTAGCAATTAATCGGTTAGGTGGGGATTAATCGGATTGGATTTTTTATGCACAAAATTGTAATTTTAGATATTATATTATATTATATTATATTATATTATATGTATAAGATAAGCATAGTGCATCAAATTTCAAATATTTCAAGTGTTCAAATATAAACATAATACATAATTCTTCAAAGTTCAAAGTCAAACATAGATATTACTCGGTTTGTTGACCATTTTTAAGCGATCTTTGACCAATTTTGTCCTATTAATCAGTTTGTTGACCAATTTTTAAGCGATTTTATTGACCGATTTTAATCGATTTTGTCCGATTAATCCGATTAGACCGATTTTTAAGCGATCTTTGACCAAACCGATTAAATAGGCCAATTATGATAAATTTGGGGGCTTAGTGACCGATCAACTATTATGTGCCGATTAATCGGCCTGGGCCGATTTTTACAACAGAGCTTCCAAGGACATGAATATTTGTTTTTTTTCTTTTATTTATTGACCTTTTTACCCTTCTCCTAGATTGTTTTTTCTTCCCCCAAACTATTCTGCTTGACTTCTTGTTCCCTCTAGTGACTAGACCACCTTTGTTTGTGAAAATATATTTTTGCCCATAGCAGTAACACTGGCAACAAAAGGGACCAAAGCTGGAATTGTCCCTTCACATCTAACTCTAACCCTTTCTTTATCATTTTTTTTTACCAATTTTAGCTTTCTCCTAGTTTCAACTGAATTTTTCTTAACTCTTCCTTTCACAATTTCTTTAGTATCAAACTGCTTGCCTAAGTAAAAATAATGCTTTATTGGGACCCTAGTTTTTTGCCATGCCTATTCTTCTTAATTCCGTAAGTTGAGTTCCCCTCTCAGAATTAGAATCTTTTGTCCTTAGACTTGATAGTAGCTTTCCTAGACTCTTTAAGATTATTTTTTAAGCTCATGTCGTTTGTTCCATGTGGTTTAGACCAATTCCATCACCTAAGTCACTGCCAAATGAGTCATAATCAATGACATCTAGATCATGTTCATGAACCTTAACAGCAACTATACTTAAATCATGTGTAGGTTCTGATTGAAATAGAAACGATTCATACTTATAGGAACATCTTCCAAGTATATGCTCATCATCCTCAAACAATTCATCATGCTTTGTATCATAATCCAAATCCTCTGAATCACTACCACCTGTGTCACTTTCAGCACTCTCTTCTTATGTTTCATTATCCATATCCACCTCTACTTTTTTGAAATTCCCCATAGGACCAATCCCTTATGTCTCATATAGCATATCACAGACATGCACTACCTCCTCAAGATCATGAAAGGGATCATCGGTCTCTACTACAATTGGGGATTTATCAAAACATGCAGGCTGTTTATAACTCCATTTTTTCACTACTTCACCAATGCTTAATGTCTTATAGCTAACCTCTTCCCACTCTTTTGTCAAATTCTTATTCACAACCGGACTGCTATCAGTTTCTATAGGAGCCTTTCTTAAGTGATTATCAACTGCTATTGCAACTCCCCTTATTAGGTGTAACAAAGATACTTGAGTCTACATTAGTACTTCCATGTTCAACATACAAAAAAATGATCTTATTGTCCTTGACATACTTTGCCAACTCTAACACATCAACATCAACAGTCAAAAGGTGCAGACAATAATCTAAGCCTAATCTTGGTCTAAAAAAAAGGGTAGTACATTATGTCTGCTACAACTTAACCCAGTTTAACTACCATTTCTTTAAGGTCATGTAAACAAAACTCATCAATATCAAGAACATCAACAGATTATACCTGTCCACCAACGTAAGATCTTATAGGTGTTGGTGTAAAGCACTCGCCATGGTGGATTTCAAATGAGTCTGGCTTAGGGTTACCACCTGCAATTATAACCCCATAACATTAACAATAAATTTACCTTCTTTAAAAACAAAGATCAAAATCTAAGTAAACACGAAAATGCACTATGTTCTTTAGGCACCTGAACTTTCGTTAAGCGTTCCAATCAAAATTACACTTCTCCATGATCAATTGAGGAAGAATAACCACAAGGATTGCATGTGTGAGAGTGAAGTGAAGAAGGAGGGACGATCAATTTAATAAAAGAGTTGAACTTTAATCAAAGAGTTAAGTTAGGTGTACGGGTGGAAATGAGCCGAGCTGAGCCCGAGCCTATCAGAGCTCGAGCTTGGCTCGTTTTAAGTTTTAAAAGGCTCGAGCTCGAGCTCGGCTCGTTTCAAGCCTTAAATTTTAAGCTCGAGCTTGGCTCGTGATATGTTATATAGCCCGAGCTCGGCTCGTTTATATGATTTGGTCATGAAAAGTTAAAGCTTGGCTCGAGCTCGAGCTCGAGCTCGGTTTGTAATATATCTTTATTGAGCTCGTTAACAAACTCGAGCTCGTCTCGTATATATGTTTAATACTTAAAATATCATAATGTCGTTTAGGCTTGCGAGCCCAAACGCGCTTTATATGTAAAGCTCGGGCTCGAGCTCGATTAATAAACAAACTGCAACTTAGGCTAGTGCTCGGGCTCGAGCTCGTTTAGGCTCGGCTCGTTTGAGCTTTTTATCTTTCTGATTCTGAGCTTTTCACGAGCGGCTTGACTTATTTCCACCCTAGTTAGGTGTATAGTGTACGTGAAGTGACGAAAATGGCCCTGACGTTAACTTTCAATTGGATGGAAAATCGGTCAAAGGACCGGTCAACTCAAGTTTGACATCCACATGGACCACTGGTGTAATTAATTGCGTTTTAGGACCAAACATGCAATTTTGGCCTAACCACAAGGACCATTTATGTAATTAACTCAATTTTTTTAATATATTTAAAGATGAAAGATATGAGAGACGAAAGCTATGGGACCAGCAAAAATTCCAGATCCTAGCTATTAGGGTGGTTTTTTGAGAAAAATGTTGTTAGACGATTTAATGCCCGAATTTCAAACCAAAAGCAAACAAGCATCCTTTTCATCCTTCGATTCTCAAAACCCAGAGTAAACCCTTTACAAACGGGGCCCTTAGACTCACTACCCAAATTAGAACAATAAATTTCATGCTTGTCTTTGGGGTTTCTAGGTGCTCACTGATGCACCAAAACGCCATCTAGGCTGGCGTTCCTGTTTGGGAACGTGGTGGGAACGGATACGTCGTCGAAACGCCATCGAAACGTTTCCAAGGCGTTTCCCGAATCTGCGAAACGTTTCTTATGAAGTATCCTGACCGTATCTGGATTTCCGAGAAGTATCCTTACCGTTTCTTGGGTTTCTTGGGTTTTAATGGGCATTTTTATTTCCGAACCATTTCTGGAAACTCAATCGAAAGTGCTACACATAGATTGTAGGTAAAGTGCACATAAATGAGCAAAGCAAGTATTAGAGATTTTATTAAGTTTTGTTCTTGAAGAAAAGAAAGGGGATGGGGAGGTAGAAGACGATGAGGTACAAGATGATGAATAGTAAATTAATAAATATTTTCTATTTGCTTTACTTTAATCAGGCCGTAATTTTGCACCCTTTAATAATACACGTAGGGCCATAACGTTATTTAGTTTTCTATTATGATATATTGTTATTAGGGGTGAGCAATCCCGACCGACACCCGACTCACTTCTCGATACTGATCCGACTGTAATCGGGTCGAGAGTCGGTTTACATTTTCCTGGTAATCGGGATTCGGGACGGGTCGGGATTCAGGATGGTCCCGAGAAAACACAGCCAAAATCAAGATTCGGGACGATTCAGGACCATTATCGAGATTCAGAACGAGTCAGGACCATTATCGGGTCGGGAGTCGGTTTGGGTTTTTCCCCGTTGTCGGTATCGGGATTAGTCGGGACGGGTCGGGATTCGTCCCGATGCTCACCCCTAATTGTTATATTGGTGTTACTAGCATTATTATTATATACTAATATAGATGCACTAAATTGAATGGTTGCACTGTATATGCCAAATCGTTTAGCCGTTTAGGTCATTCAAATGTTTTAGATTTATGTACCTTTCCCACAATATATTCACAAATCGTGTATTAGTTTTAACGAGTCTGGCTCCGGTCGGCCGCGTTGCGGCCTCGCGGGTTTTTAACGTAATTTATGCTGTCATGCTAAAATTGTGACACATGCCCACATTGTGACCCATCATAAAATGTATCTGTTGTTCTTTTTTTTTAAAAAAGTCACATGTTGGATAAAATGGAACCTAAAGATAACAATATAAACAATGAACGACAAAATGATTTTAAAAAAAAAGGGTTCAGAGTATGACTGTGTTCGCCAATATAAACAACAATACAATCTGTAATAGCCAATAATGTTCTTCTACTTTGCGTAATCCTCTTAAAAAAGCGGATCAGCAGTTATAGCCCAAAAAGGCATCGGTAATTACCTTAAATGTACGTGTTCAGTACAATATCAAATGCAGCCCATCCTACGACGCATTTATCGGGTTATTTGAGAGCCTCGTACCTGTACCAACAATATAAACACGTGTGCTTTAAGCTATAAATAAAACATGTACGTACAGAGAAATTCATGCATTTGTATTACAAAAGAGACATAATTTGAAATCCTAGAAAGATTTATCTTGATCTTTCTAACTATTGAGAAACATTTACGTGTTTGGTTTCATATTCCATTAGCCACCGAGTCAAGAGGTCATTATGACACATCTTTCGCTCTCCTTAATAGTTAATAAGCTGTCAAGAGTTGGGATCCTAGTGCAACAAATAGCATATGATAGAACACATAGCTCTAAGTGGTGACAATCAGTGACTATCAACTTTTATCTTTAGCATTGGCTGCGATCGTTTATGGTAAATACATAACATCCAATAGATCACTAAACTTTCCTATTCTGTGTCTATTACATAACCGAACACCATCAACAATAGCTCAGTTCGTGGGCTTATTAGCTTATTTAGCAAGGATATGTAATTTTAGTGTTTGTATAACCTTAGGCTTGCAAACTTATTAAGAGGACGGAGGGTTAATAAGCCAGCTTATAAGGATACTAAAAGAAGCATTTTAATGTCATTTTACACATGGTATTTGAGTTACAACTACGTTACCAGACACTTTTACAAAACAAAGAAATTATATTCAAGAAAAACCAAATTTAATAAAAAGAGTAAAATACCTAAAAGAGGTAATGGAGGGGAAATCAGAGGCGGTAGCCATGACAGTCAAAGAAATCACCATTGCAACAAACTTAAACACACACAGCCCCAACCCTGTCGACGTACCAGGCATACCTTATACGTCTTTCATCCTCACTCTTCGTGGCGGCGCCGCCTAATTTATTTCGTCTATTAGTGGCGGCGCCTCCACCGGGTGCACCGCCGGCCTGCTCATACTCTTTTCCTTTTTATATATTCTTTCTCCAACAACACAACCCCACACAGTGTTCCTAAAACATATTCGCAAACATTTGACAAATGTGTGAAAAGGCGCTTCCTTAAATTAGTTAATAATCAAAAACTGTATTGTGAGGTTACCTTGGGGACAAATAGTCTGTGGAACGGCTTAGCAAGCAGCTTGTGTCGACATTCCTTGGTCTAACTTTGTCTTTCACCACAACTGCCACATAGGTAATAAGCCATCAACAATTAGAAGTCTGCATTCATCTTCAAAAATTAAACACAAACCCACAAATTAATTGGACTACAGTCTGTATACAAATAACATCACTTTGTAAGTTGTAGTAATTTTTTCTAAAAATCAAAAAGGAAAGATAAACCATCTATACAAAACAGAAATTAAACAAACCTATATAAAAAGAGAAGCTGGCCCGAAATCAAAGAGAAGAACAAAAATCGACACCTACAAATTAATTTTTCCACAAATAACTATGTTACCTATAGCCCAAAAACATAAACCTAATAGCAAATATAACCAAAAGCATTACATACCATAAACATTGTTGAATTTGATACTTTTGATAAGTGAGATTATGATTTCGTACCTGTTTTTTCCGCAACCAATTAACTACATTAATATACCAAGTCCTAGGCCTGCTATTGTAAAGGCCGCTACAACAGAGGATGTCACCACCTATCTTTTAACTGTTGACGCCTTTGAACATGTACCAAGTATATTTAGTGTCCCTTTCAATGCAGGATCAATCAATTGTTCCTGAAACCAAGGGTGAAGTATATGAGAATCAATTAAAAGGATATATTACAGCAGAAAAAAAGAGAGGAATCATTTTCTTGAGAAACATGACAATCGAATCAGGCCTAAACTAAACTTAACTGAAATTTCACATGTGCAGTGTTGAGTTACTAAAACTTGAGTTTTTATTTCAGCGAGGTTAATCGCACAAAGTTTAGTGCAGACTTACTGCTGCATCAGGGGCTGATTGGTACTGAGTTATGTGCAGACTTACTGCTGCATCACAGCTGCAAATATACAGTTACCTACTCATAACTGGAAACATAAAGTTTCATAAATTTTCTTAAACCTAGCAAACACCGGACTGTTTTAGAAACATGCTAGTTTAAGAAATTACCCCCAACTGTTTGCCCGATGCCGTGTACTGTAGACTTTTGAGCAACTGAATTGCCACCAGTGTGTAATCTCGACTTGTATGAAGTCTTTTGCATTAGGTCTCGTTTGGTAATTTATTACATTCACCTGTTGAAAAAATAAAATGTAATATAAGTTTAAACGTAAGAGCACACTTACAGGATGGAGTTTTTTTTTTTTTTTTTTTTTTTTTTTTTTTTTTTTTTTTTTTTTTTTTTTTTAATAGCAACTGCATATCTACCTGACATGCATAAGAAACTTCATTACGAAATTGCATAAAAATCTTCTGTCGAACGATTTCAGCAATATAGAATCTTTTCGGATGCTCACTGGTTATGTCCTGCTCAAAATTAAATGTCCTGTTCAAAATTAAATATGAACCCCCAATTAGTCAAATTTAATCAATTAGTCATGTACCAATTCACTTAGGAAAATGAAAAAAGTAGTATTAGCATAAAAACACCTATCTATCATAGATTAAGGAGTGTTTGGATATGTGTTTTACAAATGATTGAGTTATGTTGTAATAGTCGTAAAGTTGTTTATCGAAATCTAGTTATAAAGCCATCAATTACTAAGATAATGAAAGTAGAATTCATCTATCTAAAGGTGGAAAACTAATTATGAGATAGCCATTTGACAAAGACATAAATGAGAACACTCGCATAAAGTTAGAAAATGATACCCGGTCTCTAAACGGTTGAGTCAA
The DNA here is from genome assembly GCA_030686995.1 of Artemisia argyi. Taxonomy (NCBI): domain Eukaryota; kingdom Viridiplantae; phylum Streptophyta; class Magnoliopsida; order Asterales; family Asteraceae; genus Artemisia; species Artemisia argyi. The sequence goes on from CM060686.1 coordinate 119,676,721, forward strand.
TCTTCGGATCTGTTTGTTGCAGTAACAATAATCACATTATCTCTCTGGTTGAGGCCTGAATCAGCAGCCGTATTTGATGCTGTTGCTGTAGCAAACCAAAATGGAAGGTCAAGTGGACGTTCGACTGTTGCCCGTTTACATGTATTCTAATAAAACTTACATGTTAGTAACATACCAAGATTGTGTGTGCAAAAATATGACGTTGTGACTTGAAATAGAATTTTGGAAATAACTATTTATACGTAGTGTCAAAAAGGAACCAAACGTCTTTTTTAAACAATCTCAAACAACTATTGCTCAAGACTACATATTGTAGCTGTAAACATGTCAATTTCAAAAATGCATACCTTGGCCAACAAAATACTGAAAAGGTTAAGACCATCAATGGTTTGTTGACCCAATTCTTCCACCTGACATATTAGTATTACAAAAAGTTAAGACCAGCAATGGTAGAAGATCAATCTTTGAGTGTATGGGAAGTTCTAATTATTCACCGGTGAAATTAGAGGATAAATCTCAAATTAGTATTACAAAAAGTTTAATTAGTGCTCAACATTATGGCATGTATTGCTTTATTTGCGATATTATAACAGTTTCGACTCATACCTCAGCTTCCATTTCCTTCACCAAGCCACATCGTCAACAACATCACCAAAGAAGATATGTATTTAATTTTTTACCCGTTAACTAACCCGCCATATATCGGTACTTGCATATATAGTATAGACCAAAATCTAAATACTAAAACCAATATTTCAAGCCAAAAATCAAAAGAGTAAAATAAAAAATTGGAGTAAAATATACTTACCTTTCATTATTATGAATAAAAAATGGTTGATTTCTGTTGTACTCGACCCACCACCATTCTCGTAGCTTCCGTCGGAACTATGACATTCCACTTCACCAAGATTAAAAACCAATTAAATTAAACCCAATCTAAGCATAAAAACAACAAAAAATCAATCTTTACAATGCAAAATCAATAAACCCTAACCTTTTGGAGAGTGATGAAGGCTGTGGTATAGATGAAGGAGATGGATGGAGAGACTTCTCGAAGCGTGCGCAAGGTTTTATCGTATATCATCAGTTTCACAATGGGTATGTATGAGTGAGGCGTTGAAGATTCTAGCGTCTTCTTCATTCATATAAGATGGATTTGGACCAGCAGTGACAGAACAGGTAGCCCAAAAAAATGGTGGGAGCCCACAATGGAACTGTTCATGGAACGGTGCCATATCAAATGGCGTTTAATATATATAGTAATAATGAATACACATAAAAAAAACTAATAAAAAACACCTAAACCCGAGAATTAAGAATTTCTGTCTTAATATTTATTACTATTTCTACTTACATGTAAGTTCAAAAGAAAGTTCAAAAAGCAAGAAGGTTAATCGTTTACCTATAATATCAATAGTGCAAATTAAACTATAGCCTTTAAAAAACTTCCACTGTATTTTTTTCATACTCTCCTACTTGCTCCTGCAGCTTTCAGTGCTGTGGTGTAAATGCTAGACAGCTCGGACACAAAAGTTCCAAACCTCTTTACTTTTCTTTAACGTTGTTCCCTGATCATGACACAATATGATTAATTTTAGTATGATCATGAGACAATACAATGACACAATCATCAGTAAATCATCCATACAAAATATATACGTTCAAAATTTTCAAGACTAGTTGTTTTAACAGCCTCTTCTGACAAAATTCAACCCTTATTCTTTTTTTCTTTTTTTCCTGCTACCAACAATTTTAACATCAAATGGCTTACCCTTTAATTTCAGTTTCTCAATTACAACATTCTCATATCATCACATTAAACCTGCAATTAACCCATGAATGAACTACAATAACTCTATTTCAAACGCCCTATTTCTAGTAACCCAATTCAGATTAGATTAAAAAAATAAATAAATAAATAAACTTTTGTAAACCGGTTTAGATTCAAAGTAGCCCAAGTAATTCCTGAATCCGCCCAATTTCAACCTTAAAATTAAGAAGTAAAAAAAACTATAATAAAAATGAATACGATTAATCAATTATTCAATACAACAATAATTTACAATTAACCATAGAAAAACCAAAATCAATGTAAACTAAATCTTACATATCTTTATGCAAACCATTGTTCTCCAACTGATCCAAAACTCTTTGGTCGTTTCACATGTATATCTCGATGACTGATGGAAGATGCTACTGCTGTAGTTATCGCCGGCAAAAAAAAGTGGACCATCTCCTGAATCAAGATCACCACGGCCCCTATCCTACCACCACAGCTGCAAAATCAATAAACCCTAACCTCCTGGAAAGTGATGAAGGCAGTGGTATAGATAAGGAAATGGATGGAGAGAGTTCTGGAAACGTGTGTTCATGTATCTCCTTCATCCATTGTATATCAGTTCACAAATGGGCCGATTGGATCAGGGAAGCTGGGCTAACGGAAAATGGGCCGCGACTACTGTTCATCGAACGGCGTCGTATTAGATGCCCTATAATATATATAGTAATTATGTAACAGGGTTGTACTCACAAACAATGTAGTAAACATCCACTAATTTTATCTATGATTCCACAAATTATTTTATTTTAATACATTGCCCGTATATAAGAACTAAAATCGCAAAATAACAATTAGTTTTACCCTATTGATAATTAATTACTTTTGGAAAAACCAAAAGTAGTATTTTTGGAGTTTACAATTTACATCAACGTATATTTATTTTGGATTTCCTTTAATATATATATTTTTAATTTTTTTGTATCTTTTTATTATCGTATCTATGCCGCTCCCGTATCTTGAATTTTTGATTTTTGCCGTTTCCCGTCCCTGTATCCCTTTGCCGTTTTCCGTCCCCGTATCCCTTTGCCGTTCCTGTTTCGGTGCCACATTGTAGGTGCTACAGTATTTTAAGGTCAGTCTAACTTCAGATAGGCCACCAAAGATACACGTAATATTTACTCAATAACTTATTCACTTTTATCATCTAGAAATGTAATAAGTTATAATTGTCTCTTGTTATCAGAATAGTGCTCGTGATGGTGATTGGTCTTCAATGATGTTCTAGCTATTTTGTGCGTACTGACCGAGTCAAATTAGATATATATAGTTTGAACTTTGAACAAAGACTTTGTGATATTTTTTTTAAGAGACGACCCCCAAAAAGTCGTGATCGAAAATTACACCAATTATTGTTCCCATCGATCCCAAGCGAATCTACAATGAAATTTCATGTGTGGCGTGTCTTATAGAGGGTGACTTTCGATGTCTTGTTCATTTCATTTGTTAGAACGGCTTTTCTTTTTTCCAACATCAAAATTTTGTGAAAGTTCTTGTGTTTTGTAATTTCTTCAAAATAACAGGAAATTAATTATAGACTTACAACATACGTGGTCACATCTTTTATATAATAAAATAATTACATCATCTCGGAGTGATTTTGCAAAACTCTTCTTATCGAAAAAAAATTAGAGCAATAGGAGAGCTCGATTTTGTCACATAGGCAAAATCAAGCGACATGATTGATTGATAAAAAGTCAAAATTGAATTAATTTTGATCAAACTTTAATAAATTTGGTTGGGAAAAAACACATAAAAATATTTGTGTCAAATTTGTGAAAATAAAAACTTAAAAAAAGATGAAGTAATTAATAAAACTTTAGTGGTTGAATTTTACATAAATTATAAGAAGTTAAGTGTAAAATTACAAGTTTTCATATTTTTTAATAACTTTAGGGAAAAAAACAAATAACCCGTTACACTTTATACCCCGTATACTTTATAAGATGAATTTTATTTTACATGAATATTAGTATTATTTTCTGACTTTTATCTATTAAAATTAAAAGAATTTATAAGTATACAAATTAGTTTTAATATACGTTAATATTAGTTTTAAACTTTCATCCATTAAATTTTTTTTTACTATATACGCTAAATAAAGACTCATGTTATTTTATTTTAAAAGTTTAATTTATGTGTACACGAGCTTGAATATTAAATACGGCTAAACTATTGTTAAGGGGAATATGAATATCAAATGTAAGCACGGATTACTGTGATATAAAAATAAATATACAACGATCATGAAATTCTTATTTAAAGTTTATATATGGATATCGAGAAAAACATTTTTAAAAAACTTTACAAAGCATATTTTAGTCTTCCCTCACTACGAAAGTTGTCGCGTGGATGACGTATTGATATATCTCATATTCGTGCTGATTATGTGCTACTAAACTCGCACATTTTGTACAACATGATATGAATAATTAAAGTTAAATAACAATATTAACCTCAACCTTAATATTTATGTCAGTTAAACAAAGTTAAATCTTTCAACCAACAAATTTTTTTACTGTAATAGATATTAAAACATAATAAAAAAAACCTGGACAAGTATTAGTTATACTTATATCACAATTTTCACTGGTAAATTCTTATATGTCTATATACTAAACTAAAATTTTAAAATAAATTTGATTCATTTGTAAATTCCGTGTGTGCACAGTACTTATAGCTAATAAATCTTAAAATATCTCCATTTCTTAAAATTCTCTAATTGGTCAATGTTATTGATCATTGAAAAGAAAATTAGATCAATAGGAGAGCTCGATTTTGCCACGTAGACGAAATTGAGCAATATGATTGGTCAATAGAAAGTCAAAATTAAATTGATTTTGGTCAAACTTAATAAATTTGGTGGAGAAATTTGGTTAAGAAAAAAAATGCTTAAAAATATAGGTGTCAAATTTATGATAACAAAAACTTAAAAAAAAGATGAGGTAATTAATAAAACATTGGTGGTTGAATATTAAATAAATTATATAGAGCTAAGTGTAAAATTATAAGTTTCCATGTTTTTTAATAATTTTAGGAAAAAAAAAAAAACAAATAACCCCTTACACTTTATACCCCATATACTTTATAAGATGAACTTTGTTTATAATTACATGAGTATTAGTATTAGTTTTTAGACTTTCATCCATTAAAATTACAAACTTTGGTAAATATGTGAATTAGTTTTAATACACGTTAAATATTTTTTAAACTAATTTTAGTTTGACTTTTCTAGAATATTTCTTTTAAATAACGACTCATGTTATTCTATTTAAAAGTTTAATTTATGCGTACATGAGTTTGAATATTAAATACGGCTAAATTATTAGTAACGGGAATGTAAATATCAAATGATAAGCACGAGTTAGTGTGATATAAAATAAATATACGCGATTCTATTTATAGCAACGACTTATAAAATTAATATACTCGATTCTATTTATAAATGCACGCATCACAATTCTTATTTGATAACAATCACCTCATAAATCAAAAAAAGAAAAACTATGTAGGTGATAATCTAACTTTATTCATTGACGTGATGTTAAAAAAAATAATAAAAAATAAATAAAAAAAAATATCCTAATATGGCTGTTGTAAAAGAATTAAAAGTATGTACATGAGAATTATTAAGCAAATATATATAGTTTTTAATCAGGTTATTACGTTATTGTACTGTGATAATGTTATTGAGTTGATAATCATGGATGTGAAATACAACCATTCTTCTATACTTATGATTTATGTGTTAACCTCTTTTTGCTTCTGAATAGAATCCGAAAGTGACCTCAGCAGAAATTTGACTTATTCCTTATCTAGCTGATAGTTTTTAGTAACCTTATTTATAGCTTAACTTTTTTCTATACACACCAACTTTTAGTAACTTTTTTTTTAATGTTTTATTGAAAACTTCTACACTTAATATTTGTGTTTTTACTATAAACACACTAAGCTATGATTGAATTAGTTGTGAGTTCAGGGGTTTTTTTATTAAGCTTCTCAAAAAAGCTTATAGCTTTATCATAAACTTATCGTGTTATGGTAATTGAATAAGCCAATAAGCACATTTAATAAGCATAACAAAACACTCCTTTAGTTCTAATATGAAGTTTTCTTATTTGATGTTAGGACTAACTTTCTTGTTATCCTCACTATAATGCAACATGTTAGTGGTGTTTGCAGTTTTATGATCTTATAGCACACACTAAAATGAAATGCAATTTATTGTGTGCGTTTTTTTAGAGGAGGATTAAGTATCAACACATGATTGCCGTAGAAGGATTTTCTACGCCTGCTCAAGGTATGAATGTATAATTAAGTTTAGTTGCTGATTTTGATAATACATGAATGTATTTTAATGTACCAAAGATGTGTATTAGTGCCTATATGAGGAATTTTATGGTAGGAGTTCTTAGCAGGTGTCTTTGAATGAGTTAATGAAATATGGGTGTCTTAATACTATGGGTGTCAACCAACGGTCTAAAATATGGGTGTCTTTTACCTTGATAATTTAGGCCAATTGTGAAGAAAGTTGCACTAAAGTGAAAGGTCGGTAAGGATTCAAACAATCCTAAAAGACTTGCGAATGTACACTTTGTCATTTTTTACATGCATTTATAATTTACTTATACAAGTAATAATAATTTCCTTATATACTTCGCTCTTAGAGAAAAATTATTCTCATACATTATACATAAACGTATTCTACCATTACATCTTTTTTTTGTTTCTCTTTAGGTAATAAAGAAGCTATAGTGTAAGCATATATGTTAATTTGGTAATTTTATGATCAAACGTGAGAAGTAAATATAACAAACTTATGAAAATACAATTTTTCAAACAAAAAGGTACATTGGTAAACATAGTATGATGGTTATTTATAATCAAGAAAATGAATCAATCTTCAAAGTTATCTAAATATGCTACATATTTTAACGAAAATATTAGTAAAAGAAATACCACAATTAAAAAACACATCGTTGATAGCACGGGTTGGCAAAACTAAAAGCATATATCACTAACATCATATGCAAGTCAAGTATCATCATGTGATTTTTTTTAAATAATAAAATATTATTTTTAATCCAAAAGCATTCTCCTAAAATAATATGTTGATTATAACATATATACATGTGGTTTTTTATTTTTAGTTCACCAAGTAAAACCATTTGAAACATGTTAAGTGATTCATTTCTTAATCGATGATAATACATTAAAAAAAAGTAAAAAAAATTAATAATTAAAAACCATGTGCGTGCACAGATACTATAACTAGTACTATAGGCATATGTTCGTGTCAAAGTATTGTTGTTGTTATTGTTACCCTCGCATCATTTTTATTCTTTTAACTTTTCTATTGTTAAGATAAAATAAATTTTTTATCGTTTTATATATGTATTATTTACCTTTTAATACTTTTGTCATGTCAAACTTTATAACTTTATCTCTATAATGCATTACAAAGCAACCCTTTATATTCATACATTTTTATATTCTTTTGCTTTTTTTTCTTTTTTTTTTTTAATATTTGTCTTGTCAGACTTTATAAGGATAGGTTATATGTACCCATGCATCTAAAATACAAGTAATACAACCCCCCCCCCCCCCCCTCCCCCACCTTCTTTTACTTTTTTTTTATATTGTTTTTAGTGTAAAACCACGTAAAGGAAAATACGGAATAAAAAATATAAAATGAAAAAAGAACGGGGGTGGGTGGGGGGTGTGGGTGGGAGGAGAAGGCAGAAAATGGGCCAGAAGTATTCATAGTAGCACCCAACTTTATAACATTATCATCCCTTAATAATACACTTCAATACGACTACATAGGGTCCCTAGAAAACTGTTTTTTTAGGGTTTACCAATGATCGTGTATTATTTGGTCCGGCATTTTTTTTTTTTTTTTTTTTTTAAATTAACATTTTTAGAATTTCTTGGGCCTAATTTGTAGTAACCCACTAACTTCCCCACTAAGCCTCCCCTAGGTTAGCTAAGCCCTATTAACTTAACTTAGGCCCTCACTAAGCATTATCTAGGATTAGTTATGCCTATATCATTTTCCCGAGTAAAAATTTTTGCTTTATTATATCTTTATTAACTATATGACTCTTAGACCTGCTCACGTATCCACCTATGCCCAACACCACTCTGTTTATATCCTGTAAACATCCCGGTATGTCAAGTCTAGGTTCTAAACACTATTACACTAAGTAATTTATCACTTTAGTATACTATATTTATCAGAAACCCTAATCAAACCCTAATTGAACCCTACGTGCTTACGGTTATCTTTAGAACCCTAATTGCTTATCTAAACTAGTTTGAAAGTGTTCAAGGCTTAGGTATGAGTTACATTAGCAACTTTAGGATATATTAGACTTCCTAGACCATAGTACAACTCCCTAGAACTTAGATACAAGTCCCTTAAGCACAAAACCCTAAATAGGTCACTAAAGTCCCGGAACTAGGTCTAAACTATCCTAAATCTTTATTATAAGTTACCACCACTTAGTATAAGCTTCCTAAGACCTAACCCTAGTCACTAAACACTCATAGGACCCTAATATAGGCACTAAACCCTAAGATAAACCCTAATCTCTCACTAAGTAAGATTAGGTCTAAACTAAATCTAAACTAGTACAAACCTAAGCATAAGCACCTCAAGCTCCTCAACCAAGCACCCTAGCACCTTAATCTTACACCCTAGCACCTCCCAAGGTAGCACACAAGGAGGTGGATCACCTCCTTGTCACCTCCTTGAGGTTGCGGCTCAAATACTACCACAAACACCCCTAGCAGCCCCTACGTACTTCTAGCCACCATTAGTAACCCTTATAGCTCCTCTTAGTCACCTAGTAGCTTGCCTTAGTCACCTCCCACCCCCACCCCCCCCCTCTCGCCACCTTGCATCCGTTTTTCTTGCTCGCTACACAAAAGCACCCTATAAATACCTCCACTCCCTCCATCACTTCAAACCACACCTCCTCTATTCTCTACCTTATACATTCAGTAGTACTTAAGCCTTAGAAGTCGAGTAGTATAGCCTAGAACCCCTGTCGAAGTCGAAACCTAGCCGAGAAAACCCTAAACCCTCGTTAACCCTTCCCACGACCAGGTAAGCCTAAACTTTGATTCTAGTAGCTGATGCGTAGGAATTGCACCAGGCTTTACCTCTCGAGGGATCTCAAGAAGCTTACAACCCCCACCAGGCAGTGTACATGATCGTTGTAGTATAGTATAGTGACAAGTACCGGGGGATTGATCGTTCAACTCAGGAATAGTGTCGCTAGGATTAGAAAATCTAAAAAACTAGATCTAAAGGTGAGGGATGATTCTTTTTGTATTTTTTATATTTTATAAAATCAAATAAAATCTCGGTTTTGAAGGAGTGGGCGGAATTAGTTGCTAGTCAACTAACCCAATTACTAAAGATGCAATCAAAATAAAATAATAAAAATGAAAATAAACTAAATTAAACTAGTGGTGTGAGCAATATATGGGAGAATTGTGTTTACTTAGATTTCACTACTCCCTGGATATCTTTTACAGGTTAATTACTTGTTACAGTTACGTGGATGACGGATTGTATTCCTTAATACCATTCATGGGGTGGCGTACTTACTTCCCCAATCCTATAAGCTCCTACTTCACTCCTATGTCGAGCCGGCTAAGAAGCTCCTAACATGGGATCACTAGAATTCGCTCATGCATTAAATACAATCATAAAAACCTAGTACACATCGGTTCATGTTTCTTAAGACGTTCAAGCAAGTTACACAATGGAGATCTGCCAGTTTTCTTAAGCCTAACATTGAAATCATTCATCCATTACAACTATAAACAAGCAATCAACCTATAATCAACATCTAGGTTTCATTACATCTAAGCAAACACATGAAAGATCTAGCCTAGCATGTTATAATCAAGACAAGCATAAGATATATTCAAACAACACATAGACATATTGAATGAATTGAAAGAAGACTTATCTTAATTGAACATGAAAGGTTTCAAGGGGTGAAAACCCTTGAAAATACTATTACAAACGACCTAGGGTTTATTAGGTTCGGCCCTAGTATTCTCCACACAAGTTCCTCTCTTAATGAATGAAAAATAGAAAAGTATATATAAATTCTATGAGGTGACGGCGTCAAGAGTAAATTTCTGACGCCGTCATCTCGCCGCCAATAAAGTTCTCGGACTGCCTAGATCTGGGTCTGACGCCGTCATGTGTAATTCTGCTCCAGGCCATCACCAAAATAACTCTTGACGCCCTTCTTCTGACGCCGTCACGTTTTCTCTGGGTCGTCATGCATTTTGCTCTTGACGCCATCATATTTTCCTTCTTATGCTCCAAAAACGTCCAAAATGCTTCCTTTTCCAGAATTCACTCCCAAAGTACCTAAAATCACAAAAGGAACAATTTAGGGCAATATTTGATCAAATAAATTCAATTCCGGGCTTAAATGACCCCCTAAAAACGGTACATTTTTCGCCTCATCATATACCCTTACACTTGAGATTTGCTTGTCCTCAAGCAAATGCGCTTTTATTCTAATCAAAATACAAGTTAGGGGTCATTTAACACTAATATAAAAGTAATTACAACAAATAATCGTTCCACTAAAGACCAAACACAAGCACGGAGGTCATATACTAGCACCTCACAAATAGTGTTTAGATACTCACATCTCTCGGGTGTGATAAAGTAATATCACAATATGGAAATGGAAAACATCTCTCACTACCTGTCATAGCAAAATAGATTACCATAGGCTTGGGAAAGGATCAAACCTCCACCACATGGCGTAAGCACCTAGGATAAAATATCAAAGAGGTATTTTTTAAAGGGTTGGAACGTTAGGTGTAGGGATATGGAATACACAGTTTTGTTGGATATAGGCAATCTTTACTGGTGGCGAGTTAATCATCTTGGTTAATTACATGTACAATATGGCGTTGCTAAGCCAAGACTAGACTCGACTTAAGCTAATAAATGAAAAATAACAAAAAAATGAAACAATCATAAAATGAAACGGGATGGTAGTCCGTATGTTTTTTTTTTCTTTCTCCACTTTTTTTTCTTTTTCTTAGTTTTTTCAATTTTTTTTTTTTTTTTTTTTTTTTTTTTTTTTTTTTTTTTGCATACACTCTTACCCTACCATCCAAAATAATACATCATAGGGGATGAACATTCCCCTTACACTTGAATTTTTACATACTTTACAATAAACTAATCTAATGACTCGAATTAAGATAATCAAAACACTTGGAGTACTTTTAAGATTAATGTACATATGGGGGTAATAATATGATGTTCTTCCCCATTACTCCATAACACAAGTACTTTACCCGTGAGTCCCAATCGTCCTAAAACAATATGTACAAGGATATGACTCGACTTAGCAACCATGTAATCAATTAGATAATTAACTAAGGGTTTAAACAAATAACAATAATGCACTAAAGATGAGTGCATACACGGAAGGCTAAGGCGATTTGGGTGTACATTTAAGTATGGTGTAACAAATTCTTCCTTTAAGTAAGATGCTTAAAGTTAGAAACGAAAAGATAGGCTCAGAGGGGTGTACTAGGGGTTTCGTGTACTAAAAATGAGTACAACGCTAAGGTGTGGGAAAAATTAGTTGACTTTACTAGCCAAGTAATATGACTTGAATGGTCAAGTAATTATGATACGGGTTTAACACAAGGGTGATCCTAATGCCTCTTATCATGTAGTGAATCCTACTACACGAATGTAGTCTCACTAGCGGTCTCGGGATGCATCACTAACGCAAGTTCTAGAATCTAAATGCTACCGGTACACTCATAAGCACTAATAATAAATGCTTTTCCTATCAAATCTAAAGGCGAACCTCACATATTTGGGTGGAAAATTTTTCTAAATGGTACGGTTTGTGCTAGTCATACAATCTCCTATCCATGAGACGCTTGCTATGGCTAAAGTTTCACTCCTAAATGTTGTAAAAAAATTTAAATTTGGCGCTAAAATTACACTAACAAGTATTTCTCATAGTTTTATTACACACCTACCATCTAACAAACAAACTCAAGCGAAAGTGTATCTATAAGGTATCATCATTTTACCCTTCCCTTACACTTAGGATGAACATTGTCCCCAATGTTCAATTAAAGATTGTAAAAGTAAAACAGGTAAAAGAATGAAATCAAATACTCCCCTGATTCGCTGGGTATGGATAATATGGTAACCAGGTTCTTCCTCCAAGAAAATGAACAATCAAAGCTTCCCTTCCAGAATATAAATCATCTTCTTGTCATATATAACCTGTTAAACCTGAGAAAACAAACAAGGCAACCTCGCGTAAAATCGGCGGCAATCTATATATGCTAACAAATCCTAGAAAACAAAATAAGATATAATGCTTGTGGAATGATGCTTGTGGAATGATGTTTGCAGATCTCCTGGAGATTATAAAACTAAAGATTCAACAAAAACTTTAAGACTCCGTTAGAAAAACAAAACTGGTAAAATTTCCAGAATTTTACACGTGACACCGTCAGGAATTTCTTCCTGACGCCGTCAGAAGTGACCTGCAGAAATTCTTATGTTAAGTTTCCAGAAAATTTCTGGAAAAACTTTGTCCTACTTCCTGGAAAATCCTGCAAAACATCATTATGACTCGATACAAGCATTTGACTCTAACAAATACGAATACACATGTTCATTTAATATTGTGGAGAATCATGATCAAGTTTGTTCTTAAAAAAAACATATTTGGGGTTTCCCCTTACACTTATCTTTTGCGAAATACCTTTGGATGAAGTTAAGACTAAGCTAAACAACAAAATAAAGTATTTTCACCATTTTATTTTGAAACATGATCTACCAACAATAAAAATAAAGCATGCATGCGGAAGCAAATAACAATCAAACAAAAATAAAAAGCACACAAAACATGGGTTGCCTCCCAAGAAGCGCTTTTCTTTATTTAAGAGTCTTGTAGCTAGACTTAAGGTCATGGGTTACTACGTGACCTCATCGTTGGTTTCACTCTCTAGGTCATCTCCTATACCAGTTTTGTATTCCGGACCTAGTTGCAAGCATTCTTTGTAGAAACCAAGCATCCTATTCATCACATACTCTACTCCTCTACGTCTATCCTCATCATTCCTATAGTAAGCCGCTTGTTTGTGTTCCTTTTCTATGTTTGACAGGAGGCGGTATTGCTCAATCTTATAGGGCATTTGGTAGGCAATCTCATCATTCTCTTCCTTGAACCTAACTATCCCTAGAGTCGGATCATAACTCATCTTAGTGGCCTCAACGAATGGTTTTCCGAACACTACTTGACTTAGGCAAGCATCTATCACCGGACGAGTATCCTCTACTATCATAAAATCGATCTCATAAGTGAAATTTCCGACAATCACATGCAATCCTTTCACTCTACCTACAAAATTACTTATCAAATTCTTATTGGGCATCATCCTATAACCAAGTTGTTTCTTCATTACCCAATTATAATAAGTCCTAGTCATGATGTTTATAGGAGATCTAGGATCGATATAAGCTTTCCATATATGCATATGCCCAATGTTGCATGGTATGTTGATGTTAGAGGGGTCTCCCATTTTGATAAGGGGTGAGCCAAAATATATGGTGTCTCGGGATCATCGAATAAGTCCTTGTGATATTCCCGTTCTTCCTTGGTGGGCAACTTATCAAAGTACTCTTCTACAGTCTCTACTTCCTCTAACTCTTCTCCCTTATTAACCTCAACTTCCCTAATTTCATCCCTAGTCTTGGTTTCTACTCCAACTTCATCCTTGTCACTTTCTTCTATATCCTTATCAATTGGTTTAACGGTGACAACATTGACAAAGTGGACGTGTTTGGATGACGAGCGGTCCTTAGTTTGGATTCCGCTATGGGCGTCCCTAGTGTCCTTCCTAGGTGTAGTTAACGCTTGGTTGTTGAGGGCTTTCAACAAGTTGTCAATCTTATTGGTCATCTCCGTTTGTTGTTGGTTGAATTCGGTTTCAAACCTAGCTATGCGAGCTTCTTGAGATGCCATAAACTTGGACATCAATCCTTCAAGATTGTTGGTACTACCATAGTTATTAGAAGGATTGTTGTTGAAAGTACGGTTGGGTGGTGGACCTTTCGGTTGGTAACGATTAGGCGGATTGGAAGAATGTGTTTGGTTTTGTTTCCACCTAAGGTTTGGGTGATTTTTCCAAGAAGGGTTGTAGGAATCACCATAAGGGTTTGGCTCGGGTTTGAAAGTGTACCACTTATCTCCCACTTCGTCGGTACGCGAGGATGCGTAGTCCGCAAAAGCTGTTCCGGGGAGTTCCAAGCAATCACGAGTGTCATGGGGACCACTACATAATTCGCATGAAGAAGTGATTTTGTTCACTTGGCTTGAAGGCTTGGGAGCTTCGTAAGATTTCATGAGAAACTTGACTTGATCCTCAAGTTCCATGATCCTACGGTCGGGAGTGCTAGAATTGTTCGAAGGCAAAGATATTGCCTTGACCGTTTTGTTCAAATCACGGGGATCATTCCAACTTTCGTTGTCATAGAGAGCAAGATCTTCTATGAGTTCCCATGATTCTTCCGCACTTAGATCACGTAGCTTGCCACCGGCCGATTGGTCAATGGTTCGCCTTGTGGAGAGATCGATATGGTCATAGAAGATTTGGACTTGGAGCCAAAGGTCTATGCCATGATGAGGGACTTTTTGGAGTAAGTCCTTGAAACGAGTCCATGCTTCATATAGAGTTTCACCTTGACGTTGTTGGAACATCAAGATATCATTTCTAAGCTTGGTAGTTCTCCCAGGTGGGAAAAATTGAGCAAGGAAACGAGTGGTGAGATCATCCCATGAGGTGATGGATCCCGCGGGTAAACGCTCAAGCCATTGACTAGCTTGATCACGTAGAGAGAATTGGAATAGGCGTAATCGGGTTGACTCTCTAGTTGTAGCATCAAGGTCTATAGAATCTACGATTTTGAGGAAGTCCTTGAGATGTTGATTTGGATCTTCGGAACGAAGTCCATGGAATGCACATCCGCTTTGCACCAACCGGATGGTGTCGGATCGCAAGGGAGACACGTTGGCTCCTTGGGTGAGCTCAATGGTATTTCGGTAGCCTTGGTGGCTAGGTCGGGAGTACTCTCCTAGGGTTCGGGGCCTAAGAGGTTGGTTAGCTAGTGGTGGGTTTTGTGGGTGGTCTTGTTGTGGTGGGTTGATGGGTTCAAAGATGTTACCAACTTCCATGATGTCGGATGGTAAGGATTACGAACAAAGACACGAAGAAATAAGATAGAATAAAGAGAACCTAAAAATAAAAATAAAATCTTACTAGAAAGAAATCTAGCAAGTAGACCTAATAAAAAGAAATTCTAACCTAGACAATAACTATTCCCCGGGCTGCGGCGCCAAAAACTTGATGCGTGGGAATTGCACCAGGCTTTACCTCTCGAGGGATCTCGAGAAGCTTACAACCCCCACCAGGCAGTGTACCTGATCGTTGTAGTATAGTATAGTGACAAGTACCGAGGGATTGATCATTCAACTCAGGAATAGTGTCGCTAGGATTAGAAAACCTAAAAACTAGATCTAGAGGTGAGGGATGATTCTTTTTGTATTTTTTATATTTTATAAAAGCAAATAAAACCAAAATAACTCTTGACGCCCTTCTTCTGACGTCGTCACGTTTTCTATGGGTCGTCATGCATTTTGCTCTTGACGCCGTCAGGTACTGTTCCCAGCAAGGAAAATTAAGTCTTCGTCGTTTTCTTCACTTTTATGCTCCAAAAATGTCCAAAATGCTTCCTTTTCCAGAATTCACTCCCAAAGTACCTAAAATCACAAAAGGAATGATTTAGGGCAATATTTGATCAAATAAATTCAATTCCGGGCTTAAATGACCCCCTAAAAACGGTTCATTTTTCACCTCATCAGTAGCCTTAGTACTGACCTAGGATAGTTATGATATGCCTTAGAACCCCTAGGAACCTAAGCTAGAGCCTTGATCATTTTCTTTTACAACTTTTCATTTTGAAACCATAATTTAAGTTGAAATCATGTTTATGTGCTATAATACCTTATCATGTGCTATATGTTAGTTTAGGTAACTTAGTTAAGCATATATTAGTTAAACATAAGCTAGGAAACTCTTTGTTTTCATAAAACTATGAATTGCATAGAAAAATGACTAGTTTTGCAATAGTTTTCATGCATAAGGGTATATATGGTAACTTTCTTAAAATATTAAGTCTAGGGACTATTTTTGACATTTCTTAGAAGTATCAAGTACAAGGACCCTTTTTGCAAAGTTCTAAAACCTTAAGATAAAAAGTAAAATAAGTTATAATCTTATAAGGACTAGTTTTGCAGATATTATTAAGTTAAGGGTATAAAAGGTAAATCTTGAAACTTAATATAGTTTAAGGACCATTTCTATCATTTCTTTAAAATATATAAGTATAGGGGCTAAATATGTGAAATCTTGAAAGTTAAATGTTTAATATATATATATATATATATATATATATATATATATATATATATATATATATATATATATATATATATATATATATATATATATATATATATATATCAAACTTAAAGTTGTAAAAATGAGATCCAACTAAAATTTGACAAGTGACACTCTCGTTAAAACAAAATTAAATTTTGTATTAATTATAACTAAAATTGTTAAAGTTCCGATGGTATTTTTTTATTATTTTTTTATTTATTTATTTTTAATTTGACGAAACCAATGCGATACACTTTCATTCGACATGTAATGTGTATCAAGTTAAGGTGATACACTTTGATCCGACATGTAAATTTATAATTGTGTATCACTAATCCAAACTTATGTATCTATTGGTTATTAGTTGCTAAAATGTTAATTCGTACTAATATTTTATCATTTGTGTATTATTGCTAATATGGTTGTTTATAAATGCCTTTAGCGGTTGTTTAGACTAGATCTTATTTTTACAACTTTAAGTTTGATCTCACATTAACCTTCCCCTATATATATATATATATATATATATATATATATATATATATATATATATATATATATATATATATATATATATATATATATATATAGGGTAGGGACACAATGAGAAGGGGCTTAAAATGAGAAAGGTAGGAAGGATTGTGGGAGTGACATGTGTCATCCCCATGCCACATCATCATGCCGCATCACGGTTACTGCATCATGATGCAGTAAAAATTTTGGCGGGAAAAAAAAAATTTCCCGCTAAAAAAAATTTTTTTGGGCAAAAAAAAATCCCGCCAAAATTTTTACTACATCACTATGCAGTATAAATTTTTACTGCATTACGGTTACTGCATCGCGATTCAGTATATTTTTTTATTTCATTATGGTTACTGCATCACGATGCAGTATAAATTTTTACTGCATCACGATTCAGTAAAAATTTTGGCGGGATTTTTTTTTCTTTTTTTCTTTGCTAAAAAATTTTTTTTTGGCGGAAATTTTTTTTCATGGGAGGTGACACATATCACTCCCACTATCATTCCTACCCTTCTCATTTTAAGACCTCTTCTCATAATATCCCATATATATATATATATATATATATATATATATATATATATATATATATATATATATATATATATATGTATGTATGTATGTATGTATGTATGTATGTATGTATGTATGTATGTATATGTGTGTGGGACTATTTTATAATTAGAAAGGTTTAGAAATTCAGACTTTTACTTGCTTATTATGGAATGATTTCAAAATTAATTGGTTAGAAGCAAGATGGTTAAGAAGTTTGTTATGAAGCAAGTTTGTTAGGAAATTTGTTAGGAAGCAGGTTAGTTGTTCAAACTAAAATTATTTGGCTTAAGAATCTCTACTTATGAAGCATAAAAAGAACTAAATATGTAACCGAATAACGCAAAATATAGTTACAGGTAACCGCCGCCGCATTGCGCGAGTACCGTTCTAGTGTGTGTGTGTGTGTGTATATATATATATATATATATATATATATATATATATATATATATATATATATATATATATATATATATATATATATATATATAATTGAGATCAAATGAGAACTTTCTTAAAGTTGTAAAAATGAGAAACAACCAAAATCTCACAAATGACACTCAACTTAAAAGAAAATAAAAACATAATTAATTATAACTAAAATTATTAAAGATTTGATGGGTTTTTTTTTTATGAAAATTGAAGTAAATTAAGTGATACAATTTGATTCAATGTGTAATGTGTATCAAGGTTTAGTATTGTGTGTCAAGTTTTTAGTGGTTATTGTGTATTAGGTGTATCAATTTATGTATAAGAAATTAGTTTTTTGAAATGTTAATGTATATGTATCAAATATTTAATTGTGTATCAATAATCCGTTTCTCATTTATGAGTTCATTAGTAGTCGATTTAATATTAACTTGTATTAATATATAATATTTTAGTGCAACTTTGCTAAAATGGTTATGTATCAATGTTTTAATGGTATTTTAGAATAGTTCTCATTTTTACAACTTTAAGAAATTTCTCACATTAACCTTCTCCTATATATATATATATATATATATATATATATATATATATATATATATATATATATATATATATATATATATATATATATAGGGCGCGTTATATGCAATACCAATATTAGATGCAGTACTTTACAGTACCATATGGACCAATCAGAATTTTTTAAATGTTAAAAGTTCTTTTTAATTCAAAAGGGCATAAAGGTAAAACACATTTTTTTAATTTATTTTTTATTATTTTTGAAAATAAAAACGTTTTTTGAATCACCATAAATTTCGGAATTGAAAAAAAAAATGTTATTTTTAGTTTTATATATTTTAGCATACAGGTTTTCAAAAAAATAACTGTGCATATGTGTTCTTTGATATAATTACATGTTTCTATAGTGTACAATTGTTTAAGATTCTAATGTATTTTGCTTAAAAGGATAATTGCACATATGTTTTTAGCATTCAATTATTTGAAATTCAAATTTTAAAACAAGAACATAAACATTATAATAAATTTAGTATCATATGAGAGGTCATTTAAATACAAATGTCTAAAAGAATAAAGAAATTTAATTTATTGATCATACACTTGTGCAATAATAATATTTAAAAACTAAATTTGGCGTTCCATATAGGTCCTATGTTTCTTGATAGATAGAAATTCGTCTATGCACTCGCATCTCTTCGCAAATATCCTCTTGTATGCATTTGTGCATTCATCTCAACTCGTTCAACATCATCCCTATCATCTCATAGGTCTTGAATGTCATATCATTTTCATAAATCCTGCTAATACAAACATGTTCAAATATAAATGATTACAAAAACTGAGTAAATCTAGCCGAACACATATGCACAATCGTAAAACACACATGCACCATTCTAGAAACAACTAGAAAACACATATTCATAACTAAAACATATATGCATACATCTTTCCTTGATTTTATTTCAACTTCAAAACATATATGCACACAATTGATTTTATACCAACCATAAAACACATATGCACCCTTCATAAAACACACATGCACCATTCTAGAAACAACTAGAAAACACATATTCATAACAAAAACATATATGCATACATCTTTCCTTGATTTTATTTCAACTTCAAAACACATATGCACACAATTGATTTAATACCAACCATAAAACACATATGCACCCTTCGACTACTTTTATGTTTACATATATGCATATAATCACAAAAAGACTTATTAATCATTAAGCAACCACTGAAACATTAAAATTTGATTAAATATTATCCAAAACCGACATGTATGCCCGCTTTCCTAATACTACTAACCAGTAACTAGAAACCTATTTGTTGTATTCACAATGCTAAAGACTATAATATTAATGCCAAAATATACATATAAGCTTGAGATCAATGCTTCATAGGATCACAGCCCACAACCCATTTTCCTAATAACCAAATATATAAGAATACACAATGTACTTGCTAATATTGATCTACCGGTTTCCAGGTTAGCAATATTGCATTCCTTACGACATCGAATTTAATTGGTACTCGACATGGTTACTTTAAAGTGCATTTTTTTTATAGTCGAAAAAGGAAATACACAATTCTATCCAAATACAAATATCTAAAAGAATAAATATTATAAAAAAAAATTAATTGTTTTTAAAATATATGTTATAGGATAGATTTTTTTGACCCACTGATTCATCCAATAGAACTACACAATGACCGCAACTATCTTCATGATACTTTATTCTATTTGGTCTCTCATGGCAACTTTGAAAATCATATACAATACATAATAAAAAGATTATAAATTCATATCGGAACCCATATTTTGACCGCAACTATCAATACAAATTTTAGATCGGAGCTCATATTTTGTTTTTTAGTTCAAAAATCTTATCATATAGAAAACCATATTTTATCATATCCAAACCGGATTTTCGAAAGAAATAACTTTTTTTTACACAATCAAGGTCAAAATTCGAATTAGAAAAAATTAATAAAAAAAAATAGTTACTAACCTTGTAGATCTCGGATTGAGATGACATCGATCCAAAGAGATTGGTGATATTTATTTTTTCCTCATAATCGTTGATACTTGCTCGATCCAAAAAATATTGCTGATGTTTTGATCTAGAGAGATGATTTTGGGTGGCGGTTATTTGCTTTTGTGAGGATAGATGGTGGGTGGGTTAACCTGGCACTATTTTAGGGTTAAATAGGAAATACCATTATTACCCTTTTAGCTTTTTTTAGATTTTTAAATAATGGCTTGATCTTTCAATTTATTACATTAAAGGCACAAGTGATTTCATCCATTAATTAAATGATCTAACGGTCTAGAATGGTACTGCATCTAATATTGGTACTGCATAGAATACAACAATATATATATATATATATATATATATATATATATATATATATATATATATATATATATATATATATATATATATATATATATATATATATAGGGTAAGGTTCTAGAGAAAAGCGCAATTCATTAGAAAAGTGGGAAAAAAGTTATAGGGTTTAATTTGAAACATCTCAAACTTCATGGGTATGTTTTGAAACATACCCCCACCCCCCGAAAAAAAAAATTCCCGCCAAAAAAAATTTTTTTTTTGGGCAAAAAAAATTTTTTTTTTTGGCCAAAAATTTTCCCGCCAAAAATTTATAACCATGATGCACCTTTTTTTTTTTAGTGCATCTCAGTTATAACTATGATGCACCAATTTTTTTAACTGAGATGCACTAAAAAAAAAGGTGTATCAGGGTTATAAATTTTTGGCCAAAAAAAATTTTTTATTTTGCCCAAAAAAAATTTTTTTTGGCGGGAAAAAAAAATTTTCGGGGGGGGGGGGGGGGGGTGAGGGGTAGGGTGCGAATTTACAAAACCTCCTTAAAGAATGAATGAAAATACAATTAGGTCCCTGTAGTTTGGTGTGAAAAAAAAGAGGGGAAGGAGGGGCTGATTTGTACACTTTTCTACCAAAGTGGGTTTTTTTCATGATCCCACCTATATATATATATATATATATATATATATATATATATATATATATATATATATATATATATATATATATATATATATATATATAAGTTTTGGGTAGAAATTGTAAATATGTAAACTTGAAGGGTATAAACGGACTATTTTCATATAAATAATAAAAACCTATTTTTACTTAAAAACATAACACAATACTAGGGAGCTTCATGTGAGGGGTTTCATTTGGGTATTCGTTTTGACGAGTTTGCTGGGTTTACGAATTAAAGTGCCCTGGCTCCTCAAACGTTTACTACATGACCTCTGAATTATGATGACCCGAACGGTGTTATGTTATATCTAAATTCTAATAACAACATAACTCAATAATAGGGAGCTTCGTGTGAGGAGTTATATACTTCTGAATTATGATGGCCCGAACGGTATTATGTTGGCAACATAATACAATAGTAGGGAGCTTCATGTGAGGAGTTATACTTCTGAATTACGATGGCCCGAACGGTGTTATGTTATAACAAAATCTAGAAACCCTTAGTGTGATTACTTGAGAAACCTAGAAACAATAACTAAGACTTGACATACACACACCTACACTACCCCCAGGATACGTGAGTAAGCTGTCTAAACTTCTATCCCACTTGCCTTAGACCCAGGTGAGTTTTCATAGCCTTACTTTTAAATGCTTTACAAACCCTGTGGAGGAGATACATGCTTTAAACCGAATACAAGTTTTTTTCTTTGGTATCCCGACAACCATGACCACGCATATTAGTCGGATGCATTACTTCGTGACCTTTTAGGTGACATGGATAATTTTCATATGTAGTATTGTTGTTGTTGTTGTTGTTTAATAAAATGTTGTTGTTGTTGTGAAAACTAATGTCGAACGTGCTTTATATTTTAAATTAGTACGCACAAATAATAGAACTGAAGGAACAATATCACAATTAACAAACACGAAGGCAAACCATTTATTTAAAA
This sequence comes from Artemisia argyi, assembly GCA_030686995.1. Classification (NCBI taxonomy): domain Eukaryota; kingdom Viridiplantae; phylum Streptophyta; class Magnoliopsida; order Asterales; family Asteraceae; genus Artemisia; species Artemisia argyi. The sequence goes on from CM060686.1 coordinate 119,699,112, forward strand.
CAACTCGACATACATTTTCATACAGACTCAAACTAAACAACTTGACAAGCAAACTAAACAGATCAAACGAAACAACTCGACAACCAAACGAAACACATCTAACTAAACAACTCGACAACCAAACGAAACAACTCAAACTAAACAACTCGACAACCAAACGAAACAGATCAAACGAAACAACCCGTTTATTTATTTTTTGCGGCTACTTCCCGCTTTGCTTGAACTCGCACCATCTTTTCCCTTCCTTGCTCTAATTTCCTTGAGATGTGCAAACTTAGCTTCCAGATATGTTACCCTGTTTTTCAGATTATCAATTTCGGCGTCGAGGTCAAACCTGCTTTCAGCTTCATCGTCACCTCCAACAGCAGCAGCTTGAGCTTCAGCAGCACGTTGAGCTTTCGGCGTTAAACCATCCATTGTTATGTGTGTTTTGTGAGAATTGACAAACTGATTTTGTAAGAATCAAGAATGTATGTGTAAAATGAGACGGAAATGATTTTGTGAATATATGTATAGGTAAAAAATGAGACGGAAATGATTTTGTGAGAATATATATGGGTAAAATATTTGGGAGATAATCTCGTCGACATGTCGACTGGAACAAACAGCGCGGGAAAAATCCCGCCATGTATATTGGCCACTAATTTAGTATATTTATTTTTACTTTATAATCCCGTCGACATGTCGACGGGAACGTTAAACCAAAACACGTAATTAACGCTAATCACACATTAATTACGCAACAATTCGTTTTTAATATTATCCCGTCGACATGTTGACGGGATTATAAAGGCGGGATACTTTCGCGCCCAAGTTTTGGCAATTATTGAGGATGAAAATTTTGACCATTATGTTCCCGTCGACATGTTGACGGGAGCGTATGAACTCAAAAAATTCGTTTTTAATATTATCCCGTCGACATGTTGACGGGATTATAAAGGCGGGATACTTTCGCGCCCAAGTTTTGGCAATTATTGAGGATGAAAATTTTGACCATTATGTTCCCGTCGACATGTCGACGGGAGCGTATGAACTCAAAAAATTCAACGCAGCCGGGCTCGGTCAAGCATTTTTTTTTTGTCGTTTTCTGCATAGTGTCGACGGGAAAAAGCTCGTCACCTGTTCTCCTATTTCTTGTAGTGTGTTGTTTACAAGAAATTGTTGCGTAGTTTATAACTTTTTTTATTTAATGGATGTATGTGTTAAAATGACTAAAATGTGTGTTTATATATTCATATGAATCCATTTGCGATTTATATATATTTTGTCATTTGTTTAGTATGGTTAAGCATTATAAACAATCACGTGTATGTTTAATCTTTTAATAATTAGTAAATTAAAATTATGGAACTAGCCTGCCCATCGGGCGGGTCTTGAAGCTAGTTTTTGAATAGGGTCTTGAAGTTTTGAATAGGGTCTTGAAGCTAGTTTTTGAATATAGAAAAGTAAATTAAAGACACGAGATAAGATAATTCGGCGTTTTCCTCACGTTATATGACTTATAAACAAGAAGACATCTCAAACTTTCCCTTTAAAGACGCAAACAAATTAAATGGTGGGGTAAACCACGCACCAGTCCATAACTCACTTCTATATCAAAGGGTCCATTTAATTTCTGTATACAATTAAGTTCGTAAACTTGTAATTAAATAAGCAAAAATCACACGAATCACCATTGATCAGGTGCCAAGTATATGGTATAAGCTCAGAAATTTTTAACATCACAACGAAAGATGCTAATGCCCACTGGAAAATTTGTTTTGTGGTTCTTTCTTAATGTCATGTACTTAACCAATATCATCATCTTAGCTCAACCCGATTTCAGATACCATATCTGTGGAGAAAACGGCAATTACACCAGAAATAGCACGTACCAAAGAAATCTTGACACAACCTTTTCCACCCTCCCCAACACCAACAACGGTTTCGGTTTTTTCAACTTCTCAGCTGGTGACAGCAGCAGTGAAAGAGTCTACTCAGTCGCTCTATGTCAAGGTGACGTCGAGCCAGATGTGTGTAGCGGTTGTATCAATGACTCGATCATCAAGTTACCACAACTCTGCCCCAACCAAAAGGAAGCAGTTGGATACTATGGTCGATGTTTGTTGCGATACTCTAATGTTACTCTAATGGGTAAAACTGAACGAGAAGGAGTTGTGTTTTTATTAAACGCTGCCACAGCAAACGATCCAGATCAGTTCAATGGGGCTCTAAGACTTTTGATGAACCAACTAAGAGCTGCGGCATCAGGTGGCGATTCCCTACTGAAGTTTGCCAGCGGGAACATGCCAGGGCCGGGCTTGATAACGATATATGGGCTTGTGCAGTGTACTCCAGACTTATCGGAGACGCAGTGCAATGATTGCGTGGAATATTTAAGCAATATCTATGCTGCTTCTTATAGTGGGAGAATTGGAGGGACAGCTTTTCTACCCATGTGTAGATATAGTTATGATATTCAGCGGTTTTTTAATGGGAGTACTCTGGTCACTCCACCACCATCATCACCACCATCATCACCACCACCTCCGACTGTTTCATCACCACCACCACCGCAAGGTACGTAGTCGTAATGTATTATACTTCAATTTTTTGTGCAAAGCAAACAAATATCAAGTGACCACTACAAAAAATAGTGCTATTCTCCACACTTAATTTGCCACGGTATGGTCAACTGTGGACTTTTTTTATATGGATAATAATTTTGCTACATTTATAGGTGTGACAAATATTTAAAAAATAATCCACATATATAAATGTGTACAAATACAATAAAGCTATACTTATAGGTGTAACAAATGTATCCACACTTTTAAACATATTTTTTGAACATTTTTTTGCAATTTTGCCACACTTTTAGGTGTGGACATTCAAAGAATGTTTTCACACTTTTAACCATAGACATTTAGATATGATCTAAATGTCTAAGGTAATAATGGATGTGACAAATTTTGCTACACATATAAGTGTGAAGATATTATCTAAATGTCTATGGTTAAAAGTGTGGAAACATTCTTTGAATGTCCACACCTAAAAGTGTGGTAAAATTACAAAAAATGTTCAAAAATAAAAGTGTAGAGTTGCTAGCTTTATTGTATTTGTACACACTTATATATGTGGATTATTTTTTAAATATTTGTCACACCTATAAATATAGCAAAATTATTATCCATATAAAAAAAAGTCCACAGTTGACCATACCGTGGCAAATTAAATGTGGAGAATAACACTATTTTTTGTAGTGTAACTTAAAAAAAAAAAAAAAAAAAAGTTCGGGATATCAAATAGTAATTCGACTATCACTACTTATGCTTTCATGAAGTTTTCCTTTTATTGAGAATTACTGATTATCAAAGTTACAAGTACTACTCAAACACGACTATTGCAACGCTTTAATTATCTATTGCAGGTAAAAAGTCTAACATGACAAGATCAATAATAATAGTTATAGTTATTGTGACTCTCGGTGCCGTTATAATGATAGCTTCCACATGTATCTTCTTAATATCAAGAAAGAAGAAGAAGAAGATGAATCAGCAAAACTTGCTGCCGCTGGATCATGCTGAGAGTAAGTTTTCGCAACTTAGTTAATCTTCATATTTACAAGAAGGAGATAAGGATCCATGACGTGTATCGGTATTCGGTAGCAATAAATTTATCACTTATGGGATCTATCTAGTATTAAGGAGGATTAAATGCAGTGAAACGACTCTTAATTAATTTCTTTCTCTATAACTATGTATCCTCTAGCTGAATCCATGGATGATATTGGAAACATTGAATCATTTCAATACAACTTTAGTACAATAAGAGCTGCAACAAATGACTTCTCTGAAGACAATAAGCTCGGACATGGTGGATTTGGAATAGTTTACAAGGTATTGACAAATTGGTATTTCTACTTAAGTGTGAGAATGAGCGTAGGATATTCTTGTTGATACCTTATTTTTTCATATTGTATTTTAGGGTACACTTGCTGATGGACGTGAGATAGCAGTAAAGAGGCTGGCAAGGGATTCTAGCCAAGGTGACATAGAATTTAAGAATGAGGTCTTGCTTGTTGCGAAGCTTCAACATCGTAATTTGGTTAGGATGCTTGCTTTTAGCTTAGAAGGAAGCGAAAGAGTTCTCATCTACGAGTTCCTCCCAAATGAAAGTCTCGATAAATACATTTTTGGTAAGTCCATAGTTTTTTTGTGTTGCGTACACACACACACACACATATATATATATATATATATATATATATATATATATATATATATATATATATATATATATATATATATAGGGGAGGGTTAAAGTAAGATCAAACTTAAAATTGTAAAAGTAAAAAACAATCTAGACCATTAGATCTTCTTATTTATGTTAGATGAGATTTACATTAAATGAGTAACATTATGATGATTAAATAAGGTTGTAAGGGTATATTGGAGAATTTAAATCCCATGTGATCAACCTTTTTCAAAAAAAAAAATTAATACAAAATTCTGGGTCCACATTTTTTATTGATACATCAAGTAAACAACTGATACAACAATACATTAGATAATAAAATTTGACCATTTATTTAATACATCAGGTACACAACTTCAAAACAACTGATACATGGATACATTAGGTGATAAAATTTGATGAAATTTATTTGATACATTATGTCCACAACTTCAAAACAACACGAGACCAGAATTTGGTACAATGTTCCACACTTACAAAAACCGAATATGTACCCAGTTTCCATTCATACAATTTGTCATCCTCTATTTGCCACATAAATTCTACAAAGACTAGCTACCTTACCATAATATTATAACGAATTGTAACAAACGATGAGGCAACTACAAGTTAAAAAAAAATAATAAATAAATAAAAATTCTCCTAGTTTAACTAAACTATTAGGCTTTTTTTGTTCAGTCCACGTTTTTTCTATACACCTATCAATAAAAGCTCCATCTTATTATAATATAGAGCTCCAAATACAACTTCCCATTAAAACCAAGAACAGATTTTCAAACTTTATCACAGGAACCGTATTTGAATTCGAAGCGTAATCGGATAAACTTGTATACAAAAACGACTAGTTCTTGATACACATATGGAACACAAACAACAACAGATTCCGGTACACCGGATATATCATGGTTTTGGGTATCACCTGCTACACCGAATATATCGCGATGGTGGTGACTAGATCTGACAGTTTAGCGATTAGATCTGACAGTTCGGCGACTAGATCTGACGCCATCGGCGATTGGGTAGCGGCGATATTTTCCGGTCGAAATTGGTTGTTCTTTTTGTTGTTCGAATGAATGATGGTTTTGTTGAGAGATACGGCGGTGGTTGTTGTCAAAAAGGACGTCGGAAACTGACCGGATATATGTGGTCGCGGGAAATGAGAGGAGAAATTGGGCCATCTTTTTGTTTGTGCTTAGGAGCAGATTTTTTTAGAGATATTGTTGTGTGTTTTTAGGTTTGAGAGAGAAACAAGGCGTGTTATGATGAAGAAAATAGGAGAGAGGGAGGTTTTAATTAGGTTTAAAAATATATAAGGGGTAAAATACCAAATCCACCCTTGTAATTACAGTAATAATTTTTTTATTCTTTTTAAATTAAGTGACACTTGTCAAAATTTTATTAAGATCTCACTTTAATAATTTTAAGAATGATCTTATTAGATCTCAATTCTATATATATATATATATATATATATATATATATATATATATATATGTCCTAGCTTAGTTTCATAAGAGTAGAAAAGAACTATACATCAAAGTACCAGTTTATATAAATTATATCAGTATATTTTCAACTGAAGCAAAAAATTATCCCAAATTTCCAAAGACCCTATTAGCTCCCAGAATATCATTTACACCACACTTTCGGAATTTGCATATTGGATGGCAGTGACTTTGTCAAGAGCACATACAAATAAATTAAACTGAAGAAAAGAATCGTTAACCATTAATGGGTAATTTCTGGAAAGAAAGTATTATTTTACGATGATATCACAATTAGCATCACAATAGCCACATAAAATTTCAAAACGTTGGCTAGTAAAAACGATAAGTTTGGACTAAATATTGACGTTGATACCTATTTTTTTATGGTGGTTGTAGACCCAACTAAACATACACTTCTTGATTGGAGTAAGCGGTACAAGATCATCAAAGGCATTGGAAAGGAACTACTATACCTTCATGAAGACTCCCGTCTAAAGATAATTCACCGTGATATGAAAGCTAGTAATGTTTTGTTAGATGCTGAAATGAACCCCAAAATTGCAGACTTTGGCATGGCAAGATTGTTTCAACCTGAGGAAACTCAAGGGGACACAAGTCGAATCGTGGGAACCTAGTAAGTATCCATATTTCCTTCTGAGAATGAGAACTTTTGTTAGACTGTTTTATTCGACTATATTATGCAAATGCTGAAAATTTTGTTATTCTATTTTCTCTTTTAGTGGCTATATGGCACCAGAATATGCCATGCACGGCCTGTTCTCAGTAAAATCAGATGTGTTTAGTTTCGGAGTGTTGGTGTTGGAAATAGTAACAGGTCAAAAGAACCAACGTTTTCGGATTGGAGAGAGCACTGAATACCTTCTTAGCTATGTAAGTATCCACCAAGTTAATAATTTTATTTTACATGACTATTCTACAATGAGAACTGGTTTGTGAATGTAGTAACTGTATTCTTACAAAAATGAAAATTTCTTTTAGGCATGGAAAAGTTGGCGGAATGGGACAGTAATGGATATCATTGATCCAACTTTGAAGACAGGATCTGGTTCATTGCGTGACATAGTTAGAAGTATACACATCGGGTTATTATGCGTTCAAGACAATGTCAGTAATAGGCCAACCATGTCATCGGTTGTCCTTATGCTTAGTAGCTTATCTCTCACGCTTCCGGTACCATCAGAGCCTGCATTTTTCATGGGTAGCTAGTAACATTGATTGCGAACTTCCAGATATTTACGAAGACAGTTCCGCGACATTCAGCGGTCATTCAGAAAAGCCTAAACTACCAAAATCAAGATCACGACAATTTTCGGTGAACGATATTTCACTATCAGATATAGTTCCTAGGTAGGTTCAACAAACACAGTTGCATTTGCCTTTCAGTATCAAATCAGGACAATTACCGTGTCCATCAACAAAAAATATTAGGAATTGAAGATGAGATGGAAATAAGGCTTTGAGTAATCTAAATGTTAACCAAACAACAAAAATATAGAGGATACTAAATACTTTGTTTTATTCATTTGATACTTGCAATTGTTACAGCAACATTACATATTTATACATGTCAACCATTGTAACTGTTAGTAATAACCATTGTGTCTTATACTAACCATTGTGACTTTTAACAATAATAACTACCGTATAACTGCTTTTTGTAACTGCCATCCATATTCCAGCAAAACATCTGATCTGAGTTTATTTTCCAATAAATTCGTCCCTTAAGCTCAGATCAATTGCATCCTTCATTCCCATCTTTTGCTTGCAAAGATTAAACAGTTCTACCGGAAGTACCTTAGTGAAAATGTTGGCTGCTTGATCACGATTCATTACATGATTCAATTGTACATGCCTGTTCCTTATATGTTCCCTGATGAAATTGAAGCGTACATCAATGTGTTTGCTTCTTTCGTGATGTGCCGGTTCCTTTGTCCATGATGCTGCTACATATTCTGCTTCACAGGTTGATAATGCCACTATTGGTTGTTTCTTTGAAGCCCATGTGAAGGCTGTTTTCCCCATAAAGAACACGTAACCAGAAGTGCTCTTTCGATCATCTACATCTCCGTGCCAGTCACTATCGGAGTAACCTGTAAGTGTGTATTCTTTAGAGCTCGAGTATAATAACCCAAGCGATTCAGTTCCCTTAACATATCGCAGTATTCTCTTCAATGCTTTTCAATGTGCATACTTCGGATTTTCCATAAATCGACTTACGACCCCAACACTACAAGAAAGATCAGGTCTTGTAGAAGTTAAGTAACGTAAACTCCCAACCAAACTTCGATATTTGTCTGCATCCGCAGGTTCTCCTCCCTCAAACTTAGAAGGTTTGGTACCCAATTCCATTGGCGTCACTACTGGATTACAATCTTCCATTTTACTTCGCTTCAGAATCTCCTTGGCGTATGCCTTTTGGGATACAAAAATCCCAGAAATTAGTCCCAAGTCTGTCATATCAAACTCTCGAGTCATTGATTCCTTAAACTGATCGATCATCGTTTTGTTATTTCCTGTGAAAATGAGATCATCTACGTACAAGGCAGCCACCAATATTCTGTTTTCAACTTGTTTAATATATAAAGCGTGCTCATAAGGACATTGTACTTAACCCATTCTCTTCAGAAATGAATCAATACGAGTGTTCCAGGCTCGAGGGGCCTGTTTCATCCCGTACAATGCCTTTTTCAACTTCAAAACCTTAGCCTCTTCTCCAACTTTTGCATAACCTGGTGGCTGTTCTACATAAACCACTTCATCGAGTACACCATTTAAGAATGCAGACTTTACATCCATTTGGTATATTTCCACCCGTTTTGTGCAGATTGTGAGATATGCAATCTGATTGTTTCCATTCTTGCAACCGGAGCAAAAATTTCATCATAATCAATACCCGCTTTCTGTCGGTAACCTTTTGCAACGAGCCCTGCTTTGTAATGTTGAATCTCTCCTGTAGCATTCATCTTCTTCTTATAAACCCATTTTACACCTTTTGGTAATTCGACCATCTCCCAAGTTTTGTGCCCTTTTGGTAATTCGACCATCTCCCAAGTTTTGTTCTTTTCAATAGCACTGATTTCTTCATCCATCGCTTCCTTCCACTTCTTATTTCTTATTGCTTCTTCGAAGGTGATATTTTCATTGTCTGCTAAAAGACATACAAGATGCATTTCAGTTGTATTATTATATATATCTTGGAGACTCCTCATTCTTGGTTGTATTGGCTCATCATCATTTTCAGAGTCATTAGAGACCACCGTTGGATCACTTAGAGATTTTGGAATAGAGACTTCTTGCACGTCATGATCGGGGCTATTCTGAGGCTCATATAAACACTGCTTACTCCAGTCCCATGTGCTTTCCTCGTTCACATACACGTCTCTACTTACTGTAACTTTCTTTTCAACAAGATCATATAATCTGAAAGCCTTAGTTCTCTCATCATATCCTATGAAGACATACATTTTGCTCTTATCGTCAAGCTTTTTTCGTGTTTGATAAGGTACATGTGCATATGCTACACTACCAAATACTTTAAAATGAGATACCGTGTTAGGTCACCATTTCACAACACATAATCATATTATCTTAGAGAGAGAAAGTAAGTAGAGAGAGAGAGTGGAAGGAACTTGTAAATGAGAAATAAACTTTGATTAAGCAAGAACCAACACCCTCCAAGGAGGGTTTACAATATATTTATACTAGTGATCTAGGGTTACCACATCCATGGGCTTTTCCATACTCTAGCACTCTAAGGCCCATGGACTAATGGATTACTTAACTTAAACAAAACATAATAACTTAATACATAACAATTCTTAACAAAATAATGTAAAGCAACCTAATAACAAAACTTAATGACTGACACTTGATATTCACAAAATGTGTTCCCAACAATCTCCCCCTAAGTGTTGGTCATCAAAGGTTGCCTGACGTCGTGATCTTTTTACTCTTGAACTTTGACTTTAGTAGTTGTTGACGTCTTCAAAAAAATGATAATCTTTATACTTTGTCTTTGTTCATGTTCTTTGTTCTTAGCTCGTGTGATCATATGATGGTGTAATCTGCCTTTCGTCACTTCTTTGTCTCTTGTGGAATTTCGCCATTCCCACATGCACATACGTCTTTGACTTTGACGTATCATACTTCCATATCTCTCATTTCGCATCTTTGATCATTATCTTTAAACTTTGTAGATTCCTTTATAAGACGTAGAATCTTTCTTTAAACTTTACTTTGCTTCGATCTTTGAAGAGAAAAATCTTAGACTTGATCATCTTCGTGACGAAAGTATGAGCATGTGGAAACTTGTGTCATAGTGGTAGTTGTACCTGCATAAAACAGTTAGCAATAAAACATCCGGTACTTACAGGTTCGAAATTAAAGATTGTTAACAGCATAGTGTGAAAACTCTCTCTAATCCTAGCCAAGGTCGTTCCTGAACCAGATACCCCCGAGAGGGCTTACAAGATTCACCGAAGAACATCAATGGTTCAGGTGAGTCGCTGGAGATCACCCCACGACTATAGACCATTTGGGACCACCGTGAACACTAAGCATAACCCACAAGGAGTTACCGAAGTGACCGCTGTCAGGGCTGTTTGATGTTGACCCTGGCAGGAGTTTCCATTCAATCATTGAGAATCACAATTGTGAATTCTCTCATAAATGTTCTGGCAGATTGCTAAGATCTGCGTAGAACTCTTATTATTTACAACTGGTGTCCTTATTGTTGAACAACCAGTGTAGAAGTTCTAAGTGTACCTAAGAGATCTTTTGATGTAATCTCACAACTCTAGACTCAATAAGTGCTTCTTTTAGTCGTCGAAGACTGGGGCGGAGTCTCTTGTTTCAATATCAACATGGCTCATAATGAGCGGTCGATAGATTATGCAGGGTTCCCTGTGAGAATGAAACAAGCTCTTTTAAGAGAGATTGAGTGGTTTAGAAGGTTTAGTGCAGTGCGTCACTGGGTCCATGACGTCTTTGTCTTCAATACTGGTGTCACCTTAGTAACAACTAGTAGTAAATGAGTTGAACCCGGTTTCTGCCCTAAGGTTGAATCATTTGGAGGGCTATTTCTTTTCACCCTTTTCATAACTTTTCTTTTTAATTCTTCAATCCCTTCTTTTTCCTTTCATTCTTTACTCCTTTTTTCATATCGTACCTAAGGACTTTTTAGTTCTAAACTATTGGTATTGTCCTTGGGTAGATCCCTCCGGATTTGGCGGATCATAGGACGGTTTTTCCTAACCTTAGTCACCTTATATCCCCGTAACTATCCTATGTTGCCATAAATATCATTTGAAAATCTCTCAAAGTGTTTTTTTTATTGATAAAACATATTTGTTTAACACTTTGAGAGTTTTGCATTTTCAGAAATACTCCCCCTTCACATGTGCTTAAAAGTTGTAAATAGAAATTTACACAATGTGGGGGAAGTTACACTTTTGAATTGATTGATTCTCAGTGAACATGACCGATTCGAGACACGCTTACATCACTGGCTAGGCCAGCTTGAAATTATTACCCGTCCTGGTCACATTCAAAGAGAATCTCTCGAAACGGTACACTACTCAAACTTGTCCTTCGCGAGACACGTTTACATCACCAGTTGGATTGGCTTGAAATTATTACCCATCCCGGAGCAAGTCCTTTTAATTACTGACATTTGTTATGTTTCGTCAATTCTTTGATTAATTCTGAGTCTAGCTCATGCGAGATATCATACTTTTTCTTTCATCATCATATTTTAATCACTTTATTCTCCCCCTCAAAAATAGCATATTTATGTTTTTTTTTTAAAAACTTTTGATTAAAATATGTTTTTTGAGGTTTATGGGAAGAATCCAACAAGAACATTTCATTTCGAACAAAGAATGTTTCAAATACTCCCCCTCAATAAGTGAAAGAACATTTTTAGGTTTTAATTACGAGAGGGAATACTTGTTCTTTTGAGCAGAATTATGAAAAACTTTGAAAATTTGATTAATTCTACTCAAAAGTAAGAAGCTTTCGCTCCTTATATCAGGATTGAAGCACTGAAGCGTACCTCAGGGTCCTTTATATACAAAGCACGGGTTATGCACTGTTATGCGTGCATAAGCCAAAGTCATAATTGAAAATATTATAAATTGAAAAATCATATGACAAAAGATACCGAATGATTACTCAGGACGACGGAATGTGAGAATGTTAGGAATCGGTGCCCCTCCTCCAACGTAACTCTCCAATCTTCTCATTTTATCCCTGAACTTAAGTCTTTTGTCGATCCTAGCCAAAAATTTCTCTGCTTGCTTCATATCATTCCTTTTCCAATCCATGTGTTGTAGCCAACCCTCTTTCTTCATCTTGGTGTAATTATAAAGCACAATGTTCAGCTGATTCTGGACAAGTAATAATGTTTGGTCACCGAACTTTTGAATTTCTTCATACCCCATAAACTTTAGTTTCCCTTGTCTAAGATAAACAACTCCAAATCGTTTGTTGACGAACTGGTAAGGCTTCATTTTTGACAAACCAGGAATGTGGAGCTTCGGTTCGGTGAGATTAAGTAGTGTCTGATAACTTTCTGCACCTAGATGAGCATCTTCAACTCTTGCCCTGATTACTATTTGACGAATATAAAGAAGGATCGAGTTGATGATTTCATACTGAAGACTTCCAGAGAGGTTCTCAAGTTTGCCTTGTTTCTTTAACAGGTACATATCTTCGATGTCATTGATGTTCAAATGGCGAAAGTCAGCTTCACTGAATGAGTACTCCTTGTCATCAAGACATCTGACCATGATATTAGTGAGAAAATTGTAGTTATACCTCGGTTCCTTTTCAACATGCAAAATGGAGAGGATTCTTTCATTTGAGTAGACTTTTCCCTTTGTGAAGAATGCCAGCTTATATTTGTAAAACCATTTCCGCATCTCTGGCTAGTGAAAAATGCCCAATTTTCCTTCATCATTATATGTTGAAATTGAAGTTTTAAACAAATCTAGAATTTGCTCCTCGAGACCTTCAAGGGCATATGTAGCAACTTTGTACTTGGCAAGTGATGTGGCATATCGTTTTTGTGGATCTGTGTTGCCGTACATGAGATATTCCAAGTCATGGTTGAAGAAATATGGCATGGGAATTGATGTGCGGATTGCGATCTACACGAAAATTTTACTTCTCAAGGGATCTTGAGAAGCTTACAATCCCCACCAGGCAGTGTACCTGACCGATGTAGTATAGTGAAGTGGCAAGTATCGGGGGATTGATCGTTCTCCACAGGGAATAGTGTTCACTAGGATTGAAACTAATCTAACTAGGTCTAGAGGCGAGGGTTGATTCTTTTTGTGTTTTTATATTTTATGAAAGCAAGTAAAATCTCGGGTATTTGGAAGAAGGGGCGGAATTAGTTGCTAGTCAACTAACCCAAATAACTACTAATGCAATAAAAATAAAATGACAATAAAATAAAATGTGAAAACTATATATAGAGAAAATGTGTTTACTTAGATTTCATTACTCCCTAGTTATCTTTTATTGATTGATAAGCTTGTTACAATTGTGTGGGTGACGGGTTGCATTCCTTAATACCATTTGTAGGGTCGTGTACGATCTTCCCCAACTCTATAAGCTTCTATCTCTTCCTATGGCGACACGTTAAGTATCCTTACCATGGCCTCCTTAATAGTTACTTATTCATTAAATACAACCATTAAAATCATAGTACACATCCGATTCATGTTTCTTAAGACGTTCAAGCAAGTTACCGTATAGGAGATTAGCCAGTTTTCTTAAGCCTAACATCGATTATCAATCACCCAACAACAACTAATAACAAACCATCAATCAATAATCAATAACTAGGTTTCATTACATCTAAGCAAACACAAATAAACCTAGCCTAGCATGTTAAAAGAAAGATAAGCATAAGATAGAATCAAACAACACATAGACATATTGAATTATTGATGGATTACTTATCTTTAATTGAACATGGAAGAGACAAGGGTATGAAACCCTTAAAAACCTCTGAAATTCGTGCTAGGGTTTGTGTGTGTGTTCCACCAAAAAGTTCCTCTCCAAAGTTACACACTAATTAATGAAAAATCAAAAACTATATATAGATTTACAAGGGTGATGGCGTCACCTTTTGACGGTTGACTCCGTCATCTCGCCGCGGCTAGGGTTTCTTGTCGCCCAATCCAACTTCTTGACGCCGTCACTTTGTAAGAGTTCTGGGGTGTCATGCTTTAGAGAATACACGTGACGGCCTACTTCTGGTATAGGGTGACGCCGTCACGTATAAATACCCAAATTGTCTTCGTGCCAAGTGTAAAAGTGATATCCACCTCTTGTCACATAAATTGACGCCGTCCCCTTGGAATAGGTGATGCCGTCAGGTACAATTTCCAGCTTGGAATCTTGACTTTGTCGTTTTCTTCACTTTTTGCTCCAAAAACGTCCAAAATGCTTTGTTTTCCAGAATTTTTCACAAAAGTACCTAAAATGACAAAAGGAACGATTTAAGGTAATAATTGATCATATTATCACAACTTAAGGCTTAAATGACCCCTTAAAAGCGTAACAAATTTCGCCTAATCAAATACCCTTACACTTGAGATTTGCTTGTCCTCAAGAAAATGAGCTTTTATTTTAATCAAAATACAAGCTAGGGGTCATTTAAAATTAATATAAAAGTAATTATAACACATGATCGTTCCACCTTAATCAAAACAAGCACGGAGATTATATACTAGCACCTGACAAATAGTGTTTGGATACTCTCATCTCTCGGGTGTTATAAACCTAAATATAACTAATGGAAATGGAAAAATATCACTCACTACCTGTAATAGAAAATAGATAACCATAGGCTTGGGAAATGATCAAAAACCTCCACCACTTGGCGTAAGCACCTAGAAAAACTATCAAAGAGGTATTTTTAAAGGGTTATAACGTTAGGTATAGGGATATGGAAAAACACGGTTTGTTGGATAAAGGGATATTTTACTGGTGGCAAGCTAATTATCTTAGTTAATTACATGTAGAAAGTGGCGTTGCTAAGCCAAGACTCGACTCAACTTAGGCTAATAATAAAATAACATAAACTCAAATAAAACAAAAGGAAATGGGATGGTAGTCCGTAAGTTTTTTCTCTTTTTCTTTTTCTATTTTTTCCTTTTTTTCTTGATTTTTTTTTCTTGATTTTTTTTTTTTTTTTTTTTTTTTTTTTTTTTTTGCATACACTCTTGCCCTACCATCCAAAATAATACATCAAGGGGGCTAGGTTCTCCCCTTACACTTGAACTTTTACATACTTTACATGTAACTAATCTAATAACTCGAATTAAGATAATCAAAACACTTGTAGTACTTTAAAATATTAACGCACATATGGGGGTAATAATTGATGTTCTTCCCCATTACTCCATAACAATAGTACCTTACCCATGAGTCCCAATCGTCCCAAAATAATATGTACAAGATATGACTCGACTTAGCAATCATATAATTAATTAGACAATTAACAAAGGGTTAAAACAAATGTTGTAACAATAATGCACTAAAGATGAGTGCATACAAGGAAGGCTAAGGCGATTTGGGTGTACATTTGGGGGTGGATTGTAAACAAATTCCATCTTTAAGTAAAATGCTCAAAGCTAGAAACGAAAAAGATAGGCTCTGAGGGGTGTAGTAGGGGTATCGTGTACTAAAAATGAGTACATCACAAAGGTGTGGGAAAATTACTTAACCAATGAAGTCAATGTAATTATAAAAAGAAACAGGCTTAAAAACATGGGTTATCCTATGCCTCTTATCATGTAGTAATTCCAACTACACAATGTAGTCTCACATGTGGTCTTGGAATGAATTACTAACGCAAGTTCTATAATCTAAATGCTACCGGTACACACCTAAGCACTAGGGCTTTTCCTATCAAATCTAGGGGCGAACCTCACATACTTGGGGTGGAAATTTTTGAGTGGTATGGTTTTTTTTTTGTGCTAGTCATATAACTCCTATCCATGAGACGCTTATTAAGACTAAAGTTTTAATCCTACATGTCGCAAAATATTTTTAATTTGGTGCTAAAATTACCCTAACAAGTGCTTATCTCAGTTTTATTACACATCTACTATTGGACAAGACAAAAAAATCAAGTGCAATTGTAATCTCTAAGGAATCTTCGTTTACCCCCCCCCCCCCCCTTACACTTAAGCTGAACATTGTCCCCAATGTTCAATTGAAAGAAAGTAAAAGTAAGGAAAATGAAAGAGTGAAACAAATACTCCCCTGATTCGTTCGATATGGATAATGTAGTAAAATTACCCTAACAAGTGCTTATCTCAGTTTTATTACACATCTACTATTGGACAAGACAAAAAAATCAAGTGCAATTGTAATCTCTAAGGAATCTTCGTTTACCCCCCCCCCCCCCCCCCCCCTTTACACTTAAGCTGAACATTGTCCCCAATGTTCAATTGAAAGAAAGTAAAAGTAAGGAAAATGAAAGAGTGAAACAAATACTCCCCTGATTCGTTCGATATGGATAATGTAGTAACATGGTTAAATCCTCCTCCAAGAAAATGTGAAAACTTCAAGATTAAAGCAGCGCCAAAAGCTTGCTTATCCATGTACATCTTCTTGTCCAATATAACCTGTTAATTAGCTGAGAAAACAAACAAGAAAACCTCGCGTAAAATCGGTGGTAAATCTACATAAAATTAAATCCTAGAAAGAAAGTAAAGATATAATGCTTGTAGAATGAATGTTTGCAGATTCCTGGAGTTTATAAAATACAGATTTTACGAAACTTTACAATTCCGGCAGAAAAACAAAACCTGCAAAATTTCCAGAAAATTATACCTGACGTCGTCAGGTGATGCCTGACGCCGTCAGAATTGACCTGACAAAATTCTTCTAATTTGTTTCCGGAAAATTTCTAGAAAAACCTATGTCCTAATTCCTAGAATCCTGCAAAACAATCATTATAACTCGATACAAGCATTTGACTCAAACAAGTACTAATATGTATGTTTATATCTCATTGTTATCGTTCCTGTTCAATCCGTTCTTAAAAACAAATTTAGATTTCCCTTACACTTATCTTTTGCAAAATACCTTTATATGTAATCAAGACGAACTTTAAAACAAAATAAAGCATTTTCACAAAATGTTTGATACATGAACAATAAGCAATAAAAATAAAACAAACATACGAAAGCAAATAAAATCAAATAAATAAACAAACAAATAAAGCTTGGGTTGCCTCCAAAGAAGCGTTTTTCTTTATTAACGAGTCTTGTAGCTACACTCAAAGTCAAGCCCTACGTTTTCCTTTCCCACTTTTCAATCGGTTCTCTCATCCTTTGAACTATTTCCATGTCAACTCTATACTTGGGTCCGAGGGTTAAGGAATTTTTATAATAAAGGCTCCTCTTTTCCCAGACAAAATTCATTCCCTTTTTCTTATCTTATTCGTTAATGTCCTCAATTGCACTAAGGTTATCCCTTTCTAATTGAGGCACTCACATCCTATAAACCCCTGGTATGTCAAGCATAAGATCACCTCAACACCATAATAAGTAATCTACCAATCTAACATACTAAATATATCACAAAACCCTAATAAACCTTAATTAAACCCTAATTAGGTCTATGTGCTTATATGCTTAACTAAACTAGTTTGAAAGTGTCCGAGGCTTAAGTATGAGTTACCTAAGGAACATTAGGATACCTTAGGACCATTAGGCACTAGTACAACCCTTTAGAACTTAGGTACAAGTCCCTTAAGCACAAAACCATAACTAAGTCATAACTTCCTAGAATTAGGTCTAAACTATCCCAAAACTTCACCATAGGTTACCACCACTTAGTATAAGCCTCTTAGGACCTAGGATTAGTTATTAGACACTCATAGGACACTAATCTAGGCACTAAACCATGGGATAAACCCTAATCTCCCACTAAACACAAATAGGTCATTTAGGTCACAAAACTAGGTCAAACCTTCCCAAATCTTTCCCATAAGCTACCATCACTTAGTATAAACCCCTTAGGACTTAGGATTAGTCACTAAACACTCTTAGGAACCTAACCTAGGCACTAAACCTTAGGTAAAACCCTAAACTCTCACGAAGTAAAACTAGGTCTAAACTTAACCTAAACTAGTAAAACCTAAACATAAGCACCTCAAACACATCAACCAAGCACCCTGGAACCTCTCCCTAGTTAAGATAGCACCCTAGCACCTCACAAGCACCCACACAAGTAGGTGCATCACCTACTTGTCACCACCTTGCCCAAACCGCCTCCCTCGGCCTTCCACCACCACAACCGGCCTACCTCAGCCCCCTAGCTACCTCCTAGATCTTCCTTGTCACCTTTAGACCTGCCAAAACCCCCTATAGCTTTGCTTACTCAACCCCTCCCCCCTCCTCGACACCTATACACCCGTTTTCACCCTTACCGCCTCTACGCACCCTATAAATACCCCCCTCCTCCCTCCAATCTTCCTCACACCTTTGCTCTTCTTTACCTCACACAATTCAATATTACTAAGTCCCTAGAAGTCGAGTATAGAAGCTTGGTTAGTATCGAGTTGTGGTTTTGGCCAACAGATCCCCTAGAAACCCTAAAACCCTCGTTAACCCTTCCCTAGTCACGTAAGCTTTCTAATCTAGTTTCTTTAGCTTTAGGTTAGTCTTAGGATAGTATTAGGATGCCTTAGATCCCCTAGTAACCCTTGCCTAAGCCTTAGTCATAATCATTTGCTAGTTTTCTTTTTAAAAACCCTAATTATAGATTAAAAAAACCCCTAAATACATGCTATAAGCCCTTTTCATAAGACCTAAGCTAGTTTAGATAACTTGAATAAGCTAATATTAGTTAGACATAAACTATAAAACTTAGTTGTTGCATAAAAATATAGTTTACATGCATTTAGGACTAATTTTGCAAAACTTTACATGCATAAGGGTATATATCATAAATTCCTGAAACTATAAAGTTTGGGGACTGTTTTTGACATTTCCTAGAAGTTATAAATGTAAGGACTCATTTTGCAAAGTATTAAAACCTTAGGATAGAAACTAAAATAAGTTATAAACTAAAAAGGACTAGTTATGCAAATATTATAAAGTTACGGGTCTAAATGGTAAATATAGAACACTTATGAGTCCAAGGGTTAATTATGTCATTTTCTAAAAATATAGAAGTCTAGGGACTAATTGTGTCAAGTATAGATAGTTATAAGTATAAATAATATAAGTATTATAAGTTTAGGGTAGAAAATGTAAATATATGAACTATAAGGTTATAAAGTGAAATTATATATAAATATAAAACCTAATTAAAGTTAGAAGCATAACATAATAGTAGGGAGCTTCATGTGAGGAGTACCATGTGGATATTTCGTTTTGATGAGTTTGCTGGGTTTACGAATTAAAGTGCCCTGGCTCCTCAAATGATTATTGTATGTACTTCTGGATTATGATGGCCCGAACGGTGTTATGGTTATAACTTAACTTAATAACAATATAGCTCAATAGTAGGGAGCTTCACGTGAGGAGTATTAACTTCTGAATTATAATGGCCCGAACGGTATTATGTTGATAACATAATACAATAGTAGGGAGCTTCATGTGAGGAGTCATATACTTCTGGATTGTGATGGCCCGAACGGTGTTATATTATATCTAAAACATTAATGAACCTAAGAACAATAACTTAAAAAACTTAAACAAGATAACTAAAGCTTGACATACATCCAAACCTACAAACACAATAGGATACGTGAGTAAGACAAACTAGTTCCCGAGTCACTTTTTGCATCAATTAGATTTCCCTAAGCCCATGTCAGTTCATAGCCTCATACTCTTTTTAAAACTTTCACTCTAAATGCTTTACAAACCTTGTGAGGGGGATACATGCTACTTGCTTTACTTAAAACCGAATACAAGTCTTTTTCTTTGGTTGTGTTGGGAACGTAGTTTTACTATTTAGACAAGTCTCGGTCATTTGTAATAAATATTAGGTTGCTTAGTTTATTATTACTTATGTTTATGATATGTTGTAAGGCTTATGAAAGCCCAAGGGCCTCTAGCCCATTCGAATGGATAGGAAGGGAGTAGGGAGTGTTGCCCTAGCTCCTTCTCCTATAAATAGGACCTTATGTAGCTCATAATGTTTTGTTGGTTATTTCATTATCCTAAGTAAACTCTTGCATTTCTATTTCTCATATTGTTATAATCAACCATCTCTCATTCTCATCTCATTTCTATCACTCTATTACTTGTGTTTACACAAATGGTGACCTAACAAGTGGTATCATTTGCCGGAAGAAGGTGTAGTGTTTTGTTTTCATAGAATTCGACCCAAAAAATCACTCTTTTACTCGTTATTTTTTGTAGTTCTTTGTTTGTGTTTTTGATTTCTATCACACTTTTGCTTACAAATTTGTGCTCTAAATCAATACAAACAAAAAGTATCATTTTTCTTGAAATTTTTAGAATCATATTACTTGTACGTTTTTCGAGAATACTTTTATTTTGGAAAACATTTGTCAAGTTTACAACTTTCTTTAAGATTTCATCATCTTATAGCTAGAAGTACAAAAATCTTTGAGTAAAACCTTGTTTTTGGTAAGCTTTCTTACAAAACAAACAACTGCCAAAGTTTCGAAAACACCACTGTACCAAGTTTCGAGAACACCATATTGTCACACTTTCAAGAATCCTTGTTGTTGCTCCATTCGTGTTACCGATCGTTTACTCAGTGTTTTCTCTCTTGTATAAGAAAGAAAACACTTCTACTTTTGGCATATTTTCGAAATTGGATAATTTCGAAAAATTTTGGAGTGCTTGCATTCTCGAAAAAAAACTTGCAAAGTTTCGAGAATACAACATTTTCGAGAACACAGTTTCTAGAACACAAAGTTTCGAGAATACAACATTTTCGAGAACACAGTTTCTAGAACACAAAGTTTCGAATTTTTGAGAACCTTAAGAATTTTTTTCGAAAACTCAAATTTCGAGAATTCTCTAAAGACAAATTTTCGAGAATTTTGTTTGGTGCATAGTTTCGAGAATTGGCTCAACCTATACCTTCTCCAAGATCCAAAATTATACAAGTGTTCAAAAATGTCTCAACCACCACGATACTTCTTCTCTCATCCTCAGCAACAGCAGTATCAGCAACAGCAATACCTTCAGCAACAATCGTATCAACAACCATCACAATCACACTTTCATCAACAACCGTTTCATCCACAACAACAATATCTCATGATGCAACAACATCAAATCATTCCTCAACAACAACCATATCCAATGTCACAACAACCAATTCAGTATCCGTCCAAACAACCTCACTGGTTTGATCGGATGTGTGAATTTATTACAACTCAACAATCCAGACATGAGGCATGATCACTTGAAACACCCCCAATGCTTACACCTGGGAACTATGTTCAATGGGCAAGTCGATTCTTACGGTTTATTAAACTAAGGAAACCCCATGGGAAATTAATGAAACAAGTGATACTTGAAGGACCATTTCAGCGGCCAACCAGACTTGAAGGCGGTGATCCATCTACTAATCCTCCACGTGCTCCCGTAGAGAAACTTGTTCCAGAATCTCAACTCACAGAAGAACAGAAACTACATCGTGAAGCAGATGAGTATGCTATGATCTACATACTTCAAGGAATTCCAAATCCAATTTATCGAAGTATTGATGCTCAGAAAACGGCTAAAGCCATGTGGGAACATGTTCATCTACTAATGGAAGGCACTCAACTGAACAAAGATGATATGGAATCAAAACTCTACATGGAATACACTAATATCACAATTGAACCAGGGGAGACACTCGAATCCTATTATCACCGTTTCACTAATGTGGTTAATGATCTGGAACGACACAAAATTATTGTACCAAGGATCGCAGTGAATACCAAATTCGTCGGTAGTCTTGGTCCGGATTGGCAAAAGTATGTGACATTTGTTCGTCAAACCAAAAATCTTCATGATGCACCATATGGCTTGTTGTATGAGTTTCTGAAACACCATGAACCTGAAGTGGAAAAAGATCGAGCTCTTCGAGGAGGTTACTCACCACCACAAACACCAAATTCCTTGGCACTTGTAGCTCAATCTCACTATGCTCCACCACCAATGTGAAATCATGCTTATGTTCAAGAACAGAATTACTTCAGCTACCCACAACCTACAATTTCAAATCAGATGATCCCATATGATTCTTCAAATCAATCCAATCAACTGATTCCTTATGAAAACAGTGAGTCAATGTACTACTCAGATTCCAATGAAGATGAAGATGAAGACTTCAATACATTGAATCAAGGACTTGCTCTTATTGCTCGTGCCTTCAGCAAATTCTCGAACAAGACAAACAACCGTCTTCGCTCTTCATCAAACACTAGGAATCAAGCTGTCATTCAAGATGGGAGGCCAAACAACTACAGTTGTTATATTTGATGATGACACAGTTGTTTCATTTGATGATCCAATTGAGAACGATAAACATGATCATGTCGAACAAAATGAACCTTTCTCTGATCCTGATCCTGACCAGATTTTGATGGCCAAACAACTACAGGCTCAAATTTTACTTATCCAGAAAAAGAATGAGCAAAATAAAACATTAAAAGAAACGAATCATCTCTTACAAGAGATATTGAGTGCTATAAAATACAACTTACAAATCTGGAAAACAAAGTTAAACATGAAAAAAGTTTTGAAATGGCTTTTCAAGAATATTACAATAAAGAACAAGATCTTCAACATAAAATGCGAGAATTAATTGAGTCAAACGGAAAGTTGGTTTCAAAACTCGAAAATGAAAAGCGTGAACTTCAAAAACAAGTTGAACAACTTCAAAAAGAGCTTTCAAAAACATAAACAGAGTTGTCAATTTGCAAAAAGGATTTGTGTGAACATAAAGTGAGAAAAAGGAAAAGTGAAGATAAATTAATCGGTGAAATTGTTAATCTTGAACGCCAACTAAAAGAATTTCGTAATGTTGTTTACAAAACCGGGGGCTTTGTCACAACAATTCAGAAATTTACCTTGAAATTGAGACCCGATAAAGGTTTTGCACTTGGTGATTTCAAATCAATGTTTCTTCACAAAGCATTCAAAGCAAATCCTAAAATTTACAGTATGGAACAAATGCTTGATAATACGATTGTGCGTACTATTGTTTATGATACTGAGGAAGAGGAAGAACTTGAAGAAGAGAGTCGATAAAAAATGAGTCAAGTAGAATATTGGAAACCATATGATTATTCAAAAGCTCCTCATATTTCTAAATCTTTTGTTCCTCAAAAAGAAATACCTGAGAAATCTTGGTATGTCACTGAGTCATATGTTTCATCTTCTAATGCGGCTCCTGTCCAAACTGTGGCACAAATAAATGGTCCATTACCATCTACAGGTGACGTTACACCTTTACCAAAACATTGTCGTGTTTTAAATTATTTCAAAACTTTTATGGACGACATCGAAATTTTGGAAGAAACAATTGAACGTAATTCAGAAACAAAAATTGACACTTTTCAATCTGCTTATGAGCGAGAAAAGAGAGATATTTTTCAAAAACAAATGTTACCAATCGTTCAACACCTACGTCACTATGCTACACGTTGGGAACATGAACTTCAAAAAGAAGTCAAATCAATGATAAACGTTTTCAATTCAAATGAAAATGCGATTTTGGTTCATGAGCAAAGAAACAGAGTTTAAAAAAATGATGTTGATCAACTCTTGGAAAAAGTTCTCAATGCTGATATTTTTTATGTAATTATGAATGCTCTTTATGAATCTGGTACTTCTATGCTTGTGGAAGATCACTGTGCTGATAATGATTTGCTGAACACCGAAATTGAGACATTAAAACAAGAAAATGATAAGATGAGAAAAATAATGATGATGTGAAAAACAATTTTTAAAAGATATTTGTCAACTCAAACAAAGGCTTGAATAGTGTGAAGCTCAAAGTCTTGAACTGGAGTTGCAGCTTCAAAATCAAAATGTTTCAAAATCTTGTCAGATTTGCAAAAACAATGCGTCTTTCAAAAATAAATGTCTTCAATATGAAAAGAAAATTGCGGATTTAAAAATTGAAAATGCTGAATGGCAACAAAATCGTGATGACATTACACACTGCAACGGTCAACTTGAGTCTGATATTTAGGATAAAAATCACATCATCATTGACTTAAAAGAGAAGATTAAGCTACTTGAAAAAGGAAAATTTATTGACTCCACCGTGATAGCACCAGGATTGTATCACCTAGACCAAACTGTTAAGGGTAATTATGTTCAAAACACTAATGTTGACCCTTCTACTTCTACAGGACTAGTCTCCACTAATAGCGTTAGCAGACCAAAGCGAAAAAGTAACAAGAAGAATAGGATCTTGCAACGTAAAAGAGGAACACTAGAAGCTCAAGAAGTAGAAGATCAACTTAGGAATTTGAATATAACTCATGTTGCATCTGATTTAGATTCTAATCTGGCAAAGTGTAATCAAAATCTAAATGTAGCGAATGATGAACCTTTGAATGTTTTGAATATTAATGCATCTTGTGTGTTTTGTCGTAAAAGTGTATCATTTGGTGATCATGCAAAATGTGTAGCTAATTCTCTCTTAAATCGTCATAAGAAACGTAGGACATGCATTCCTTCTAGGCTCACTACTGCCTCTAAGTCAATTTTAGGAAAGCCGTCGACCACTGTTTCTAATGATGCTGACGTTACCCCCCATTTTTAAGGAGAACAATTTTAGGAGCAAACCCATTCTTAGTGAATTCACCAAACACAAAGCGCGAACTAGTTGGAACTGGCAACGTTGGTTACAATATAAACCAAACTTTAAATGGATTCCTAAAATATTGAATACGTGTGCTTCTAACCAACAGGAACCCGCACTTTCTTTGGGTTCCACCCTTACTTCTGTTCCGTCTTCGTCGTCTTCTTGTGATGCAGGTGGTTCATATTGTTCTCTGGATTGTTGATAGTGGATGCACCCGACATATGACAGGCAATCTCAAACTGTTAGTCAACTTTGTTTCAAAGTTTATCGGAACTGTCAGATTCGGGAATGATCATTACGTTCTAATCATGGGATACGGTGACTATGTAAGTAGGAAGATTGAAATCAGTCATGTATAATATGTGGAAGGCCTAGGTCACAACCTCTTTTCAGTCGGTCAATTTTGTGATGGGGATTTAGAAGTAGCATTTCGTGAGAAAACTTGTTTCGTTCGTGACTTACAAGGAAATGATCTAATGTCTGGCTCACGTGGTACAAATCTTTATACAATATTGATGTCTGACATGATTGCTTCCTCTCCGATATGTCTTCTCTCCAAAGCAGAATCGACTAAATCTTGGTTATGGCATAAACGTCTTTCGCATCTGAATTTCAAAACTATGACTGAACTTGCTCGTCATAAACTTGTTGATGGTTTTCCAAGATTCCGTTTTACCAAAGATCACTTATGTTCAGCCTGTGAACAAGGAAAAAGTACTCGAGCTCATTTTCCTTCAAAAACCGAGCACAGTACGAATCATGTTTTACAATTGCTTCATATGGATCTGTGTGGCCCGATGCGTGTTCAAAGTATCAACGGTAAATGATACATACTTGTAATTGTTGATGATTACTCTAGATGGACTTGGGTTTATTTTCTACGAAGTAAAGATCAAGCTCCTTCAATGATCATCACCTTTCTCACTAAAATTCAAGTTTAGTTACGCAACACGGTTAGAATGGTCAGAACTGACAATGGAACAGAATTTAAGAATCAGACACTTCGGTCATATTTTGAGAAAGTGAATTGAACATCAAACATCTAATGCAAGAAGCCCAGAACAGAATGGTGTAGTTGAAAGACGCAACAGGACGTTAGTGGAAGCTGCAAGAACCATGTTGATCAATGCTCAATTACCAGATTACTTATGGGCGGAAGCTGTTTCAACTGCATGTTATACCCAAAACCGTTGCATGATCACAAAACGCCATCATAAAACCCCTTATCAACTTGTTCACAAACGAAAACCAAACATCGATTACTTTCACGTATTTGGAGCACTTTGTTATCCGAAAAATGATCGTGATGATTTAAGTAAACTCAAAGCAAAGGCTGACATAGGAGTGTTCGTAGGATATTGTGAAAATTCCAAAGGCTTTCGGATATGGAATCGTCGTACAAGAGAAATTCAAGAAACTATTCATGCCAATTTCGATGAACTCACACATATGGCTTCTGAGCAAAATAGCTTAGGACCCGGATCCAACCGTCTTAACTTTCCGGATTATTTGGCTGAACCATTGTCTCTCAATCGCAAAGAATTGGAAACCTTGTTTTCTCCACTATTCGATGATACAATTGAAAACCGTCCTTCTGAGGTCTCACCTATTTCCGCTGCACAACCTGAAAACATTCAAGTACCTGACTCACCTCAACAAACAACAACCACTGTTGAGAAAGACGGCCCTCCAATTGTATCTCCGATAACAGTAGAACAAACCGCATCCAACTCACGACAATCGGCTGAAGATTCTACACCACAATCAGTTCCACAACCCGCAGAGTATGATCCAAATGCGTTCTTTAACCTGTTTGCACCGGCTCCAACAGTTCTTGAAATAGCTCAGTCGTCCACACGCAATTTGGATCCTGCTAACATGCGAGATACCTATCAACTTCACCCTTTGACACACAAATTGACTAGAGATCAATGTTTTAAAAAGCGCGCCCTACTCCCTAAATCCCATGAGGCTCCAGCCTTTGGGATTTTTTCAGATCGAGGCTCATGACATGCATGAATCCCATAAAAATCATAGCGCCTTGGGGATTTTTGCGATTTTGCGTCTTGGGGATTTTTGCGCCTAGAAGATGTAACGGGGTTTTGGCCTATTTTTCTTAATAGTAAGATACATTTTGGGTTTACATATAATATACATTGGGCCTTTTCAGTTATAAAGTATCTAATAACCCTAATATTTTAGAAAATAACTAAAACACACAATCAACAAAGAAATATATATTTTTTGTAATCTAATGTCTAAGAATGGTAGCTTATTACCAGATACAAATGTTGTTTCTTTAGTGTTGAGTGTTACCAAACAACTATAGATTTTTTGTTGTTGATAGTTGATAGAGATACATGGTAATTTGTTAAATTTTATAAGTCATAAACTCATATATTGTAATGCATATTTAGAGATTTAGGGTAGTTCATGGACTCTGATATGTTTCTTGCTTGATATTTTGGGTTTAAATGCAAGCTTTGTTAGATTTAATAACCATTATGGCATTATGCATTAAATATTGATATTTTTATGTTATTTAAGCTGCATAAGTTGTCACATATCTTATAAAAAACCTAAATGTATAGTGTACCTCATATTTATGAATCCCGCGCCTTGATTTGCGCCTCGACTCAAAGCTCTTTGACCCCCTTTGCGCCTTAGTGCGCCTTGAGCCTTTCAGAACATTGCTAGAGATCATCCCTTAGTTCAAATTATTGGCCATCCAGATGCACCATTCATGACAAGACAACGACTTCACACAGATGGTGAAACTTGCATCTATGCACTCACAGTTTGTCAAGATGAACCTAAGAACATCAAACAAGCAATGACTTATGAAAACTGGATTGAATCTATGCAAGAGGAACTTCAGCAATTCAAAAGATTAGAAGTCTGGGAATTAGTTGAAAGACCTGACGGAGTCTTTGTCATTGGGTTAAAATGGATTTGGAAAAATAAGCTGGATGCAGAAGGCACTGTCATACGTAAAAAATCACGCTTGGTAGCTAAAGGATACTTCCAAGAAGAAGGAATTGATTTTGAAGAATCTTTTGCTCCAGTGGCTAGACTTGAAGCTGTTCGGATTTTTCTGGCATATGCTGCTCATCGGAACATGGTTGTTTATCAAATGGATGTGAAAACGGCATTTCTAAATGGTCAACTCCGTGAAGAAGTTTATGTCAGCCAACCAGAAGGCTTCGTTGATCTTGAACGTCCCAATCACGTTTACCGACTCAAAAAGGCTCTCTACGGACTCAAGCAAGCCCCAAGGGCGTGGTATGACAAACTATCATCTTTCTTGCTGGCCAATAAATTTTCTAAAGGTTCGGTGGATCCAACGTTATTTACTAAAACATACGGGGTGGACTTATTTATTGTTCAAATATATGTTGATGACATTATTTTTGCTTCAACAAATAGAAGTTACTCAAATGATTTTGCAAATTTAATGAAAGATAATTTTGAAATGTCCATGATTGGTGAACTTTCGTTCTTTCTAGGACTACAAGTTCATCAATCACCCCGTGGAATTTTTCTAAATCAGTCCAAATATGCTTTGGAAATTTTAAAGAAACATGGAATGATGAGCTGTGATACTTATAATACACCAATGGCCAATACCACAAAACTAGATGCTGATATACATGGGACTCCTGTTGACCCTACCAAATACCGCAGTATTATTGGGTCACTCATGTATCTCACAGCTAGTAGACCTGATATTGTATTTGCTGTCTACATGTGTTCTCGTTATCAGTCCAAACCAACTGAAAGGCACCTCAATGAGGCTAAAAGAATCCTTCGATACATAAAAGGAACCATTAACTTGGGAATCTGGTATCCGAAGGATTCTGGTTTTGAACTAATTGCTTTTTCAGACGCTGACCATGCAGGATGTTTAGACACACACAAAAGTACATCTGGTGGATTATAGTTTCTCAGATATAAACTTGTGTCTTGGTAATCAAAGAAGCAGGACTGCACATCACTGTCATCAACAGAATCAGAATACGTAGCTATGTCTACTTGCTGTGCTCAAGTCATCTGGATGAGATCACAGCTTAAGGACTATGGCTACCTATTCAACAAGATTCTGATCTACTGCGACTCCAAAAGTGCTATTGCAATTTCCTGCAACACCGTTCATCACTGCAAATCCAAACACATTGATCTCCGCTATCATTTCATCAAGGAACATGTCGAAAAGGGTACAGTTAAATTATACTTTGTGGGAACTGAATACCAACTGGCAGACTTACTCACAAAAGCATTACCTCCAACAAGGTTTGCTAAGTTAGTCCACCAAATTGGTATGCGATGTTTGACTCCAGAAGATTTGGAAATTTTTTTAAAACACAAGTGATTTTCAAACATCAAAACTATCTTTGTAAATAATTATTCAAAAACAAAATACAAAAATATAAAACCAACAAAAACACAAAAAGAGTTTTTCACTTCTTTTCTATCAAAAAAATGCAAGTATATCGCTTTCTGTCAATACTTTGTTATTTCTTACTCTCTTACAAGTGTTGAGGGGGAGATACGCTTAAAAAGTTTATATTTGTCTTAAAATTGGTATACTTGCATATTTCCAAAAAGATATGTGGTTTCATAAATAGTGGAATTTTCATGATCTATCCTTCGTCTTATCCCATTAAAAGGTTTAATACATCATATCATAAGGAGTATATATAAGATTTTTGTCATTTGTCCTTTAATAATTCAAGTTAAGATGACTAGTGATGCATAATAAGAAGTTAGGGGACCAAAATTGTTAAAAACTCAAAAGTTCAACTATTATAATATACAAACAAACACCCCTCATATCTTTTTCTGAAAATTCTCAAACAACCAAACACACCCATATATTTCGATATAGGGGTTTAATCCTTCAAGAAAATCCGTGCTTCTAATTTTCAAACTGTAAGTTCCTTTATGATCTTAAGGGTTTTACATGTAATGGTTTTCATTTAATCGTGATTTTAACGGTTAGATTCCATGTAATTGTGAATTTTAGTTCTAGGGTTTCGTTAAATTCGAAAATCATTTATACGAAATTGTTAGTGAAATTTTTCATAGGGCTTTTGATCTTTAACATGTTCTAATGATGACTATGACAGTTAATCACTTCCAGAAACACGTTTGAATGATTCTCAAAATCTAGGGTTTATGAACTATTTGGGTGTTTTTTATTCTATGATGTTTTGGTCAATTTTCTTGGTGGGATATGTTGTTTTGTGTGCTTAAATCATAAAGATGCATTTCAATTGGTTCTATATCCTTGTATGATTAATTTTCGAAAACTAGGGTTTATGATTCAATTGGGTTTTTCTTGTATGTTGTTCATGTGGTCAATTTCATGTGCCTAACTTGTTATATAGAATGATTATTGATGCATGATACATGGATATGATGAGTAGTTGCTTGAAATTGTGTTTCTCGATAACTTGTTGATGTTCATGTTTCGAAAATAGTGAGTATGTGGTATTTCTGTGCACTTAACTGTTGTTTCTCATTCAATACTACAGGTTATAATCTTTGGAAACTCAAAATCGCAAGAGAAACGTACGTCTACACAATTTCAAAAATTCTTGTATAAGAATTCTTTCGAGAACACATTTTCGAGAACACCTGACTTGGTGTAAATTTCGATAATGCACTTGTTGAGTGTTTGCGAAAATTTTCTAAAGTTATGTATTTTCGAAAATGTAATATTTTCGAGAATACACTTTGAAATTTTTTTCGAGAACACTTAATTGTTGCATTTTCGAAACTTCATACTAATCATATCTTTCGAGAAATGCGTTTCGAGAACCCACTTAGTGGTAAATTTCGAGAACATATGTTATGAGTGTTCGCGAAAATTTTCCAAAGTTTGTTTTCTCGATAAAATAACTATCGAGAACACACTTGGTTATTTTTTGAAAACCTTCTTAATATACCTTTTCGAAATTTTCCCTAGTATCTGTTTTTTCGAGAATACACTTAGAGATTTTTTTCGAGAATGTAAAATGTATACATTTGCGAAATTTGTCCTATTTTCAAAGTTTTGAGATCTATGTTATATTGTATTTTTGATATCAAGTATTTGTGGTGTTTCTTCTCATTTGAGATAATGTGTGTTGTAATTAAAAAACTCGTATAACCGTTGATGTATTTGTGCTCATGTATATGACTAGTGTTTTATACTTGATTTCATGATTCAAATAGATCAATTTTATCTTGTTTACATCATATGTCATATCACATATGTTAATTGAACCATCCGTGCTCACGTGTTCTATGTGTTTATCCTTAATCAAACTTGTGATTGTGCTAACGAGTAACAAATCTGGATGTTTGGTTTATGATAATACATTTTCAGAGTATAATGGCTGGACTTCAGATTGAGACACTTACAAAGGCTGAGTTGAGAAGAATCAATCGAGATGCACTTGATTTCCTCAAGTCTAGATCTGGAAACAAGATGGAACTCGGATTTCACATGCAGAATATAGCTAGTGCAATGTCTGGCAAGTTTGACTGGCTAAACCCTGAGGCGAATTTTGACATCCACTCAGGAAAACCCGACAAGCCATACTTCACCGATTGGACCAAACCATTACCATTGCAAGGATTTCCAGAAAAACCTAGGATACCTTATCGTTTCTTCTTCAACAAAGATCTTCGTAACCTCTAACTCACACAAGAGAACTCTAAACAAAGATATGCTTCATCATTGACTATATCAGTGCCAGCTGCAAGGTATGATGTTCCTTCAATTGAAGAGTCAACTCCGATATTTAGCAACTCCATTGTCGCCTACGACAGAGATGCTTTACATGGGATTCAGCACTGGCCTGAACGTCGTAGACTCGGGTACACTCACAGGTTAGACATCAAGTCAATAGAGAATGTGAAGCATAAATCAAGAATCATTGCTATCTTAGAAATTCAGGAGTCGAAAAGGTTTAACTACACTTTCATGAGTGAAATTGTCGTCAAAAGACAAGATGAAAAGAAGTACAAGTTCTCAGAAGTAGACTTTCCCGACCTTTATCTAAATGACATTGAAGACATGTATCTAGAAAAGGTTCAAGGAAGAATGCGTGGATTCGCAACTCAAACACAATACAACTTCATTGCATCTCTACTTCTCTACATAAGACGGCTAATAGTTCAAGAAAGAGTGGAAGACCTTCAGCTTGGAGTTGAAAGTTACCAACAAAAGATCAATCTGACTAATCCCCAACTCTCAATTCAAGGAATCGAACAAATGTCACAATACACGCTCATCCAAAAACCATCATTTGGTTTCACCTACCTCAACAACAAGAAGACACTAAGTTTCATGAGGCTCGATGACTTACATAAGTTCTGTGATTCTACGCTCAAAATCATTCGAGATGGTTTAGTCAAAAGGTTGCAAGATGATAAGAGAAATATGTCTAAGGGTGAATCTCCAAGGTGGAAATCCAGCTCCAGACGACAAGTCCGCATTTTGTCGTGAAAATTGAAGAAAGGCTATTTCGTCGGGAATAGATCAGACGATTGGAAAGTTACATAGGGGTCAGACCATCATTTCCTGTCAAAATCTTCCAAAGACCAGAACCTCAGTTCACAGACTTTGATGCTACACTTGTTGATGATTTGTAAGATGGGTAACACGGGTACTAACATTTCAATCATAATTATTTCATTGATTGTGTTATGAATCATTATGGTTTGTGCACATATAACAGTGTACAACCCGTGCTTGTAATGAAAGGACCCTGGGGTACGCTTCAGTGCCTCAATCCTAATATAAGGAGCGAAGGCTTCTTACTTTTGAGTATAATTAATCAAACATTTTCTGATTTTCATAATTCTGCTCAAAAGACAAGTATTTCACCTCAATAAATACTCACTTTTTGAGGGGGAGCACTTGAAAACTCATCGTTCTTGAAAACAAAGTTCTTGTTGATATCTCCCCATAAGACTCAAAAAGCATATTTTAATCAAAATTTATCAAAAACAACATCTTATATGCTATTTTTGAGGGGGAGAAAAATAAAAGTGATTAAAATATGAAAGTTCAAAGTTGCTTAAAGTCGAATCTCATGCGAGCTAGACTCAGAATTGACTCAAGAATTGACGAAACAAAAGTTAGTAATCTCGAAAAGACATATCCTCTACGGGTAATGACATCAAGTTAGTTACCAGAGCTAGTTGTCACCTAAAAGCTGACAATGGAACTCTCTAACTAACTACGTAAGCGTGTCTCGAAAAGGATTTGTCTTAGTAGAAAAGTACCGTCTCGAGAAACTTTTTGTGGACTTGATCAGGTCGGGTAATAACTTCAAGCTAGTCTAACTAGTGATGTAAGCGTGTCTCGAATCGGTCTTGTTCACTGAATGTGGATCAATTCAAAAAGTCCTTGCTCCTCCCACATGTGCAAATTTATTAATTACCCATGAGCACATGTGAAGGGGGAGCCCTTCATAAGAATACACAAAACTCTCAAAGTGTTAAAACAAAATGTTTGATAATCACAAACACTTTGAGAGATTTTCAATAAAAGGTTTCATGGCAATTATAGGATAGTCATGGTGATATAAGGTGACCAAGATAGGGAAAACCGTCCTAGGATCCGCCAGAGCCGGAGGGATCTACCCAAGGACATCACCAATAGTTAGAATTAGAAGTCCTTAGGTATGATATGAAAAAAGGAGAAATGAATGAAAGGAGAAAGAAGGGGTTGAAAAATTAAAAAGAAAAGTAAAGTTAAGGGTGAAAAGAAATAGCCCTCCATATGTTCAACCTTAGGGCAGACACCGGGTACAATTCGTATGCTACTGGTTGTTGCTAAGGAAACACCGGTATTGAAGATAAAGACGTCATGGACCCAATGATGCATTGCACATAACCTTCTAAGCCACTCAAGTTCTCTTAAAAGAGCTTGTTTCATTCTCACGGGGAACCGGTGTAATCCATCAACTTATTTCTTAGAGATGGTTGGTATTGAAGCAGGAGATCCCTCCCTAGTCTCTGCATAGGAAACCTAAGTGTGAACTCATCGAGTCTAGAGCCATGAGATACATCAAAGATCTCTTAGGAACACGTAGAATTTCTACAACTGGTGTTCTACATCAATGGACATCAATTGTAAACTATCGAGTCCTTCGCAGATCCTAGCAATCTGCCAAGAACGTTTATGAGAGAATTTACATAATTATTTCTTAATGATTGAACGAAAATCCTGCCATGGTCAACATCAAACAGCCCTGACAGCAGGTCACTTCGGTAACTCCTTGTGGGTTACGTTTAGTGTTCGCAGTGGTTCCAAAACGGTCTATAGTCGTGGAGTGATCCCCAGCAACTCACCCAGTCATTGAGCTACTAAGTAGGTCTCGTAAGCTCCCTCGGGAGTATCTGACATGGGAACGGCCTTGATAAGGGTTAGAAGGAGTCTTCACAATATGCTGTTGACGATCTCTAATTCCTTATCTGTAAGTACCGGTTGATTTATTGCTAACTTTTTACCTGCAGCTATATATCACCTCCATGGCGACGGATTCCACATGCTCATACATACATCTTGAAGTCATTGAAAGCTCCCTCAAAGATCAAAGCAACACAAAGTTCAATGAAAGATTCTACGCCAAAAAGAAGAATCTACAAAGTTTAAAGACTAAAGATCTAGAATGAAAGGGAACTACATGCATGTGAATGTCAAAATCTAAAGATGTATGAGCATGTTGGAATGGCAGACGACCACCACAGACGCAGAAGTGATGAATGGCAGACAACTTCATAAGATGATAACTATCACATCAACAAAGAACAAAGAACAAAGAACGATGAATGATATATTTCTAATGATTTTTGAAAACGACTAAAGCTGTGAAAGTCGAAGATAAAGACAAGATGAAGACGTCAAGCAACCGAAATGACCGACCCTTAGGGGGAGATTGTTGGGAACGTAGTTTTACTATTTAGACAAGTCTCGGTCATTTGTAATAATTATTAGGTTGCTTAGTTTATTATTACTTATGTTTATGATATGTTGTAAGGCTTATGAAAGCCCAAGGGCCTCAAGCCCATTCGAATGGATAGGAAGGGAGTAGGGAGTGTTGCCCTAGCTCCTTCTCCTATAAATAGGACCTTATGTAGCTCATAATGTTTTGT
The DNA here is from genome assembly GCA_030686995.1 of Artemisia argyi. Classification (NCBI taxonomy): domain Eukaryota; kingdom Viridiplantae; phylum Streptophyta; class Magnoliopsida; order Asterales; family Asteraceae; genus Artemisia; species Artemisia argyi. The sequence continues at coordinate 119,733,833 of CM060686.1, forward strand.
TCGTTATTTCATTATCCTAAGTAAACACTTGCATTTCTATTTCTCATATTGTTAGAATCAACCATCTCTCATTCTCATCTCATTTCTATCACTCTATTACTTGTGTTTACACAAATGGTGACCTAACAGGTTGTTGCACGAGTAAACTAACTGCCACCACTACATAACCAAAATTCATGAATCTAATCATTTGGAATATTTTACCCACGCGAACGCAAATATAGTTGATAGATCTATTTGAGTTTGACAACTCCCGTTGGTATTACCATCTTATTGGATGGTACCAATAAGTACTATATATGAACCCACTGAAGGTTTAACTTTGGCAAGTTATCCTTCCCATCCCCTCATGGTTGGGTCTGCAGCCCCCATGACCCGGATTGTTAACGTATGGTTCATGAGCTTAGTGCAACATACCCCACTCATGATAATTGTGAATGCATCACAATTATCACACACTACATTTTCCCAGATGGGTGTAACAACGGAACCCAGGGAACTTGTATTCACTAACACTTAAACCTATGATTCTCACTCAACACCTAGTGTTGACTTTTAAGCATGTATTCTAGGTATATTACTTCTACGGAGATATGGCAGAAGGAGGCACTGAGCTCGGAGGACTTTCAAACCGGTTATCATTCAAACATAACCTAAAACCTAGACTTTAGGACCTCAACAAAAGTAAAAGTATACCTTTTACTAATAAAACTCTGATAATTAAATGAATGATAACTAAATTTCTAAAATGTCTCTTTTCGAGTCGTTTTCTATTACTGTAACTGTGATTCAATGAAGTAATACCCCAAACACTTAATCCGCTGCGATCAGTGAAAAATGGGGGTGTTACAGAGTGACATCAGAGCTTCAGTTGTAGAGAAAAAGGTCAAAACCTAAACTACAACTATTGTTCCTAAACCCGAGAAAGTCCTCAGTACCTCTGCCATCCTCCGTAACTATACGTGCTAAGGTTAGTATAATAATTGTCTACTTAATTGCTAAATGATTTACAGTATTTTTACTATTATATAGTTATGTCTACTCCCCACTACTCTACCCCCGTCTCATCTAGCTTACATCCGGAGAATGATCTTCCCTCTCTGAATGTACTAGATTATTCCCCTAAACCTTATATTCCCAATCACTTATAAGACTCTAGGAATAGTTTAGATATACCTTCACCCTTAGGATATACACCTTCCTTAGATAACCCTCATTTAAAACACTTAAGAGATTTCTATACTAAGGCATCACCTATTCCTCCCCTAAACTCTGTTATACACCCACCATTCCCCACATCTAGATTAGAACCCCATGGTTTCTTTCTCCCTAGAGAACCATATACCTAGAAACCCTATCCCTACCTATACCCCTAGATATGACCTTAGGCAACCCTATACCTTAGGACCTACGCCTTACTTAGTAAACCCTCCCATTTCATCTTGGAAAGATGAATTTGGAGAAAACCCCTCTAGGAAAACTTTAGAAAATGAGGAAAATCAATTAGAGGAAATTTTAAATAATTTAGATGAAATTTTCCTTGACCTTCTTGAGAAGATAGAAAAAGGTCATGATAATAACTTAGGTAATCAACCTGACTATAGTTATTTAAGAAATACCTTACAAGAAAACCGTTTAAAAGTAGCTAAAATACAGAAAAACCAAATGAAACACCACCATAAAATAGCCTTTGCCCACTTTAGGATCTGTACTTTAGAAAAGATAATAGATAATGATGACGAAAATTATCAATCAAACCTAGAAAACACAAACTCTTGGAATTAGGAAAACCTTAGAAACCCCTAAGTAATATGCTTTTGATACCCTAGTATAGTTAGTGCCTATAGGATATGTAAGATAGGAAATCAGTAAAATAATATTAGGTTTAGAAACTACCTAGTACCCCCTCAATTAGGATAAATTAGATAAACTAGATTTAGGTATACCTCTCCCACATTACCTTAGGTCATCCCTAACCCAATAGTAGCCCCTTAGGAAAATACCTCTCCCACATTACCTTAGGTCACCCCTAACCCAATAGTAACCCCTTTAGGAAAATAGATATAACCCATAGAACATGACAAGTTAGGTACTTGTTATAACCTACCCTTAACCCTCACCCTTAGGAATTTAGGAAAACTACCCCGATGCCTTAGATACATAGAATCTCTAAACTGTTTTAAACTCCCCTCATACTTCTTCCTTCCCTAAAACTCAATCACTTTCAAACACTCTCCCTTATCAATGGTGAGAATTATTATTCTACACCATAGAGATCTGGATTCTTTCTCCTCTGATCTCTAAACCCTCACTACTTCCTTAGCTTTCTCAAGCTATTTCCTTCCTAGTTAGAGATTCTACCCCTAACTATCTCATATGCAAATATATGATAATCATATACAAGCATATTCCTATCCTTTTTCCTCTTTATTTCCATAGATTACTATGATTTTTCCAAGTTAGTTTTTCCCCATCCCCTTAGTAAAACCCAAACCATATTTAGGATTCCCATACCTGAGGTTAGAAATAACATTAGAATATCCCTAGGAAACATATGCTTAAGTATAGAATACCTTAGATCACTAAGATAGGCTATTTAAGAAACCCTTGAGGAATTAGAAAAATATAGGATTAGGAATCTTTAAAATTTTATAGGTTAGAAACAAAAATCCCTACCCCAATAAATAGAAAAATTAGGAAGACATCCCTATAAGATATGATTTAGATTAGAAATTCATTAGGACTATAACCTAGATTAGATATATTAGGAAAAACATAGGATTAAGTAGTAAAACCTTTACCTGAAGCCTTAAAACCCTTAGTTTAGACACATTAGCAAAACTTCTACCATATAGGAATAAGTAGTTTTAGGATAAAAATTGCCCCTACCTAGTCTCTTAGGATACCCATACTATATATATTTGAGGATATTAGATTACATCTTAGGATTTGACATTTTCTTAGAATACACATTAGGAAATTCCACTTAGGAGATACTATGGATAATAATAATAATAATAATAATAATAATAATAATAATAATAATAATAATAATAATAATAATAATAATAATAATAATTTATTTCGGTGTCATTGAGAAAGACCTTGTTTTCAAGTACTCGCTAAGTCCAAGGCAGGTAGCTATACTCAGTAGTATCCGCACCCCACATGCACAGGACTTCCTCTTCACCATCCCTATCGACGGTCTAGGACAAAGGATGAATCCTTGCCAATTTCGATCTGTGTTATGTTACAGGCTCACGGTTCCTATGTTCTCTAAAGGCAGCCTATGTCCGAGTTGCAATGTACACCGCATGGACCAATGGGGGGATCACGCGGTCCACTGCGCTAGCGAAGTGGATGTTAAGTTTAGACATAATTTGGTACGTGATATACTTGTTGATATATGTTCCAAAGCCGGGATCATGGTGCGCAAAGAGGCTCCAATGGGATTTCTTTCAGAGGAAGGGAGAGTTTTACGCCCTACAGATGTGTTATTATTCAACTGGTCCCAAGGGAAGGACGCATGTCTGGATGTGACGGGGGTTTCTCCGTTTGCTGGGCCTGGGGTGATGTCATGGGCTCCTGGAGCTGCCTTGAGTAATGCTGTGGAAAAGAAAAGGAAGAAGTATGCGTCCAAGTGTGAAGACAATGGATACAAGTTCGTCCCTTTCGCCTTTTCTACGTTTGGGGAACTCGATGTGGAAGCTTTGAATACTCTTTCGCGTGTCGGGGCTATTGCCAGCAGCCACTCTAACAACGTTAAGAGTGGTGCTTTTATTTTCCATCGAGTTAGTTTTTGTATTCAAAAAGGAGTGGGAGCACAGATTGTGTCTAGACTCCCCTCTAATTTCATGTAATTTCCATGGTTTCAATGAAAATTATTATTAAATAATAATAATAATAATAATAATAATAATAATAATAATAATAATAATAATAATAATAATAATAATAATAATAATAATAATAATAATAATAATAATAATAATAATAATAATAATAATAATAATAATAATAGACAACTTAAAACAAAAGAGAAAACCCGAAACTACACCTAAGAATAAGGATACTCCTAGTAAACCCTTAGGAAAAAAAAACCTCTAAGCCTACACCCTCTTTAGAACCCTCTACTTCAAATGAACCAAACACCTCACCCTTAGAAATTAGGATTAGTTAGGAAAAAGTAGAAGAACCTTAGGGGAAAAACAAACTTTGGAAAGGAATCTAGTTAATCTAAAACTCCATTAGGATACTATCTTTCAGGTATCCTATACTCTTACTCTTCCGTTTAATCTTTTTCTTTCGTTTTCTCTCCTTCTACCGTTTAAATCCCGTTTAAATCTCCTTCTCCCGCCTTTTTCCCACTCTTCCATTCAAAATCCCATTTTCCCGCCTTTTCCCCACTCTCCTATTAAAATCCTACTCTTCTATTTCTCCTACTCTACCGTTTAAACTTATACCCCTATACTTTTCCACTTCACCTAAACCTACCCTTCCATCTTTCCATTATCACCCATTTCTTCATACCCTCTTATTTCATCCCTTTCCTCCTTTCTTCTTTTTCACTCCTTCCTACAAAAATCCCTCATTCCATTTCCTTCCATTCTTTTTATCCCCCCGTCATTTTACACTCTATTTTCTTCTCTCTATATTCTCTCCCTACCTCATCCTACAACGTTCTAAAAGTAGAACTTGTATTTCTTGTCATATCACAAGTTTCTATTAGTTAGAACTTGTAAGAATATCTACATCGAACTGTAACCCTCATTATGTTCGACTATGATATTAAATCTCGCTTCGCAAAAGTTGCAAAAATGAGATCTTCAACGCCCGTCATTCTAGTCATAACATGGGAATTTACCATGTTGCAAGTTGCTAAACAGGAAGACTGTAGAACTTGTCTCTATCATGACTAGAACTTGTCTCTATAATATTCCCGTACCACATTTCCTTAAGTGTGCTAAACTCTCTTCATTTTCCGCCGATACTACTTAAGGATGATTTATAATGACTATCATAATAAAAAGAACTAGGGCGCTCCTTCATTTTAATGAGAAAGTTATAAATCAAATGGATTATGAATTTATACGCTCTTATTTACAAATATTGGGACACCTTTATTTGTAAGTAATGAGATATAAATGAATAAGCCTAAGTATCTGGCAATTGTGCAAGCATTTCCTACTCCGCTTGTGCAAACTTTCCCTTCTTTCATACCACTCTTTTTTGGTATCCGAAATCCTTCCCTATAACTCTCTTCTTCTTCTTATCTTTCTCGACTTATTCTTTCCCCTACTCCTACGATTATCTAAATCTCGGGACGAGATTTCTTCTAAGGGGGTAAGTCTGCAACAACCCACAAAACCTCATTACTATCATTCCCATTACAAATACCTATAGTAGGTATTTCACATGTAAAAATTTGCTTTTTATGTGCATTCATTACTTGCATGACTCTCTAGACCTGCTCACGTATCTATACAAGCCAAATAACTCAACACTCACATCCTATAAACCCCGGGTATGTCAAGCATAAGATCACCACAACACCAAAATAAGTAATCTACCAATCTAACATACTAAATATATCACAAAACCCTAATAAACCTTAATTAAACCCTAATTAGGTCTATGTGCTTATATGCTTAACTAAACTAGTTTGAAATTGTCCAAGGCTTAAGTATGAGTTACTTTAGGAACATTAGGATACCTTAGGACCATTAGGCACTAGTACAACCCTTTAGAACTTAGGTACAAGTCCCTTAAGCACAAAACCATAACTAAGTCATAACTTCCTAGAATTAGGTCTAAACTATCCCAAAACTTCACCATAGGTTACCACCACTTAGTATATGCCTCTTAGGACCTACGATTAGTTATTAGACACTCATAGGACACTAATCTAGGCACTAAACCATGGGATAAACCCTAATCTCCCACTAAACACAAATAGGTCATTTAGGTCACAAAACTAGGTCAAACCTTCCCAAATCTTTCCCATAAGCTACCATCATTTAGTTTAAACCCCTTAGGACTTAGGATTAATCACTAAACACTCTTAGGAACCTAACCTAGGCACTAAACCTTAGGTAAAACCCTAAACTCTCACTAAGTAAAACTAGGTTTAAACTTAACCTAAACTAGTAAAACCTAAACATAAGCACCTTAAAAACCTCAACCAAGCACCCTAGCACTTCACAAGAATCCACACAAGTAGGTGCATCACCTACTTGTCACCACCTTGCCCAAACCGCCTCCCTCGGCCTTCCACCACCACAACCGGCCTACCACAGCCCCCTAGCTACCTCCTAGCTCTTCTTTGTCACCTCTCGACCTTCCACAACCCTCTTTAGCTTTGCTTACTCAACCCCCCCCCTCCTCGAAACCTATACACCCATTTTCACCCTTACCGCCTCTACGCACCCTATAAATACCCCCTCCTCCCTCCAATCTTCCTCACACCTTTTCTCTTTTTTACCTCATACACATTCTGCAGTACTAAGTCCCTAGAAGTCGAGTATAGAAGCTTGGGTAGTGTCGAGTTGTGGTTTTGGCCGAGAGATCCCCTAGAAACCCTAAAACCCTCGTTAACCCTTGCCTAGTCACGTAAGCTTTCTAATCTAGTTTCTTTAGCTTTAGTTTAGTCTTAGGATAGTATTAGGATGCCTTAGATCCCCTAGGAACCCTTGCCTAAGCGTTAGTCATAATCATTTGCTAGTTTTCTTTTTAAAAACCCTAATTATAGATAAAACCCTAAATGCATGCTATAAGCCCATTTAATAAGCCCTAAGCTAGTTTAGATAACTTAAATTAGCTAATAATAGTTAAACATAAGCTAGAAAACTTAGTTGTTGCATAAAAATATAGTTTACATGCATTTAGGACTAGTTTTGCAAAACTTTACATGCATAAGGGTATATATCGTAAATTCCTGAAACTATAAAGTCTAGGGACTGTTTTTGACATTTCCTATAAGTTATAAGTGTAAGGACTCATTTTGCAAAGTATTAAAACCTTAGGATAGAAACTAAAATAAGTTATAAACTAAAAAGGACTAGTTATGCAAATATTATAAAGTTAAGGGTCTAAATGGTAAATATAGAAAAGTTATGAGTCCAAGGGTTAATTATGTCATTTTCTAAAAATATAGAAGTCTAGGGACTAATCGTGTCAAGTATAGATAGTTATAAGTATAAATAATATTAGTATTATAAGTTTAGGGTAGAAAATATAAATATATGAACTATAAGGTTATAAAGTGAAATTATATATAAATCTAAAACCTAATTAAAGTTAGAAGCATAACATAATAGTAGGGAGCTTCATGTGAGGAGTACCATGTGGATATTTCGTTTTGACGAGTTTGCTGGGTTTACGAATTAAAGTGCCCTGGCTCCTCAAACGATTATTGCATGTACTTTTGAATTAAAGTGTTATGGTTATAACTTAACTTAATAACAATATAGCTCAATAGTAGGGAGCTTCACGTGAGGAGTATTAACTTCTGAATTATGATAGCCCGAACGGTATTATGTTGATAACATAATACAATAGTAGGGAGCTTCATGTGAGGAGTCATATACTTCTGGATTGTGATGGCGCGAACGGTGTTATATTATATCTAAAACATTAATGAACCTAAGAACAATAACTTAAGAAACTTAAACAAGATAACTAAAGCTTGACATACATCCAAACCTATAAACACACTAGGATACGTGAGTAAGGCAGTCTAGTTCCCGAGTCACTTTTTGCATCAATTAGATTTCCCTAAGCCCAGGTGAGTTCATAACCTCATACTCTTTTTAAAACTTTCACTCTAAATAAACCCTGTGAGGGGGATACATGCTACTTGCTTTACATTAAACCAAATACAAGTCTTTTTCTTTGGTTGTTGTACGAGTAAACTAATTTCCACCACTACATAACCAAAATTCATGAATCTAATCGTTTGGGATATTTTACCCACGCGAACGCGAATATAGGTGATAGATCTATTGGAGCTTGACAACTCCCGTTGGTATTAACATCTTACTGGATGGTACCAATAAGTACTATATTTGAACCCACTGAAGGTTTAACTTTGGCAAGTTATCCTTCCCATCCCCTCATGGTTGGTTCTGTAGCCCCCATGACCCGGATTGTTAACGTGTGGTTCATGTGCTTAGTGAAACATACCCCACTCATGATAATTGTGCATGCATCACAATTATCACACACACACTACATTTTCCCAGATGGGTGTAACAACGGAACCCAGGGAACTTGTATTCACTAACACTTAAACCTATGATTCTCACTCAACACCTAGTGTTGACTTTTAAGCATGTATTCTAGGTATATTACTTCTACGGAGATATGGCAGAAGGAGGCACTGAGCTCGGAGGACTTTCAAACCGGTTATCATTCAAACATAACATAAAACCTAGACTTTGGGACCTCAGCAAAAGTAAAAGTGTACCTTTTACTAATAAAATTCTGATAATTAAATGAATAATAACTAAATTTCTAAAACGTCTCTTTTCGAGTCGTTTTCTATTACTGTAAGTGTCTGTAACTGTGATTCTATGAAGTAATACCCCAAACACGTAATCTGCTGCGATCAGTGAAAAATGGGGGTGTTACAGATTTTATTGGTTTCATTAGAGAATTGAACCGTTCCCTCTAACCGGTCGTACTTTAACTTGGACTCCTTAACAAATAGCTTACCTAACACAACATGAGATAAGCTACTATCTATAACACTAGCCAAGTCTTCTACAACCATAAAATCAGTGATATAAGTGAAGTCTCCGACTAAAATGTGAAGATCCTTAATTCTCCCAACAAAATTACAAATTCCACCGGGATAATTCGGTTCTCTCTTAGGTGCAAGTCGAGTTTCCATGATATTATTGTAGACACTTGAAGACATGATGTTGATTGGGGATTCAAAGTCGATGTAAGCTTGCTCAACGTATTTATATCCAATCATACATGGTATCTTCATATTCCTAGGGCTACCTCTCTTTATCTCAGGGTCAATTTTAACAAAAGGGGGCCGAGGATTATCAATAAGATTGCTATAGTAAGCGATTTCCTCAGTGGGATATAAATTGAAATAATCATCAAGTTTTGGATCTATCTCCCCTTCCTTAAGTTCCTCTACATCCTCAAAACCGCAAAATCATTAGGTCCTAAGTCCTCATTTGAATACATGGCGATTGCTAGATCATTAAGTGTACTATCAAGTAGGGGTGAGCATCGGGATGAATCCCGACCTGTCCCGACTAATCCCGATACTAACAACGGGGAAAACCCAAACCGACTCCCGACCCGATAATGGTCCCGACTCGTCCCGAATCCCGATAATGGTCCCGAATCGTCCCGAATCTTGATTTTGGCTGTGCTTTCTCGGGACCATCCCGAATAACGACCCGTCCCGAATCCTGATTACCATGAAAACGCAAACCGACACCCGCCCCGATTACAGTCGGATCGGTATCAGGAAGGGAGTCGGGTGTTGGGATCGGGACGGGAGTCTGGTGTCGGTCGGGATTGCTCACCCCTACTATCAAGCTCAATATCAATTAACCTATTAAGCTCCCTAAGTTCTCTAATATTGCTTTCAAATGATCATGCAACACAATCATTTCCTCAGGTGAAAGTGGCGGATTCGCGTTTTCCATAATGGCAAACGGAACAGTCAATGAGCTCAATTTACTAACAAAAGCATAATGGGACGGGAGTCGGGTGTCGGTCGGGATTGCTCACCCCTACTATCAAGTTCAATATCAATTAACCTATTAAGCTCCCTAAGTTTGCTAATATTGCTTTCAAAGGATCATGCAACACAATCATTTCCTCAGGTGAAAGGGGCGGATTCGCGTTTTCCATAATGGCAAACGGAACAGTCAATGAGCTCAATTTACTAACAAAAGCACAATGAAAAAGATAGACTAAAGAAAACCTATAAAAATAAAAATCTCATTAGAAAGGAATCTAGTTAGTAGACCTAATAAAAATAAATTTCAACCTAAACAATAACAACTCCCTGGCAGCGGCGCCAAAAACTTTGATGTGCGGATTGCGGTTTACACGAAAGTTTTACTTCTCAAGGGATCCTGAGAAGCTTATTATCCCCACCAGGCAGTGTATCTGACCGTTGTAATATAGTGATGTGGCAAGTACCGGGGGGTTGATCGTTCTCCACAGGGAATAGTGTTCGCTAGGATTGAAATTAATCTAACTAGGTCTAAAGGTGAGGGATGATTCATTTTGTATTTTTATATCTTATGAAAGCAAGTAAAATCTCGGGTATTTGGAAGAAGGGGCGGAATTAGTTGCTAGTCAACTAACCCAAATAACTACTAATGCAATAAAATTAAAATGACAATAAAATAAAATGTGAAACTATGTATGGAGAAAACGTGTTTACTTAGATTTCATTACTCCCTAGTTATCTTTTATTGATTGATAAGCTTGTTACAATTGCGTGCGTGACGGGTTGCATTCCTTAATACCATTTGTGGGGCCGTGTACGATCTTCCCCAACTCTATAAGCTTCTATCTCTTCCTATGGTGACACGTTAAGTATCCATATCATGGCCTCCTTAATAGTTACTTATGCATTAAATACAACCATTAAAACCGTAGTACACATCCGATTCATGTTTCTTAAGACGTTCAAGCAAGTTACCGTATAGGAGATTAGCCAGTTTTCTTAAGCCTAACATCGATTATCAATCACCCAACAACAAATAATAACAAACCATCAATCAATAATCAATAAGTAGGTTTCATTACATCTAAGCAAACACAAATAAACCTAGCCTAGCATGTTAAAAGAAAGATAAGCGTAAGATAGAATCAAACAACAAATAGACATATTGAATGATTGATGGATTACTTATCTTTAATTGAACATGGAAGAGACAAGGGTATGAAACCCTTAAAAACCTCTGAAATTCGTGCTAGGGTTTGTGTGTGTGTTCCACCAAAAAGTTCCTCTCCAAAGTTACACACTAATGAATGAAAAATCAAAAACTATATATTGATTTACAAGGGTGACGGCGTCACCTTTTGATGGTTGACACTGTCATCTCGCCGCGGCTAGGGTTTCTTGTCGCCCTATCCAACTTCTTGACGCCGTCACTTTGTAAGAGTTCTGGGCCGCCACGCTTTAGAGAATACACGTGACGTCCTACTTCTGGTATAGGGTGACGCCGTCACGTGTAAATACCCAAATTGTCTTCTGGCGCGTCAAGTGTAAAAGTGATATCCACCTCTTGTCACATAAGCTGACGCCGTCCCCTTGGAATAGGTGAAGCCATCAGGTACAATTTCTAGCTTGGATTCTTGACTTTTTCATTTTCTTCACTTTTTGCTCCAAAAACGTCCAAAATGCTTTGTTTTCTAGAATTCTTCACAAAAGACCTAAAATGACAAAAGGAACGATTTAAGGTAATAATTGATCATATTATCATGACTTAAGGCTTAAATGACCCCTTAAAAGCGTAACAAATTTCGCCTCATCAGGAATCCTAGGATTGCTTGCATGACCAAGAAGAGGTAATGGTTGAGAATAGTCATGAAACTTGAATGTGTCAGGTTGATGGGCAAGTAATGTCACATACCAAGTCATATTTTCTAATAACGCTCTAGCAACTTGTTCAACATTGTATTCAAATTCCAGTTGAGATATGGTACAAGTCTTGAACTTAGAGAAACCGGCTTTTCGAATATTGACAATGTCTGAAAGTTGTAGTTTCTGAAGCTTCATGACTTTCTTTACTCTTCTTGTAAAATCTACAATCGATCCTTCAATAGGTTCTTCAGAATTAGGAAAATCCACATTAGCATCGACCATTTCATCAAACCAATTATAAGTTGGTTCAGAGGGATCAATCCATTCTTGAGCAGGTAACATTTGAGCATCCATTGGTGGTTCTTCAACGTGTTCAACCAAGTTATGTGGAATGTCATCAATGGTTTCTAGGTCATCAAGTGCATCAGAGCATTGCATTGGAATTTCATCATTTGGTGCAGTATCGACTCTTGATGGTTGTGGTCTTGAAGTGGGTCATTGATGCGTGGTTTTGCAACCTTGCAAAAGGTTTTACTTCTCAAGGGATCTTGAGAAGCTTGCAATCCCTACTAGGCAGTGTACCTGACCGATGTAGTATAGTGAGTGGCAAGTACCGGGGGATTGATCGTTCTCTCAGGGAATAGTGTTCGTTAGGATTGAAACTAATCTAACTAGGTCTAAAGGTGAGGGATGATTCTTTTTGTATTTTTATGTTTTATGGAAATGAAGTAAAATATCTCGGGTAGTGTAAGAGTGGGCGGAATTAGTTGCTAGCCAACTAACCCAAATAACTACTTAAACAATAAAAATAAAATAACAAGAAAATAAATTGGTAGGAACTTCTATATGGAGAAAAGCGTATTTACTTAGATTTCATTACTCCCTAGTTATCTTTTATTGATTAGTTGATTTATCACAATTTCGTGGATGAAGAGTTGCATTCCTTAATACCATTTGTGGGCCGTGTTCGATCTTCCCTAACTCTATAAGCTTCTATCTCTTCCTATGACGACACGTTTAGTATCTTATCATGGCCTCATTAATAGTTACATATGCATTTAATACAACCAATAAAACCGTAGTACACATCCGATTACGTTTCTTAAGACGTTCAAGCAAGTTACCGTATAGGAGATTAGCCAGTTTTCTTAAGCCTAACGCTAAAATAAAAAACCCACAAAAATCAATGATAAACCAACAATCAATAATCAACAACTAGGTTTCATTAGATCTAAGTAAACACAAATAACCTAAGCTAGCATGTTAATAGAAAGAAAAGCATACAAGATAATCAAACAACACACAGACATATTGAATGATTAAAGAGTAACTTATCTTCAATTAAACATGGATGAAAGAAGGGGTTTGAAACCCTTACAAAAGATGTAAAATCATCTAGAGTTTGTAGCACAAAATTTTCTCATTTATAAATGAAAAATCCAATATATATATATATATATATATATATATATATATATATATATATATATATATAGAATTTACAAGCTAGCGGTGTCACCTTTTGGGTCGTGACGCCGTCAAGTCACCGCCGTACAACTTCTCGGATTGCCTAGATCCACATCTGACGCCGTCTTGTTCAAATTTGCTCTGGGGCATCTCTCTTTAACTTCATACGTGACGGCCTTGGTGAGTTAGAATGTGACGCTGTCACGTGTAATCTTCCAATTTTCTTTCTGGCGCATCAAGTGTAAAACAAATATCCACCTCTTGATTAACATGTGACGGCGTCACCATGTGACCTTTGACGCCGTCAGGTACTGTTCCTAGCTTGGATTCTTGACTTTGTCGTTTTATTCACTTTATGCTCAAAAAACGTCCAAAATGCTCCGTTTTCAAGAATTCTTCTCCAAAGTATCTAAATTGACAAAAGAAACAATTTGGAGTAACATTTGATCATAAAAACACAATTTAGGGCTTAAATGACCCCATAAAAGCGTAACAAATTTCTCCTCATCAAATACCCTACACTGGAGATTTGCTTGTCCTCAAGCAAATGAGCTTTTTTTCCAATCAAAATACAAGTTATGGGTCATTTAACATTAATATAAAAGTAATTACAACAAATGATCGTTCCACCTTAATCAAAACAAGCACGGAAATCATACACTAGCACCTCACAAATAGTGTTTGGATACTCTCATCTCTCGGGTGTTATAAATGTATATATCACAAATGGAAATGGAAAAATATCACTCACTACCTGTCATAGCAAATAGATTACCATAGGCTTGGGAAAGGATCAAAAACCTCCACCACTTTGGCGTGAGCACCTAGGATAAACTATCAAAGAGGTCTTTTAAAAGGGTTATAATGTTAGGTGTAAGGGTATACAAAACACGGTTTGTTGGATAAGGGGATATTTAACTGGTGGCAAGTCAATTATCTTAGTTAATTACATGTATAATGTGGCGTTGCTAAGCCAAGACTCAACTCAATTTAAGCTAATAACAAAATAAATAAATAAATAAAAATAAAAAAAAAATAAAAAGAAAGGGATGGTAATTCGTATGTTTTTTCTACTTTTCTTTTTCTCATTTTTTTTTCATACACTCTTGCCCTATCATCCAAAACAATACGTCAAAGGAGCTTGTTTCCTCCCTACACTTGCACTTTTATATAATTAAAAATAAAGACTCGAATTAAGAGAATCGAAATACTTAGAGTACTTTAAGACATTAACGCAATATGGGGATAATAAATGATGTTCTTCCCCATTACTCTATTATACTAGTACTTTACCCATGAGTCCCAATCGTCTCAAAACGATATATACAAGATATGACTCGACTTAGCAAAAATGTAATCAATTAGACAATTAACTAAGGGTTTTAAAATGTAACAATAATGCACTAAAGATGAGTGCATACAAGAAAGGCTAAGGCGATTTGGGTGTACATTTGGGGGTGGATTATAAACAAATTCTTCCTTTAAGTAAAATGCTGAAAGTTAGAAACGAAAAAGATAGGATCTGAGGAGTGTACTATGGGTATCGTGTACTAAAAATGAGTACATCGCAAAGGTGTGGGAACATTACTTGACCAATGAAGTCAATGTAATTATATTACAGGTGTAAAATAAGGGTTATCCTAATGCCTCTTATCATGTAGTAAATCCTAACTACACGAATGTAGTCTCACTAGCGGTCTTGGGATGAATCATTAACGCAAGTTCTAGAATCTAAGTACTACCGGTACACTCACAAGCATTAAAGATAAATGCTTTTTAATAAAGATCTAAATGCGAACCTCACATTTTTGGGGTGGAAATTTTTGAGTGGTACGGTTTTGGTGCTAGTCATATAACTCCTATCCATGAGACGCTTATTAAGACTAAAGTTTCACTCCTATATATTGCAAAAAAATTTAAATTTGGTTCTAAAATTGCCCTAACAAATATTTCTCTCAGTTTTATTACACATCTACCATTAAACAAACAAAAATCAAGCGCAATTGTAGTCTCTGAGGAATCTTCATTTACACCCTACACTTAAGCCGAACATTCTCCCTAATCTTCAATTTAAAGATGTAAAAGTAAAGAAAATGAAAGAATGAAACAATTACTCCTCTGATTCGTTCGGTGTGGATAATGTGGTAACATGGTTAGATTCTCCTCCAAGAAAATGAACATAGAAAAGCTTCTCTTCAAAAATATAAATCGTCTTCTTGTCCAATATAACCTGCTAAATCTGAGAAAACAAACACGAAAAACCTCGCGTAAAATCGGCGGTAAATTCTATATAAAATTAAAGGGCAAATTACCTGAAAATGTATTTAACTTGCCACTTTTTACCATTGTATGTAGCCTTCTTTTTTTCCCAATCTGTCAATGAACTTGCAAAATCCGTTCATTGCATGTAGCGGTGACCTGTTTGACCTGCTGGAGCAGGTTAAGCTAACGATTGTTAGGTTTATCATTGCAATGTTAGTCCTTTAGACTAACGATCGTTTATCATGGCTACATAGAATGACAAAAAGTAACAAGTTAGATGACTTTTATTATTTTTAAAATTTATACACGTTTTTATACATATATTTTTATGCACGTTTTTTTATACACATTTATATACACACATTTTTATATATGCTTTAATGCAGATTTTTATACGGACTTTTTTACACACGTTTTTATACACGTGTGTAAAAACGTGTAAAAAAGTTAAATTAAAAAAGTAAAAAAAAAAAGTTAAATTAAAAGTGTCTAAAAAAACTTATATAAAACGTGGAAAAATCATATGGAAAACTCGGTCACCCCGAGTGTCATCTAGCTTAAGATAGCTCGTAGACTTACACTTAGTTAGCTTAAGATAGCTCTTAGACTTACACTTAGTTAGTTAGCATAATATCTTGTGGAGTTGGGTCGGGTCTTTAGACTATCTTTATTCACAACCCCATCCAACCCAATCTTTCATTAAAATATTATTTTCTTACTCCTCCACCTACACAACCTATAAATACAACCAATCTCAATTTTTTCACCATTTATCAACAACCCAACCTAATTTATAATATTATTTATTTATATTTAATTTAATTATTTAAAACAAAAAAGAATCAACCTTGTAAAAATTAAAAACCCAATTACAACCATAATCCAAATATTATCAATATTTAGTTCAAATTTATTCACAGTCAAACATTTAGTGAAGTAAATTCGTCCTTTTACTTAGCAAAATTTGGATCCCACAATTCTTACTTAGCCCATACTTATAGATTTTGGATAACCCAAAGGTCAGTGCAAAAATGAATCACAAGTTCACAACCCTACAAACCCTACTAGGCATTCTCCTAATTTCTCTCATATTATCACCCTAAAACTCACACACAACATCACACGCAGCCCCCAACCCTCCTCTCATATCATTTCACCAACTAAAAAAGTTTCTATTTTTTTCTTTCAAATCTGCTCAATGTCTGCTCAAGGTTGGCTTAAAAAGTTTCTATTATCACCCTAAATCGAAATGCAATCTCCAAGAGTTTTCTTTCACTTGACCCAAATCGATTCAAGCCTACTAAATCCGTCACATAAACAGAAATTGAAACACATAAAAATCTTTATGTTCTTGATCTCTATAATTCGCGGGTAGGTTAGCAGATTAGAGTGTGACACGTGGCAAGTTTGGCTTAAAGATTTGGTCATCACAAACCGACCGGATCGTTGTTTTCTCTTTCTTTCTTTTGTGTACTTTTAATATAATATGGAGTTTTTTTTTTGTCTTATACGCTTCGATCGGTTGGATCAGTTCACCGATAAACATAGTCTTACCCACTGTCAGCTCACTCCACAACCCATATAGGGCGTTTACTTGTAACTATAAATACCCTTTCCCACACAAGGGAAAGGGTTGGATGTTCATTTTGCTTTGAAGCTAATATATTTCACTTTCTCTCTCTAGAATATCCCAACCTTACTTTCTTTATCTAGGAAATTCGACTTGAGTTTAATCTTCACCTTGTGTTATGATAACCAATATCCTACAAAAACGTATATAAAAACATGTAAAAAAAGATAAATAAAAAACGTGCTTAAAAGCGTATATAAAAACATGTGTAAAAAAGTGTAAAAAAGTTGAATTAAAAGTGTGTATATAAACGTGTGTAAAAACGTATATAAAAACGTGCAAAAAAAAGTGTAAAAAAATTAAATTAGAAGTGTAAAAAAAGTTAAATTAAAAGTGTGTATAAAAACGTGTGTATAAATAAAATGTAGTCTAATGATTAGATGAATGATTGAAGCAAGTTGGTTAAAGTGTCCAAGGTTTCTATTACGTTTCTCATGCTCGTTGAGTCATTTCGTCACTTCTATAGTGATGACGTATAGTCTATAGTTGGGCCACGAGCCCAAATTATAGACATTACTAAGCCCAAACCCACCACGAGTGGGCTATCATGACAAATGACTTGGGCCATAATATCAATGGCTTGGACTCACGAAGCCCAAAGCCCAACCAAAATACCCGGTTATAGGATAAGGATCTTCTATTTACGGAATAGATATCCTTACCCCGGATAAGCACCACGTGTGCGAAGAGTAAGGAGCAAGAAACCTACACGGTCTCTGCGCCCCTATATAGAATAATATATTCTCATTAAAGGTACGATTCACACAATCCCTAACTCTTCAACTAAACCCTAAACCGATTACTTACTCTCACGCCGGAGTCTAATCGTGGGAGACAATCCCACGATAAGCCTAACGGTGTTGTTTACTTTCTTAGTGCGCCGGTTTCACAAGCACTAAAGTTCTAATTGGTACGAGAGCAGGAGTCCAAACAAGGTAAGCCCAACTTTTGTATCAACAAGTGGCGCCATCCGTGGGACCCTACACTAAGAACTCAAGACCAGAATGCCGAAAAACAAGAACTCAGGTCAGCGGACTCCGCATCCGGAGAAAACATATGATGATTCACATAGGAAGAAGCATCAAGATTCGACTCCAAGGCCAACCCCTGGAACAACCAGTACGCCTAGTCATCGCGAGTTGAATGTAACTCCAATCCCTACCACGGTAGAATTGCCTTTGGGGACAACCCGAACCACTACCGTAGTCCCAAGCGCTGAGGACATTTAGCGCACTCTCTCTACCACTCCCCACCAAGTCTCATAATAGAGAGAAGGAACCCCATACGGAGACGGACATCCTCGCAGTAGAAGAGGATGCACCTGAGGTGACATTAAACGATTTTGTGTCCCAACATTATGAGACTTTAACTAGTCTCATGCAAGAGGAGCCAAGAAGAAGATCAAGCCGCGACCTTCAAAACCGGCTGGACTTTAGCCAAGAAAAATCTCCACCGCGCCACTATGAGCGCAGAAACAATGAGAGGTGCACCAGTGTCCACGCTAGGCTTGGTAGCCTTGGTACAGAATCTAACTCTCAATGCTCGGAGGATTACAAAGAGAACGTGCGGCACACCAATGTCCACGCTAGGCTTGGTAGCCGCAGGATACAAGATAGACTTGGACGACAACGTTCACCGAGTGTAAGCGTCTCAAGGTCAGGAAGCAGAAGAATCCAAGATAGGCTTGGGAAACACCACTCCCCAAGTACAAGCCCTTCAAACTCGGACTCCGAGGAAAAACGGCGCAAGCGCTGCAGAAGGAACAACTCCTCTTCTAGCAACTCCTCGGACAACGAGGATAGAGAGACGGGACATTGGAAATCTAAAAACCGACGTCGGTACGAGGAGGATGAAGATATTTCCCTTCCTTGGCGTCGCCAAAAGGTTGATGCGTTCACGCGACGCATAAGCGATTTCTCAGATGACAAGAGAAGGCGCATGCCTACCAATGTTAAAACATATGATGGAACAGGTGATCCTGATGATCACCTAAAACTTTTCGAGTTAGCGGCTGCTATCGAAAATTGGCCACAACCTGTGTGGTGCCATATGTTCAACTCTACCTTAGTAGGGAATGCACGAACATGGTTCAGAAAGCTTCCACGACGAAGCATAAATGGGTTTGAAGAGTTGCGGAAGGCATTCCGCCTAAATTTCACGCAACAAAAGAAGTGCGCAAAGAACCCTGTGGAACTGGCCAGAGTGAAACATCGCCAAGGGGAATCCACAAGCGCTTATATGGAGCGCTTCAAGGATGAATGCATGCAAGTCAAGGCATGCCCCGAGGTACTAAAAATCTCAGGGTTCATGAATGGGATCAATAACCCAGAGCTGATACGGAAGCTAAACGATAAAGTACCCCAAAGTTTGATGAGCTAACAAAGCGCACCAGATCCTTCATCCAAGGGGAAGCAGCGGCGGCAGACAGCAAAAAAGGTTACTCAACCTTTAAACCACAAGAACAGTCTAGGAGACAATCCAATGACCAAAGTGGCAACCGCAACAGGAATTACCGCATTTGAGGTAGTGGAAGGGATAACGACAAATACGTTCCATCACAAAAACCCATAAGAAATATTTGCGACAGAAGGAGCAAATTTTCCAAAACCCCCACCTATGAGCACTCTAGAAGAGAAGCGCATAGAAGGAGGATACTGCGAATACCATGGGCAGAAGGGTCACACCACTAACGAGTGCGTCCAACTACGTCAGCTAATTGATAAACGAGTGAGAGAAGGAAAGATGGACCACCTCGTTAAAAACATCAAAGAAGGGAAAGATAGACAAAAGAATGGGGCCAAAAAAGAGATACCAAAAAGTAAGGCTGACACAATATACATGATACAATCATGGCAGCGAAACACGAAACAAAAAGTCAGCCAAAGATTTTCCAAGGGGAACCAAATCTCTTTCCCCACTCTTACTGCGGACAACGCAATGGTAGAACCACTCACCATCGAGATTCATGCGGGGGGTCACGATATCCACCGCATGTATGTTGACGGAGGAGCGTCTGCAGATATAATGTACAAACACTGCTTCAAGAGGCTACAACCTGATACACAAAACCAGTTAATTCCGGCCACGACGTCGCTGACTGGATTCACATGTGAAAAGATTTGGCCCATGGGACAATTACGCGTACTTGTGGTAGTCGGTAATGAATACCATTCCACAACAGCCTGGATGAACTTCATGGTAATCAGGTCTCCCTCGTCATACAATGGCATCATTGGGAGACCAGGAATATCAGCCATACGTGTAGTCCCATCCACAGCACATGGAATGCTAAAATTCCCAGTAGAAGGAGGGATCGTCACTCTCTACAACACCACTGCATCTCCAAGAGAATGCAACATAGTGACAGATGAAGTTCCGCGCACTCCAGAACAGCACACGACCAAGGTGACAAACCTGAAAGTTGCAATCCACCCAGATTATCCTGACCAAGAGATATCAATTGGGGGATCACTGTCCGACAAGGGCAGAGCAGTTGTGTGCGCATTATTGCAAAAGAACCTAAACATCTTTGCATGGGAACCCAAACATATGACCGGAGTGCCAAGAGCCATTACAGAACACAAGCTAGAAATCTGACAAGGATATCCTCCAATACGGCAGAAAAAACGCGGCCAGGCTCCAGAACGCGCAAAAGCTATCCTAGAGGAAGTGCACAAGCTCGTGGACGCAGGGATCATGCGAGAAGTTTATTACCACGATTGGCTTTCCAACCCAGTGATGGTAAAGAAAAGCGATGGTAGCTGGAGAATGTGCGTGGACTTCACCGATCTCAACAAAGCATGCCCACAAGACTGCTATCCGCTACCAAAAATCGATTGGCAAGTAGAATCCTTGTGCGGGTATCCCTTTAAATGCTTCCTAGATGCATACAAAGGATACCATCAAATTCAAATAGCCAAGGAGGATTAAGAAAAAACATCCTTCCACACGAGTCAAGGGGTGTATTGCTACACAAAAATGCCCTTTGGCTTAAAAAATGCAGGAGCCACATACCAACGGTTAGTGGATAACGCATTCGAGAAGCAAGTAGGCCGCAATTTGGAGGTCTATGTTGATGACCTAGTCATAAAAAGCCATACCGAAGAAGAATTGGTGCGTGATATAGAGGAAACGTTTAAGACATTGGGAAGAATAAACATGAAGTTGAATCCCAAGAAGTGCACTTTTGGAGCAACGGAAGGCATGTTTCTCGGATACCTAATAGAACCCGATGGTATTAAACCTTGCCCATAAAAAACAAGAGCGGTCATCGAACTACCTTCACCGCACACACTAAAAGAAGTCCAGTCACTAAACGGCAAATTAGCTGGACTAAATCGATTCTTGTCCAAATCAGCGGATAAGTCACTTCCTCTCTTTAAACACTCACGAAGTGTACGAAGAAGGGAGACTTTCGATGGACTCCAGAAGCGGAAGAAGCTTTCCAACAGCTCAAGCAAAACCTAGCAGAGCTACCCAAGCTTGTCGCACCCCGACAAGGGGAAGAATTGATCATGTATGTATCAGCGACCCATGGAGCAGTCAGTGCGGTGCTACTAACAGACAGAAACTCTGTTCAAACACCCATATACTTTGTAAGCAAAGCTCTCAAGAAGACAGAAACTAACTACACCGCTATGGAGAAACTGGTCCTAGCCTTAGTATTCGCAGCTAAGAGACTGCGCAGGTACTTCCAAGCGCATCCGATAGTTGATGCGTGGGAATTGCACCAGGCTTTACCTCTCGAGGGATCTCGAGAAGCTTACAACCCCCACCAGGCAGTGCACCTAATCGATGTAGTATAGTATAATGACAAGTACCGGGGGATTGATCGTTCAGCTAGGAATAGTGTCGCTAGGATTAGAAAACCTAAAGACTAGGTCTAGAGATGAGGGATGATTCTTTTTTGTATTTTTATATATTTTAGAAAGCAAGTAAAAATCTCGGGTTTGAAGGATTTGGGCGGAATTAGTTGCTAGTCAACTAACCCAATACTAAGATGCAATCAAAATAAAATACTAAAAATGAAATATAAACTAATTTATACTAAAGTTGTGAGCAATATGTGGGAGAAATGTGTTTACTTAGATTTCACTACACCCTAGATATCTTTTACATGTTAATTACTTGTTATAGTTGCGTGGATGACGGATTGTATTCCTTAATACCATTCATGGGGTGGCGTACTTACTTCCCCAATCCTATTAGTGCCTACTTCACTCCTATGTCGAGCCGGCTAAGAAGCTCCTAACATGGGATCATTAGAATTTACTCATGCATTAAATACAACCAATAAAACTTAGTACACATCGGTTCATGTTTCCTAAGACGTTCAAGCATGTTACCAATTGGAGATCTGCCAGTTTTCTTAAGCCTAACATTGAAATCATTCATCCAATACAACCATAAACAAGTAATCAACACATAATTAACATCTAGGTTTCATTAGATCTAAGCAAACACAAGATAGATCTAGCCTAGCATGTTGAAATTAAGACAAGCATGAGATATAGACAACCAACACATAGACATATTGATTGAATTAAGAGAAGACTTATCTTAATAGCACATGAAAGGGTTCAAGGGCTGAAAACCCTTGAAAAAGCTGTAAAATACGTACAAGGTTCGGCCCTAGGGTTTCTCCACATAAGTTCCCCTTAATGAATGAAAATTAGAAAACTATATATAGATTTTAGAAGGTGACGGCGTCAAGAAAAAATGTTTCGCCGCCAAATAGTTCCTCGGACTGCCTAGATCTGGATCTGACGCCGTCATGTGTACACCTTATGCAGGCCGTCACCATATTAACTCTTGACACTCTTGTTATGATGCCTTCAGGTTTCTTCTGGGTCGTCATGGATTTTACTCTTGACGCCGTCAGGATTTCCTACTTGACGCCGTCATACACTGTTCCCAGCATGGAAAATTAAGTCTTTGGCGTTTTCTTCACTTTTATGCTCCAAAAACGTCCGAATTGCTTCATTTTTCAGATTTCACTCCCAAAGTACCTAAAATCACAAAAGGAACGATTTAGGGTAATATTTGATCAAATAAATTCAATTCCGGGCTTAAATGACCCCCTAAAAGTGGTTCATTTTTCGCCTCATCATATACCTAAAGTTAGGGGTCATTTAACACTAATATAAAAGTAATTACAACAAATAATCGTTCCACTAAAGACCAAAGACAAGCACGGAGGTCATACACTAGCACCTCACAAATAGTGTTTAGATACTCACATCTCTCGGGTGTAATAAAGTATAAATTACAATATGGAAACGGAAGATATCTCTCACTACCTGTCATAGCAAAATAGATTACCATAGGCTTGGGAAAGGATCAAACCTCCACCACATGGCGTAAGCACCTAGGATAAACTATCAAAGAGGTCTTTTAAAGGGTTGTAACGTTAGGTGTAGGGATATGAAATACACGGTTTGTTAGATATAGGCAGTCTTTACTGGTGGCGAGTTAACAATCTTGGTTAATTACATGTACAATATGGCGTTGCTAAGCCAAGACTAGACTCGACTTAAGCTAATAAATGAAAAATAACAAAAACATAAAATAAACATAGAATGAAAAGGGATGGTAGTCTGTATGTTTTTTTCTCTTTTCTTTTTCTATTTTTTTTCTTTTCTTTTTCTTGATTTTTTCAATTTTTTTTTTTTTTTTTTTTTTTTTTTTTTTTTTTTTTTTTGCATACACTCTTACCCTACCATCCAAAATAATACATCATAGGGAATGAATATTCCCCTTACACTTGAATTTTTACATACTTTACAAAAAACTAATCTAATGACTCGAATTAAGAAAATCAAAACACTTGGAGTACTTTTAAGATTAACGTACATATGGGGGTAATATATGATGTTCTTCCCCATTACTCCATGAAATAAGTACTTTACCCAATCGTCCCAATCGTCCCAAAACAATATGTACAAGGATATGACTCGACTTAGCAACCATGTAATCAATTAGATAGTTAACTTAGGGTTTAACAAATAACAATAATGCACTAAAGATGAGTGCATACACGGAAGGCTAAGGCGATTTGGGTGTACATTTAAGTGGGGTGTAACAAATTCTTCCTTTAAGTAAGATGCTTAAAGTTAGAAACGAAAAGATAGGCTCGGAGGGGTGTACTAAGGGTTTCGTGTACTAAAAATGAGTACAACGCTAAGGTGTGTGGGAAAAATTAATTGACTTAACTAGCCAAGTAATATGACTTAAATGGTCAAGTAATTATGATACGGGTTTAACACAAGGGTGATCCTAATGCCTCTTATCATGTAGTAAATCCTACTACACGAATGTAGTCTCACTAGCGGTCTCGGGATGCATCACTAACGCAAGTTCTAGAATCTAAATGCTACCGGTACACTCATAAGCACTAATAGTAAATGCTTTTCCTATCAAATCTAAAGGCGAACCTCACATATTTGGCTGAAATTTTTTTCTGAATGATACGGTTATGTGCTAGTCATACAATCTCCTATCATAGTTTTATTACACATCTACCATCAAACAAACAAACTCAAGCGAAAGTGTATCTGTAAGGTATCATCATTTTACCCTCCCCTTACACTTAAGATGAACATTGTCCCCAATGTTCAAGTAAAGAATGTAAAAGTGAAATAAGTAAAACAAATGAAATCAAATACTCCCCTGATTCGCTCGGTATATATAATAAGGTGGCCAGGTTAAATCTTCCTCCAAGAAAATGAACAATCAAAGCATCCCTTCCAGAAAAATAATCATCTTCTTGTCATACATAACTTGTAAATCCTGAGAAAACAGACAAGGCAACCTCGCATAAAATCGGCGGCAATCTACATATGTTATTAAATCCTAGAAAACAAAATAAGATATAATGCTTGTGGAATGATGTTTGCAGATTTCCTAGAGATTATAAAACTAATGATTCAACAAAAACTTTAAGACTCCGTTAGAAAAACAAAACTGGTAAAATTTCCAGATTCTTACACGTGACGCCGTCAAGAGTAAACTCATGACGCCGTCAGAAGTGACCTGCAGAAATTCTTATGTTAAGTTTCCGGAAAATTTCTGGAAAAACTTGGTTCTACTTCCTGGAAAATCCTGCAAAACATCATTATGACTCGATACAAGCATTTGACTCTAACAAATACGAATATACATGTTCATTTAATACTGTGGAGAATCATGATCGGTTTGTTTCTTAAAAATATATTTGGGGTTTCCCCTTACACTTATCTTTTGCAAAAATACCTTTGGGTGAAGTTAAGACTAGGCTAAACAACAAAGTAAAGTATTTCCACTATTTAGTTTAGAAACAGGATCTACCAACAATAAAAATAAAGCATGCATACGGAAGCAAATAACAAACAAACAAAATAAAATCACACAAAACATGGGTTGCCTCCTAAGAAGCGCTTTTCTTTATTTACGAGTCTTGTAGCTAGACTCAAGGTCATGGGTTACCGTGTATCACTTATGCTCACATAACCAAGCGTGAGCCATCTAATGGTCGCCTCATCTTTCTTATAATCATCTCCTAACTCTAAACATCCGCGATAGTATCTTTTATTCTTTTCATGAGTATATTTAAGCCCTTTTCTCTTATCATTCTCATTTAGCATTTCTATGGGCGGATACCTACTACACTTCTCCATGGAAAAATCCTTGTACCTAGGATGTGTACGGGGCATTTGGTAGACAAAATCTTCATCCCCATCCGAGAATGTAATTAACCATTCCATAAGTTTTTCATCGAGGTTGGTCAACCTTTTGAAAGGTCTTCAAAACACAACTTGGGCCAACTTACTATCAATAAATTCTCCTAGATTCTCCATAACCATAAACTCAACAAGATAAACCAAGCTTCCTACAAACACATGCAATGGAATTGCCCTAGCAATAATATTTTCTCCTTTGTATTCTAACTCATCTACCATGATTTTATTATATTCATTACGCGAGATTATGTTCATTGGGAGAGATGGGTTAAGATAGGCGTTAAAGCTCCTAAATCCGATTTTACAAGGAAATTGCATGTTGAATGAACTATCACTCTCAATCCTTGTTCTAGGGTCGACATACCTAAGAGGGTTTATTTCCTCTTCCATCCTATCCTCATTAATCACATCACCATCATCAAGATCCTCATCGGAGTCAGAATAGTAAAAAGGACTAGCCCTACGGTCATCCTCATGGTAAGACTCCTCTAACTCAGAATTATTTTCAAAGTGGTGGTTAGGCGAAAGGTTAGGTGGGTTCTCATTTTCCACTAAAGGGATTGGGGCGGGCATTTGGAAAATCCTACGACGAAAAACACGAATAACAGGAATCAAACGATCAATGTTATTGTTATCCATCGAGCTAGTTTACAAACAAAGGAAACAAAGAAATAAGATAGACTAAAGAGAACCTAAAAATAAAAATAAAATCTTACTAGAAAGGAATCTAGCAAGTAGACCTAATAAAAAGAGATTCTAACCTAGACAATAACTATTCCCTGGCAACGGCGCCAAAAACTTGATGCGTAGGGATTTGTACCAGGCTTTACCTCTCGAGGGATCTCGAGAAGCTTACAACCCCCACCAGGCAGTGTACCTGATCGATGTAGTATAGTATAATGACAAGTACCGGGGGATTAATCGTTCAGCTAGGAATAGTGTCGCTAGGATTAGAAAACCTAAAGACTAGGTCTAGAGATGAGGGATGATTCTTTTTTGTATTTTTATATTTTTTAGAAAGCAAGTAAAAATCTCGGGTTTGAAGGATTTGGGCGGAATTAGTTGCTAGTCAACTAACCCAATACTAAGATGCAATCAAAATAAAATACTAAAAATGAAAATAAACTAATTTATACTAAAGTTGTGAGCAATATGTGGGAGAAATGTGTTTACTTAGATTTCACTACTCCCTAGATATCTTTTACATGTTAATTACTTGTTATAGTTGCGTGGATGACGGATTGTATTCCTTAATACCATTCATGGGGTGGCGTACTTACTTCCCCAATCCTATGAGTGCCTACTTCACTCCTATGTCGAGCCGGCTAAGAAGCTCCTAACATGGGATCATTAGAATTTACTCATGCATTAAATACAACCAATAAAACCTAGTACACATCGGTTCATGTTTCCTAAGACGTTCAAGCATGTTACCAATTGGAGATCTGCCAGTTTTCTTAAGCCTAACATTGAAATCATTCATCCAATACAACCATAAACAAGTAATCAACACATAATTAACATCTAGGTTTCATTAGATCTAAGCAAACACAAGATAGATCTAGCCTAGCATGTTGAAATTAAGACAAGCATGAGATATAGACAACCAACACATAGACATATTGATTAAATTAAGAGAAGACTTATCTTAATAGCACATGAAAGGGTTCAAGGGCTGAAAACCCATGAAAAAGCTGTAAAATACGTACAAGGTTCGGCCCTAGGGTTTCTCTACACAAGTTCCCCTTAATGAATGAAAATTAGAAAACTATATATAGATTTTAGAAGGTGACGGCGTCAAGAACAAATGTCTGACGCCGTCATCTCGCCGTCAAATAGTTCCTCGGACTGCCTAGATCTGGATCTAACGCCGTAATGTGTACACCTTATGCAGGCCGTCACCATATTAACTCTTGACGCTCTTGTTGTGACACCTTCAGGTTTCTTCTGGGTCGTCATGGATTTTACTCTTGACGCCGTCAGGATTTCCTACTTGACGCCGTCATACACTGTTCCCAGCATGGAAAATTAAGTCTTTGGTGTTTTCTTCACTTTTATGCTCCAAAAACGTCCGAATTGCTTCCTTTTCCAGATTTCACACCCAAAGTACCTAAATTCACAAAAGGAACGATTTAGGGTAATATTTGATCAAATAAATTCAATTCCGGGCTTAAATGACCCCCTAAAAGTGGTTCATTTTTCGCCTCATCAATAGCTGTAATCACGGACCAACCCATCAAGCAGGTTATCTCTAAACCTGATGCATCAGGGCGGCTACAAAAGTGGAGCGTGTTATTGAGTGAGCATAACATCTCCTATAGGCCGCGTACCGCGATCAAGGGACAGATATTGGCTGATTTCATTATCGAGAACGAGATGCTGATACTCCATCACCAACGGTTGACGTACCATTACAAGAACCATGGGTTCTATTTACGGATGGATCCTCGTGCGCAGAAGGATCAAGCGCAAGCCTTATCCTTACCAGCCCAGATGGAACAGAACACACTTACGCACTGCGTTTTGAATTCATAGCCACAAACAATGAGGCGGAATATGAAGCATTATTGGCTAGACTTCGCATAGCAAATCAAATGGGTATACGCAACCTAGAAGCTAATGTAGATTCACGATTAGTAGCTAACCACGTGTTAGGCGAGTATGTGGCCCAAGAGGAACACATGATCCAATACCTCGATAAGGCCAAGTCCTTGATCAAGAATTTTGACAAGTTTTCCATCAAACAAATCCCACGAGGAGAAAATAAAAAAGCAGATGCGCTAAGTAAGATCGCATCCACAAGCTTCGCACACCTGTCAAAACATGTATTGGTGGAAACCTTGAAGAACAAATCCATCTCTGAGATGGAAGTATCCACAGTGATAGAAGAAGAACATCCCACATGGATGACACCCATCATGGATTTTATTAGCAAGGGAACACTCCCCCAGGAACAAAAGGACGCTCGACGGATACGGCGCACAGCGCAGAGATTCGAACTTCGAGATGGTATCCTATATCGGCGTTCATTCCTACAACCATGGCTTAGGTGTGTCGGACCTCTTCAGGCAGACTACGTACTCCGGGAAATCCACGCCGGATCTTGCAGCATGCACTCAGGACCATGGTCTGTTGTAGCGCGTGCCTTGCGATCCGGGTACTATTGGCCTACCATGCACCGCGACGCGCGAGACATGATTAGAAGATGCAACGACTGCCAAGTCCACAGACCCGTTCCGCGTCGACCACAACATGAGTTAACACCCATCACCTCACCATGGCCATTCTATAAATGGGGAATTGACATTGCAGGACCCTTTCCAGTCGCGGCAGGAGTGCTTAAGTTCCTCATTGTCGCCATTGACTACTTCACCAAATGGATCGAGGCAAAAGTAGTAGCGAGTATCACAGGCAACCAGGTCAAACAATTCATTTGGGATAATATTGTATGCCGCTTTGGCCTACCTGGAGAGATTATTTCGGACAACGGAAAACAATTCTGTGATAACCCATTCAAAGACTGGTGCGCGCAGTTAAACATCACACAGCACTTCGCGTCAGTTAAACATCCACAAACAAATGGATTAGTAGAACGCGCGAATCGTAGTCTGGGTGAAGGAATTAAGGCGCACTTAGACAGACATAAAGGAAGATGGGTGGACGAATTATTGCATGTTCTGTGGGCCCACCGCACAGAAATCAAAGTCAGCAACGGCGATACACCTTTTTCTCTTGTCTATGGGACAGAAGCTGTTATACCAGTAGAGATTGGAATGCCAACAATCCGTACATCGGAAGTCAACGTCACAACAAACGATGACGAACGACGCATTGTCTTAGATCTGTTGGAGGAACGGCGCGAAAGGGCAGCTATACGCGAAGCAAAATCTAAATCAAAGATGAAGAAGTATTATGATGCAAGAGTCAGAAACACTTCTTTCAAACCAGGGGACTTTGTATACCGCGCCAATGACGCAAGCCACGCAGAAGACACGGGCAAGCTCGGACCCAAATGGGAAGGACCTTACGAGGTCACAGAGGCATTAGACGACGGTGCGTACAAAGTGCGCGACATGAAAGGCCACGAGCTACCACGCACCTGGAACATTTGCAATCTCAAGAGACGCTACCTTTAGGCTACGGCCCACACACTGACACCTCTGCACTTTAGTAAGCGCTCAATAAATGTCTGTGTATATACTTTTTCTTTTTTTTAGGAAACTGTCTTTACTTCTTTCACTTGCAAAAATTAATAAAACGTTGTGGTTTCTAGCTAACTCCACAACACATTTCAACATTATTGCTTACATCATTTGTTGACATAAATAATGCCTAAAAACATTATTAACATGTTATCAATATCTCTATGTTTTAATTATCACAAAATATAAACTCATAGAACTAAAACTTGTGACATAAACAAGTATTTAGTGATTAATATTTCTCTTTACATCCAAATCACTTAAGGTATGAATAAACAAAGTGTTTAGTGCATTTTATGATCAAAGGGGTATTTAATTAACTAATGCAAAGTTTATTTAATTATATAAACATATTATATATTTTTGAAAAACACTTTTGGTAATTAAGAAAAATGTTTTATTCATACTAAATATATGAATTCAAATTTTTAACCAAAATCAGTTAGTTTTTCACCAAATAAACTTTCCCCACTAAAAGACAAAGAATCTGGCCGTTTCAGCTGGGCGGCCCCCTTAATTATAAAGGGCGGTCCCCTTAATTTTAAGGGGGCCGGCCATGATTTAAGGGGACCGGCCACGCTCCTCTGTCAGATTCTGTTGCCTATAAATACCACATTAAACCTGGATTTTTTCCTCACCTTTTGCACTACTAAACTTTCTGATCTAGATCCAAATCTCCATTCTTTTATCCTTTGATCATAACTGTATAAATTCTTTGTTTCAAAGTGATCTAACCTTCATCCTCTCAAGTTCAAGAGAAGAATACTTCTATCCCTCAAGACAAGAAGTATTACAACTTGTTATGATCTCCACATCCAAGTTGTTGGTGCATCATCAAAGATCTTTTACATTATTCTTTGTGAAGATTGTTGTGAATACTTGATTGTAGTTAGTTGTGTTAGATATAAGTTGTGTGATTAGTTAGTAGCTTCGTGTGAAGAAGATAAGCTAGGTACTAGATTGGTGTGAAGAAGATAGGTGTGGAGTAGTTAGTTGTGAAGTAGATTGATTTGAAGAAGTTGTGTAGAAGTTGTGACTTAGGTGTGACGAAGTTGTGGTGTGTAGATTGGTGTGTAGATTGGTGTGTATATTGGTGTGTACGGTTTTCTCCGCCATAAGGGAGCTTGTTGATATAGTGAAGAAAACTCTCGAGTTAGGTGCTCGGGGAGTGGAGTAGGGCAAGGAAGGTGTCCTTGTAGCCGAACCACTATAAATCTCTTGTCTTGCGGTTCGATCTTTCCATCTCTTACTTATTTCATTACTTATCTTTATAATATATTGTGTAGTATTAATTGTTTATATTGTACAAGACTTGAGATCACATATTATCGAATCTAAGTTTTTAAAAGCTAAGCAAAACTCTAAAACTAATTTTTACAACGAAGTAAAAAGACGTAAAACTATTCAACCCCCCTTCTAGTTTTCCACAATTGGTATCAAGAGCCACGTCTAGCAAGATTTTTAAAATATATTGTATTTTAAAACTTGTAACGATCTATGGAATCTGAAAAATATTTAGAAGGGCAATCTATGCAAAGACCACCACTCTTTGAAAGTGATGGATTTTTATATTGGAAAAATAGATTCGAAACGTATGTGAAATCAAAAGATCTTGATCTTTGGCATATTATTACTTTTGGTGATTTTCCTCCTATTCAATATAATGTTGAAACTAAAATGAATGAAATTGTATCTTTTGAAAAACAAAATGATGATTTGAAAAAGAAATTAGCAAAAAATAATGAGGCTAAAATGGTAATTTATAATGCATTACCACGCAAAGAATATGAAAGAATTTTTATGTGCAAAACCGCCAAAGAAATTTGGGATTCTTTACTAATCACTCACCAAGGTAATAGCCAAGTCAAAGATAATAAAATAGATCTTCTTGTACAACAATATGAACAATTTACGATTCCAGAAGAGGAATCAATTGATAATGCTTTTGCTAAGTTTAACACTATCATCACAAGTTTAAAAGCACTTGATGAGACATTTTCTAGTAAAAATTGTGTTAGGAAATTTCTTAGGGCATTGCATCCAAAATGGCGAGCTAAGGTCACGGCAATCGAAGAGTCAAAGAACTTGATGACGTTATCACTAGATGAACTAATTGGCAACTTGAAGGTTCATGAAGAAATCATAAGAAGAGATTCGGAAACGGTCAAAATCAAGAAAGAACAAACCAAATCCATTGCTCTAAAAGCCAAAAAGGAACCTAGCGATGATGATGATTCAAGTGACGAAAGTGAAGACGAAGAATATGCAATGGCCGTAAGAGAATTCAAGAAGTTCTTCAAGAGACGAGGAAGATTCACTAGATCATCACGAGACGAAAGAAAAGCATTCCAAAGGAATAGAAGTGACAACTACGGGAAGAGAAAATGCTTTAGATGTGGAAGTCCAAATCATCTCATTGGCGAATGTCTAAAGCCACCGGGTTACGAAAGTCAAGGTGCTTTTGTTAGTGGAACATGGAGTGATAGTGACAAAGAAGAAGTTGAAAAGCCAAGAGACGAAAAGTGTTTTATGGCAAAAGAAACCGACGAAATATGTTTAGGAATTGACTTGGAACCTGACGAATGGATCAAAGATAGCGGATGTTCGAGGCACATGACGGGGAATCGCAATCTATTCTCTACATACAAGGCATACAATGGAGGTAACGTTATTTTCGGTAGTGACTTACGTGGAAAAATCATTGGCAAAGGTACGATCTCTCAAGACTCACTTACTAAGTGAAAATGTAGAGCATGTAGATAAATTAACATATAACTTGCTTAGTGTAGGACAAATATGTGATAATAAATGTAGAGTCACATTTACCGAAGATGATAGCGAAATAGTTAAGGATGGAAAAATTATAGGTAGAGGAATTAGAAAAGGTGGCATATATGTTATGAAACTAGGAAACAAACCTGAGGATAGGATATGCCTAACGACCCTAGATGAAAACTCTACACTATGGCATAGGAGATTAGGACATGCTAATATGCAACAAATACAATCTTTGGCCTCTAAGGAATTAGTTAGAAATTTGCCTAATCTAAAATATGACAAGCATTTTTGTGATGCATGTAAAATTGGAAAACAAGCTCATGCTAGTCACAAAGCCAAGAATATAGTATCCACTACTAGATGCCTCGAATTATTACATATGGATCTTTTTGGTCCATCCGCTGTGCGGAGCTATGGAGGAAACAAATATAGCTTAGTGATAGTAGATGACTACTCACGATACACGTGGACTAGGTTTTTAAGTGACAAGACCCAAGCCTTTGAAAAATTCGAAATATTTAGTAGAATGATTCAAAATAAATTAGGATGCTCAATAGTTGCCATTAGGACGGACCATGGTAGGGAATTTGATAACGAAGTACAATTCGGAAAATATTGCGAGTTAAATGGAATATCTCACAATTTCTCCGCTCCTCGTACTCCTCAATCAAATGGCGTAGTAGAAAGAAAAAATAGGTCACTACAAGAAATGAGTAGAACTATGTTAAATGAACAATCCATCCCACAAAAATTTTGGTGTCACGCTGTAGATACATCAACTTACATTTTAAATAGGGTATCAATTAGAAGAATTCTAGGAAAAACTCCTTATGAGTTATTAAGAGGTAGAAAACCAAACTTAAGCTACTTTAAGGTATTTGGAAGTAAATGCTATATTTTAAACACTAAGGACTATCTCACTAAGTTTGATCCAAAATCATATGAAGGAATATTTTTAGGATACTCACAAAATAGCAAAGCATATATAATACTTAACAAACACTCCATGAAAGTAGAGGAATCACTAAATGTAACATTTGATGAAACACCACCACCTCCTAAAACATTACCTTTAGAAGATGATGATTTAATCGAAGATGAAGCTATTGAGGTTAGTAAAACAAAACCCATAGGAAATGATAATGAAGACATTCACTTAGAAAATAACGAAACTGTTAATATTAAAGAATCTAGATCTCATCCATTAGATAATATAATAGGACATCTTAACCAAAGAACCCTTAGGTCACAAGCCCAAGATAAAAATAATTTCTTTTGTTTCCTCTCAGCAATAGAACCTAAGAATATTAGCGAGGCTTTAAAGGATGAAAGTTGGGTTATAGCTATGCAAGAAGAATTAAATCAATTTAAGGCAAATGATGTTTGGGAATTAGTCCCAAATCCAAAGGATATGACCATCATAGGAACCAAATGGGTATATAGGAATAAGTTAGACGAGAATGGAATAGTTACTAGGAATAAAGCTAGGTTAGTTGCCCAAGGTTATAATCAACAAGAAGGAATTGATTATGACGAAACTTATGCCCCCGTAGCTAGACTAGAATCGATTAGGATATTACTTGCCTATGCTTGCGCCCTAGATTTTAAGTTATTCCAAATGGATGTGAAAAGTGCATTCCTTAACGGTTTTATCAATGAGGAGGTATATGTGGCACAACCTCCAGGATTCATTGACTTCGCAAAACCTGATTATGTCTATAAGTTAAAGAAAGCTTTGTATGGACTCAAACAAGCTCCCAAAGCTTGGTATGATCGATTAAAATCTTTTCTTATTAAACATGATTATTCCATGGGAATGGTAGATAACACTCTTTTCACTAAAAGGAAAGACTCAAATCTCATCATTGTCCAAATATATGTTGATGACATTATATTTGGATCGACTTGTCAAGACATGTGTGATGAATTTGCCAAAATCATGCATGATGAGTTTGAGATGAGTATGATGGGTGAACTTAACTTCTTCCTAGGATTACAAATAAAACAATTAGAAGATGGAATATTTTTTAACCAATCTAAGTACATTAAGGAAATGCTTAAGAAGTTTGGCCTAGAAGAATCAAAACCCATGAAAACTCCCATGTCTACGGAGGTAAAGCTCACAAAGGATGATGAATGTGAGTCCGTAGATAACACCAAGTATAGAGGAATGATAGGTAGTTTACTATACTTGACGGCAAGTAGACCCGACATCATGTTTAGTGTCTGCCTTTGTGCCCGTTTTCAAGAGGATCCCAAAACCTCTCACCTAGAAGCGGTTAAGCGTATCTTCCGATACATTAAAGGCACTATACACTTAGGACTATGGTATCCTAAGGAATCCGGCATAGAAACCATTGTCTATGCGGATTCGGATCATGCGGGAGACTATGTAGATAGAAAGAGCACTAGCGGTATTTGCACGTTTATGGGATGTTGTCTAACGTCTTGGTTTTCGAAGAAGCAAACCGCTCTTGCTATTTCTACCACCGAAGCCGAATATGTAAGCGCCGGAAAGGCATGTCAACAAGCACTATGGATGAAACAAGCTCTCATAGACTATGGCATTAGGTTAGAAAATGTCCCCATTATGTGCGATAACAAAGGTGCAATAGATTTAAGTAAAAATCCGGTGCAACACTCTAGGACTAAACACATAGAAATACGTCACCATTTTCTTAGGGATAATGTACAAAAAGGAAATATATCTATAGAAAAGGTTGCATCGGAAGACAACATTGCGGATATATTCACAAAACCCCTTAAGCATGAATTATTCAACCACTTGCGTTTAGGATTAGGAATGATGGAACAAGTTGACTAAATTATATTGAATCATCTCAAATTTATACTTGCATGAAATTTATTTTTCTTCCATTTCATCTCTTTCTGAGTCTAGGAATCTATTTCGCACAAAACTAAAGATTGAGAAAATTTATTTTCCATGCATAAATTTTTTTTAAAACTCAATCAATTTTCTCTAAAAAAAAAAGTTTATTCTCACAATCTAGGAAACCCATGAAAATCATTTTCCTTGCATTGTTGACTAATTCTAAAAACATTGTATTTCAAAATCATGCATAAATTCTCACATAAATTGTCAAGATATATAATCTAATATATGTCTTTGACATTCATAATTGAGCAAAAATTGAATCAAGGAGATTATTTAGATTGTTTCTTAGGATCGTTATTTCTTTTTGCTTCTAGGAGTCGAAACAATCACAACTCCACATTTGTTGCATATAGACACTCACTAGGACAAATTCATTAATAATGATGTCATCTTGATCCATCATTAGTTATTCACTCACTAATTATCCTTTCCTTTAATCTAAGATAGATGCCTTAGGAAGCTTAATTGTGCTTACCTTTATTTGCTTTCTCTTGCTTATTATATGTTGATTATTTGCTCATGTGTTTATGTGTTTTTGCATGCATGCTATATCTTGATTAGATTAGACTCTATATTGCCTAAGAGAATTGAACTTGCTTGAATTCTAATCCAAACACATAACCTTTCTGCAAATTTTCTGCCAAAAACCCAATTCTGGCAACCTGGAAATCACCAGATGGGCGGCCCCCTTAATCATTAAGCGGACCGCCCCCTAATTAAGGGGACCGGCCATCTGATGGTCGGGTTTACAGAATCTTTTCTGCTTTTTAGCCCATTTCAACCTACATTTCCCATTTTTCACCAACACATTTTGTCCTAATCCCCCAAAAAAACCTTATCCATCCTTAAACACACAAATCTTACACTATAAATATCCCCAATCCTCAACACTCTCCATTCATCCCATCATGAACTCTCCAAACAAACCAAAATCAAAAGCCTCAAGGCTATCAAGGATGATGGAAAAACCCGTTTGGCGAAGAAAAAGCCCTCGAAACAAATCCATCATCATAAATGAAGTTGGAAGTCATTCCACACCCCCAACTTCTTACTTCCCAAACTTTGCATCAAACCAACAAGATCATTCATTTGATCCTCTTTACAAACCATACAACATTGGCCAACCATCTTCCTTCAACCCAAACTACACCTCTCAACTTCCAACCACTTATAATGATCCATACAAGTTTGATCAACCATCAAACTACAATTCCAACTACACAAACCCAACTCATCCATACCAAACTTATGATCCCCTCCACATTGCCACGGAAAAACAAAAGTTCCATGATGAAATAAACCAAATCCATGATCTTAGTGATCTCCTTCCTATGCATCTTGCACAACGCAACAAAGGGCAACCTCCATCATCACCCTATGCAAATTGCCTTCCCCACTCTCTCAACTTGGATCAAGTTACAAACCACACTCACTTTTGCCCTTGTTGCATATTCCTTCAAAAACAAATCCTCTACTTGAGTGAAGATATTTCTTGGATTGAATATCTTCTCACTCGTAATCATCCAATACCACCCTTAACACGATACAACATCGTGAGATCCACTTCTTCCGCTCCACACTCCACTCCATATCCCTCTCAATCCAACATCTAAGCTTTATGCTTATGTTTCTCTTCAAGCAAATAAAACAATCAACCATGGGTTGCAAGCAAGTCCAAGTGCTCTCTTAGGCAATATAGGACTATGTCTTTTCTTTTGTGTTATTTTTATCAATATGCTTCAAGTATATTGAATGCTGTAATGCTTATCTTTTTTATAATGCTTGAATGTATCTATGTTTAGTTGCATAATTGTTGCCTTGCATATATGTGTATCTTGCTCTCTTCAAATATTTTTGTAGCAAAGATCTCCATTGCTAGTTCCCTTGGCGCTCTCAAATGAGGGGGAGCATACATCAAGGGGAGCATTCTACCCGTTTAAACTTCCCTCGTGAGGCTTACTCGGCTTAACCTTTTTAATTATACAAAAAGGGGGAGAAGAGAAATGTAAACTCTATAATACTTGTCTAAAAACAAGTTTTAGATATATTGAGTTTAAGGTTTTGTAATAATCAAAAAGGGGGAGATTGTTGACAGAAATAATGCCTAAAAACATTATTAACATGTTATCAATATCTCTATGTTTTAATTATCACAAAATATAAACTCATAGAACTAAAACTTGTGACATAAACAAGTATTTAGTGATTAATATTTCTCTTTACATCCAAATCACTTAAGGTATGAATAAACAAAGTGTTTAGTGCATTTTATGATCAAAGGGGTATTTAATTAACTAATGCAAAGTTTATTTAATTATATAAACATATTATATATTTTCTAAAAACACTTTTGGTAATTAAGAAAAATGTTTTATTCATACTAAATATATGAATTCAAATTTTTAACCAAAATCAGTTAGTTTTTCACCAAATAAACTTTCCCCACTAAAAGACAAAGAATCTGGCCGTTTCAGTTGGGCGGCCCCCTTAATTATAAAGGGCGGTCCCCTTAATTTTAAGGGGGCCGGCCATGATTTAAGGGGACCGGCCACGCTCCTCTGTCAGATTCTGTTGCCTATAAATACCACATTAAACCTGGATTTTTTCCTCACCTTTTGCACTACTAAACTTTCTGATCTAGATCCAAATCTCCATTCTTTTATCCTTTGATCATAAGTGTATAAATTCTTTGTTTCAAAGTGA
Organism: Artemisia argyi; assembly: GCA_030686995.1. Taxonomy (NCBI): domain Eukaryota; kingdom Viridiplantae; phylum Streptophyta; class Magnoliopsida; order Asterales; family Asteraceae; genus Artemisia; species Artemisia argyi. The sequence continues at coordinate 119,772,057 of CM060686.1, forward strand.
TCTAACCTTCATCCTCTCAAGTGCAAGAGAAGAATACTTCTATCCCTCAAGACAAGAAGTATTACAACTTGTTGTGATCTCCACATCTAAGTTGTTGGTGCATCATCAAAGATCTTTTACATTATTCTTTGTGAAGATTGTTGTGAATACTTGATTGTAGTTAGTTGTGTTAGATATAAGTTGTGTGATTAGTTAGTAGCTTCGTGTGAAGAAGATAAGCTAGGTACTAGATTGGTGTAAAGAAGATAGGTGTGGAGTAGTTAGTTGTGAAGTAGATTGATTTGAAGAAGTTGTGTAGAAGTTGTGACTTAGGTGTGACGAAGTTGTGGTGTGTAGATTGGTGTGTAGATTGTTGTGTAGATTGGTGTGTATATTGGTGTGTACGGTTATCTCCGCCATAAGGGAGGTTGTTGATATAGTGAAGAAAACTCTCGAGTTAGGTGCTCGGGGAGTGGAGTAGGGCAAGGAAGGTGTCCTTGTAGCCAAACCACTATAAATCTCTTGTCTCGCGGTTCGATCTTTCCATCTCTTACTTATTTCATTACTTATCTTTATAATATATTGTGTAGTATTAATTGTTTATATTGTACAAGACTTGAGATCACATATTATCGAATCTAAGTTTTTAAAAGCTAAGCAAAACTCTAAAACTAATTTTTATAACGAAGTAAAAAGACGTAAAACTATTCAACCCCCCTTCTAGTTTTCTACATCATTCATTTATGTTCCAATTCTGTTTATATTATTGCCTACATGCGTGCATGCACATATTAAGACCACACGAGGGCAGACAGGATGAGTAAACCTACTAAAATACTCGTTGAGTAAGAGGGTTGCAAACCCATCAACATCGGATCACGTATCCCTGTTAAACACCTTACTATCAAGACGTTGGAGTAAGTTAATAGTACATCCCACGACGGATGCACCTAAACGCACACTGTGCGCATTTAACAAAACATGGATTCAAGACAATTGACTCCTAATTAGTGGAATTCGTAGTATGCTGCATACCACCACATGGATTCAAAACAATTGACTCCTAAGTTCGTACACAAACCCACTAACTTCATACAAGACTATGACTTTAGTACGTATCCCACAACGAATGCGCAACAACAAGTTGAGACGAACTAAGAAACCCAGACACTTGGTCCCTAAAAATGATAAATGTAGCACGCTGCACACATACTTGCGAGTTTGTCAAGGCTATGGACCACTTATTCATTAAGTTACGGACTTAACACATAAGCTATGGGCTCAATGCAAGATATAATATGCACATTGTAACTCTTGGAAAATCTAAGTACAAAACGATATACGTGCAAAAATCCCATACTTCCATTTAAACAAAAACCACGAGTTTTTTACAAAGCTACAACTACGAGGCATACATATCTATACACTATGGCAACGCTGGGGGGAACGCTCCGGCTCAGCAGAACTCTCAGCCTCTTGGAGTTTCTTCAAAAGCAGCGCATCTTTGGGTGACACGGTCGCCACACTGACTGCAATCCCATCTGACCGAGGAATATGCGCAACACCCACTCCGCAGAGAGTGGCCTTTCCTTTGAGACCTTTTTTCCTGGCCGCCCTCTCTGCGTGACGCTCCAAAACCTCCTTCTCAATAGCGAAGGGGTTAAGAATATCACGCGGCCGCGCGAACACCGGAACTTGCAACTGAGCCTCATCAGGCTTCAAATAGAAATCAGATTCAGTCTCTGCGTTCTCCAAGACATGCCTCCCCAGAGTTAATCCCGCCATTATTACGGAAATGGGACAATCTTGGTCGCGCTCCAGCTGCGCAATGTGCTGAAGCTCGAAGAGCCTCATTCCCTCCATCGCCTTCACAAGTTCCTCAAAGGCACCAGCATTGTAGTCAGGAACATCAGCGAGGGAAACGGTCAGTAGTTGACCCTCAGCAAGCTCTTCCACAGCCTGCGCCTTGCCACGAGCAACGGCGCACTCCACTACCTTACCAAAGGCACCCACGACCTCTGGGGATTCCAACGTGCCCATGGCAGCCAGGCGCAAGCCATGGCTGATCAGCCACCAACAACGAGTGCATTTATATATATATATATATATATATATATATATATATATATATATATATATATATATATATATATATATATATATATATATATATATATATATATAAGAATCAAAGGATAGTGTACGACAAGTACCTGCGCTCTGCAATCATGGACATAAGATGAGGATACAACTCCTCATCATACTCTATGCTCAACCTGTGCAGCTTTTCCTCCTGCGCCTCCACAGAGCTCTCCACCTTCTTACCAAAGACAACAAGCTGGCTGCATAGCTCCGTCTTCTTCTCTTCAAGGTACTTAACCCCCCAGGCGAGGTCAGCCTTGTACTGCTGCGACTCTCCACGCTCGCGCTGCAGCTCAGCCATCACAGTCAACTTCTCCTCGGTAGACTTCTTGGCGCGCTCATCGGCAGCCAACACCTCTGCCTGCGCCTCAGCCAACTGCGCCCTGAGCTGGGCAATCTGCTCATCCTTCTGAGCAAGGCTGCCTCCCTCCACAACAGCCCGCGCCTTTATCTGAGTGACCAACTCAGCTTGGCGAGCAGCAACACCAACTAGCTCCTCTATCAACTCATGCGCAGACATCTGCGCCGCTGCCTTCAAAGGCTCTTCCACATTAGCAATCTGTGGTGATGCGGCACGATCAGCAAACACCGCATCATCATCCGCAACATGGTCACTATAAAACAAAGAGAATAAATTTAGTACGCGGATACGGCAAATAGAGAAGAAGATAGTTGTAGAAACTTACACAAGAGGTGGAGACTTGGCCAGATTCTTCTCCGCGCCAGAAACGGACATATCATCCGGCGTGGCAGACTCTTCATCAGCAATCAGATGGCGCCTCCTCTTGGAGGTACCATTACCATAACCACCAGAAGACGCTTCCTTGCGCTTCCCTCTCTGAACCTCCGCAACAGGTTCCAGGATCTCCACGCTGTTGAATGATTCAACATGCGTTTCCTCCTCCACGAGAGACTGCTCCCCATTAGGCGGAACACTCTGCACCGGCAAAACAAGTGCCGCTGCGGGGGGAGAATCTTCACGCGCAACGGGCCCAAACACCGTTAGGTGCCCCTCAGTGGCCTGTAAGATGGGCTGCTCACCTTCCCTCAGAGGACGCACCCCTACTGTCACGCGCTTGGGCTCCTTCAACTTTACAACAGTGAACAGATCCATCTCTGCGACAGACAAAAGACAAATAACAAGAACAACTTAGTTATTCAAGCAAAATAAACAAACACTTACATTATAGAGGCAAAGGCAAGAAAGGATGAGCACCCACCCTGGCTGTTCTCATCAATGAAGGCTGGAACCTCGTTCGCACCATCAAAATAGTTGCGACTCAGTCCCATATGCACCAAAAACTCCTCAGGATAGGAGTTAATGGGAATGCGGTTACTATCAATTATATCCGCATCCGCGGCGCTGTACGAACCAGGGATAGGACGCTCATCCCTCGGTAGTGACCCTTGAGTATAGAACTCAAAGCGCGATGGAAATACAACATCATCCACCCAGAAAAAGTACTCTCTCCAATGCCTTAAGGAATCTACTTTATCGGTATAGCATTGAAGGCGCCCTGCGCGCTTTGCAAAAGAAACCCACCCGTGCGACCACATTGTGTGGTAAAACGCACGAAATAGGTCGACTGTCGGATTGATGGCAAGTAACCGACAGTTTATTTCAAAATTAGATATCTTCGCCGCACCTATACAGTGCAGCTGTGAGATATGGAGTTGGTAGTAATTGAGCACGTTGCTAAAAAATACAGATATTGGAACGCGATAATTCGCGTAATCAAAAAAGCGTGTATATAAACCTATCTTCCCATCGGGGAAATCGGCAATACACGCGTCCACATCTGGTGCTTCAGGATGGATGTCGAGAGGAATAAAGTAGTCAGACGAAAACTGACGTACGTCATCCTCATCCATCCTAGAGCGGAACTCGTGTAACTGAGCAACCATTTTCAAGCTATAAACAAGGTGTACTAAATTGCGCACGCGCAGTTACCTAGTAGAACAGAAGATCGAAGAAAGAAAAGCTTTGAAAGGTTTGAAAATGGCGGAAATGTTTTTACTATGAGATCCACAGTGAAAGGAGGCGGTCATTTTTATAAGCACCCAAAAAACCCTAAAAGGGACGCCACGTGGATCCCACTAACAAAACGTGTGGCTGGGAGGCGAAAGGTACAACACTTTTTCCCTTTTCTCAAGGCACACGTGGACACTCTCCCCATTTTTCGAAGCACTCATTATGATATTTTGGGACTTGATACATTGTTCCCATTTTTGGGCGGGAAGTATTTGATTTTTTCCCGCCACGCTTACCGCTAGTCTCACTAGTCTAGTATCCGCGGCTACGAGCCGCGCACACTAGACTGGGGGGACATGATGACGTATAGTCTATAGTTGGGCCACGAGCCCAAATTATAGACATTACTAAGCCCAAACCCACCACGAGTGGGTTATCATGACAAATGACTTGGGCCATAATACCAATGGCTTGGACTCACGAAGCCCAAAGCCCAACCAAAATACCCGGTTATAGGATAAGGATCTTCTATTTACGGAATAGATATCCTTACCCCGGATAAGCACCACGTGTGCGAAGAGTAAGGAGCAAGAAACCTACACGGTCTCTGCGCCCCTATATATAGAATAATATATTCTCATTAAAGGTACGATTCACACAATCCCTAACTCTTCAACTAAACCCTAAACCGATTACTTACTCTCACACCGGAGTCTAATCGTGGGAGACAATCCCACGATAAGCCTAACGGTGTTGTTTACTTTCTTAGTGCGCAGGTTTCACAAGCACTAAAGTTCTAATTGGTACGAGAGCAGGAGTCCAAACAAGGTAAGCCCATCTTTTGTATCAACATATAGATTTCATTATATTGTTGTAGATTTGTCCAATGACGCCGAAACCAAAAGATGAAATACTGCTCTGAGTTTGATATTCATTTTTGTAATCTTAATAGCATGTAGTGTGAACTGTTAATACTGAAATACATATTCGAAAAAGTTATTGGTTCCAATTTTATTTTATTTTGCAGTTGTGCTAACATTTGTACTAGGTATTTTGTCCAGGATCATTACCAAATTGGATGGCTTTTCAACTGATATATATGATACTAAAAGGTGCTAATTGTAAAAATAGATATTTACATATCATAACCAAAAACAATGAATCGAACGGCTCATATTTCATCATCTCACACGGATTGCCACCGTGTCACTCCCACCAAAAACCACACCAAAATTTTCAGATATCACAAAAACCATTTTAAACTTTTCACATTTTACCGCCAAAATTCCCCCCCCCCCCCCCCCCAATAACCCTTTATATAAACCCAAAGAAACCATCAATCACAAAACACACGCATTTCACACACACTAAAAAAAACATACACACAGTCAATCAAATGGCACGTACCAAGCAAACAGCTCGCAAATCCACCGGCGGAAAAGCCCCACGCAAACAGCTTGCAACAAAAGCCGCTCGAAAATCCGCTCCAGCAACCGGAGGCGTTAAGAAGCCACACAGGTTCAGGCCAGGAACTGTCGCGTTGCGAGAGATTCGAAAGTATCAAAAGAGCACCGAGATTTTGATAAGGAAGCTGCCGTTTCAGAGACTAGTGAGGGAAATCGCGCAGGATTTTAAGACGGATTTGAGGTTTCAGAGCTCTGCGGTGGCTGCGTTGCAGGAGGCGAGTGAGGCGTATTTGGTTGGGTTGTTTGAGGATACTAATTTGTGTGCGATTCATGCTAAGAGAGTTACGATTATGCCCAAGGATATGCAGTTGGCTAGGAGGATTAGGGGAGATAGGGCTTAGAGTTACATGATTTGTAATGGTAGTGTTTGGATATGGACTGATTCATGTTTATGTTATGATCTTATTTTATTGAATGAAAACTAGGAATTTAATGCTGATTATTATCTCAAGTTTAACTTTTAATGATACATTATCTGTGTTATGTTGAGATGATTTTTAGTGTTTGGTTACATTTATAGTTGCATAATCTAGGAGAAATTAAACGCTTCTTAAGCTTCACTTAATCAGTTTTCCCATTAATCATATTTGGTAGCAGCAATGATAGTTATATTTGTAAGGAACAGGCTATAAAAAAAGAAAGGAAATGGGTACCAAGATGGAAGTGTTTGGTCTCAAGTTTTAAGTAGTTCGGGCAGTGTTATAGTGAGGTGCTTGTAATTACCCATAAGGAGAACAAATATATTTTTTTTGGAGCTGGTTGATGATATTGGTTAAAAAAAGTGAAAGGGGTCTTAATTTTATATGTCAGCAGAGTGTAAGATCATTGATGATGTTTCTCGCCAAGCAAGACTATTAAGGAGATCAAACTTAGTAGTATCAAGTATGGTGTCACATGACCTAAGGATGTTTGAATTAATGCTATTATGTAGTCAGCTTAAGCTTTAATTACAGCTCAACCTCTGTACTTATCTATTTGTAGTTGTGCTAATTTGGTCTTGGAATGAAGAAAGTGTATTTTCGTAAGGGTAAAAAACTAGCAAGGTTGTGGATCATGGGTTAGAGGAAGTACCACTTAGTAGGAGTGTTATCGGTTCGGGTTAAGTCAGGTTTCGAGTTTTTAAAAATGACTCGCAACCTGACCCGATAAGAAATCGGGTGTTTATCGGGTTATCGGGTTACGAGGTAAATCCAACTCTACTGTACATGTACATGTAGCACATCTCTATTGACTATGCTCACGGTTAATTACCAAAAGACACACTACCATTTGTTAACAACCAAAGCAAACCATACCAAATTACGTCTCGTGTTTGTTTGCTTAGATTCTTTGTACTATAGTATGACGTATTGATATATTTAGGATAAGATCTTCATTTTTTTACACTTCAACTTTATGATGTACAAACTTTGAACATCTTCCTTTAGACTTCAACTTTATAACAAAAATTAGTCACTGTTGCATATTTGCAAAGAATATGGGTTACATGTAGATCTAAAAATATATTTGATAACTTACAATTTGTAAATCGAAAGAATGCAAATAAAAATGATCTTTATAAGTCAAAAAAAAATTTCCTAAGATTTTTAAGATAAAACAGTTTCAATGACTTTGTGAAAACAAAACGAATCAGCATTTATCTAAATACGAAGCTCACAAAGGGGATTCTTTCACACTGTTATGTGTAAGTTAATGCTATTTTTCCAACGAAATTGAAATGGATATGATGAGGAACATGTTATGTGTTGGTAAGTGGTATTGGGCTTTTAAAAATATTAGGAGAAAAAATAAATAATGATTTTCAGGTCTTATCGGGTTGACCCGATAACTCAATAGCATTAATTATCTAACATTAATCCGACCCGATAACACTATCGGGTTATCGGGTTCGGGTCAAAACAACCCGACAAATTTTTTTACCCGACCCGATAAGCCTTATTGGGTCAAGTCGGCTGAAAAAGAAAGAAAAAAAGGGCTTCCGTCCTCTTTTTCCCGCTTTCACCTTCGATTGCGAAGGGCTTTTTTTTCCGGTTTGTTCCACCCTCAGCTAGGAGTTATCTGCCTCACCGATCAAACAGATGGGAAAACGAGTCGGGTCAACCCGACCCTACTGACACCCCACCACTGAGTTAGGCTCGCGTAATTTCATCTGTGGGGAGAAGTTGAATCTTGAATCGGTATTGTAGCTCAGAGGTTCAGACAAAACTAAAACGCTGTTGAAGGCAGGCCAATCCTCATGAACAGATCGAGCCACGGGCCAAGAGGTCCTAACACAGTAGAAACTCTATAAATAAATACACATGGGACCACCTAAATTTATTAATTAATCGATATAATACCTATAAATAAATGACTCGAGACCTGCAAAAATATTAATTCAGAGAGTTTATGAATTAATCGAGTATTAATTTATTGAGTTTCTACTATATAAGGAGAAACTTATCATGTTTGAAGTTTTGCAGTTAGGTTCTTTGGTACTTGGGGATAGCTATTTGTTGGTCCCAATCTAAAGACAGGTGTTGATATGCGCGTTTCTTACTAAAGTAATGGTAAAGATTTAAGTATTTGTTTAGTAGTAAAGAAGCTTTTTGCAACCGGAAGCACGGTATATATGTTGGTGATTTTAGTGTCATCAAGTATTGTAGGTAATTGCGATTTACTAGAGGCCAAAGGATTTATATTAAGCTTGAATACGGGTGTACGAAGTACGGAGTGCACACTCGTTTGAGCTAATATGATTCCAATTACTACAAAATGCGGGGGTAAGACGGCAACACCCCTGATTAGGGGCCCATAAACGAATTGCACGTGAATGCTGGAGCGGGCCTTGAGACTCATTGTAGCCAAAAAATGACGGCGCCGCCAACTACACCACACCAGTGCCATATGCGCCTCGCGACCATCATAATGGCAGTTTTTGTGTTTTTCTTTTGATTTATACTTGTGTTTGTGTGTTCATCGTTGTGTCTTTTGTGTGTGTTTTAGTGTATGCACAGTCGAAAGAAGAAGAACTCGATCAGGGAAGAAAATGTATCCTTTTTTTCTTTGTTATGTTTATAAATTGAGTAAGTTTGAATAACACTTAATTATGTGACACATAACTCTGTTCAAAAAGAAAATTTAACACATAACCTGCTTGTAAAAGAAACTGAAACATAAAAATTAACAAAATGAATATTTTGTGTCTTTCTCATATTTTTTTTAGTAGACACGTCTCTAGTTTTGTAAAAGCCACATATTAAGAAGTAACATGTCTTTCTCTATATATAAACACATTTCTGTAAAAAAAAATTCATTCACACCCATCATCGTGTTGGCTGGAAAACACAATTTCTATGCCTCATATTCCTTCTTCCGGATAAATCTGTTGGTATATGCTCTCATCATTTCAAGAAGACACACTCAATCAGCTTGCTTCTTGCTGGAAACTATTACCTGATAGAGAAATGCACCTATCGTCATCTGCTTTAACAAAAACAACCCCTTCATCTTCTTCGTTGATGGTTTAATTCTGGCAGTCTTGGAGACTATTGAAATTGAGAGTGAAATGAGAATGAGATATTATTGAAGTAGAACTTGTGATCAAATGACCACATACAAAGTATTTATACAGAGTAGTTTTGGTGCCAAAGTTGGTTATTCAAGCAACCAAACTTTGACCCGCTTTGACCAAACAGCAATACTACTAATAAGCTAACACTACATATTACAAGCTACATATTATACATTACAAGCTAATCTACTGTACATAAACTACTGTATTGAGCTACTACATCCTGCTGCAAGTCTTTAGACACTTTGTGTGATGAAGATAGCTTGTGGACATGGTTGTGACGACTGAGCTGACCATATGTACTGAGCTGATCTCAAGCCCTCTCATATTCCTGTTGATTCTACTGTCAAGCTAAATGATTAAGATGATGACCCACTACCAGATGCTCCACTCTACAGGCCTTTAGTTGGGAAGCTTCTCTACCTAACCATTACTAGACCAGACCTTTCCTATGCTGCACACTGTCTTAGCTAGTTCAGTCATGCTCCAAGAACCCCACATTTTAATGCACTTATCAAAGTCTTAAGGTACATCAAACTGTGTCCCGGTCAATGTCTACATTTCCCAACCAACTCTCCATTAAAGCTTAAAGTATACTGTGATAGTGATTAGGCAAGTTGGCCAGTCACTAGAAGGTCTGTCACTAATTTCTGTGTTGGGTCACTGAATTCCCCAATCCTCCTCTAACAAGGATTTGAACATAAAATAACCTAAGTGCCGTAAACACAAACAAGTCACTGAGTGAATAGTATCTCAGTGAGTCATCTTCAAGATGCTTAGAGCGAATCTACTAAGAAAGATTCACCATTCAGTGAGGCAGAACTCATTGAGTGCTATCTAAGCTAAGAAGAAGGTGATGGGTTCAGTGAGGATGACAATAACTCACTGAACCCCCAAGACTCCTCAACAACGATTAAGGTACTGAAGACTGATGACTTGAAGACTGAAGAATTGGCGGGACTGGGCGGGAAAGTTTGAACTGGTTCACTAAAGTGCTTTATCACTTTAAGGTCAAAGTTTCCCCAAATGGTTAATTCTAGTCTGTCTTCAGAAAGCACCTTTTGGACTTAACCCAAAGAAGGTTCCTTTGCCAGAGAATAAAATCTATCAAGATTTTATTAAGGAAGGCTTATGTCCATTGTGTATTATAGTTGTTTATACTTGTGTATAAATAGGTAACATAAGTGAGGAGTAAAAGTTGACAAGTTTGTGCAATTAATGCTAAGCATTCACAAACCACTTTTACTCCTCCAAAGAACAACACAGTCCCTGAGATAGCTCAGTGAGACCTTTAGTTGTTACTCAAACTTTGTTTGAGTTTAGTGAGGAGTACATACCATACTTGTCGTTTCAATCCCAAGTGTTATTCTGCAAACACTTGGGTATAATTCTTTGATTAACTTCTAATAAGATTAAATGTTGAAAATTACTCTTTTCTCTTTACGTTTATCTTTGTTGTTAATCTTTTATACATCTGTGTTAAAAGCCATATACCTTGGTTAGTTTAACTCTCTAGTTATTATTAACCAAGTAAAAGGGACCAACAAGTGATATCAGAGCCAGGTTTGTAAAACTTTTCTTAATCTGTTTTCAAAACTAAAAGAGTGCTCAAAAGTTTTTTAAATCAAGATCCCACCATGGCTGATTCAGATGTTCCCGAACTTGTCGACAAAAAGGGTGGAAGTTATTCAGCAACTGCCCCTCGACTTGAAGTTGGAAAATTTAATAAGTGGAAGAAGCGCATGCTCTGCTACTTGACTGGGATGGAACCATATTACATTAAGCTAATTAATGTAGTCCATATGTCCCAACAACTGCTCAAGGTTTAGTCAAACCTGAAGCTCAGTGGACCCCAGATGAAAGGAGGGTGGTCAATTAGGACCAGCGCATGAAAAGCATCATTATATCATGTCTTCCTGACGATATAATGGAATCAGTGATTAACTATCCTACTGCCAAGCAGACCTGGACTGACCTGGTTCATAGCTATGAAGGGCCTTCTGATACCAAAGAGAATAGAATCATGGACCTGAAGCTTGAATACAATACCTTCAGGGCCAAAGATTCTGAAAGTCTCTCAGAGACTTATACTCGGTATAAGACCCTCCTGAATGAGCTGACCAATGATGGTGTAATTCTGTCAAAGCATGAAATCAATGTTGGCTTTGTCAACAGTCTCCCTGAGAAGTGGTTAAACTTCTCTCAGGGGTTGAGAAATGCTAACCATATCCAGAACCTTGAGCTCCCTGCAATATATGGGAAGTTTGTCTATGAAGACAACTTAATAACCAGGAGATATCCTGGTAAAGCTCAAGAGACCAAAAAGGCCTTGACAATTTCACCTATATCAACTGCTTTCTACTCCAATGGTGTTGTGCAGGATTTCCAAGATGAGTATGATGATGAGGTTGGTCAAAGAACCAGTGAGGAGTACCTAAATGATTTACAAATTGAATTTCATGAAAGGGCACTCCTTGCAAACTCAAGAAGGTTCTTTAAAAGAAACAAAAAAAAATTAACTCAAAAGCAAATGACAACTCTGAGTGTTTTAAATATGGTAAAAAGGGTCATTTTGCAAAAGATTGTTTCTCAAAAACAACCTCTGAACCATCTTACAAATTTTCAGGAAACAACTCTTTTTCAGGAACTAGCAAGTTTCAACCTAAGATGCTTCAATCTAGTCAGTCTTTTCAAAATAAAATTGAAAAAACTCCTCAAATAGATTTTGAAGCCAAATACAGGAAGGCTAAGGCCAAACTTGCTCTTCTTTAGTCTCCTTCCACAGTCAGTCAGTTACCTCAGGCTCCAAAACCTTCTCAGGCAAAGAACAAGGGGCTTGTAGCTGAAACATTTGACTGGGATGAGATTGAAGTGTCCTCTGCTGATGATGAAGAAGTTCACATCAGTGCCCTGATGGCTCTCTCAGAGGATAACAAGCTTGCTGTTGGAAAAGGTCATGCCAGAAATGGTGAATGGGTCAACATCACAATGAGAAAGGTAAACATTTTACTTTCTATGGATGATGATGCTGATTGGAAATCTTACTTAGATTATATTAATGTTGATCTTAAGTATGTTGAAGAGGAAAGACTTAATTTGTTTTCTAAATTTAACAAACTGAGTTTTGAATTAAATCAATGTAGAGATGAACTACTTGCTTTAAAACAAGCTAAGCTTGAAAGTGTAACACTTAAAATTCAAAATTCTGAACTTGTAAAACAAAATCAAACTCTTCAGGAAGAACTTAAGAAAGAAAAGGCTGTTATTTGGAAATGGACTCAGAAAAACCCCAAACTTTATGAAACACTGAGTCTCACACCCAGCACCAAAAAGGCTGCTATGGGTAAAGATCAACTCACTGAAGAGTCTGGAGAGAGTAGCCATTCAACAACTTTTCTGTCAGCCAACATACTCTCTAGCAAAGAACTTGCTCCTAAACCCAGTGATTGGATTGAAAGAATCAATCCTGACAGTAAGCTGCCAAACTTTAACACTGGAAGAATTCTAGAGCCTGAAAGTCAGGCTATTAAGGATTTGCTAGGAGTCACTGATGAACCCAGTCATACTGAGTCCATCACTGAGTCTAAGGGGTTGTTTCTTTTTTTTTTTTCCTGTTTAGATATAGAATCTGTTTAGATTAATAAAATTAATTGGAGTAAGGATGATATAGATAGATTCGTGTTTCTTTTCCATCCTAAATGAAAAATCTTGAAAAAAAGAAATGACCTATTCACCCTTTTAATTAAACTGAATATGCAAACTCTAAAACCAATAACATACAAAACCAAATAATCAAACACGAAAGTTTACTCAAATCAGATCCCAAAATCCCATATTACAACCAAATAGTTGGAAAAAATACCTAAAAAAAAGTATCAAAAATTGGAACCATCCTAAATTTTACAACCATCTTCAAGAAGTACAAATAAACCACAGATCCCATTCTTGTCATATATTATGTTTACACCACCATCTTCAAGAAGCAAATTAAAAGTAATAAAACCCTAATTTATTGAGATTTAAAGGTGAAAAAACCCGAATTTATGTCATGGGATATCAAAGACGGTGCGGAGAAGATCACGTAGTGGAGGTGAAGGTCAAGTGAGGTAGTAGGTTGGAGGTTACAGTGGAGTTGAGGGGCTGCCATGGAGGAGGTAGGTGGGGAAGAAAGAAGAAAAAATGTGGAAATGAAAAAAAGATGATAAAAGAAAAAAACAAGTGGGGGTAGTATAGTCTATGTTGTGTCCTAAATGCAAGCAACCTCATTTTTTGCACCCATTTGTAACCAGGATTTCTCTTTCTAAAAAGTTAAAAAGAAACATACAAAAATCCTAAATGGATTGTGTCCTGTCTTTAATGGCCCATTAAGCTAAAAAGAAACAGCCCCTAAGTCAGATCCACAATCACCACTCCCTCCACTGAAACAACTTCAGGGAGCAGCACCTAATTCAGACCTTGCACCACCAGTTTATCAACCTCACTCTCCTAAGGAGAAAACAAATCCAGGAATAACCATCTTGAAGAGACCTACCTCTGTACCTCCTGAAAACCACACACCTTCAGTATCTACTGAAGTGAAACCTGATAACACTGATTCAAAAGTTGATCAGCTAACTGAACTTGTCAGGATGCTAAGTGAAAAAATTGAGTCCACTGAAAAACCCTCTGGCTCAAAGTCAAAACAACCATCAGTATCCTCAAGTTCCTCCAAACCTAAAACCACATCCAGACCTTCAGTAAGATGTGAGCTGTGCAATTATCCAAATCATACCACTGATAAATGCTACAGAGTCCTGTTCTGCATGATATGCAATCAAGAGGACCATAGAACTTGTGATCAAATCTCTCACACTGCTTCTCTAAAAGCACAAGGCTATCAGTACGCCTCATCTTCCAAACAGAAACTGAAGGCTAAGCCTTTCTTGCCATGTCCCAACCGAGATTTCAACGATCATCTTCCTGATGATTGTATGATGAAAACTTGCTATGACATCTGTGGAGATCCCTCCCATGAAACCAAGGGGCATGACAAAATCATTCAGTCCAGAAGAAAAACCCTTACAAACACTTCTCAGTCTACTGAGTCATCAACTACCACAAAATGTAAAACATGTGGTAGCTCAGTACACTCAACTTTAGACCATGATTCATTAGCTAAATTCAAAAAGTCCTTGAGGACTAAGCCCACTAGGAGGTGGGGTAACAAGAAAAACTAACCCAGATTACTATTTGTGCAGAAACACATCAGGGATCCTACTTGGCACCTCAAAAGTGGATGCTCAAGGAGTATGACTGGTGTGAAGAGTTACCTGCACAAATATGTGGAAGAACCAGGACCCAAAGTAGTATTTGGTGATAACTCATCAGCTCCTACTGAAGGTTATGGTTCATTAAACTGCAATGGTATAGTTTTTACAAGAATAGCTTATGTCAATGGTCTCAAGTATAATCTGATACGTGTGAGTCAACTATGTGATGCAAAATACATAGTTCAGTTTGATGACAAGAGAGGGACCATCTTTAATGCCAATAAGGAAGTTGTGTTGATTGCCCCTAGGAAGGATGACGTTTATGTCCTAGACATGTCATCCCTTACTCAAAATGGGACTTGTCTATTCTCAAAGGCAAATGAGACAATCAACTGGCTCTGGCATAAGAGACTCTCTCATCTCAATTTCAAGAGCATCAACAACCTGGCCAAACATAACAAAGTTCTTGGCCTTCCAACCCTGGTGTATACCAAAGACAAGCCTTGTTCTGCTTGTGAAAAAGGAAAACACCATAGGGCATCCTTCAAAACCAAACAATCATTCTCAATCAAAAGCTGCCTGCATCTTCTCCATATGGACTTGTTTGGACCTGTCAGTCTGGTGAGTGCTTATTCACTCACCTTTTCTGAGCCATAAAAGGACCAAATAAACCAAAAACTAACCAAAATTGCCAAAGAATGTATGTTTTTGTGTTTGTGAATGTGCAGGAACGGATATTTAAGAAAAGGACGAAAAATCACAAGAAAATGACAAAACGAGCACGAGATTTGGAAAAGTGTCAATAGCCGGAGCCGGTGAAGCTAGTGGTCATAATCAAAGCTCATAAAATCCCAAAGAGTCCTTAAAGTTTCAAAGAAGTACAATTTAACCCTTGAAGATAAAGTTTGAAGAAAGTACACATTTGGTCCTTCGACTTCCAAGATTGTCAAAAGTGGTCCCTTGAAGAATATTATTGAAGATATGACATTAATGGCCCTTCAAGAATTATGGAAGAAATATGGGCCCTTGGATTATATTTTGGCAGCTATGGTCCTTGTGATTTCAGGATTTACCATCATGGTCCTTGTGATTATTTACACTACAAAATCCTACACTTATAACTAAAATCTGCCAAATTCACTTAACCCAAAATCCAAAATAAACAAACACAAACCCTTAACCCTTGGCCCATAACAATTCAAGCCCAACACTCCCTCAATTAAATAACCTGGTACCCATTAACCCATACCCACCAGTTAAAATAAAAATAATGCGCCTAGCACTGTTTATCTCTTTCACCCTGGTTTACCCTGCTCCCATCACTTTTACCCAAGATGCTAGTACGAGGTTTCATCCTTCTAGAAACCATCTGACACGTTGTTAGATGTTGTCATAATCCCTCCACCTTGGCACCATGAAGACCCCTGATTGGATGAAGTAATGAGGAAGTGAGATAAGGATCAATCATTTGGCTAAGAATGAGATGGATGTCGACATTTTATGAATGAATGGCTGAGAATACACTTCTGGACCCTTCCTAAACCCTAGGCTCCTCACCTTGAGCTCACCTGTATAAACCCCCCCTATATACGTTTTTAGTGTGTAGTTTTTAATATAATGTTATGCTGTCAATTTTATTTCATAATGTGT
Source organism: Artemisia argyi (assembly GCA_030686995.1). Lineage (NCBI taxonomy): Eukaryota > Viridiplantae > Streptophyta > Magnoliopsida > Asterales > Asteraceae > Artemisia > Artemisia argyi. The sequence goes on from CM060686.1 coordinate 119,788,068, forward strand.
TCTTAGCTTAAATTTTATGTAATCTCAGTTTTCTTAATAAAATTCTTAGTTTAATGTTTTAAGTTATTTAATAAATTTTCGTTTTAGCTCAAACCTTGTCATTCTAGTTTACTTCTTGTTTCAATAATCTTATTTAATCAGTTTACAATTGTAGAAATGCAATTCTTTTTGTTTATTTAACTTTTATTAAAAAAATAAAAACAAAAAAAAATAAGAAAATGTTTAAAAAATCCAAAAATATGTTCTATTTTCCTTAAATCCAGCTTACATCTAAGCTTTTTCAGTAGATAACAAGCCCATCTTAGCTTTAAGAGCTTCTGTGAGCTTGTTTGGTAGATTAAAACAGTCAAAAGCTCAAAGATCCACACTGGTCAACAAAAGTCAACAAAGGGTGTTCATAATAGAATATGGGTAAATTTGGTAGTCCAAGTGGAGATTTGGAAGCCATTGGCCTACCTAAAGGTAGGCAAGCTTAGTGAACCCCCTCTATTTGAGCTGAGGGGATTTGATTTGTAAGTTATCATCTTATTTCTTGTCCTTTTAGTGTATTCTTAGAGTTAAGTAGTTATAATCTGTTAATTTAATATAGATTGCTGCTTTTGTGATCATTATTAGTAGATATAGCTTATTTGGTATCATTGGTATGCTATTATGTGTGGTTGAGTACTCATGTGATTTTACTGCCTTATGATAGAGTAATCTGCTAATATGAGTTATTGATGTTAGTTGGTTAATTTTCTTGTTCTATTAGCTTAAATACTGATTATCCAATCCATTTCAACTTAAAAATTACTAGGGTTAGTTTATAAAATTCATACTTGTAGTGTTAATATAGGTTTAAGGGACTGTTTGGATTTGTGTGGTCTGTGATGTTTTTGTTGTAGATTTGTTGAGTTATTGGCACCAGTAGGTTAAGTTAGGTTAGGTTCAGTTAATTTAGCAATAAAATTGGTAACTATAATACAAAAAGTCAAAATTGCTTAATAACTTTATTGCTACCTACATAAACTTGTTATCTGTCCTTATGAGCTTGTGCAATTGTTGCATTTTATGTTTGAGGTTGTGATTTAAGTGGTTAAATAAGTTCAATATACACTTAGGGATAGAATTAAGCTGCCAAAATTCACATTAGTCAAACCTTAGGTGTAATATAAAAGTCAACTGTCTGCAGCCTACTTGTTTTTCACTGCTAATCTCAGGCCAATTAAGGGTTCAATTGGTGGTTTGAACTTAGGGCTTTTAGGTTTTTTGTGTTCTCTGCTGGGTGTACTTGCTTTTGCCCCCTTAATCTCCCACTAATCAGCTTATTAGACTACTTATTTTAGAGCTTACAGTGGGACCTGAACTGCTTGTATCTGTCTCATATATGCAATCTGCCATATGTACTTATAGGGTTATAGATTGTGTTTATCTGTGTTATATAAGTTGTTTTATGCTTATTAATGCTGCTTAAACCTTCTGTGAACATTTTATGCTTAATGGTACTGTTTGCTTATTAATAAGCACTTATTTGGAGTGCTTTTTGTGTCCAATTAGCTTATTTGAGCCAGTGACCTGCCCATTTCATTTTTCCTATGTCTTAATTATTAAATTAGATTTTTCTGAATTTTTTCATATTTTTCTGAGCTTATTTGATATTTTTAATAATTAAAATTAGATTTTTAGCCTTTTTAATTAATTTTTAATTACTTTTAGTTCCTAAAAATTACATAAAAATACAAAAAAAAAATTAGTTCTCTGTTTCAAAATTAATTTTAAGTAATTTTAGATTTTTCCAAACTTAATTTGCATTTTTCAAGTCATTTTTCTTATTTATTTACTTTTTAAATAAAAAAAATACAAAAATATAAATAAATTCATCGAAAATAAACAAAAAGTCAAAAAAATATTTTTCTTTTTCTGGAAATTCATTTTATTAGTTTAAGATTTTTAGAAAGTTGTTTCACGTTTGTAGGATCATTTTTCAATAAAAGTTACGTTTTAAATATACGCGTTTGCATTCCCGTTTTTACGTTTTTAACTTTAGTGCATCCTTAGCTTGTACCCCTTGCATAATTCGTGTTTGTTTATCATAATTTGATCACTATTTTCACTCTTTTCACTTCTCAATTCACGATTTACACGAATCGATATTCTTGATTCCATTCACCTTCACTTGGAAACGACTCGGGTGATCCGTATTTCTTGCGGATCATTTCGATACTATACTACTATATTATATATAAGTTGATTTTGACGACAATCAATTTTTGGTGCCGCTTCCGGGGAAGGTCGAAGTGAGTTTTTGAATATTGTTTTGAAGAATCGTGTTTTGTTAAGCCTTCCTCTATTTTGTATATATATTTCCTAAAGTGTTTACAAAAATACCAAAAAAATAATAAAGTTACTGCCTCGACTCTCCCGTGGAAGGGAGGGCGTTGTAAACCAAATAAGTCTCGCAATATAAAAAAAACGTGAAATTAGTTGTTTATCGGATTACTTCAATTACTACAACCGATTAAGCGGGAAATTAGTTGTTTATCGGATTACTTCAATTACTTCAATTACTACAACCGATTACTACAACTGAAGAGAGAAACACTCTTCTTTCCCGTCCCGTCGCGCGTGGTTTTGAAAGAAACGGTTTTCGATTAACGTTACGTTTTAATAAAAAGAAAAACAAAAGAAATAAAAAGTTTTTTGTAACAAAAAAAAAACAAAAAAAAACAAAAAGATTTTCTTTTCTCTTTTCTTTTTCATTTTCTTTTTGAATTTGCTTGTGGTGTATGCACACCCGTTCTACTTCTGAGAATCTTACTTCTCCGCTCTCAAACCCCGAGCGGGTTTTACGACATACTAGTCGGGTTCATTTCCTTGACGACGAGGAGATGAACCAAAACGAACAACACAACGGACCCCCGCCGATGGGTGGTCCGCAGCACAATGTTATCCCGCCGATGGGACAACAACCGGTTTTTGATCCACGTCCGATGGAAGAACAACTCCAATCACCATTCAATGGTGTGAGGAGAGCTATTGTGATTCCGGACATCAATGCCAACTTTGAAATCAATCACGGATTACTCAATTTAATCACGGGTATATCCTTTCATGGGTTTGATAACGAAGACCCCTATGCTCACATCAGAAATTTCACCGACATCGCTGAGACCATTAGAATGAACCAAGTTCCTCACGATGTGGTGAAATTGAAGTTATTTCCTTTCTCCTTAAAAGGGGCAGCCCAGACTTGGCTGGAAAAGGAACCGCCCAATTCGATTCACACTTGGAATGATCTTGCTTCCAAGTTTGTGAATTATTTCTGTCCTCCCTCTAAAACTTCTAATCTACGTTCCCAAATCTTTTGGTTCCAACAAGCTTTTGATGAGTCGTTTAGTGAAGCTTGGGACCGATTCAAAGATTTGATGGAAAAATGTCCGAACCATGGGTTCACACCCCTTCAGCAGATTGACACTTTCTATAATGGGTTAAGTCATGTTGACCAAGACTCACTCAACTCTGCTGCGGGTGGGAACTTGTTGGCTAGAAATACGAATGATGCTTTCATGATAATTGAGAATAAGGCTCGTGTGAGAATGTCTAGAAATAAACCTCAAGTGTCTAATTTTGGTAAAAATAATGATGAAGTGATGAGTATGCTAGTGGCTCTAACTAAGAAAGTTGATGCAATGTCTATTGAAAAACCAAATCATCAAGTCAATGTTGTAAATCAAGGTTGTGTTACTTGTGGTGGTCCACATCCGTATAACGAGTGTCCGTTAACCGGAGCTTATGCTCAAGAGAACGTGTATGCTGCAAACATGGGTGGCAACGGTTACCCACCTCTTCAAGGAGATCGAAATCTTCTCAGCTACCGTTCAAGCCATTATCTTGGACCACCCGGTTTTCAAAATCAGAGTCATAATAACAATGTGCAAAACCGTACACATCAAGTAAATCAAAATCAAAATCGACCAAATCAAGGTTTTCAAAACCAAGGTGTTAACCACAATCGGAATTTTCAGGGAAATCAAAACCAAGCCCCGCCTCAAGGGAACAATTTTCAAAATAATGGGAATTTTCAGAATAACAATCATGGAAACTTTAATCATGGAAATCAGAATAATGGCAATTTTCAAAACCGTGGGCAAAATTTCAATAATCAAAATCAAGCTGTTATTCCAAATCCGTCGCCCACGGATGAGTTGATTAAGCAATTTCTTCAAAACCAACAAGCTTTTATGACAACACAAGAGGAAACAACAAGGTTATTAGCTACTTAAATCAATGATCTTAACAAGCGTTTAAATGATCGACCCTCGGGCTCTGGAACTTTGCCTAGCAACACGATCGCTAACCCGAGGGGCGATGCTAAAGCGATCACGACAAGGAGTGGTGTTTCTTATGATGGACCGACGGCTCCGACTACCTCTTCTTCTCTACCTCCCAAGGTAGTCGCCCGTGAACCCGAGGCGACAACGGATACGGAAATTCCTATTAATAATGGAAGGACCAAAGACATCCACCCTCCGGTGGTCCTGACGTCTAAAGGAAAGGAAAAAGTTGTTTATGAAACTGAAAAAGATATTCCCGTTAAAACAAAGTTGCCTTATCCGTCACGTTTAAACGAACAAAAGCACCGCGAGAAAGGTAAAAACCAAGTGGAAAAGTTTTATCAGATTTTTCAAGAATTACACTTTGATATAAGTCTCGCGGATGCTATACTTTTGATGCCAAAATTTTCTTCGATGCTAAAAGGTCTTTTGAATAATAAGGAAAAGCTTTTTGAAATGTCAAGAACTCAAATGAATGAGAATTGCTCAGCGGTTCTTCTTAAAAAGCTACCCGAAAAGCTTGAAGACCCTGGCAAGTTTCTTATACCGTGCAATTTTCCGGGTATGGTTCAATGCTTCGCCTTGGCCGATCTTGGTGCTAGCATTAACCTAATGCCATTGTCGATTTGGAAAAAGTTGTCTCTTCCTAACTTGACACCGACGCTTATGACCCTCGAGCTTGCCGACCGATCTACGTCTCGTCCAATTGGCATAGCTGAGGATATTTTTGTCAATGTTGGGAAATTCCATTTCCCTGCAGATTTTGTGGTTGTTGATTTCGATGCCGATCCACGGGTTCCTCTCATTCTCGGGAGAGGATTTCTACGGACCGGCCGTGCCTTAATTGATGTATACGACGAGGAGATTACCTTACGTGTTGGAAATGAAGCTGGCACTTTTAACCTTGATCAAACCGCGAGATACTCTTCCGACTACGATGTTGCTTCCGTCAATTAAATCGATGTTATTGACGAAGTCTTCGGAGATGAAGTAGAGACTCACTACTAATTGCTTAATTGTTTTGATGAACTTATACATGTCTTATTCATACTATATGTTAGCAGTGGGTTGTGAACACACAAGTTGCAAGTCTCTTATGGCGGGATTTGCAACTGAGTGGATTCACAATGCCTTTGCTATGTGAACATTCTTTATAGGCTTTTCAACTATTTTAAGACAAACTCTATGAACTCACCAACCATTGTGTTGACACTTTAGCATGTTTATCTCAGGTTAGTAAGGCGATAGCTAGTGCGTGGAACTTAGAGTCAAGCTGCATATTCTGAAGACTTACGCTTTTTATCATTTACCATTCAAAACACTTTGTATACATTTATGAATCATACTTTGGAATCTCATGTTTGTAACTTTGAATTCATTAATCGAATGGTAACTTTTCAAAACGTCTCATTTAGAGTTCGTTTTCTATAACTTGTACTTTGTATTATGAAGTAGCACCCTCAGTGACACAGTCTTCCGCTACGGTATTTTGTGGGTGTTACAGATTGGTACCAGAGCCTTGGTTATAGAGAACTAGGTTGCATTTAGTGCCTAGACTATAACTGCTATATACGTTGAGACCTTCCTCTTTATTTGCCTTACACACAATACATACACATATGCTTTTTGGTTAGAGGTTTGCTTAGTTCCACGCTGTTAGATGATGTGACTTTAGTATTATAAGGAGCCCCAGAGATTAGTTGAGTCATTAAAAACATGGAGCTCAGTAATAACTAATTATTTAACTTGATCTTGTGACTGTTCTTGTTTGATGAGACACAAGATTTGAGTTAAATAATATTATTGCTTAGCTTTAGGGATTTGATGACTTGATTATCTTACTATCGGCCTCAGAAGGCGGATTTTGTGTCGGAAATTCTTAAGTAGGATGTTTTAGAATCTCCTTATTTAAATGGATTGGGACGCCTCTTCATTTAAATAAAGAAATTGTAAATCACCGAACCATAAGTTTATGAGACCTTACTTACATAAATTTGGACGCTTCTTTATGTAAGTAATGTGTTATAAATAAGTGGGCTTAATTGTAGCCGATACAACTCCTTAACCAGAACCTTAGACGAATCAGAGTAAACACCACTATATTAGAGATCCCAAATTTTTTTAGACACACCATAAGTAGTTAACATCAACTGAACTTCGGGACGAAGCTCTCCTTAAGGGGTAGAGACTGTAACAATTCGCATTTTCAGGTTAACTTTTATTCCCGAAAATTTCACTATTCACTTTTTACTATTCACATCCAAAATTTTTATTTCATATTCTCGTAAGTTAAACTATTTTAATGATAATCCGAGAATTTCACACTTGTCGGATCATTTCTGCAAAAATCACGAAGCCGTGTCCGAGATTTACTTTTAGGTTTAAACGTCATTCCAGCATCCCGATATGTCCATAAAACATTATAAACAATAGAAATATGATTTTCTCTCATTTTAGGACAATTCCAAAAGTTTTGGAATTTTACGTTTTCCAGTTCAGCGTTTTACGCAAATTACGCATTTTAGTCCCGCGTTTCCAGTTTTAGCAGCGTTTAAGCAACCCGATAGAACTTGTCACTCATTAAATAGGCTAAGATAGGTTATATTAATAAGTTCTAACATATTTATAAATTTCATATTTTTAGGATACCCGATTTTAAGTTTCATGACTTAACGACTTACCGTTAGCGATTACCGGGACCAAAACTCACTCCGTAACTTAGATAAGACCATGACTACTCATCTAGTCACCCCTTATCCCATATTAACGTGTATCACAAGCCTTGTTGGCTTGTGATAAGTCTTGAGGACTTTAGGTAGCAAACATGTGTAAAACTTCCTAAGTAAGCCGCCTAAATATCCTAAAAACTAACCTCCTTAAGGCACCTTCCTAGGCACCTTCCTAACCTCCTCATTCATGCTATAAATAGCCAACTAGAAACACTTTGATCTTCATCTTTTCATCACCATAAACGCCACACCCTTTAATCCTAGCACCATGATCCTTTGATCTTCAATATACAAGTTACACTACAAAGTTCAAGGTCTTAGTATTCTCTACCTAGTTCTTAAGTTTGTTTGGTGATTCCATGGTTGAATTAGGAGCTACACAAGGTTACTAGGGCTGAAGTTAAATGGTTTTCACAAGGGTTATATCAAGGCTAGCAAGGGTTACAAGAGTTATGGTGAAGGGTTTACAAGCTTAGGTTTAGTGTCCTAGTTCTATACTTGACTTCCTTTCTTTAGAAAGCCAAAAGTTGTAAGCAAACCCTAACATACTCCTTGCTCAAATATCATTTTTCATGCTTATTATGTTTCTTTCATGCTATATATGGTCTTTGTATTGTGTTCATGATGTATAAAAACTAGTAAAACAAGTTATGTATATATATGTTACCTTATGATATTTAAACAAGTAAACTAGTGACTTTTATGGAGAACCACGACCAAAATAGTATAAATATGATATTTTACATTTACTTACTGTTAAAGAGGACTTAACAAGGAAAACATAGCAATTTGAATCACCTAAAACGAGTACACGAGTCAAAAGTTATGGCCATAAGAAGTTAGCGACACCAAAACGCCGAAACTGCCTATAACCTACTGTTTTACATTCTGCCAATTTGAAAGTCATCCTTCTGGTCCGATTCATCAAAAAGTTAAAACACGAAAGTTGTCCGGAACGACGTTTTCGTTCAGGAACAAAGAAGCTCGAGCCCTGAAAATGCTTTCCGAGTGATAATTTCTTCAAATTCTTAACTGCCCATTTTTAGACCAAAGTTACTATATAATGATTATAATTAGATGAGACCAAGAGGTCTAATGACCTAAAGCCAAGACCACAACCATGGCTAAAGCCAAGGTTGAGTCTCAAGACCATGGTAACAATGACCAAGGTCACGGCAAAGCCACGGCTAAAGACCATGTAACTTTTAAAGATCAAAACTTATATATGTTATCAAATACTACAATAGTAGGGAGCCTCATGTGAGGAGTTCATTAAGTAAGCCGTCGAGATGAGTTGTGGATTTACAAATTAAAGTGTCCTGGCTCCTCGAACGTTTACTCCATGACTTCTGAATTATGTCGGCCCGAACGGTAGTAAGAGATATACAACCTATACATATTTCATAAACCATTTATATTCAACGACTTACACTATATACTAAGTACTACATCATGAACTATATGCAAGACATATATAGGCAATTCTTCGTATTCTTAGATGTTACTCCAAACCTAAGTCGCAACGTTCTATTATAGGCTGCTCTTAGAGACTTTCGCGATTCGACTACCACTTTCATTTCTCATTACATAAGCTTAAGGTGAGTCATAGCCCCTACTCTTTTCATACTTGTTTTAACTCTTTGGGGGAGATACATGCACAACTACTTGCTTACTTGTACAAATACTCAAAACATTTATACTTGATTGTTTTATACTTGATTGTCTTATACTTGATTGCATTATACTTGATTTCATACATACATGATTGTCTTTTATCTTTGAGAAGTGGCTCCCAGTAATCTTTTATCTTTGGGAAGTGGCTCCCAGTTTTCTTTGGGAAGTGGCTCCCAGTTGTCTTTGGGAATTGGCTCCCAAGTGAGGTCTTCGGAGATGAAGTAGAGACTCACTACTAATTGCTTAATTGTTTTGATGAACTTATACATGTCTTATTCTTACTATATGTTAGCAGTGGGTTGTGAACACACAGGTTGCAAGTCTCTTATGGCGGGATTTGCAACTGAGTGGATTCACAATGCCTTTGCTATGTGAACATTCTTTATAGGCTTTTCAACTGTTTTAAGACAAACTCTATGAACTCACCAACCATTGTGTTGACACTTTAGCATGTTTATCTCAGGTTAGTAAGGCGATAGCTAGTGCGTGGAACTTAGAGTCAAGCTGCATATTCTGAAGACTTACGCTTTTTATCATTTACCATTCAAAACACTTTGTATACATTTATGTATCATACTTTGGAATCTCATGTTTGTAACTTTGAATTCATTAATCGAATGGTAACTTTTCAAAACGTCTCATTTAGAGTTCGTTTTCTATAACTTGTACTTTGTATTATGAAGTAGCACCCTCAGTGACACAGTCTTCCACTGCGGTATTCTTCGAGTGGCAATCCCACTCCTTCTTTTGAACCGATCGTCTCCGATTCTTCCCCTTCCCTCACTCCGTTTGAGGGAAGTGATCTCGCTTGGGAAGAAATCAAAGCTTGTCTTGCAAATGATTCAGTTTCGCCGGAAATTGATAATTCTAATTTTGATCCGGAGGGGGACATTTTATTGATTGAAAAACTTTTAAATGAAAACCCGATTGTTTCTTCCCCTCCGATGGACCTAAAAATGGCAGACATAAAAGAAGTAAAGCCGTCTATTGAGAATCCTCCGGAGCTCGAGCTCAAGGATTTACCTCCTCATCTCGAATACGCATACTTGGAAATCAATAATAAATTGGCCGTCATAATATCAAAAGGCCTTAAAGATGAGGAGAAGACACGACTCTTAGATGTGCTTCGGAAGCATAAAAGTGCTATTGCTTGGCAAATCTCCGACATTAAGGGAATCGACCCTCGATTTTGCACTCATAAGATTCTACTTAACGATAATCACAAAGCTTCCGTCCAACAACAACGACGGGTTAACCCACAAATCCACGAAGTGATCAAAAAGGAAGTTATTAAACTTCTTGACGCTGGAATGATTTATCCGATCTCGGATAGTTCATGGGTTAGCCCGATTCATTGTGTTCCAAAGAAGGGCGGAATCACTGTTGTGAAAAACGAAGATAATGAGCTTATACCGACTAGAATTGTGACCGGATGGAGAGTTTGTATCGACTACCGCAAGTTGAATGATGCAACACGTAAAGACCATTTCCCACTCCCTTTTATGGACCAAATGCTTGAACGGTTAGCGGGAAATGAGTTCTATTGCTTTCTAGATGGCTTTTCTGGGTACTTTCAAATCCCCATTGATCCCCATGATCAAGAAAAGACCACTTTTACTTGCCCGTATGGAACGTTTGCCTATCGTAGAATGCCCTTTGGCCTATGTAATGCTCCAGGCACGTTTCAACGGTGTATGATGGCCATTTTCTCGGATATGATTGAAAAAACCATGGAAGTGTTCATGGACGACTTCTCCGTCTACGGAAATTCTTTCAACTCTTGCCTCTCCCATTTAGAGAATATGCTGATACGGTGTGAAAACACCAACTTGGTTCTAAATTGGGAGAAGAGCCACTTCATGATTAAAGAGGGCATAGTCCTCGGCCATAAAATCTCCAGATCTGGGATTGAGGTAGATCGTGCAAAAGTCGATGTTATTGCTAAGCTACCTCATCCGACTACCGTCAAAGGAATCCGAAGTTTCCTTAGTCATGCTGGCTTTTACCGACGTTTTATACAAGACTTCTCCAAAATTGCCCGGCCTCTGACCCACCTTTTAGAAAAGGATGCTCCGTTTAACTTCACAAATGAATGCGTCGATGCATTTAATATTTTAAAGAGGAAGTTAACGGAGGCACCAATCTTAGTTGCCCCCGATCGGAACTTACCATTTGAGCTAATGTGTGATGCAAGTGATTATGCCATTGGTGCAGTTCTGGGGCAACGTAAGAATAAGTATTTTCAACCGATACACTATGCAAGTAAGACCATGAATGACGCCCAACATCACTACACAACTACCTAAAAGGAAATGTTAGCGGTTGTCTATGCCTTTGAGAAATTTAGGTCCTATTTGCTCCTTAAGAAATGCATAGTGTATACGGACCACTCAGCCCTAAATTACTTAATGGCAAAGCAAGATGCTAAGCCACGTTTAATGCGGTGGGTTCTTTTGCTCCAAGAATTTAATGTCGAAATACGAGACATGAAAGGAGCTGAGAATCTTGCTGCTGATCACCTTTCACGACTTGAGAACCCCCATCAAAGTGCTCTTGAGAAAAAGGAAATTAACGATGCATTTCCTCTCGAGACACTTGGGAGTGTGACTAAAATTGACCAAAGTACCCCATGGTTCGCCGATTTTGCAAATTACCATGCGGGGAATTTCATAAGGAAAGGGTTGTCGTCTCAACAAAAGAAGAAATTCTTTAAAGATGTCCAACATTATTTTTGGGACGACCTCTATTTGTTCAAAGTCTGTGCGGATCAAGTGATTCGGCGGTGTGTTCATGGTACATAAGCCGTTGAAATTCTTATGGCATGCCATAGTGGACCCACGGGGGCACATCATGGTGCCAACTTCACCGCAAAGAAAGTGTTCGATTCCGGCTTCTATTGGCCGACGATTTATCGGGATGCCCATGAATTGGTGAAATCATGCGATTCTTGCCAACGTCAAGGGAAAATTTCTCAAAAAGATGAAATGCCACAAATTGCTATTCAAGTTTGTGAAATTTTTGACGTTTGGGGCATCGATTTCATGGGACCATTCCCGTCATCAAGAGGAAATAAGTATATTCTCGTGGCCGTCGATTATTTGTCCAAATGGGTTGAAGCGAAGGCGCTCCCCACCAATGACGCCCGAGTAGTTGTGAAATTCTTGAAAAGTCTCTTTGCCCGATTTGGTGCACCTCGAGCCATCATAAGTGATCGGGGACGGACCCATTTTTGCAATGACCAATTCGCTAAAGTTATGCTTAAATATGGTGTCACACATCGTCTTTCCACGGCTTATCATCCACAAACGAGTGGTCAAGTGGAGGTGTCCAATCGTGGCTTAAAAAGGATATTAGAAAGGACCGTAGGAGAGCACCGTGCCTCATGGGCCGATAAGCTAGACGATGCTTTATGGGCTTTCCGGACCGCTTACAAAACACCCATTGGGTGCACTCCATATAAGCTGGTTTACGGGAAGGCTTGTCATTTTCCCCTTGAACTTGAGCACAAGGCCTACTGGGCCTTAAAACATGCCAATTTTGACTTAAAAACCGCGGGTGATCACCGAAAAGTTCAATTGAATGAATTAGTCGAACTTCGTGATCAAGCTTACGAGAATTCTTTGATTTATAAAGAGAAAACAAAAAGACTTCATGATGCCAAGATCAAAGACCGCATTTTCAACGTTGGTGATCAAGTGCTTCTTTTTAACTCTCGTTTGAAGATTTTCTCGGGTAAGCTTAAAACCCGTTGGTCTGGACCATTCACCATAACACAAGTATTCCCTTATGGTACCATTGAGTTGGCTCAACCCGATGGTCCCAACTTTAAGGTTGGTCACCGTTTGAAACACTATTTCAGAGGGGATGTACCAACCATGGTAGTCCCGGATCTCCAAACTTTCCCCAAGGATGATTGAATTCGGGGATCGAGTCAAGCTACGTGACTTGGTAATCAAAAACAAAGCGCTTTGTGGGAGGCAACCCATGCTTATCCAATTTCATCTTCTTATTTTTCTTATTTCTAATAAATAACGTGAGGAGGGGGTACCTCTTCCAATCTTGTGTTTTGTGGTTGTTTGTGTATGATTGTCCAGGATTGTCCCCGATTTATGATGACTCTCGTGCTCGTGGTTTTGTCTTTCTCTCCACTCGAGTCTCATTCATCGATGCTTTTGGAAATCCTATATCCGTAAATCTTATCGACTAACGTTTTCTTTGGCATAATTAATAAACGGCCCTAGAATTGTGTTAGGATTACCTTTACCCATAAAACATTGAGGACAATGTTCAATTCTAGTCCGGGGGAGGGTGAATCTTCGATTCGATTTGACCTTGCATTTTTCACCATGTCGTGTATTCTTGCAACTCCGTTTTTCCACCAAAAATGAAAAAAATTGAAAAAATCGAAAATTTCAAAAATTTTGAAGAAAAATCAATGAAAAAGTCATGAAAAAGCACAAAAAAAATGAGAAAAAGTTGAAAAAGTTGTGCAAAAATATAATAAAAGTTTGAATAAGTGATTTGACACCTTGTTGACTTTCTTGCTGGCGAGAGTAGGAATAAATATTTTGACTTGACCGGGCGTGTTGAGCCCTAGCTTGTTCCCTTAACCGATGATAATCATAAAAGTTTGTGCTAGCCTTGTACACAAGGAGCTACTCTTTTGTTGGCTCCCGTACTTGACTTTATACATGCACAGCTTGAAAAGCTTTTGCTAGTCACTTACACTAGGAGCTACAAAACGCGAATTCTTTCCAAGAGTTTGCAAGTTCCCGTATTTGACTTTATATATGCGTGGCTGATTATCGGCTAAGCATCTGCTAATCTCATTATTTGAGGTTTTAAATTTGCAGAGAACGAGAAATGATAGAGTTTATTTAGAAGTTTGATGCTAAACGTGGAGTAGTGGTTCTCTTTAGAGCTCATGAGAGGTACTTATGGCTTTTTACTCCCATCAGATACGTCACCCATATATAATAGATGTTCTAGGTTAATTAGTGGTATTTTGGTTTGAATAATATTTAGTTCTTTGTTTTCTTAAGAGAATTTTTGCTTTAGAAGTTGGGTACATATCAAGGAGCATAAAAAATAAGAGCGAAAAGTGAAAAAATCAAAAGTCAAAAATTGATTATCTATGTGGTTTTGGAGCTACCCGATAAGCGTCCATTGATGTTATGAGAAAAGTCAAGAAAGAAAAAAAAGTGAAAAGTATGAAAAATATGAGAAAAAGAAAAAGTGAAAAAAAAAAAAAAAAAAAAAAAAAAAAAAAAAAAAAATGAAAGTTGAAAGTTGAAAGTTATGTTGAATAAGAGTTTGGATGTAAATAAGTTGTTGGCGCGTGAGGTGCATGTGAATGATTATAAATTGGACACATTAGGTGCACGTGTAGTACTCCGCAACTTATATTTATGATATTGTATGTACCAAAAATTCCTGGATGTGGACCGAATTTCTATTGCAGTGGTTCTTAAGAGAAAATGGATAACTACTTATCATTTAAACTTAGGTGTCACTATCGGACTAAAAATTATTGAAACGAGAAAATATGAAGCGATTCGTTTCTCAACAAAAGTAAAATATTAAGATACAAAAACTTAGGACATGGGAGTAAGAAGTTTCCACAAGTAACATTTATGAGTAGTGTTAGCATCTAACTTGTAGATAAGCTGTGATCTCGTTTTTACGCTTAGTTTGGGAGCTCGTGAAAAATCAAGGATGACGATTTTTATCTGTATGGTCACTTCTCCTTGAGGGGTGTTTCTACTCGTAGACCCTAAAAATTATTGCAAAAATAATGAAAGTTCAACAAACCGTCACAAGTATGAAGTGTGAAAAGTCCAAAAATAGTAATGAAAGTAGAATAAAGGAAAATATTTGGAAAACGGAGCGTTTGCGGGAATAAATGATTTTATAACTTCTTTTGAACCTCCTTGCTACTTTACAAAGTTAGTAGAAAGAGTTATGAAATTATTTATCTCGGGAGTGTGAATTGATCACATTGCGTGAGGGCACGGCAATACTTTAGTCCGGGGGATTTTGGTGAGTGCTTATTCACTCACCTTTTCTGAGCCATAAAAGGACCAAATAAACCAAAAACTAACCAAAATTGCCAAAGAATGTACGTTTTTGTATTTGTGAATGTGCAGGAACGGATATTTAAGAAAAGGACGAAAAATCACAAAAAAATGACAAAACGAGCACGAGATTTGGAAAAGTGTCAATAGCCGGAGCCGGGGAAGCTAGTGCTCATAATCAAAGCTCATAAAATCCCAAAGAGTCCTTAAAGTTTCAAAGAAGTACAATTTAACCCTTGAAGATAAAGTTTGAAGAAAGTACACATTTGGTCCTTCGACTTCCAAGATTGTCAAAAGTGGTCCCTTGAAGAATATTATTGAAGATATGACATTAATGGCCCTTCAAGAATTATGGAAAAATCAATATGGGCCCTTGGATTATATTTTGGCAGTTATGGTCCTTGTGATTATTTACACTACAAAATCCTACACTTATAACTAAAATATGCCAAATTCACTTAACCCAAAGTCCAAAATAAACAAACACAAACCCTTAACCCTTGGCCCATAACAATTCAAGTCCAACACTCCCTCAATTAAATAACCCGGTACCCATTAACCCATACCCACCAGTTAAAATAAAAATAATGCGCCTAGCACTGTTTATCTCTTTCACCCTGGTTTACCCTGCTCCCCTCACTTTCACCCAAGATGCTAGTACGAGGTTTCATCCTTCTAGAAACCATCTAACACGTTGTCAGATGTTGTCATAATCCCTCCACCGTGGTACCATGAAGACCCCTGATTGGATGAAGTAATGAGGAAGTGAGATAAGGATCAATCATTTGGCTAAGAATGAGATGGATGTCGACATTTTATGAATGAATGGCTGAGAATACACTTCTGGATCCTTCCTAAACCCTAGGCTCCTCACCTTGAGCTCACCTATATAAACCCCCCCTGTATACGTTTTTAGTGTGTAATTTTTACTATAATGTTATGCTGTTAATTTTATTTCATAATGTATTCTTAGCTTAAATTTTATGTAATCTCAGTTTTCTTAATAAAATTCTTAGTTTAATGTTTTAATTTCCTGTTTTAAGTTATTTAATAAATTTTCGTCTTAGCTCAAACCTTGTCATTCTAGTTTACTTCTTGTTTGAATAATCTTATTTAATCAGTTTACAATTGTAGAAATGCAATTCTTTTTGTTTATTTAACTTTTATAAAAAAAATAAAAACACAAAAAAAAATGTGTAAAAAATCCAAAAGTATGTTCTGTTTTTCTTAAATCCAGCTTACATCTAAGCTTTTTCAATAGATAACAAGCCCATCTTGGCTTAAGAGCTTCTGTGAGCTTGTTTGGTAGATTAAAACAGTCAAAAGCTCAAAGATCCACACTGGTCAACAAAAGTCAACAAAGGGTGTTAATAATAGAATATGGGTAAATTTGGTAGTCCAAGTGGAGATTTGGAAGCCATTGGCCTACCTAAAGGTAGGAAAGCTTGGTGAACCCCCTCTGTTTGAGCTGAGGGGATTTGATTTGTAAGTTATCATCTTATTTCTTGTCCTTTTAGTGTATTCTTAGAGTTAAGTAGTTATAATCTGTTAATTTAATATAGATTGCTGCTTTTGTGATCATTATTAGTAGATATAGCTTATTTGGTATCATTGGTATGCTATTATGTGTGGTTGAGTACTCATGTGATTTTACTGCCTTATGATAGAGTAATATGCTAATATGAGTTATTGATGTTAGTTGGTTAATTTTCTTGTTCTATTAGCTTAAATACTGATTATCTAATCCATTTCAACTTAAAAATTAGTAGGGTTAGTTTATAAAATTCATACTTGTAGTGTTAATATAGGTTTAAGGGACTGTTTGGATTTGTGTGGTCTGTGATGTTTTTGTTGTAGATTTGCTGAGTTATTGGCACCAGTAGGTTAAGTTAGGTTAGGTTCAGTTAATTTAGCAATAAAATTGGTAACTATAATACAAAAAGTCAAAATTGCTTAATAACTTTATTGCTACCTACATAAACTTGTTATCAGTCCTTATGAGCTTGTGCAATTGTTGCATTTTATGTTTGAGGTTGTGATTTAAGTGGTTAAATAAGTTCAATATACACTTAGGGATAGAATTAAGCTGCCAAAATTCACATTAGTCAAACCTTAGGTGTAATATAAAAGTCAACTGTCTGCAGCCTACTTGTTTTTCACTGCTGATCTCAGGCCAATTAAGGATCAATTGGTGGTTTGAAATTAGGTCTTTTAGGTTTTTTGTGTTCTCTGCTGGGTGTTCTTGCTTTTGCCCCTTAATCTCACACTAATCAGCTTATTAGACTACTTATTTTAGAGCTTACAGTGGGACATGAACTGCTTGTATCTGTCTCATATATGCAATCTGCCATATGTGCTTATAGGGTTATAGATTGTGTTTATCTATGTTATATAAGTTGTTTTATACTTATTAATGCTACTTAAACCTTCTGTGAACATTTTATGCTTAATGGTACTGTTTGCTTATTAATAAGCACTTATTTGGAGTGCTTTTTGTGTTCAATTAGCTTATTTGAGCCAGTGACCTGCCCATTTCATTTTTCCTAGGTCTTAATTATTAAATTAGATTTTTCTGAATTTTTTCATATTTTTCTGAGCTTATTTGATATTTTTAATAATTAAAATTAGATTTTTAGCCTTTTTAATTAATTTTTAATTACTTTTAATTCCTAAAAATTACATAAAAATACAAAAAAAAAAAAAAAAAAATTAGTTCTCTGTTTCAAAATTAATTTTAAGTAATTTTAGATTTTTCCAAACTTAATTTGCATTTTTCAAGTCATTTTTCATACTTATTTACTTTTTAAATCAAAAAAAAAATACAAAAATATAAATAAATTCATAGAAAATAAACAAAAAGTCAAAAAAATATTTTTCTTTTTCTGGAAATTCATTTTATTAGTTTAAGATTTTTAGAAAGTTGTTTCACGTTTGTAGGATCATTTTTCAATAAAAGTTATGTTTTAAATATACGCGTTTGCGTTCCCGTTTTTACGTTTTTAACTTTAGTGCATCCTTAGCTTGTACCCCTTGCATTATTCGTGTTTGTTTATCATAATTTGAATTATTTGATCACTATTTTCACTCTTTTCACTTCTCAATTCACGATTTACACGAATCGATATTCTTGATTCCATTCACCTTCACTTGGAAACAACTCGGGTGATCCGTATTTCTTGCAGATCATTTCGATACTATACTACTATATTATATATAAGTTGATTTTGACGACAATCACAGTCCCATGTCCATTCATCATGAGAAGTATACTCTGGTCATAGTAGATGAATACTCAAGATACACTTGGGTTTACTTCCTGACCAAAAAGAGTCAGGCAGCTGACACGATCATGTCATTTGTCAGGAACATTGAAAATCGAAATCATGTCAAGGTTAAACAAATTAGAACTGACAATGGCACTGAATTCAAAAACCATGACCTTGAGTGTTTCTGTGATGAGAAAGGGATTTCTCAGAATTTCACCTCTCCCCATACTCCTGAACAAAATGGAGTAGCTGAAAGGAGAAATAGAACACTCATTGAGGCAGCAAGGACAATGTTAAATGGCTCAGTCCTCTCAAAACACTTTTGGACTGAGGCAGCCAAAACAGCCTGCTACACTCAAAATAGGTCAATCATTGTGAAAAGACACAATAAGACTCCTTATGAAATATTCAAAGGAAGGATCCCTGACATCAGCTACTTTCATGTATTTGGGTGTCTTGTGTTTATTCATAAGCACAAGGATCACTTGGGTAAATTTGATGCCAAAGCTGATGATGGATACTTCCTGGGATATTCTTTGGTTTCCAAAGCCTTCAGGGTGTTTAATACAAGGAGACAACAAACTGAGGAAACTTATCACATAACTGTTGATGAGAGCACTGAATCCACCAGGTTCTCCAATTCCTCAGTTGAAGAAATTGGTATTGATGACTCTTCAAGGTATCCTCCTGATGAGTATCTCCCTGAAAATCAACCCTCTACTCAATACCAAGCTGATGCTGATGTCTCTTACTACATCATCCCTCACAAGCTACCCCAACCAACCATCAGTGAGTTCATTGAAACTCAACAAGTCTCAAATGAGACAGCAACCACTGAACCAATTGTTAAGGAACCCTCAGAACAAACTGTTCCCACTAATGTCACTGAAGTACATAATCTTGAGATACCTCAGGTTCCTGTAACTAAACCCACTCCTCAAGTAAATCATGCTTCGACAAGCTCTAACTCATATCCTAAACCTCAGGATAGCTGGACCAGATCCAAAGTTATTGAGCTTGTGAAAATTATTGGTGAGCCCACTGAAGGCATGCTTACCAGAAGCATGGCTGCTAAACTCAAGGCAGCCACAACCAATATATGTCTTTATGCTGGCTATCTCTCTGAAATAGAGCCTAAAAATATCAAAGAAGCCCTGACATATGAAAGTTGGGTTCAGGCCATGAGAGATGAACTGGAATAGTTTGACAGAAATGATGTCATGACCCTTGTTGAATGCCTAAATGGTGTTCTGGTCATTGGTATGAAATGGGTCATTAAAAACAAGACTGATGAGAATGGCACAGTTGTCAAAAACAAAGCAAGACTTGTTGCCAAATGATATAACCAACAGGAAGGTATAGACTATGAGGAAACCTTTGCACCTGTTGCTAGAATGGAAGCCATCAGGATCTTCCTAGCCTATGCAACTTACATGAACTTTAAAGTTTACCAAATGGATGTCAAAAGTGCATTCCTAAATGGTAACATCAAAGAAGATGTCTATGTGCAACAACCTCCTGGCTTTGAAAGTACTGAATTTCCCAACCATGTCTACAAGCTTAACAAGGCCCTTTATGGACTGAAACAAGCTCCCAGGGCATGGTATGAAACACTTTCAGCCTTCCTGATCCAAAACAAATTTGTCAGAGGAAAGATTGACAACACTCTGTTCATCTACAGAACAAAAAGTGATGTCATCCTGGTTCAAGTGTATGTTGATGACATCATCTTTGGCTCAACATGTTACAAACTTTGCAAACAGTTTGAAAAACTGATGACCACAAAGTTCGAAATGAGCATGATGGGTGAACTCACTTACTTTCTTGGACTACAAATCAAACAAACTGACAGAAGGATATCCATTTTTCAAGAAAAATACCTGAGGAACCTACTGAAGAAGTATGAGCTCACTGACTGCTCTTCAGTAAAGACTCCTATGGTTCCTCCAAACAACCTTGGCCCTGACCTCACTGGCAAATCAGTGAACCAAACCCAATACAGGGGAATGATAGGCTCCCTGATGTACTTACATGCATCTAGACCTGATATCCAATTCTCAGTCTGCCTGTGTGCTAGATATCAGGCTGATCCTAAAGAGTCTCATCTCACTGCTGTTAAGAGAATCTTCAGGTACCTGAAGGGTACATCAAACCTGGGTTTGTATTAACCAAAATGCTCAGGATTTGATCTCAAAGGGTACACTGACTCTGACTATGCAGGATGCAATATGGACAGAAAAAGTACCTCAGGATCGTGTCAATTTCTTGGTGGTAAACTTGTGTGTTGGAGTACAAAGAAACAACAGTCAGTGGCCATGTCCTCAGCTGAAGCTGAATATATGGCTGCTGCAGGATGTTGTGCAAATGTTCTCTAGATGAAGAGCCAACTGAGTGACTATGGCATTCTGTACAAGATGGTACCCATCTTTTGTGATAACACAAGTGTCATAGCCATCTCAAATAACCCAGTGCTTCATCAAAGAACCAAACACATTGACATTAGATACCATTTCATCAGGGACCACATCATGAATGGAGAAATTAAATTACATTTCATCCCCACTGAATATCAGCTAGCTGATATCTTTACCAAACCCTTGGATGAACCCACTTTCACCAGACTGAAAGCTGAATTGGGCATGTTGGACATAGAATCAGGCAACTAATTTAAAAATGTTCCATCCTGATGTAAATTCTCTAGGTCCCTGAACAAACCCATTCCTGAATGATAAATCATTCAGGGGGCTCAAGATGTCAAATGGCATTGAATACCTTAACTAAATGCTCTAAGTACTTAGTTAGTAAATGTCCCAGGTAGGTAACTGATTCCTATTAAATATAGGAATATATGTCGCTTACACAACTGGCATCCACATCTTGGGCCCCCACATCTTTCTCACCAAATACCACTAAGCATTAAATGCTCTCTCACACACAAATAGTTGTGATGATATCACTCTGCAAAAGTGTCTTTTTGCAGAGCCACACAACTGTTCACCCCATCATGTTGAGAGAAAAATGGGGTAATGGAAATCGTGCTATTTAATGCGGATATCAAACAAAATTTATAACACATTTTGAATTTATATCAAAATGCTTTGATATCCGCAATAGCTTAACCCTAATCCATTCCCTATAAATACCCCCACAAAGAAAATACACACACGCTTTTAAAACTTATCAAAACTCTTGCAAAATTATTTCAAGAAAAATCTGTTTGTTCAAACTGTGTGTTTCTTCTTTGATACTAATTTTTCTCAAAATCAGACCTTTTCTCAACACAAATGGCTTCTTCTAAAGTCATCAAATACGCACCCAATGTAGATTTCCAAATGGAAAGCGTAGACCTGACCAAAAACAATGTGGTGGGAAACTTTGCCTACCCTCAAAGGTTACCTGAATACAGGGACGTGGTGAAGTTTCTACAAAACTGTTTCCTCACCACCACATTCACAAAAACCCCCTCTGTCATCTATCATGACTACTTGAGGGAATTCTGGTGCACAGCGGTGGTTAAAAACCCTGATGCACCAAAGGAGGCCAAAATAAGGTTCTCAGTATAGAATGGAACTAAGTTCCTAACTCTTGACTACAAAACCTTTGTCAAAGCCACTGACCTTGACTATACTGAGACCTTCACTGCCCAACCCACTGAAAAGGATGTGAAGGAATTTTTACTGGAACTTGGGCCCTATGACAAAAATTACCCTGAGGTGACACCAGGGGCCCTCCTATCCAAAGCCCCAATCATCAAAACCTAGTTTCCTGCCCCCTAGAGGATTCTGATGACCTTTATCATTCAGGTCCTTTGGGGAAATAAATCCTCCACTGACCAATTGAACACTCCTCAAGCAATGATAGTATACTGTCTCATAGAGGGTAAAAAGATTGACCTTGGAGAAATTATCTTCAGGGACCTCATAGAAAAGTTGGGTGGGAAATCTAGGCAAAAACTAATGTCATACCCTAGATTCATTTCCTGTGCCCTGCAAGACTTGCTAGGGTCCGAGTATGCTAAGCCTGATGCAGTAGGCTTTGAGCCTGATGTCTTACACAAGGCTAATTATTCTCGTGACCCTATTGAGGTTACACCTGTCACCCTAACAACGTATATGCTTACTGCTATCCAGGGTGACAACAAAATCTCACCAATTCCTTCTCCCACAAAAAAGGTGAAGAGGAAGAAGGGACAAGGGTCCAAGAAGGTGGTTCAACCCAAGTCACTCGCCACTGAGACCTCTGCCCCTAAGCCTGACAAAATGGGGCAACAACAACAGACCCTGACTGCTGACACCCTCAGGATCATAAGCCAATCTTTGGCCCCAAAACAAAGGCCAATGGAGGGCACTGAGACATCACACTCAGTGTCTTCGGGCAAACCCATTCCCAAAGGCTCTGTTGACATAAACAAGTCAGTGGAGTTGGAATCAACCCAACCTCCACATCCTGCTAAAGGCTCTGGAAAATCACAACCAGAGTCTCAGGGAGGAAAGGGTCCTATATCCTCGGTGGGGCAGTACTACTCCACTGAGAAAGGGTCCCACACCACTTCACATCCTGCTAAAGGCTCAATCACAACCCAAGCATCAGGGTGTTACCGCCCCTAAATCTTCGGCAGGCCAGCGCAAGCCTGTTGGAAAGGGGGCAAAACCACTCATGTGCCTGATGAGGACATTCGCAGAACAAAGCTTTTGTCTGAGGGCACAAAAACCCATCCCAAAGACTCAGAGGGAAACAAACAACCCGCTGATAGGGACACAACAATCACGATTCCTCAGGATGACATTGAAAAACACCCATCAGTGTCTGAAGGGGTCACGGGGGACAAAGATTCAGAGGGAAAAAGGCCACCCGCTGATATGGAACCCATAACCACTCCCGGAGGTGCCCAAAACTTGGGAACTGGCTCTAAGGACCAGGTAGATAAAACCCAGTCTACCGGATTAGAGGGGTCAGGACCTGGCCAAAACGAAGGCAAGTCTTCTTATGAAGAGGAGCCAGATAACCTTGTTTTGCAGATTCAGTCCTTGGCTGATGCTCAGGCAGCCTTATTTTCAGATGATGACTTCCACAGTGACGAGGAGGTTTTTGAAGCCGGAGATGAAATGGTGGTTGAGGAGACAGTCCCTGAACCGATCCCTCAGTCTCCTCAACCCTCTGATACTGAAGCTGTTGAAGCTCACTCGGAGTCAGAATCCTCAGATGATGATCAAGATCCTCTCACTGAGAAGGTTTTTACCAAGTTCATCAAAAAGGCAACCAATGCCTTATTCCGGGGGGTCACTGATGAAGTGTTTAACATGCACACTGAGCAGGCGGTTCATTATCACAATCTCAAAGATGCTATTGAAGACTTTAATGAAGATGTTAGGGAACAAAATTCCACAGTCACCTACTCCCTAACACATATGGTCTCTCAACTCAACATGTTCCTTGAATCTCTCACCAAGCTGAACACAGGGGTTCAGTCTATTCAAGAATCGGTTAAGGATGATCCTGAACTCACCAGGAAACTCCTTCAAGCATCAGAGACTTATCAGCTCAACTCTGTGCATCTCACTAAGTTACTCAACCTGATGAAGTCCTTCAATCTTCAGGCTCTTAGTAGCTTAGTGGAATCTGTGAAAACCTCCCTAGCTGCTCTGGATCAATCAGTGGCTGCTCAGTCCCAGAAGTCAGCCTCTCTTGCTTGGAGCTTTGGTTCTCGTTTGTCTACAATGGAGAATACTCAGGCATCCCTTGAAGCCAAAGTCTCAGCTGTTCAGAAGGATACCTCAGACATCAAGTCCATGATGACTGAGATCTACCAGGCCTTCAGGAGTTCCTCTACCTCCGCATTAGTCACTCAAACTCTTGCCATCACTTCAGCTCAGGCAATAGTTGAGGGGGAGAATGTCACTGATGCCCCTCATAATGAAGTCCCATATGAAGCTGAGCCTTCTCACACTGAGGGGGAGCATGTCACCGAGGCTACTCCCATCACTTCTGTTCAACCTCAAGATAAACCAGCTTCCTCATCTCAACAGCAGGATAAAGGCAAAAGCATTGCTACAACTCCTGAACCAGTAACAGTGCTAAAACCTGCCTCCACTATTGTCAGACAGGACCCTGATGAACCAGTCAGAGTTCCATTTGAAATCAATGGGGTAATCCGTCTCCTCACTGGTGATGAAATTCAGGCCTACATGGAGAGAGATGAATTATTGAAAAAGGTGGTTGAGGAAGAGAAAATGAGCAAACCCGCACTCATTAAAGTGGTTCATGAAGAGGCAGAGAAGATTGGGTTGGATTCTGAGCAACTGGCCACTGAACAAGCAGGATTTGCCTTCAAAAAGGCTCAGGAAGAAGAGATGAGCGCCCTGAAAAAGCAAAGAGAAGAAAAGCTCAGGAAGGACGCTCAGATCAGAAAGACCAGAATTGAAAGGTACACTTGGGTGATGAAAGAAAGGCTGAAACCTGAAACCATCACTGACATCAAAATCCATCGCAACACCAAGCCTGCAATTGTCACTATCTTCAGAGGACCTGACCAAAGAGTAATGGACACTCATGATCCATTCAGGTTCGCTGACTTTGGCATCTCTGAGCTGGATGAGCTTCGACCAATCATCACCAAGAAGTCAAATGTAGTGGTTCCTAGTCTCTTGAAATCACTACAGCTCAGGTATCAAAGACTGATGGAAATGCCTGAACCCCTTGGCATTCCCTCTCTGCTTCCAGCTTCATCTACTCAAACTGCTCCACCAAAAGTCTCCAAAAAGAAAAGGAAGCAAGTTGAGTCAGAACCTGAGATAAAGGTCCCAGGATTGGATTGTGACAGGTCCCTTCCTGAAGGAATCACCTCGATGAACAATGTGGTGTTTGAAGTCCCTGAAAGAGGTCTATGCTTCACTGATGAGTATGGAAACCCTGCTTTCCAAAGATGGTCAGACATGGACAGGGCAGGGATTAAAGCGATGCTGATGTACCTGATGCTGGCTTCTCCTGTTAGGTGTGCTGAAAACGTAAGGTTCTGTCAGGACCTTAAAGCTATGATTGAGGAGCACCCTGAGAGACACCTCCTGAGATCAAAGAAGGCTAAGCTTGATGCACTTGGCTATCAACTGAATATCTGAATCTGCAACCAACTATCTTTTTTGTTTTTGTATTATCAGTAGGAATTGTAATAACTATTAATAAACTTTGATGTTCTTTTAAGTTATCTGTGTCCTACTGTAATTACATCAACACTCAGTGAGAGATGAAGACTGATCAGTGCTAAACAGTCAGATAATATTAACCAAGTTTAAATGGTTAACAAGTCAAAAATAGCTTAGACTAATGCTCCGTGGAGTACAATGTATCCGCGGGTCGTTAATCCCAACGAGGTGTGAAATCTGTAATAAAACGGAATTTGGGATCGGGTGATTATGAACAGGAATAGGTGAGAATGTTTTATACTACTAATTTATACAATGAAACAATTTAAACAAAAACAGTTACGTGAACTAAAAACGTTTACAAATTAAAAACTTACGTCTACGTACGGGAAAAAAGGTGAGTCTTAATGAAAATTAAACTACAGGGGGTAAAAATGAAACTTTTACAATCTTAAAAAGAAAATTTACGTACAAAGTAATATACAAAACTCGGTATATTACAGTGTATCCTCGGGTCGTTATGTCCCAACGAGGCGTGCAATTTGGATTTAAACGAATTTGTGTCGAGTGGTTTTGAACAGGAAAAAGGTGTGAGTGATTTGTACTAAGGTTTTATAAAATAAAATGACTTAAATAAACTAATTTAACTAAAACGTAAACCTAAATTATTTAAAAACGTTTAAAACCTAAAAACGCGTACGTTTAAATTAAATTTTACATTAACGTACAAAATAAAACGTGAATTCTGTCCAATATAAATCCCACGGATGTGAAAATTATATTTTTGGAATCCAAATGATAAAATAAAATTAATGGAAAAAGAAAATATTTTTTTAGACTTTTTATTTATTTTTTATTAATTAAAAACTATTTAAACTTAATTAAACTATTTAAACTACTTTAATTATAATAAATATTAAACTAATTTATAAAATTATAAAACTTTTTATAAACCTACTTAACCATCACAGGAATCTAAAAAAAATATAAAAACTTTATAAAAATTATTATTAAACTATTTTACTAATTATTAACTTATTTATTAATTAAAAACTATTTAAACTAATTAAATTATAAAAACTAGAAGATGAACAGTAAAAATTCTAGAAAAATTCCTAAAATTATTTTATAACATATAAAAGCTAGGAAAATTATAAAAACTAGGGTGTGATTAATAAAAACTAATTTTGCTATTTAAAACTTAATTATTAATTAATTATTAATAAAACTATATTTAAATCTAATTAATACTAAATGACTAGATAAAAATCTAGAAAAATTTCTAAAATTACTTTAACATAAATAAAAATTAAGAAAAATATAAAAATGCAACTTACTTAATAAAAAGCTAAAAATGAAAATTAAAAAGATAAATAATATTAAATAGAAACTATCACTTAATTTAAATTTGTTTTTTTGGATTTTTCTTTTTAAAAACTAATTTACAACTAAAAATAAACAACTTTTGTAAAAACAACTTTTTTATAACTTATAAATAAGCCAAATGCAAGCTATAAGCTTGGACAGTTGACTTATGTTGACCAAACCAAGAAATAAGCTCAAATGAGCTTGTGTGGGGTCCACAAGGGTGGAATCTGGTTCAATTAAGCTTGTGGGACATGATTAAGCAATATTTAAACAAATAAGCTCACATGATGAGCCAATAAGCAAGATTAAGCACTTGCTTTCTTATTTAAACATTGAAAATGGGACAAGGTTTATGGGAGGATTAAGGTGGGGTCCACTGAGCTTGAGCTCAAAGATTTGGTTGGAGTAGAGAGGGGGCCAGTAGGGGAGTCCAAGGAACCAAGGAGGGGGCCTGTGGGACCCACTGTGATGGCCAAAGTGAACCACCAAAGTGGTGGTGTGGTGACTGTGTGGTGGTGCAGGGGAGGTCAGTCCCCCTGCAGCCCACTTTGAGGCTTCACACAAGCCATAAATAAATTCCCAAAAATAATCACACTATATGATTCTCAAGTTAAGCTGGTACATAATGATCTCACAAAAGATGAAGGTCTAATACTCAACACAAAAATCACCAAAATTCTCCCAAGATCTGACTTTTTGCATAAAGAAGCAAATTGACTTTTTGTGAAAACTTGATAAGTTGACTTTTATGAATATTGATCCTACTTTACTGATTAGTTAAGCTATATTAAGCTATAAGAGAACTAATTTAGGCTAAATTATCTACTTATGAGCTAAGATACATAATCATGGATCCTAAAACATCAACAGTGGACTAGAAATGAACAAATAAACTAAGATTTGACTTTATACCAAACGTGTACTGTATTTTATGACTCCCCTATGCTAAAATAACCTAATGAAGGATGTTTAAACCAAAAGTTAACACTAAAACACCATGCAACTCAGCCAAACACACAAATCCAAACACCCCTTTAATGTATTTGCTGATTTTAAGATTTGCAGCCCTAAAAAGGGTGATTTACCCTTGTAAAAAAAATCTAAAAATTAAACTAAAAATACCACTAAGTAAATAAGAAAAAGAATAAGCTATAAACCAAATTTCAGGTCAAACGGACTTATAACAAAGAAATGAAAAATCAAAAACTAAATGGTTGGAATTTCGGAAAAACAGCCCTGGTAGGGCTACTTTGAGGGCTTGTGGGGCCCACAGAAAAATTCACAAAAATATAATGGAGGTGGGACACTGAAGACTAGTTGGGGGGTTGTAAATCCTAAAAGTTTCAAGGTCTGAAACCTAACCTAAAAATCACAACAATTCTTGGAGTTTTTGGAAAATCTGAGAAACATGCATTTTGACTTTTTTGAGAAAAACTCCTAAGTTGACTTTATTGAGATTCTAATGGATCCTAATGACTATATATGTTATATTAAGCTAAAAGGACATGAAATTAAGTTATTCTTACTACTAATAATATGAAATGCATGAATATGATACCTAACTGCTAGACAGTGAATGAAAATGATGGATCAAAAGGTTATTTTGACTTTTGAACATATGAAACCTGTGTTTAGTGATTGAACTGAGCTATTGAAACCTTTAGTGATAAATTTAGACCAAAATTACCAACAAACACAACCTGTGTCACAGAATAAAACAGCTAATCCAAACACACTGTATTAAATACTAACTTTTGATTTTCAAAGCAAATTGATAATTTAAACCTCAATTCTGATTTCAAAGCTTATAATATCATGTCATATGATCATAAGAGCACAGAACATCAACAATGTCAACATGAAACACATCAATGACAATTATGCTATTACCACTGTGAAAATGAGATGTAAAGAAAGTATGCAATTTGCTGAATAAACCTAAGATTTTAATAATTATTTAAACTTATGAGCAACAAATAAACATACAAGTAACAGAGATAAGTAATGGAAATCACTTCTACAATAAAGAGCAAAATATGAATAAAAAGCTTACAAATAGCTATCCAGCTGAAAACACAGAACCAATGATCAAGGAATTTCCTAATAGCTTCCAATAAGCCTCTAAACCTAAGGCAATCCAGTATAAACCTTGCTCCATGCCTTCATCTTCTTCATCATTGATTTTTTTTTTTTTTTTTTTTTTTTTGTACTATTTATTTGATATTTTTGGTATTTTTTATTTTCTAAGTAATTCTGGTTTTTTAGACTTCTAATAACTTATAAAAGCTATGTCAGGAGCTTAAATAAGCTTATGAGTCCAATACAACAAGAATAAACAACATTTAAGCTAAATAGGATTTTGAGTAATTGAAATTGCATAAACTGTAAATGAGCTTTGAAATTGAAATTGAAGCTTTAAAAGAGTTTAATACATACTGAAAAACTAAGTACAATGCTTGAAAGCTTGAATTTAAACTGAAACAATTAACTTCAAACTAAACGACATACAAGAAATAAAATTAAAACTATATATTCTAATTCCTGATTCTTGTTCCTTTTATAGAATCCCAACTTGCTCCAGGTGTCCTCATGAGCAAATCCCACCACATTTCAGCCCTTGGATCAGTTCAAATCATCTTAGCCGTTTAAAACAGCTTTTGGCGCCAAAAGTCCATGTGGTGGCTTGGATTAGTTTCAGGGCAATTAATGCCTCTTGGAAGGATGTGTGAGATGTAGGGGACATTTTGGATAGTAGGGGTGAGCTAGGTATGGTGGTGGTGTAAGTTTGCAGGTTGTAGGTAGTGAAAGGTTGTAGGGATTCGACGTGGTATCTCTTGGTGCAAACCTAGGGAGTGGGTTTTGCTTAGGAGGGTGACAGGGAGGGTTTTGAGGTGGAAAGTAAGTAAGGTGGAGGTGGCAGTGGTGGAGAGTGGAGTAGCAGAGGTGGAAAGGAGGTTGGGGATGAAGGGGGTCAACGAGGGTCAACGAGGTCAAAGGTTTGACCTCGTTTTTATTTATTTAAGGGAAATGGGCTTTGGATTGGGCTTTTGATATAACTGGACCAGGGTTGTATTTTGTTTGGATTTGGAATTTGGACTTTGGAATATATATTGGATCCGTTTGGTTTGTAGGGTTTAAAAGCCCAAGGACCTTTGTTGTAACTTCTGCATTTCCAGGGACTAAACCTGTACCTGTTCCAAAGTTTATCAAAAGGTACTATTTTTGCCATATTGGAATAATATAAGGATTTATTTGATATTTTCCAAATTAAAACAACCGGGGACTATTTTTGCCAATTTCCAAAGTATAGGGACCTTTTTTGTAAATTCTTTGAATTTATCATCTAGGGGTCAAACTTGGCAACTTGTGAATTACCAAGGACCTTTTGATGATAAAATTCCATTTTTAAACACTAGGGGTATTTTCTGCCAATTTCGAAAACTTGAGGGACTTGTTTTGTCATTTTTGGAATTTTGAACTTTCAAGGATAAAAATTGTTATTCCATGATTCCTGAGGACTGTTGTTGACTTTTCTTTAAAATAAATCATCCAGGGACCATTTCTGACATTTCTTGAAAGTTCAGGGACTGATTTTGACAATTTGGTAAACTTTGCCCGTTTTCCCCTGTTTTCAGTTCTTTTATGTCTAAAACATATAAAAACACCTTCTAAGGATATTTGTAGTATTTTGTGGTGTTTCTGAGTGTTTTTACATGTTTTTGTTGTTCAGATTTAACAGAAATGATGAGTTTTTATGAACTCATCAAAGACCCATGCCAACTCACACTGGAACATAAGACACTTAGGCTATTTGTATATCCAAATAGGGGGAGACTGTAGGTCACTGAATTCCCCAATCCTCCTCTAACAAGGATTTGAACATAAAATAACCTAAGTGCCGTAAACACAAACAAGTCACTGAGTGAACAGTATCTCAGTGAGTCATCTTCAGGATGCTTAGAGCGAATCTACTAAGAAAGGCTCACCATTTAGTGAGGTGGAACTCATTGAGTGCTATCTAAGCCAAAAAGAAGGTGATGGGTTCAGTGAGGATGACAATAACTCACTGAACCCCCAAGACTCCTCAACAACGATTAAGGTTCTGAAGACTGATGACTTGAAGACTGAAGAATTGGCGGGACTGGGCGGGAAAGTTTAAACTGGTTCACTAAAGTGCTTTATCACTTTAAGGTCAAAGTTTCCCCAAATGGTTAATTCCAGTCTGTCATCAGAAAGAACCTTTTGGACTTAACCCAAAGAAGGTTCCTTTGCCAGAGAATAAAATCTATCAAGATTTTATTAAGGAAGGCTTATGTCCATTGTGTATTATAGTTATTCATACTTGTGAATAAATAGGTAACATAAGTGATGAGTAAAAGTTGACAAGTTTGTGCAATTAATGCTAAGCATTGACAAACCAATTTTACTCCCCCAAAGAACAACACAGTCCCTGAGATAGCTCAGTGAGACCTTTAGTTGTCACTCAAACTTTGTTTGAGTTTAGTGAGGAGTACATACCATGTCGTTTCAATCCCAAGTGTTATTCCGCAAACATTTCGGTATAATTCTTTGATTAACTTCTAATAAGAATTAAACGTTGAAAATTACTATTTTCTCTTTACGTTTATCTTTGTTGTTAATCTTTTATACATCTGTGTTAAAAGCCATATACCTTGGTTAGTTTAACTATCTAGTTATTATTAACCAAGTAAAAGGGACCAACATTCTGCATATTCTTAGGTCTATGTTTGATCTCCTTGAAATCCAAGAAACAGACAGTTGTATCAAGGAGTTCTACTGAAGCAAAATATAGAGCATTGGCTTATTGTACTTGTGAGCTTACTTGGTTACAAAGTCTTATGGAATTCCATGTTCCTGCTACTAGACCAATTACTATCATGTGTGACAACCAATCTTCTATTGCCTTAGCCTCTAATCCTGTGCAACATGCTAGGACAAAACACATAGAGATTGATTGCCACTTTGTGAGGGACAAGATCAAGGCAGGTATCATTTGTCCAACCTTCATTCCTACAAAAAGCTCAAACTGCAGATGTTCTTACAAAGGGGCTTAGCAGATCTCCCTTCCAAGCTTGTACTTCCAAGTATACACACTGCCACCTTGCAGGGGAGGTAATGGACATATGGTCAGCTCAGCCATCACAACCATGTCCACAAGCTATCTTCATCACACAAAGTGTCTAAAGACTTACAACAGGATGTAGCAGCTCAATACACTAGTTTATGTACAGTAGATTAGCTTGTAATGTGTAATATGTAGCTTGTATTATGTAGTGGTAGCTTAATAGTAGTATTGCTGTTTGGTCAAAGCGGGTCAAAGTTTGGTTGCTTGAATAACCAACTTTGGCCCCAAAACTACTCTGTATAAATACTAAATCTTGAATGTAGGGTGATATATGAACTTAATCCTAAATACTTTGTATGTGGTCATTTGATCACAAGTTCTACTTCAATAATATCTCATTTTCATTTCACTCTCAATTTCAATAGAGACTCACCTATCGTCATCCCCAGCAAAGCCTCAACCGCTTCAACGACTGCTTGAAAAATGCTGATCCAACGGCATGGACCTGCGAATGTGGGTTTGTTTGTTCATGCAAACGACCATCGTACCGTTAGTTTTTCTTTCTTCTTTGTCTTCATTGCATCACCTCTACCGGCATTTGAAGCTACCTTTTTCCTTTCCCCCTTTTCTATTTCTGTCTAAATACAAAATACTTGATTGGATATGTTTTGTTTGTTCCTTAATAAAACAATAATAGAAAGTGATATTGTTGCCTAGTTAAGGGTATTTATCAAACTGTTTACTTTCAGCCGTTAAGTATGGCGGGAGATGTCAAAACGACACAAAAATATGGCCTAAACGGCAGTTTTTGTTCATGTATATATGAAGGAAATAGTAAAATTAGATTTTAGGTCCCCTGAAGTTTATTTAAACATTGAGTAAATTGCAAAAATCACACATGTGGTTGGGCAAAGTTGCATATTTGGTCCCTATTTTTTCAAAAGTGCAGGCATTGTCTCTATGGAAAATTTTCGAGAGCAATTTTAGTCCCTAGACAAAGTAAAATGACTAAATTATCCTTGTCCTCTTTCTATTTAATAAATAAAAAGGATGGGCATTTTAGTCATTTCTGTGTGGTTGTCCCAAATAGTTTGTTTAGACCACCAACCAAATGTATAATCACTACCAAATTAATCCCTACTACCAAAACCCACCAAACAAACACACCCTAAATTATAAAAAATGTAGATAAAAGGGTTAATTCAATAGCATAGACAAAAACTAAACCACTGGTCATGGACCCTTAACTCGAAGATGATCAAGCAGACCAGAGTTATCAAACCCAAGCTAGCTTATCTCCAAAGAAATACTCAATGTATGGCTAGCCTGAGAATTGTTAGATCTGGTTATGCCCAAGCAAAGTGCCAAAATTATTTTTGAAATACAAAACACAAATTTATAAAGCTGGCTCAGAAGATATTAGTAAACACAAATTTATAAAGCCCTCTTTAATACATTAAGAAAAGATGTTCACAGGGCCAGAAAGACTCGGTCATAGGAACTTAGACCACCTAATCGATGCCACAAAGATAGCCAACTCTATTATCGAAAAAATAAGGAAAGGGGCGACGATTTGGCACCAGATATCCGGAGGTGTGGAAAGAGCAGCTGTGAGAAGCGGAAAAACCATCAAAAAACGACAAATGTCATTATTGTTACGCCGACCACCAGGCCGTGAGGCTTTCCCAGGGGATGTTTTCTATTTACATTCCCATCTCTTAGAAAGAGCCGCTAAATGATCGGACCAGACAGGCGCAGGTAGCTTGACCGCCTTACCCGTCATTGAAACACAAGCTGGAGACGTATCAGCCTATATTCCTACTAATGTGATCCCCATTACTGATGGACAAATCTGTTCGGAAACAGAGCTCTTTTATCGCGGAATTAGACCTGCTATTAACGTCGGCTTATCTGTCAGTCGTGTTGGGTCTGCCGCTCAGTTGAAAACTATGAAACAAGTCTGCGGTAGTTCAAAACTGGAATTGGCACAATATCGCGAAGTGGCCGCCCTTGCTCAATTTGGGTCAGAAGGGGGAGTTAGCAAAATTAGACAAGATTGGAATGGGCATAGGAATAGCGAGAAATTTTGTAGTACTACAGGACAAGCAAAGAACTTTAGGAATTTTTTCAACCATGGAATCATAACAACATATAAATCTAGTACTCGGGACATTTAATTACACATAATAAAACTAAATGCCATAACCAATAATAAGTACATTGCTGGATATGATACTACAAGTACATAGCTAATGACAATAATAGCACACAAAAGAGAGATTGAATCCTGAAATTATTAACGAGGGTCTTGTACTTGGAGCATTATCTCTTTCATTCCGTAACTACTTGAACTGTATTCTCCAAAAGTATCGCTATTAACAACAAGAGGAATGGTATCACGTTCTTCATTTTCCATCGTTAAGCTACTTGTTTCATTGTAACTTTCTCGATGAATCCAAGGATGTTTTTCAACCTTCCTAAGTGTTTCAAGCTCCATAGTCACTTCTTTCATGGTAGGCCTATTTCCACCTAGTAGGTTAAGGCATCTATAAACCAGGTCACATGCTGCTTTTAGCTGCTCTTCAGTTGCCTCCTCTACGATTTTTCGGTCAAGAATCTCATGCAATCGATCTTCCTTCTTTGCCTTGACAAAATATGTTGCAAGATTTCTATCTTCTAGACATCTTTCTGCACCAAGTGGTCTTTTTCCTGTTATTAGTTCAGCAAGAACCACTCCAAAGCTATACACGTCACTTTTATCTGTTAGTTGACCTGTTTGAAAATATTCCGGATCCAAGTATCCAAATGTTCCTTGAACTAGTGTAGAGACTTGATCATGACCCAAAGGGACTAGCCTTGAGGCACCAAAATCCGCAATTTTTGCTGTGTAATTTTCATCCAACAAGATGTTAGTAGACTTGACATCTCTATGTATGATGGTCATTCTAACATTTGTGTGAAGATAAGCAAGTGCACCCGCTGATTCATGTGCTATCCTTAAACGATTTACCCATGACAATCTCCCCATCCCACCTTTTCTATTATGAATGTGATGATCAAGAGTATCATTAGGGACAAATTCATAAACTAGTAACGGGACATCAGTTTCTAAACAACATCCCAAAAGCTGCACCACATTTTGGTGTTTAATTTGTGTAAGAATTATCATTTCATTTATAAATTGCTCCCTTTGTCCTTGATCCAGTCTTTGGGACTTTTTGATTGCTACCACACACTTATCTGCTAGAGTTCCCTCGTACACAATTCCATTACCTCCTCTGCCAAGAATTCTATCTTCCGCAAAATTGTCCGTCGCTTCTTTTAGCTCTTCAAATTGAAAAACTTTCATATAACCGACACCAAGGCCACCCGTGGTTTTTAGTTTTTCTTCCAACAGTGCACCTCCATTCTGCTCATAGAATTTTTCTCTTTGCTTAGCTAGCTTTCTTTTCTTGGCCAGAAAGTACAACACTGATAATCCAATCAGTAATCCTATGCATCCAATGCCCAAACCTGTATGTGATTTTATATGAAAGACGATTATCTATACATCCATAAGACTATATATAAAAACTACCTGTACGTGATTATGGGCATATAAACATTACAAATACTTTACATCCTTGGTTACAATAGTATTTTTGAAATATATATTCCATTACTAAAAGAGTATGTTTTTATGAGGTCTGCTAATAGAAAATACTTGACGGAGTAGTTCTCCAATGTAGTATTAATTAAGTTTTTTATAACTACATTTCTTATGGCTATGGTTAATTTTTCCATATAAACCCAAATACTAATTTAGTCTCTATGTGATATAATATTACAGTATGTAATTAGTCGTTAAACCTTGTGTGTGCCAGATTTTTACATTATCAATTTTTCAAAAATTGTTAGTTTAAGAAAATCTTATAGTGTGTTTGGTACATGCCTATGGGAATCAAGGAATGAGTTTCATTCCAAATAATAGTGTTTGTTTGATAAATCTTGCAATCAAATATGACAATTATAGATGAATATGTTCTATACTACAAAGTACAAACCACTCAAAAGGGTAAGGTATGAAACTTTCATACCCGAGGGACCCAGCTTATATATAAACCCACCCCGATTGTGATTCATGGCAGCATACCAAATGCACCCTCAGTTTTTAGTGGTCGTGATGGTTACACGTATTGTTTCTTTAAAAAAGCATGGGACATAATTGGCAAAGAGGTTTGTTTGGCTATTAAAGAATTTTTTGTGAATGGAAAGCTGTTGGGAGAAGTAAATGCAACAGAGATAGCTCTTGTGCCTAAGATGGATGTGCCTCATAAAGTCTCAGATTTCAGACCTATTGATCGCTGCAATGTACTATACAGGTGCATCAGCAAAATATTGACAAACAAGATCAAAAGTGGGTTGCAGAAGATAGTGAACATGAATCAAAGTTCTTTCATCCCAGGCAGGCATATACATGATAACATATTGATCACTCAGGAGTTGCTAAAAGGATATAACAGAAGTAGGGCAAAGAGATGTGATTTTAAAATAGACATACAGAAGGCTTATGATGCATTGAATTGGAAGTTTCTCAGAAATGTTTTGGAGAATTTTGGATTTCATCCTATGATGGTTAAGTGGATCATGGCTTGTATCACATCCTCAGCTTTTTCAATATGTGTTAATAGTGAAAGTCATGGTTATTTCAAAGAAGGCAGAGGATTGAGGTAAGGAGACCTTGTTTCACCATAGCTATTCACATTAGTTATGGAAGTCTTTACAATGATTATGGGGAAGAACATTCAAAAATCTAACAGCTTTAAATTTCATTATGGATGCAAGAACTTAAGGCTATCATACATGTGCTTTGCAGATGATCTACTAGTGCTTAGCCATGGAGATGTTGATCGGCTGCTGTAATAAAGAAATCCCTTCGATGAATTCAGTCAAGTCTCAAGTATCAGGTATGTTTCCAAATTTGAACAAAAGTACTGTATTTTTTGGCAGTGTATCACCTGAAGTAAAGCAACATATTTTGAATGTGGTCCCGTTGCACCTTAGGAAACTCCCTATGAGAGATTTAGGTGTGTCATTGTTAGCAAAGAAACTAGGAGTCAAAGATTATAAAGGTCTAGTCGATAAAGTGGTAGAGAAAATTAGTTGTTGGAGAAACAAGTGTTTGTCATATGCTGGAAGAATCCGATTGCTTGCATCTGTTTTTTCATCAATGCAAGTGTATTGAGCTTCTGTATATATGTTACCAATGGCCACAATAAAAGAATTAGAGAAATTGATGAAAGGCTTTCTTTGGTGCCAAAGATCTTTAACACCAGGAAAAGCTAAAATTGTTTGGAAAGTGGTTTGTATGCCAAAAGACCAAGGGTCTTGGGGATTAAGTCGCTTAAAAAGTGGAATGAAGTTCTACTAATAAAGCAATCATGGAAAATTATTGCTAAAAAAGTCTCTATGGGTAAAATGGGTGAATCTGGTGAAGTTAAATGGAAAGAGCATATGGGAAGTATCTCCTAATAGCACTGATAGTTGTAGATGAAAGAGTTTGTTAGCCTTAAAAGACAAAGTTAAAGATCATGTGTTTCACTGTAGTAGTGATGGAAAAAATACATCTATGTGGTTTGACAGATGGAATTCAATTGGTCTAATCAAATATTTGGTTCCAAGAAGAGTCAGATATGAGGAAAGATACTCATATGATATGGTGGTAGAAAGTATTATTGCTAATGGAGAGTATATCTGAATGGTATATTAGATTTCCAAGCTTGCAAAGTATAAATGTCCCAATACCGAGTGATAATAAAGATAAAGTTCTATGGATAAGTAATGTAGGAGTAAAGACGGAGTTCAACATAAAACCAGTGTGGTTGGACTTAAGGGATAATGAAAATAAAGTAATATAGCACATGTGGTATGGCTTACACAGTTAACATAGTTTTTGTGAGTTTTTTCCCTTTAGAATGACAACATTATACCAAATGAATCTAATTAATATAAATGTTTATATATGTTGTAATCTTGTGCATACACTCAATAATAGGTGCTTCAACTTCATGTTTATAACCCATACGTTTACGGAGTTTTACTAATATGATCGATTTAATTAAAGTTTTAGTGAGCTTTTTTTTTTTTTTTTTTTTTTTGCTCTCTTTAGAATGACAATATTATACCAAATTAATCTAATTACTATAAGTGTTTATATATGTTGTAATCCCGTGCATACATGATACACTCAATAACACAGTTTATATAGGTTGTAATCCCGTGCATACACTTCAACTTCAGATTTATAACCCATACGTTTATGGAGTTTGAGTAATATGATCAATTAATTAAAGAACTAACACTAACACTACACTAATAATAATTGTGATTATAATAAATAAATTTGTTTCTTTAAAAAAAAGGGATAATACAAAAATTACCCCAGTTGCCCAAGGCTTGGGTTTTTCTTGACGGAATCTTTTGCTTTTGTTTTTCTAGACCAGTTGATCTGGGCAACTTGAATTAGCCAACCATGTGTCGTCACTTGTGCGATATGAAGTACACCAGTTGCCCAAAAAGTACACTAGTTGCCCAAAAAGTACACAAGTTGTCATACCTTGTAATCCGTAAAGTCACACTTGTCACTTGCAGATTTTAATTGCCCAAAATGTCCTTATTGCCCAGGTCTAGAAAAGCAAAAGCAAAAGATTTCGTCCAGAAAAGCCCAAGCTTTGGGCAACTGGGGTAAATTTAGTATTATCCCTTAAAAAAATGAAGGTACATTAGGTATTTGTTATGTTTATAAATTTTCAAAAAGTTATGAAAATTAATGATTTTACAATTAAATCCATATAATTGGATTTAAGATTAGCCCCTATTTAAAAGTTTAATGTTTGGTTGTACATTTTATTAACCAATCAGAATATAACGTTAATTTACACGTAAATATAAGATTTAAAAAATGAGCTCTTAAAGACATGTGTATTTTTGGTTTTTTTTTTAATAAAAAAGTTAACATGCTTCAGTTGTTAACAAAAATGTTACACCCCAAAATCGGTTTTAATATTATATTATTCTAATGTCATTGTGATAGTTTGACCATAACTTTTATGTGTTGAAAGACTTGATTTGATTGGTTAATCAAAATTTTTGAGTAATAAGTCAAACCTATAAGTTAAAGGTTTAAGTAAATGTTTATGAAAAATAATATGTGGCTTAACTATAAGGAAATGGGATTTGAGGGACCAAATATGTCAACCAACCAAACTTGTGCCAGATTTTATGAGAAGATGTCTCATATGTTCCACAAACTTCCACCAAATTCCAGTGGGTTTTGTGCCAACGTAGGTATGGTTTTGTGCCAACTTTATTAATGGAGGGATGATTTTGTGCCAAAAAACATGAGGATGTAAAGCGAGACACGAGACAAACCACATGGATGTATTTTGGACTTTACTCTATGAGAAAATATCTCATATGTTCCACAAACTTCCACCAAATTCTAGTAGGTTTGTGTGTGTGTCGACCTAGAACAAAAGAGAGGGAAAACAAGGAGTTTTGATGATCAATTGATGAAGAATTTAGGGTTCCAATTCAAGAGTTTAATCCCTAGCAGTTATCCTCATCAATTAAGTAGCTTCTATTATTAAATTGGTGATAATTGAAAGTTAGGGTTCATAAGTAAGTTTGAGGATTTTAGGTAAAGTTGGTTATTAAAGCAAGCAATGAAGTAACATGATAAGGGGTTAAGTCCCTTTAATGGTTTATGACTTAATTTGATGAATTTGAGGATTTTCTCATATGATCATGTTAATGATCATATGAATGATAGAAATGAACTTGGTTATGTTTATGGCTAGTGTTAGAAATCATTTATTATTATGTATTGAGAAGTGTTAAATGTTGATTATTGATTAGGAATCAAGTGATGATGTTGATATTAGCTTTCTTGGTAACTTACCTTTGGAGCTAAGGTAAGTCGTAACATTGGTTATATCACGTGTTATATAGATTTTATAATATTATGTGTTGTGTTAAAGGCATAGGAACCTTGTTATAGAAAGCATAGTCAAATACTAAAGACTTGGCTAGTTAGATATGTGTTGATAAGGTGAGTGTTAATCTAATGGTATTAGACTAACTAAGGTTTCTGATTTTTGTGATAATATAAATGATGATTTGGTTATGTATTAAGAATACAAGAATTAGTATGGTATATTCACTGTATGAATTGGTAGATGTTGTCATGATTGATGATAGTTGTCAATGTGCTAATAATGCGGATTTGGTTGATGATAGTCATTGGACTAGATGCGAATGTTCATAATACTTACATGATGAATTGCGTATGATTATGTGTTATTACCGGTTACTTACTAAGCGTAAGCTTACCTTTTTAGTTGTGTTGTAGGTTTGTTTGATTCAAATGAGGTCTCAGATAAGAACCTTAAGATGAGAAAGGCTTGCTTGATGATTAGGCAAGTAATTGGTAGTTAACCATGCTCGGAATTTAGTTAAAACCCTCAAGTCGGGTTGTCTTAAGTGTATGTTATAAAGATTCAAGATGTGCTTTGTATTGCACTTAAAGGAATGCTTGGTATAATGGTTATTTTTACCCATTTTGGGTCAAATGGATTAAGAATTTTATAACTCAATGTATGATGATGTTTTTCCAGTTTTATATGATGTGTTAATGATATTGATAAGGTCTAAAGTGGTTGTTTAATGTTAAAATGTGTTTTGGGTCAAATTTGAAAAAGAGCGAGAAAATAATGCACATAAAGAGGTGTTTTTGTGCATAAAAAGGGCTGCAGAATAATTGTGCACATAAAGGGGTGTTTTAGTGTATATAAGATCTTGTTTTAAAAAAATATTACTAAAAGCGTCAGGGTGTTTCGTAAAATTCAATTAAATTTTGACTTTTATTGAATAGAAGGAAGACTCAATTTTGCCACGTAGGCGAAATTGTCTAATTGCGTTTTATTCAAAAATGTTTAGTACTAAAGATATGTATATACTTAAAATGATATTGCATCCTTTATAGCGATGTATACAAAGTGTGTGCTTTAAATTTTAGGTTTTTTTATTTAGTTATTATGGTGAGATCTACCATAGCCTTGTAGGTAGGGCTGACCTAGGGTGGTTTTTGAGGTTTTCGTAAATCACATGAATTATCTCAAGTATTGTGAGTAAATCTTGACATTGCTATATATATAATTTGTCGTTAATTCGGTGCATTGTGATTCGCTGTCTTTCAGTGACGTCAAATTGACGTAATCCAAGCCCAACATTTACTGATAGCCTGGCCCAATCCGTTATCCTTTTTACTTTTCTGTTTATTTATTTATTTGGTTTCTGCCCTTTGCTATTATAATGCATCACGCGAAATATTTTTTAAATCCAACTCAGTAAAAGGTATGTAACTATTATTTACTCTTGCACGTTTATTTCCGTCCAATACTTATAGGTTGTTATTTATTAGTAGTATGTAATGAAGACATCCATATATGCACTAAATTAACCAACTACTTAAATCCCAAATGGAATGGACACTTTGCGGGTTATATCAAGTGATTGTGATGTTGAAAAATACGGTTCGGTATATAATTTTTCGGTATATAATTTTTCAAAAAAATCGAACCAAAAAAACCGACCGAAACTAAAAACTGATGGTTCGGTATATAATTTTTCAAAAACCGAAAAATACGGTTCGGTTTCGGTTTTCGTCCAAAAACGGACCTTTTGGACCGAACCGAACCAATTTTATTATATAGTAATATATAATTAATATAATACGAATAAATAAGTAAATAAATCAAATTTATAAATTCATATTCATTTTGTTGGTATATTTATAATATATTTATCTTAACGTTTATGTTTATATGCGTGTTTATCGTGTCGTGTGTTTACTTGAGAATATATTAATAAATATATGACGATGATCATACTTTGTGTATGTTCACTTGCATGTGTTTGTCCCATTTATATGTGTGTAATTAAAGTTTTATGAAATAAACATTATTATGCTTAGATTGACAAAAAATGGTAAATAAGAATAACCAATTTTTTATGTAATATAAGTTTGTTGATATATATTTTCCATGCCCAAATATATACGGTTAGAAACCGAAAAACCGAACTGAAACCGATAATAAACCGAAAAAATCGAACCGCCAAAAACCGAACAATTTCGGTTTTGAGTTCTATAAAAACCGAACATTTCGGTTCGATTTCGATTTTAGCCAAAAACCGACCCAAACCGAACCGTACACACCCCTACCTTTTCCTCTAGTGTGAGCATCCGTTATTTTGTCCGTTCGTTTTGTAAGTATTTTATTTCAAAGTTTGTTCCGTGACTCCGTTTATTACATAGTACAGTAATTGTACAAGTAGTTAAAGCAGATTATACTTAAAGTATAACCGGCTACTGTAAAGTGTCCAAATAAATTTTTGAAGTGTGCAGTCACTTCTCATATATTAACTATTCATGGGAATTAGAAAACGTGGAAAATACCTATCGAAAATCGGAGCACATTGAATAGTTTACGACGACAGCCATCTTTTGTCTTGCCATCACCAGAGTACCCTCCTTTACATTTGCATGTGTAATTCCCAAGAGTATTTTCACAAGTTCCATAGCATGGAAACTTCTCCACATTATCACACTCATTGATATCTAGAGAACAAGAAATACAATGTTAAGTTTATTGTCTAATCTTCAACAGAGTTAATTTAGTATAAGGAGAATGTCATTTAGTAATAGACGTATTAGTAATACACGTACGTGGATACATTGGCGGAAGCCACCGGATACCAAAGAGGGCGGGAGCCCTCCTAAGATTTATGGGCTAAGTTTATTTTGTCAATGCTATTTATATTTTAGAAAATAATTTATTAGCTTTTGACCCTAAGATATATATTTTTGGCCCTTTAAAGGTTCAAGCTCCGTTAGTACTTATATAGTTATATACATGAATGCATCATTATAGATGACATTCTTACCCAATTTTCTAGGTAAAACATGTGGACAGTTAGGGCCCGTTTGGTATGGGGTTGTAGAATGAAATATTGGAATTAATGTGGACTCCACACAGGGCCGTCTCGTGAAATTCGGTGACCCCGTGCCATAAATAAAAAGAGGCGCTAAAATAAAAACTAAAAGAACGATAACATGTAAACACTTTACCGAAAATGCAAATATGGTTATAATTATCTAAACACAAAGAAGAAAACAGTAATAAAATTCTTTTAATAAACAAACCTAATGTTATTTCTTTAATAGTTTGTTTATCAGATCTTTGCAGATATAATGGAAATCTCAAAAATTCATAGAGCTTTTACCTTAGACCTCATTCTTGCTTTGTTTTGTTGTCAAAAAAGAAAGAAAATTATTCACTTATGGACTTTTTTTATTGAGCTAAACTTAAGATATATAAGACTATGAATATAAATTGGAGGCCTTGTGATTTGTTGAGCCATGTGCCATTGCCCCTAATGCACACCATCTAGGCCGGGCCTGGCTTCACATCTAAATAATATATTCGGTTTATAGTTTGGCTACAAACAAATGAATCAATCTATAAAAATTCATTCCTACCTAATATGGTAGGATTTATTTTATTTTCATGTGAATCCCACATTTTCTACTCTATCTTTCTCTTCATAATTATTATAAAAAAATAATTTTTATAAAATCTTTTACATAAAATAACCATTTATAGCATTTTATTTTTCTCTCTACATCATTAATTTTAATCCAAAACCAAATCCAAATCCGAATCTGAATCCGACACCCTCAACAAACCAAGCACACCCTTAAAGTGATCTGGTTTTGACTTATTAGGTTAGATACAATGGTGACCGCAGGAGACCACGATCATCACTGTCATCTCAATGCCAACTCAGTTTTCTTTCCCTAAAACATTTTGCATGTCCAAGTAACCCTAACGGTGACTACGGTCAATTTCTTTTTCTTTTTAAACACTAAAATTAAATTTTATTAATACTTAAAAAAATTACATTAATAATTCAAATAAAATAAAAAATTATTACAATAAAAATTAGAAACTTAAACTAATAGTTTAAAATATATTTTTTTTTCTTTAAAATATGAGAAGTGTTGAGAAGAGAAAGTGAACTTTAAAAAATGAGAGAGTAGATTATACCGTGTTTAAAAAGTGGTAAGTGTTATGGTATTTATAGAAGAAACATATACAGTAACATATAAGGTATTATTTAATTTTTTTTTTTTTTTTTTTTTTTTTTTAATAAAACACCCAATGGTAAGAAATGATCCGTTGGGCTTTATTATTATTATTATTATTATTATTATTATTATTATTATTATTATTATTATTGCCGAGTACTCAGTCAACCAAGCGACCAACCTTTCTTTTTTTCATAGGGGCGCGTTCATAAGGGGGACGCGTCTGGGATGGCGACCGACTAAGGGTTCGACCAAATTCATCTCTCAGCTAATAAAGTTGATAGTAAGTTTCAAGAGAATTGCTTCATACTTTTATGAAGCGTATATAACAATTACTCGGTAACATATATATGCTTAGGTGTTTACTACTTTACTCTATTCACAAAAAGATAGAAACTTGTCAAAGATATCCTCATATCCATACCAGGTTTTAAATCAATGACAGAATCACATTAAGAAAATTGTACTCGAAAGTTTTATCTAACAATTATAAAGCATATATACATCAGTTTTAGGGTTAATTCTATGAAAACGTATCATAGTTGCCAAAAAAATTACTTCTGCGTAGCGAACTAAAAAAAATCTTCTTTTATACACTAATGTTGACACTTTTGTCTTTCTTTAGGTACTTTGACCCTTTTACCCTTCCAAATTATATTTTCCGAAAAAAAAATCGAAAAAAATGTTTTCGTTACATTTTCAAAAAAAATTGGAAAAAAATAATTTTGAAAATAATATTTTCGAAAAAAAATATTTTCGAAAAAAAAATATTTTTGTGAAATGTAACGGCAGGGACCATTTATGTAATTTAGCATAAGGACGGTGGATGCAATTTTCAAAAATTAAAGGGTAAAATGGTCATCACAATTATTATTTTTGTATTTGTTACTCATATGAAGACAAAATTGTCAACAATAGTGTGCAAAAAAAGATTTTTTTTAGTTCGCT
Source organism: Artemisia argyi (assembly GCA_030686995.1). NCBI lineage: Eukaryota > Viridiplantae > Streptophyta > Magnoliopsida > Asterales > Asteraceae > Artemisia > Artemisia argyi. The sequence goes on from CM060686.1 coordinate 119,832,852, forward strand.
ATGCAAAAGTGATTTTCTTGACAAGTATATTGCGTTTTCACATAATTAACCCTCAGTTTTATTGCCGGTTAGAGAATTTTGAATATTTATCATATGACTAATTAACTTAGATGTTACCTTGGCAGCCAGGAGCGAGATATGGATTTCCTTCATAGCCTTCTTTACAAACACAACGGTAACCACCACTTTCCCTTTCAGAGCCAACACACGTGCTATTCGAAAGGCACGCATAACCATCGGTTGCTTTGGCTTCAGAGCAACTCATATTTCCAATAGCCCATTCAAGCACTCTTGGCACTGTAGATTCAATCCCATCTCTGAAGGAAGTACCACCTAATAAATCAGTCTTCCCACTGAAATTAAATATGTTCTCCTCTCCAATAAAGGCGTATGTACATGGATTAAACGACCTAATATAGCTCACATTATCGCTTGAGTCCAGCATGGTACGTAAACGACTTCTATAGTAGTTTATGTCGTTGGGTATAGATGATTGACAACAACCACTTCCTGCACACTGATCACCTACAACCTCATCCGGTGTTGAGCAAAACACCATACAACCTGTAGACACGTTCCTAGACTTTGTTCCTGAGGTCAGCCAAGCATAATCACTGCAACCGATAACTGTGAACTTGTTGACTTCCGACATGGTGTACGGTGTAGTCGTATAGTTCGCTGAGATTTTGATTTGATTGTATGATGTGCCATTTGGATAATAGCACATGCTCGCCACTAAATTGGAAGTCCGAAGGTTGGAATCAGATATCCGTTCGATCGAGGTGTAACCTCTTTTATAAATAGAGGCCTTTGGAGGGGTTAAGGAAGTGTTGCAATAGATGCGAAATCCCTTATCTATATAACACTCAGGGTTGTCACCCATACCGAAAGGGTATGGAACAATCAAATCCCCGCATCGGCTGTCACAGCCTGGCTTTGCTAAGTTTTTTGAGTTAATGAGAGTGTATGATTCAGAGGTGGAAGTTGTATCAGAAACTGTGAACGAAAACATTAGAAATGCTACCCAAATTAGAACAAGAAATTTCATGCTTGTCTTTGGGTTTCTAGGTGCTATAGTATTTTTAAGGACAGTCTAACTTTATATAGCCCACCAAACATGTAGGGAATAATATTTACTACGGAGTAGTAGTTATTTACTCGATAACTTTCACTTTTATCATCTTGAAATATAAATATCTTATAATTGACTTTTTTCGTTTTTTTTTCTTTTTTTTTTTTTTTTTTTTTTTTTTAGAACGGCATTGACTCTTGCTATCAAAATAGCAGTGTTTTGAAACCGGGTTAACTGGTTCGACCGGTTCCAGCCAATAAAACGGGTCAAAAAAACCCGGATTTCTAAAACCGGGTTAACCGGTTAGACCCGCCGGGTTTTGAGTGACCCGGTCAAAAAAGTAAAAAAATAATAAATTGAAAACCGGGTTGACCCGGTGCTCGATGACTCGACCGGATCGATTTCGAACCGGATTTTCAAAACATTACAAAATAGTGCTCGTGATGGTGATTGGTCTTAACGATGTTCTAGCTAATTTGTACGTACAGACAGTCAAATTAAATACAGTATATATATAGTTTTTTTTTGTTGAGAAAACTACATTTTTGGTCCTTGTGGTTGTACCAATATTTCACTTTTGGTCTAAAATTCAAAAAATGATTGATTTTAGTCCAAAAGTACACGTGGCTTGCAATTTTGGTCCAAATATTAACAATTCCGTCAAAACGTGTGTCATGTGAGAAACACGTGACTTATTCATTATTTTATTATAAGTTCACAAGGGTATGTTGGTCCTTTTACGTTTGCCGCTAATTGAAAGTGGTATATTACCCTAAAAACGATTGATTTCACATCTCATCCTCATACTTCACACGATCAAATTCTTCCAAAAAAAAACCCCTAATCGAGAAGAACCCTAAATGTTGCTTTGTCAATGGGTATTGAGACCTGTTGGTCGTACGTTTGATCCACACAAAGTCTACAGTAAGTTAATTATGTTATTGTAATTTAGGGTTTATGATTGTATTGGGGGTTTAATGGTTTGTACAAATTTGTTAATGTTGGGAGTTTTAAATCATCTTTTTTGTTGCAACAGGTCAATTTCCAACTATTTTCTCCCTAGAAATACACCATGGTGGTTACTTTACTAGGTCACCAAAGCGTGTCTACAATGATGGAAAGGTAAGTTGGTTTGATCAAATTGATGCAGATGGGTTTTCAATTGTTGAAGTAAAAAGTATGTTAGCAGGCTTAGTTTATGTCAATCCCAATATGCAATAAATGGGGAAAAAACAGTAAATACAGTCCATATGCAAATGTCAATCAAAATGCCTATTTGCAGATGGAGCTTTTTGGTACATTTTGGCAACTTTTAGCAGTGTAAGATTCTCATACATGTGACCATTTGCAGTACAAGTAAGCATACAAACCAAACAATATATGCATTACAATAGCAACTTCATTTCATTCATTCATTCAAAGTACTTCATTACACAAAATTCACTACTACATTTTGACTGCTATTAAACAAAAGTCACAACTACATATTGACTGCCATTACAAGTCAACCCAACTAAAATCAAACTAAACCCTAACATCATTTGAAAACATATAAAATGAGGATAAATACCCAACTAAAAACTAACATCATTTTCAACCTTCTTATTGTTCCACGATTTTCAGCAACAATAGCTTGTGACTCATTCATGTTTCGTAATAACCCAGGAATGATTTGCACAGCTCGATTACACATTGGTGGATCATACCAATCAATAATCCCATGATTGGAACCCTAATTAAAGCATATTTCAAAATTAGGTCAAAATCAAGAAAATATTGGGGAAAATATAAATTCATTGCTTACCCTTTTAGAACAATAGTAGAAACGTCTTCCTGGATTAAATTGCGTCCATGAAGTTTTTATAACCGCTGGTGAGCCACAGCGAGGGCAACGAACCATGTTTGGGTTTTTTTTTTTTTTTTTTGGTCTCGGAAATTGGGGGAGGTGAGTAGAAACGGGGTGGGTTTGTATTTATTATAAAAGGGAAATAAATTTATTAGTAGAAAGACACTTATGCCCTCACGTGAGTGGCACATGTAAAAGCCAGCGGTTATTTTGACGGAATCGTTAAAATTTGGACCAAAATTGCAAGCCATGTGTACTTTGGACTAAAATCAATCATTTTTTGAATTTTGGACCAAAAGTGAAATATTGGTACAACCACAAGGACCAAAAATGTAGTTTTCTCTTTTTTTTTTAAAACTAAGTATATATATAGTTTGAACAAAGAATTTATCATATTTTTTCATATATCACCCTATTTTTCATTATTAATTTCATATATACTTAAAATAGTAGAGGTGTCAAAATACCTTACCCGACACGAACCCGACCAGGACCCAAACCCGACTAAGCATATTCGGGTCGGATCACTCGGGTCAAAAATTGAATTCGGATTATTCGGGTGAACCCCGAGTAACCCGAATACTAAATAGGGTCGGGTATCGGGTTGAAATTGTTTGACTAACTTGGGTTCGGGTCGACCCGTTTGACCCGAGTAAGGATTTTTTTAATTTTTAATATATTATTTTATAGATTATCCATATAAATTAGAACAAATATGCAAATTTATGACTATTTTACTCGTATTCGGGTTGACCCGAACCCGACTAACCCGAATTCAAATAGGGTCAGGTTTGGGTATATTGTTTTTAGCATTGATCTCACTTTGACCCGACCTGAATTGACCTGAACCCAACCAACTCAACCTGACTGACACCAATAAGTGCAACTATTGAATATATAATGTAGACAGTAATATTTTTAATGAATGTTTTGGTATATATAAAATTTTCGACTAAAAGAATAGGAAATATGAAATTGCTTATTTTTTTCGTTTTTAAGAGACGACCCCGAAAAGTCGTGATCGAAAATTACACCCAAGTATTGTTCCCATTGGTCCCAGGCAATTTACAATGAAATTCCATGTATGGCGTGTCTTAGATGGTGACTTGAGATATTTTGTTCATTCATTCGTTAGAACGGTTTTTCTTTTTTGTAACATCAAACTTTTGTGAAAGTTTTTGTGTTTTGTAATTTCTTCAGTAAAACAGGAAAATATATACGCTACGTAGAAAGTGGACCAGGAGATATTCATAATACACTATAAAGGTATAAAACTCAAGGTAAAAAGTTATTGTGTTTAGTTAATCATTTTTTAATGCTTTTCTGTCATTTGTCAACAGTTTACTGAATTGATTGACAGCTTGTCGTTACACGCATATTCATAGACTACGTGGTATATAGGTACACTTGTATATGCGAGGTGATTTGTACACTCTCACAATTGATTGACACATTTAAATTATGAGCGTTTTGACATTTATGCATTTACAGGGATGAAAATAAGTAAAAATGATGTGAGGTTATAAATGTCAAGATAATCATAATTTGAGTGCGTCAATTTATAAAAGTGTGCAAATCACCTCCCCTTGCATATATCCATGTATTGATATTTATTGTACCACCCACTAGTAAATAGAAGACCAAGACTTTTCCAAAAGTCAACACATAAGCCTCTCTGGAAGGTTTTGAAAACCGAACCGATAAGTGATGGTTTGAATCCAACTAGTTTTAAATTTACAATATGGGTTTTTCTAACTTTTGCCTCAGGGCACAAGTTAAGCACACTAAAAATACAATAAGACTCACGAAAAAGACATAAGAATTCACACAAAAGTACACTTATCTGTACTTTTGTGTAGGTCATTAAGGGGCTGTTTGATAAAAATTATGATTTAGCACTAAATGAATCAAAAGTGCTGAATGATTCAATGTTGCTGAATGATTGTGATTCTGAATGAAACTGATTGTTTGACAACCGTTTCGAAAGAAGAGAATAAAATTACTAGTATGACTTTTTTCTTTTTTTAATGATTTAGCACTACATAAAATATGTAATTTGATAAATGTTTTGACATGATAGAAATTTTAATTTAACAAAAGTTGGCTAGATGAAACAATTTAAATAAGCATATAGTAGAAAATACGGAGTATTACATGAAAGACGTGATCTAATAATATTTAACTAACCTATATATGTTTTTTTCATCATTAATTGGCATGAGGAGATAGATGGCCCACTTATTATAAAATTGAACCATAACAACATGAAAAAAAGAAGCGATTTGCACAACTATTAGTTGCTGAATGGGAGGACTACCCATATGACGCTGGCCCACTCATTATAAAATTGAACCATGCAGTGCTTGTTTTCTTGGTACCAAACAATATGGTCACTGACCGAATCAGATATTAACGCTTAATTATTTTATTAAGTGGTTATCAAACACCCCCTAAGTACTTTTATGTACTTTTTAATGTGCTTAACTTGCACACTCCTAAAAATGATTGGTACACTCAAAATGTGAGTGTGTTGACATTTATACCCTTACAGGATAAGAATAAGTTCAAACAATGTTAGGGTATAAATGTCAACATACTCAAAATTTGAGTGTGCCAATCATTTTTAGGAGTGTGCAAATCACTTCCCTTATAATATATCGAATTCTTTAGGTGTTCATCAACACTCACGGGCAATGCACCCGTTCGTATAGTATAGTGAATCGGCAAGACCAGATCAGAGGAGCAAGGGATTCTAAATGTCTAACCGGTAGTTTTAATTATCACATGCGTTTTAAATTAGCCGATATGTTTTTAATGCTAATAAACTAAGAATAGAAATAAAATAAAATAAAAAGGGCTTTGCGTGAAAATGCATTTTACTCGCCATTTTTTTATAGTTGTGTGTAACTATCTTTTCCTAAAAGTATTATAGTTTAATCGTGTGCAATGATGTTAGACAAGGAGAAACTGGTTTTAAACACTCCTTTAATTTGAATTCCATGTTGGTGACTCATCTAAAACTATATATTATACAAGTCAAGGCATCCCTTTCCTTGATCCAAATTTCACCTCTTATAAGTGTTGTGCACTAAACTCAATAACCAAGCTATTAGAGACAAAACCAATCTAATACGGCGTACATGATAAACCCAAAAGAAAAGAAAAATAAACCAATTTTGAAGATCAAAGTCTTTTCTAAAGTAAATTTTAAGTATCAAAATTTAAAAAAAAAAAAAAAAAAAAAAAAAAAAAAAAAAAAAAAAAACCCAAGATATTATTACAATTAGGGATGAGCAAAAGAACGAAAGAACCGGAACCGGACCGAGAACCAGACTGGAACCATGAAGAACCGAACCGGAACCAGAACCAATGGTTCTAGTTCCGGTTCTTGATTTTGAGATTTTTCGGTTCTTGGGTCGGTTCGGATCGGTTCCACCGGTTCTCGGTTCTGGAACCAAACATCCAATAATTTTAAAAATATGTAATTTTTTTATTTCTTAGCAAAATATTAATCAAATCCTACGTATCATTTAAAAAAATAAAAATAAAAAATTAATAAAAATAAAACCAACCAACAAGCCATCAAGCCAAACACTCTAAACCCTAATCTTTAATTTACTAAAACATCCACAAATCAATAATTAATCTAAGCGTAATAACATTCCAAGATCATTCATCATAATCTTTAATTTACTAGACCCTTATAGAACTCTCTTGTCAACACTCACTGTTGAAGCTTTGATTTGCACCCAAGATTGGGTGAGAAAGTCGAGAACGCAAATTAATTGGGATAATGTTGAAGATCTTATTAAAGACGATGAGATTGTCAAGGATATGGAAGAACAATTAGAAAAACTAACCAGAAGAGACATTGAGAAACAAACTGTGGAACTATAAACGGTCTTAGTTATTTTGATGGACAAAGTTTTGAGTTATTTTATTTTGTTTTCCGGATTGTTATGAATTATTGTTTTGTTAAAAATTTGAACAAGTGAAAGTAACTATAGAATGGTTGATTATTTGAGTTTATGGTTTAGTTGGTAATTGTTGTTTGCTTAAATGTAAATGGTTTCAAGTTCATGAAAAGTTTAATTTTTTTGTGTTTTTTTATTAGCTTAATAGAAAAGTGGTTCCTATACGCACGGATAGATCCAAAAGAACCGGAACTGGAACCGGAACTAAAAACTATATTCGGTTCGGTTCTCGATTCCCACTTTTCAGAAAAATCGGTTCTCAGATCCACCGGTTCCGGTTCTGGTTCCAACCGGTTCCAGAACCATGCTCATCCCTAGTTACAATTATGACTTATGTGTAGCAAGGCTGGCTTGTGATTTTTAGTGGCCCTGTGCGATAATCACGGAGGAGGCCCTTCTAAAATTCAAAAATTATTAGTTCGTTGATAACCATGCATTACTAATTAAAAGTTAGCTTCACACGATTTTATTTCATATTTTCTAATTAAACCTTAATATAGTGCACGTAAACAAAATTAGAGGCCATTTTAAAAATGGGGTTATAGGCGACTGCTCCATTTGCAAATGTGGGTCACCGGCTCTGATGTGTAGAGGACTATTAATAACTATTCTCCGTTAAAGTGAGCCAAGCTAGATTAAGATTTGTTTAACAAAACGGACTTAAAGCAAGGTAAGTTTTATTCTTTTGTCACATTATATAATAAAACAAAACCTCAAATGGGACTTTTGTATTTCAGAAAGAAAAAATAAATAAATAAATAAAGATTATTTCCTTATTAGGTAATATTTTAATTATTATTTTTTAATTTATAAATTTATAAATTCGTTTTATTAATATACTACACAATTAGAAGAAAAATACAAAAAATATAGATAAGATGCAACTAACAATAGGATTAAACTTTTTAAATGATTATCTTTAATAATAAAAAACTGTAATTAAAAATCATAAATCAAACAAAACAAAGACTAAATTATTTGTTTTTTAATAAATAAAAATATATCATTAAAAAAAACAAAAACAAACAAAAAAAACGCATGCGCGAGCATTATAACTAGTGTTTAATAATCGAATGAACATTCCATAATTAAGATATTTCGATTTTCCTCTACGAAGTATTGGCTTCGACTTGGTATGAACGTTACTTCAAGGTTTTTATCTTTTTTATTATAACGAAAAATGACTAATTACACGAAAATATAGCTGGACATTTTTTTATAGTTTAGTGTAGCAATATATTTTCCTTTTATGTGCATGAATTCAGATTTTTTTTGTCGAATTGTGTGACCAAACTATTAACAAAGGAAAATGATACTCATGCCTAAAATGTATGCCTAAAAACATGCCTAACTACAAGATGATTACATGTGTCAAAATCAATAGTGGAAATTGGGAGTGAGAAAATGTTAATGTGATGTGTCAAATGATGATTTGATTAGGCACACATTTAGGCTTATGTTTTAGGTCTTTCTATCATTGCTCATTAACAAAACCCAATTATCCAACCATGATCTGCTCAACTACAATTTTCTGGAGTAAAGCACAAAAGCAAATCCGCGCACATCAGCATTTCACATTTTCACACCAAAAATACCTCTCCCTCATTTCACATGCCGTTTGCATGCCGTTTTTCACTTTTTTAGCCCACCATTTTTTTTCTTTTTCTTTTTATTTCAAACAAACTACATTTTCATTCATAAAATTAAAAATACAAAATACAATACGAGAAATAAACAAAGTACGAAAATAAAAATAAAAATTATGAAAATATAAAATGCATCAAATTATTAATAAACTAGTTTTCTTCTTCTGGTTCGCATCGTTGCCAAATATGATCCATTATATCTCGTTGAAGCATTATGTGCACGGTTTTATCATGCAATTCTTTTACTTTTTTCCGATGCACTTTGCATCTCTTGAACAATTCTCGTTGCATATGTGCTTGCGGATTAACATACAATTCGATGTAATCACTTACGGTGGCGGACCTAGGAAAATCCGATGCAGGGGGAATTTTTTTTTTGATAGCAGCAAAATGCGGATGAAAAAATTATATTTAAAATGATAAATCGAGTATTATTGCTTAGAGATTGACGATTTATAAAGTTTTAAAGTATTGAATGTTGTGTTTTAGTATGTTGGTGGGGGCCACTTGAGTTTTGAGTGGGGTGCACTTTCACAAAAAGGTCAAAATTAAAAAAATAAATAAATAAATACATAAAATACACTAACATCGCAACTTTTTGGCTAGCCATTGGGGCACCGCCACCCCGTACCTAATACATAGGTCCGCCCCTGATCACTTATGTTGTACTTTTGATCTTTCAAAATCATGTTATGCAGTATGATGCACGTGTACATGACTTTTCGTATCTTGCTCATAGTTCAAGCACACGCGGGTTATTGTATAATTCCCCAACCACCTTGTAGGATACCAAATGCATGTTCAATATCTTTTCGTGTACCTTTTTGTGCTTTTTAAATAATCCATATTTGTCGTCAAGTGCAATCGAAAATGATTTTGACAAAAGTGGACCATGTTGGATAAATCTCGTCTGCTAAATAATACCCATTTTTCATACACATTACCATGCTCTGTCTTCAAGATGGTCGTCGAACAACGGAGGATTATTTAAAACCGTAATATCATTAGTCGCACCCGCTACCCTAAAAAAACATGCTAAATCCACAAATCGTAAGAAGCCAGGCTTCAAGCATAATAGTCAAATGTTTTTTTTATCACCCCTGTGAAACTAAACATGCCATCCTTTTGGACAGTTTTTCCCCTCCCAATGCATACAATCAATGATTCTAAGCATACCCAGAAACCTATGAACCTTCTCATGAAATGCATATGTTTTTTGAATGTCATTGTAGTCGAGTTTTCTTAAATACCCTGGCATGAACAAATCAATAATGCACATAGTAAAATGATCTAAACAGTCGCGTGCACAATGTATCCCATTTGTAAATATTCATCTAATGCATCGGGTGTTGTACCGTACGCCAATTAGCGTACGGCGAAAGTGCATTTCATAATTACACTAAAACCATTTAGACCCGTAGCATCGGGTCTTTGTACAAAGAAATCAAAATGATCAGGATATTCATCATGCGTGTCAATATAAGTTTCAATACCTTTTACTGTTTTTAAAAATATTTTCGTGCTCATACGATAACGTCGTATAAACAAGTACTCCGGACATTTTGGAGGATCTGCAAAATAGTTGTCCCACAAACGTTCATCATCAACTTCACGTTCGTGGTATATCGCGATACGACTTGAAGTTTGGCCTTGTGTTTCCAGCGAATGCTGATACTGATATGCTTGCGTCATAAACAAAATATCAGTTTCATTGCCTATGTCGAATAAGATATCATATTTGATGAGGCGAAAAATGAACACTTTTAGGGGGTCATTTAAGCCCGGAATTGAATTTATTTGATCAAATATTGCCCTAAATCGTTCCTTTTGTGATTTTAGGTACTTTTGGAGTGAATTCTGGAAAAGGAAGCAATTCGGACGTTTTTGGAGCATAAAAGTGAAGAAAACGGCAAAGACTTAATTTTCCATGCTGAGAACAGTACCTGACGGCGTCAAGAGGAAGATCATGACGGCGTCAAGAGTAAAAACCATGACGACCCAGTGAAAACCTGAAGGCGTCACAACAAGGGCGTCAAGACAATTTTTGGTGACGGCCTGCATAAGGAGTATACATGACGGCGTCAGACCCAGATCTAGGCAGTCCGAGAAACTATTTGGCGGCGAGATGACGGCGTCAGACATTTGTTCTTGACGCCGTCACCTATCAAAATCTATATATAGTTTTCTATTTTTCATTCATTAGAGAGAAACTTGTGTGGAGAAAACTAGGGCCGAACTTTGTAAACCCTAGGTCATATTTTACAGTGTTTTCAAGGGTTTTCACCCCTTGAATCCTTTCATGTTCAATTGAGATAAGTCTTCTCTTAATTCATTCAAGATGTCTATGTGTTGTTTGAATATATCTTATTCTTGTCTTGATTTCAACATGCTAGACTAGATCTATCTTGTGTTTGCTTAGATGTAATGAAACCTAGATGTTAATTATATGTTGATTACTTGTTTATGGTTGTAATGGATGAATGATTTCAATGTTAGGCTTAAGAAAACAGGCAGATCTCCATTGTGTAACATGCTTGAACGTCTTAGGAAACATGAACCGATGTGTTCTAGGTTTTATTGGTTGTATTTAATGCATGAGCAAATTCTAGTGATCCCATGTTAGGAGCTTCTTAGCCGGCTCGACATTGGAGTGAAGTAGGCGCTCATAAGATTGGGGAAGTAAGTACGCCACCCCATGAATGGTATTAAGGAATACAATCCGTCATCCACGCAATTATAACAAGTAATTAACATGTAAAAGATATCTAGGGAGTAGTGAAATCTAAGTAAACACAATTCTCCCACATATTGCTCACAACTTTAGTATAAATTAGTTTATTTTCATTTTTAGTATTTTATTTTGATTGCATCTTTAGTATTGGGTTAGTTGACTAGCAACTAATTCCGCCAAACTCCTTCAAACCCGAGATTTTTATTTGCTTTTCATAAAATATAAAAAATACAAAAAGAATCATCCCTCATCTCTAGACCTAGTCTTTAGATTTTCTAATCCTAGCGACACTATTCCTAGCTGAACGATCAATCCCCCGGTACTTGTCATTATATTATACTACATCGATCAGGTACACTGCCTGGTGGGGGTTGTAAGCTTCTCGAGATCCCTCGAGAGGTAAAGCCTGGTGCAATCCCTACGCATCAAGTTTTTGGCGCCGCAGCCCGGGTAAAAGTTATTGTCTAGGTTAGAATCTATTTTTATTAGGTCTACTTGCTAGATTCCTTTCTAGTAAGATTTTATTTTTATTTTTTATTTTTAGGATCTCTTTAGTCTATCTTATTTCTTCGTGTTTTTGTTCGTAACTCTTCACCATCCGACATCATGGACGATGGTAACATCTTTGAACCCGGCATCCCACCACAACAAAACCCACCACTAGATAACCAACCTCTTAGGCCCCGAACCCTAGGAGAGTATTCCCGACCTAGCCACCAAGGCTACCGAAACACCATTGAGCTCACCCAAGGAGCCAATGTGACCCCCTTGCGATCCGAAACCATCCGGTTGGTGCAAAGCGGATGTGCATTCCATGGACTTCGTTCCGAAGATCCAAACCAACATCTCAAGGACTTTCTTAAAATCGTAGATTCTATAGACCTTGATGTTACAACTAGAGAGTCAACCCGATTACGCCTATTCCAATTCTCTCTACGTGATCAAGCTAGCCAATGGCTTGAACGTTTACCCGCGGGATCCATCACCTCATGGGATGATCTCACCACTCGTTTCCTTGCCCAATTCTTCCCACCGGGGAAGACTGCAATGCTTAGAAATGACATTTTGATGTTTGAACAACATCAGGGTGAAACTTTCTACGAAGCATGGGCTCGTTTTAAGGATCTCCTCCATAAAGTCCCTCATCATGGTATAAACCTTTGGTTATTAGTTCAAATTTTCTATGATCATGTCGACTATCACACTAAACGCACAATCGATAGGGCCGCGGGAGGTAGATTGCGTGATAAGGACGCCGAGGAGTCTTGGGCAATTATTGAAGAGCTTGCCACCGATAATCAATAGATATGGGAGTTTAATCATACTATAAAAGCGGCCATCAATGCAATCTCGACACCTGGAGGGACTAACCAAATCTCCGATGAACTCCTATGCAAACTTGAGGCAAAAGTTGACTATTTTGAGGAAAGGCAAAAGAGACCCTTAAGCCCTAAATGGGCTACTGTCAATTCTGTCTCGAAAAAGACTTCAACGCCGTTATCTGAGTCACCCTCTAGAGAGAATGTTGAGACTTTTCAAAACTATGCCCTACCTTATTCCCCTCCCGAGAAACTTAGCCCGGAATTTGAAGCCAGAATGAGAGAATACATGGCAACTCATTCAGATCGGCTTGCTAGATTCGAGGAAGCAATTTATAAACAAAAAGAGGAGATTCAAGAGAAAATGAATGAGATGATGAGCCTGATGGAAGAGTATGCCAACCAGAGAACCCCCGAAAGGATGTTACTAAGGAAAGAAAGCGTCATCCCCACTACCCGATTTGTTAATTCCATCACAATTGTCCACACGGATAATGAGAAGGTAGAAACCCCTACTGAACAAACCGTAGAAGAGCCACCAAAATCCCAATCCTTAAGTTACTACCTGAAACATGATATAAATGAAAACACAATAACAAATTGGATAAAGGGTGACGGGCGCAACCAATCTTCCAAACAGGGTTCTGAGAAGAAGGAAGAGGGAAAAGATGAGTATGATACATTACCTGGAGGATCGATATTCGAGAAATTGTTGGTACAAAAAGTGGCTACTAAACAGATGGCGTGTGGGAACTTTGAGATACCGACCAGCATCGGGAATTTGAAATATCTAAGTGCTTTCGCCGACCAAGGATCGGAAGTAAATCTTATGCCCTTAACTATCTACACCCAATTAACGTCGAAAATGCCAACACCCACTCGTGTTAGGCTGTCCTTCGCTGGACACTCTTACGTATACCCCCTAGGAATCGCAGAAGATGTGTTGGTCAACGTCGCAGGATTCATGTATCCCGTTGATTTTATGATCATTGATGATAAGGGAGATGGATGCATGCCAATAATCCTTGGGGCACCATTCCTTACCACCGCAAGAGCTGTCATCAAGTATGAAAGTAGGAAGATTGAGCTTAAATCAGGAAAAAGAAAGATCAGCTTCCCCATGACCCGACCATATGGGCAAGAGAGTTTGAGGGGGAGAAAGCTCAAAAACAACATCGACTCGTCACCTATTCATGTTCAGGAGAAAATACTTGCATGGGAGGCAAGAATCAAAAGCTACAAGGAGGCTAAACATAAAAGTAGCGAAAACAATGAAGTTCATGTCGAGTTCGAACACAGTCAGCCAACAAGGAGCCATGTACCATTTGAGGAAGGGAACTCAGTACTCTTAAGACACTTGGAGATGACAATACCTCCCGATAAACTGAGTCCCTGATGGTATGGGCCTTTCACAATTGAAAGCATAAGCCAAGATGGAATGGCTAACTTGAGAAGTAAGGTAGGAGGAAAGGTAATTGCAAGTATCGACAGGTTAAGACACCACCACCACGATAATAATGACCGCAACTACATGGGGTACATCATCTCAAGGGATGAGGTCACGTAGTAATCCATGACCTTGAGTCTAGCTACAAGACTCGTAAATAAAGAAAAGCGCTTCTTGGGAGGCAACCCATGATTGTGTGTGATTTTTATTTCATTTGTTTGTTATTTGCTTCCGTATGCATGCTTTATTTTTATTGTTGGTAGATCATGTTTCAAAACTAAAATAGTGAAAATACTTTACTTTGTTGTTTGGCATAGTCTTAACTTCACCCAAAGGTATTTTTGCAAAAGATAAGTGTAAGGGGAAACCCCAAATATGTGTTTAAGAAACAAAACCGATCATGATTCTCCACAATATTAAGTGAACATGTATGTAGAAAACTAGAAGGGGGGTTGAATAGTTTACCGATTAAAATCTTTTTAACTTGTTAAGTTAGCTTTGAAACTTTCCGTTTGATCAAAGATATGTACACAAACACAATATATAACATGCAAGTAAATGAAAGAAACTATCAAACCACAACACGAGTATTTATCGTGGTTCGGCTATAAGGACTCTTTTTCCTTGCCCTACGTCCACGCCCCGAGTATCCAACTCGAGAGTTTCTTTCACTAGTCAACAAGCTCCTTTCACCGGTGGAGAAAACCTTACACGTCGCTTATACTTTTACCGACACAAAGCTAGATGTCGAGTTCTTTACCAAGGGTACAACCACTCCCGTTAGTGTGTATGGATCGATGTGGTTGAGTCAAATATGATTAGCAAACGTAAATAACTAAAGATAACTTATATAAATATTTGTCTAACCATTGTAATAATACATAATCACAAGTACTTATAGGTTTCCAAACGGTGTCATGAACCGTTGCAACCTTTCACTAAAAGTCATGTCTATTCGAATAGTTGTCTTCAACCATTGTAATGGTTCGAATGTGTTTCTGCCAAGCAACACAACCATTCGACCATATTTCCAGAAAATAACTAATTTAACTAACTAGCGGTTGTAGAGTTTCGTTTCTACAAACTTGGTCCTTCACGTTTTCTTCGAAGTAACATCAAGATTACTTTGGCTCACAGTTGTTACATATTCTGCTTCACAGGTTGATAATGCCACTATTGGTTGTTTCTTTGAAGCCCATGTGAAGGCTGTTTTCCCCATAAAGAACACGTAACCAGAAGTGCTCTTTCGATCATCTACATCTCCGTGCCAGTCACTATCGGAGTAACCTGTAAGTGTGTATTCTTTAGAGCTCGAGTATAATAACCCAAGCGATTCAGTTCCCTTAACATATTGCAGTATTGTCTTCAATGCTTTTCAATGTGCATACTTCGGATTTTCCATAAATCGACTTATGACCCCAACACTACAAGAAAGATCAGTTCTTGTAGAAGTTAAGTAACGTAAACTCCCAACCGAACTTCGATATTTGTCTGCATCCGCAGGTTCTCCTCCCTCAAACTTAGAAGGTTTGGTACCCAATTCCATTGGCGTCACTACTGGATTACAATCTTCCATTTTACTTCGCTTCAGAATCTCCTTGGCGTATGCCTTTTGGGATACAAAAATCCCAGAAATTAGTCCCAAGTCTGTCATATCAAACTCTCGAGTCATTGATTCCTTAAACTGATCGATCATCGTTTTGTTATTTCCTGTGAAAATGAGATCATCTACGTACAAGGCAGCCACCAATATTCTGTTTTCAACTTGTTTAATATATAAAGCGTGCTCATAAGGACATTGTACGTAACCCATTCTCTTCATAAACGAATCAATACGAGTGTTCCAGGCTCGAGGGGCCTGTTTCATCCCGTACAATGCCTTTTTCAACTTCAAAACCTTAGCCTCTTCTCCAACTTTTACATAACCTGGTGGCTGTTCTACATAAACCACTTCATCGAGTACACCATTTAAGAATGCAGACTTTACTTCCATTTGGTATATTTCCACCCGTTTTGTGCAGATTGTAGGATATGCAATCTGATTGTTTCCATTCTTGCAACCGGAGCAAAAATTTCATCATAATCAATACCCGCTTTCTGTCGGTAACCTTTTGCAACGAGCCCTGCTTTGTAATGTTGAATCTCTCCTGTAGCATTCATCTTCTTCTTATAAACCCATTTTACACCTTTTGGTAATTCAACCATCTCCCAAGTTTTGTGCCCTTTTTGTAATTCGACCATCTCCCAAGTTTTGTTCTTTTCAATAGCACTGATTTCTTCATCCATCGCTTCCTTCCACTTATTATTTCTTATTGCTTCTTCGAAGGGGATATTTTCATTGTCTGCTAAAAGACATACAAGATGCATTTCAGTTGTATTATTATATATATCTTGGAGACTCCTCATTCTTGGTTGTATTGGCTCATCATCATTTTCAGAGTCATTAGAGACCACCGTTGGATCACTTAGAGATTTTGGAATAGAGACTTCTTGCACGTCATGATCAGGGCTATTCTGAGGCTCATATAAACACTGCTTACTCCAGTCCCATGTGCTTTCCTCGTTCACATACACGTCTCTACTTACTGTAACTTTCTTTTCAACAGGATCATATAATCTGAAAGCCTTAGTTCTCTCATCATATCCTATGAAGACATACATTTTGCTCTTATCGTCAAGCTTTTTTCGTGTTTGATAAGGTACATGTGCATATGCTACACTACCAAATACTTTAAAATGAGATACCCTGTTAGGTCACCATTTCACAACACATAATCATATTATCTTAGAGAGAGAAAGTAAGTAGAGAGAGAGTGGAAGGAACTTGTAAATGAGAAATAAACTATGATTAAGCAAGAACCAACACCCTCCAAGGAGGGTTTACAATATATTTATACTAGTGATCTAGGGTTACCACATCCATGGGCTTTTCCATACTCTAGGACTCTAAGGCCCATGGAGGCCCATGGACTAATGGATTACTTAACGTAAACAAAACATAATAACTTAATACATAACAATTCTTAAAAAACTAATGTAAAGCAACCTAATAACAAAACTTAATGACTGACACTTGATATTCACAAAATGTGTTCCCAACAATCTCCCCCTAAGTGTTGGTCATCAAAGGTTGCCTGACATCGTGATCTTTTTACTCTTGAACTTTGACTTTAGTAGTTGTTGACGTCTTCAAAAAAATGATAATCTTTATACTTTGTCTTTGTTCATGTTCTTTGTTCTTAGCTCGTGTGATCATATGATGGTGTAATCTGCCTTTTGTCACTTCTTTGTCTCTTGTGGAATTTCGCCATTCCCACATGCACATACGTCTTTGACTTTGACGTATCATACTTCCATATCTCTCATTTCGCATCTTTGATCATTATCTTTAAACTTTGTAGATTCCTTTATAAGACGTAGAATCTTTCTTTAAACTTTACTTTGCTTCGATCTTTGGAGAGAAAAATCTTGGACTTGATCATCTTCGTGACGAAAGTATGAGCATGTGGAAACTTGTGTCATAGTGGTAGTTGTACCTGCATAAAACAGTTAGCAATAAAACATCCGGTACTTACAGGTTCGAAATTAAAGATTGTTAACAGCATAGTGTGAAAACTCTCTCTAATCCTAGCCAGGGTCGTTCCTGAACCAGATACCCCTGAGAGGGCTTACAAGATTCACCGAAGAACATCAATGGTTCAGGTGAGTCGCTGGAGATCACCCCACGACTGTAGACCATTTGGGACCACCGTGAACACTAAGCGTAACCCACAAGGAGTTACCGAAGTGACCGCTGTCAGGGCTGTTTGATGTTGACCCTGGCAGGAGTTTCCATTCAATCATTGAGAATCACAATTGTGAATTCTCTCATAAATGTTCTGGCAGATTGCTAAGATCTGCGTAGGACTCTTATTATTTACAACTGGTGTCCTTATTGTTGAACAACCAGTGTAGAAGTTCTAAGTGTACCTAAGAGATCTTTTGATGTAATCTCGCAACTCTAGACTCGATAAGTGCTTCTTTTAGTCGTCAAAGACTGGGGCGGAGTCTCTTGTTTCAATATCAACATGGCTCATAATGAGCGGTCGATAGATTATGCAGGGTTCCCCGTGAGAATGAAACAAGCTCTTTTAAGAGAACTTGAGTTGTTTAGAAGGTTTAGTGCAGTGCGTCACTGGGTCCATGATGTCTTTGTCTTCAATATCGGTGTCACCTTAGTAACAACTAGTAGTATATGAGTTGAACCCGGTTTCTGCCCTAAAGTTGAATCATTTGGAGGGCTATTTCTTTTCACCCTTTTCATAACTTTTCTTTTTAATTCTTCAACCCCTTCTTTTTCCTTTCATTCTTTACTCCTTTTTTCATATCGTATCTAAGGACTTTTTAGTTCTAAACTATTGGTATTGTCCTTGGGTAGATCCCTCCGGCTTTGGCGGATCATAGGACGGTTTTTCCTAACCTTGGTCACCTTATATCCCCGTAACTATCCTATGTTGCCATAAATATCATTTGAAAATCTCTCAAAGTGTTTTTTTGATTGATAAAACATATTTGTTTAACACTTTGAGAGTTTTGCATTTTCAGAAATACTCCCCCTTCACATGTGCTTAAAAGTTGTAAATAGAAATTTACACAATGTGGGGGAAGTTACACTTTTGAATTGATTGATTCTCAGTGAACATGACCGATTCGAGACACGCTTACATCACTGGCTAGGCCAGCTTGAAATTATTACCCGTCCTGGTCACATTCAAAGAAAATCTCTCGAAACGGTACACTACTCAAACTTGTCCTTCGCGAGACACGTTTACATCACCAGTTGGATTGGCTTGAAATTATTACCCATCCCGGAGCAAGTCCTTTTAATTACTGACATTTGTTATGTTTCGTCAATTCTTTGATTAATTCTGAGTCTAGCTCATGCGAGATATCATACTTTTTCTTTCATCATCATATTTTAATCACTTTATTCTCCCCCTCAAAAATAGCATATTTATGTTTTTTTTGAAAAAAATTTTGATTAAAATATATTTTTTGAGGTTTACGGGAAGAATCCAACAAGAACATTTCATTTCGAACAAAGAATGTTTCAAATACTCCCCCTCAATAAGTGAAATAACATTTTGAGGTTTTAATTACGAGAGGGAATACTTGTTCTTTTGAGCAGAATTATGAAAAACTTTGAAAATTTGATTAATTCTACTCAAAAGTAAGAAGCTTTCACTCCTTATATCAGGATTGAAGCACTGAAGCGTACCTCAGGGTCCTTTATATACAAAGCACGGGTTATGCACTGTTATGCGTGCATAAGCCAAAGTCATAATTGAAAATATTAGAAATTGAAAAATCATATGACAAAAGATACCGAATGATTACTCAGGACGACGGAATGTGAGAATGTTAGGAATCGGTGCCCCTCCTCCAACGTAACTCTCCAATCTTCTCATTTTATCCCTGAACTTAAGTCTTTTGTCGATCCTAGCCAAAAATTTCTCTGCTTGCTTCATGTCATTCCTTTTCCAATCCATGTGTTGTAGCCAACCCTCTTTCTTCATCTTGGTGTAATTATCAAGCACAATGTTCAGCTGATTCTGGACAAGTAATAATGTTTGGTCACCGAACTTGTGAATTTCTTCATACCCCATAAACTTTAGTTTCCCTTGTCTAAGATAAACAACTCCAAATCGTTTGTTAACGAACTGGTAAGGCTTCATTTTTGACAAACCAGGAATGTGGAGCTTCGGTTCAGTGAGATTAAGTAGTGTCTGATAACTTTCTGCACCTAGATGAGCATCTTCAACTCTTGCCCTGATTACTATTTGATGAATATAAAGAAGGATCGAGTTGATGATTTCATACTGAAGACTTCCAGAGAGGTTCTCAAGTTTGCCTTGTTTCTTTAACAGGTACATATCTTCGATGTCATTGATGTTCAAATGGCGAAAGTCAGCTTCACTGAATGAGTACTCCTTGTCATCAAGACATCTGACCGTGATATTAGTGAGAAAATTGTAGTCGTACCTCGGTTCCTTTTCAACATGCAAAATGGAGAGGATTCTTTCATTTGAGTAGACTTTTCCCTTTGTGAAGAATGCCAGCTTATATTTGTAAAACCATTTCTGCATCTCTGGCCATTGAAAAATGCCCAATTTTGCTTCATCATTATATGTTGAAATTGAAGTTTTAAACAAATCTAGAATTTGCTCCTCGAGACCTTCAAGGGAATATGTAGCAACTTTGTACTTGGCAAGTGATGTGGCATATCGTTTTTGTGGATCTGTGTTGCCGTACATGAGATATTCCAAGTCATGGTTGAAGAAATATGGCATGGGAATTGATGTGCGGATTGCGATCTACACGAAAGTTTTACTTCTTAAGGGATCTTGAGAAGCTTACAATCCCCACCAGGCAGTGTACTTGACCGATGTAGTATAGTGAAGTGGCAAGTATCGGGGGATTGATCGTTCTCCACAGGGAATAGTGTTCACTAGGATTGAAACTAATCTAACTAGGTCTAGAGGTGAGGGATGATTCTTTTTATGTTTTTATATTTTATGAAAGCAAGTAAAATCTCGGGTATTTGGAAGAAGGGGCGGAATTAGTTGCTAGTCAACTAACCCAAATAACTACTAATGCAATAAAAATAAAATGACAATAAAATAAAATGTGAAAACTATATATAGAGAAAACGTGTTTACTTAGATTTCATTACTCCCTAGTTATCTTTTATTGATTGATAAGCTTGTTACAATTGCATGGGTGACGGGTTGCATTCCTTAATACCATTTGTAGGGTCGTGTATGATCTTCCCCAACTCTATAAGCTTCTATCTCTTCCTATGGCGACACGTTAAGTATCCTTACCATGGCCTCCTTAATAGTTACTTATTCATTAAATACAACCATTAAAATCATAGTACACATCCGATTCATGTTTCTTAAGACGTTCAAGCAAGTTACCGTATAGGAGATTAGCCAGTTTTCTTAAGCCTAACATCGATTATCAATCACCCTAACAAACCATCAATCAATAATCAATAACTAGGTTTCATTACATCTAAGCAAACACAAATAAACCTAGCCTAGCATGTTAAAAGAAAGATAAGCGTAAGATAGAATCAAACAACACATAGACATATTGAATTATTGATGGATTACTTATCTTTAATTGAACATGGAAGAGACAAGGGTATGAAACCCTTAAAAACCTCTGAAATTTGTGCTAGGGTTTGTGTGTGTGTTCCACCAAAAAGTTCCTCTTCAAAGTTACACACTAATGAATGAAAAATCAAAAACTATATATAGATTTACAAGGGTGACGGCGCCACCTTTTGATGGTTTACTCCGTCATCTCGCCGCGGCTAGGGTTTCTTGTCGCCCAATCCAACTTCTTGACGCCGTCACTTTGTAAGAGTTCTGGGGTGTCATGCTTTAGAGAATACACGTGACGGCCTACTTCTGGTATAGGGTGACGCCGTCACGTATAAATACCCAAATTGTCTTCGCGCCAAGTGTAAAAGTGATATCCACCTCTTGTCACATAAATTGACGCCGTCCCCTTGGAATAGGTGATGCCGTCAGGTACAATTTCCAGCTTGGAATCTTGACTTTGTCGTTTTCTTCACTTTTTGCTCCAAAAACGTCTAAAATGCTTTGTTTTCCAGAATTTTTCACAAAAGTACCTAAAATGGCAAAAGGAACGATTTAAGGTAATAACTGATCATATTATCACAACTTAAGGCTTAAATGACTCCTTAAAAGCGTAACAAATTTCGCCTCATCAAATACCCTTACACTTGAGATTTGCTTGTCCTCAAGAAAATGAGCTTTTATTCTAATCAAAATACAAGCTAGGGGTCCTTTAAAATTAATATAAAAGTAATTATAACACATGATCGTTCCACCTTAATCAAAACAAGCACGGAGATTATATACTAGCACCTGACAAATAGTGTTTGGATACTCTCATCTCTCGGGTGTTATAAACCTAAATATAACTAATGGAAACGGAAAAATATCACTCACTACTTGTAATAGAAAATAGATAACCATAGGCTTGGGAAATGATCAAAAACCTCCACTACTTGGCGTAAGCACATAGGAAAACTATCAAAGAGGTATTTTTAAAGGGTTATAACGTTAGGTATAGGGATATGGAAAAACACGGTTTGTTGGATAAAGGGATATTTTACTGGTGGCAAGCTAATTATCTTAGTTAATTACATGTACAAAGTGGCGTTGCTAAGCCAAGACTCGACTCAACTTAGGCTAATAATAAAATAACATAAACTCAAATAAAACAAAAAGAAATGGGATGGTAGTCCGTATGTTTTTTCTCTTTTTCTTTTTCTATTTTTTTCCTTTTTTTCTTGATTTTTTTTATTATTTTTTTATTTTATTATTTTCTTTTTTGCATACACTCTTGCCCTACCATCCAAAATAATACATCAAGGGGGCTAGGTTCTCCCCTTACACTAGAACTTTTACATACTTTACATGTAACTAATCTAATAACTCAAATTAAGATAATCAAAACACTTGGAGTACTTTAAAATATTAACGCACATATGGGGGTAATAAATGATGTTCTTCCCCATTATTCCATAACAATAGTACCTTACCCATGAGTCCCAATCGTCCCAAAATAATATGTACAAGATATGACTCGACTTAGCAATTATGTAATTAATTAGACAATTAACAAAGGGTTAAAACAAATGTTGTAACAATAATGCACTAAAGATGAGTGCATACAAGAAAGGCTAAGGCGATTTGGGTGTACATTTGGGGGTGGATTGTAAACAAATTCCATCTTTAAGTAAAATGCTCAAAGCTAGAAACGAAAAAGATAGGCTCTGAGGGGTGTACTAGGGGTATCGTGTACTAAAAATGAGTACATCACAAAGGTGTGGGAAAATTACTTAACCATTGAAGTCAATGTAATTATAAAAAGAAACAGGCTTAAAAACATGGGTTATCCTATGCCTCTTATCATGTAGTAATTCCAACTACACAATGTAGTCTCACATGTGGTCTTGGAATGAATTACTAATGCAAGTTCTATAATCTAAATGCTACCGGTACACACCTAAGCACTAGGGCTTTTCCTATCAAATCTAGGGGCGAACCTCACATATTTGGGGTGGAAATTTTTGAGTTGTATGGTTTTTTTTGTGCTAGTCATATAACTCCTATCCATGGGACGCTTATTAAGACTAAAGTTTTACTCCTACATGTCGCTAAAAATTTTTAATTTGGTGCTAAAATTACCCTAACAAGTGCTTATCTCAGTTTTATTACACATCTACTATTGGACAAGACAAAAAAATCAAGTGCAATTGTAATCTCTAAGGAATCTTCGTTTACCCCCCCCCCCCCCTTACACTTAAGCTGAACATAAGCACCTCAAACAAATCAACCAAGCACCCTGGCACCTCTTCCTAGTTAAGCTAGTAACACCTCACAAGCACCCACACAAGTAGGTGCATCACCTACTTGTCACCACCTTGCCCAAACCACCTCCCTCGGCCTTCCACCACCACAACCGGCCTACCTCAGCCCCCTAGCTACCTCCTAGATCTTCCTTGTCACCTCTAGACCTGCCACAACCCCCCCCCCTCTATCTTTGCTTACTCAACCCCTCACCCCTCCTCGACACCTATACACCCGTTTTCACCCTTACCGCCTCTACGCACCCTATAAATACCCCCTCCTCCCTCCAATATTCCTCACACATTTTCTCTTCTTTACCTCACACAAATTCAGTATTACTAAGTCCCTAGAAGTCGAGTATAGAAGCTTGGTTAGTATCGAGTTGTGGTTTTGGCCAACAGATCCCCTAGAAACCCTAAAACCCTCGTTAACCCTTCCCTAGTCACGTAAGCTTTCTAATCTAGTTTCTTTAGCTTTAGTTTAGTCTTAGGATAGTATTAGGATGCCTTAGATCCCCTAGTAACCCTTGCCTAAGCCTTAGTCATAATCATTTGCTAGTTTTCTTTTTAAAAACCCTAATTATAGATTAAAAAAAAAAAAAAAAAAAAAAAAAACCCTAAATACATGCTATAAGCCCTTTTCATAAGCCCTAAGTTAGTTTAGATAACTTGAATAAGCTAATATTAGTTAGACATAAACTAGAAAACTTAGTTGTTGCATAAAAATATAGTTTACATGCATTTAGGACTAATTTTGCAAAACTTTACATGCATAAGGGTATATATCATAAATTCCTGAAACTATAAAGTTTGGGGACTGTTTTTGACATTTCCTAGAAGTTATAAATGTAAGGACTCATTTTGCAAAGTATTAAAACCTTAGGATAGAAACTAAAATAAGTTATAAACTAAAAAGGACTAGTTATGCAAATATTATAAAGTTAAGGGTCTAAATGGTAAATATAGAACACTTATGAGTCCAAGGGTTAATTATGTCATTTTCTAAAAATATAGAAGTCTAGGGACTAATTGTGTCAAGTATAGATAGTTATAAGTATAAATAATATAAGTATTATAAGTTTAGGGTAGAAAATGTAAATATATGAACTATAAGGTTATAAAGTGAAATTATATATAAATATAAAACCTAATTAAAGTTAGAAGCATAACATAATAGTAGGGAGCTTCATTTGAGGAGTACCATGTAGATATTTCGTTTTGACGAGTTTGTTGGGTTTACGAATTAAAGTGCTCTGGCTCCTCAAACGATTATTGTATGTACTTCTGGATTATGATGGCCCGAACGGTGTTATGGTTATAACTTAACTTAATAACAATATAGCTCAATAGTAGGGAGCTTCACGTGAGGAATATTAACTTCTGAATTATAATGGCCCGAACGGTATTATGTTGATAACATAATACAATAGTAGGGAGCTTCATGTGAGGAGTCATATACTTCTGGATTGTGATGGCCCGAACGTTGTTATATTATATCTAAAACATTAATGAACCTAAGAAAAATAACTTAAAAAACTTAAACAAGATAACTAAAGCTTGACATACATCCATACCTACAAACACACTAGGATACGTGAGTAAGACAAACTAGTTCCCGAGTCACTTTTTGCATCAATTAGATTTCCCTAAGCCCAGGTCAGTTCATAGCCTCATACTCTTTTTAAAACTTTCACTCTAAATGCTTTACAAACCCTGTGAGGGGGATACATGCTACTTGCTTTACTTAAAACCGAATACAAGTCTTTTTCTTTGGTTGTGTTGGGAACGTAGTTTTACTATTTAGACAAGTCTCGGTCATTTGTAATAAATATTAGGTTGCTTAGTTTATTATTACTTATGTTTATGATAGGTTTTAAGGCTTATGAAAGCCCAAGGGCCTCTAGCCCATTCGAATGGATAGGAAGGGAGTAGGGAGTGTTGCCCTAGCTCCTTCTCCTATAAATAGGACCTTATGTAGCTCATAATGTTTTGTTGGTTATTTCATTATCCTAAGTAAACTCTTGCATTTCTATTTCTCATATTGTTATAATCAACCATCTCTCATTCTCATCTCATTTCTATCACTCTATTACTTGTGTTTACACAAATGGTGACCTAACAAGTGGTATCATTCGCCGGAAGAAGGTGTAGTGTTTTGTTTTCATAGAATTCGACCCAAAAAATCACTCTTTTACTCGTTATTTTTTGTAGTTCTTTGTTTGTGTTTTTGATTTCTATCACACTTTTGCTTACAAATTTGTGCTCTAAATCAATACAAACAAAAAGTATCATTTTTCTTGAAATTTTTAGAATCGTATTACTTGTATGTTTTTCGAGAATACTTTTATTTTTGAAAAATTTTGTCAAGTTTACAACTTTCTTTAAGATTTCATCATCTTATAGCTAGAAGTATAAAAATCTTTGAGTAAAACCTTGTTTTTGGTAAGCTTTCTTACAAAACAAACAACTGCCAAAGTTTCGAAAACACCATTGTACCAAGTTTTGAGAACACCATATTGTCACACTTTCAAGAATCCTTGTCGTTGCTCCATTCGTGTTACCGATCGTTTACTCAATGTTTTCTCTCTTGTATAAGAAAGAAAACACTTCGACTTTTGGCATATTTTCGAAATTGGATAATTTCGAAAAAATTTGGAGTGCTTGCATTCTCGAAAAAAAACTTGCAAAGTTTCGAGAATACAACATTTTCGAGAACACAGTTTCTAGAACACAAAGTTTCGAGAATACAACATTTTCGAGAACACAGTTTCTAGAACACAAAGTTTTGAAAATACCATAATTTTTGAGAACCTTAAGAATTTTTTTCGAAAACTCAAATTTCGAGAATTCTCTAAAGACAAATTTTCGAGAATTTTGTTTGGTGCATAGTTTCGAGAATTGGCTCAACCTATACCTTCTCCAAGATCCAAAATTACACAAGTGTTCAAAAATGTCTCAACCACCACGATACTTCTTCTCTCATCCTCAGCAACAGCAGTATCAGCAACAGCAATACCTTCAGCAACAATCGTATCAACAACCATCACAATCACACTTTCATCAACAACCGTTTCATCCACAACAACAATATCTCATGATGCAACAACATCAAATCATTCCTCAACAACAACCATATCCAATGTCACAAAAACCAATTCAGTATCCGTCCAAACAACCTCACTGGTTTGATCGGATGTGTGAAGTTATTACAACTCAACAATCCAGACATGAGGCATGATCACTTGAAACACCCCCAATGCTTACACCTGGGAACTATGTTCAATGGGCAAGTCGATTCTTACGGTTTATTGAACTAAGGAAACCCCATGGGAAATTAATGAAACAAGTGATACTTGAAGGACCATTTCAGCGGCCAACCAGACTTGAAGGCGGTGATCCATCTGCGAATCCTCCACGTGCTCCCGTAGAGAAACTTGTTCCAGAATCTCAACTCACAGAAGAACAGAAACTACATCGTGAAGCAGATGAGTATGCTATGATCTACATACTTCAAGGAATTCCAAATCCAATTTATCGAAGTATTGATGCTCAGAAAATGGCTAAAGCCATGTGGGAACATGTTCATCTACTAATGGAAGGCACTCAACTGAACAAAGATGATATGGAATCAAAACTCTACATGGAATACACTAATATCACAATTGAACCATGGGAGACACTCGAATCCTATTATCACCGTTTCACTAATGTGGTTAATGATCTGGAACTACACAAAATTACTGTACCAAGGATCGCAGTGAATACCAAATTCGTCGGTAGTCTTGGTCCGGATTGGCAAAAGTATGTGACATTTGTTCGTCAAACCAAAAATCTTCATGATGCACCATATGGGTTGTTGTATGACTTTCTGAAACACCATGAACCTGAAGTGGAAAAAGATCGAGCTCTTCGAGGAGTTTACTCACCACCACAAACACCAAATTCCTTGGCACTTGTAGCTCAATCTCACTATGCTCCACCACCAATGTCGAATCATGCTTTTGTTCAAGAACAAAATTACTTCAGCTACCCACAACCTACAACTTCAAATCAGATGATCCCATATGATTCTTCAAATCAATCCAATCAACTGGTTCCTTATGAAAACAGTGAGTCAATGTACTACTCAAATTCCAATGAAGATGAAGATGAAGACTTCAATACGTTGAATCAAGGACTTGCTCTTATTGCTCATGCCTTCAGCAAATTCTCGAACAACACAAACAACCGTCTTCGCTTTTCATCAAACACTAGGAATCAAGCTGTCACTCAAGATGGGAGGCCAAACAACTACAGTTGTTATATTTGATGATGACACAGTTGTTTCATTTGATGATCCAATTGAGAACGACAAACATGATCATGTTGAACAAAATGAACCTTTCTCTGATCCTGATCCTGACCAGATTTTGATGGCCAAACAACTACAGGCTCAAATTTTACTTATCCAGAAAAAGAATGAGCAAAATAAAACATTAAAAGAAACGAATGCATCTCTTACAAGAGATATTGAGTGCTTTAAAATACAACTTTCAAATCTGGAAAACAAAGTTAAACATGAAAAAAGTTTTGAAATGGCTTTTCAAGAATATTACAATAAAGAACAAGATCTTCAACATAAAATGCGAGAATTAATTGAGTCAAATGAAAAGTTGGTTTCAAAACTCGAAAATGAAAAGCGTGAACTTCAAAAACAAGTTGAACAACTTCAAAAAGAGCTTTCAAAAACACAAACAGAGTTGTCAATTTGCAAAAAGGATTTTTGTGAACATAAAGTGAGAAAAAGGAAAAGTGAAGATAAATTAATCGGTGAAATTGTTGATCTTGAACGCCAACTAAAAGAATTTCGTAATGTTGTTTACAAAACCGGGGGCTCTGTCACAACAATTCAGAAATTTACCTTGAAACCGAGACCCGATAAAGGTTTTGCACTTGGTGATTTCAAATCAATGTTTCTTCACAAAGCATTCAAAGCAAATCCTAAAATTTACAGTATGGAACAAATGCTTGATAATACGATTGTGCGTACTATTGTTTATGATACTGAGGAAGAGGAAGAACTTGAAGAAGAGAGTCGATCAAAAATGAGTCAAGTAGAATATTGGAAACCATATGATTATTCAAAAGCTCCTCATATTTCTAAATCTTTTGTTCCTCAAAAAGAAATACCTGAGAAATCTTGGTATGTCACTGAGTCATATGTTTCATCTTCCAATGCGGCTCCTGTCCAAACTGTGGCACAAATAAATGGTCCATTACCATCTACAGGTGACGTTACACCTTTACCAAAACATTGTCGTGTTTTAAATTATTTCAAAACTTTTATGGACGACATCGAAATTTTGGAAGAAACAATTGAACGTAATTCAAAAACAAAAATTGACACTTTTCAATCTGCTTACGAGCGAGAAAAGAGAGATATTTTTCAAAAACAAATTTTACCAATCGTTCAACACCTACGTCACTATGCTACACGTTGGGAACAGGAACTTCAAAAAGAAGTCAAATCAATGATAAACGTTTTCAATTCAAATGAAAGTGCGATTTTGGTTCAAAAGCAAAGAAACAGAGTTTTAAAAAATGATGTTGATCGACTCTTGGAAAAAGTTCTCAATGCTGATATTTTGTCTGTAATTATGAATGCTCTTTATGAATCTGGTACTTCTATGCTTGTGGAAGATCACAGTGCTGATAATGATTTGCTGAACACCGAAATTGAGACATTAAAACAAGAAAATGATAAGATGAGAAAAAATAATGATGATGTGAAAAAACAATCTTCAAAAGATATTTGTCAACTCAAACAAAGGCTTGAATGGTGTCAAGCTCAAAGTCTTGAACTGGAGTTGCAGCTTCAAAATCAAAATGTTTCAAAATCTTGTCAGATTTGCAAAAACAATGCGTCTTTCAAAAATAAATGTCTTCAATATGAAAAGAAAATTGTGGATTTAAAAATTGAAAATGCTGAATGGCAACAAAATCATAATGACATTGCACACTGCAACGGTCAACTTGAGTCTGATATTCAGGATAAAAATCACATCATCATTGACCTAAAAGAGAAGATTAAGCTACTTAAAAAGGAAAGTTTATTGATGATGCGTAGGGATTGCACCAGGCTTTACCTCTCGAGGGATCTCGAGAAGCTTACAACCCCCACTAGGCAGTGTACCTGATCGTTGTAGTATAGTATAGTGACAAGTACCGGGGGATTGATCGTTCAACTTGGGAATAGTGTCGCTTGGATTAGAAAACCTAAAGACTAGGTCTAGAGATGAGGGATAATTATTTTGTATTTTTAGGTTTTTATGAAAAGCAAGTAAAATCTCGGTTTTTAGAGGAGTGGGCGGAATTAGTTGCTAGTCAACTAACCCAATGACTAAGATGCAATCAAAATAAAATACTAGAAATGAAAATAAACTAAATTATACTAGTGGTGTAAGCAATATATGGGAGAATTATGTTTACTTAGATTTCACTACTCCTTAGATATCTTTTACAGGTTAATTACTTGTTACAGTTGCGTGGATGACGGATTGTATTCCTTAATACCATTCATGGGGTGGCGTACTTACTTCCCCAATCCTATAAGCTCCTACTTCACTCCTATGTCGAGCCGGCTAAGAAGCTCCTAACATGGGATCACTAGAATTCGCTCATGCATTAAATACAATCATAAAAACCTAGTACACATCGGTTCATGTTTCTTAAGATGTTCAAGCAAGTTACACAATGGAGATCTGACAGTTTTCTTAAGCCTAACATTGAAATCATTCATCCATTAAAACTATAAACAAGCAATCAACCTATAATTAACATCTAGGTTTCATTACATCTAAGCAAACACATGAAAGATCTAGCCTAGCATGTTGAAATCAAGACAAGCATAAGATATATTCAAAAAACACATAGACATATTGAATGAATTGAAAGAGGACTTATCTTAATTGAACATGAAAGGTTTAAAGGGGTGAAAACCCTTGAAAATACTATTACAAACGACCTAGGGTTTATTAGGTTCGGCCCTAGTATTCTCCACACAAGTTCCTCTCTTAATGAATGAAAAATAGAAAAGTATATATAGATTTTGTGAGGTGACGGCGTCAAGAGTAAATGTCTAACGCCGTCATCTCGCCGCCAAATAAATTCTCAGACTGCCTAGATCTGGGTTTGACGCCGTCACGTGTATTCCTTTTGCAAGCCGTCACCAAAATTACTCTTGACGCCCTTCTCTTGACGCCTTCAGGTTTTCTCTGAGTCGTCATGGATTTTACTCCTGACGCCGTCACAATTTCCCTCTTGACGCCGTCAGGTACTGTTCTCAGCATGGAAAATTAAGTCTTTGCCGTTTTCTTCACTTTTATGCTCCAAAAACGTCCAAAATGCTTCCTTTTCCATAATTCACTCCCAAAGTACCTAAAATCACAAAAGGAACGATTTAAGGCAATATTTGATCAAATAAATTCAATTCCGGGCTTAAATGACCCCCTAAAAACGGTTCATTTTTCGCCTCATCATATACCCTTACACTTGAGATTTGCTTGTCCTCAAGCAAATGCGCTTTTATTCTAGTCAAAATACAAGTTAGGGGTCATTTAACACTAATATAAAAGTAATTACAACAAATAATCGTTCCACTAAAGACCAAAGACAAGCACGGATGTCATACACTAGCACCTCACAAATAGTGTTTAGATACTCACATCTCTCGGGTGTAATAAAGTAATATCACAATATGGAAATGGAAAACATCTCTCACTACCTGTCATAGCAAAATAGATTACCATAGGCTTGGGAAAGGATCAAACCTCCACCACAAGGCGTAAGCACCTAGGATAAACTATCAAAGAGGTCTTTTAAAGGGTTGTAACGTTAGGTGTAGGGATATGGAATACACGGTTTTGTTGGATATAGGCAGTTTTTACTGGTGGCGAGTTAACAATCTTGGTTAATTACATGTACAATATGGCGTTGCTAAGCCAAGACTAGACTCGACTTAAGCTAATAAATCAAAAATAACAAAAACATAAAATGAACATAGAATGAAAATGGATGGTAGTCCATTTTTTTTTTTTTTTTTTTTTTTTTTTTTTTTTTTTTTTTTTTTTTGCATACACTCTTACCCTACCATCCAAAATAATACATCATAGGGAATGAATATTCCCCTTACACTTGAATTTTTACATACTTTACAATAAACTAATCTAATGACTCGAATTAAGATAATCAAAACACTTGGAGTACTTTTAAGATTAACGTACATATGGGGGTAATAATATGATGTTCTTCCCCATTACTCCATAAAATAAGTACTTTACCCATAAGTCCCAATCGTCCCAAAACAATATGTACAAGGATATGACTTGACTTAGCAAACATGTAATCAATTAGATAATTAACTTAGGGTTTAACAAATAACAATAATGCACTAAAGATGATTGCATACACGGAAGGCTAAGGCGATTTGGGTGTACATTTAAGTGGGGTGTAACAAATTCTTCCTTTAAGTAAAGTGCTTAAAGTTAGAAACGAAAAGATAGGCTCGGAGGGGTGTACCAGGGGTTTCATGTACTAAAAATGAGTACAACGCTAAGGTGTGAGAAAAATTAATTGACTTAACTAGCCAAGTAATATGACTTAAATGGTCAAGTAATTATGATACGGGTTTAATACAAGGGTGATCCTAATGACTCTTATCATGTAGTAAATCCTACTACACGAATGTAGTCTCACTAGCGGTCTCGGGATGCATCACTAACGCAAGTTCTAGAATCTAAATGCTACCGGTACACTCATAAGCACTAATAGTAAATGCTTTTCCTATCAAATCTAAAGGCGAACCTCACATATTTGGGTGGAAATTTTTTCTGAATAGTACGGTTTTGTGCTAGTCATACAATCTCCTATCCATGAGACGCTTGCTATGGCTAAAGTTTACTCCTAAATGTTGTAAAAAAATTTAAATTTGGCGCTAAAATTGCACTAACAAGTATTTCTCATAGTTTATTACACATCTACCATCAAACAAACAAACTCAAGCGAAAGTGTATCTGTAAGGTATCATCATTTTACCCTCCCCTTACACTTAGGATGAACATTGTCCCCAATGTTCAAATAAAGAATGTAAAAGTGAAATAAGTAAAACGAATGAAATCAAATACTCCCCTGATTCGCTCGGTATGGATAATAAGGTGGCCAGGTTAGATCTTCCTCCAAGAAAATGAACAATCAAAGCTTCCCTTCCAGAATATAAATCATCTTCTTGTCATACATAAACTGTAAAATCTGAGAAAACAGACAAGGCAACCTCGCGTAAAATCGGCGGCAATCTATATATGCAAACAAATCCTAGAAAACAAAATAAGATATAATGCTTGTGGAATGATGTTTGCAGATTTCCTGGAGATTATAAAACTAAAGATTCGACAAAAACTTGAAGACTCCGTTAGAAAAACAAAACTGGTAAAATTTCCAGAATTTTACACGTGACGCCGTCAAGAGTAAACTCGTGATGCCGTCAGAAGTGACCTGCAGAAATTCTTATGTTAAGTTTCCGGAAAATTTCTGGAAAAACTTCGTCCTACTTCCTGGAAAATCCTGCAAAACATCATTATGACTCGATACAAGCATTTGACTCTAACAAATATGAGTATACATGTTCACTTAATATTGTGGAGAATCATGATCGGTATTGTTTCTTAAAAACATATTTGGGGTTTCCCCTTACACTTATCTTTTGCGAAATACCTTTGGATGAAGTTAAGACTAAGCCAAACAACAAAATAAAGTATTTTCACCATTTTAGCTTTGAAACATGATCTACCAACAATAAAAATAAAGCATGCATACGGAAGCAAATAACAATCAAACAAAATGAAAATCACACAAAGCATGGGTTGCCTCCCAAGAAGCGTTTTTCTTTATTTACGAGTCTTATATCTAGACTCAAGGTCATGGGTTACTACGTGATTTCATCCCTTGAGATGATGTACCCCATGTAGTTTCGATCATTACTATCGTGGTGGTGGTGTCTCAATCTGTCGATACTTGCAATCACTTCTCCTCCTACTTTACTTCTCAA
Organism: Artemisia argyi; assembly: GCA_030686995.1. Taxonomy (NCBI): domain Eukaryota; kingdom Viridiplantae; phylum Streptophyta; class Magnoliopsida; order Asterales; family Asteraceae; genus Artemisia; species Artemisia argyi. The sequence continues at coordinate 119,866,398 of CM060686.1, forward strand.
GTTAGCCATCCCATCTTGGCTTATGCTTTCAATTGTGAAAGGCCCATACCACCAGGGACTCGGTTTATCGGGAGGTATCGTTATCTCTAAGTGTCTTAAGAGTACTAAGTTCCCTTCCTCGAATGGTACATGGCTTCTCGTTGGTCGACTGTGTTCGAACTCGACATGAACTTCATTGCTTTTGCTTCTTTCATGTTTAGCCTCCTTGTAGCTTTTGATTCTTGCCTCCCATGCAAGTATTTTCTCCTGAACATGAATAGGTGACGTGTCAATGTTGTTTTTGAGCTTTCTCCCCCTCAAACTCTCTTGCCCATATTGTGGGGTCATGGGGAAGCTAATCTTTCTTTTTCCTGATTTAAGCTCAATTGTCCTGCCTTCATACTTAATGACAGCTCTAGCGGTGGTGAGGAATGGTGCCCCAAGGATTATTGGCATGCACCCATCTCCCTTATCATCGATGATCATAAAATCAACTGGATACATGAATCCTGTGACATTGACCAACACATCTTCCGCGATTCCCAGGGGGTATACGTAAGAATGTCCAGCGAAGGACAGCCTAACACGAGTGGGGACTAGCATTTTTGACGTTAGTTGGGTGTAGATAGTTAGGGGCATAAGATTTACTTCCGATCCTTGGTCGGCGAAAGCACTTAGATATTTCAAATTCCCGATGCTGGCTGGTATCTCAAAGTTCCCACACGCCATCTGCTTAGTAGCCACTTTTTGTACTAATAGTTTCTCGAATATCGGCCCCCCAGGTAATGTATCATACTCATATTTTCCCTCTTCCTCCTTCTCCGAACCCTGTTTGGAAGATTGGTTACGCCCGTCACCCTTTATCCAATTTGTTATAGTGTTTTCGTTTATATCATGTTTCAGGTAGTAACTTAAGGATTGGGATTTTGGCGGCTCTTCTACGGTTTGTTCAGTAGGGGTTTCTACCTTCTCATTATCCGTGTGGACAATTGTAATGGAATTAACAAATCAGGTAGTGGGGATGACGTTTTCTTTCCTTAGTAACATCCTTTCGGGGGTTCTCAGGTTGGCATACTCTTCCATCAGGCTCATCATCTCATTCATTTTCTCTTGCATCTCCTCTTTTTGTTTATAAACTACTTCCTCGAATCTAGCAAGCCGATCTGAATGAGTTGCCATGTATTCTCTCATTCTGGCTTCGAATTCCGGGCTAAGTTTCTTAGGAGGGGAATAAGGTGGGGCATAGTTTTGAAAAGTCTCAACATTCTCTCTAGAGGGTGACTCTGATAACGGCGTTGAAGTCATTTTCGAGACAGAATTGATAGTAGCCCGTCTAGGACTTAAGGGTCTCCTTTGCCTTTCCTCAAAATAGTCAACTTTTGCCTCAAGTTTGCATAGGAGTTCATCAGAGATTTGGTTAGTCCCTTCAGGTGTCGAGATTGCGTTGATGGCCGCTTTTATAGTATGATTAAACTCCCATAACTCTTGATTATCGGCGGCAAGCTCTTCAATAATTGCCCAAGACTCCTCGGCGTCCTTATCACGCAATCTACCTCCCGCAGCCCTATCGATTGTAAGTTTAGTGTGATAGTCGACATGGTCATAGAAAATCTGAACTAATAACCAAGGATTTATACCATGATGAGGGACTTTGTGGAGGAGATCCTTGAAACGAGCCCATGCTTCGTAGAAAGTTTCACCCTGATGTTGTTCAAACATCAAAATGTCATTTCTGAGCATCGCAGTCTTCCCCGGTGGGAAGAATTGGGCAAGGAAGCCAGTGGTGAGATCATCCCATGAGGTGATGGATACCGCGGGGAAACGCTCAAGCCATTGACTAGCTTGATCACGTAGAGAGAATTAGAATAGGCGTAATTGGGTCGACTCTCTAGTTGTAGCATCAAGGTCAATAGAATCTACAATTTTAAGGAAGTCCTTGAGATGTTGATTTAGATCTTCGGAACGAAGTCCATGGAATGCACATCCGCTTTGCACCAACCGGATGGTGTCGGATCGCAAGGGAGACACATTGGCTCCTTGGGTGAGCTCAATGGTGTTTCGATAGCCTTGGTGGCTAGGTCGGGAATACTCTCCTAGGGTTCGGGGCCTAAGAGGTTGGTTAGCTAGTGGTGGGTTTTGTGGGTGGTCTTGTTGTGGTGAGATGATGGGTTCAAAGATGTTTCCATCGTCCATGATGTCGGATGGCGAAGAGTTCCGAACAAAAACACGAAGAAATAAGATAGACTAAAGAGAACCTAAAAATAAAAATAAAATCTTTCTAGAAAGGAATCTAGCAAGTAGACCTAAAAAAAAGAGATCCTAATCTAGACAATAACTATTCCCCAGGCTGCGGCGCCAAAAACTTGATGCGTAGGGATTGCACCAGGCTTTACCTCTCGAGGGATCTCGAGAAGCTTACAACCCCCACCAGGCAGTGTACCTGATCGTTGTAGTATAGTATAGTGACAAGTACCGGGGGATTGATCGTTCAACTTGGGAATAGTGTCGCTAGGATTAGAAAACCTAAAGACTAGGTCTAGAGATGAGGGATGATTATTTTTGTATTTTTAGGTTTTTATGAAAAGCAAGTAAAATCTCGGTTTTTAGAGGAGTGGGCGGAATTAGTTGCTAGTCAACTAACCCAATGACTAAGATGCAATCAAAATAAAATACTAGAAATGAAAATAAACTAAATTATACTAGTGGTGTAAGCAATATATGGGAGAATTGTGTTTACTTAGATTTCACTACTCCCTAGATATCTTTTACAGGTTAATTACTTGTTACAGTTGCGTGGATGACGGATTGTATTCCTTAATACCATTCATGGGGTGGCGTACTTACTTCCCCAATCCTATAAGCTCCTACTTCACTCCTATGTCGAGGCGGCTAAGAAGCTCCTAACATGGGATCACTAGAATTCGCTCATGCATTAAATACAATCATAAAAACCTAGTACACATCGGTTCATGTTTCTTAAGACGTTCAAGCAAGTTACACAATGGAGATCTGCCAGTTTTCTTAAGCCTAACATTGAAATCATTCATCCATTACAACTATAAACAAGCAATCAACCTATAATTAACATCTAACTTTCATTACATCTAAGCAAACACATGAAAGATCTAGCCTAGCATGTTGAAATCAAGACAAGCATAAGATATATTCAAACAACACATAGACATATTGAATGAATTGAAAGAGGACTTATCTTAATTGAACATGAAAGGTTTCAAGGGGTGAAAACCCTTGAAAATACTGTTACAAACGACCTAGGGTTTATTAGGTTCGACCCTAGTATTCTCCACACAAGTTCCTCTCTTAATGAATGAAAAATAAAAAAGTATATATAGATTTTGTGAGGTGACGGCGTCAAGAGTAAATGATGAGGCAAAAAATTAACCACTTTTAGGGGGTCATTTAAGCCCGGAATTGAATTTGTTTGATCAAATATTGCCCTAAATCGTTCCTTTTGTGATTTTAGGTACTTTGGGAGAGAATTCTAGAAAAGGAAGCAATTCAGACGTTTTTGGAGCATAAAAGTGAAGAAAACGGCAAAGACTTAATTTTCCATGCTGAGAACAGTACCTGACGGCGTCAAGAAGAAGATCATGACGGCGTCAAGAGTAAAATCCATGACGACCCAGTGAAAACCTGAAGGCGTCACAACAAGGGCATCAAGACTATTTTTGGTGACGGCCTGCATAAGGAGTATACATGACGGCGTCAGACCCAGATCTAGGCAGTCCGAGAAACTATTTGGCGGCGAGATGACGGCGTCAGAATTTTGTTCTTGACGCCGTCACCTATCAGAATCTATATATAGTTTTCTATTTTTCATTCATTAAGAGAGGAACTTGTGTGGAGAATACTAGGGCCAAACTTTGTAAACCCTAGGTCAAATTTTACAGTATTTTCAAGGGTTTTCACCCCTTGAATCCTTTCATGTTCAATTGAGATAAGTCTTCTCTTAATTCATTCAATATGTCTATGTGTTGTTTGAATATATCTTATGCTTGTCTTGATTTCAACATGTTAGGCTAGATCTATCTTGTGTTTGCTTAGATGTAATGAAACCTAGATGTTAATTATATGTTGATTACTTGTTTATGGTTGTAATGGATGAATGATTTCAATGTTAGGCTTAAGAAAACTGGCAGATCTCCATTGTGTAACATGCTTGAACGTCTTAGGAAACATGAACCGATGTGTGCTAGGTTTTATCGGTTGTATTTAGTGCATGAGCAAATTCTAGTGATCCCATGTTAGGAGCTTCTTAGCCGGCTCGACATAGGAGTGAAGTAGGCGCTCATAGGATTGGGGAAGTAAGTACGCCACCCCATGAATGGTATTAAGGAATACAATCCGTCATCCATGCAACTATAACATGTAATTAACCTGTAAAAGATATCTAGGGAGTAGTGAAATCTAAGTAAACACAATTCTCCCATATATTGCTCACAACTCTAGTATAATTTAGTTTATTTTCATTTCTAGTATTTTATTTTGATTGCATCTTTAGTATTGGGTTAGTTGACTAGCAACTAATTCCGCCAACTCCTTCAAACCCGAGATTTTTACTTGCTTTCATAAAAATACAAAAAGAATTATCCCTCATCTCTAGAACTAGTCTTTAGGTTTTCTAATCCTAGCGATACTATTCCTAGCTGAACGATCAATCCCCCGGTACTTGTCATTATACTATACTACATCGATCAGGTACACTGCCTGGTGGGGGTTGTAAGCTTCTCGTGATCCCTCGAGAGGTAAAGCCTGGTGCAATCCCTACGCTACCAATTTTTTGGCACCGCAGCCCGGGGAATAGTTATTGTCTAGGTTAGAATCTCTTTTTATTAGGTTTACTTGCTAGATTCCTTTCTAGTAGGATTTTATTTTTATTTTTTAGGTTCTCTTTAGTCTATCTTTTTCTTCGTGCCTTTGTAGTAAATTAAATTCATTGACTATTCCGTTGACCATTATGGAAAACGCGAATCCACCCCTTTCCCCTAGAGAAGTGGCTTTGTTACGTGAACAAATTGAGAGTGAGATTAGGGAACTTAGAGAGCTTAATAGGTTGATTAAAGTTGAGCTCGACCATGCATTTAGTGACCTAGCGACCGCCTTGTATTCAAATAAGGACCTAGGAGCTAATGATTTTGAGAATGTTATTGAGGAACTTAAAGAAGGGGAGATTGATCCAAAGGTAGATGATTATTTCAATCTATACCCCACTAAGGAGGAGATTGCGTACTATAATAATCTTATTGATACCCCTCGATCTCCTTTTGCTAGAGTTGAACCAAAGATAAAGAGAGGCGATCCTAAGAATGCTAAGATACCATGTATGATTGGGTATAGACACGTTGACAATGCTTACATTGACTTTAAATCCCCAATCAACATTATGTCCTCAAGTGTTTATAATGACATAGTGAAAACAAGACTTGGACCTAGAAGAGATCCCAAATACCCTGATGGAGTTTGTAACTTTGTAGGGAGAATTAAAGGTCTACATGTCTTTGTTGGGAATTTCATTTATATCACCGACTTTATGATTGTTGAAGATCTTGCTAATGTTATTGATTGTCGATTATCCAATGTTGTGTTTGGTAAACCGTTTGTTGAGGAGTCCAAGTTAGAATATGATGAGATAGAAGGGACAATCCAATTTGCATGTAACACCGATAGGATCACTTGTAGGATGCCTAATTGAATGAAAGAATTTCGTTTTGTGCCCCGATTTGACATGGATAACATTGGTGCTTTTGAGGACATCAATGAAGAGGATAAGAAAAAGGGAATGGATTATGTATGGGAAAAGAAGAGTCTTTTCTACAAAGATTGCTTGACTCTAGGACCAAAGTATAAAGTCGATAAGGAATTTGCCCATAGGATTATAGGAGCGATTGAGAAAAAGGTGATTGGTTTCTACAAAGAACATTTACAATCAGAGAGTGAAACCAACAATGAGGTCACGTAGTAACCCATGACCTTGAGTCTAGCTACAAGACTCGTAAATAAAGAAAAGCGCTTCTTGGGAGGCAACCCATGTTTTGTGTAATTTTTATTTTGTTTATTTGTTATTTGCTTCCGTATGCATGCTTTATTTTTATTGTTGGTAGATCATGTTTCAAAACTAAAATAGTGGAATTACTTTATTTTGTTGTTTGGCCTAGTCTTAACTTCATCCAAAGGTATTTTTGCAAAAGATAAGTGTAAGGGGAAAACCCAAATATGTTTTTAAAGAAACAAAACCCGATCATGATTCTCCACAATATTAAGTGAACATGTATATTCGTATTTGTTAGAGTCAAATGCTTGTATCGAGTCATAATGATGTTTTGCAAGATTTTCCAGGAAGTAGGACGATGTTTTTCCAGAAATTTTTCGGAAACTTAACATAAGAATTTCTGCAGGTCACTTCTGACGGCGTCAGGAATTAATTCCTGACGGCGTCACGTGTAAAAATCTGGAAATTTTACGAGTTTTGTTTTTCTAACGGAATCTTAAAGTTTTGGTTGAATTATTAGTTTTATAATCTCCAGGAAATCTGCAAACATCATTCTACAAGCATTATATCTTATTTTGTTTTCTAGGATTTATTAGCATATGTAGATTGCCGCCGATTTTATGCGAGGTTGCCTTGTCTGTTTTCTCAGGTTTTACAGGTTATGTATGACAAGAAGATGATTATTATTCTGGAAGGGAAGCTTTGATTGTTCATTTTCTTGGAGGAAGATCTAACCTGACCACCTTATTATCCATACCGAGCGAATCAGGGGAGTATTTGATTTCATTTGTTTTACTTATTTCACTTTTACATTCTTTACTTGAACATTGGGGACAATGTTCATCCTAAGTGTAAGGGGAGGGTAAAATGATGATACCTTACAGATACACTTTCGCTTGAGTTTGTTTGTTTGATAGTAGATGTGTAATAAAACTATGAGAAATACTTGTTAGTGTAATTTTAGCGCCAAATTTAAAATTTTTTACAACATTTAGGAGTGAAACTTTAGCCATAGCAAGCGTCTCATGGATAGGAGATTGTATGACTAGCACAAAACCGTACTATTCAGAAAAATTTTCCACCCAAATATGTGAGGTTCGCCTTTAAATTTGATAGGAAAAGCATTTATTATTAGTGCTTATGAGTGTACCGGTAGCATTTAGATTCTAGAACTTGCGTTAGTGATGCATCCCGAGACCGCTAGTGAGACTACATTCGGGTAGTAGGATTTACTACATGATAAGAGGCATTAGGATCACCCTTGTGTTAAACCCGTATCATAATTGCTTGACCATTTAAGTCATATTACTTGGCTAGTTAAGTCAACTAATTTTTCCCGCACCTTAGCGTTGTACTCATTTTTAGTACACGAAACCCCTAGTACACCCCTCCGAGCCTATCTTTTCGTTTCTAACTTTAAGCATTTCACTTAAAGGAAGAATTTGTTACACCCCACTTAAATGTACACCCAAATCGCCTTAGCCTTCCGTGTATGCACTCATTTTTAGTGCATTATTGTTATTTGTTAAACCCTTAGTTAATTATCTAATTGATAAATGGTTGCTAAGTCGAGTCATATCCTTGTACATATTGTTTTGGGACGATTGGGACTCATGGGTAAAGTACTTGTGTTATGGAGTAATGGGGAAGAACATCATATTATTACCCCCATATGTGCGTTAATATTTAAAAGTACCCCAAGTGTTTTGATTTTCTTAATTCGAGTCATTAGATTAGTTTATTGTAAAGTATGTAAAAATTCAAGTGTAAGGGAAATTTTCATTCCCTATGATGTATTATTTTGGATGGTAGGGTAAGAGTGTATGCACAAAAAAAAAAAAAAAAAAAAAAAAAAAAAAAAAAAAAAAAACATTTTAACCATTGGATTTTGATGAAATTCATCATCTAAATTCAATTTAACCATTCGATTTTGATTTTGATTTTTGTTTTGTGTTCTACTGTTCATGATCTACACATCCATATAATTTTCATACATTATTCATCCACTTTTGTCCTAAAATAAAATCATTTTATTTCCGTTTCTACTGTTTGTCCGTTTTCTCACTACATTTAATTTTTTCCGTTATTCCTCTTTCATCTATACAATCTTTCTTATTTTGAATTTTAGTATGTTTTGCATCTAATTCATCCTAGAACCATGTCTGAATCTAACCCTAATCAACCAAATCCACCCATTCCAGATCCCATAAACCCTAATTCCATCCCACCACAGCCTGGTTCTAATGAATTTGTACGCAATAAGAGAAGTACTAGGAATTCTGGTAGTGATAATAAACATTCTATGAAGAATACTGGTGTGAGCTCTAAAGTTTCTTTAGGTGTTAAGAAAAGTAATAAAAAGGGTAGTGGTAGAAGTAAGAATTTAGCTAAGGATATGGAAGGTATGGAGTTTGAGGGTGATGAGATGGAGGATATTGAAGCTAGGGATGATGGGATTGAGTCTAATGGTGGACTTAATGGGACTTCTGTGACAACTAGCTCTCAAGGATTGACTGGGAGTGTTGATGGGTCAAACCTTGAAGTTACAAACCATGGTAAGTCTCATGTTAATTCTGTGATGTTTAATGCTAGTGATAATTGTGAGTCTAGTGCTATTAGTAATGCTGTTTTGCCTGTTAGTGGTTCAAATGGGGTTATTTTTAATGACAAGGGGGTTAGTAACAGTGTGGGTGAGATGCCTGTTCCTTTCATTGAAAATCCTGTGTTGAATCCTAATTTTGGTAAGTCTGATAGCTTGGGTAATGCTAGTGGTAAGAGTAGTTCAGTTGGGAATGGTGGTAGTAATCTTTGGCCTAAACTAAGTGAGACTGTTGGTAACAAAGGGGGTAATAATGATGTTGAATTGGGTACTAAGGGTAAGGACACTGTTATGACTGAGAAGTTTGTGCAAAATAATATGTCGTTTGCATCTACTTTTAAAGGATTAACTGGTTATGGAAATAATAAGTTGACTAAAGTACCTGTTAGAAGGAATGAACATGGTAGGGAAGTGGTGGATATGGATCCTGTCATTGAAGAAGCAAGTAAGAAATGGGATTTAACTTTAGTGGGCTATTTTGTTGGCATGAAAATGAACTATAATGAAATTTCTGGGCATCTAAGAAGAATGTGGAGAACTCATCAACTAGTTGAAATTATTACAAATGAGTGTGGTTTGTTGTTTCTTAATTTTAGATCTCTTGAAGGTATGAATTTTGTGCTTGAAAATGGCCCTTGGCTTGTAGATGGTAAGCCTTTCTTTGTTAAAAAGTGGGAAGCTGGTTTATGTATGGAGAGGCCTGAACCATCTAAAGTTCCAATTTGGGTCAAGTTAATGAATGTCCCTCTTGAGGCTTGGAATGTACAAGGCATAAGCAGAATTGCCAGTGGGGTAGGAAATCCAATTATAATGGATAGAATAACTACTTCTATGTGTGAGAGAGCTTATGGAAGGGCAAGTTTTGCTAGAGTGCTTATTGAGGTGGATGCTGATAAGGCATTGGTTGATAGTGTAGAAGTATGCTATGCTAGTTTGGGTAGATCTATGATGCTTAAGGTTGAATTTGCTGGAAACCACCACAATGTTTACTGTGTAAGGTGTTTGGTCATGATCAAATGACATGTAACAAAGGGAAGTTTATGTGGAAGAAAGGGTTGAAGTGACTAAGGTTACTAATGTTAGTAATATGAAACTGAACAAGAGTAATGATGGAGATAGAGAATGGCAGGAGGTGAATAGGTTTGCTAATAATGGTGCTAGTACTAGTAAGAATGATGGACAACAGAATTCTGGGTATTATGGTAACAGGGGAGGTAGTAACAACAGGGGTAGAGGTGGATTTATGGGTAGAGGTGGTATGATAGGTAGAGGGGGTATGTCTCAAAGGGGTAATAAAGATAATAATGTTGTGAAAAGTGTGAATTTGGAGAACAATGGTAAGAAGGTGGATAAGGGTATAATTCTTGATAGTAATAGTAAAAATGATAAGAATGATAAGAGAGGTAAAGGGGTATCTGGCTCTAAGGTTGAATTGCAGAATAAGGTTAATAAACAAAATGATATTAACACTAAGAATAAGTTTGATGTGTTAGCTAAAGATAGTATGGATGAGGTTGAAATTGGAAGTGAGGAATGGATTCAAATGAGAAAGAAAATTGATTTGGCTTGTAATCTTGGTATGACTGTTGCTAATTCTGAAAAAAGAAGGTGGTCTAAGGATTTGAGGAATTATTATGAGGATAAGTGTAATAATAAAGCTAAAGAAAGAATGATGGAGGGATTAAAGTGGAGAATAGCTAAGTTACAGAAGGATATTAGCTATGGTCACACTAATATAGCTATGCAGGCCAAATTGAAAGCTGATGAAATGTGTAAAGAAATTATGATTGAGACTGGTATGACACACAATCAAGCTTATATGAAAGCCTATGATGACTGTTACAAGGCGGAGCTTGTGATTATTGATGGATGGGTGAAGGAGAGACAAAAGGCTGAGGTTGAATTATTTGTTTTGTCTGACTTAGTACTAACTGATGGGGTTAGAAACACTTGGACAGAAGAGATGATTCAACAATTTGAAAGCCTTATTGGTCTGCAAGTGGATGGAATTCTTCAAAAGCAGTTTGAAGAAGATATTATTAACAGCATGGAGGGTGAGGTTGCTAAAGAGAATCATGGTAATGCTGATTTTATGACTCAGGATATTGCTACAAATGTAGTTGGGAGTAGTTCTGCTCAGGTGCAAGGTGCGATTACACCAAACTCCTCTTTATTTTAAGTATGTTAAAAATTGCTTCATGGAATGTCAAGGGAATTTGTGATTCTCTTAGGCAGAATGAAGTTAAGAAATTAATAAGTAGTAGTAATATTAGTATGTTCGGCATTTTGGAATCTCGATTAAGAAAAAAATTTGTTAATAATGTTTGTAATGAGATTTTTAATGGGTGGAATTGGGTTTCCAATTCTGTGGATAGCCCCAAGGGATGTAGAATTATTGTTGGATGGGATCAGAGGATTTTGAATGCTTCTTTGTTATCTCAAACTAGTCAGGTGATGCATTTTCTAGTCAGAGATATTAGAAGTAAGGAGATGTTTTTTGTCTCTTTTGTGTATGGAAGCAATTTAGTGAAGGAAAGACTGATGTTATGGAGCAATTTGGTTGATCATAATAATGTTGCAGGGGATCATTCATGGGTTATGCTAGGTGATTTTAATACTACGTTATACCATAATGAAAACTCTAACAGTTTTAATGTTAAGAGTGGGATTGGTATGCAGGATTTTAAGAACTGTGTGGATTCTTTAGAGATGGGTGATATTAATATGAATGGGCTTTTTTATACTTGGATTCAAAAAAGGAAGGACCCAGGAGTTGGTATACTGAAAAAACTTGATAGAATTATGGGTAATGTGAGTTTTTTGGGTAAGTTTCCTAAGAGTCATGCTAATTTTCTTCCTTATTTGATCTCTGATCACTCTCCTGCTATTTTGTCTTTACCTATTGTTATGAGGAATAAGAATAAAGGTAGCTCTTTTAGGTTTATGAACTATTTGACCAAAAAGAAGGGTTTTATTACCACTGTGGAACAGAATTGGAACATTAATGTTCAGGGGTACAAGATGTTTATTTTAGCCAAGAAACTTAAAGCTTCGAAAAAACATCTTAGAAGCCTGAACAGAGAAAATGGGAATGTATTTGATAAAGTCAAGACCCTTAGGATGGAATTAGAAAGAGTTCAAAGCAATCTGGATTGTGATCCTTTGAATGCTATGCTTAGAGAAGAGGAGATGTTATATGCTGCAGCATTTAAGGATGCTATTCTTGATGAAGAGAGGGTGTTGAAACAGAAAACAAAAATTCAATGGCTAAAGGAAGGTGATTTTAATAGTAATTATTTTCATGGTATGGTTAAGGGTAAAAGAGTTAAGAATAGGATTAATGACATCAGGGATGAGCATGGGAATATTTTCAATGGAAGTGAGATTCCTAAGGCTTTTGTCAATCACTTTCAAGAGTTTTTCAATGCTGAGGAAGATATTTACCCCATTGATAATCCTAGTAGCCTGTTTTCCAAAAAGTTGGATCCTGAAGTGGCTTTAGATTTAATTAGGATGATTTTTGACGATGAAATTAAGATTTCATTGTTTGATATTGGGGATGACAAAGCTTCTGGTCCTGATGGTTATACCTCTAAATTCTTCAAAGCTGCTTGGAAGGTAGTCGGTGATGATACTTGTGCTGCAGTCAGGGAATTCTTCTCTAGTGGTAAGCTGCTAGGTGAGTTCAATACCACTCTCATCTCTCTTATTCCTAAGGTCAAAAATCCTGTTAAGTTTATTGATTTTAGACCTATATCATGCTGCAATATAGTTTACAAAACTATTAGTAAAATTATTACTAATAGACTTAGAATGGTTTTGAATGAGCTTGTTGATGTTAATCAATGTGCTTTTATACCTGGGAGGCATATAAGTGATAATGTTCTGTTGACTCAAGAATTTATGAGGGGTTATGGATGGAATTGGGGGGCCAAAAGATGTACTTTTAAGGTTGATATACTTAAAGCATATGACACTGTGAATTGGAAATTTTTAGAGTTCATTCTTTTGGAATTTGGATTTCATCCTGTGATGGTTCATTGGATTATGACTTGTTTAACCACTGCTCATTTTTCTTTGTGCATTAATGGTGAGACACATGGATTTTTCAAAGCTGGAAGGGGACTTAGACAAGGGGATCCTATCTCCCCTTATCTATTCACTTTGGTCATGGAAGTTCTGAATCTTATGGTCAAAAGGCATGTCAAAGCTGAGAAGAAATTTCAGTATCACTGGGGATGTAAAGAGCTTATGATTACTAGCCTTTGTTTTGCTGATGATCTTCTGATGTTATGCCATGGTGATTTGATTTCTGCTTCTTTACTTAGAAGGGGCCTTGATGAATTTGGTATGGCTTCTGGTTTATATCCTAGCATGGTTAAAAGTGAAGCTTTCTTTAGTAATATGACTGATAATGAAATTGCTAATATTAAGCTTGTGATGCCTTTTAGAGATGGTTCTTTGCCAATTAGATATTTAGGTATTCCTATGGTATCTAAGGGGCTTAGGTTTAATGATTGCAAAGCTCTTATTGATGTGGTGGAAAAAAGAATAAATGACTGGAGGAATAAGTCTCTTTCATTTGCTGGTAGACTTCAATTAATCACTTCCGTGTTGTCCTCAATTCAGGTTTATTGGTCTTCTCTATTTCTTTTACCTATGAATGTTTGTGAGACCATTGATAAGTTATTCAAAAGATTTTTATGGAATAGAGGTGAGATGGCAAGTGGGATGGCTAGTGTTTCTTGGAAAGAGGTTTGTAAAACTAAGAGCCAAGGTGGTCTTGGCATCAAATCTGTCCATTTATGGAATAAAGCTTTAATGTGTAAACACTTATGGAATATTGTGAACAACAAGGATTCTGTTTGGGTCAAGTGGATTAAGATTTATAGGTTAAAAGGAAGAAGTATTTGGGATATTAAAATTAGTAAAGGGGTTCCTTGGAGTTGGAAGAAGTTACTTGACTTAAGAGATATGGTTAGAGATTTCATTTGGTTTAAGCTTGGTGATGGCAGGGGATGCAATATGTGGTTTGACAAATGGCACAAACATGGTCCTATTTGTAAGATTATTGACAGAGAAGTTCTTTCTAATGCTGGTATGGATCTTAAAGCTAAGGTTTCTGAGCTTATTGATGATCAGGGTTGGAAATGGCCTATTGATTGGGATGGTATGTTTGATAATGTAACTAATATTCCTGTTCCTATCCTTGATGTTAATAAAAAGGATAGAGCTGTGTGGGTTAATAAGTATGATAAAGAGGTTGAATTTTCTACTAAAGAGGTTTGGAAAGCTATTAGAGATGAGTCTCCTAAAGTTATCTGGTATAATCATGTCTGGTTTAACCAATGCATTCCTAGACATTCTTTTATGTTGTGGACTGCTATTAAAGGAAGGTTGAAGACTAGAGATAGGATTGCTAAATGGTTCAGAATTGAAGATATGAGATGTCTATTATGTAATCAGGATGATGAGTCCCACAGTCACATGTTTTTTTCTTGTGTATTCTCTAAAAGACTGTGGGAAAGGTTGAAACCTATGGCTAATATGGTTGATATTGGTAATGACTGGGCTCATGTTATATCTTATATTGTTAATAGGCCTGCTAATAACACCATTTGGAGTGTTATTCAGAGATTGGTTCTTGGTGCTTGTATGTATTTTATCTGGAATGAGAGGAATATTAGAAGGGTTAGTCAGATTTATAGAAGTGAAGATGGGGTGTTCAAATGTATTGTTGACACTGTGAGGCTTAAGCTTTTGGGTTTTATTTTAAGATTCACTGCTGATGTCTGCAAGGCTTCTGAATTGTGGAATATCCCCATTAAAAGGAATGATTATTATAGTCAGATGGTGAAAGAGTTGGTCAGTGATTGCAACAATGTTTAAAATTATGAGTGTTGATTATCTAATTTTGTTTGCTCTCTGTTTCTGGATGTGTAGGTTCAATGGTAATACTGGCTTCTGGTTGTGCAACACCATTTTCTCTCCTTTTATTGATGATGCTTTATGGAAACAGTGTTGAAGTCACTAGTTGCTGTGATGAAGTTGATGCTGATTATGATTGATGCTTTGGTCTTGTTTGCTTGGAGTGTTATTTCTGCTTGGTGGGAAGGTTTTGGAGTGTGTTGTACTCTTTTTATCCTTCTCTATGGTTTTACCCTTTGGGTTTTACATGGAAAGGTTTTTAAGGAGGCAAGCTACTCTAAAACTGCCACATTGGCTCTTCCCTGGTTTATATGACTATTGGTAGTTTAGATGGATTGTTATGGATTGGCTTTGTTATTGCTCCACTGATGTTTATGGTGTTTTATGCTCTAGCTATTTGTAATTACTCTATTTTAATTGGTCATTGGCAATTTGCTTTCTATGTGTTATCACCACATGGTGATGTTTGGAAGTGCTTTGGTTGAGTCCTTGGCATGTCTCCATGTATTCAGAGTGTGGTGGTAATCATAGTTTAAGCCCCCTTTCTGCCTTGACTAATTTTATTGAGTGTTATAGATTAGTTCTTTGTATTTGTTTTTATGATATTGATGTTTGTATGTGAGCTAGGAAATTGTCCTATGCCATATTTTTTTGAGTACAAAGTGTGGAAACTAAGGATGTGTCTTAGTTTTTGTTTACACTTTGTAGTTCCTTTTTGTACTGCCTTTGGCTCTCTTTACTTAATAAAATTTACCTTTTAAGTAAAAAAAAAAACAAAAAAAAAAAAAGAGAGAGAGAGAGAGAGAGAAAAACATACGGACTACCATCCCTTTTCATTCTATGTTTATTTTATGTTTTTGTTATTTTTCATTTATTAGCTTAAGTTGAGTCTAGTCTTGGCTTAGCAACGCCATATTGTACATGTAATTAACCAAGATTGTTAACTCGCCACTAGTAAAGACTGCCTATGTCCAACAAAACCGTGTATTCCATATCCCTACACCTAACGTTACAACCCTTTAAAAGACCTCTTTGATAGTTTATCCTAGGTGCTTACGCCATGTGGTGGAGGTTTGATCCTTTCCCAAGCCTATGGTAATCTATTTTGCTATGACAGGTAGTGAGAGATGTTTTCCATTTCCATATTGTGATATTACTTTATTGCACCCGAGAGATGTGAGTATCTAAACACTATTTGTGAGGTGCTAGTATATGACCTCCGTGCTTGTCTTTGGTCTTTAGTGGAACGATTATTTGTTGTAATTACTTTTATATTAGTGTTAAATGACCCCTAACTTGTATTTTGACTAGAATAAAAGCGCATTTGCTTGAGGACAAGCAAATCTCAAGTGTAAGGGTATATGATGAGGCGAAAAATGAACCACCTTTAGGGAGTCATTTAAGCCCGGAATTGAATTTATTTGATCAAATATTGCCCTAAATCGTTCCTTTTGTGATTTTAGGTACTTTGGGAGTGAATTTTGGAAAAGGAAGCAATTCAGACGTTTTTGGAGCATAAAAGTGAAGAAAACGGCAAAGACTTAATTTTCCATGCTGAGAACAGTACCTGACGGCGTCAAGAAGAAGATCATGAAGGTGTCAAGAGTAAAATCCATGACGACCCAGTGAAAACCTGAAGGCGTCACAACAAGGGCGTCAAGACTATTTTTGGTGACGGCCTGCATAAGGAGTATACATGACGGCGTCAGACCCAGATCTAGGCAGTCCGAGAAACTATTTGGCGGCGAGATGACGGCGTCAGAATTTTGTTCTTAACGCCGTCACCTATCAGAATCTATATATAGTTTTCTATTTTTCATTCATTAAGAGAGGAACTTGTGTGGAGAATACTAGGGCCGAACTTTGTAAACCCTAGGTCGTATTTTACAGTATTTTCAAGGGTTTTCACCCCTTGAATCCTTTCATGTTCAATTGAGATAAGTCTTCTCTTAATTCATTCAATATGTCTATGTGTTGTTTGAATATATCTTATGCTTGTCTTGATTTCAACATGTTAGGCTAGATCTATCTTGTGTTTGCTTAGATGTAATGAAACCTAGATGTTAATTATATGCTGATTACTTGTTTATGGTTGTAATGGATGAATGATTTCAATGTTAGGCTTAAAAAAACTGGCAGATCTCCATTGTGTAACATGCTTGAACGTCTTAGGAAACATGAACCGATGTGCGCTAGGTTTTATCGGTTGTATTTAATGTATGAGCAAATTCTAGTGATCCCATGTTAGGAGCTTCTTAGTCGGCTCGACATAGGAGTGAAGTAGGCGTTCATAGGATTGGGGAAGTAAGTACGCCACCCCATGAATGGTATTAAGGAATACAATCCATCATCCACGCAACTATAACAAGTAATTAACCTGTAAAAGATATCTAGGGAGTAGTGAAATCTAAGTAAACACAATTCTCCCATATATTGCTCACAACTCTAGTATAATTTAGTTTATTTTCATTTCTAGTATTTTATTTTGATTGCATCTTTAGTATTGGGTTAGTTGACTAGCAACTAATTCCGCCAACTCCTTCAAACCCGAGATTTTTACTTGCTTTCATAAAAATATAAAAATACAAAAAGAATCATCCCTCATCTCTAGACCTAGTCTTTAGGTTTTCTAATCCTAGCGACACTATTCCTAGCTGAACGATCAATCCCCCGGTACTTGTCATTATACTATACTACATCGATCAGGTACACTGCCTGGTGGGGGTTGTAAGCTTCTCGAGATCCCTCGAGAGGTAAAGCCTGGTGCAATCCCTACGCATTAGTAAATGTCTGACGCCGTCATCTCGCCGCCAAATAAATTCTCGGACTGCCTAGATCTGGGTTTGACGCCGTCACGTGTATTCCTTTTGCAGGCCGTCACCAAAATTACTCTTGACGCCCTTCTCTTGACGCCTTCAGGTTTTCTCTGGGTCGTCATGGATTTTACTCCTGACGCCGTCACAATTTCCCTCTTGACGCCGTCAGGTACTGTTCTCAGCATGGAAAATTAAGTCTTTGCCGTTTTCTTCACTTTTATGCTCCAAAAACGTCCAAAATGCTTTCTTTTCCAGAATTTACTCCCAAAGTACCTACAATCACAAAAGGAACGATTTAGGGCAATATTTGATCAAATAAATTCAATTCCGGGCTTAAATGACCCCCTAAAAACGGTTCATTTTTCGCCTCATCAATTGACTCCACCGTGATAGCACCAGGATTGTATCACCTAGACAAAACTGTTAAGGGTAATTATGTTCAAAACACTAATGTTGACCCTTCCACTTCTACAGGACTAGTCTCCAATAATAGCGTTAGCAGACCAAAGCGAAAAAGTAACAAGAAGAATAGGATCTTGCAACATAAAAGAGGAACACTAGAAGCTCAAGAAGTAGAAGATCAACTTAGGAATTTGAATATAACTCATGTTGCATCTGATTTAGATTCTAATCTGGCAAAGTGTAATCAAAATCTAAATGTAACGAATGATGAACCTTTGAATGTTTTGAATATTAATGCATCTTGTGTGTTTTGTCGTAAAAGTGTATCATTTGGTGATCATGCAAAATGTGTAGCTAATTCTCTCTTAAATCGTCATAAGAAACGTAGGACAGGCATTCCTTCTAGGCCCACTACTGCCTCTAAGTCAATTTTATTAAAGCTGTCGACCATTGTTTCTAATGATGCTGACATTACCCCCATTTTTAAGGAGAACAATTTTAGGAGCAAACCCATTCTTAGTGAATTCACCAAACACAAAGCGCGAACTAGTTGGAATTGGCAACGTTGGTTACAATATAAACCAAACTTTAAATGGATTCCTAAAATATTGAATATGTGTGCTTCTAACCAACAAGAACCCGCACTTTCTTTGGGTTCCACCCTTACTTCTGTTCCGTCTTCGTCGTCTTCTTGTGATGCAGGTGGTTCATATTGTTCTCTGGATTGTTGATAGCGGATGCACCCGACATATGACAGGCAATCTCAAACTGTTAGTCAACTTTGTTTCAAAGTTTATCGGAACTGTCAGATTCGGGAATGATCATAACGCTCTAATCATGGGATACGGTGACTATGTAAGTGGGAAGATTGAAATCAGTCGTGTATATTATGTGGAAGGCCTAGGTCACAACCTCTTTTCAGTCGGTCAATTTTGTGATGCGGATTTAGAAGTAGCATTTCGTAAGAAAACTTGTTTCGTTCATGACTTACAAGGAAATGATCTAATGTCTGGCTCACGTGGTATAAATCTTTATACAATATTGATGTCTGACATGATTGCTTCCTCTCCGATATGTCTTCTCTCCAAAGCAGAATCGACTAAATCTTGGTTATGGCATAAACGTCTTTCGCATTTGAATTTCAAAACTATGACTGAACTTGCTCGTCATAAACTTGTTGATGGTTTTCCAAGATTCCGTTTTACCAAAGATCACTTATGTTCGGCCTGTGAACAAGGAAAAAGTACTCGAGCTCATTTTCCTTCAAAAACCGAGCACAGTACGAATCATGTTTTACAATTGCTTCATATGGATCTGTGTGGCCCGATGCGTGTTCAAAGTATCAACGGTAAACGCTACATACTTGTAATTGTTGATGATTACTCTAGATAGACTTGGGTTTATTTTCTACGAAGTAAAGATCAAGCTCCTTCAATGATCATCACCTTTCTCACTAAAATTCAAGTTCAGATACGCAACACGGTCAGAATGGTCAGAACTGACAATGGAACAGAATTTAAGAATCAGACACTTCGGTCATATTTTGAGAAAGTGGGAATTGAACATCAAACATCTATTGCAAGAAGCCCAGAACAAAATGGTGTAGTTGAAAGACGCAACAGGACGTTAGTGGAAGCTGCAAGAACCATGTTGATCAATGCTCAATTACCAGATTACTTACGGGCGGAAGCTATTTCAACTGCATGTTATACCCAAAACCGTTGCATGATCACAAAACCCCTTATCAACTTGTTCATAAATGAAAACCAAACATCGATTACTTTCACGTATTTGGAGCACTTTGTTATCCGAAAAATGATCGTGATGATTTAGGTAAACTCAAAGCAAAGGCTGACATAGGAGTGTTCGTAGGATATTGTGAAAATTCCAAAGGCTTTCGGATATAGAATCGTCGTACAAGAGAAATTCAAGAAACTATTCATGCCAATTTCGATGAACTCACACAGATGGCTTCTGAGCAAAACAGCTTAGGACCCGGATCCAACCGTCTTAACTTTCCGGATTATTTGGCTGAACCATTGTCTCTTAATCACAAAGAATTGGAAACCTTGTTTGCTCCACTGTTCGATGATACAATTGAAAACCGTCCTTCTGAGGTCTCACCCTTTTCCGCTGCACAACCTGAAAATATTCAAGTACCTGACTCACCTCAACAAACAACAACCACTGCTGAGAAAGACGGCCCTCCAATTGTATCTTCGATAACAGCAGAACAAACCGCATCCAACTCACGACAATCGGCTGAACATTCTACACCACAATCAGTTCCACAACCCGCAGAGTATGATCCAAATGCGTTCTTTAACCCGTTTGCACCGGCTCCAACAGTTCCTGAAATAGCTGAGTCGTCCACACGCAATTTGGATCCTGCTAACATGCGAGATACCTATCAACTTCACCCTTCGACACACAAATTGACTAGAGATCATCCCTTAGTTCAAATTATTGGCCATCCAGATGCACCAATCATGACAAGACAACGACTTCACACAGATGGTGAAACTTGCATCTATGCACTCACAGTTTGTCAAGATGAACCTAAGAACATCAAACAAGCAATGACTTATGAAAACTGGATTGAATCTATGCAAGAGGAACTTCAGCAATTCAAAAGATTAGAAGTCTGGGAATTAGTTGAAAGACCTGACGGAGTCTTTGTCATTGGGTTAAAATGGATTTGGAAAAATAAGCTGGATGCAGAAGGCACTGTCATACATAAAAAATCACGCTTGGTAGCTAAAGGATACTTCCAAGAAGAAGGAATTGATTTTGAAGAATCTTTGGCTCCAGTGGCTAGACTTGAAGCTGTTCGGATTTTTCTGGCATATGCTGCTCATCGGAACATGGTTGTTTATCAAATGGATGTGAAAACGGCATTTCTAAATGGTCAACTCCGTGAAGAAGTTTATGTCAGCCAACTAGAAGGCTTCGTTGATCCTGAACATCCCAATCACGTTTACCGACTCAAAAAGGCTCTCTACGGACTCAAGCAAGCCCCAAGGGCGTGGTATGACAAACTATCATCTTTCTTGTTGGCCAATAAATTTTCTAAAGGTTCGGTGGATCCAACGTTATTTACTAAAACATACGGGGTGGACTTATTTATTGTTCAAATATATGTTGATGACATTATTTTTGCTTCAACAAATAGAAGCTACTCAAATGATTTTGCAAATTTAATGAAAGATAATTTTGAAATGTCCATGATTGGTGAACTTTCGTTCTTTCTAGGACTACAAGTTCATCAATCACCGCGTGGAATTTTTCTAATTCAGTCCAAATATGCTTTGGAAATTTTAAAGAAACATGGAATGATGAGCTGTGATACTTATAATACACCAATGGCCAATACCACAAAACTAGATGCTGATATACATGGGACTCCTGTTGACCCTACCAAATACCGCAGTATTATTGGGTCACTCATGTATCTCACAGCTAGTAGACCTGATATTGTATTTGCTGTCTACATGTGTTCTCGTTATCAGTCCAAACCAACTGAAAGGCACCTCAATGAGGCTAAAAGAATCCTTCGATACATAAAAGGAACCATTAACTTAGGAATCTGGTATCCGAAGGATTCTGGTTTTGAACTAATTGCTTTTTCAGACGCTGACCATGCAGGATGTTTAGACACACGCAAAAGTACATCTGGTGGATTACAGTTTCTCAGAGATAAACTTGTGTCTTGGTAATCAAAGAAGCAGGACTGCACATCACTGTCATCAACAGAATCAGAATACGTAGCTATGTCTGCTTGCTGTGCTCAAGTCATCTGGATGAGATCACAGCTTAAGGACTATGGCTACCTATTCAACAAGATTCCGATCTACTGCGACTCCAAAAGTGCTATTACAATTTCCTGCAACACCGTTCATCACTGCAAATCCAAACACATTGATCTCCGCTATCATTTCATCAAGGAACATGTCGAAAAGGGTACAGTTGAATTATACTTTGTGGGAACTGAATACCAACTGGCAGACTTACTCACAAAAACATTACCTCCAACAAGGTTTGCTAAGTTAGTCCACCAAATTGGTATGCGATGTTTGACTCCAGAAGATCTGGAAAAAAATTTAAAACATAGGTGATTGTCAAACATCAAAACTATCTTTGTAAATAATTATTCAAAAACAAAATACAAAAATATAAATCATCAAAAACACAAAAAGAGTTTTTCACTTCTTTTCTATAAAAAAAATGCAAGTATATCGCTTTCTGTCAACACTTTGTTATTTCTTACTCTCTTACAAGTGTTGAGGGGGAGATACGCTTAAAAAGTTTATATTTTTCTTAAAATTGGTATACTTGCATATTTCCAAAAAGATATGTGGTTTCATAAATAGTGGAATTTTCATGATCTATCCTTCGTCTTATCCCGTTAAAAGGTTTAATACATCATATCATAAGGAGTATATATAAGATTTTTGTCATTTGTCCTTTAATAATTCAAGTTAAGATGACTAGTGATGCATAATAAGAAGTTAGGGGACCAAAATTGTTAAAAACTCAAAAGTTCAACTATTATAATATACAAACAAACACCCCTCATATCATTTTCTGAAAATTCTCAAACAACCAAACACACCCATATATTTCGATCTAGGGGTTTAATTCTTCAAGAAAATCCGTGCTTCTAATTTTCAAACTGTAAGTTCCTTTATGATCTTAAGGGTTTTACATGTAATGGTTTTCGTTTAATCGTGATTTTAAAGGGTTAGATTCCATGTAATTGTGAATTTTAGTTCTAAGGTTTCGTTAAATTCGAAAATCATTTATACGAAATTGTTAGTGAAATTTTTCATAGGGCTTTTGATCTTTAACATGTTCTAATGATGACTATGACAGTTAATCACTTCCAGAAACACGTTTGAATGATTCTCGAAATCTAGGGTTTATGAACTATTTGGGTATTTTTTATTCTATGATGTTTTGGTCAATTTTCTTGGTGGGATATGTTGTTATGTGTGCTTAAATCATAAAGATGCATTTCAATTGGTTCTATATCCTTGTATGATTAATTTTCGATAACTAGGGTTTATGATTCAGTTGGGTTTTTCTTGTATGTTGTTCATGTGGTCAATTTCATGTGCCTAGCTTGTTATATAGAATGATTATTGATGCATGATACATGGATATGATGAGTAGTTGCTTGAAATTGTGTTTCTCGATAACTTGTTGATGTTCATGTTTCGAAAATAGTGAGTATGTGGTATTTTTGTGCACTTAACTGTTGTTTCTCATTCAATACTACAGGTTATAATCTTTGGAAACTTAAAATCGCAAAAGAAACGTACGTCTACACAATTTCAAAAATTCTTGTATAAGAATTCTTTCGAGAACACCTGACTTGGTGTAAATTTCAAGAATGCACTTGTTGAGTGTTTGCGAAACTTTTCTAAAGTTATGTATTTTCGAAAATGTAATTTTTTCGAGAATACACTTTGAAATTTTTTTCGAGAACACTTAATTGTTGCATTTTCGAAACTTCATACTAATCATGTCTTTCGAGAAATGCGTTTCAAGAACCCACTTAGTGGAAACTTTCGAGAACATATGTTATGAGTGTTCGCGAAAATTTTCCAAAGTTTGTTTTCTCGATAAAATAACTATCGAGAACACACTTGGTTATTTTTTGAAAACCTTCTTAATATACCTTTTCGAAATTTTCCCTAGTATCTGTTTTTTCGAGAATACACTTAGAGATTTTTTTCGAGAATGTAAAATGTATACATTTGCGAAATTTGTCCTATTTGCAAAGTTTCGAGATCTATGTTATATTGTATTTTCGATATCAAGTATTTGTGGTGTTTCTTCTCATTTGAGATAATGTGTGTTGTAATTAAATAACTCGTATAACCGTTGATGTATTTGTGCTCATGTGTATGACTAGTGTTTTATACTTGATTTCATGATTCAAATAGATCAATTTTATCTTGTTTACATCATACGTCATTTCACATATGTTTATTGAACCATCCGTGCTCACATGTTCTATGTGTTTATCCTTAATCAAACTTGTGATTGTGCTAACGAGTAAAAATCTGGATGTTTGGTTTATGATAATACATTTTCAGAGTATAATGGCTGGACTTCAGATTGAGACACTTACAAAGGCTGAGTTGAGAAGAATCAATCGAGATGCACTTGATTTCCTCAAGTCTAGATCTGGAAACAAGATGGAACTTGAATTTCACATGCAGAATATAGCTAGTGCAATGTCTGGCAAGTTTGACTGGCTAAACCCTGAGGCGAATTTCGACATCCACTCAGGAAAACCCGACAAGCCATACTTCACCGATTGGACCAAACCATTACCATTGCAAGGATTTCCAGAAAAACCTAAGATACCTTATCGTTTCTTCTTCAACAAAGATCTTCGTAATATGTATCTTGCTATAAGCAAGAAATAATTTATTAATTTAGTAGATATGTATTACGTACGTAATATGTACATTATATTCTTGGTGCCATGAATATCATGGTCTTTAAATATGTAATACACATGTATCTTGTTAAAGTAATAAATTATTTCTAACCATGTCTAAATCTCGGTATCACCTATAAATTAATAAATTATTAATTTATCGATATAATAATATCTCGCTAAATTAATAAAATATCCCGGTCGCAACGTTATTAATTTATAGAGGTTTTACTGTATATATATTTGAGGATATTAGATTACATCTTAGGATTTGACATTTTCTTAGAATACACATTAGGAAATTCCACTTATGAGATACTATTGATACTACCCTAGTTGGTTTCAAGTACCTAAGAATAGTAATACTTATAATAATAATAATAATAATAATAATAATAATAATAATAATAATAATAATAATAATAATAATAATAATAATAATAATAATAATAATAATTTATTTCGGTGTCATTGAGAACGACCTTGTTTTCAAGTACTCGCTAAGTCCAAGGCAGGTGGCTATACTCAGTAGTATCCGCGCCCCACATGCACAGGACTTCCTCTTCACCATCCCTATCGACGGTCTAGGACAAAGGATGAATCCTCGCCAATTTCGATCTGTGTTATGTTACAGGCTCACGGTTCCTATGTTCTCTGAAGGCAGCCTATGCCCGAATTGCAATGTACACCGCATGGACCAATGGGGGGATCATGCGGTCCACTGCGCTAGCGAAGTGGATGTTAAGTTTAGACATAATTTGGTACGTGATATACTTGTTGATATATGTTCCAAAGCCGGGATCATGGTGCGTAAAGAGGCTCCAATGGGATTTCTTTCAGAGGAAGGGAGAGTTTTACGCCCTACAGATGTGTTATTATTCAACTGGTCCCAAGGGAAGGACGCATGTCTGGATGTGACCGGGGTTTCTCCGTTTGCTGGGCCTGGGGTGATGTCATGGGCTCCTGGAGCTGCCTTGAGTAATGCTGTGGAAAAGAAAAGGAATAAGTATGCGTCCAAGTGTGAAGACAATGGATACAAGTTCGTCCCTTTCGCCTTTTCTACGTTTGGGGAACTCGATGTGGAAGCTTTGAATACTCTTTCGCGTGTCGGGGCTATTGCCAGCAGCCACTCTAACAACGTTAAGAGTGGTGCTTTTATTTTCTATCGAGTTAGTTTCTGTATTCAAAAAGGGGTGGGAGCACAGATTATGTCTAGACTCCCCTCTAATTTCATGTAATTTCTATGGTTTCAATGAAAATTATTATTAAAAAAAATAAAAAATAAAATAAAATAAAATAAAATAAAATAATAATAATAATAATAATAATAATAATAATAATAATAATAATAATAATAATAATAATAATAATAATAATAATAATAATAATAATAATAATAATAATAATAATAATAATAATAATAATAGACAACTTAAAAAAAAAAGAGAAAACCCGAAACTACACCTAAGAATAAGGATACTCCTAGTAAACCCTTAGGAAAAAAAACCTCTAAGCCTACACCCTCTTTAGAACCCTCTACTTCAAATGAACCAAACACCTCACCCTTAGAAATTAGGATTAGTTAGGAAAAAGTAGAAGAACCTTAGGGGAAAAACAAACTTTGGAAAGGAATCTAATTAATCTAAAACTCCATTAGGATACTATCTTTCAGGTATCCTATACTCTTACTCTTCCGTTTCCTCTCCTTCTACCGTTTAAATCCCGTTTAAATCTCCTTCTCCCGCCTTTTTCCCACTCTTCCATTCAAAATCCCATTTTCCCGCCTTTTCCCCACTCTCCTATTAAAATCCTACTCTTCGGTTTCTCCTACTCTACCGTGTAAACTTATACCCCTATACTTTTCCGCTTCACCTAAACCTACCCTTCCATCTTTCCATTATCACCCATTTCTTCATACCCTCTTATTTCATCCCTTTCCTCCTTTCTTCTTTTTCACTCCTTCCTACAAAAATCCCTCATTCCATTTCCTTCCATTCTTTTTATCCCCCCGTCATTTTACACTCTATTTTCTTCTCTCTATATTCTCTCCCTACCTCATCCTACAACGTTCTAAAAGTAGAACTTGAATTTCTCGTCATATCACAAGTTTCTATTAGTTAGAACTTGTAAGAATATCTACATCGAACTGTAATCCTCATTATGTTCGACTATGATATTAAATCTCGCTTCGCAAAAGTTGCAAAAATGAGATCTTCAACGCCCGTCATTCTAGTCATAACATAGGAATTTACCATGTTGCAAGTTGCTAAACAGGAAGACTGTAGAACTTGTCTCTATCATGACTAGAACTTGTCTCTATAATATTCCCGTACCACATTTCCTTAAGTGTGCTAAACTCTCTTCATTTTCCGCCGATACTACTTAAGGATGATTTATAATGACTATCATAATAAAATGAACTAGGGCGCTCCTTCATTTTAATGAGAAAGTTATAAATCAAATGGATTATGAATTTATACGCTCTTATTTACAAATATTGGGACACCTTTATTTGTAAGTAATGAGATATAAATGAATAAGCCTAAGTATCTAGCAATTGTGCAAGCATTTCCTACTCCGCTTGTGCAAACTTTCCCTTCTTTTCATACCACTCTTTTTTGGTATCAGAAATCCTTCCCTATAACTCTCTTCTTCTTCTTATCTTTCTCGACTTATTCTTTCCCCTACTCCTACGATTATCTAAATCTCGGGACGAGATTTCTTCTAAGGGGGTAAGACTGTAACAACCCACAAAACCTCATTACTATCATTCCCATTACAAATACCTATAGTAGGTATTTCACATGTAAAAATTTGCTTTTTATGTGCATTAATTACTTGCATGACTCTCTAGACCTGCTCACGTATCTACACAAGCCAAATAACTCAACACTCACATCCTATAAACCCCGGGTATGTCAAGCATAAGATCACCACAACACCATAATAAGTAATCTACCAATCTAACATACTAAATATATCACAAAACCCTAATAAACCTTAATTAAACCCTAATTAGGTCTATGTGCTTATATGCTTAACTAAACTAGTTTGAAATTGTCCAAGGCTTAAGTATGAGTTACTTTAGGAACATTAAGATACCTTAGGACCATTAGGCACTAGTACAACCCTTTAGGACTTAGGTACAAGTCCCTTAAGCACAAAACCATAACTAAGTCATAACTTCCTAGAATTAGGTCTAAACTATCCCAAAACTTCACCATAGGTTACCACCACTTAGTATATGCCTCTTAGGACCTACGATTAGTTATTAGACACTCATAGGACACTAATCTAGGCACTAAACCATAGGATAAACCCTAATCTCCCACTAAACACAAATAGGTCATTTAGGTCACAAAACTAGGTCAAACCTTCCCAAATCTTTCCCATAAGCTACCATCATTTAGTTTAAACCCCTTAGGATTAATCACTAAACACTCTTAGGAACCTAACCTAGGCACTAAACCTTAGGTAAAACCCTAAACTCTCACTAAGTAAAACTAGGTCTAAACTTAACCTAAACTAGTAAAACCTAAATATAAGCACCTTAAACACCTCAACCAAGCACCCTAGCACCTCACAAGAATCCACACAAGTAGGTGCATCACCTACTTGTCACCACCTTGCCCAAACCGCCTCCCTCGGCCTTCCACCATCACAACCGGCCTACCACAGCCCCCTAGCTACCTCCTAGCTCTTCTTTGTCACCTCTCGACCTTCCACAACCCCCCTCTAGCTTTGCTTACTCAACCCCCCCTCCTCGACACCTATACACCTATTTTCACCCTTACCGCCTCTACGCACCCTATAAATACCCCCTCCTCCCTCCAATCTTCCTCACACCTTTTCTATTTTTTACCTCACATACATTCTGTAGTACTAAATCCCTAGAAGTCAAGTATAGAAGCTTGGGTAGTGTCGAGTTGTGGTTTTGGCCCAGAGATCCCCTAGAAACCCTAAAACCCTCGTTAACCCTTGCCTAGTCACGTAAGCTTTCTAATCTAGTTTCTTTAGCTTTAGTTTAGTCTTAGGATACTATTAGGATGCCTTAGATCCCCTAGGAACCCTTACCTAAGCCTTAGTCATAATCATTTGCTAGTTTCTTTTTAAAAACCCTAATTATAGATAAAACCCTAAATGCATGCTATAAGCCCTTTTAATAAGCCTAAGCTAGTTTAGATAACTTAAATAAGCTAATAATAGTTAAACATAAGCTAGAAAACTTAGTTGTTGCATAAAAATATAGTTTACATGCATTTAGGACTAGTTTTGCAAAACTTTACATGCATAAGGGTATATATCGTAAATTCCTGAAACTATAAAGTCTAGGGACTGTTTTTGACATTTCCTATAAGTTATAAGTTTAAGGACTCATTTTGCAAAGTATTAAAACCTTAGGATAGAAACTAAAATAAGTTATAAACTAAAAAGGACTAGTTATGCAAATATTATAAAGTTAAGGGTCTAAATGGTAAATATAGAAAACTTATGAGTCCAAGGGTTAATTATGTCATTTTCTAAAAATATAGAAGTCTAGGGACTAATCGTGTAAAGTATAGATAGTTATAAGTATAAATAATATTAGTATTATAAGTTTAGGGTAGAAAATATAAATATATGAACTATAAGGTTATAAAGTGAAATTATATATCAATATAAAACCTAATTAAAGTTAGAAGCATAACATAATAGTAGGGAGCTTCATGTGAGGAGTACCATGTGGATATTTCGTTTTGACGAGTTTGCTGGGTTTACGAATTAAAGTGCACTGGCTCCTCAAACGATTATTGCATGTACTTTTGGTTTATGATGGCCCGAACGGTGTTATGGTTATAACTTAACTTAATAACAATATAGCTCAATAGTAGGGAGCTTCACGTGAGGAGTATTAACTTCTGAATTATGATAGCCCGAACGAATTATGTTGATAACATAATACAATAGTAGGGAGCTTCATGTGAGGAGTCATATACTTCTGGATTGTGATGGCCCGAACGGTGTTATATTATATCTAAAACATTAATGAACCTAAGAACAATAACTTAAGAAACTTAAATAAGATAACTAAAGCTTGACATACATCCAAACCTATAAACACACTAGGATACATGAGTAAGGCAGTCTAGTTCCCGAGTCACTTTTTGCTTCAATTAGATTTCCCTAAGCCCAGGTGAGTTCATAACCTCATACTCTTTTTAAAACTTTCACTCTAAATAAACCCTGTGAGGGGGATACATGCTACTTGCTTTACTTTAAACCGAATACAAGTCTTTTTCTTTGGTTGTTGTACGAGTAAACTAATTTCCACCACTACATAACCAAAATTCATGAATCTAATCATTTGGGATATTTTACCCACGCGAACACGAATATAGGTGATAGATCTATTGGAGTTTGACAACTCCCGTTGGTATTAACATCTTACTGGATGGTACCAATAAGTACTATATTTGAACCCACTGAAGGTTTAACTTTGGCAAGTTATCCTTCCCATCCCCTCATGGTTGGTTCTGTAGCCCCCATGACCCGGATTGTTAACGTGTGGTTCATGTGCTTAGTGCAACATACCCCACTCATGATAATTGTGCATGCATCACAATTATCACACATACACTACATTTTCCCAGATGGGTGTAACAACGGAACCCAGGGAACTTGTATTCACTAACACTTAAACCTATGATTCTCACTCAACACCTAGTGTTGACTTTTAAGCATGTATTCTAGGTATATTACTTCTACGGAGATATGGCAGAAGGAGGCACTGAGCTCGGAGGACTTTCAAACCGGTTATCATTCAAACATAACATAAAACCTAGACTTTGGGACCTCAGCAAAAGTAAAAGTATACCTTTTACTAATAAAATTCTGATAATTAAATGAATGATAACTAAATTTCTAAAACGTCTCTTTTCGAGTCGTTTTCTATTACTGTAACTGTGATTCTATGAAGTAATACCCCAAACACTTAATCCGCTGCGATCAGTGAAAAACGGGGGTGTTACAGATTTTATTGGTTTCATTAGAGAATTGAACCGTTCCCTCCAACCGGTCGTACTTTAACTTGGACTCCTTAACAAATAGCTTACCTAACACAACATGAGATAAGCTATGATCTATAACACTAGCCAAGTCTTCTACAACCGTAAAATCAGTGATATAAGTGAAGTCTCCGACTAAAATGTGAAGATCCTTAATTCTCCCAACAAAATTACAAATCCCACTGGGATAATTCGGATCTCTCCTTGGTGCAAGTCGAGTTTCCATGATATTATTGTAGACACTTGAAGACATGATGTTGATTGGGGATTCAAAGTCGATGTAAGCTTGCTCAACGTATTTATATCCAATCATACATGGTATCTTCATATTCCTAGGGCTACCTCTCTTTATCTCAGGGTCAATTTTAACAAAAGGGGGCCGAGGATTATCAATAAGATTGCTATAGTAAGCGATTTCCTCAGTGGGATATAAATTGAAATAATCATCAAGTTTTGGGTCTATCTCCCCTTCCTTAAGTTCCTCTACATCCTCAACAACCGCAAAATCATTAGGTCCTAAGTCCTCATTTGAATACATGGCGATTTCTAGATCATTAAGTGTACTATCAAGTAGGGGTGAGCATCGGGACGAATCCCAACCCATCCCGACTAATCCCGATACCGACAACGGGGAAAACCCAAACCGACTCCCGACCCGATAATGGTCCCGACTCGTCCTGAATCCCGATAATGATCCCGAATCGTCCCGAATCTTGATTTTGGCTGTGTTTTCTCGGGACCATCCCGAATACCGACCCGTCCCGAATCCCGATTACCATGAAAACGCAAACCGACTCCCGACCCGATTACAGTCGGATCGGTATCGGGAAGGGAGTCGGGTGTTGGGATCGGGACGGGAGTCGGGTGTCGGTCGGGATTGCTCACCCCTACCATCAAGCTCAATATCAATTAACCTATTAAGCTCCCTAAGTTCTCTAATATTGCTTTCAAATGATCATGCAACACAATCATTTCCTCAGGTGAAAGGAGCGGATTCGCGTTTTCCATAATGGCAAATGGAACAGTCAATGAGCTCAATTTACTAACAAAAGCACAATGAAAAAGATAGACTAAAGAAAACCTATAAAAATAAAAATCTCACTAGAAAGGAATCTAGTTAGTAGACCTAATAAAAATAAATTTCAACCTAAACAATTGATGAGGCAAAAAATGATCCGTTTTTAGGGGGTCATTTAAGCCCCAATCCGACTTTATTTGATCAAATATTGCCCTAAATCGTTCCTTTTGTGATTTTAGGTGTTTGGAGAGTGAATTCTGGAAAAGAAGCCAATTTGGACGTTTTTGGAGCATAAAAGTGAAGAAAACGGCAAAGTATCAATTTTCCATGCTGAAGACACTAGATGACGGCGTCAAGAGTTATGCCCTGACGGCGTCAGACATCAAGAATAAAACACCGTAGTTGATGACGGCATCAAAAGTCATCCTGACGGCATCAAAGTACAAATAATTAAATACCGTGGTAGCTGACGGCGTCACATAGGCCATCATAAGTAGATCAAGGCCGTCCGAGGAAGTATTTGGCGGCGAGGTGACGGCGTCACATGGTTGTCTTGACGCCGTCAGCCCAGTTTTCCTATATATAGTTTTCTAGTTTTTTCATTAAGAGAGGAAAAGTTTTGGTGAAACCCTAAAGACGAATTTGGTGGAACTTTTACAGGTTTTTCAAGGGTTCCAAACCCTTGATACCTTGCATTGTAATTGAGATAAGTGTGCTTCTAATTCAATCAATATGTCTATGTGTTGGTTGTCTATATCTTGTTCTTGTCTCAATTCAATTATGCTAGGCTAGATCTCTTTTGTGTTTGCTTAGATCTAATGAAACCTAGATGTTGATTATGTGTTGATTACTTGTCTATTCTTGTCTTGGATGAATGATTTTATATGTTAGGCTTAAGAAAACTGGCAGATCTCCAAATGGTAACATGCTTGAACGTCTTAAGAAACATGAACCGAGGCGTACTAGGTCTTTATTTGTTGTATTTAATGCATGAGCCACTGTTTACAATCCCTATAGTTGTGCTGGGTCATGGTGTAGGAGGAGATAAGAGCTCATAGAGTTGGGGAGTTATGTATGCCACCCCACGAATGGTATTAAGGAATACAATCCGTCATCCATACAAGTATAACAAGTAATTAATGTGTAAAAGATATCTAGGGAGTAGTGAAGTCTAAGTAAACACAATTTCTCCAAATACTGCTCACAACTTTGTAATAATTTAGTTATTTTCATTTTTAGTATTTTATTTTAATTATATCTTAGTTTTGGGTTAGTTGAATAGCAACTAATTCCGCCCACTCTATCAAAACCCGAGATTTTAATTGCTTTCTAAAAAATATAAAAATACACAAATAATCATCTCTCACCTTTAGAACTATTAATTAGGTTTTCTAATCCTAGCGACACTATTCCTAAGCTGAACGATCAATCCCCCGGTACTTGTCACTATACTATACTACAACGATCAGGTACACTGCCTGGTGGGGGTTGTAAGCTTCTCGAGATCCCTCGAGAGGTAAAGCAAGGTGCGATTCCCACGCATCAAGTTTTTGGCGCCGCAGCCTGAGGAATAGTTATTGTCTACGTTAGGATTTCTTTTTATTAGGTCTACTTGCTAGATTCCTTTCTAGTAAGATTTTATTTTATTTTATTTTTTTTTAGGTCTTCTTTAGTCTATCTTATTTCTTCGTGCCTTTGTTCGTAACTCTTTACCATCCGACATCATGGAAGGTGGTAACATCTTTGAACCCGTCATCCCACCACAACAAAACCCACCATTAGAACCCCTTAGGCCCCGAACCTTAGGAGAGTATTCCCGACCTAGCCATCAAGGCTACCGAAACACAATTGAGCTCACCGGAGCCAATGTGACCCCATTGCGATCCGACACCATCCGGTTGGTGCAAAGCGGATGTGCATTCCATGGACTTCGTTCCGAAGATCCAAACCAACACCTTAAGGACTTCCTCAAAATTGTAGATTCCATAGACCTAGGTGTTGAAACTAGAGAGACTACCCGTTTACGCCTATTCCAATTCTCTCTACGGAATCAAGCTAGTCAATGGCTTGAGCGTTTACCCGCGGGATCCATCACCACATGGGATGATCTCACCACTCGTTTCCTTGCTCAATTTTTCCCACCGGGGAGAACTACTAAGCTTAGGAATGACATCTTGATGTTCCAACAACGTCAAAATAAATCTCTTTATGAAGCATGGACTCGTTTCAAGGACTTACTCCAAAAAGTCCCTCATCATGGCATAGATCTTTGGCTCCAAGTCCAAATCTTCTATGACCATATCGACATCTCCACGAGGCGAACCATTGACCAATCGGCCGGTGGTAAGCTACGTGATCTTAGTGCGAAACAATCATGGGAACTCATAGAAGATCTTGCTCTCTATGACAACGAAAGTTGGAATGATCCCCGTGATTTGAACAAAACGGTCAAGGCAATATCTTTGCCTTCGAACAATTCTAGCACTCCCGACCGTAGGATCATGGAACTTGAGGACCAAGTCAAGTTTCTCATGAAATCTTACGAAGCTCCGAAGCATTCAAGCCAAGTGAACAAAATCACTTCTTCATGCGAATTATGTAGTGGTCCCCATGACACTCGTGATTGTGTGGAACTCCCCGGAACAGCTTTTGCGGACTACGCATCCACGCGTACCGACGAAGCGGGAGATAAGTGGTACACTTTCAAGCCCGAGCCAAACACTTATGGTGATTCATACAACCCCTCTTGGAAAAATCACCCAAACCTTAGGTGGAAACAAAATCAACCCAATTCTTCCAATCCGCCTAATCGTTATCAACCAAACGGTCCTCCATCCAACCGTACCTTCAACAACAATCCTTCTAACAACTATGGTAGTACCAACAATCTTGAAGGATTGATGTCAAAATTCATGGCATCTCAAGAAGCCCGCATAGCAAGGTTCGAAAATGAATTCAACCAACAACAAACGGAGATGACCAACAAGATTGACAACTTGTTGAAAGCCCTCAACAACCAAGCCTTAATCACACCTAGGAAGGACACTAGGGACACCATTAGTGGAACCCAAATTAAGGACCCCTCATCATCCAAACATGCCCACTTTGTCAATGTTGTCACCATTAAGCCGATAGATAAGGAGATAGAGGAGAGTGACAAGGATGAAGTTAGAGTAGAAACCGATAGTAAGGATGAGAGTAAGGAAGTTGAGGTAAATAAGGATGAGGAATTAGAGGAGGTAGAGCCTATAGAAGAATACTTTGATAAGTTGCCAACCAAGGAAGAACGGGAATACCATAAGAATTTATTCGATAGTTCCGAGAGAACATATATCTTTGGCGACCCCCTTATCAAAATGGGAGACCCCTCTAACATTAACATCCCATGCAATATCGGGCACATGCATATATGGAAAGCTTACATCGACCTTAGATCCCCCGTGAACATCATGACTAGGACTTATTACAATTGGGTGATGAAGAAGCAACTCAATTTTAGGTTGATGCCCGGTAAGAATTGGATAAGTAATTTTGCAAGGAGAGTGAAGGGATTGCATGTAATTATAGGGAATCTTACCTATGAAATCGATTTTATGATAGTAGAAGATATTCGTCCGGTGATAGATGCTTGCCTAAGTCAAGTAGTATTCGGAAAACCGTTCGTTGAGGCCACTAAGATGAGTTATGATCCGACTTTAGGGATAGTTAGGTTCAAGAAAGAGAATGATGAGGTTGCTTATCAAATGCCTCACAAGATTGAACAATACCGCCTTCTCTCTAAATTCGAAAAAGAACACAAGCAAGCGGCTTATTATAGGAATGAGGAGGATAGACGTAGAGGAGTAGAGTATGTTAAAAATAGGATGCTTGGTTTCTACAAAGAATGCTTGCAACTAGGTCCGGAATACAAAACTGGTTTAGAAGACGACCTAGAGAATGGAACCAATGATGAAATCACGTAGTAACCCATGACTTTGAGTCTAGCTACAAGACTCGTAAATAAAGAAAAGCGCTTCTTGGGAGGCAACCCATGTTTTGTGTGATTTTATTTGTTTGATAGATATTTGCTTCCGTATGCATGTTTTATTTTTATTGTTGGTTGATCATGTTTTTCAATTAAAATGTGGAAATACTTTATTATGTTGTTTGGCCTAGTCTTAACTTCAACCTAAAGGTATTTTTGCAAAAGATAAGTGTAAGGGGAAACCCCAAATATGTTTTTAAGAAACAAACCGATCATGATTCTCCACAATATTAAATGAACATGTATATTCGTATTTGTTAGAGTCAAATGCTTGTATTGAGTCATAATGAAGTTTTGCAGGATTTTCCAGGAAGTATGACAAAGTTTTTCCAGAAATTTCCGGAAACTTAACATAAGAATTTCTGCAGGTCCATTCTGACGGCGTCAGAGTATTACTCTTGACGGCGTCAGGAGTTAAAAATCTGGAAATTTTACCGGTTTTGTTTTTCTAACGGAGTCTTATGGTTTTTGTAAATTATTAAGTTTTATAATCTCCAGGAAATCTGCAAACTTCATTCCACAAGCATTATATCTTACTTTGTTTCCTAGGATTTAGTAACTTATATAGGATGCCGACGATTTTACGCGAGGTTGTCTTGTCTATTGTTGTCAGGATTTACAGGTTATGTATGACAAGAAGATGATTTATATTCTGGAAGGGAAGCTTTGATTGTTCATTTTCTTGGAGGAAGATTTAACCTGGCCAACCTATAATCCATACCGAGCGAATCAGGGGAGTATTTGATTTCATTCTCTTTACTTTTTCACTTTTACATTCTTTACTTGAACATTGGGGACAATGTTCATCTTAAGTGTAAGGGGAGGGTAAAAAGATGATACCTTACATATGCACTTTCGCTTGAGTTTGTTTTGTTTGATAGTAGATGTGTAATAAAACTATGAGAAATACTTGTTAGTGTAATTTTAGCGCCAAATTTAAAATTTTTTACAACATTTAGGAGTGAAACTTTAGCCATAGCAAGCGTCTCATGGATAGGAGGTTGTATGACTAGCACATAACCGTATATTCAGAAAAAATTTCCACCCAAAAATGTGAGGTTCGCCTTTAGATTTGATAGGAAAAGCATTCATTATTGGTGCTTATGAGTGTACCGGTAGCATTTAGATTCTAGAACTTGCGTTAGTGATGCATCCCGAGACCGCTAGTGAGACTACATTCGTGTGGTAGGATTTACTACATGATAAGAGGCATTAGGATCACCCTTGTGTTAAACCCGTATCATAATTACTTGACCATTTAAGTCATATTACTTGGCTAGTTAAGTCAACTAATTTTTCCCACACCCTTAGCGTTGTACTCATTTTTAGTACATGAAACCCCTAGTACACCCCTCCGAGCCTATCTTTTCGTTTCTAACTTTAAGCATCTTACTTAAAGGAAGAATTTGTTACACCCCACTTAAATGTACAACCAAATCGCCTTAGCCTTCCATGTATGCGCTCATTTTTAGTGCATTATTGTTATTTGTTAAACCCTAAGTTAACTTTCTAATTGATTACATGGTTGCTAAGTCGAGTCATATCCTTGTACATATTGTTTTGGGACGATTGGGACTCATGGGTAAGTACTTATTTTATGGAGTAATGGGGAAGAACATCATTTATTACCCCCATATGTGCGTTAATCTTAAAAGTGCTCCAAGTGTTTTGATTTTCTTAATTCGAATCATTAGAATAGTTAATTGTAAAGTATGTAAAGATTCAAGTGTAAGGGGAACGTTCATACCCCTATGATGTATTATTTTGGATGGTAGGGTAAGTGTGTATGCAAAAAAAAAAAAAAAAAAAAAAAAAAAACGGACTACCATCCCTTTTTATTCTATGTTCATTTTATGGTTTTGTTATTTTTCATTTGTTAGCTTAAGTCGAGTCTAGTCTTGGCTTAGCAACGCCATCTTGTACATGTAATTAACCGAGATTGTTAACTCGCCACCAGTAAAACTTCCTTTATCCAACAAAACCGTGTATTTCATATCCCTACACCTAACGTTACAACCCTTTAAAAGACCTCTTTGATAGTTTATCCTAGGTGCTTACGCCATGTGGTGGAGGTTTGATCCTTTCCCAAGCCTATGGTAATCTATTTTGCTATGACAGGTAGTGAGAGATATCTTCCATTTCCATAATGTTATATTACTTTATTACACCCGAGAGATGTGAGTATCTAAACACTATTTGTGAGGTGCTTGTGTATAACCTCCGTGCTTGTCTATTGGTCTTTAGTGGAACGATTATTTGTTGTAATTACTTTTATATTAGTGTTAAATGACCCCTAACTTGTCTTTTGAGTAGAATAAAAGCTCATTTGCTTGAGGACAAGCAAATCTCAAGTGTAAGGGTATATGATGAGGCGAAAAATGATCCGTTTTTAGGGGGTCATTTAAGCCCCAATCCAACTTTATTTGATCAAATATTGCCCTAAATCGTTCCTTTTGTGATTTTAGGTGTTTGGAGAGTGAATTCTGGAAAAGAAGCCAATTTGGACGTTTTTGGAGCATAAAAGTGAAGAAAACGGCAAAGTATCAATTTTCCATGCTGAAGACACTAGATGACGGCGTCAAGAGTTATGCCCTGACGGCGTCAGACATCAAGAATAAAACACCGTAGTTGATGACGGCGTCAAAAGTCATCCTGACGGCGTCAAAGTACAAAGAATTAAATACCGTGGTAGCTGACGGCGTCACATAGGCCGTCATAAGTAGATCAAGGCCGTCCGAGGAAGTATTTGGCGGCGAGGTGACGGCGTCACATGGTTGTCTTGACGCCGTCAGCCCAGTTTTCCTATATATAGTTTTCTAGTTTTTTCATTAAGAGAGGAGAAGTTTTGGTGAAACCCTAAAGACGAATTTGGTGGAACTTTTACAGGTTTTTCAAGGGTTCCAAACCCTTGATACCTTGCATTGTAATTGAGATAAGTGTGCTTCTAATTCAATCAATATGTCTATGTGTTGGTTGTCTATATCTTGTCCTTGTCTCAATTCAATTATGCTAGGCTAGATCTCTTTTGTGTTTGCTTAGATCTAATGAAACCTAGATGTTGATTATGTGTTGATTACTTGTCTATTCTTGTCTTGGATGAATGATTTTATATGTTAGGCTTAAGAAAACTGGCAGATCTCCAAATGGTAACATGCTTGAACGTCTTAAGAAACATGAACCGAGGCGTACTAGGTCTTTATTGGTTGTATTTAATGCATGAGCCACTGTTTACAATCCCTATAGTTGTGCTGGGTCATGGTGTAGGAGGAGATAAGAGCTCATAGAGTTGGGGAGTTATGTATGCCAACCCACGAATGGTATTAAGGAATACAATCCGTCATCCATACAAGTATAACAAGTAATTAACGTGTAAAAGATATCTAGGGAGTAGTGAAGTCTAAGTAAACACAATTTATCCAAATACTGCTCACAACTTTGTAATAATTTAGTTATTTTCATTTTTAGTATTTTATTTTAATTATATCTTAGTTTTGGGTTAGTTGAATAGCAACTAATTCCGCCCACTCTATCAAAACCCGAGATTTTAATTGCTTTCTAAAAAATATAAAAATACAAAAATAATCATCTCTCACCTTTAGAACTATTAATTAGGTTTTCTAATCCTAGCGACACTATTCCTAAGCTGGACGATCAATCCCCCGGTACTTGTCACTATATGATGAGTTCATAAAAACTCATCATTTTTGTCCTGTTTAAAATACAAAAACAGTTAAAAACACACAGAAATACCACATAATAGTACAAATATCTTTGAAATGTGTTTTTATATGTTTCAGTTGCAAAAGGATTGAAAACAGATGAAAAACGTGCAAAGTTTGCACAATTGGCAAAATCAGTCCTTGAACTTTCAAGAAATGTCAAAAATGGTCCCTGGGAAAGTTATTTTGAAGAAATGTCAACAAAAGTCCCCCAGGAATCATAAAATTACAAATTTAACCCTTGAAAGTTCAAAATTGCACAAATGGCAAAACAGGTCCCCCAAGTTTCAAAACTTGTCAGTTTTAGTCCCTGGTAGTTTATTTTGGAAAGAAAAGTCAATTTTAGTCCTTGGGAATTTACAAAGTATCATAATTAATCCCTGGATAAAAAGTTTGAGGAAATTACAAAATTGGTCCCTGAAGTTTCAAAAATGGCAAAAATAGTCCCTGGGTATTTAAAAATGGAAAATTATCAAAATATACCCTTGTACTATTCATAATTAACAAATCAAGTTATTTTTGATTTACTTTTGGAAAATTACACTTTTTACCCTCAAACTTTATAAATTGACAAAAATGGTCCCCGGTTATTTTCAATTTGGAAAAATATTAAAAAGGTCTTTAAAATATTTTCACATGGCAAGAAAGGACCTTTTAATATATTTTGGAAAAATGATAAGTTTGGTCCCTGAAATTCAGAATTTTCAAGTTTAGTCCTTGGGCTAACTATTTAAAAAACTAAACGGATCAAAATAAATAAATTAAATCCAATTCCAATCCAAAAAATAGTCCAGTCCATTTTTAAATCCAAAAGCCCACCACCACTAGCCCACTTCTCCCTTTTGATAAGCCTGCGCGTTGACCCGCGTTGACCCAGTCCACCTCCACCTTCTTCTTCTTCTTCCCCCTCCTCACCTGCTGCATCACCATCCACCATACACCACCCCCCCCCCCCATGTGCCTTAACTTCTACCCCAATTACACGTGTTAACCTCTCCTAGAATCCCCAAAGCTCAGCTTTGCTCCACAACTAAACACGTACTACTCCTACACCCTGCAACCACCCTATACCCTGCTATCTTACACCACCATCACCCCTTACACTCCATATTGTTCCTTCCACCTTCAATTGTCACATCAATAGCATTAAATGCTAAGAATTCGGCTGCAAGCAACTATTAGATATTTTTGGCGCCAAATTACTTTTTGAACACCTGTACATCAATTGGACACCTATCAGGGCCAACATGTGATGGGATTTGCTAAAGAGGACACCTGGAACACTTTGGAGTGCTATAAAAGAAGCAAGGGACTGAGGAAGAAGATATAGTTTTAGTTTTTAAAATTTATGTATGTCGTTTAAATAATAGCTTACAATTTCATCTCAATTTTCAGTTTCAAAGTATTGTACCAGTGTTTTAGTATTAATATAAACTTATATTAAGCTTCAATTGTAATCTTATGTTCAAATTCAGTTTATGTAATATTACTCTAAAATTCCAAAATCTCAATAATCTTTCTAGTTATAATCTGTGGTTATTATTGATTATTAAGTTCATATAAGCTATTAATATAGCTTATTAAGGTTTTTAGAAGTATTCAATTCCAGTTTTACTTGAAAAAGAAAAAAATAGAAAAAAATCAGAAAAATAGAAAATAAATAAAAAAACAAGTGTGCAATGATGATCAAGATGGAGCAGGGTACATTTTGGATGGCCCTTGGTATTAGAAGCCTTGTGGAAGGCTTATAGGAAAGATTTTTGGGTTCTTGTTCTTGGTTATTAGCTGGAATGCAAAAATTGTAAGCTAAACTCTCATTTTAGCTTTGTACTGATTCAACTGCTTTTCATTGTTTCTCTTTGTTTCTTTAAGCTTATTTGGTATTAGTTAATAGTTATTCTACCTAAAATTAGTAGCTTGTTATTTATAATTGATTGTTGCTTAGAATTTTATTTTTAACTGTCAAATTAGCTTAGGTCATAATATTAGTAATCAGTGATTAATACTTGTTGTTCTGTGCTTATTTAGGATCATTATACTATATTATGAGTCTGCAAATCAGTATGTTAGCATAGATTGTGGTTTCTCTTTGAAAATCACATCATTACAATTTTTAAGGAGTGTTTGGATGAAACTGTGTTGCTGTGATAAAGATTGTGTAAGCTTTTATTTCTGGTTCAAATATATTTCTTTGGTCTCATTTAGACCTTAGAAACCAAAAAACTCAGACCCTATTCAAGAAATAGTCAAACTTTGATTTAAATCTTCAAATTAATTGACTGTAAATGATTTAGTAAGTGTAATCTTGTAATTTAGTATAATACTAGTTAATATAGCTTTCTATCATTTAGTTATAGCTTAATTTAACATAATAAATCAGTAGAGTAGGATTAAAATTCATATAAGTCAACATAAGTTAAAAATCTCACAAAGTCAAAATTGCATATTCAAGTGAATGGCAATTTCTTCTTTGTAATCTGTAGGGCTTATTAGAGATTGGAAATCCAAATTTTTTGTTTCTCTGTGTTATTTGGTAGCTTATGAACTTATTTCAAAAGAAAGTCTGAGTTTGGATCTGATTAGCTTATAAAAAAGCACACTTGAAATTGACCCTTTGAGCAAAAAGCTCCCCTGCACCCAGTTTGCACACCCAACTTCATAGGGTTGCTCAATGTTCATTAGTGGACCCCAGGACACCCCTATTAGCTTTTTGGAAAGCTTAGTAGGCTTGCTTATTAGAATTGTGCTTATATTGGATCTCAGCTCATTTGCTCTTAGCTTATTTTAGTTTTAAAGTTGGCCTAATCACCACATGTATACTGAGTCAATCAGTATTGACCACCCATTTCACAAGACCACCCACAGCTCATTAATAAGCCATAAGCTCTGCTTATTGGCTTATTGGGAAGCTTAACCACCCAACTCAAGGTTCCAAGGCTTATCTTTCCATTTCCAGCTTATTTATTAGGGCTGCAAGCAGCTTGTAGTTTGTCCCATTTCACTGAGTCTGACAAGTAACTCAGTGATCCACCAAATTCCATAAGCTCTTCCTGAGCTTATCTGTGGGCCCCTTGGTTATTGCTTTGGCTTTTTGAGAAGCTCAACAGCTTATCTCAATAAGCCTTTTCTTATTTTGGCCTTTGGATTCCTTATCCTTAGTTTATTTGAGTCTTTAAGTTCCTAAATCTCACTGAGTACTTTGAATACTCAGTGATTTCATCAAAAATCACTAGCTCATTCCAAGCTCATTAGTAAGCAATAAGCTTTGCTTATTGGCTTATTATGATGCCTGCTAGGTCATCTTTGAGAGTCCACTCTTTATTTTGACCCCTGATCACTATTGTAGGCCCCACATAGGCCTGCACATTGGCCTTTGGCCTGTTTGGTTGAGCAGCTCACTAAGAGTGCTTAAATAAGCTTAAAGCTCATTTCCTTAGATGATTAAGTTAATTCAGCTTATTTTAGGTTAATCTTAACTACTTGTAGCTTAAAATAATCTAGGTTTCCATTTTGTAGCTTATTCATAGCTTATTTCATTTCAAAAATCCA
Source organism: Artemisia argyi (assembly GCA_030686995.1). NCBI lineage: Eukaryota > Viridiplantae > Streptophyta > Magnoliopsida > Asterales > Asteraceae > Artemisia > Artemisia argyi. The sequence continues at coordinate 119,908,937 of CM060686.1, forward strand.
AATTTGTTTTTTTTAAGCTAACTGATAAGCAAATAAGCTCATACAGAGCTTATTTGGCTGTTATAAAAAGTTTCTTTTTTTTTAAAGTTTGTTATTTTTGCTTATTTAATAGGTTTGTAAAAAGAAAATTAAAAAAAAAAATAAAAAACAAAAATGGGTGTGGGTGGGATTCGAACCTGAGACCTCTCGCTAGTAGCATGCATTAACCCCACACCCCTTCCATTAGCTCTGGGGCACCAGTTCCGAATATGTTTGCACAATCAATTCATTTAACCCACTTTTTTATCAAATAAGCTTAAATAAGCAGTTTAGCTTATAACTGCTTATTCGAATAAGCTGTGCACCTAAGCTTATTTTTCCTAGGCTTGTATTCACTTAATATACTACCTGTAAATTTTTCATAATTTTTACTGTTCAATAACTAATTATTTTAATTAATCCGTATTTAATTAGTAATTAGGTAATATTAAATAATAAAATAGTTTTAATAAATTTTAGTTAATAACAACATCTTTTTAATTTTTTTTAAAGTCTTATATACCATAGGGTATTTGTAAAAAATAAATTTATAATTATTACTGTTCATTTCCTATTTTCTTAAATTACATTTAGTTAATTAGATCTTAAATAATAAATAAGTAAATAATTATAGAAATAGCTTTTTAATTAGTTTTTAGGAAATTTATATTTTTATAAAGTTTCTGTTACTTTAACATAGTTGTACAAAAAGTTTTATAATTTTAACTTTCCATTTAGTATTTATTATAATTAAAATTAGTTTAATTAATAAGTAGTTAATAAATAAGAATTAAATAGTATAATTAGTTTTTATAAGGTAACACCTATATTTTATATTTTTCCTATATTGTATAAGTCATAAAATAATTTTAGAAATTTTCTTGTGATTTATACTGTTCATTTACTAGCTTTCATAATTTAAATAGTTTAATTAGATATTAATTAATAAATAGAATATTAATTAGTTAACTAGTTTAAAAATATATAAAATAAAGTTTTTATAATTTTTTTAGGATTCCCATGATGGTTAATTAGATATATAAAATTTTTCATAATTTTCTAAGTTAGTTTAATATTATTTGTAATTTAAAATAGTTTAATTAGTTTAATTATTATAATAGTTTTTAATTAATAGAAAATTCATAAAAAGACAAAAATATTTATTTTAATTTTTTTATACTTTCTTCAAGTTCATTTTTAAATTTAGAAATTATTTTTATAAATTTTTAGTTTAATTTGTAGTGTTTATTATTTTTTAGTTTTAATTAAGATAGTTTTAATTAAATAGTTAAATAGTTTTTAATTAAATAATTAATAATAAATAATATAATAATCTAAAAAATAGTTTTATTTTTAGTTTAATTTTATTTTAAGTTTAAAGTTTGTAGGATTTTCAATTTAACCCCCTGTAGTTTAAATTTGTGTTAAAACTCACCTTTTTCCCTGTACGTAGACGTAAGTTTTTAAGTTGTATACGTTTTTCTTTAAGTCCCCATAATTGTTTAAAGTTATTTTCTTATTTGTTTAAATTGTGCAAATCAGTAGTATAAATCCAATTCACCTTTGCCCATTCATAATCACCCGATCCCAAATTTCGTTTTATTACAGATTTCACGCCTCGTTGGGAAATACGACCCGAGGATACATTGTACTCCACGGAGAATTAGTCTAAGCTGTTTTTGAGTTATTAACTTTGGTTAATAATAATCTGACGGTTCAGCACTGATCAAATTTTGGCGCCGCTGCCGGGGAGGTGTGCTGCGTACAACGAATTTGGAAGCATACGTGGTTCTGAATATCAACTCACTGTACAAATATCATCAGTCTGTAAATTTTTATAAAAATAAATATCATAACTGAAAAGTTCACTAACACTTTTCCTAAAGTGTTAAAAACACCAAAAAAATTAAATAACAACAAAATAAATCGTGAAGTTAAATTACTTCGTTTTCTTTAAAATCACAACCTGAAACAGCTGGTATAAGGTAAGTTCTGACATTAAATTGCGAACTGAAGAGGAATCCATTTATTTCCTCCCGCTAGCCTGCGAGTGATTTTAAAGGAACGATTTCGGTTAACGAATCGATTCCAAAAATATTTTCCAAGTTTTCACCCATACACATATACCCAAAAACATTTTCTTGTGAATAAATTAAATAACCTTCAGAATAAGTTCCCAAACATAAGATATAAAAAATTTAACGTAATATCCGTGTAAGTGGTGTACCTTTTATAAAGAAGCCATTTTACCTGTGATTATTGGGTTAAGTTTACTGTGGTTTTGCCTCGATCTTATTTTGAAAATTTTGTTTTTAGTACATGCACACACGTTCTTCTAGGTCTACAAGTCCTCATCGCGAGCTTGTTAGTATTCCTCGAAAACGTACACAATCTGCCCCGAAAATTGAAACTCAAATACAGACTGAACCTAAACCGACAGTCATCATGGCAGAAGAACGCCCAATGTCAGAACTTCTCCAGGCACCCATCGAGGGTTATGGAGATGCTATTATTGTACCAGCCATAGTATCTGATAATTTCGAATTAAAAACCGGATTACTTAATCTGGTTACTTCTAATCAGTTCTATGGTTTCGAAAGGGACGATCCTCATTCACATATAAGATGGTTTAACAAGATTACATCCACCATTAAATATAAGAATGTCCCATCGGAGGCTATTAAACTACTTCTGTTTCCATTTTCTCTCGAGGGAGCAGCCAGAATCTGGCTAGAGAAACAACCCCCTCGATCCATAGAAACATGGGAAGATCTAGTTAAGAAATTTGTGAATGAATTCTATCCACCATCCAAAACTGCCTATCTGAGGAATGAGATCACCAAGTTTACACAAAGACCTGGTGAGACATTCAGTGAAGCATGGGATAGATTCAAAGAGTTGCTTCGCAAATGCCCCCACCATGGATTTTCAGAGTTAATGCAACTCGACACGTTTTATAACGGAGTAAGCCAAGCAGACCAAGATTCCCTTAATGCCTCAGCAGGAGGGAATTTTTTGAGTCGTACTGTCAAGGAAGCTTTAGCAATAATTGAAAATAAGTCCAAGGTTCGAACCATACGTAATAAACCGGTCGATCCTTCTACTTCTTCTACCGTGAGTCAATCTAGTACTGATGCTAAGATTGATAAACTCACGGATGCTATACAAGCCTTGGTTCACTCCAATCAGAAGAAAGTCTCGTTCCCACAGAATCCTTCACATGCTGAAGTAAAGAAAGTGGATGTTTGTGTTACCTGTGGTGGACCACATGCCTACTATAATTGTACTGCCACAGACAATAACACATTTGAAACCAACGCAATTGCTGGTAGTTCTAGTCAAGGAGGCAATCCATATCGTCCTCCTGCTGAGCCACCATGGCGTCCGAGCACTTACTCTGCACCACCTGGTTTTAAACAGAACACCCAAAACCGTCCCCAAAATCCAAACAGAAGTAACCAAGGTTATCCTAACCAAGGTCACTTTAATCAAGGTTATCCCCAAAACTTTCAAAATCAGGGGAATAGAAATCAAGGACCGAGTAACTATAATCCTGGATACTTTCATGGAAACCCTAATCAGGGACAATTCCAAAATCAAGGGTTTCAGCAGAACACTCGAGGGCAAACCCCTCCCGTTCAAACACCAGCTGTTGTTCCAAACCCTAACTCTTCTGATGAATTGTTAAAACAATTCATGAAAGCACAGGAAGAAACCAACAGGTTGTTGATCAGCCAAATTTCTGACATAAAGAAATCTTTAAATGATCGACCCTCGGGCTCAGGTACTTTACCTAGCAACACGATCGCTAATCCGAGGGGCGATGTTAAGGCGATCACCACAAGGAGTGGAGCTTCATATAAGGGACCTAAAACTCCATCTACCTCTTTCTCTTCTCCTGAGGTACTGGAAAAAGAAGCTGAGGTTACAACGGACACAATACCTCCTATTCATAATGGAAGTACCGACGACGTCCCACCTCCAGTTATCCCGGTCCCGACTCCTTCTAAAAGAGTTGTGTTTGAAACTACCGAAGGTCCTGTTGAAAATCCAAAAGCCAACCCAAAACCAACAATTCCATATCCCTCACGATTGCAAGACCAAAAGCTCCGTGAAAAAGCTAATCATCAGATGGAAAAATTCTTTCAGATTTTTCAAGAACTACACTTCGATATTAGCTTTGCGGATGCTCTTCTTTTAATGCCCAAATTCGCATCGACAATAAAAAACCTGTTGAGCAATAAAGAAAAACTGTTTGAGATGGCACGAACTCCACTCAATGAGAACTGCTCTGCAGTTCTGTTGAAACAGCTTCCCGCGAAGCTAGGAGATCCTGGAAGATTTCTAATACCTTGCATATTTCCAGGAATGGTTGACTGCTTTGCCTTGGCCGATCTTGGTGCAAGCATCAACTTAATGCCCTACTCAGTTTGGAAAAAGCTCTCTCTTCAGGCACTTAGTCCCACATGCATGACTCTCGAGCTTGCAGACCGTTCAATTTCACGTCCCCTTGGTATTGCCGAGGACGTATTTGTAAGAGTGGGAAAGTTCCATTTTCCGGCAGACTTTGTCGTTGTCGATTTTGATGCGGATCCCAGAGTTCCTCTCATTCTTGGGAGGGGATTCTTAAGGACAGGTCGTGCATTAATCGATGTTTTCGATGAGGAAATCACGTTACGAGTTGGCACTGAAGCGATAACGTTCAACCTTGATCAAACCTCGAGATACTCCTCGAATTATGATGCTGAATCGGTCAACCGAATTGATGTCATTGACATTGCATCCGAGGAATATGCTCAAGAAATCCTTGGCTTCACTGATACTTCTTCGAGTGGCAATCCCACTCCCTCTTCTCACCCCATAATCGCTAATTCTTCTCCTTCCCTCACTCCGTTTAAGGGAAGTGATTTCGTCCTTGAGGAATTAGAGGCCTTTCTCAAAAGTAATTCAGTTCCCGAGGGGATTGATAACCAAGAGATTGACCCGGAAAGGGATATACTTCTCCTCGAGAAGTTATTGAACAAAGATCCCTCTCCCATTCCTGTTCTACCTCCACAACTTCATAATGCGGAAGTCAAATATGTTGAGAAAACTGATGATTTCCCCGAGGTCGAACTTAAGGACCTGCCTCCTCATCTAGAATATGCATTCTTGGAAGGTAACGATAAGTTACCGGTCATTATTGCTAAAGACTTAAAGAATGAGGAGAAAACCGCGCTGCATAAGGTTTTAAAGTCCCACAAGCAAGCAATTGCTTGGAAACTTTCAGACATAAAGGGTATTAACCCGGATTTTTGTACACACAAAATCCTAATGGAAGAGGACTTTAAGCCTACCGTGCAGCATCAAAGAAGGGTAAATCCAAAAATCCACGAAGTTATCAAGGAAGAAGTTATCAAACTTCTCGATGCGGGATTGATTTACCCTATATCAGATAGTCCTTGGGTTAGCCCAATACATTGTGTTCCAAAAAAGGGTGGCATCACGGTTGTCACAAATGAGGATAACGAGTTGATACCAACTCGTTTGGTTACAGGGTGGCGAGTATGTATTGATTACAGAAAGCTTAACGAAGCCACCCGCAAAGACCATTTCCCTCTACCCTTTATGGATCAGATGCTCGAGAGACTAGCGGGGAATGAGTATTATTGCTTCCTCGACGGCTTCTCGGGTTACTTCCAGATTCCCATTGATCCACAGGATCAAGATAAAACTACCTTCACATGCCCTTACGGAACATTTGCCTATCGTCGCATGCCTTTTGGGTTATGCAATGCTCCGGGCACTTTCCAGAGGTGCATGATGGCTATTTTCCACGACATGATCGGGAAAACCATGGAGGTATTCATGGATGACTTCTCAGTCATTGGGAATTCTTTCGACTCGTGCCTTTCCCATTTAGAAAAGATGCTTCAACGTTGTGAAGACACTAATCTTTGTCTAAACTGGGAGAAGAGCCATTTTATGGTTAAGGAGGGCATTGTCCTCGGCCATAAAATTTCAAAAAGTGGGATTGAGGTCGATAAGGCCAAAATTGATGTTATAGCTAAACTGCCTCATCCCACCACTGTTAAAGGAATTAGGAGTTTCCTTGGCCATGCCGGGTTCTATCGGAGATTCATTCAGGATTTCTCCAAAATAGCCCGGCCCATGACTCATCTTCTTGAAAAGGATGCTCCTTTTATCTTTTCCCCCGAGTGCATCGAAGCTTTCTCTACTTTAAAGAAAAAGCTTACCGAGGCACCAATCCTTGTTGCCCCCGACTGGGACTTACCCTTCGAACTTATGTGCGATGCTAGCGATTTCGCTATTGGTGCAGTTCTAGGGCAACGCAAATCCAAACATTTTCAGCCAATACACTACGCAAGTAAGACCATGAGTGAAGCTCAAGTACATTATACCACCACAGAAAAAGAATTATTAGCTGTGGTATATGCCTTTGAGAAATTTAGGTCTTACTTAATCCTAACCAAATGCGTGGTGTACACGGACCACTCGGCTTTGAAATACCTGTTCACTAAACAGGATGCAAAGCCAAGACTGCTCCGTTGGGTCCTGCTCCTCCAGGAATTCGATATACTCATACGAGACAAAAAAGGAGCAGAGAACCTTGCTGCTGATCACTTATCCCGGTTAGAGAATCCTCATCAGGATATTCTCGAGAGGAAAGAAATTAATGAAACTTTTCCTCTTGAAACTCTCAATCTAATCTCTACCAGGGATGATACTTCTACCCCATGGTTTGCAGATTTTGCAAACTACCATGCGGGTAATTTCGTTGTAAAAGGGATGTCGTCCCAACAGAAGAAAAAGTTCTTCAAAGACGTTAAACACTATTTCTGGGACGACCCCTACCTCTTTAAGATATGTGCGGATCAAGTCATCCGACGGTGTGTCCATGGTAATGAAGCCATGGAAATCCTCAAAGCCTGTCATGATGGACCCACTGGGGGACATCACAGCTCAAACTACACCGCCAAAAAGGTGTTTGATTCTGGCTTCTACTGGCCCACCATCTATAAAGATGCCCAAGAACTTGTCAAAACTTGTGATGCTTGTCAGCATCACGGGAATGTTTCTAAGAAGGATGAAATGCCTCAAAACATCATCCAAGTCTGTGAAATATTTGATATCTGGGGCATTGATTTTATGGGCCCATTCCCATCTTCAAGAGGTAACAAGTATATACTCGTGGCAGTCGACTATTTGTCAAAATGGGTTGAGGCAAAGGCCTTACCCACCAATGATGCCCGAGTAGTTGTAAAATTTCTGAAGTCTCTCTTTGCTCGATTCGGGACTCCTCGTGCCATTATCAGTGATCGTGGTACACACTTTTGCAATGATCAATTTGCAAGAGTGATGCTGAAATATGGTGTAACTCACCGTCTTTCTACTGCATATCACCCCCAAACTAGTGGGCAGGTGGAGGTCTCAAATCGAGGCATTAAGAGAATTCTGGAGAGGACGGTTGGTGAAAACCGTGCCTCTTGGTCGGACAAATTGGACGACGCACTCTGGGCTTTTCGTACAGCTTATAAGACACCCATTGGGTGTACTCCATACAAGTTAGTGTACGGAAAGACATGTCATCTTCCGATCGAATTAGAGCACAAAGCCTACTGGGCTTTGAAACATGCAAACTTTGATATTCAGACAGCGGGTGATCACCGTAAGGTTCAACTAAATGAACTAAATGAACTACGTGATCAAGCTTACGAGAATTCTTTAATCTATAAAGAAAAGACTAAGAAGATACATGACTCTAAAATAAAGAACCGCGTTTTCAACGTTGGTGACAGAGTTCTTCTTTTCAATTCAAGATTGAAAATTTTCTCGGGCAAGCTAAAAACCCGTTGGTCTGGACCATTTACTGTAGCAAAAGTATACCCATACGGAACTGTTGAGTTATCACAACCCGACGGTCCCAACTTTAAAGTAAATGGACATCGTTTGAAACACTACTTTGGAGGGGACATACCACAAGTGGTTGTCCCAGATCTCCAAACTTTCCCCATGGACTAATTAATACGGGGTCGAGTCAAGCTAGTGACTCGGAAAACAAAAACATTAGTATCATGTACATAAAATTTTGTAAATCTTTGTTCAAAAATCTATCTTTGTATGTATATTATACTTTATCATTCAACTCCCTAGCTGTCAGGACATATTTATTACATTTAATCATTCACAAGTGATTAGCTAGCGTGGTAAACCTGACACAAGCCTGGGAGGTAGTGATTACATAAAACAATATAAAATACAAAAATATTTTTTCCTTTGCACACAACTTGCCCAGTTTGATTAGTCCCTTAGTTACAACATTTAGTTGTTGGCTGTTTACAGTTACTGAGCTCTGTCAAACCCAGATTCCCTTTCGAGGGGCAGTTGTAAGGAATTTTCTTTTGTACATATATATAAAATTTTAAAAATACAAAAACATTTATAAAAGTAAAAAAAATCAAAAACAGTAGAATAATCTTGGGTTTTCACCCGTGTGTATCACCCAAGTGTAGGGGAGTTGCCCTACTGTAAATAAAGTACATAGAATAAAAATAAAAATGAAAAAATACAAAAATAAAATAAAAGTTGTTCCTACATTTAGCTTCTGATATTCCCTTTTAACGTTCAAAGAGTCGGCATAATAGCCGGGACTTTGAATATTGAGGACAATATTCATTTCTAAGTGTAGGGGGGAAATTCTAGCGAATTTAATTACATTATACATCTAGTACCCCCGTTTTTGCCAAAAATTTGAAAAAAATTTTCAAAATTTTCACTTAATGAAGTACTTGGCATTAACACAACAAATGGTTATTAGTCCGCCATGTCTAATCCACACAAGGACTGGCTAATCCAGGAGCAAACGGCTCTTGGTAAAGATAACTCAAACCCGTTTATGGCTTGCAATTTGCCAAAAATTGTATGGTTCCTCAACTCCCCATATCCCATAAAGCAAATGAGTTGGCTAGCCCGCAAGATTATGGCTTGTGGTAAAGGCAGTGAAAATCCATAATTGGTAATCAGCTCACCAAGATGTTGACTTAGTCCATCAAGAGTTGGCTAGTCCAGAAGCAAACGGCTTTTGGTAAAGACTAATCAAATCCGTTGACAGCTGGTGGTTTGCTCAAAATCACACGGTTATCAGGTGTACCACAGTTTTCACACCTGGCTACTCCAGAAGTAATGGCTTTTGGTAAAGAGACATTAAAACCATTAAATTTTGAAAAATGGGTTTTTAGTGGATACCAGATTGCTAGGGACTAGCAATAGTTAAGTGTAGGGGATTGATGAGTTCATAAAAACTCATCATTTTTGTCCTGTTTAAAATACAAAAACAGTTAAAAACACACAGAAATACCACATAATAGTACAAATATCTTTGAAATGTGTTTTTATATGTTTCAGTTGCAAAAGGATTGAAAACAGATGAAAAACGTGCAAAGTTTGCACAATTGGCAAAATCAGTCCTTGAACTTTCAAGAAATGTCAGAAATGGTCCCTGGGAAAGTTATTTTGAAGAAATGTCAACAAAAGTCCCCCAGGAATCATAAAATTACAAATTTAACCCTTGAAAGTTCAAAATTGCACAAATGGCAAAACAGGTCCCCCAAGTTTCAAAACTTGTCAGTTTTAGTCCCTGGTAGTTTATTTTGGAAAGAAAAGTCAATTTTAGTCCTTGGGAATTTACAAAGTATCATAATTAATCCCTGGATAAAAAGTTTGAGGAAATTACAAAATTGGTCCCTGAAGTTTCAAAAATGGCAAAAATAGTCCCTGGGTATTTAAAAATGGAAAATTATCAAAATATACCCTTGTACTATTCATAATTAACAAATCAAGTTATTTTTTATTTACTTTTGGAAAATTACACTTTTTACCCTCAAACTTTATAAATTGACAAAAATGGTCCCCGGTTATTTTCAATTTGGAAAAATATTAAAAAGGTCTTTAAAATATTTTCACATGGCAAGAAAGGACCTTTTAATATATTTTGGAAAAATGATAAGTTTGGTCCCTGAAATTCAGAATTTTCAAGTTTAGTCCTTGGGCTAACTATTTAAAAAACTAAACGGATCAAAATAAATAAATTAAATCCAATTCCAATCCAAAAAATAGTCCAGTCCATTTTTAAATCCAAAAGCCCACCACCACTAGCCCACTTCTCCCTTTTGATAAGCCTGCGCGTTGACCCGCGTTGACCCAGTCCACCTCCACCTTCTTCTTCTTCTTCCCCCTCCTCACCTGCTGCATCACCATCCACCATACACCACCCCCCCCCCCCCATGTGCCTTAACTTCTACCCCAATTACACGTGTTAACCTCTCCTAGAATCCCCAAAGCTCAGCTTTGCTCCACAACTAAACACGTACTACTCCTACACCCTGCAACCACCCTATACCCTGCTATCTTACACCACCATCACCCCTTACACTCCATATTGTTCCTTCCACCTTCAATTGTCACATCAATAGCATTAAATGCTAAGAATTCGGCTGCAAGCAACTATTAGATATTTTTGGCGCCAAATTACTTTTTGAACACCTGTACATCAATTGGACACCTATCAGGGCCAACATGTGATGGGATTTGCTAAAGAGGACACCTGGAACACTTTGGAGTGCTATAAAAGAAGCAAGGGACTGAGGAAGAAGATATAGTTTTAGTTTTTAAAATTTATGTATGTCGTTTAAATAATAGCTTACAATTTCATCTCAATTTTCAGTTTCAAAGTATTGTACCAGTGTTTTAGTATTAATATAAACTTATATTAAGCTTCAATTGTAATCTTATGTTCAAATTCAGTTTATGTAATATTACTCTAAAATTCCAAAATCTCAATAATCTTTCTAGTTATAATCTGTGGTTATTATTGATTATTAAGTTCATATAAGCTATTAATATAGCTTATTAAGGTTTTTAGAAGTATTCAATTCCAGTTTTACTTGAAAAAGAAAAAAATAGAAAAAAATCAGAAAAATAGAAAATAAATAAAAAAACAAGTGTGCAATGATGATCAAGATGGAGCAGGGTACATTTTGGATGGCCCTTGGTATTAGAAGCCTTGTGGAAGGCTTATAGGAAAGATTTTTGGGTTCTTGTTCTTGGTTATTAGCTGGAATGCAAAAATTGTAAGCTAAACTCTCATTTTAGCTTTGTACTGATTCAACTGCTTTTCATTGTTTCTCTTTGTTTCTTTAAGCTTATTTGGTATTAGTTAATAGTTATTCTACCTAAAATTAGTAGCTTGTTATTTATAATTGATTGTTGCTTAGAATTTTATTTTTAACTGTCAAATTAGCTTAGGTCATAATATTAGTAATCAGTGATTAATACTTGTTGTTCTGTGCTTATTTAGGATCATTATACTATATTATGAGTCTGCAAATCAGTATGTTAGCATAGATTGTGGTTTCTCTTTGAAAATCACATCATTACAATTTTTAAGGAGTGTTTGGATGAAACTGTGTTGCTGTGATAAAGATTGTGTAAGCTTTTATTTCTGGTTCAAATATATTTCTTTGGTCTCATTTAGACCTTAGAAACCAAAAAACTCAGACCCTATTCAAGAAATAGTCAAACTTTGATTTAAATCTTCAAATTAATTGACTGTAAATGATTTAGTAAGTGTAATCTTGTAATTTAGTATAATACTAGTTAATATAGCTTTCTATCATTTAGTTATAGCTTAATTTAACATAATAAATCAGTAGAGTAGGATTAAAATTCATATAAGTCAACATAAGTTAAAAATCTCACAAAGTCAAAATTGCATATTCAAGTGAATGGCAATTTCTTCTTTGTAATCTGTAGGGCTTATTAGAGATTGGAAATCCAAATTTTTTGTTTCTCTGTGTTATTTGGTAGCTTATGAACTTATTTCAAAAGAAAGTCTGAGTTTGGATCTGATTAGCTTATAAAAAAGCACACTTGAAATTGACCCTTTGAGCAAAAAGCTCCCCTGCACCCAGTTTGCACACCCAACTTCATAGGGTTGCTCAATGTTCATTAGTGGACCCCAGGACACCCCTATTAGCTTTTTGGAAAGCTTAGTAGGCTTGCTTATTAGAATTGTGCTTATATTGGATCTCAGCTCATTTGCTCTTAGCTTATTTTAGTTTTAAAGTTGGCCTAATCACCACATGTATACTGAGTCAATCAGTATTGACCACCCATTTCACAAGACCACCCACAGCTCATTAATAAGCCATAAGCTCTGCTTATTGGCTTATTGGGAAGCTTAACCACCCAACTCAAGGTTCCAAGGCTTATCTTTCCATTTCCAGCTTATTTATTAGGGCTGCAAGCAGCTTGTAGTTTGTCCCATTTCACTGAGTCTGACAAGTAACTCAGTGATCCACCAAATTCCATAAGCTCTTCCTGAGCTTATCTGTGGGCCCCTTGGTTATTGCTTTGGCTTTTTGAGAAGCTCAACAGCTTATCTCAATAAGCCTTTTCTTATTTTGGCCTTTGGATTCCTTATCCTTAGTTTATTTGAGTCTTTAAGTTCCTAAATCTCACTGAGTACTTTGAATACTCAGTGATTTCATCAAAAATCACTAGCTCATTCCAAGCTCATTAGTAAGCAATAAGCTTTGCTTATTGGCTTATTATGATGCCTGCTAGGTCATCTTTGAGAGTCCACTCTTTATTTTGACCCCTGATCACTATTGTAGGCCCCACATAGGCCTGCACATTGGCCTTTGGCCTGTTTGGTTGAGCAGCTCACTAAGAGTGCTTAAATAAGCTTAAAGCTCATTTCCTTAGATGATTAAGTTAATTCAGCTTATTTTAGGTTAATCTTAACTACTTGTAGCTTAAAATAATCTAGGTTTCCATTTTGTAGCTTATTCATAGCTTATTTCATTTCAAAAATCCAAATTTGTTTTTTTTAAGCTAACTGATAAGCAAATAAGCTCATACAGAGCTTATTTGGCTGTTATAAAAAGTTTCTTTTTTTTAAAGTTTGTTATTTTTGCTTATTTAATAGGTTTGTAAAAAGAAAATTAAAAAAAAAATAAAAAACAAAAATGGGTGTGGGTGGGATTCGAACCTGAGACCTCTCGCTAGTAGCATGCATTAACCCCACACCCCTTCCATTAGCTCTGGGGCACCAGTTCCGAATATGTTTGCACAATCAATTCATTTAACCCACTTTTTTATCAAATAAGCTTAAATAAGCAGTTTAGCTTATAACTGCTTATTCGAATAAGCTGTGCACCTAAGCTTATTTTTCCTAGGCTTGTATTCACTTAATATACTACCTGTAAATTTTTCATAATTTTTACTGTTCAATAACTAATTATTTTAATTAATCCGTATTTAATTAGTAATTAGGTAATATTAAATAATAAAATAGTTTTAATAAATTTTAGTTAATAACAACATCTTTTTAATTTTTTTTAAAGTCTTATATACCATAGGGTATTTGTAAAAAATAAATTTATAATTATTACTGTTCATTTCCTATTTTCTTAAATTACATTTAGTTAATTAGATCTTAAATAATAAATAAGTAAATAATTATAGAAATAGCTTTTTAATTAGTTTTTAGGAAATTTATATTTTTATAAAGTTTCTGTTACTTTAACATAGTTGTACAAAAAGTTTTATAATTTTAACTTTCCATTTAGTATTTATTATAATTAAAATTAGTTTAATTAATAAGTAGTTAATAAATAAGAATTAAATAGTATAATTAGTTTTTATAAGGTAACACCTATATTTTATATTTTTCCTATATTGTATAAGTCATAAAATAATTTTAGAAATTTTCTTGTGATTTATACTGTTCATTTACTAGCTTTCATAATTTAAATAGTTTAATTAGATATTAATTAATAAATAGAATATTAATTAGTTAACTAGTTTAAAAATATATAAAATAAAGTTTTTATAATTTTTTTAGGATTCCCATGATGGTTAATTAGATATATAAAATTTTTCATAATTTTCTAAGTTAGTTTAATATTATTTGTAATTTAAAATATTTTAATTAGTTTAATTATTATAATAGTTTTTAATTAATAGAAAATTCATAAAAAGACAAAAATATTTATTTTAATTTTTTTATACTTTCTTCAAGTTCATTTTTAAATTTAGAAATTATTTTTATAAATTTTTAGTTTAATTTGTAGTGTTTATTATTTTTTAGTTTTAATTAAGATAGTTTTAATTAAATAGTTAAATAGTTTTTAATTAAATAATTAATAATAAATAATATAATAATCTAAAAAATAGTTTTATTTTTAGTTTAATTTTATTTTAAGTTTAAAGTTTGTAGGATTTTCAATTTAACCCCCTGTAGTTTAAATTTGTGTTAAAACTCACCTTTTTCCCTGTACGTAGACGTAAGTTTTTAAGTTGTATACGTTTTTCTTTAAGTCCCCATAATTGTTTAAAGTTATTTTCTTATTTGTTTAAATTGTGCAAATCAGTAGTATAAATCCAATTCACCTTTGCCCATTCATAATCACCCGATCCCAAATTTCGTTTTATTACAGATTTCACGCCTCGTTGGGAAATACGACCCGAGGATACATTGTACTCCACGGAGAATTAGTCTAAGCTGTTTTTGAGTTATTAACTTTGGTTAATAATAATCTGACGGTTCAGCACTGATCACTATACTATACTACAACGATCAGGTACACTGCATGGTGGGGGTTGTAAGCTTCTCGAGATCCCTCGAGAGGTAAAGCAAGGTGCGATTCCCACGCATCAACAATAACTACTCCCCGGCAGCGGCGCCAAAAACTTTGATGTGCGGATTGCGGTCTACACGAAAGTTTTACTTCTCAAGGGATCTTGAGAAGCTTATTATCCCCACCAGGCAGTGTATCTGACCGATGTAATATAGTGAAGTGGCAAGTACCGGGGGGTTGATCGTTCTCCACAGGGAATAGTGTTCGCTAGGATTGAAATTAATCTAACTAGGTCTAAAGGTGAGGGATGATTCATTTTGTATTTTTATTTCTTATGAAATCAAGTAAAATCTCGGGTATTTGGAAGAAGGGGCGGAATTAGTTGCTAGTCAACTAACCCAAAAAACTACTAATGCAATAAAATTAAAATAACAATAAAATAAAATGTGAAACTATGTATGGAGAAAACGTGTTTACTTAGATTTCATTACTCCCTATTTATCTTGTATTGATTGATAAGCTTGTTACAATTGCGTGGGTGATGGGTTGCATTCCTTAATACCATTTGTGGGGCCGTGTACGATCTTCCCCAGCTCTATAAGCTTCTATCTCTTCCTATGGCGACACGTTAAGTATCCTTATCATGGCCTCCTTAATAGTTACTTATGCATTAAATACAACCATTAAAATCGTAGTACACATCCGATTCATGTTTCTTAAGACGTTCAAGCAAGTTACCATATAGGAGATTAGCCAGTTTTCTTAAGGCTAACATCGATTATCAATCACCCAACAACAACTAATAACAAACCATCAATCAATAATCAATAAGTAGGTTTCATTACATCTAAGCAAACACAAATAAATCTAGCCTAGCATGTTAAAAGAAAGATAAGCGTAAGATAGAATCAAACAACAAATAGACATATTGAATGATTGATGGATTACTTATCTTTAATTGAACATGGAAGAGACAAGGGTATGAAACCCTTAAAAACCTCTGAAATTCGTGCTAGGGTTTGTGTGTGTGTTCCACCAAAAAAGTTCCTCTCCAAAGTTACACACTAATGAATGAAAAATCAAAAACTATATATAGATTTACAAGGGTGACGGCGTCACATTTTGATGGTTGACACGGTCATCTCGCCGCGGCTAGGGTATCTTGTCGCCCAATCCAACTTCTTGACGCTGTCACTTTGTAAGAGTTATGGGCTGTCACGCTTTAGAGAATACACGTGACGTCCTACTTCTGGTATAGGGTGACGCCGTCACGTGTAAGTACCCAAATTGTCTTCTGGCGCGTCAAGTGTAAAAGTGATATCCACCTCTTGTCACATAAGCTGACGCCGTCCCCTTGGAATAGGTGAAGCCATCAGGTACAATTTCCAGCTTGGATTCTTGACTTTTTCATTTTCTTCACTTTTTGCTCCAAAAACGTCCAAAATGCTTTGTTTTCTAGAATTCTTCACAAAAGACCTAAAATGACAAAAGGAACGATTTAAGGTAATAATTGATCATATTATCATGACTTAAGGCTTAAATGACCCCTTAAAAGCGTAACAAATTACGCCTCATCAGGAATCCTGGGATTGCTTGCATGACCAAGAAGAGGTAATGGTTGAGAATAGTCACGAAACTTGAACGTATCACGAAACTTGAATGTGTCAGGTTGATGGGCAAGTAATGTCACATCCCAAGTCATATTTTCTAATAACGCTCGAGCAACTTGTTCAACATTGTATTCAAATTCCAGTTGAGATGTGGTACAAGTCTTGAACTTAGAGAAACCGGCTTTTCGAATATTGACAATGTCTGAAAGTTATAGTTTCTGAAGCTTCATGACTTTCTTTACTCTTCTTGTAAAATCTACAATCGATCCTTCAATAGGTTCTTCAGACTTAGGAAAATCCACATTAGCATCGACCATTTCATCAAACCAATTATAAGTTGGTTCAGAGGGATCAATCCATTCTTGAGCAGGTGCCATTTGAGCATCCATTGGTGGTTCTTCAACGTGTTCAACCAAGTTATGTGGAATGTCATCAATGGTTTCTAGGTCATCAAGTGCATCAGAGGATTGCATTGGAATTTCATCATTTGGTGCAGTATCGACTCTTGATGGTTGTGGTCTTGAAGTGGGTCATTGATGCGTGGTTTTGCAACCTTGCAAAAGGTTTTACTTCTCAAGGGATCTTGAGAATCTTGCAATCCCTACTAGGCAGTGTACCTAACCGATGTAGTATAGTGAGTGGCAAGCACCGGGGGATTGATCGTTCTCTCAGGGAATAGTGTTCGTTAGGATTGAAACTAATCTAACTAGGTCTAAAGGTGAGGGATGATTCTTTTTGTATTTTTATGTTTTATGGAAATGAAGTAAAATATCTCGGGTAGTGTAAGATTGGGCGGAATTAGTTGCTAGCCAAGTAACCCAAATAACTACTTAAACAATAAAAATAAAATAACAAGAAAATAAATTGGTAGGAACTTCTATATGGAGAAAAGCGTATTTACTTAGATTTCATTACTCCCTAGTTATCTTTTATTGATTAGTTGATTTATCACAATTTCGTGGATGAAGAGTTGCATTCCTTAATACCATTTGTGAGGCCGTGTACGATCTTCCCTAACTCTATAAGCTTCTATCTCTTCCTATGACGACACGTTTAGTATCTTATCATGGCCTCATTAATAGTTACATATGCATTTAATACAACCAATAAAACCGTAGTACACATCCGATTACGTTTCTTAAGACGTTCAAGCAAGTTACCGTATAGGAGATTAGCCAGTTTTCTTAAGCCTAACGCTAAAATAAATCACCCACAACAATCAATGATAAACCAACAATCAATAATCAACAACTAGGTTTCATTAGATCAAAGTAAACACAAATAACCTAAGCTAGCATGTTAATAGAAAGAAAAGCATACAAGATAATCAAACAACACACAGACATATTGAATGATTAAAGAGTAACTTATCTTTAATTAAACATGGATGAAAGAAGGGGTTTGAAACCCTTACAAAAGATGTAAAATCATCTAGAGTTTGTAGCACAAAAGTTTCTCATTTATAAATGAAAAATCCAAAAAATATATATATAGAATTTACAAGCTAGCGGCGTCACCTTTTGGGTCGTGACGCCGTCAAGTCACCGCCGTACAATTTCTCGGATTGCCTAGATCCACATCTGACGCCGTCTTGTTCAAATTTTCTCTGGGGAATCTCTCTTTAACTTCATACGTGACGGCCTTGGTGAGTTAGAACGTGACGCTGTCACGTGTAATCTTCCAATTTTCTTTCTGGCGCGTCAAGTGTAAAACAAATATCCACCTCTTGATTAACATGTGACGGCGTCACCATGTGACCTTTGACGCCGTCAGGTACTGTTCCTAGCTTGGATTCTTGACTTTGTCGTTTTCTTCACTTTATGCTCAAAAAACGTTCAAAATGCTCCGTTTTCAAGAATTCTTCTCCAAAGTATCTAAATTGACAAAAGAAACAATTTGGAGTAATATTTGATCATAAAAACACAATTTAGGGCTTAAATGACCCCATAAAAGCGTAACAAATTTCTCCTCATCAAATACCCTACACTGGAGATTTGCTTGTCCTCAAGCAAATGAGCTTTTATTCCAATCAAAATACAAGTTATGGGTCATTTAACATTAATATAAAAGTAATTGCAACAAATGATCGTTCCACCTTAATCAAGACAAGCACGGAAATCATACACTAGCACCTCACAAATAGTGTTTGGATACTCTCATCTCTCGGGTGTTATAAATGTATATATCACAAATGGAAATGGAAAAATATCACTCACTACCTGTCATAGCAAATAGATTACCATAGGCTTGGGAAAGGATCAAAAACCTCCACCACTTTGGCGTGAGCACCTAGGATAAACTATCAAAGAGGTCTTTTAAAAGGGTTATAATGTTAGGTGTAAGGGTATACAAAACACGGTTTGTTGGATAAGGGGATATTTAACTGGTGGCAAGTCAATTATCTTAGTTAATTACATGTATAATGTGGCGTTGCTAAGCCAAGACTCAACTCAATTTAAGCTAAAAAAAAAAAAAAAAAAAAAAAAAAAAAAAAAAAAAAAAAAAAAGAACGGGATGGTAATTCGTATGTTTTTTCTACTTTTCTTTTTCTCATTTTTTTTTCATACACTCTTGCCCTATCATCCAAAATAATACATCAAAGGAGCTTGTTTCCTCCCTACACTTGCACTTTTACATAATTAAAAATAAAGACTCGAATTAAGAGAATCGAAATACTTGGAGTACTTTAAGACATTAACGCAATATGGGGATAATAAATGATGTTCTTCCCCATTACTCTATTATACTAGTACTTTACCCATGAGTCACAATCGTCTCAAAACGATATATACAAGATATGACTCGACTTAGCAAAAATGTAATCAATTAGACAATTAACTAAGGGTTTAAACATGTAACAATAATGCACTAAAGATGAGTGCATACAAGAAAGGCTAAGGCGATTTGGGTGTACATTTGGGGGTGGATTGTAAACAAATTCTTCCTTTAAGTAAAATGCTTAAAGTTAGAAACGAAAAAGATAGGATCTGAGGAGTGTATTATGGGTATCGTGTACTAAAAATGAGTACATCGCAAAGGTGTGGGAAAATTACTTGACCAATGAAGTCAATGTAATTATATTACAGGTGTAAAATAAGGGTTATCCTAATGCCTCTTATCATGTAGTAAATCATAACTACACGAATGTAGTCTCACTAGCGGTCTTGGGATGAATCACTAACGCAAGTTCTAGAATCTAAGTACTACCGGTACACTCACAAGCATTAAGATAAATGCTTTTTAATAAAGATCTAAATGCGAACCTCACATTTTTGGGGTGGAAATTTTTGAGTGGTACGGTTTTTGTGCTAATCATATAACTCCTATCCATGAGACGCTTATTAAAACTAAAGTTTCACTCCTATATATTGCAAAAAAATTTAAATTTGGTGCTAAAATTTCCCTAACAAATATTTCTCTCAGTTTTATTACACATCTACCATTAAACAAACAAAAATCAAGCGCAATTGTAGTCTCTGAGGAATCTTCATTTACCCCCTACACTTAAGCCGAACATTCTCCCCAATCTTCAATTTAAAGATGTAAAAGTAAAGAAAATGAAAGAATGAAACAATTACTCCTCTGATTCGTTCGGTGTGGATAATGTGGTAACATGGTTAGATTCTCCTCCAAGAAAATGAACATAGAAAAGTTTCTCTTCAGAAATATAAATCGTCTTCTTGTCCAATATAACCTGCTAAATCTGAGAAAACAAACACGAAAAACCTCGCGTAAAATCGGCGGTAAATTCTATATAAAATTAAAGGGCAAATTACCTGAATATGTATTTAACTTGCCACTTTTTACCATTGTATGTAGCCTTCTTTTTTCCCAATCTGTCAATGAACTTGCAAAATCCGTTCATTGCATGTAGCGGTGACCTGTTTGACCTGCTGGAGCAGGTTAAGCTAACGATCGTTAGGTTTATCATTGCAATGTTAGTCCTTTAGACTAACGATCGTTTATCATGGCTACATAGAATGACAAAAAGTAACAAGTTAGATGACTTTTATTATTTTTAAAATTTATACACGTTTTTATACATATATTTTTATGCACGTTTTTTTATACACATTTTTACACACATTTTATTCACACATTTTTATACATGCTTTAATGCAGATTTTTATACGGACTTTTTTATACACTTTTTTACACACGTTTTTATACACGTGTGTAAAAACGTGTAAAAAAGTTAAATTAAAAAAGTAAAAAAAAAAAAAAAAAAAAAAAAAAGTTAAATTAAAAGTGTCTAAAAAAACTTATATAAAACGTGGAAAAATCATATGGAAAACTCGGTCACCCCGAGTGTCATCTAGCTTAAGATAGCTCGTAGACTTGCACTTAGTTAGCTTAAGATAGCTCTTAGACTTACACTTAGTTAGTTAGCGTAATATCTTGTGGAGTTGGGTCGGGTCTTTACCCACTGTCAGCTCACTCCACAACCCATATAGGGCGTTTACTTGTAACTATAAATACCCTTTCCCACACACAAGGGAAAGGGTTGGATGTTCATTTTGCTTTGAAGCTAATATATTTTACTCTCTCTCTCTAGAATATCCCAACCTTACTTTCTTTATCTAGGAAATTCGACTTGAGTTTAATCTTCACCTTGTGTTATGATAACCAATATCCTTCAAAAACGTATATAAAAACATGTAAAAAAAGATAAATAAAAAACGTGCTTAAAAACGTATATAAAAACATGTGTAAAAAACGTGTAAAAAAGTTGAATTAAAAGTGTATATAAACGTGTGTAAAACGTATATAAAAACGTGCAAAAAAAATGTAAAAAAGTTAAATTAGAAGTGTAAAAAAAGTTAAATTAAAAATGTATATAAAAATGTGTGTATAAATAAAAGGTAGTCTAATGATTAGATGAATGATTGAAGCAAGTTGGTTAAAGTGTCCAAGGTTTCTATTACGTTTCTCATGCTCGTTGAGTCATTTCGTCACTTCTATAGATTTCATTATATTGTTGTAGATTTGTGCAATGACGCCGAAACCAAAAGATGAAATACTGCTCTGAGTTTGATATTCATTTTTGTAATCTTAATAGCATGTAGTGTGAACTGTTAATACTGAAATACATAATCGAAAAAGTTATTGGTTCCAATTTTATCTTATTTTGAGGTTGTGCTAACATTTGTACTAGGTATTTTGTCCAGGATCATTACCAAATTGGATGGCTTTTCAACTGATATATATGATACTAAAAGGTGCTAATTGTAAAAATAGATATTTACATATCATAACCAAAAATATATGAGTTTGTGATTTTGAAATAATATTTTATAACTAAATATTTTATTTCTTAAGAAAAAGCGTAAGTGGTTTGTTTTTATCACTAAAGTATTGAAAATTTATATATCATGACTAAAATATACAAAATTTGTGATCCTTTGACAGAAATTTCATGTTATTATACAATATATATAAAACCCAGGAATGTGGGGGGCAAATTTGTGGCTCACAATGCACGAGTTACTGTTTTAAGCACTGTTCATGGGAATAGAAAATTAAAAAAACTAACCCCCCCCCCACCCTACTGCCGACACAGAAACAATAAAAAATTTAAATAACTAACCACCCCCCCCCCCCTCTACTGCCGACACAGAAACAATCCCCCCCCCCTCTACTGCCGAGACAGAAGCAAACCAAACGGACCAAAGATGAAAAGATTGAATAATAAAATCGATTTATTAAAGGATTTAAAAATTAGGGTTTCGGTTAAAAATAGAGATAGTGTAAGGAGTGGCACGTGAAGGCTATACCAAGAGAGAAAAAGTGGTGGAGTGGAACTGTGGTGGTGGCAGCGGCGGAACAGCGGTGGTGAAGGCGCGTGAGGTGAGTTGCGGCGGGTGTCGAAGCCTCAAAAGCTCTAGAAACGTTGTAAAAACACTGATCTATTGATTAGGATAATAAAAGGTCTCGCCGGAATTTTTTCCCGGTCACCGGAAACTGCTGGTGTTGCCGGACGGCAGCAGTGGTTGCCGGAGTTGATGAAGAATCCGGTGAGTTTAGAGAGAGAAAGAATTTAAGTGTTTTGTGTGTAAAAAATGATAAAAAAACAAAAAGGATGGTTTATATATGAATGGAGGGACCAAATATGGGCAAAATGAAAAGTCTAAGGGTAAGAGTGAAAAGGGGAAGCGGAGGACCAAAACTGACAAAATGGCTAAACTTTTCATAAAATCACTACGAGAGCCATTTGATGTACCAAACGGACTCGAAAAATTATGAAACTTGCGTCATTGTTTCCAGAATGATTTTTCTAACAAAATCAACTGTAAACACAAAATTTCGGGAGAAACACGCACGTTTACTGTTATTCAAATCAATTAGAACCAAGTCACGCACACCGAATTAAACACGTTTTCAATATGTGTTAGTATTTTTTGTGAAAAAAAAAAAAAAAAAAAAAAAAAAAAAAAAAAAAAAAAACGTGCTGTAAAACACTCCCGTAGCAACGCGCGAGTTACCCCACTCGTTTTTATCTATTCGTGGATATTCACATTTATGAGTATATTTGGGGAGGAGAAAAAAAAAAAAAAAAAAAAAAAAAAACGAAAACAAAAAAAACAAAACAAAAACAAAAACAAAAACAAAACAATTAAAAAAAGGGTATGTTGACCGGACGGGGGTCTAGTCCTGTAGGTCTGCAAACCCCCCTAGTGGTGGGGCCCACATGGTACAATTGTCTTTTTTTTTTTTTTTTGGTCTTGTCCACAAGTCCTTTTTGTCCAAATTATCAGTCCTTTTTTTATGTCCACAAGTCCTTTTTTTTTACAAGTCCAAACTAACAAAAAAAATGCACAACCTAACCAAAACTGCAAACACAAACAAACACAAAAGTGCACAACTGCAAACACAAACAAACTAACACAAACACAAACTGCAGGCTCGGATAATGGTTCTCGTCATCGCCCAAGACCTTTTTTTTTGTCCAAAATGATTCAAGTCCAAACTAACACAAAAGTGCACAACCACAACAAAGTCCAAACTGCAAACACAAACAAACACCACACAAACACAAACTAACACAACTGCAAATTCGTCATCGCCTTATAGGCTCAGATTTTTAGAAGGCTCGGATGTGAAGGTTGCGAAAGTGATAAAAATATCACTCCGCCATACCATTCGGTTTTAAAAACCATTCGTCATCGCCTTTGGTTTTAAAAACCACAATACCACTAGAACAGGAATGTCACAAACTCAACAGGAATGTCACAAGGTCTGCAGATTCCACAATATCACAAGCTCAGCAGTAAGGATTTCACAAACTGCAAAGCTCAACAGCTCAAAAGTAACACCAGAAACAGGCATGTCACAAGCCCAAACAGTAAGGATTCCAACTGCAAAGCTCAACAGTAAGATTCCACAAATTGCAGCTTTGGTGGACTATAAACAAGGGAATCAACCAACCAGTATACCACATAACCATTACAGCAAACACAACCACCACAAAAACTATACCACATAACCACAAACCAGTTCTGAGCTACACAACCATTACAGCAAACACAACCAGTATACCACATAACCACAACCATTACAGCAAACTCAACCAGTATACCACATAACCAAAGAAACTATACCACATAACCACCAACCACATAACCAATTCTGAGCTACACAAGTCTCACAAAAGAAGCAGAGTATCACAAGGTAACCATATTGGAGCAGAGTATTACAAAAGAAGCAGAGTATCACAAAAATTGTACCTTGAAGGTACACCATCCCATTTAGGGAGGGTTTGTTTAAAAAATAGGGGAGGGTCCGGTCAACATTGCCGAAATGTCTAGTTCACCATTCTACACACAAGAGGTACTAATAAGCTTTACGCCATTTCAATATTACATAAAGATATCAATTGGCTTAGATTATAAGCAGTTTGACATAATAGATATGGCTGCAACTTCAAATGTTGCAAAGTTTTTATTGCCGTCCATTTGGAAATGCCACGCCAAAATCAATTTTTTTAAATCATCATTGCCGTATATCAGTTTTTTTTATAAAAAAACCAAGTTTCAAATATCCTTTTAAAACAACAAGCTGCTTATAAAGTTTCATCACAAACTGCTTAAGCAGTTTCATTATGCTTATAGCTAGAGCCTGTGGACTGGGGGTAGGCCAGAGCAGGTATTCATACCACTCAAGAGGTGGTAGATCAAGGTGTTAACCTACCCACAGCCACAGAATCACATAAGAACCAGCACCACAGAACCAGTACTATTATCACCACAGTTGTCTCACACACAAATCACATGATAAAGGCCAATGTTGACCGGACCCTCCCCTAAGGTGTTAACCTACACAAACTACATAAGAACAGACAATTAACCATCACAGAACCACCACCACAGAACCACCACCAAATCCCCCAATTAACCATCACAGAACCCCATAACAACCACCACAGAAAAATTAACTTCTATATCTTTCAATTAACAATTTTTTATTAACTAAATCAACACAGATTGAAAAAACCCCCAAAATTTTTGAAACCCTAATTTTTTTAATAACAATTAACATGCATAAAATAACAATTAAACACCACATAACCACATAACCACATAACCACCACCACAGAAACCCCCCACCCACAGAACCAGCCACAACGAAACTAATTAATTTTAAAAAATTAGGGTTTTAAAAAAAATGTATATCTGATAAATTAACTTCTAAATCTTTCAATTAACAAGTTTTTATTAACTAAATCAACACAGATTGAAAAAACCCCCAAAATTTTTGAAACCCTAATTTTTTTAATAACAATTAACATGCATAAAATAACAATTAAACACCACATAACCACCACCACAGAAACCCCCCCACAACGAAACTAATTAATTTTAAAAAATTAGGGTTTTTAAAAAAAAATTGTAGATCTGATAAATTAACTTCTAAATCTTTCAATTAACAAGTTTTTATTAACTAAATCAACACAGATTGAAAAAACCCCCAAAATTTTTGAAACCCTAATTTTTTTAATAACAATTAAACACCACATAAGCACCACCACAGAAACCCCCCACCCACAGAAACCCCCCACAACGAAACTAATTAATTTTAAAAAATTAGGGTTTTTAAAAAAAAATGTAGATCTGATAAATTAACTTCTAAATCTTTCAATTAACAAGTTTTTATTAACTAAATCAACACAGATTGAAAAAACCCCCAAAATTTTTGAAACCCTAATTTTTTTAATAACAATTAACATGCATAAAATAACAATTAAACACCACATAACCACCACCACAGAAACCCCCCACAACGAAACTAATTAATTTTAAAAAATTAGGGTTTTAAAAAAAAATTGTAGATCTGATAAATTAACATCTATATCAAAGAATTAAGAGTTAGATTACCACAGATCACCCAACACAGATCACCAACAGGGAGAAACCCTAATTAACCCCCCAATCAGGGAGAAACCCCCAACACAGATCACCAACAACATCACCACACACTCACAAACTCTCTCACAAATCACAAACATAAGTGATTTAAGATCTATTAATGATTTTAGATCTAAAAACGTTTTTAGATCTAAAACTAGAGAGAGAGAGAGAGAGGGAGAGAGAGAGAGAGAGAGAGAGAGAGAGTTGTGAGTGTGTGGTGTGTGTGAGACAAACCGGTGATAATAGTACGTGGGTGTGAGACAGCTGTCCCCCACGTACCATTTTAATTTTTTTTTTTTTTTTTTTTTTTTGTAAAATTTATGAAATTTGTAAAAAAAAAAAGTTATTTGTTAAAAAAAATTAATTGTAAAAAAGTTATTTGTTATAAAAAAGTTATTGTAAAAAAAAGTTATTGTTTATAAAAAAAAGTTATTGTTTATAAAAAAAAGTATTGTAAATCAAAAAAATATTGTTTATAAAAAAAAGTATTATAAAAAAAATATATTGTTTATAAAAAAAATATATTGTTTATAAAAAAAAGTATTATAAAAAAAATATATTGTTTATAAAAAAAATATATTGTTTATAAAAAAAAGTATTATAAAAAAATATATTGTTTATAAAAAAAATATATTGTTTATAAAAAAAAGTATTATAAAAAAAATATATTGTTTATAAAAAAAAGTATTGTTTATAAAAAAAATTATTGTAAAAAAAATATATTGTTTATAAAAAAAGTATTGTTTATAAAAAAAAATATTGTGAATTCGTAATGTTTTTTCAGGGGTTCGGTTCTCACGAGCAATTAATGGATTGGGTGCAAAACATAGCTCGGGGACTCGGTTTTGTGATTGTTAAAAGAAGAACTAAATCATAATACGGTATTTTGAACGAAATCCAGGGTCGTAATCCGGATTTGAACGAAATCCAGGGTCGTAATCCGGATTGGGTGCAAAACATAGCTCGGGGACTCGGTTTTGAACGAAATCCAGGGTCGCAATTAATGATGAGTTCGAGTTGGTTAAAGAATTGACAGAGTATACCGTACAACCACGTAAAATACTCTCGACAATACAGGGTCGTAATCCGGATAACGTGTCTAGCGTTAGAACTATATATAACGCACAAGTTAAGATCCGGAAAGCCAAAATGGGTAATCTAACTCCAATTCAAGTCCTTTACTCACACCTGCAGCAATCAGGGTACACATATTACGATAGGGTAAGTGCTAATAATGAGCTTGAGGAACTATTTTTTGTTCACCCTACATCGTACGGTTTATGGTGTACGGTCCCTGAAATCATGCTAATAGACTCCACGTACAATACCACACTGTTTAAATTGCCATTTTTGGAAATTGTCGGAGTAACATCAACAAATAAAACATATTCGATGCTGTTTAGTTTTTTAAACAGTGAAAAAGGGCCTAATTTTGAATGGGTATTGCAACGTGTAAAGCTGGTGATAGAGGAAAGGTACTATCCACGTGTTATCGTCACCGACAGGGATTTAGCCTTGCTTGGGGCATGCAAAGTAGAATTCCCTGGTGTTCACAAAGTACTATGTCGATGGCATATTTCCCAAAATATACTTATTAATTGCAGAGGTAAATGTGAGTCGAGTGATGAGTACGAGTCCATCAAACACACATGGGATTGGATGGTTAAAGCTCAATCACGCGCCTTATTCGAGCAACATTATCGACGACTACAACAAAAATTGGTCAACAAACCGGGTACTTAATTATTAATTTAGTGTTTTTATTATTTAACAAATATGCACCCGATTGACCTTGTATTAATTCATCGTTTTTTCAGATGTTGCTCGGTATCTGGATAACTGGCTCCGAGAGTACGGGCACATGTTTGTCTCGTGTGTTACCGATGAATATCGAAGCTACGGCCAGTCAACAACGTGTAGAGTTGAGGCTCAGCATGCATTGTTGAAATTATATTTGGGCACAGCACAATCCAACTTAAACACGTTGTTGATTTCGATTGATAAGATTCTTATTTCTCAAAAGAGCGCGATACAAGAGACTTTTAACAGGAGCAAAAATGAGAAAATGAATAAATGTGATATACTAATATTTTCAGAGTTGTGGTATAACATTTCCAAACATGCTTTTACACTCATGCACAAAGAACTCCTTCAAACGAAGTTCGACGCAGAAGATTGTAACCATCAGTTGCGATCAATTTATGGATTGCCGTGCTTTTGTCAAATGATGGGGTATCGAATTCATGGTAAGTATATTAAAGTCAATATTAATGAATGCTTTCACGGAATGCTTTCACGAAATGGTTTTACATAAGTCACTTTTGATAAATGCAGGTGTGCCCATTCCATTGGAAAGCATTGATATATTTTGGAGAACCCTGTCTGTACCGTGGCCCGTTGTCGGTAACCTTGTGCTTGATGATGATGATGATGATGATGATGATGATACAAGAGAGTTTGAAAATGACGTTCGACAATTCAAGAGTGCTTTTGGCAAAGCGACATCGTTTGTCAAGAAGAATATGTTGAACAAGTTAAGAGGGATATACCAACCTGAATCTGTGGACACACGTCAACCTGTTGTTCAGGAAAATACCCGTGGACGTCCGAGCGAAAAGAACAAAAAGTCCAAGGCTACAAAAGTTCCGGACTTAAATGAAGTACCAATCGTAGATCACCGAAGAAGTACAAATACAAGATCTATGAAAGTCCCGAAATTGCCGAAAGAGCCTCCAAGACACAGTTTGTACACGGGTGCTAGTCCACGGCACAGATTATATGTTGGAGATACTGTGAGCAATGGTTTTATTCGGGAAATTCCACTGATTTACCGTCCATACGTAATAAGTATACGTAATGTTGCGGGTGATGGGAATTGCGGGTTTCGGTGCGTTGCTCACTTTATTTTTCAAAACGAACATAGGTGGGCCGAAGCCAGATATAGGTTGTTGCAAGAGTTAGATTACCATAGGAGTATTTACATAGATATGTGGGGGGAACAAGACTTTAGCTTTATTTGGAATACAATACACTGGTTCAACGGAGGTGCACCTAACGGTTACTGGATGGTGATGCCAATGACGGGTCTAATTATCGCTTCAATGCTAAATCGATCGATTGTATTTCTATACGTGCATGGTTATAACACATGTTTTCCGCTTTTTTTCGGGCCAAACAACACACAAGGAATCGACCCCCTTGTGATTGCCCGTGTGGGGGAGAACTCATGTGCTCATTACATTATACCGACGCTAGACCCAACTTTTCCACTTCCGCGTAACCACCCACAATGGAGGTTTTCCCGAGAGCCAATTGCAGAACAATGGATAACTTTATATCAACATCGACTATTGACGTAAATATTATACAGACAAAACATTGTAAATAATTATTGATTTATGTTGTAAATAATTATTGATTTATGTTGTGAATAATTTTACAGACAAAACATTATAAATGATTATTGATTTATGTTGTAAATAACTGTTTGTATTATATAGTAATTGATTAAATATTTATTTATATTAGTAAATAACATTATTGATTGATTATGCAAATTCTTTGGTCAGATGAGCCAAAGAAATCCTTTCTGGTGCCGATGTAATAGATGATTTATTGTAGAACGGAAATCCTGGCAAGATGGTAGTCGTGGGCGACTGTTTTATGCATGTCCTCTTTCAGTGGTAAATAATCATACGTTTGCTTAGTTATGTAAATAATTTGTTTGTTAAAAATACATTTCTTATTATTTCCTTAACATGTAACAGCCAGGTACAAACGACTATGGGTGTCGATACTTCAAGTGGAAAGATGAATTTGAAGCAGAGCACTTTAGTCAAGCCTCTTCTTCAACGCATTGCTGCAAAAAATGAGAACAAGTTGTTGAAGCAAAGAATAAAGGCGCTGGAAATGGAGTTAGAAATGGCAAGGAATCCTGAGGATCACGCTTGTCAGTCAAGTGTCCGGCTTCATGATCTTTTAACCGAAATAAATAATGTTCATATGTCGTAGATATTGTTGTTTTTAAATAATATGTTAACGTTAATGTTTAATTTTATAATAATAGTTGTTGTTTTTAAATAATTTAAGTTTAGGTGTAAACACTGATCTTGTAGTAGTTTATAAATGCAAATGAGTCAACTTTACAATACCTAAACATTACAAACTAAAAAAAAAAAAAAAAAAAAAAAAGGTACATTTTTGTACCTTTGAAGGTACACCCTCCCAAATAGGGAGGGTTATTATAAAAAATAGGGGAGGGTCCGGTCAACAAGCGCCTTAAAAAATTACAACATAGATATCGAACGGCTCATATGTCGAACGGCTAATTTTAACATAAATAAAAAAACAATGAATCGAACGGCTCATATTTCATCATCTCACACGGATTGCCACCGCGTCACTCCCACCAAAAACCACATCAAACTTTTCAGATATCACAAAAACCATTTAAATTTTTTCACATTTCACCGCCAAATTTACCCCCAAAATCCCCTTTATATAAACCCTAACAAACCCCAATCATAAAACACACACACATTTCACACACACTAAAAAAACACACACACAGTCAATCAAATGGCACGTACCAAGCAAACAGCTCGCAAATCCACCGGCGGAAAAGCCCCACGCAAACAGCTTGCAACAAAAGCCGCTCGAAAATCCGCTCCAGCAACCGGAGGCGTGAAGAAGCCACACAGATTCAGGCCAGGAACCGTTGCATTACGAGAGATTCGTAAGTATCAAAAGAGCACTGAGCTTTTGATAAGGAAGCTGCCATTTCAGAGACTAGTGAGGGAAATCGCGCAGGATTTTAAGACGGATTTGAGGTTCCAGAGCTCTGCAGTGGCGGCTTTGCAGGAGGCGAGTGAGGCGTATTTGGTTGGGTTGTTTGAGGATACTAATTTGTGTGCGATTCATGCTAAGAGAGTTACGATTATGCCCAAGGATATGCAGTTGGCTAGGAGGATTAGGGGAGATAGGACTTAGAGTTATATTATATGTAGTGGTAGTGTTTGGATATGAAGTTATGATATTTTGGTGTTTTTGTGATGGTCTTATGACTCTTATCTGATTATATCAATGAAAATTTGATTTTAGTGATGTTCTATTTAATTAATTTTAGTTGTTAGAGAATTTATGATTTGTTATGTTTAGGACTGATTTGGTTTTGCATTTATTTTATATATCTGGATTGAGTATGTTATGGTGTTTATGTGGTTATTTTGTTACTGTTATTCTTACAGTTGTAATTTGTGTATATTTCATCCAAATGAAAGCAAGTGCCTCTCATGCTTGACTTGCTCATTGTTCAATGTTGTAATCAGTAGCTGCAATGTGATAGTTGTATGTCTGTGAGTCAACTGGACCTATAAGGAAGTAAGAAATGATGAATGGTACAGAAGCATTTGATCTAAGGTTTAAATTACATGGCGCAATGTGTAGAGCCAATAGATTGGCAGGGGTGAGTGGTTGTTAAGCAATAAGCAATAAGAAAGGCATTGTCCTAAGTGTTGTCTTTAGTGCAGTAGGGATGATATCAGTGTTGGTAGTGGAATTAAGAGAGTGGAAATCAAATGTGATTCAAGTGATGGTGGTAATTATTAATAAGCTGAACGAACCACCTTAGGAATTATTAATAAGGAGAAGCTCTGCTGTTGCTGCTCTTCCGGAGGCTGCTGAACCGTGGCATGGATAAACTATTTAAAGCTACGAAGCTGTGTGCGATACATGCTAAAACAGATACGATCATGCCTAAGGATATCCAGCTTGATCGTATTCATAGGATTCATGGTGAGAGGGTTCAGACTATGATATGTATTCTGTAAAGTTAGCATGCATCTGATGCTGTTTTGTTATGTCCGTATTAGATTATAATGGAATGAAAACTTTAGATTTAGTGCTGATAGTTCTTCAATTTCTTAAGTTGACTTATATACAGGTTTGGTGGTAGTTGGATGTGTATACATGTGTGTGTATATAGTGGTTTTGTGCATTTTTTAGAACTGTTTAGAAGGGTGGCAGTGGCAGCGGTATCACCCACCGGCAAGGTGATGCCGGCGGTGAACACCGCCGCCACCTAGCCGGCATCCCCAACGGCAAGAGGTGAACGGCAAATATTGCCTCCGAAGCATGCTTGTTTCAAACCCAAAATATGACCGTTGCATTAAATGTATGTATACGTTGGAGGAGCGTGTGCGCAAAAAAAAAAAATTTCCTATATATATTACACATTTACATTTCATTTTCATACACATTTCATTTCCAAACACAAACATAAACACAAACTCTTTTTACACATATACATTGTGAAGCACAAACTCTTTTTACACATATACATTGTGAAGCATGGATAGTGGCAAATCAAGAGGGGTTCAACACAAAAAGGTCGTGGACGTGGCTACCGTCCTCGTGTTCGTCCGCAAGGTCCACCACCGGTGTATCCACAATACCCTCAATCGGGATATTATCCCCAACCTCCACCACCGATGCATCAACAATACCCTCAATCTTTTAACTATCCCCAAGCTCCACCCGCAATGAACCCAAGCCAATATAACATATCGATGACGAGTGACTTCAACCCGTTTGGTGACTACCGTGAAGGTCCTTCGCGTCGTGAACCAAGTGTGGAACGCGAACTTCCTTTATATGGTGAAGACGATGATGACGACGTTGAGTTTGTTCCCGAAACGCAACAACAAACTCAAATTGGTATATATATATATATATATATATATATATATATATATATATATATATATATATATATATATATATATATATATATATATATATATATATATTTATACACGTTATTTTTTTATTTGTTATTTTTTGTACGTTATATTTTTTATATGTTTTTTTTACGTTATTTTTTATATGTTATTTTTTTTAGATGAAGATGTTCAAGTGGGTAAAGGGAAAACTAAAACGGATAAAAGGAGTTGGACGTCGATCGAAGAGGTTGCTTTGGCTAAAGCATGGATTCATATCTCGACATGTAAAAAAGTCGGGAATGAACAAGGAAGAGATAAGTTTTGGGAAAGAATTTTGGAGCATTTCAAGGCCACAATTAAAGATAGTAATCGAACTCATCATTCGTTGAACACAAAGTGGAAACATTTGAATCACGCAATGGGTGTCTTTAACGGGCTTTACATCCAACAAGTAATTTTTAAACTATATACTTGTGTTAATTTATATACTTGTGTTAATTTATATACTTGTAGAATCGCATTCGTGAGAGTGGGTGTGACGATGTCAACGTCTTGGAAAATGCCATGTCTGATTATAATAAGAGGAATAAGGGCACTTCGTTTAATCATATTGAAGCGTGGAGGGTTGTTAAGGATGAATCGAAATGGTTGGAGCAACCATGTTTTGAAAAAGTATCTTCAACATCTCATTCCGACAAACGAAGAAAGTCGTCGGAATCTAGCTTCTATGGGTCCGGAAGCAATGACAATGTTGATCCTGTTATTCCGGATCTAAATGACGACACAACTCCTGTTTCAAAAAGAAAAGGGAAAAAGACCGCTAGTGAGGCGTCGACAAAGAATAGTGCTGCTGAGTTTATTGGGCAGTATACGTCAAAGAAAGCACTAGCGTTGGATGAGGCCATGGCAGAAAAACATGCAAAGGATCAATTGTCCCAACAATTGCTGGAGACACAAATCGCAAATGCTAAAGAAAAGGCTATGATTCGGGCACTAAAATTCTACAACGAGCCGCACGAACACATAACCAATCAGGTTATGCGAGATTTCATTATTGCCAAAAAATGTGGGTACGCGGAGACATATGGATGGCCTACGGATTTTTAGATTTAATTATGTATTTTTTTTTCCAAGTATTATGTAATGTTATTTTAATTATTAATGAAATATTTATATTTTAATTAAATTGTTTAATTTAATTTATTAAAAAAAAAAAAAAAAAGTTGGGAGGTATGAAAAAGGCATGGTTGCCACAAAAAAGGGGTTGGGAGGTATGAAAAAAATATGAATTAGGTGAAATGAGGTGGAATGATATTATTGGTGGATTTGGGAGGTATTGATAATTTCGGAATCATGACTGCCAGTGTCCTTAGTGATTTGAACTATTGTTTCTATCAGTGCTCGGAGGAGTTTTGTCATGGTGTATAGTATTAGAAACTGTGTTGTATAGGAATCGGCATTGGAGTACTAACATACCTATAGCGGATTAGCAGGTGAAAGAGTACTAATTAAGTATGACTGAAATGAAGCAGTTTCAATTATTAATAGAGACAATGAACCACCGTGGGAGAAGGTGGATGATGTTAGCTAAAGAGAAAATGAAAGGAGTCGCTTAAAAGTGAGCGTAGATAAGATCAAAGCTGCTGATGTTCTAGCCAAACAAGGCATGTTAAGGAGATCAAACCTAGATTATTGGTCACATGAACTAAGGATGTTTGAAAATAGTATTATGTAGTCAGTTTTAAATTCAGCCCAAATTCACTACTTATTAGTATTATACATGCATTGGTGTGCTACTTTGGCCTTGGAATGATGAAAGTGTATTTCGTAAGGGTAAAAAAACTAGCCAGGTTGAGAATCATGGGTTAGTAGAAGTACCACACAGTTTGGCTGGTGTAATTGCATTTTTGGGAAGTAGTTGAATCTTGAATCGGTATTGTAGTGCAGATGTTCAGATGAGACTGAAATGCTATTGAAGGCAGGGCAACCTTTATGAACAAATCGAGCCAGGAGGTCCTAATCTGGATGTGTCAACACTCGACACTTTAACAGCATTGGTAACTCATGGGTTAGGACAGAATAATAATGTTTGAAGGCTTGAAGCTGCTGATGCAGTTAGGTACTTTGGTATTTGGGGATAGCCATTTGGAGGTCCTAATCTAAACAGAGGTGTTGATATGTGTGTTTGTTGCCGAAGTAATGGAGATACATTTTACCGCCAAATTTACCCCCAAAGTCCCCTTTATATAAACCCAAACAAACCATCAAATAACAAACACACACATTTCACACACACTAAAATAACACACACACTTTCAATCAAATGGCACTTACCAAACAACAGCTGGCAAATCTACCTGCGGAAAAGCCCCTCGCAAACAGCTCGCAACTAAAGCTGCTCGAAAATCTGCTCCAGCAACCAGAGGCGTAAAGAAGCCACACAAATTCAGGCCAGGAACTGTCGCATTGCGAGAGATTCGTAAGTATCAAAAAAGCACTGAGCTTTTGATAAGGAAGCTCCCGTTTGAGAGACTGGTTAGAGAAATTGCGCAGGATTCTAAGACGGATTTGAGGTTTCAAGGTAGCACGGTGGCTGCATTTTAGGAGGCGAGTGAGGATTTGGTTGGGTTGTTTGAAGATACTAATCTGTGCGCAATTCATGCTAAGAGAGTTACGATTATGCCCAAAGATAAGCAGTTGGCTAGGAGGATTAGGGGAGAGAGGGTTTAGAGTTATATGATTTGTAATGGTAGTGTTTGGATGAAAAAATTGATGTTATGTTATGATATTTTTATATTGAATGAAAAATTTGAGTTTATTGATATGTTTATCAGATTGAATAAACTTGTTAATGATGTTTCTTATATTGTGGCTTATTTAATCTTGCATTTTTCTACTGTTTGGTGTTAGTCAGATGAATAATTATGTATGTTAACGTTGATTTTTCTTACATGGCATTGTCTAGAACAATCTCAGTAATAATGTCGTGGTGCTAAGTTCATAAGGTTTATTTAGATGGTCTTGTTGTATATTGTTCGTAAGGTATTTTTTGATAGTGGTGTTGTATAATGTTACAGATATTTTTATGCTTATAAATTGTGTATATTTCATTCATAAGAAAGCATGTGCCTCTCATGCTTGACTTGACTCGCTCATTGTTCATAGTTGTAATCAGTTGCGGCAATGCAATAGTTATATCTCTGAGTCAACTGGACCAAAAAAGGAAGTAGGATTTGGTGATTGGTGCAGAAGTGTTTGGTCTAATGGTATCTGGTTTAAGTTACACATTGCAATGTGTAAAGCCGATAGATTGGGAAGGGCGTGTGGTGTGTTAGACAACAAGAAACTGAAGAAGCTAGGCATAATCTTAACTCTTAATTGTAATCTCTAGTGCAGTAGGCATAATATCAGTGATGGTAGTGGATTTAAGAGAGTGGTCAGCAAGTGTGATCTAAGTAAGGGTGGTAATTAAGAAGAAGGATAACGAAATTGGTGGATTGTGTTGGTCTATAGAAAAGTAAAAGAAGTCCCATTTTTAGAAGTCAGCAAAGAGGAGCTCAAAGCTGCTGATGTTCTTGCCAAACAAGACATATTGAGGAAGCACACGACTTATTATAGCATCACACCTAAGAATGTTCCAAATACACATAGAATGATGGATCCAAATGGTCATGGAAAGGCAGGGCAAACAACATAAAAGAGATTTGGGAAGTGAAATAAACGGAGTCATATTGAGCGTTAATTTCAGTTCAACGTTTTCATCATCTAACAGTATCAAGCTATTATTTGTGAGTTGCTACTCTTCGTCCTTGGAACTATGAAAACGTATTTTCGTAAGGACCAAAAACCAGCAAGGTTGTGAATCATGGTTTGAGAAACTACCACTGAGCTAGACTGGTGTAAATGCATTTACGGGAAGAATTGAGTTTTGAATCGGTACTGTATTGCAGAGGTTCAGATGAGACTGAAATGCCATTGAAGGCAGAACAACCTTCACGAAAAGATCGAGTCAGGAGGTCCAATATGGATATCTCCAGACTTCAACACTGGTGTTGTGTCATGGCTTAGGAGTAATTATCAAGTTTGAAGCTGCTGGAGCAGTTAGGCACTCGTCTAAACAGAGGTGTTGATATGCGTGTTTACTGCAGAAGTAATGGAGATATGTGTTGATTGTTGTGCTCTTTAGTGGGAACAAGGTAGCAAAATCTAAAACAAGAAAATTCCGAACTATGATGCAGGGTTGCACGAACGCAGAACAAAAAACATAGACCAGATTTGGGAAGTGAGCCAAACAGTCAGGTTGAGCTTGTGATTGCATGCCTGTGCATAAGATAATCCAAGTTAAGGGTGATCACGGTCCAAAAACAGGACCGGACCGATCAAGACCGGACATGACCGAAGACCGAGAACCGGAAAAACCATAGACCGAGACCGGACCGAATGTGGTCGGTCCGGTCCGGTCCGGTCGGTCCGGTCCAATTAGGCAAGATTTGGCAAGTTTTTTCGGGTTTTTGGTCGGTCCGGACCGACCGGACCGAGGACCGAATTAGCCAAAAAGCTTAGACCGAGGACCGGACCGAATGTGGTCGGTCCGGTCCGGTCCGGTCGGTTTTGTCGGTCGGTCCGGTCCATCCGGTCCGTTTGCTCGGCCCTAATCCAAGTAGAGGGTGATTAGATCATTAGAAGTTTGATCATCTATACACACGGCTTCAATTGAACAACGATGTATTTCCGTATTTAAACAGAAAAAAATGAACATCTTTCAATAATACATGGACACAACACTCGTAAAGTACAAAAACCTAATTTTAAATCATTTTCTATATCAACATAATCATGAGTTTATAAAAAATTTAACTATCAGGTGTATTTAACATGTCATTATTAATTAAAGCAATCTGAAACTTTACTAGCCTAACAACATGTATCATACCATGCCTCACATTATAACACTAGCCAACATCTTCCTTCTAACGTTTTCTCTTCAAGTAGGCATCTTTTACTATATATCGCAAAATATAAAATCTTAAAAAAAGATACAATAAAAATAAGGATTAATTGAAATCAAAATTGCAAAATGGTAATGTTGAGGGAAAGAATGTAGAGATAAGTAGTAAGAATCAATTTGATGTTTTAGCAGATTTGGATAATGAAACAAGGGAAATTCTAGATATGAATGCCAGAGGTATTGTTGATGTTTTTGTGAACCAGAAGAGAAGGCCAACAGATGAGGAACAAGCTAATTGGAATGAGGATATGTTATGTTACTTTAGAGCCAGATGGGATACAATGACAAGAGAATGTGAAAAGGATCAGATGAGTAACAAGAATGTTAGTAGTGAAATTGAAGATGTATTACCTAACAGGACAGGAATTGGAATGAGTATGGAAAAGAATGAGGTGATTGGTAGTGATACCAATGTACTTCAAGGATGCTGAAAGAGGCAGGTTCATATTTATATATAGTATGGATTTAAGAATAGTTATTTGGAATATTAGAGGAATGGGCACTTCTGACAAACAAAAAGAAGTGGCTAAGTTAATTTTGGAGGAAAAACTTCAAGTATGTGCTGCTATTGAGACAAGACTCAAAAGTAGCAAACTTGTCAAAGCTTGTAATTCAGCTTTTGGGAATTGGACCTGGATATCTAACATGCATCAATGCAAGAAGGGATGCAGGATTAGCACTGGATGGAATAGTGATGTGGTTTCTCTTAGAAACTTGCACATGACTGATCAAACTATGCTCTGTATTATTGAAACTATCAATAATAACTTTAGTTGTTTTGTTTCTTTCATATATGCAGAAAATGGTGGTCATGATAGAAGGGAGTTGTGGGCTGATTTGCATAGGCATAAACATGTGGCCAATCATTATCCTTGGTTATTATGTGGTGATTTCAATGTTACTCTTAAGTGTGCAGAACATTCAGCTGGGGGCTCCTATATGACCAATGATATGAAAGAATTCAGAGATTGTGTCAACATGATTGAAGTGGATGACTTATGTTATTCTGGCTGTTTCTTCACTTGGACTAAAAATCTTCACAAAGTCAATAGTGGAAAGAGTACTGGTTTATTGAAGAAGCTGGATAGAGTCATGGTCAATGAGGAATTCTTAAACAAGTTCAACAAAGCTCATGCAATTTTCAAACCCTATTTAATCTCTGATCATTGTCCTGCAGTGGTGGTAGTTCCTGATTGTTTTGAAAAGAGAAAGAAGGCTTTTAAATTTGCTAACTACATCACTGATAAAGATGATTTCATTCCAACTGTGCAAAATGAATGGGGGAAGCAGATGTGTGGATTTAGTATGTTTAAACTCACCAGAAAAATGAAGAATCTTAAAAGGCCTTTGAAGAAACTAAATTGGAACAATGGTAACTTGTTTGAGAATGTGGAAAACTTAAGAAAACAGTTAAAGGATGTGCAGTGCTCAATTGATAAAAATCCTTATGATAAAGATCTTAGAAACACTGAGGCTACTCTACTTCAAGAGTATTCTGTTGCTGTTGAAGATGAGGAGAAGTTCTTATTTCAGAAAAGCAAAATTAATTGGTTAAGTTTGGGAGATAGGAACAATGCATTCTTTCATAAGTCTTTAAAAGGGAGGTATCAAAGGAACAAAATTGTTAATGTCCAGGATGTTAATGGGAATGTGTTTGAAGGTAAAGAGGTTGCTGATCAGTTTGTTAGCCATTTCAGAAGTTTTTTGGGTAATAGTTATGAAGTTCAAGACATCTTGGAGCCTGAGTCTCTATTCACTACAAAACTCAATACTGAGGAAGCATTTCAGATGGTTCATGAAGTTACTAATAAGGAAATTAAAGAAGCTTTGTTTGGAATTGGAGACAATAAAGCACCAGGTCCAGATGGTTTTACTTCAACTTTCTTCAAAAAAGCTTGGAGCATAGTTGGGGATGAGTTTTGCAGTGCTGTCAAGGAGTTTTTCCATACAGGCAAGCTTTTATCCGACATCAATGCTACTGTTATCTCTCTTATCCCTAAAAATGAATGTCCAGTCAAAGTCACTGATTATAGACCCATTGTTTGTTGCAATGTGGTCTATAAATGTATCAGCAAAATTCTCACTGGAAGGATTAAGAAAAGTTTGGGCAAATTGGTGGATCTTAATCAAAGTGCTTTTGTGGCTGGAAGACAAATCCAGGACAATATTTTACTAACTCAAGAGCTCCTAAAAGGTTATGATAGAAAGGGGGGTCCTAAAAGAGTCTCTTTCAAAATTGACATTCAAAAAGCATATGATACTGTTAATTGGAGTTTTCTTGAGTTCATTATGGGGCAATTTGGTTTTCATAGTAAGATGGTTCAATGGGTTATGACTTGTGTGAAGACTGCTAGCTTCACTATTAATGTTAATGGAGAAAACTGTGGATTCTTTAAGGGAGGTAGAGGATTAAGACAAGGAGATCCAATGTCTCCATATCTGTTCACACTTGTTATGGAATGTTTTACCCTCATGATGGCCAAGAATGTTAGAAGGTGCCCTGATTTTCATTACCATTTTGGATGCAAAAGCCTGAAAATAACCCATGTATGTTTTGCTGATGATTTGCTTGTTCTATACCATGGAGATCCTCAATTTGTGCAAGTTATTAAAAATACTCTTGATGAGTTTGGAGGATGTTCTGGTTTACTACCTAATTTTAGCAAAAGTATTGTGTTCTTTGGTGGAGTTGAGGATGAGTTGCAATCTGAGATTCAAGCCATTTTGCCATTTGGTAAAGGTAAATTACCTGTGAAATACTTGGGAGTGCCTTTGTTAACTAAAAGATTGGGAATTAAAGATTGTAAAAGCCTTGTGGATAAAGTTAGTAATAGGATATCAAACTGGAAAAACAAGTGTCTATCTTATGCAGGGAGGCTTCAACTTATAGCATCCATTTTGGAATCAATACAAGTATATTGGTGCACTGTCTTCTTGTTGCCTAAAACTGTTATTGAGGAAATAAATAGTCTTTTGAAAGGTTTCTTATGGTGTCATGGTAAACTTACCAAGGGTAAAGCTAAAGTTGCCTGGAGGAAGATTTGTTATCCTAAATCTCAAGGGGGTCTTGGACTTAAAAATTTAGTGGTTTGGAACAGAGCATTATTAGTCAAGCATATTTGGAATATTGCTTGTAAAAAGGATACTCTTTGGGTGAAATGGATTACTACAGTGAAGTTGAAAGGTAATAGTATTTGGGAGATTAATGCTGATGTGAATGATAGTTGGGGATGGAGGAATTTATTGGAAATTAGAAATTCTATTAGAAGTAGAGTTTGGCACAATATTGGCAATGGTGAGAATACTTCAGTTTGGCATGATTTATGGTGTGAAATTGGACCATTATCTGACATTGTCACTAATAGAAGTAGATATGATGCTAGACTTGCAAGAGATCTGGTTATTAGTGATATTGTGAGTAATGGTGAATGGAAATGGCCTGCTGAATGGAATTGTGTTTTTCCACAAATTATAAGTTTACCAGTTCCTGTAATTGATCCTAATAAAGATGACAAGATTGTTTGGAGGAATAAGGATAATAATGAATGCAGATTTAGTGTAAAAGAAGTGTACAAAGATTTGAGAGATGAATCTGAAGAAGTCAAATGGGCTAAAATTGTATGGTTTTCACAAAACATTCCTAAGCATGCATTCATTTTGTGGTTGGCTACTCAGAAGAAACTAATGACACATGACAGAATGGCAAAATGGGGGAGTTATGATATGTCAGTGTGTGCTTTATGTATGAATGATGAAGAAAGTCATGATCATCTATTTTTTGAGTGTCAATTCTCTTCTGTTGTTTGGAACAGTCTTAAAAGTTTGATGAATGAGCAGATGGATGATTGTAAATGGAATGAGACTGTCAATAAGTTTGCTAAGAAACCTTGTAATAATAGCATTTGGAGTATAGTCAGAAGATTGTGCTTGGCTGCAGCAGTGTATGGTATATGGAGAGAAAGAAACAGTAGAATTTTCAATGATGAAAGATGTAATCATGAAATTGTTTTTGGTAAAATTTGTGATCAAGTGAGAAGCAGATTGTGCAACCTGAAAGCAAAATCATCAAATGCAATTAGCCAAGTGGAACAATTATGGAAGATCAAAATTGGAAGAATCAACAACTGAATACCAAAAGACTGTTATGAAAAAGGGTATTTGGATGAAGAAGTTTTGAGTAGCAGATGGCTAGTACCTTGCTTTGATTTCTCAGTTATACTATGAATGATTGTATTATCTACTATGGATGATGGAGATCATAGTTGGATGATTGCTATCATAATATTGGTATAATTGAAGATTGGGTGAAATGTAGTTTCCTGCTGTTACAATGGGTCATCAATCACTGATTGGGAGCCTAAACAAGATAATGATTGTTTCTTGTGAAGAATGATAGTTTGAGCAGATAATGATTTAAAAGATATCTGCAAGTCATTATGGTTTACCATTTATCAGGTATCTTTTTATCCTAAAAAGGAGCCTGATTTAGACTCATAACAGTTAATGGCCTTGTATCTTGGGGATGTCACATTCATTTCCTATGATAGCAGCTGGTAAACTTAATTGGTCTTTGTTAGGCATTAAGGTAACAGTTGAATATCATAGGAATGAGTGTTGATTTGACCCATAAAGTAGGTTTCTAACTGTGTAGGGTATATGAGTTTGGTGATGTCACAACTCACCATTTCATGTCATTTCCCAAACTTTAGAAAAATACTATTCATCAAACACTATTCATCAAAATACTATTCATCGTTTTCGAGGTCAATTTGATATTCTGAGAAACATTTGAAAATTTTACTATTCACTGAACACTATTCATTTCCGGAAAAATTTTCACTATTCGCTTGCATTACTCATTTCATCGTAAATTTAGTTTACGGGTATTCAAATTCGCGTAACCGGATTGGTTTAGGTGCGAATTCATTTCATTATCAGTAAGGACATTGCATACGGACTAGAGACAATCTGCATATCATCATAATAGCATTTTCATGTTATACCACTCTTAGGATTTTCAAATTTATATATTTGATATATTTAACGTTTTACATATAATTATTTATAAATAAACGTTAACACCCGGTTAATAAACACGACGAATATATCTAAATATTCCCACAATGGTCCCGACATATTTTTATATCCATTATATCATCATAAAAGTTATAATATTCATTTACCCAGTATTTTGGAAATTTATTTTTATTTATAACGTAAGTTTATAAATATTGCGACGGTTTTCGTGGAAACTAAACAATAATCACCCGAACACTCAATACTTGTACCCAACATATTTTTAACATTTTTATGACTTTATTAAGTCCCGGTTAACTTGTTAAAATTTATTTCTCGCAAACCCAGTACTCAATTATAACTAAAAACTAACTACGATTACCTAAATTTAACACCTAAAAACCTATACTTATGCTACAAATCATCCACTAACTATCCTAAATAAATCAAAGTCCGTATTATTGCTTT
This sequence comes from Artemisia argyi, assembly GCA_030686995.1. Taxonomy (NCBI): domain Eukaryota; kingdom Viridiplantae; phylum Streptophyta; class Magnoliopsida; order Asterales; family Asteraceae; genus Artemisia; species Artemisia argyi. Next base: position 119,951,822 of record CM060686.1, read on the forward strand.
TGAACCCTTGAAAAATCAGCCATGAACACCCCCCCTGACCTCATGCATTTATGTGTTCTTATTATATAATATAATCCTAAATAAATATCTACAAACACCTTTTTATTCATATACACTTAGATCAAAAATCAAAAAGACCATTTCCTCTCTTTTTCTCTTGAAACCCACGACCAAGAACAAGGAGAAGCAAGAACCAATAATTTTTCAAAGATCAAAGCATAAAAGTTGTTCATTTCATCATTCTAGTTAAGAGTTTTGCAATACAAACTCAAGAATCACAAGGTTTTTCATCATCTAATCACATAATCATTCAAAGTAAGTTATCAAATTTATTTTCATGATTTCATCTAATATTTACTAGTATCATATGGTTTTCATGCTTAATTTCATGCACAAGCTAGCTATACCACATTATTTTTGTTAACTTTTTGAACATACAAACCCTAGAATTTGATTTAGGTATTCCCTTGTTAAATTAACATAATTAGTGGTGATTAGGAACCCATGGCACCCTAAGAAGGTGTATGGTAGGATTAGAATAGCTTTGTGGTGTTTGCAAGAGATTTGGTGATGTTAGAAACTAGTTTTGAACATGGAAAATGGATTTGTAACAAGTATTTATACCTACTGTCCCATTTTTGTAAACCCAGGAAAATCAGTAAACATAAAGTAAACTTTGGCAAAATTTTTAGGAAATACTTTCAAAAACGAAGCCGTAGGCGAAAGAACGGATTAAAAAGAGTTTATAACGAAGGAGTTATGATTTTTGCAAATTTATTGACGAAAAGTAATTTTCTGAAAATACATGTTGTTGGACGTTTTTCATCGGACAAAACGAGACTTTAGACGCAACCCGAAGGAGCCAAGCTTTCCAAAATATATTACTACATACTAAGACGTAACCATGGATATAAAGAACAAGTAAAACGGGCTTATAACAACAAAGATATTCACGTTTCAATATCGGCAAAACATATATTAGTTTGACAGCTTTTGACAAAAATAATATTACTACTACGTAGTAACTCTAGATTCTAGAAATAATACCCAAGTACCCAAAATCATAACTAATGAATACAAGTATATTTTTATTACTACAAGTCGTTATTTAAAGGATTTCAAATCGAGGATTTCAACACTAACACTTATACATACGATATATATATATATATATATATATATATATATATATATATACATTTCAACTAGTTTTATTTTCTAGTTGCCATATTTTCCTAAGTTTTGGAAAATGTATTATTTTGATAACAACAAGTATTTTTCAAAGTGTAGAGTGGTATAGGAAACATGTGCATGGACATTCACAATATCATTTCATGATCTAAAGTAGATCGTTCATCATTCATATTAGGTTGCGGCAGCTAATCGTTCATTGTTGTTCATTACACTTCATCACACAGTATCATCAGCTAGAGGTGAGTTTTAATAGCCCCGTTTTCAATTCAATATTTTGATTTCAAATCCCACGGGGGAATACATTGCATCAATCATTTTAGTACGAGCCCAAGTACCAAAACATATGTACATTGCTTAAGTTGCCATACCAACGTGTTAAAGTCCCCTATTAATTATCATGGACCGTTAATTTGCTGATTAAGCGAGAGTGAGTTGATAGATCTATTGAGGGTGACGCCTCCATCCATGGTAGTATTTACCAACAGTAATCGGATGCATTTCATGTCTGTCACATTTGAGTGTTCTGGTAAAACATTCAGGAGGGGCCTATATTTCATCAGTCTAGCTTCGGGGTCATGAGCTTAAGGTCTATTGTACTATTTTACGTGACTTTTGTCATGCACTTATACTTGTGGTGGCCGTACAACATTACATTTTATAAACCTATGGAATTCACCAACATTCGTGTTGACGTTTTAGCAATGTATTTCAGGTTATTAAGGTAGCTCATGTGACATGCATTTGGACCTTCATGGAGCCGCGGAGTCGACGCGTCTCACTATTACTTCATGCACTTATGTAAATGTTTGATCTAGTATGACTTGTTTTTCATAAACTTGCAACACCTTTTGGGGACCTCATTTTGTAAACTCTGGATTATTTCAATGATCAAACGAAGTATTTTCCAAACGACACTTTAGGTCGTTCAATGTAACTGTAACTATGATGCTATGACAGACACCCCCAGGCATTCCATTCCACTGCAAGCCAGGTAAGTTGGGGGTGTGACAGATTGGCATCAGAGCTTAGGTTATAGCGAACTAGGATGTATCTTGGACCCTAGACTATAACCACATCATCATAGAATCTCATCATTTCATCATAAGTGCATAATCATGATACATGTTGTTTCATGCATACTCTGTGCGAGTTATTTATACTCATATTCGTATATATATATCGTTTTATTGACCTGGTTCACAAGTGACATGTCTTCAGATACTCACCCTATCATCCTTTTATCGGATTCCGACATTGAAGATGCCTTGTCATCTTCCACTACCATTATACCACCAGTTGCACTTACACCACCATTAGCACCATTGATTTGTCATAGGAACAGGGTTTTCCTATCATTCAGCCCATACATAGAATGCCTTTTGGTAGAGTATTCAGACTTAATCTTAATGGACCTATTAGATTGCTTATTTCAAGGGAGATAGTATATTTTCTTTCCTTCACTAGTAGGGCGCTTACTACTCAGGTACTACCACCACCATCAGTTACTTATTACACTATTGGTCGTCCCATAGTGCGTACTTCAGTTTTACCTCTTAGATGTCGCGAGGTAGCGCGAAAGAGGGTAGTACTCCATTCACTATTATCACCAACATCTCCTAGCTCACCACAAGGATCTCATCGTTAGCAATTCTATTCTCATCATCTAGGGTACCATCATTGTCATTTTCCTTTTCCATTCCCACTTGCCATGAACTAGATAACACCTAGTAGATAATACCAATATCACGGACTCAACAGGAACATCCGCAGATTCTTCAGGAATGGTTCAGAACCTACATTATCTAAGATTTGATCGATGCACAACTTCAGACACCACTTCAGGACTATCTCGACCTTATGATGCCACAAACCTGACTTCACACAGAGGGACACCAGGAAGTCTCTAGACCAGACTTATATCCTCACTAGCTTTTACTATTATCCTAGCCACAGAAAGTGTGGGACATAGTCTAAAGAACTTGTTGTCTTTTGATTGTTGTACAAACAAATATATCAAGTGTGACTCTACTATGTAAGGAATGGTTGTGCTATTTATGATTTCGGTTCACGTAGACCGAAATTTTCATGTATTATGTTCATGTGTTGTGAATATGATGACTTTTATTAACTATATATTCTCATGGTCTCTTATGATTTGATGAAGATAGATTTAAGCAAACCACTCCAAGCATGACGCAAGCTGCTGTTGGACAAGTCATTGCCAAGAACATAGCCACCGCCCTCACTAAGGAACTTACTCACGTGGAATTTATGGGGTGCAATCCTCCCTCCTTTAGCGGAACTAGAGACACAAAGGAATTTCTCAAATGGTTCGAAGAAATAGAAACAATATTTCGATGTGGCGACTGTCGTAAGGAAGACAAGGTTAAGTTCGCCACATGTACTTTTCAGGATCATGCCCAGGAATGGTGGACCAAACATATTAAGATGGTGGGAGTTGATGCTGCTTACTCACACTCTTGGGAGAAACTAAGAAGGATGATGGGTATAACATTTTGTATAGGAAATGAATTTCGAGCAATTGAACAGGAAACACTAAACTTTACCATGGTAGGAAATGATGTTGACAAGTACACTACTCATTTTTATGAATTAACACGACTAGGTCCTGCAATGGATGAACCGGAAAGCAAGAAACTTGAAAGGTACATCGGGGGACTCTCCCATGAAATTCGTATGTTGGTCATCGCATGGGAACCTGATGCCATGTCTGAAGCTATCAAAATGGCGATCGAAGCAAAGGAACTCATAGTTCACGCCAAGACATCAGGAAACAATAGTGACAATAAAAGGAAGTGGAACAACAATCTATGTTGCAATGCTGCGCAACAATCACCCAAAGGACAAGAAGTGAATAGAGCCTTTGCTGCAGGACCGCACACAAAGAGAAGGTATACTGGAAATTTACCTTACTGCAACCTGTGTAATCTACAACACCGAGATCATTGCAGTGAACCGTGTGGAGTGTGCAAGAAGCAGGGTCATCAGACTGAGGACTGTAGGAAACTCACAAATCAGAGGATCCCAGGGAGTTGCTTCAAATGTGGAAACTAGGGCATTTCAAGAAGGACTGCCCGGAGCTAAGGAACAAGGAAAATCAGGAACTTGGGAATCAAGACTGAATCGCTCGAGGAATAGCGTGAGCTGTTGAAAGAGAACCGTCAGGATATTAGCAACATCAAGGATAACAACAATGCTTCAGCAGGAGGAGCCTTGTTTCAATATATAAACCGTAGTTCGAGCCCTTTAGGGTTGTATCTTTCCTTTTGTATTTACCGTTGGTACGATGACATAACCTAGTTGTATTAAGCACTTTTCTATCCAATGTAATATCTATCTTTTGTTATCTCTGTGATAATCATAACCTTCGTTTACTCCATTTTCTATCCCAATTGCTCAAACTTCAATCGTTTCGCAACATTTTATCATTGTCTTATTAGGGATTAGGCTGATTTCGTTTTTGACGAATTAGTAGACTATTTCCATTCGACAAGATTCACCCACGTATCCAATACACCATTCAAGCTATTTTACTATCATATGGGGAAACTGTTTTACAGAAAAATTTCTGAAGTAAGCTATTTTATTACCATCCTATAAATTGATTTTTCTGTCATTACACCAAGTATTTACTATTATTACGCGAGGCAATTTTCATGTTACTTGAAAGAAAACATCAGGATACCATTTTTTAATAACAATGCGTTGAACACATCTAACACTTTTGAGAAAAGTTATGATATTTTGACAAAATCTAACATCGCATCATTAGTCCTCAATTATACATAGCCTGATCACCTATGTAAAATTCAGGAAGGATTATGCCATGAAGGAAATAATTACCTTTTCAAAGGATTGATAATAACAATCTTCATTTAAAAGTTTTGTAAACAAAGGAACTCTTCCATAAACATCCCTTTTGCTGAACTATCTCTGGATACTTACCCCACCTGTCACCCACTTAGCCATTAAGTTGGATTTTCCCATTGACTTCCCTAGGAAAGACTTTCTATATCAATTACATGCAGGATTCCTCTATACAATAAAAGCAACGAAAGGACTACAGAACTACTAACCAGGACAAGAAGTATATAGTGAGAGAATTCATAACTCAACAACAAATTCTAAGATACTGCGAGACCATCCGAATCATCATCTCTGACTTAGTTGTTAAATTCTATCATTTAAAGGTACTAGCTAGACTGAGCTACAGGATTGAACTCAATATAAATGTCCGCAAGACAACACAATAGAAATAAACCAAGCTTCTAATTGAGACTGTAGAGCATTTCATTTAAACATGGCCTCATCCATACATAAACTTTCCTGCAGTAAGTTTTCACAAAGGACAATTGTTTGAATCAAGAATATCGATGTAGATTCCTCTAAGGCATTATGTCTCTAGAAATTTCAGATAACCTCACCTTCATACCAAGAAAGGGATCAAACCAGAACATATCTCCTCATCTACATGGGAAAATAGAATAGACATTCATCGACACAACATCAAGTGATACCTTCGTCTTGTCGATTACAACGATAAAATATTTTAGGACTTAAGTTAGTCTAAATACCTATGCTTGTAGTTATGCCTGATAACCACCAATAGGCATTATTCAACCTCAGGAACTAAATGTTAGACATCTATGCATTTAAGCGAACATTTTCTATCCTACCATTGTATCCTTGTTAGTGTTTCACTTTTAAATAAAGTTGATTCAAAAATTGCGTTTACATAAATCACATACCTTGTGGAAAAATGATTTATGAAATTCCTATTTTGAACAAGTACGATCCTTTTTTGTCAATCTTTAGCAACACTATTGTACAATGAGAAATACACATAGACATCAAACTTTGGTAAGAAGTCTTAATCACAACATGTTTGAAAACATTTTTCTATTTCATAACTACTGAAATTTTGAATCATCAGGAAAAATATTACTTAGTAAATCATTTGCTCCGTTTTCTAAATTCGTTTATTCAGAAAAAGATTTTAACCAAAACTCACAATCGCGAGACAAATTTCCAGAACAAATTTCCCTACTACATCGCTTATGCATTTAGGATTTTGTGACTTGACAATAAAGAATATTTGAATATGTGATGAAGGAATTAGGAAGGACATCACAAATTAATCACGAACTTCAGTAGTGGAGACCAAACCCACTAGGCAAAGGAAGACATATTTCTTATCATCCGTTGGAACAAAACACAAGGAATCAAATTGTTACCTATATTCTATCCCTTTCAGATAACGCCAAGTTCGAATGATCGAACGTTGTGGAATTAGTCACAAAGGTTTATTGTACCCATTTCAGTTATTCCTGTTAAAGAAACCGATTCACCTTGGACTTCAAGCAATCATTTCAGGATTTCCTTCAGAAACCCATTTAGATGTAAACATCACATATCATCCTCAGACCGATGGTCAAAGCGAGAGAACAATTCAAACATAGGAAAGTATGCTCAGAGCATGAGTGATTGACCCTAGAAATGGTTAGACTAACCAGTTATCATAAACCAAATTCAGTTGCAATCATAGTTATCGCGCGAGCATAGAGACTACACCATTTGAGGCACTCTATGGTCGAGGTGCCAATATCCATTGACGGATCGAAATTTGGAAAAGCCCAACATACTAGTCTAGTAGGCATTCATGAAATAACCAGAAATTTCCTACAAGTCAAGAATCAGTTACAAGTTCAATAAGTTGTAAACCATTAAAACTTCAAATTGGTAGGCAGAGTTATGTTGAAAGTTCTGCCTAGGAAAGGCATGATATCATTCAGAAAACTTGGAAAGTTAAACCCGATATACACTGGACCATGTAATATTTCAGACAGAGTAGACATAGTGGCCGTCAGACTTGAGCATTGTTAGAGAACCAACAGAAATCATGGACCGGGTGGCCAAACAGTTGAAGCGAAGTCGAATTCCTATCGTGAAAGTTCGCTGAAATTCTCGAATAACATCACCTTTTCACCAATACGTCTTCAGAGACCAACATAAACTGAACTTCGGGACGAAGTTCCTTTTAGAGGGGAAGACTGTCACAACTCACCATTTCAGGTCATTTCCCAAACTTCATCAAACACTATTCATCAAACACTATTCATCAAAACACTATTTATTATTTTCGAGGTCAATTTGATATTCTGAGAAACATTTGAAAATTTTACTATTCACTGAACACTATTCATTTCTGGAAAAATTTTCACTATTCGCTTGCATTACTCATTTCATCATAAATTTAGTTTACGGGTATTCAAATTCGCGTAACCGGATTGGTTTAGGTGCGAATTCATTTCATTATCAGTAAGGACATTGCATACGGACTAGAGATAGTCTGCATATCATCATAATAGCATTTTCATGTTATACCACTCTTAGGATTTTCAAATTTATATATTTGATATATTTAACGTTTTACATATAATTATTTATAAATAAACGTTAACACCCGGTTAATAAACACGACGAATATATCTAAATATTCCCACAATGGTCCCGACATATTTTTATATCCATTATATCATCATAAAAGTTATAATATTCATTTACCCAGTATTTTGGAAATTTATTTTTATTTATAACGTAAGTTTATAAATATTGCGACGGTTTTTGTGGAAACTAAACAATAATCACCCGAACACTCAATACTTGTACCCAACATATTTTTAACATTTTTATGACTTTATTAAGTCCCGGTTAACTTGTTAAAATTTATTTCTCGCAAACCCGGTACTCAATTATAACTAAAAACTAACTACGATTACCTAAATTTAACACCTAAAAACCTATACTTATGCTACAAATCATCCACTAACTATCCTAAATAAATCAAAGTCCATATTATTGCTTTTGAACCCTTGAAAAATCAGCCATGAACACCCCCCCTGACCTCATGCATTTATGTGTTCTTATTATATAATATAATCCTAAATAAATATCTACAAACACCTTTTTATTCATATACACTTAGATCAAAAATCAAAAAGACCATTTCCTCTCTTTTTCTCTTGAAACCCACGACCAAGAACAAGGAGAAGCAAGAACCAATAATTTTTCAAAGATCAAAGCATAAAAGTTGTTCATTTCATCATTCTGGTTAAGAGTTTTGCAATACAAACTCAAGAATCACAATGTTTTTCATCATCTAATCACATAATCATTCAAAGTAAGTTATCAAATTTATTTTCATGATTTCATCTAATATTTACTAGTATCATATGGTTTTTATGCTTAATTTCATGCACAAGCTAGCTATACCACATTATTTTTGTTAACTTTTTGAACATACAAACCCTAGAATTTGATTTAGGTATTCCCTTGTTAAATTAACATGATTAGTGGTGATTAGGAACCCATGGCACCCTAAGAAGGTGTATGGTAGGATTAGAATAGCTTTGTGGTGTTTGCAAGAGATTTGGTGATGTTAGAAACTAGTTTTGAACATGGAAAATGGATTTGTAACAAGTATTTATACCTACTGTCCCATTTTTGTAAACCCAGGAAAATCAGTAAACATAAAGTAAACTTTGGCAAAATTTTTAGGAAATACTTTCAAAAACGAAGCCGTAGGCAAAAGAACGGATTAAAAAGAGTTTATAACGAAGGAGTTATGATTTTTGCAAGTTTATTGACGAAAAGTAATTTTCTGAAAATACATGCTGTTGGACGTTTTTCGTCGGACAAAACGAGGCTTTAGACATAACCCGGAGGAGCCAAGCTTTCCAAAATATATTACTACATACTAAGACGTAACCATGGATATAAAGAACAAGTAAAACGGGCTTATAACAACAAAGATATTCACGTTTCAATATCGGCAAAACATATATTATTTTGACAGCTTTTGACAAAAATAATATTACTACTACGTAGTAACTCTAGATTCTAGAAATAATACCCAAGTACCCAAAATCATAACTAATAAAGTATTAGTGAATACAAGTATATTTTTATTACTACAAGTCGTTATTTCAAGGATTTCAAATCGAGGATTTCAACACTAACACTTATACGTACGATATATATATATATATATATATATATATATATATATATATATATATATATATATATATATATATATATATATATATACACGTTTCAACTAGTTTTATTTTCTAGTTGCCATATTTTCCTAAGTTTATATATATATATATATATATATATATATATATATATATATATATATATATATATATATATATATATATATATATATATATATATATATATATACACGTTTCAACTAGTTTTATTTTCTAGTTGCCATATTTTCCTAAGTTTTGGAAAATGTATTATTTTGATAACAACAAGTATTTTTCAAAGAGTAGAGTGGTATAGGAAACATGTGCATGGACATTCACAATATCATTTCATGATCTAAAGTAGATCGTTCATCATTCATATTAGGTTGCGGCAGCTAATCGTTCATTGTTGTTCATTACACTTCATCACACAGTATCATCAGCTAGAGGTGAGTTTTCATAGCCCCATTTTCAATTCAATATTTTGATTTCAAATCCCACGGGGGAATACATTGCATCAATCATTTTAGTACGAGCCCAAGTACCAAAACATATGTACATTGCTTAAGTTGCCATACCAACATGTTAAAGTCCCCTATTTATTATCATGGACCGTTAATTTTCCGATTAAGCGAGAGTGAGTGGATAGATCTATTGAGGGTGACGCCTCCATCCGTGGTAGTATTTACCAACAGTAATCGGATGCATTTCATGTCTGTCACATTTGAGTGTTCTGGTAAAACATTCAGGAGGGGCTTATATTTCATCAGTCTAGCTTCGGGGTCATGAGCTTAAGGTCTATTGTACTATTTTACGTGACTTTTGTCATGCACTTATACTTGTGGTGGCCGTACAACATTACATTTTATAAACCTATGGAATTCACCAATATTCGTGTTGACGTTTTAGCAATGTATTTCAGGTTATTAAGGTAGCTCATGTGACATGCATTTGGACCTTCATGGAGTCGCGGAGTCGACGCGTCTCACTATTACTTCATGCACTTATGTAAATGTTTGATCTAGTATGACTTGTTTTTCATAAACTTGCAACACCTTTTGGGGACCTCATTTTGTAAACTCTGGATTATTTCAATTATCAAACGAAGTATTTTCCAAACGACACTTTAGGTCGTTCAATGTAACTGTAACTATGATGCTATGACAGACACCCCCAGGCATTCCATTCCGCTGCAAGTCAGGTAAATTGGGGGTGTGACAGGTGGGGTGGTGTATGAAGCATGGAATAGTGAGGAGTGAAAGATGAACCTACTTGGTCCATGCTATACACTGCCCAAAGGAGGTTTGGATGGTACTCCCTCAAGGTGTGTGTTCCCTGATGGCTGAAGCCATTTTTAAGAGATGGAAATGTAGGTCATCAGGTATAGCCCTTGACATGGAGGGGTAATGAGTTCCTAACGAAGCCTTCCACCTTCCTACCTTGATCATTGTGGTGGCAGGTTGAATGGTCTTGTGTGGGGAGGTGAGAGGGAAATGTAGTTAGATGGTAGGTGCTTTCTAAATAAGGTGAATTGTAAGCAACTGAAGTTGAAGTTGCTGTGGAAGATGAAGCTGTGTTTTTGCTATAATTGCCAAATTTGTTATCTGAGATCTAGTGAAGCTTCATCTGTTATTAGATAGGATGTATAATGTTTTAGTTGTGTTCTGAATTGGGCCTGTCCAATCAGTGTTTGTTATCTTATATGATGTACAAAGTTTGGAAATTAATATAATTCACCTTGCACAAAAAAAAAAAAAAAAAAAAAAAAAAAAAGATTAATTTCATATATCACCCTATTTTCATAATTAATTTCATATATACTCAAAGTGCAAGTATTGAATACACAATATACAATGTTTTTAATGCATGTTTGGTTATATATGAAATTTCTAACTAAAAGGAGGGTAGATATGAAATTGTCACGTAAGATTAAATAAATAACTAAAATGGGCTTAAATGAGGTAGTGGGCTGGGCCAATTAAATCGCAGTTGTAACTTATTCTTCCCTCCAAAGACCGAATCACCTGACAAATAACAGAAATATAAATAAAATGGAGACCACTTCCGGCCAGCGTACCACCGTCGAACCAAACAAACCTAAAAGAAGAAATTATTCCATCTTCGAAATCCCTTCGAGTTTAACTGAATTACTATCAGCGCCTGAGCTCACCGCCGCTACGCCGTCGGAAGAAAGTGAGGCGGCGGAGGCGGTGGAGAGTGAGTGTGATGTTAGCTGTAGTGAGAGATGGAGTTGTAATACTTGTGAATTAAGTTTTGACTGTCTTAATGATCAACGCTCTCACTTCAAGTCCGATTTTCATCGATTTAATGTAATTGCACCTTAATTCTGCATTTCTTAGTTATACATTTGTTGCCTTATGAATTTATTATATATTCTGACTACTTGAATTCGAGCAGGTGTATTTGCACATGTGATTCATTTAACTTAGCAATTAATAGGGGTCTCAGTATTAGTTTTGCATATATCTATAATCTATATCTATACTATACTACTATATCGTACCCAAATTGGGAACGCGCGAACTGGATCGCAATTCGCGGCCTTTCTAGCGAATTATGTTACTAACTTTAGATTAAGCGTTTTGTATTTTGATGAAGGAAAGTGGGCGTTTGGGGTTACAAAGAAACCATGAAAAATGGGTTCTGTAATCTTCTTTGATAAGTAGGGAAATAGAAATTTATCAGTTTTGTTGAGAAAGTTTTGGAAAACAACCAATTTGAACACGATTTCCGCTTTCCTTGTTTTGTATAAAACTTATTGTGGAAAACACGCGTGTTTTCCTCCAACTAAACGCACCCTTAATTTTTATCTCTATCTCCATTTCGGGTCTCACAGACACCATGCGCTACTTTAATACTGTTACGTCATACATGCTTTCGGTTTTAAACTTGGTGAGATCATTGGACCTGCATTGAGTCTCTTTCTCGGTCGGTCCACTTCTTACTTCTTAGGCTGCTGTAAGTAGAATGGAGGAAGGTTGGACCCTAGTCTTTCAGAAAACTACACCTTCATATAGAACACGTTTTTTCTAACCACGTTACTTCTGGTTTAAAGCATATCACATTTTGATGTTAAGTGTTAGAACTTAGAAGGTGCCATGGAAGAAATGTTCAAATGAATCCCTTTAATTAATAAACATCAATCTTTCATAAATTTATAGCTTTTGCTAATTAATTTCACTAAACACTGGGAGTTCTGGATAGTGACCATAGTTTGTTCAATTTTGTTTAAATGTTGTCGGAATACAAAGGGTGGAAGTTAAATTGGTCTTTAGTTTAGAAACTATCGTAAGCAACCACGGTTGGCATTTTGGTAGTTGGGTGACTCGTAACTGTAATAATTTTAGGCATTTAGCTGAAGTTCCTCCTTTTGAGTTTCATGTCTTATATACTTTTTCCATTCATCGTGTTTTTACCGATCAGCGTATTATCTCCAGATAAAGCTAAGCATTGCTGGAAAGGATACTATCAAGGAGGACGAGTTTGATGAATGGACTTCCGATTCTTTAGTTAAAGATTATGATGATATTTCAAGCATATCAGGTTCTGAAGATGAAGAGGACAAAGATCTTGGCACCCGCAATGATTTAAATACGGGAGTGTTAGGGATTACCAAACAGAAATTCTTTATACGTTTACCAAATGGAGAAACGATTTCATTCTGGAAGTGTTTGCTTCTAGGAGACTCTGAGAAAATTCTCTATGAAGATGATGTATCGGGATCCACAAAAGATGATGATACGCCATATGTAACAGTGAGGGAAGTGACTGAGAAACTACTTAACGTAATCCATGAACCTAGAGACAACACTTGTTTGAGAGTTATGTTGCTTGTCAGTGGTGGTCATTTTGCCGGTTGTGTCTTTGATGGAAATAACGTTGTCGCCCAGAAAACCTTCCACAGGTTCTCCCTTTGCTTATTCTTTGTTTTCAAGTGCACCTGTAATCGTATTTCAAGAAAATGTTTGTAAACTTGGAATTGATCTCTTCTTGCCACAAACTAGTAGAGTAGTAGATACAGTACTTGTTTACTTTCATAATGTAAATTTAAGTTCATGTGAGCTTACAGTATCCTCAGTTTTGCAACCAGTATAAGTGCTGAAAAGAGAGAGAGGGAGGGGGTAGATTTGGTCAAAACGGGCTTAAGTTGAAATGGGTCAATTTTAGTATGTGTCGAAATGGACCAGGTCACGTCAGGTTGACCCGCGCAGACTATTTTGTTTATCCATTATTATGAATAACTAAACTAACGTGTGTAATTAAACAACCTCGTATGACTTCAACTTGTTTGAACCAATTCACCTCAACTTTTTCTTTATTTAAACCGTTTGAGATAAAAACAGAAACCAAATTGACCCATCAATTAGTAAATATGTCAGAATTTTTATTTCTTATCCACCACTATAATCATAGATGTTGGAAGGAATTTATTATTGAGAGAACCAATGATATTTTCGTGCTCCATGATAGATGCAAACAAGTCCTTCATTGTAAGACTTACAGTTGGGTTGATAGTCTGTCTGAACATGATGAATAATGTTGTCTGAACTTGAATTTATTTGTTACATTACTTTATTTCCCCGCTGCTTATAAAACTCTATATGATCAATTGCCCAAAATGCTAAAAGCTACCTTTTGTATCTAGATATGTGGTAAGGGCAAAGGCTGGTCAAAAGCAATCATCAGAAGATGCTGGTGGCAAAATTGCACATTCTGCAGGAGCTTCAATTCGTCGACACAATGAACTTGCCTTAAAGAAGGTATCATTTGAAAATTAAAATATATTCCTCTATTATTTCAAACAAGGAAAGTTGTTTGTTTGACCTTTATAGTCAAAGTAAGAAAAGTAAAAGAACACACTGTTTATCACAAATTTGGATTTGTATATTTGCGTAATCCATTTCCGTTCTGGTCCTTTAAGTGGTTATTTTCTTGGTAATGTGTCGCTGGTGTCATAAATATATAATGACATTATATTCGGTCAAACCTATATTACTTGCATATTCTTGTTTCTGTTTGCTCTAAATTTTTGACTAATTACAATCAGGAAATTCGAGAGCTACTTGCCGCATGGAAGCCTTATTTCGATGCTTCTAATTGTATTTTAATCCATGCTCCTTCACACAACCGGCAACTGCTATTTGATGGTGAAAATCCATACTTCAGTTGTCCCAAAAACGTTATCAGACACATCCCATTGACTGTTCGGAGACCAACATTAAAAGAAGTACAACGATTATACAAAATATTGACACAAATCTCCCTTGAGCCAGATGAAGAAATAGTGCCTATCATTAAAGAATATTCAGAAAGTACGATTGTCAAAGAAAACCCAAGGAATAATTTGGAAAGTGGGAATATTTGTGAAGATAGTTTTGTTAAAAAGCTCGAAATAGCTCATAAGACGTTAGCTCTGCATGAAGCAGCAAGAGCTGGAAATGCAGAGCAAGTTCTGGAACTACTTGAACAAGGTTTTGATCCTTGTGTTATAGATGAAAGGGGACGGACGCCTTATAGGCTTGCAGCTGAAAAGGAAGTTAGGAATACATTTAGACGTTTTATGGCATTAAACCCTGATAAATGGGATTGGCAAACTGCCAAAGTGCCCAGTCCATTGACAAAAGAAATGGAGGAATCTCAGAATGCTAAGCAGGTAACTGATGCGACGAGATGTGTTATTTTTTTGCTTCTTAAGCAATTATTGTTTATATATATGGTGATAAAATTGGCAGTCAGGTAGGTATATAAGGGGTTTATGTCAAAACGGTGAAAAACACTTTGTCCATTTCTAAGTTCTTTGTATAATTATGATTCAAAAAGTCAAATCATTACATTAATGATCCAAAAGCATAAAGTTTTTATGTGAATGCATTAAAAGTATAGTTTGGACAACTTTCGGCCTGTTTGATCACATTTCTATGAGCCGTTTGACTTGAAAAAAATTCCAAATCAACCCATTCATATGTAAATGGGTCGAAATGGCCAACTCCTTTGGTATACATAACTTGAGTAAACTTCCTGATAACGAACCAAATATGGGGTAGGTTTTGATCAAATCAACATCCACATCTGCATGTATCGTATATTTATATGCACACACTTATATACCACTTTGATTGGACATGGATGAGATTGAGATATTATACATGATGTGCATGATCTGGATAGTATATTAATATCTGTAGGCAAATAAAGATGCTAAAAGGAAAGCAAGAGCCAAAGAGCTGAAGGCGCTACGCAAAGCGAGAGAAAAGAAGGCTCAGGTGTTAATATTGTTCCCTTATCTTAATTCTAACAATTTGATAATGAGATTTTTTTAATCAAAAAGTAATTTAAACTAAGCCTTTAGTTATTGATGCATACCAAAATGTAAGTTTGCGTCATAAGAGTTATTGACTTCTCTAATAATCATGACCTAGTATTGCCTTACAAAACCAGTACAGAATGACAACTGATAATGTATGGATAATCGATGTACCTGTATTCCTGTCTAGAGTTGGTAAAAATAGGTGGGAGGTCATAACGGGTAATCTTGAGGTACTATCCCAACAGTTTGAGTCTGGTGTGACTGAATCTCAAACACTTTATTTTGTCCAAATCTTAAGTTTTTAGATGATTAATGAAAAATATCATCACAAAAGACATGCGCTTAGTAAAGCAATTTTTGAGATTTTATGCATTTGAATACACTTCAGAGTTTAGATGACTTTTCACCCATTTGACCTGCATTATTTTTTTATTAAGTCATATAGCTTAACCTGTTTGACCCATTAGAGATTAAAACATAAGCCAAATCAACCCATTATAAAGTAACTGAAGCGAAATTGTCACCTCTCTAGTGTCCCATAAAAATTGCAGTATGTTTCTATGTTGAGCTGTTCTTTGAACATTTTACAAGTTTCTTTTATCGAAAGTTTTCAAGTAGATTTACTTTATCACAATAGTCTACTTTTCAAAGAAGGTGTTATATTCACCTGGGTTCACTCCCGGATTTTGTTATTATGAACCGGTCTTTAGACATTTGATTGACAGTAAAACATGTTACTTGCACTAATGAAGTCAATTTTGGTTGCAGGAAAGTCACCAAATTTCCAGTACGGTGGCAGGAGTTTTGGTTTTGGCTATTGGGAGTCTGATAGTTGTTGCGTTTAGTCAAATGAGCAGAGGTAGGTGGTGGTTGCTAAAAATTGTTGCGGGTTAAAACTTTTTGGCATGCCAAATGCCATAAACTGGTGACGTTTTTCCCTCAAAAATATTTTAAAGGAAAAACAAACAAAATCATAGGGATGTTTGGATATGATTATTGCAACTTGTAGTAGCTATAATTAGTCTTCAACGTTTGGATACTCAAATTCTGGTTCCGATTACATAATTAGTTAGGGTGTGATATAATAAGTTTTTTTTATCAACTAAACTTATCAAAATTTTAAAAAATATCGGTACTTTTTCGTTTCATATTGAGTGATCAGAATTTGGCAAAGATTAAAACATCATATTTTTTCGATTACTATAACTTCAAACGACAAAGGATACCCAGACTGTAATTTCTATATGATTCATTACAACTGCTTATCTAATTCGGATTATCCAATATCACATAATCACTTTCAAAGCACTATCTTAAGAACATGCTTTTCATGATTGCAGGAAGAAGTAAAAACATGAGATGAATATAGGAAGAAAAGCACAGGAGACTTGCAGCCATTTTGTACCGTAAGAAATGCCATGTCAGCATATGTGATCTAACCCGTGTCATTGAGAGCGTTTTGTCTGGTAATATTTTCATAGTTATGGTTGTAAATGCCATAGGAGATCATTCATTCACTTACACAAGTTTATTCGTAAAGATGAATCATGATTATGGTAGATAACAACGATTAACAAACATGGTATATACTGAGTAAATAGTTTGCATAACATCATATGCCAGAATATGTGCAATACTTTTTATTTTAGGTGGTTCACTGTTTGGGTTACTTTATGAACCCATTTAAATTTTATTAATTTAATTTTTTTTAGTGATTTTGCAGTTGCAATCCATAGCTCGTCTGTATTCTATAGTCCTTAAACATAGTCGCACTGTTTTACTAATATCAAATTGATGTAGGGAAGGAGTAAACAAAACTAAAACGCAAACAAAAAAAAAAAAAAAAAAAAAAAAAAAAAAAAAATAGTCACACTGTTTTACTAATATCTAATTGATGTAAAAAAAAAAAAAAAAAAAAAAAAAAAAAAAAAAAAAAAAAAAAATATCAATATGTGACTTACACCAGGAAATGCTAGGGTGGGAAATACACTGAAGTTAAGAACATAGGGTACTCATGGTGTCGTCCTGCTTGTGTCGTGAGAAAATTGTTGCCACATCAGCACCTTTTTTCCATAATATCATAATTCACCATAACACCGAAAACACCCCTCCCTCCTATCGCACTAAAATCTGGTGCCATGATGCACCCTATGGCCCATATATAACCCACTAAAATACAAACACAACACACACACACAAAGGAAATACGGGACCATTGGGCTGGCGGTGACAAAGCTAGACCAAAAATGTGACCTCTGGTGTGGTCTTAGCACCGTCGCGTCGAATTATGGGAGAAAA
Source organism: Artemisia argyi (assembly GCA_030686995.1). NCBI lineage: Eukaryota > Viridiplantae > Streptophyta > Magnoliopsida > Asterales > Asteraceae > Artemisia > Artemisia argyi. The sequence goes on from CM060686.1 coordinate 119,969,702, forward strand.
CATCACTCTTAGCACAGGGTACCCTGAGCTCTAAGTATTTAAGGTGACAGTTAAATTTAAGACAAAACATTTGAAAAACTGCAACAATTTTAATTTTACTTCGTAATCCATTGTTACTTTGTTGTTCGCGATTTTGAGGGTAATATGCTAGTTTACTATAGTTGAGTGTTGGACAGCGTTTGGCACTCAAATTTTTAGAGAAAACAACACTCAAGTTTATAAAAATTTAGGACTCTTATTAGGGTGCGTTTAGTTAGGGGAAGACGCCCTTGTTTTCCACAAAATGTTTTATGAAAAACAAGAAAAACAAATATCGTGTTCAAATAAGCGTTTTTCAACAAAATGTTTTGCAAAACACAAAATCCCCTATTTCCTAGCCTAACAAGGAAAATTACAAAACAAATTTTAGTTGTTTTTCTTGTTTTCCTTTGTAACCTATAATCCTCCCTCACTTTTTTCAAAATAGAAAATGGAAACATCAACTAAACGCGTTTTCTATATTTTGAAGTGTTTTGTGGAGATAAATTTCCCTTCCAAATTTTTACAAAGCAAGAGAATTTTTTCTCCAACTAAACGCACAATTGACATTTCACGCTATAATGTTGGGATAAATGTTTCCATAAAACATCTTATAGTTCTCTGTTAATTTGTTAGCTTCTTAGTTGGGTTTAGGGTGCGTTTGGTATCCCCTATAAGAATGAGGAATCATAGTGGTAATGATTCTGAGTGTTTGGTTAAGATGAGGGGCCCACATTATATATGAATGAAATATGAAAATTGTTCATACTCCAAAGGAGTTCAAGAGGGGAGGTATGAATCTATCATATGTGAGGGACCCATCTTATACCGAAACCGATACCGATTGTGATTCATGGCAGCATACCAAACACACCCTTAGTTTGTTAGCCTTTGCACAAATGCACGCCAAAGTGTAGGTGGCAACTCATTTGGCATGCTAAAATACCACCTTCCTTTTGTGCTAATTTGAATGCCAATCAAATACTCATACGTGAATGTGAGATAAAGGATAAAAAGATTAATTTTTTAATAAGAGTTTGACAAAATTTCACCGTTCGTCCCTAAACTTGTCAAGATTCTCGTGTATCGTCCTTAAACTATTTTTTTCACTTTCGTCCCTGAACTTGTCAAACGACGGCTCGTTTGGTCCCTGGGAGCGCGTTTTGGCAGACGGACGTTATGTCCGTCCGTTATCTGATGTGGCAAGCTTGGGTTTTTTCATCTTTTCACCTATTTCATATTCTCACCATTCGTCCCCAATGCCATTTGTATATTGTAGCAAACGCTTTGCATGTTTCGTCCCTAATATTTGATGCGTGTTGTGTAAAAATTCGACCATTGGCCAAAAGTGAATCATGTAAATACCCGTCCATTGTGCACATAATAAGTATGTAAAACACACATCTTCTCAAAAGAAAAACAGAGCAACGATGGTGGTCTGCACATGTGGTAAACCCGCTGTTGTCAAGACTTCTTGGACAAACAGGAATCCAGGTCGCCGCTTCTTTGGCTGTCCGACAATTGTAAGTTTGTCATTGTGTTGTTTATTTAAAAAAAATGTGTTGTTTATTTACACACTTTGTTGTTTCAGGGCTCAAACTGTCCTTTTCTGGGATGGTTGGATCCTCCGATATGCGCAAGGTCAGTAGACATTATCCCTGGTTTGTTGAGGAGGATTAATGCTCTACGAGGTGTTGTTGAAGAGCTTAAAGAACAGCGGTCCAAGTACAAGAAGTATATCATCATCAGTTGGGTTTTGTTTTCATTGTATGTTTATTTAACTGCTTGACATGTGTTGTGTAGTAGTAGTTGTTAGTTTCTGATGGTGGTGGGTGAATGCTTTTAGTATTTTCGAGTAGATGATAGTAGTTGGGTGGTGAAGCAATCGTCTGTAATGGTTGTCAATGGTCAATGAAATTTCTTGTTTGAATAATGGCTAAATCGAAATGGTTTGTGATCAAGTGAATGTGGCTTGTTATTGTGAAGTATTTTGTTTGATTGTTCAATGCATAATATGATTGACTTAGGGAAGTTAACAAACCAGAAGGCTGTAGTTTGACTTAGGGAAGTCAACAAACCATAAGGCTGTAGTTTGACTTAATAAAGTCAACTAACTAAACCATTTTAATGGTAAATATTTGCGCATGGTGCCATAAACCTTTTTTTGATAATATTAACTAAAACAGTACATGAGAGTCAACAAATGCAGATTCATTACCAATAATAAAATAACATAAATCTGTTCTTCATTACAAAAGAGATACTGGTTATACCATGAAAACACATTATTATCATGAACTGCCATAATTAACTGCTATAAGTTTCCTTTTCCTTGACTAGCTTCAAGGTTTATTTGCAGGAGTAGAGGTTGAATCTTTGTTAGCTTGAAGCTTTAAATACTTGCTATAAGCAGAATCAGCAGTACCAATGATATAATGAGAGCTTGTTGGAATGGTGCTTGAACGTTTTGGACCTTGAAGCTTTAAATACTGGGCATAATCAGGATCAACAGGACCAATGATATACTCAGAGGTTGTAGGAGTGCTAGTTGAACCATTTTGAGCTTGAAGAGTTAAAAACTTGGCATAATCATCATTAACAGGACCAATGATATACTCAGACCTTGTAGGTTTGCTTTCTGCAAATAAGGAAAAAGAGAGCATCAAAAAACAAAAAAATATAGCTTCACAAATAGATAAATGTTAACAGAAAACGACCCTATATTGACTTTTTTTAATTAAATACAGCCAATTACATAGCAAAACAGAAATAACAATACCTTTTTTGTTTGTGGCCTTCATTTTGTGTGAAGTAACGTTATAGGATATTTAGGTTTAAGAGAAATTTAGGTTACAAGATTGATTATGTGGGTTTGTGTGTGTGTTTCATCGATTGGGTGGGTATTATATGAGATGGGATTAAATGAGATGGAAATATGTGTGGTTAATCGGTTTGGTGGGTATTTAATGGGTTGGGTGGGTATTTAATGGGTTTGGTTGGGTGGCATTCACACTGCTTTATCGGCTCACCAGTACTAAGTTCCATATATATAACAGTAGTAAAATCTTAGTACTGGTAGTACAAAATTCCTTGTAACATTGTTCCATGCTACTAGTTTTAAAGGTTTACCCCTAGTATGTTGTCATTTCAGAAGGTTAAGATGATACTTGTTTTAAAGGATTTTGCAACTTTATTGGTTTTGTTTTTTTTCAAAAAACATGTGAAAAAGGCTGTAGTTTGACTTGATAAAGTCCCCTTTTGCACTAACAGTATTAATTTTTTTACTGTTGTTCGAAATAAAAAACTTAATACTGGTGAGCCAATAAAGGCGTGTGAAGATCACCCAACACAACCCAACCCATTACATACAATACATAGATACATTCCCAAATAAAATGGAAATATAAATGTGTTCATATTTCCAACAAATAATTGGGAACCGAAGAGTCCAATAAAAGGCTGTAAAATTTAATAAAGACTCTTCGTTTTCCCCATTATGTGTCTATATATTGGTTACTGCCACATTATGCATCATACTAATGTAATACTAGCAAACATCAAACAACCTAAAGTGTAAGTAAAATGTCAGGAACCAAGAGAGCCAGAGATGCTGTTGCAACCGACAACACAGAAGAAGAAAACAAGGAAGTGATGAAACGAGCAAGGGAAGATCCAAAAGAGCCAGAGGTGCCTTCGTTGGAAAAACTCTCTAACGATAAGGATAAAAAGGAGGTGGATGAAGAAAAGGAGAAGGCTGCTCCTCCAAGCCCTGCTGAAGTTGAAAGACGCATGCTTGCTGCAAAAAAGAGGGCCGATGAGCATTGGAAAGAGATCAATGCTGTTAGGAGATTATAAGAAAGGGATAAAAAGAAAAACAAATATGTTAAATGTAATGAAGAAGAGGAAGAAGAATGTTTAGAAACATTCTCGTATGATGAATTGTATAAGTCATATGAGTCCGATTAATTTAATCGAGTAATGGAAAAAGTTTGTTTAATAATAATTTTAATGTTGATTTTGTGAGTTTTGTTTTTTTCAATTGCATGTTTTATTTATTTATTTATTTTTTTGCAAATAAAGTTTATGGTTATTTTCATGATGTACGTTTGACTTTGAATTTATGCACCAGTATGACCTTCAGTTTATGGTTATTTTCATGTGTATATATCTAATAGTGGTATTATTCACATTGTTCACCAGAAAAATATGTTGACTTTAATAGTCAAATCCGTTTATTATTCCAAACACGATACTATACTGCATATGCAATTGGTCAAATATAAATTGTAATTAGTTAATTTTACCCATGTTGAGTTTTGAAAGTAACAAAACAGGTTTACAAGTGAATATTCAATAATGGTTCACTTAGTTGACTTTATTAAGTCAAACTAGAGCCTTATGGTTTGTTTTTATTTTAAAGCACAATCCTTTAAAACAAGTTGCGTCTTCACTTTCTGAAATGACAAAAGACTAACAGGGAACCAAATTAATAGTCTTTCATGCGAAAGATAAGTGGTAGTACTTAATGGTTTGGTTTGGGTGGACTTCACACGTTTGGGAGACTCAGCAGTACTAACTTCCTTATATCTAACAGTATTAAAATGTTAATACTGGTAGTACAAAAATTTTTCTAACCGTATTAACTAGTTAGTCCTGGTACTGTTGTTATCTTATTAGCAGTACATGGTTAGTGTACCATTCAAGTGCTTGAATTACAAATACCCAAAATAGTAGTACAAAAGGGTAACAACATGTTTATTCAGGTTACAACAAAATTATTCAATCATACTACGTCCTAAATCAACTAATACATTTTCTTTTTACCCTTACCTTTTGGAAAAGGTTTGGCAATTGCTGGAGCAAATGGTTTGATACCATTGTCTTCACAGAACTGATCACTTGGAAGGCCTAACACCTTTTCCCTTTCATCAAAAAGCTGTTTCTATGTTTTTTTAGGATTCTTAAACTTCCTAACATCAATCTTTCTGGTCACAGAACCTGAATAAGTCTTTGGAAAATAGCCTTCCCAGCTGTTGGTTGAAGTTGAATCACTCCAGTTGTTGATGGAGCTTGAATCACTGCTGTTAGCGTAAATGATTTCTGCAAACAAGTTAAGAAAACCATTAAAAAAGTATGTTAGAAATGAAAAGAAGCAGGGTGGAGCAATTGAGGGTGTGTTTGAAACAACCTTTGTTCTTGGAACTCATTATTTCAGCAGCTAGAATTGGGTGGTGGAAGATTGGTTGGTGTCTTTGGTTTTATAGAGGAAAACTTATGCTTGTTTAGTGTTTACAAAATGCAAAAGTATTCACGTGACAGTAAAGAAAAAATTAGTCTTTGGCGCCTTATGACAAGTCATGCCATGTCTTACTTTTATCATGTGTGCAGACATGAGAAGAAAATAGTGTTTGCATAACCAAGGCCAAAATAGTCATTTTCAAACACAAAATGCCACCACATTCAATTGATGTGAGCATTTAATACTCCTTAACCTACCTCACACAATGAAAGTCAAACGGGTGTATTTCAAAATAGAAAAATATGGCACAATCAGCCGTGTAAAGTAAATGATCCTACCAACTTGGATAGTCAAGTAAAGTCTCATCTTATTCCAAATTTATCCAAACCAAAAATATGGCACAACCTGCAAGTCCAAATTTAAAGAGAGAGACAAGTGGTGGTTTTATAGGTCTGGGTGTTCGAACTGGTAATGATCCACAGGTACATGTGTTGGATGAAGGATGCTTTATCTGTTGTATGGATGTTAAGTGTTGGAGGCATGCAAACACAGGTGGAAGTGTTGTTGTAGTCACAAAAGCTGCTGGTGCTGAGGCAAACAAAGTAAGTGGTTGTGTTATAGGTCTGGGAATTAGATCTGGGGAAAAAAAGAAGAAAAAAAGAAACCCAAGAAAGTTGATTACAAAACAACAACAAATTTGAATAGCTATATTGTGGTAGACCACTGTCATGGTTTTGGGCATGTCCAAGCCATACTTGTATGTGATATATACGTTTGCATTTTCATGTTTCGTGTCTGTATTACAGATTGATTAATGTGATGCTCATGTTTATGTTTCTGATACATATCAAACACACTAAAAAACTTAAAACATATATGAACACATTATTCATTGAAAAACTGAATCATAAGACCCATTACATTCATTAAGCATAACATGGTGATGTGAACAAAAGAAACCCATGACCAATGTCCAACAAACAACAACCTCATGGATATTTCTTTCTCACAACAAATTCAATCTTCTTAAACATCTTGTCCTTGAATTGGTTGGCCATCATCAACAGTGCCTTCGCCCGATGCTTATCAATTGTCTGTAATCTCCTAAGCTTCTTGGTATTGCTCCTTGCAATTCTTGCACGTGAATAGTTTCGAAGTTCAACAATCAGCTCCCCCTACATCCGACCCTTTCAGAATTTTTTTTGAACTTATACTCCAAATCATGTGCTTGCTGCAAGTTTTCAAGAATCTCTGTGTGGTAAGGGCCAAACATTAGTTCAGTTAGCACATACGAGTTACAAACAACCTTTAGATCAATATTAATTTCAGAGTTGTTCATGCTTAAGGAAATAGTGAGCTGTGTTTTGCAAGTTTTGAGTTGCAACAAATGAGGTAGGACGGTAGGTAACTATTAAATATGAGTAATAAATGACACACAAATAAAGCAACCCATTTTGTCTAAAAGGCTACTACCAGTGGTCATAGCATTGTGAGACATATAAAAACGTTAGAATTAAAAAAATTGCATATATAATTAGGATTTTTAAAAAGTACATAATAAATTTAAAACATTGCATAAGTGTAACATAAAAATTACATAAAACTTCAGTTGTAATCCGGGTGATCCCATGTCTGAGAGTTGTTGTACAGGTAACCGTCGTCGTAAGTAGCAAAGCTCGCAAACTTATCGGCTTCTAACTGAGCTTCCAACCTGCTAAGCTCCCGGTCCTTTTCTTCGTTCCAGCCCCCATCATCAGCTGCCACCACATTTTCTTCAAAGCTTAGCTTAAAGTGCTCTAGATGAGGTTGTTGCTCAACAACTCTCAGTGCAACAGATGAAGTAGATGCACCAACATCACATGCTGCCACATTATCCACATAACTCCAACGGATCTTGTTAGAGATTTGCGCCTGTATTTGAGAAACAGAACCCCACAGTGACTCAGCAATGGCACTGTCCTTGCAATATTCATCGTACATAAACTGGTCGATGATGGCTTTCCTCTCTGCTGAGATATCTTGGCACGCTGTGTATTGTTCTCTAAGTTGGTTTTTAACTTTTTTGGCAAGGTCAAACTGTTTGATCACTTCAATGATAGCATTCTGCCGATCCGTGTCGCCTTTCTCAGTCTGTTTCTTGATGTATGTTTGCAATTCTTCGACTGTGTGAGGAAGTTTGCAAGCCATTTATGTTTTGAATTGTTGTTTGCAGTGTGTGTGAATTTATGGATGCCAAATTGTGTTTGATGGTGGTATTTATAGGAAGTCAAATTGGTAAGTTTGCAAGCCATTATAAAAAAAAAAAATATTTCTTACTTTCAAACGGTAACAAACAAGTACAACCACATGTTGACTTGTTTGCTGCACTTGACTTTACTTAGTGAAACCCCGTTTTTATAAACAATGGCTAATCTTACCCGTTTTGTTACCCATCAAGCACATAAGTAGTTTTGGTTGACAAAATGTATAAGTCAAACAGGTCACAAACCATCTAAAGTAGCCACAGAAGTTGACTTATATATGTTTGCCTTTAAAAGGACTTAGAAAATTGCCACATATGTGGACTTTCAATGTCTGCCTATAGAAGGACTTAGATGAGTGCCACAGATGTGGACTTTGATGTTTGCCAATTATGTGGACTTTCAATTACAGACGTTTCATAACAACCACAGTACTAAAACTCAAATTTGTCCTAAATTTAAAACATGGCTAAAGGATAGCCCATTCACTGTCATTGACTTAGCTGGATTGAGTTGGAATAGGAGCAGATACTCCTTGGAAACTTGAACTAGGACCAGCTTGAGACGCACCAGATACTCCTTGCACAGTTGACCTCTGACCACCTTCAACAGCTACATCTCCATATTGGACAGCTGAACTAGGACCAGCTTGAGCAGACCCATTACCCTTAGCTTGCCGAGCTCCAGCTTTATTGAAACCTACATAAGAAAACAGGTTGTAAAAAAGCACGAAATATAAAACAATCAAAAAACATAACTATGAAAGTCTAATAATTACCTTTTCTAGGAGGTTGACCTTGTCCTTTGCATGTAGTCTTGTTGTGTCCAGCGTTACCGCAGAGTCTGCAAATAATAACTCTCCCTCTTTTGGTCAGTTTTCTAGAATCTACACAGGGTGCATCCTCATACTTAGACCTTCTTCTCTTCTTCTTTGGTCTTCCAACCTGGACATGATGCTTTGGTGGCAAGAGCTCTGTAGCATGGGTGGTCTTCTCCCAGTAGTTGCTGCCTCTAATTGGTTCCACTAAGTGAGAGTATACTTCCTTCTATATGGACAACCAATAACAGCTATGTACCCAAGACTAGGAGGTCCAACTTGAATGCCATTGAGTCCCATATTCCAACAGGCTGCAACAACAAGCTTACAAGGTATCCCTATCAATTCCCATTTCCTGCATGTACATACCTTATCCTGTACATTCACAACACACTGATCACCCCATGCCCCTGTTACCTGATACTTAACTCCTCCATTCCATATCACTCGCAACGATTCAGCCTCGCTCTTAATCTTTCCCAATATTTTAGCTGCAGTTGGGGTTAGAGGCCCATCAGTTTTGTCAATTATACCTTGTACAACTACTATTCTCTTCATGCAGTATTCTCTGATGTACTCTAAAAGTGTAATGACTGGCTTGTCCCTTGCTGGAGCTATTTTACCATTAAACACCTCACAAATGTTGTTGATCAATAAATCTGTAACTGGTCTACCTATAGCACAAAAATATGAAACACTTAAATGATATACATGTCTACTATTGAACCACTTATGTTGAAAACAAAAAAACAATTACCAGAAAAATGAGATCTTGCCCAATGTTCAGCTGGTATCTTGCTCAACCATTCATGTGCTTCCTTCTTCATAGCCTTCAAATGTTTCATACACTTTTCAAAACCAGACAGGGTTATCACATATGCACATCTCCACAAAGCTTCCTTATATTCCAAGCCACTAAACTGCTGCCTCATATTTTCATGAATGTGCCTCAAGCAAAATCTGTGTTCTGCATTAGGGAAGACAAATTTTAAGGCTGGAATGAGTCCATGCATAAACCAACAAAGTTAGCAAAATAATAATTTATATTTTGTTGGTTATTAAAGAATTCAACTAGAGGACCATCATTTACTAACCTTTTGTCTATCACTCATGAATGTGAAGTTAGATCTAGGGCCTAGATCTATGTCATCACCCAAGCACATTAAGAACCAAGACCATGAACTCTTAGTTTCAGCTTCCACCAAGGCATAAGCCAATGGGTAAATCCCATTGTTAGGATCAAGTCCAACAGCCACCAACACTTGCCCTGGATAAGGACCTTTCATGAAACAACCATCTAGCCCCAACAATTCTCTTTTGCAAGCCTTGAAGCCTTCCTTCAACGGTCCCAAACAAGCATATATTCTTTTAAACACCATTCTAGACTCACTAGGATTAGCAGAATCTCTATCAATTCCAAGCTTCACAGTCGTATTAGGGTTTGTAGACAACAATTCACCAATATAGTCCCTAAGCATCATATACTGCAGGTTGTGATCACCTGAAACATCTTTTTCTGCTTTAGCTTTGGCCCTGAATGCTTTTGTCATAGAAACCTGTAGATGTAATTCACGCTGGAGCTGGTCTTGAACTGCCTTTCCTAGGATCTCTGGATTAACCTTAACTAGGTCATAGATCTTGTTTGCCAAATATTTATAAGTGCAATGTTTGATTTCCCTTGATTGAAGGCAGGTGTGTTTGTCTCTTTGTGTCTTTACTATCCAGTTTTGACTAACTCTGTCTTTGCCTACATACAAGACCCAGGGGCATTCATCACACACATCATCAGAAGTTCCTACATCGTTTCTCTTTCTTTTACTCCCTCTACCTAATGGGCCACTTGATCCACTAGGCCCAACACCTGTATCTACAGTTGGGCCTGTTGATCCACTTAAGACTGACTTTGTAAAGACAAGAATTTGGTTATCACATACATCTCTTATCCTAATACCATCATTCTTGACCAACTTCAAATTTCTCCTGGTCTCAACTGCATGCATGTATACTCTTTCCTTCACCTCTTCTGGGGTGGGTTGCAAACTCTTGTCTAGTGAAAAAATAATACTTCATAATAGGATTCTCTGACATGTCAACTCCAATTGCTCTTCTTATTTCCCTTAACTGTTTCCTAACACCAGAATCTGGTTCACCATCACTACCTGATTGACTCTCGAAACCTTCAACACTAACAGGTTCTACTCCACCCATAACCTCTCCAACTAAATTGCTGTTGCCAATGCTGTCATAAGCTTTATTCCCTGTTAGTCTAAACTTATTTACTTGATCACCACTGCTGTTGCCAATACTCACAGAAGGATTATCCCTTGCTAGATGAAAACCGTTTACTTACACAGGAGGCTCAACTCCAGTGTGTCCTTCATCATTCATAACTGCAGCCTCTCCTTCATCACCTAAACCTGCATTGTCACTTGACCCTCCTTCATAATCACTATCATTGACATTATGAATGTCATCCTCCTCATCCTCTTGTGGCCCGACACCATTACCATGCTGAACCTCACCCTTTAATGCCTCTTGCCTGGTATCCTGTTGACCCTCACCTGTATGTGTTTGGGGATCATCTAGGCCAAAAACAGGCAACCCTACAATTAAGTCCAGGTCAGCAACACCAAAATGTTCATCAGGACTTAATCCACTAGTGGTGTCAACATTCATGGCATCCAAATAACTAAATGACAGAGGCATATCTAACTCATTCTCTTCAAAGTCCATCATCCTGACTATATCAGCAAGTTTTTTTTTGCCACAATCTCCTTACTAGCAGGTACAACTGAGGTGAAACTTAAATTTAAACTTCCAAATTGTGAATCAATCTGGGGAAGTTCATTGTTTTCATTTTCACCACATTCACTTAAAGTCAGTTGTGTAAAAGGAGTACCTTGACTTGAGTTTCCTGGAAGTGGAACACTATCAGTATTATCAGGCCATGTCAGGGCCAACAGTTGAGGGTGTTTAGTTTCCTTAGAGGCTCTAGGTGGACTAGACACAAGTTCCTCTATTACTACCCTCGTTTTACCAGTAACCCTGGAACAACCGTGCGCTATATAGACTTCAATCAACTTGAAACGACCTACCATATAACCAAAACATCTGACATCATCATCAGATGAAAGGGCAAACAGTCCATGGTCTAAAGTACTCATAGGACTAAGATAATGGTAAAACAGAGGCTCTTTCTGACCTGTGTAGCCCAACTTAAGCACCATCTCGTCCAGATCAAAGACTGAGAATACATCAATATCCACCATGTCAAATATGTCTTCAGTACCACCAACGTATTCCCTGTTAGGGAAACGCATAAATGCCCCACCATGATGTATTCGAATGGTGAATAAATTGCGATGAAATTTTGTAATATAAAGTCAATTACTTAGTACCTAAACATATATAAACACAAGCTAACAGCAAAATAAGCTCAAATCAACTGGACTTAAACTCATTACCGTAGTCATTCTCACATTGCGCCTTCAACTCATCTGCAGGGACTAACACTCCTCTTGTGCGCATCTTCCACATTGGTGCGGACATTGTTCGGGACGCTTTTCAATACTTTTGTGAATTTGACGTTGATGTGATTAGGCGGGAAAGTTTTTTACATGCGTATCGTGGAAAACGAAAGCTTTAGGAAAAAGTGAATAGAACCTTCTTTATAGCCAACTTTTAGGGACGATTCGCGCAAATCACTGTACCAACACATCTTGCAGCTATCTTTTAGGGACCAACGACGAGAGTTACTGTTGGATGTTTTTTGGTGTGAAATGACGAAAGTAGCCATGGTATACACGTCAGCTAATGCTGCATTGCAACGTCCGTTTCTCAAAAGGACCAACCGCGCCAATATCGACAAGTTCAGGGACGAAAATGAAAAAAAAAAGTTTAAGGACGATTCGCGCGAATCTTGACAAGTTTAGGGACCAACAGTGAAATTTTGTCTAAGAGTTTTTTCTCTGAGTATCTTACTTCTTACTATCTTATAATGGAGGAAGACTTTTTAAAAATAGCAGAAATTAAAAATTCGGCTTTCTTATTTTGTTGTCAAGATATTTAATGTTGTCAATTAATTAACTGGTCAACAAATACAATTAATGCACTTATTAAAACACCACTTACATAAAAAAAATACAAATGATCAAGCATATTGTACAACTAACTTAAACACAATTCATGCATTAAATGTCACTAATACAAATAATAAAGCACATTATATAAATATTCAAGCCCGAACGGGCAACGGGCCAAATGAGCTCGAGCCTGAACGGGCACGGGCCAAACGGGCTCGAGCCCGAACTGGCACGGGCTAAACGAAATTCTTGATATCCGTAAACTTATTATCAAAAAGAACATAATAACTAAAATACATGATTCACCGGAAAATTTTATTTTATGGTATCTGCCGTCGCAACACGTTTGTACCCTGCTAGTGTGTTTTAATTAGGTATGGTGGGTCCCAAATAACATGTGAAAGAGATGCTATTTTGGGTATGTTTGGCGAAATGGGGTGGAGCTGGGGCTGGGGCTGGGCTAGAGCTCGGGCTGGGGCTGGGGCTAGGACTTATATTATAAGCCGAAATTAAAATTTGTATTTTTATAAGCTTGTTTGGCAAATGGGCTGGGGCTGGGACTTATTATTGTAAAATTACTAAAAATGACATAATTAAATGAGTTTTTGGCTATGTTTGGGGAGGGGCTTTTATGGGGCTTATGGGGCTTGGGCTTTTAAAATAAGCCGGTTAATTAAATAAGTCTCGTTTGTTATGGGGCTTATGGAAGGGCTTATAAAATAAGCCGGCTAAAAACTTTAGCCCCATAAAAGAGGCTAAAAACTTAAGCCCGGGGCTTTTGAAGAATAAATTACTTATTTACCCACAAAAATATCTAACATATACAAAAACTCATTTAATTATGTCTTTTTTAGTAATTTTACAATAATAAGCCCCAGCCCCAGCCCCAACCCATTTGACAAACAAGTTTATAAAAATATAAATTTTAACTTCGGCTTATAATATAAGCCCTAGCCTCAGCCCCAACCCCAGCTCATTTCGCCAAACATATCTTTGTATATGTTAGATATTTTTTTTGGTAAATAAGTAATTTATTATTCAAAAGCCCCGGATTTAAGTTTTTAGCCTCTTTTATGGGGCTAAAGTTTTTAGCCGGTTTATTTTATAAGTCCTTTCATAAGCCCCATGATAAACGAGACTTATTTAATTAGCCGGCTTATTTAAAAAACCCAAGCCCCATAAGCCCCATAAAAGCCCCTCCTCAAACATAGCCTTTGTGTGTAAATATTAAAAGTCTGGATGCTGAAACGCTGAGATAAACATCAAAAAGTAGGTTTTGACATGTTATGACACCCATGCTCTAAAACAGTACAATATATTTTTTCATATTCTTATAGTTGATGTTAATAAGATACCTTTTTCAAAAAAAATTACGTATCAGTTCAAACCCAAAAATTAAAGGGACTTCTAAATTCTAATACAGTATTTAATTCTGTCCCCTTGAACGATGGTTCATTCTTAATTAGCTTCTGTAAACACGAAATTTATTTTTGCATGCCATCAAATCAAAATATTATATAATGCATTGATGAGACGAAGTAACTAAGATAGATCATGCATGTTATTTGTACAGTTGTACGGTGGTCCCGTTCGTTTTCTCCATTATTAACATAGAAAGTACATCACAGATAGAGTACGGTCATAGGACACGCTTGGAGTGTTAAAAAATTCGATATAAAGCGTATGAGTCGCTAATAAAACATTAAAATGAACTACACTTAATGTAGGAGCTAATAATCAAATATTAGTAAGTACATATCTCTATTTTACACCTTGGGTTGAGAGTGAAGACAGGTATTACACGTTTTTACATTAATACAGATTACTACTTTTTTAATGGTTAAATTCGATTAAAAATAGCATATTAGATCTAATGTTACTTAAATGGGACATAATTACTTAACGCATAGGAGTTTTTAATCCTTTTAAAGAAGCTTATTTAATAATAAGTAATGAGTTTAGATTAAAAAGGTTTGCTTAAATGGGACATAATTACTCATCATTTTGAGTCAAATCTAAGCTGCAAAACGATCAAAAATACTCAAAAACGTACCAAAATGTGAACAAAATCCCAAAGATCGTATTTTATATGTTTCTTATGCAAAACGAGTAAAAACAAACGAAAAACGAACAAAAGTTACATATTTGGCACTTTCAGTCCCCCGACTTTCAAAGTTTTACAAAACTAGTCCCTGGTCAATTATTTTCAAAGAAAAGTCAACACTTGCTTTTAAAAGTAAAAAATGAATCACAAGTGATCTTTGGGTAAAATATATTCAAAAGATTACAAGTTAAACCCTTGGAATTTCGCAACTAGCAAATTTGGTCCCGGTACTTGCAAAATTGTCAACAATAACCCCCGGGAGTTATAACTTGAAGAAAAAAATGATCAAAAAGACCTTGGGAATTCAGGACTTGGCAGTTTGGGTCCTTGGTTGAACTTTGGACGATTGGCAAATTTGGTCCGTAAAATTTAGAAAATAACAAAATTAGTCCTTTTGTTTACAACCAAACCAAACGGATTAAAAAGTTAACACCAAAGCCCCTTGCCACCCAAGCCCACGTTTAATTAAAAATCACCTTGGCCCAATTTACACCCAAGCCCACCCCCCTTTTTCCCCCTTTCTACGATTAATAAAACCTGCACCCCAATCCCACAAACCCTAACCCTAATAAAAACGTACGCACTCCATCTCCTCCCATCTTCTCCCCACTCATAACCTGAACAATAAAAAATCACCAGTACTTCTTTCCCCCCCGTGATCACCTCCAGCCAAAACCAACCATCACTATCCCCTCCATCACCCTCAAACCCATTCCCCAATCCCACTTCTAATCTCACACCTCATACCTAACACCAATAGCCACTCACAGCATGCCATGGTGGCAATCCCCAACTTCATTTGGGCGCCAAAGATTGAATCAAGGGCTGTAATAATTTCTATTTGATCCAAAGGTTAAGGTCTATTGTGAAGAAGCACAGCTGAGGTGGAATCCATTGATACTCAACAAAGATGAAGACAAGAGTGAAGAAATGGTACCTACCCCCTCCAAGGTTCTAGTATAAGTAGGATTGATTGTAAGCCAAAAGGCAATTCGAATTCTGTCTTTTCATTTTTCATCTCTTTTATAGTTTGTAATCGTTGTTTATTTTTAAAACCTTAGTTAAAAGTGTAATCTGAGTTTTTAAGTTTTAATGAAATTTGAATTTTAAAGTTACCTTAGTTGTTGTTTCAGTTTCAAAATTATTCTTAATCTGCTTTATATTTGATATCTCATATGAGTCGTGTGAAGAATTAAAATCAAAAAAAAAAAAAAAAGAGAAAGAAAAGAAAAAAAAAGAAAATGGAGATAAAAAAAGCAGCTTGGATGAAGTTTGGTTTAGAGCCTATGGAGGCACTTAGGAAGTTCTTGGTATTTTGTTTCTCAGAAATGCATAATTCTCGGATGACAAGTAGGTTGTACTGATCATTCTATCTTAACTTGCTTTAACTTGCTGGGTTTTGTTTGTTTGAATTTGGTTTGGTATATTGAGAGTTTATTAGGTAGACCAGTTAAGTAGCACAATTACCTTTTAATCATTTTAAATCAGCTATTTCGAATCTGTTTAGTAGGTTCGAAGTATAGCAGGTATAGTTCTTGAACAAATTTAAGCTTGGTAGTTGAAGTAAGTGCATTATAGTTTGTCCTTATTAGTTTAAGATTAGCTTGTTTTGATCTTGAAGTTGGAATCTTTAGTTAAGCCGCTACAACTTGTGAACGTGTTTGGTGAGTTTAGGTGCTTGTTCGAGTAGGCTTATGGACCTGTAGATTGGAATTAAATTAGAATTGTGGCTGTATTTATGGACCCTGCTGCTGCTACGTGATTTTGTTCCATAACCTGAGTATTCGCGATCATTTGTTCCCCCTTGATTTTGTGTTGTTGCGAGTATTGTTATTATTGTGGCTGTTGTCATTGTTGTGATTTGGTTAAGCTCTTTTCGAGCTTATTAGCTTATTGGACCATTTGTTTACATCAATTTTCGTTGTCTGCTATTACCTACTAGTATTCTTGTGATAATCCTTTTTAAAGTTGCTCAGCATGTTTTGAGTTTTGAGTTTGTGTGGAAAGTACTTGAGTTAAAAATTTGAAAGAGCAAAGACAAAAATGTTGAACACCATTCTGTTTTAGATTTTGTTTTGTAATCTGTTTTCAAAGGAATCATTCATAGTTGGATATATGTTTGAGGTTTTGTAGTAAGTAGGCGCAGTAAACAAAGAAAAAGAGATAAAAAAAAAATAGTTGAGAAAAATTGCAAAATGTGGGATTCGAACCCCTGACCTCTTGGACAATCACACGGACTCAACACACAACACCCACAACCATTGTGCCCTTGGGACTTTTCTCAATTTCTTTACCTAATCAATTGCTTTATTATAGTGTTGGCTTTTATCTTTTTTGTAGCTTATGAAATCTGTTTAAGCTTTTACTAGCTTATTTGTGATAGCTTTTTCTTATTCAGTAATTTTATTAAGTTTGCAATAGTGTAAAATAATTTCCATAAAAATTTTAGATTTTTCTCATTGTTAAATCTTTTATTAGAATTTAATTTAGGTAAAATAGCATTTAATTCATATTAAATAGAATTTTAGTTGAAAATTTAATTTCTTTTTTTTAAAAATTTTCTTTTGTCTTGTAGTACGTTAGAAAATTAGTTGCAAACCCGTAGGACTTTTAGAGCTCAAATTTTACATTTTATTTTGTGCTCTCGTGTAATTTTAAATAAACGTCACGTTTCTAATTAGTTTAACGTCTTAGGATTCCCGATAACTAATTATGTTTTCCCGTAGTGTTTTAGGTATTTCTTAGTTAATTAGTTGCCTTAGGTTAATTTATTTTTCTTTTCGTTCGTTAAAATTCAAATTCGTTAATTTAACGCACCATAAAACCAAATACATTTCCAATCATACAAGACTTTAATCCAAATCTCATTCGAAGCTTTCCATTCACACCTCGTTGGGGAACGACCCGGGAAATCACTTCCCGGTCTCACAATTTGAATATCACTTTCACAAGTTTTGCGAGGTAATCGTTTTCCTAAACGGTTTACTCGTATTACTTCACGTTTATTTGTCTCACGACGAAATAAACTTCACGTTTGTTGATATTTTGATAAATTGTTGTTTACACACCAAGACACAACGCAATGTCAAATGGCGCCGCTTCCGGGGAGGCTGTGTGTCGAAAGTCTCGATAAGGTTTAGACGATTAGTCTTGTAGAACCTTCGCAAGAAGTTACGCTTTTATAAAACGTATAAAAAACCAAAAATATTTTTTCTTTTGTTTCTAGTATATGTATTATATCTATATAAGTTAAAGAAAAACACAAAAAGATTTTCCCGTTTCATTGTTTAATAAATACAAAGTTAAAATCTTACCACCGCAAACCAAGGCAGAACACCTACCAACTAGGGGTGTGACCATAATAAGTTCCCAAACAAAAGATCAAAACTTGCCTTTGTATCACTTGCGTATTGGAAAACTTTTAAACGAGAAACACACTTTAAGAGGAGTCGAAACGGTATGTGGCGATCCAACGAATTTCGCCCAGTGAGAGATCCATTTTTCTCTCCCGCTCCTTTGTGCGTTTTTCTTTAGAAGTTAACCTTGCGTACTTGATTATTGGTTTAAGTTCCCTTGTCTTTAAAGTGGTATTGTTTTAATTGATATTTTTTGTGGTGCATGCGCACACGTTCGTCTACGTCAACGAGTCCTTTGCAATCGCTTAATAACATTCCGAGAAGGCGTAATCGACGACGTACCAATCGAATAGTCGAACCCGAGCTTCGTACTATTCCTATCATGGCGGCCGAACCCACTATGAATGAGCTTCTCCAAGCACCCATCGAGGGTTACGGAGATGCTATCATCATTCCAGCCATCGTGGCTGACAATTTCGAACTTAAGACAGGGTTGATTAACTTAGTCACCTCGCGTCAATTCTATGGTTTCGAGAGGGACGATCCTCAAGATCACATTCGATGGTTCAACAAAATCACGTCGACCATCAAATGCAAAAATGTCCCTGAGGAGGCTATCAAACTTCTTCTCTTCCCATTTTCCCTCGATGGGGCTGCCAAAAATTGGCTAGACAAACAACCCCCTCGATCGATTGAAACATGGGAAGATTTGGTTAAGAAGTTTGTGAACGAATTCTTTCCTCCATCCAAAACCACCGCCCTCAAGAATGAGATCATGAAATTCACTCAAAAATTTGATGAATCATTCGATGAGGCATGGGATCGTTACAAGGACATGCTTCGTAAATGTCCTCATCACGGTTTTTCCGAGTTGATGCAACTCGACACTTTCTATAATGGTGTGAGC
Organism: Artemisia argyi; assembly: GCA_030686995.1. Classification (NCBI taxonomy): domain Eukaryota; kingdom Viridiplantae; phylum Streptophyta; class Magnoliopsida; order Asterales; family Asteraceae; genus Artemisia; species Artemisia argyi. Next base: position 119,988,465 of record CM060686.1, read on the forward strand.
CAAGTCGATCAAGACTCTCTTAATGCCTCCGCGGGAGGCAACTTCTTGAATCGAACCACCAAAGATGCTTTGATGATTATTGAAAACAAATCCAAGGTCCGCATTCCACGAAGCAAATCGGTTGTTTCGCAAATTAATGTTGGTCCTTCTTCCTCATCACCCGTGGCTCAATCTAGCACCGATGCTAGACTTGACAAGCTCACGGAAGCTATTCATGCTTTGGTTCTCACCAAAACAAAGAAAGTTTCTTCTCAACCTGCTGAAGTAAAAAAGGTTGACACTTGCGTTACTTGTGGTGGCCCACACGCTTACTACAATTGTACTGCCACCGATGGCAATCCATTTGAAGTAAATGCAATAGTCGGTAATCCTAATTAAGGAGGTAACCAATACCGTCCTCAAATGGAACCAAATTACCGTACTAACAATCAAAGTGGTCCACCCGGTTTTTCTCAACCCAACAATCCAAATAGATTCAATCAAAATCAACAAAGAAACCCGAATGTTCAAAACCAATTTCAAGCCCCTATGAACCAATTTCAAAATCAAGGGGGAAATTACAACCAAGGTTCTCAAAATCAAGAAAACTTGAATAGAAACCAAGGTTATGGTAATTTCAATCAAGGAAACAATTTTCATGGTAATCAAAACCATGGAAATTTTCAAAATCAAGGTTTCAATCAAAACAACCGAGCTCAAAATTTTTCTCAAAATCAAGCCGTTGTTCAAACTCCATCACCAACCGATGAGTTATTGAAACAATTTATGAAAGCTCAAGAAGAAACAAACAGGTTGTTGATCGGTCAGATTTCTGAACTAAAGAAGTCTTTAAATGATCGACCTTCAGGATCGGGAACGCTACCTAGCAACACGATCGCCAACCCGAAGGGCGAAGTAAAGGCGATCACAACCCGTAGTGGTGTTTCTTATAATAGACCCGCGATTCCTACTACCTCATCTTCTTCTCCTCCTGAGGTAGTGGAACATGAACCGAAGGCGACAAAGGACAAGGTGCAATCCTCAAGCCCACGAAGTACCGCACAAGTCCAACCTTCGGTCGTCCAAACGTCAATTCCCGAGTTTGTTTTTCCAAAGAGCATTTCTAAGCCTTCAATTCCATATCCTTCGAGGCTTAATGATCAAAAACTCCGTGATAAAACTGATGTCCAAATGAAGAAGTTTCTTGAAATCTTTCAAAAACTACACTTCGACATTAGTTTCGCGGATGCTCTTCTTTACATGCCGAAATTTGCTTCCACATTCAAGAATCTCATTAGCAATAAGGAAAAATTGCTTGAACTTGCTGAAACACCGATTAATGCTCAATGTTCAGCAGTCCTTCTCAAAGAGCTTCCCGAGAAGCTTGAAGATTCTGGAAAATTTCTCATTCCTTGTTCTTTGAAAGATGATCAAGAGGTTTCTAATGCTCTAGCCGATTCAGGGGCTAGCATAAACCTCATGCCTTTGTCAATTTATGAACAACTTGGAATGGGAACACTCAAATAGACTCATATGACCCTAGAGTTAGCTAATCGCTCTATTACTCACCCAGTCGGTATAGCTGAAGATGTATTTGTTCGTGTGAATACGTTTATCTTCCCTGCCAACTTTGTGGTGGTTGATTATGAAGCTGACCCGAGAGTTCCTCTCATCCTAGGGAGACCATTTTTGCGTACAGCAAAAGCCCTAGTTGATCATTATGAGAATACTTTGACCTTGAGGATTGATAATGAAAAAATGATTTTTCACACCGATGCTTCCAAGCATAAGAAACTTTCGGTTAAAAGCATCGATGTCATTGATTTCTCCTCCAATGGTCATTCTTCTGCGCTCCCCAAATCCAAAGAACCTAGTAGTGGCAGTACCACTTCTAATGTTGACTTTCTTCTTGAGGAGTTCTCCGATGAACTCGCTCACATCAATCCACTTCCATCGGGAAGTGACGACGATTTCTTTGACTTTGAATCCGATCTCAAAGAAATTGAAAGTCTTTTGTATCATGATCCATCACTTAATCCTAACTCCGACTTTAGTGATTCTCAAAGTGATGATGATCTCTTCGATTTTGAAGCCAATCAAAATGAATGGAAAAATCTTTTGTATGGCGAATCTTGTGATGACGAAACATTTGATAATGAGAAACCAAAAATGGAAAATGTAACTGATGAACCGTCAATTGTTTCTCATGATTTCTCCCTTTTAGAGGGTGATTCACCCTCCCCTTCCGAGTCTTCCATTGAGCATCATTTTTTTTTGTGAAAACAAAGTATTCAATCCAGGAATACTCGATGATGTAAAAACTCCTTTTACAATGAAAAAGACTCCCGATAAGAATTTCAAGTTGCAAATCTCATCCGAGAAACTCTTAATTCTGGAGAAAAGTGAATTCCCTTTATTCTGTCTCAACAATGATCTCACTCATGATTATGTTGATCATGACCCGGGGGAAGATGTATTTTATCATGAAAAATATCTTAATGATGAATTTACAACAACTCTCCCTCCCGGGATTTCTATGAGCTTACATGTTAAAATTCCAATCTCGCAAAGAAAGCTCAAGTTCATGAACAAAGATTCCAATATCTTTGTTCCCTTCATCACATTTTGTGTGATCTCTCTTCTTTCTCATTCCCTCGGGAGTGAGAACACTATCTTTGACCCCGGTATTCTTTCTACTAGTTTTCACTATTTGAATACCGGCGGTTATCTCATCGGAGTGGAACTTTCTCGTGCTTCATATGTTTATCCAAATATCTTGAATGAAAGTCCGATGGAGATTGTTTCTTCCACATCTTGCTTCCCCAAGAACCAATGAATTCGGGGATCGAGTCAAGCTAGCGACTCGACAAACAAAAACAAGTAACAACAAACACGGGTTTTCACCCGTGTATCTGATTTCCTTCTATTTTCTAACACCCTAGTGTGGGGGAGTGGCCACCCCCCGCAGCTACTTGAGATGTACATATCTTTTCCAAAAAAAAAAAAAAAAAAAAAAATGTGTGTTTGAATAATAAAGTGAAAAATACAAATGACATTCCCACAGTTAGCTTTTAATATTCTCGTCTTTCATTCAAACTTTCGGCATAATAGCTGGGACTTTGAATATTGAGGACAATATTCAACTCTAAGTGTGGGGGAGGGGAAAATTCTAGCGAGTTTTATCAAAATATACCGTCTAGTACCCCCATTTTTGGCCAAAATTTTTCAAAAATTTTTCACTTTATTTCAAAATTTTTGTGGTTATCAATTCGCCTTGTCTAAACGACAAAAGGGATTGGCTAATCCAGGAGCAAACGGCTCTTGGTAAAGATAACTCAAACCCGTTGATGGCTTGCAATTTGCCAAAAATTGTATGGTTCCTCAACTCCCCATCATCCTCAAAAGCTAATGAGTTGGCTAGCCCGCAAGATTATGGCTTGTGGTAAAGGCTGTGGAAAAACCATAATTGGTAATCAACTCACCAAGATGTTGACTGTTCCATCAAGAGTTGGCTAGTCCAGGAGCAAACGGCTCCTGGTAAAGACAAATCAAATCCGTTGAAAGCTGGTGGTTTGCTCAAAATCACACGGCTATCAGGTGTGCCACAGTTCTTACACCTGGCTACTCCAGAAGTGATGGCTTTTGGTAAAGAGACTTCAAATCCATTAATTTTTCTCAAAAAGATTGCTAGGGACTAGCAATAGTTTAGTGTGGGGGATTGATGAGTGTGTAAATACTCATCATTTTGAGTCAAATCTAAGCTGCAAAACGATAAAAAATACTCAAAAACGCACCAAAATGCGAACAAAATCCCAAAGATCGTATTTTATATGTTTCTTATGCAAAACGAGTAAAAACAAATGAAAAACGAACAAAAGTTACATATTTGGCAGTTTCAGTCCCCCGACTTTTAAAGTTTTACAAAACTAGTCCCTGGTCAATTATTTTCAAAGAAAAGTCAACCCTTGCTTTTAAAAGTAAAAAATGAATCACAAGTGATCTTTGGGTAAAATATTTTCAAAAGATTACAAGTTAAACCCTTGGAATTTCGCAACTGGCAAATTTGGTCCCGGTACTTGCAAAATTGTCAACAATAACCCCCGGGAGTTATAACTTGAAGAAAAAAATGATCACAAAGACCTTGGGAATTCAGGACTTGGCAGTTTGGGTCCTTGGTTGAACTTTGGACGATTGGCAAATTTGGTCCGTAAAATTTAGAAAATAACAAAATTAGTCCTTTTGTTTACAACCAAACCAAACGGATTAAAAAGTTAACACCAAAGCCCCTTTCCACCCAAGCCCACGTTTAATTAAAAATCACCTTGGCCCAATTTACACCCAAGCCCACCCCCCCTTTTCCCCCTTTCTACGATTAATAAAACCTGCACCCCAATCCCACAAACCCTAACCCTAATAAAAACATACGCACTCCATCTCCTCCCATCTTCTCCCCACTCATAACCTGAACAATAAAAAATCACCAGTACTTCTTTCCCCCCCGTGATCACCTCCAGCCAAAACCAACCATCACTATCCCCTCCATCACCCTCAAACCCATTCCCCAATCCCACTTCTAATCTCACACCTCATACCTAACACCAATAGCCACTCATAGCATGCCATGGTGGCAATCCTCAACTTCATTTGGGCGCCAAAGATTGAATCAAGGGCTGTAATAATTTCTATTTGATCCAAAGGTTAAGGTCTATTGTGAAGAAGCACAGCTGAGGTGGAATCCATTGATACTCAACAAAGATGAAGACAAGAGTGAAGAAATGGTACCTACCCCCTCCAAGGTTCTAGTATAAGTAGGATTGATTGTAAGCCAAAAGGCAATTCGAATTCTGTCTTTTCATTTTTCATCTCTTTTATAGTTTGTAATCGTTGTTTATTTTTAAAACCTTAGTTAAAAGTGTAATCTGAGTTTTTAAGTTTTAATGAAATTTGAATTTTAAAGTTACCTCAGTTGTTGTTTCAGTTTCAAAATTATTCTTAATCTGCTTTATATTTGATATCTCATATGAGTCATGTGAAGAATTAAAATCAAAAAAAAAAGAGAGAAAGAAAAGAAAAAAAAAAGAAAATGGAGATAAAAAAAGCAGCTTGGATGAAGTTTGGTTTAGAGCCTATGGAGGCACTTAGGAAGTTCTTGGTATTTTGTTTCTCAGAAATGCATAATTCTCGGATGACAAGTAGGTTGTACTGATCATTCTATCTTAACTTGCTTTAACTTGCTGGGTTTTGTTTGTTTGAATTTGGTTTGGTATATTGAGAGTTTATTAGGTAGATCAGTTAAGTAGCACAATTACCTTTTAATCATTTTAAATCAGCTATTTCGAATCTGTTTAGTAGGTTCGTAGTATAGCAGGTATAGTTCTTGAACAAATTTAAGCTTGGTAGTTGAAGTAAGTGCATTATAGTTTGTCCTTATTAGTTTAAGATTAGCTTGTTTTGATCTTGAAGTTGGAATCTTTAGTTAAGCCGCTACAACTTGTGAACGTGTTTGGTGAGTTTAGGTGCTTGTTCGAGTAGGCTTATGGACCTGTAGATTGGAATTAAATTAGAATTGTGGCTGTATTTATGGACCCTGCTGCTGCTACGTGATTTTGTTCCATAACCTGAGTATTCGCGATCATTTGTTCCCCCTTGATTTTGTGTTGTTGCGAGTATTGTTATTATTGTGGCTGTTGTCATTGTTGTGATTTGGTTAAGCTCTTTTCGAGCTTATTAGCTTATTGGACCATTTGTTTACATGAATTTTCGTTGTCTGCTATTACCTACTAGTATTCTTGTGATAATCCTTTTTAAAGTTGCTCAGCTTGTTTTGAGTTTTGAGTTTGTGTGGAAAGTACTTGAGTTAAAAATTTGAAAGAGCAAAGACAAAAATGTTGAACACCATTCTGTTTTAGATTTTGTTTTGTAATCTGTTTTCAAAGGAATCATTCATAGTTGGATATATGTTTGAGGTTTTGTAGTAAGTAGGCGCAGTAAACAAAGAAAAAGAGATAAAAAAAAAAGTTGAGAAAAATTGCAAAATGAGGGATTCGACCCCTGACCTCTTGGACAATCACACGGACTCAACACACAACACCCACAACCATTGTGCCCTTGGGACTTTTCTCAATTTCTTTACCTAATCAATTGCTTTATTATAGTGTTGGCTTTTATCTTTTTTGTAGCTTATGAAATCTGTTTAAGCTTTTACTAGCTTATTTGTGATAGCTTTTTCTTATTCAGTAATTTTATTAAGTTTGCAATAGTGTAAAATAATTTCCATAAAAATTTTAGATTTTTCTCATTGTTAAATCTTTTATTAGAATTTAATTTAGGTAAAATAGCATTTAATTCATATTAAATAGAATTTTAGTTGAAAATTTAATTTCTTTTTTTTAAAAATTTTCTTTTGTCTTGTAGTACGTTAGAAAATTAGTTGCAAACCCGTAGGACTTTTAGAGCTCAAATTTTACGTTTTATTTTGTGCTCTCGTGTAATTTTAAATAAACGTCACGTTTCTAATTAGTTTAACGTCTTAGGATTCCCGATAACTAATTATGTTTTCCCGTAGTGTTTTAGGTGTTTCTTAGTTAATTAGTTGCCTTAGGTTAATTTATTTTTCTTTTCGTTCGTTAAAATTCAAATTCGTTAATTTAACGCACCATAAAACCAAATACATTTCCAATCATACAAGACTTTAATCCAAATCTCATTCGAATCTTTCCATTCACACCTCGTTGGGGTACGACCCGGGAAATCACTTCCCGGTCTCACAATTTGAATATCACTTTCACAAGTTTTGCGAGGTAATCGTTTTCCTAAACGGTTTACTCATATTACTTCACGTTTATTTGTCTCACGACGAATTAAACTTCACGTTTGTTGATATTTTGATAAATTGTTGTTTACACACCAAGACACAACGCAATGTCACTAACTAGGGCCGAGCAACATTTTGGTAGAGGCATCCTCAACGAAGAACAATTTGTTAAAATTACTTACAAAGAATTTCTTAGTAAAGACATCCTCAACAATATACTTAGCCTCCAATTAGCAGATTCATCATTTTGGTAAAGGCGAGGTTATTAAAACCCAACCAAAATTACAAGTTGTACCCTCTTCTTTTATCATTTTTTTTTAATTTTTATTTATTTTTATAATTTTATTTATATTAAAAAAAACTATAAACCTTAAAGTATGGAACATAAAATATAAAGTTTAATAAGTTAAAAGTTTAAAACTAACAGAAAACACGGAATATAAACTGATAAAAAATTGTATTGTACTTTAAACGGGGAACACAGAGAATCTTTTGTATGTTTATCTCCCTTTTCTTGTAGGCCATGGTACGTATAACATATCCTTTTGGTAAATATCAAATAAAGAATCTGACATATCATTGAAAATTAAGCCACGACAAACATAATCATCATTTTCTTACTTGTTCCTTTTCCTTATCCGTTCCACTGTTGCATCATCAACATCCTCTGGAATTGGTGTGCTAAGAACATACACCACACTCATGCTTGACAGAAAGAAGTGCATCTTCTTTTGCCATCTCCTAAAATCAACCTCTTCAAACTTGTCCAGTTTGAAGAAGTTAGTTGCCATATGCTTTATGGTAAGCCATTGATTATCAGTTTCTTTTCATTGTTGGTTATTGATTTGCTAGTAGGGTATAAGATAATCAATGTAACTGACTATCACCTAGAATCATGTTAACACTTTCCAAAACAAACTATTCGATCCTAATTCCTGGGTATCACGTGTAACACCCCCAAAATATCGCAGCGGAAGATAGTGTCACTGGCGTGCTACTTCATAGTACAAAGTTTAAGTTACAGAAAACGATCTTTAAATGAGACGTTTTGAAAAGTTATCATTCGAATAATAAAATCAGAGTTACAAACAGGAGGTCCCAAAGTATAGTATTACATAGATGTTTTAAAAAAATAATATCGAATGGTAAAGTTTAATGCATTCCCGTCTTCAAATCATGTCATGCGACTCTAATGCTCCAAGTCAATGCCAATGCCTTACGAACCTGAGATAAACATGCTAAAAAGTGTCAACACAAAGATTGGTGAGTTCATGGGTTTACTGTAAATAATGTGAAAATCTTTATGTTAATTCTCATTAGAAGTATATGTAAACATTAAATATAGATCACAAGATTTCCGAGTGTATGACTATTGCACGTAAATACAATTAAAAAATAGAGATAGTGTTTTTGTTGCCCTAAGTTCTTGACACTGAAGCCTTAAATTTTCTAGTTGTTGGTTTCTAGTTTCTGCTTAGTTCATGATTGTACCAAGTCCGTTAGTTTATTGGGATAATTACCAAAATGGCCCGTTGCCCTGCGGTCTAGGCATTTTTAGCCCGATTTTGATATATTCTTGATTTAGCCCGGGTTGCCCTGGGCAACAAGCGTATAGCCAACCGGATGATGACACGTGTCCTCCAGTTGCACAAAAATTACAAAAGTTGCTCAAAAAACACAAAAGCTGCCCAAAAAAATGACACTTGTCATCATGCGGGTGGCTATACGATTGTTGCCCAGGGCAACTCGGGCTAAAACAAGAATATTTCAAAATCGGGCTAAATATGCCTAGACCCAGGGCAACCGGGCTGTTTTAGTATTTATCCCTAGTTTATTATACCAAGTCCGTTAGTTTGTTATTATACCAAGTCCATTAGTTCGAGATTGTACCAAGCCCGTTAGTTTGTCAAATGATTCATGATTTGTAAGGATTTGTCTCTGAAAGGAAATAACTGTCTCAATAGATTTATTCATAATATTCGTGCTTACTACGTAATTAACGGTTCCTAACTTAGGTAATCTAGAAATGTTTTGGTATATTTGTATTCGCATGTAAAAAGAATCGTGTATCCCAGTAAAGCGAGTAATATTTTTCAATAAACAAATAGAGTGTTCCATCAATCAAGTAAAACATTTAAGATAAACAAGTAAAATATGAGCATGTATCTCCCCAAAAGGTTTGTAAAATAGTTGAGCGATAGAAAATAGGGCTATGAACTCACCGTGAGTTAGTGATGTTAAGTGTGTAACGGAATCGATGAATGTGCCATGAAAACTTCTACGAGAAACCTAAAATATGACGTTGCGTCTTAGGTTTTGGAATAATGATATGGAAATGTAAACGAATCTATATGTCATTATATTGATCATGATGTTGTACATGGTAGTTTATAGTGATCGTGTTTGTTTGTAGAATTAGTTTACTAGTTTATAAAACGTGTTTAGTTAAATATTGTACCACTGTTCGGGCTATCATAATTCAGAGGTCGTGTAGTGAACGTACGAGGAGCTAGGACACTTTAAATCGTAAATCCGACAACTCGTCGATACGTTCACCCCGAAGAGGCCCCTCATATGAAATTCCTTACTAACATGTTACGGTAATAGTTAAACGTATATTTTGCATGTTTGATTATATGACATATGTGTTAAAACGGTTACGTGGTTTGTGAATTTAGTTGGTTTATGCCTTGTTAACGGATTTTAGTCAAGTTGGTGTTTTAACGCAAGTTATAAAGGTTACAAAAGTTATAAGGTTTATAAGTTATGAATATGATCAAAACAGGTTTTCGTATATCTCGTTAATTATGAAAAACATTATTTCGAAGGTGAAATAAACTATGAAGTGTTACGAAAATGTTGTTTGTTATATTTTTATGAAATATGTTAAGTTTGGTAAGTTACTAAGCTCAGAAAAGAGAATGGTTTATTGCGACTAAACTTCCGGAAAAAACAACTTTTGAGTCAAAACAGTACTTGTTGGTTTCGGCGGTGAACAGCCTATGTTTTACACTTTCATGCTTAAATTCCCATGAGGTTTTTAGTAAAACATCATTCCAGATAACTTTCATGGTTTACACGTTTGCTGGTTCGGATCAGAAAGAGGTGAAAATTGCGATTGAAAAACAGGTCAGTGTACTATTTTATATCACCTATATTTCTTTTGGTAATTTTTAACTAGTCGTAACTTTTGATTTATAAGTTCGTTTTAGCCGATTCGAAATGCTATGGTTTTGTTTTGATCTCATCTATAACTATATGGTTATTTAAGGTCACAGGTTCATGGTTTTGTGACAATAATTAGAATAAGACACTTGTTTTACCAGTTTTGATTACATATGGTCATATGCAAGTTTATATACATGTTTACTTATGTTTTAAGATTTTGTACAACATGGACAATATAACAAGCATACATAGCATATAACAAGCATGAAGTCAAGGAATCATGAAGTTGAGCACAAGCTTTGCTTACAACTTTTGCCCTTAAGAAAAAAGAAACAAAAACAAGGACTAGGACTAGAACACTTCCACCATTGGAATTCTTCAACACCTCTTGAGCTTTTGGACTTGTGTAAGGACTTCGGTTACTTGTGTAGCTTCTAATTCACCAAAAGGATGCTAGGACTTGGTAGAGCTTGTAAGGGCCTTCAATATTGTCGTAATTCTTGAAGTACGAAATCAAATGATGATGGTGTTGTAGTGTTTTGAGTTAGGCGTCCAAAGAGAGATAGGAAAGGGGTTTATACAAGACCTCTTAACTTATCAAAAGAGATGAAGGTGTAATGACTCGTTATCTCTTACATACTAAGTAAAACATGTGTTATCATCTTGAGTTAGATTGAATCACATCATGCCTTGTGTCTTAGTGAGTCATTATACATGACTCATTAAGGTATAAGGTGGTTTTTTAGATATTTCATACAAGTCTTAAGGACTAAGTATGAGTTGAGATTTGAACATGTGTTTGCAAAGTATCACCAAGACACCAAGTGTCTTGGTGACTGCCCATCCCACGCCACCTATGGGAGTGAGGTGGTGAATGAGAAATCTTGATAATATCTTGGGTTTACGGAGTGTTATTTGGTCCCGGTAATTACTAACGTTGAGTCGTTAAATCACAAAACTTAAAACCGGGTATTGTAAAAATGATTAAACTTATCAATATACTCATATTAATCTATAAAATGGGTGATAAGTTTAATGGAGTGCATAAACATTGTTAAAACCTAAAAATGCAGGTTTAAATACGCGTAAAATGTAAATCGTACAAGGTTTCCCTAAAAATGGAAAAGTGAAAATGTAACTCGTAAAATATTTACGAAATGAAATTAATTACATAAAATCATGTAGAATAATAATAGTCTAGGGTTGTTTACGTGTTGAGTGTGAGTTTTATCTTTATACGCGATTTAAATATTCCAATTTCTCGTAAATGTAAATTTACTTAGAATGAAATATTAAATGACGTAATAAATAAAATAATGACATCATAATTTTGAGAAAGGTAAGACTAAGAGTAATGTTCTTGGTTTAGGCACAAATCTAGAACCCTTTCACTTATAAGTGTTTTGGTTTTTCTATATGTTTTCATGCAGATGTATGTTCCTATTAGGAAAACTCAAAGTCCAATGGAATTATGATAATTAATTGGCATATTTATCACATCATAATATTCCTCCATTATAAGGATTAATGGTTACACGACCAATTAAACGTGGCCTTTAAGTTGTAGTTATAACTGCCCTTTAATAGTTCAAAGCTGTTACAAGTTAGTATGAATTCAGTTCCAGCTTGTTTTCTCATTGATAAACATGCTCCCTGAAAGAGCTATTCCCCGAGCATGCTCATTGAGGAGATGAAACTCCTCAAGAAGCTACTCCTAGATGAGATCCTTCTGCACCCACTCAGTGAAGAGTATGAAAATGAACTCATTAGCATGACGGATACCATTTTGAGTGTTACTCACTGAAGAGTTAACTCGTTGAACTTCATCAACTACATGAATTCCACTTTACCAATATCAGAGTCAGGATTATTCAGTGACCTGATGAGTGTACACTCCATCTCCAAACTCATTAACAGGTTTGACCTAAAACCCTCAATTGAACTAATTTACAACAACACATACGTATTTTTAGTCATGTTAACGTATCTCATTCTTCAATTCATATGTACTCTTTTCCTTTTCCAACAAGAATCAAAACATTAAATTTGACTATATTATGTTCATTAGATTGTTTTATTAAAAATAATGTGTGCGCATGGAATATTTTATGAGCGACAATGATGAAAGTATTGTGTTTGGGAAAACATTTGCACACAAACTTATGCATTAAAAAATTATACTATGTATATATTATGCTTTAACCAATAGTACATTAGAATGTGTAAATCAAAACTTTATGTGTACAAATCATCTCCTATTGTGTTTTGCTTAATAATCATGTATTCTTTTTCTCTTTTCTTATACCTTAAAAGGTTGCGTAGAATTTATTAGGCAAAATTTACATGAGCCTAAAAAGTGTTGGTTAACCGCATTCATCAATCAACCAAACATTTTAACCTTCTCAACCGATTAACCAAACTTTTATAAATCGAAACTGAATATTTTTAATTTTCGATAACCGAACGTATGCAGTTATCGTTTGGTTTTGAGAAATAACCGAACCAAAACAAACGTGCTCACCATTAAAGCTAACTCGTATTTGTAATCTTGAGTTATGACAAAACAAATCATTTATACAATCATAGAGACAAGATATTATTAAAGCAACGTCAACACACATTTGAGGCAAACGAAGCTCGAAACTGTTAGATTTTAGATATATTTTAATTTGCTTCATTTAATGACAGGAACATGTTACCTAATATTAATCGAGTTTTATGAGTGTTTTAATTATGTTACTTAAACTTACTTTTTAAATTTATATCAATCGTAAATGTTGAGGTAACATTGTCAAGATCTCCTAATGTTTTAATGATGACAAATAAACCTTCGGAACACATAAAATAACAAACGGTAGCAAAATCCACTGGAGCTAATACCTGCTCCTGGCGCGCTGCCCGCGCGCTGACGTGTAGGTGACGCGCCAGATCACTGTATGGTTCCGGGCGAATTTTATAAGTCGGCTTTCTCCTTACCCGACAAATGTGGATCTTTCAATACATGTATGAATAAGTTACAACATATAACGTAAAATGCTTAAGTTACTTGTGATCACAATTCATCTATGCATTCATATGTCAACAAGCCTCGACATCTCAACGTCTCGAGTATGCTTCAACAATCACTTAAGGTATGTATAAATAAATGTCTAATACATTTTATGATCAAAGGGAGTTTTATTTAAACACTACAAATTATATAAAATGATATAAATATTTTATATATTTTGAAAAACACTTTTGGTATATAAAGAAAAATGTTTAATTCATAATAAATATATGAATTCAAATTTTTAGCCAAAAACAGTTAAAATTTCACTAGATAAACCTTCCCCAGAAAAGACAAGAAAAACTGCCGTTTTCGTCTGGGCGGCCCCTTAATTTTAAGGGGGCCGACACACAATTAAAGGGGCCGGCACGCTCCATTTTGTCAGAATTGTCAGAAAATTTTGCCTATAAATACTGGTTCATTTCTGCTATTTTTTCACACCTTTTACACAAAAATTTTCAGTCCCAATCCTTTCCAAACACACTTCTAAATCCTTTGATCATAAGTTTATTAGTTTTTGTTTCAAGTGATTCAATCCCTCATCGCTCAAAGTGCAAGAGAAGAATTCTACCAATCATAAAGCTAAAGATGTATTAGAGTCTAGTTAGTGTTGATGTTAAGTTGTGAGTTATGTATGTATATGTAATAAGTAGATCAAGATGATCTTACTTAGTAGTGAGTCAATGAGTGAGTAAGTAGTAGTGGGAAGAAGTAGTAGTGTGGATAACTCATGTAGTTGTGAAGAAGTTGGTGTGTGAATAAGTAGTGGAGTATAGAAGAAGTTGTGAAGTAGTCGTGAAGTCGTGTAGAAGTTGTGTAGTGATCGAAGTCGTGTCGTGAGATTGGTTCTAGCTACTATTAGAACTCGACATTTAGCTTAGTGTCATAAATTGGTATAAGCAAAAGTTGTGTACGGTTTTCTCCGCCAAAAGGGAGCTTGTTTAGTAGTGAAGAAAACTATCGAGTATGTGACTCGGGGAGTGAAGTAGGGCAAGGAAGGTGTCCTTGTAGCCGAACCACTATAAATCTTCGTGTCCGTTTTGCATTTCCTTTCTCTTATCTCTTTTCATTTATTCTTGCATTTATCGCTTTACATCTATGCTTGCCAATATGTCTTAGTTGTTGCTCATATAGTAATGATGATTGATTGTGTTGTACATAGAAGTTAATATTGTGATTGTGTGTATAATTATATGATATGGTCAAATAGATTATTATTCACACTTCTCATATTAAGTTTAACTTGATAGATAATTTGATACAAAACGTTTTAAGATTTAAAAGGAAAACATATTCACATAAAGATCGACCAAAGCTCACATATATAATTGATCATATTAATTATATGTTGTTTTCATACTAAACTCTAATTGAAGGTTTTTCAAACAAACAATTGAATAAATTCTAATCAACATTTTGAAACAAACTTTTTATAAACAAAAAAAGGGGAAAACTATTCAACCCCCCTTCTAGTTTTCCACACTATGGATTCTCGACGTTGTGTTACTTGAACTTATAAGTAACCTATGATTTTCTCAACTTATAATCTTAATTGTCTAAAACATTTCTTTTTAATGACAATAAGATTATTTCTTAATATTTTCTTAATCATCTTCTTAATCTCTTTTCACAAAAGACAAATTACCATTCCTCCCACAATCTCTCCCAAAATCCTTCCCCAACATCTTCTTACATATTCCCTTACACCACTCCTTACAATGTGTACCTTTGTCTCCTCACAAACTCCACAAAATATTCCCTTATCTTTACCAACTTCCCATACACCTTCCTTATACATACACATACACTCTTTTCTACACACACACATCCTTTCACATACACTCTTTTTCTACACATACACACTCTCTCATACATACACTCTTTTCTACACACACCTTTATATTCAAAATACACACACTTCACTCACATACCTCTCTTCACACACACACTTAAACATACTTCACCTATACCTTACCCTTACAACTCATATATATACACATCCCATCTATACAACCCATTATCTCACACTCTCCAATACTCCCCATTCAAAATACACACACTACTCACAACCATCACACTCTCTACACACACAAGGCTCCCCATCACATCCACACTTACACTTTTTTCTACATACACACAACCCAACTCTTACACTCCTTACACCCTTTCACATCCCCTCACCACCATCCACACTTTCTCTCCAAGGAAGGAATATTCCCTTGGATATTCTCATCTTAACCAAACCATGGTTTATCCTAACCCAACTATGGTTACTTCTCAACACACACCCTTCTCACCCAACCATGGTTAACTTCTAACCCTTTTACCTAACCATGGCTACTTAATGATGCGTGGGAATCGCAACAGGCTTTACCTCTCGAGGGATCTCGAGAAGCTTACAACCCCCACCAGGCAGTGTACCTGATCGTTGTAGTATAGTATAGTGACAAGTACCGGGGGATTGATCGTTCAGCTTAGGAATAGTGTCGCTAGGATTAGAAAGCCTAATTTACTAGTTCTAAAGGTGAGGGATGATTATTTTTGTATTTTTATGTTTTTTAGAAAGCAAGTAAAATTTCGGGTTTTGAAGGAGTGGGCGGAATTAGTTGCTATTCAACTAACCCAAAACTAAGATGCAATCAAAATAAAATAGTAAAAATGAAAATAAACTAATTATACTAAGGTTGTGAGCAGTAATTGGAGAAAATGTGTTTACTTAGACTTCATTACTCCCTAGATATCTTTTACATGTTAATTACTTGTTATAATTGCATGGATGACGGATCGTATTCCTTAATACCATTCATGGGGTGGCATACATAACTCCCCAATTCTATGAGCTCTTATCTCCTCCTACACCATGACCCAGCACAACTATAGGGATTGTAAACAGTGGCTCATGCATTAAATACAACCAATAAAGACCTAGTACGCCTCGGTTCATGTTTCTTAAGACGTTCAAGCATGTTACCATTTGGAGATCTGCCAGTTTTCTTAAGCCTAACATATAAATCATTCATCCAAAACAAGAATAAACAAGTAATCAACACATAATCAATATCTAGGTTTCATTAGATCTAAGCAAACACAAAGGAGATCTAGCCTAGCATAATGGAATTGAGACAAGAACAAGATATAGACAACCAACACATAGACATATTGATTGAATTAGAAGAACACTTATCTCAATTACAATGCAAGGTATCAAGGGTTTGGAACCCTTGAAAAACCTGTAAAAGTTGCACCAAATTCGTCTTTAGGGTTTCTCCAAAACTTCTCTCCCTTTAATGTAAAAACTAGAAAACTATATATAGGAAAACTGGGCTGACGGCGTCAAGACAACCATGTGACGCCGTCACCTCGCCGCCAAATACTTCCTCGGACGGCCTTGATCTACTTATGCGGCCTGTGTGACGCCGTCACCAACCACGGTATTTTATTCTTGGCCTTTTGACGCCGTCATCAACTACGGTATTTTATTCATGATGTCTGACGCCGTCAGGGTATAACTCTTGACGCCGTCACCTAGTGTTTCCAGCATGGAAAATTGATACTTTGCCGTTTTCTTCACTTTTATGCTCCAAAAATGTCCAAAATGGCTTCTTTTCCAGAATTCACTCTCCAAGTACCTAAAATCACAAAAGGAACGATTCAGGGCAATATTTGATCAAATAAAGTCGGATTCGGGCTTAAATGACCCCCTAAAAACGGATCATTTTTCGCCTCATCATATACCCTTACACTTGAGATTTGCTTGTCCTCAAGCAAATGAGCTTTTATTCTACTCAAAAGACAAGTTAGGGGTCATTTAACACTAATATAAAAGTAATTACAACAAATAATCGTTCCACTAAAGACCAATAGACAAGCACGGAGATCATACACAAGCACCTCACAAATAGTGTTTAGATACTCACATCTCTCGGGTGTAATAAAGTAATATAACATTATGGAAATGGAAGATATCTCTCACTACCTGTCATAGCAAAATAGATTACCATAGGCTTGGGAAAGGATCAAACCTCCACCACATGGCGTAAGCACCTATGATAAACTATCAAAGAGGTCTTTTAAAGGGTTGTAATGTTAGGTATATGGATATGAATTACACGGTTTTGTTGGATAAAGGAAGTTTTACTGGTGGCGAGTTAACAATCTTAGTTAATTACATGTACAATATGGCGTTGCTAAGCCAAGACTAGACCCGACTTAAGCTAATAAATAAAAAATAACAAAAACATAAAATGAACATAGAATAAAAAGGGATGGTAGTCCGTATGTTTTTTTTCTTTTTTTCTTTTTTTCTTTTTCTATTATTTTTTTTATTTATTTTTCTTTTTTTTCTTGTTTTTTTTTTCGATTTTTTTTTTCGATTTTTTTTTTTTTTTTTTTTTTTTTTTTTTTTTTTTTTGCATACACTTTTACCCTACCATCCAAAATAATACATCATAGGGGATGAACATTTCCCTTACACTTGAATTTTTACATACTCTACAATTAACTAATCTAACGACTCGAATTAAGAAAATCAAAACACTTGGAGCACTTTTAAGATTAACGTACGTATGGGGGTAATAGTATTATGTTCTTCCCCATTACTCCATAAAATAAGTACTTACCCAATCGTCCCAATCGTCCCAAAACAATATGTACAAGGATATGACTCGACTTAGCAACCATGTAATCAATTAGAAAGTTAACTTAGGGTTTAACAAATAACAATAATGCACTAAAGATGAGCGCATACACGGAAGGCTAAGGCGATTTGGTTGTACATTTAAGTGGGGTGTAACAAATTCTTCCTTTAAGTAAAATGCTTAAAGTTAGAAACGAAAAGATAGGCTCGGAGGGGTGTACTAGGGGTTTCGTGTACTAAAAATGAGTACAACGCTAAGGGTGTGGGAAAAATTAGTTGACTTAACTAGCCAAGTAATATGACTTAAATGGTCAAGTAATTATGATACGGGTTTAACACAAGGGTGATCCTAATGCCTCTTATCATGTAGTAAATCCTACCACACGAATGTAGTCTCACTAGCGGTCTCGGGATGCATCACTAACGCAAGTTCTAGAATCTAAATGCTACCGGTACACTCATAAGCACTAATAATGAATGCTTTTCCTATCAAATCTAAAGGCGAACCTCACATTTTTGGGTGGAAAATTTTTCTGAATATACGGTTATGTGCTAGTCATACAATCTCCTATCCATGAGACGCTTGCTATGGCTAAAGTTTCACTCCTAAATGTTGTAAAAAATTTTAAATTTGGCGCTAAAATTACACTAACAAGTATTTCTCATAGTTTTATTACACATCTACCATTAAACAAAACAAACTCAAGCGAAAGTGCATATGTAAGGTATCATCTTTTTACCCTCCCCTTACACTTAAGATGAACATTGTCCCCAATGTTCAAGTAAAGAATGTAAAAGTGAAAAAGTAAAGAGAATGAAATCAAATACTCCCCTGATTCGCTCGGTATGGATTATAGGTGGCCAGGTTAAATCTTCTTCCAAGAAAACGAACAATCAAAGCTTCCCTTCCAGAATATAAATCATCTCCTTGTCGAACATAACCTGTGAAACCTGACAAAATAGACAAGACAACCTCGCGTAAAATCGGCGGCATCCTATATAAGTTCCTAAATCCTAGAAAACAAAGTAAGATATAATGCTTGTGGAATGAAGTTTGCAGATTTCCTGGAGATTATAAAACTTAATAATTCACAAAAACCATAAGACTCCGTTAGAAAAACAAAACTGGTAAAATTTCCAGATTTTTAACTCCTGACGCCGTCAAGAGTAAACCCCTGACGCCGTCAGAATGGACCTGCAGAAATTCTTATGTTAAGTTTCCGGAAAATTTCTGGAAAAACTTGGTCCTACTTCCTGGAAAATCCTGCAAAACTTCATTATGACTCAATACAAGCATTTGACTCTAACAAATACGAATATACATGCTCATTTAATATTGTGGAGAATCATGATCGGTTTGTTTCTTAAAAACATATTTAGGGTTTCCCCTTACACTTATGTTTTGCAAAAATACTTTTAGGTTGGAGTTAAGACTAGGCCAAACAACATAGTAAAGTATTTCCACATTTTATTTGAGAAACATGATTAACCAACAATAAAAATAAAACATGCATATGGAAGCAAATAACAATCAAACAAATAAAATCACACAAAACATGGGTTGCCTCCCAATAAGCGCTTTTCTTTATTTACGAGTCTTGTAGCTAGACTCAAATTCATGGGTTACTACGTGATTTCATCATTGGTTCCACTCTCTAGGTCGTCTTCTAAACTAGTATCGCTTTCATAGTGCAAGTACTTCGGATCTTCGAATTCGAAAACATCTTGTCGATACTTAGAACCAAGCTTACTAACATTCTTAAAGAATCGACATGATAAATCAGAAATATTCCTACACCCTCTCCTAACATCTTCATCACACAAGATAAGTTGGGAGCTCATCATATCAAGCCCGTCACAATCTATTCCCTTAAGGTCTTTCTCTTGTATGGCGTTTGGTATGAAATCCTCCTAATCCCATCAGTGAAGGTCATGATTCCGTTCAAGTCATCCACTATCAAATTAGTGATTTCACAAAAGGGTGCTCCAAAGACGACTTGTGATAACCTAGGGTCGACATAGTCCTCTATGTTGTCCACAATCGTGAATTCCATAGGGAATGCCATATTTCCTACGAACACCTGGATTTCATGATCCTTACCAACCACTTTCTCTCCCTTATAAATCATCCCCCATATGCAGATATTGTTATAATGAAACAATGACATAAAATTCTTTGGCAGGAATACATTAATGTATATGTTATCGAAGTACTTATGACCGATCATGCAGGGGATTTTGAGATTATTCGGATCACGTCGTCTTATCTTCTCCAACTCTCCATCCTTTGACCCATATAGATTCCCCTCAATAGAGGGACGATACTCGTACACCTCCTCACTATTCCTACGAAAGATTACCTTCCTAACACCATTGGTGAGTACTACACTACCATCTTTCTCATCAAGGATTGCTCCTGATTCATTGATAAATGGTATCCCAAGGACAAGGTGGGTTAACGTTTGATTGGTGAAAGGGTCCACGTCATCAACCACGGTGAGGTCAGTATTGTAAACAAGCTCTCCAATCCTAATTGATAAATTTTCTATTACTCTCTTGCACGCAACGTGCTCTGGGAAGGTTTTGTGGTATAGGGAGAGGGGGATTATGTTGACTGGGAAGCTAGGATCTATATGACTATCGGTTAAGAGCTTTTCCTTAATGGTACAGGGGATCTTGAAAACTTTAGGGTTACTTTCCTTAGTATGATTGTTACCCACACTAATAACATCCTCCATTTTTCTCTCGGGTTTACCCAAAATGGTTGGATCTTTCTCGTGCTCTTCCGATTTCTCTTTCCTTTCATCCGGTTTGTCGAATTCTTGCGCGGTGTATTGCTCGGGTGAGTCGGTAGGTTTTCTTGCCAAATCATGGTCAACCCTTGAGGTCTCATCTTTCGCTGTCTAACTGAATTTGTTAGGTTGTTGTTGGGTTGGGTTGGGTGTTGAAGCAGATATCGTGGTGATGGTGTTTACGAAGTGGATTGGTCCAGGGGGGTTGATAGGTTCTTTTCCGTTAGGATACAGATGTTTGAATAGCTTGCTAGGACTTTTTATTTTTACAGGGGAGGCTGGTGGACTCATGGTGGTAGCAGATTTAACCTCATTAACGGGAATGGGCCTATTATCAATATGCTCTTTGATAGCAGTCAACAGATTACAAATCTTGTTGTTTACATCATCCTGCTGTTGTTTAAATTTGGCCTCGAGCGTAGCGAGCTGTAGTTCTTGAGAGAGAATGAGTTTCTTTAGAGTATCTTCACAGCTTTGCCTAGGAATGCCTTGTGATGGAAAATGCTCAGACCAAGTGAGCGGTGAGGAGTCATTGAAGGATACGCTTCGCGTTTGGTACCCTCTAAAATCAGGTTTATCCTTCCATGCCTCATAGGCTTCGGCAGAAGTTCGAGGACCCTGACCCATGTGCGATGATGTGAATTCATTATAAGCACGTTTTGGAAGTTCCATGCAGTTATGGGTCTCATGAGGGCCATTGCATAGTTTGCATGTAGAAGCGATTCTGCTTACTTGGCTTGAAGGTTTATGAGCTTCGTAGGATTTCATGAGAGACTTGACTCGACCTTCAAATTCCATGATCCTACGGTCGGGAGTGCTAGAATTGTTCGAAGGCAAAGATATTGCCTTGACCGTTTCGTTCAAATCACGAGGATCATTCCAACTTTCGTTGTCATAGAGAACAAGATCTTCTATGAGTTCCCATGATTGTTCCGCACTAAGATCACGTAGCTTACCACCGGCCGATTGGTCAATGGCTCGCCTCGTGGAGATGTCGATATGGTCATAAAAAATTTGGACTTGGAGCCAAAGATCTATGCCATGATGAGGGACTTTTTGGAGTAAGTCCTTGAAACGAGTCCATGCTTCATAAAGAGATTCATTTTGACGTTGTTGGAACATCAAGATGTCATTCCTAAGCTTAGTAGTTCTCCCCGGTGGGAAAAATTGAGCAAGGAAACGAGTGGTGAGATCATCCCATGTGGTGATGGATCCCGCGGGTAAACGCTCAAGCCATTGACTAGCTTGATCCCGTAGAGAGAATTGGAATAGGCGTAAACGGGTAGTCTCTCTAGTTTCAACACCTAGGTCTATGGAATCTACGATTTTGAGAAAGTCCTTAAGATGTTGGTTTGGATCTTCGGAACGAAGTCCATGGAATGCACATCCGCTTTGCACCAACCGGATGGTGTCGGATCGCAAGGGGGTCACATTGGCTCCGGTGAGCTCAATGGTGTTTCGGTAGCCTTGATGGCTAGGTCGGGAGTACTCTCCTAAGGTTCGGGGCCTAAGGGGTTCAAGTGGTGGGTTTTGTTGTGGTGGGATGACGGGTTCAAAGATGTTACCACCTTCCATGATGTCGGATGGTAAAGAGTTACGAACAAAGGCACGAAGAAATAAGATAGACTAAAGAAGACCTAAAAATAAATATAAAATCTTGCTAGAAAGGAATCTAGCAAGTTGACCTAATAAAAAGAAATCCTAACCTAGACAATAACTATTCCCCAGGCTGCGGCGCCAAAAACTTGATGCGTGGGAATCGCAACAGGCTTTACCTCTCGAGGGATCTCGAGAAGCTTACAACCCCCACCAGGCAGTGTACCTGATCGTTGTAGTATAGTATAGTGACAAGTACCAGGGGATTGATCGTTCAGCTTAGGAATAGTGTCGCTAGGATTAGAAAGCCTAATTTACTAGTTCTAAAGGTGAGGGATGATTATTTTTGTATTTTTATGTTTTTTAGAAAGCAAGTAAAATCTTGGGTTTTGAAGGAGTGGGCGGAATTAGTTGCTATTCAACTAACCCAAAACTAAGATGCAATCAAAATAAAATAGTAAAAATGAAAATAAACTAATTATACTAAGGTTGTGAGCAGTAATTGGAGAAAATGTGTTTACTTAGACTTCATTACTCCCTAGATATCTTTTACATGTTAATTACTTGTTATAATTGCATGGATGACGGATCGTATTCCTTAATACCATTCATGGGGTGGCATACATAACTCCCCAATTCTATGAGCTCTTATCTCCTCCTACACCATGACCCAGCACAACTATAGGGATTGTAAACAGTGGCTCATGCATTAAATACAACCAATAAAGACCTAGTACGCCTCGGTTCATGTTTCTTAAGACGTTCAAGCATGTTACCATTTGGAGATCTGCCAGTTTTCTTAAGCCTAACATATAAATCATTCATCCAAAACAAGAATAAACAAGTAATCAACACATAATCAATATCTAGGTTTCATTAGATCTAAGCAAACACAAAGGAGATCTAGCCTAGCATAATGGAATTGAGACAAGAACAAGATATAGACAACCAACACATAGACATATTGATTGAATTAGAAGAACACTTATCTCAATTACAATGCAAGGTATCAAGGGGTTGGAACCCTTGAAAAACCTGTAAAAGTTGCACCAAATTCGTCTTTAGGGTTTCTCCAAAACTTCTCTCCCTTTAATGTAAAAACTAGAAAACTATATATAGGAAAACTGGGCTGACGGCGTCAAGACAACCATGTTACGCCGTCACCTTGCCACCAAATACTTCCTCGGACGGCCTTGATCTACTTATGACGGCCTGTGTGACGCCGTTACCAACCAAGGTATTTTATTCAGGGCAATATTTGATCAAATAAAGTCGGATTCGGGCTTAAATGACCCCCTAAAAACGGATCATTTTTCGCCTCATCACTTAACCTAACCCTCCTCACTCTTCCCTATATAGGAATATACCATGGCATATTCTCTTATCACTTATGCCATAAGAGGAATACCATTTCTACCCTTACCAAATTACTCTTTTCTACCTTTCTACCCTTGGTAATTTGTTTTTCTCATAAACACTTCACAAAACATTTTCCAAATTGGCTATTTGAGTTGGTAAACCTTAGATTGATTAATGTTAAGGTTTTGTGTAAAGTACAATTGGGGGTTTAGCAAGGTAAGGTATTTAAAAAGTCAAAACCCAAAGTTTTGGGAAAAAGTTTACAGACACCTGGTGCGCTGCCCACGCGTTGACGCGTGGGTGACGCGCCGGCCTTGGTAAAATTTTCCCAAGTTTGGGTTTTGCCTATAAATACCATGCCTTGCCTCTTGTATTCCTCACCCCTTGCCATTATTCTTTCTCTCTACATTCTTTCTCTCTAGTCTCTCTATCTCTCTTGTGTTCTTAGTAAAACACACTTACATCTTTGAAAGAACACATCTCCTTGCAAGGGAAGAATCACAAGAACCTAATCCACTCTTGTGATTGTGTCGAGAGTCTTCTTATTATACCCTTTCTATTACAATCGAGTTTCTAGGTTAGGTTAGGGCTTGGTTGATAAAACAAACATTCATTCTTTCTATTTGTTTGTAAGAGAAGTCTTGTGTCTTTGTGATCAAGCCTAGATCATTGAGGATCTAGTTGGGGTTTGATACTTCCGGGTGGAAATTTTGGTTGAGGTCTTGGTGACCAAGTGTAAGTCGAGTCACGAGATTCTTTTGGGTGGTTTCTGAGGGCGGAATACCGTTGGGGAGTAACTCATTCTTTGTGAGCATCGATATTTGTGAATATCGATGGAGTGAATTGTAACGGTTTATAGTCCACCGAAAGGATTATACTAGTTGAATAGTATAGTGTCGTGGATTCGCAACTGGACGTACGGATGGTATAAACCCCCCATCCCGAACCAGTATATATCGTGGTGTTCTTTACTCGCTTTATATACTTGTAGTTGTGATTATCTTTGTGGTTGTTCTTTCTTAGACCACTTGGTTGTCCTCATGGCTTAAAGTTTTTAAACATTCTAAAAGCCGAAGAAACTGTATTCACCCCCTCTACGGTTCTATAATAAAAATCACTAAACCTTTCAAATTTGTTCTGTGAAAATGTTTGAAATGACGATGGTTTAGTATCCATAAATGCATTATCATATTCTACCTAAATATAAACTCTCAACCAACAGTACACCAAAAATATGCTATTCTTCAAAAAAATAATAAAATAAAATAAAATAAAAACGAGATAATAACAAATTTAAAAAGTGTTATTTTTCAGACCACTCTAACATAAAAATTTACAACAATTGAATAGTATTATTAAAAATTTAGGTGATTTCTATTAATAGGTAAAGTTAGAGTGACTAAATCTAAACAAATTTTGAAGTTGGTTACTATTCTTCTAATAACGGATAATATTTTTAAAATATTTTTATTTATAAAAGTGGGTTAATTTCATATATCACCTTATTTTCATGATTAATTTTATATATATCAAAAGTGTAAGTATTGAATGCATAATGTACAATTTTTTAATGCATCTTTGGGTATACATGAAATTTCCAACTAAAAAGAGTGGAGATATGAAATTGCTTCTTTAAAAGTAAATATGAGTTTATTAAGGACATATTTTGCGCGCGAACTTATCAGAGCTTATCATAGCATGAGCTTATTTTTTTTAAAAAAATAAGCTACCATTAAAAATAAGTCTCGTTTGCTGGCATAGCTTGAAGAAGTATGTAAAAAAAAAATAAGCTACTAAATGAAATGCTAGTTGAAGGAGCATGTAGAAAAAAGCTCCAGCCACATGCTCCAGCAACCCGCTCCAGCTCCTACTATTGCCAAACATACCCTAAATGCCACTTTTATAAATATTGAATGGTTAAAAGAAACTTATAGAGTTTTTAGTAAATCACTATTAGTTAATTAATATTTTTATTTCCTACCATATAAAGGTTTTTCGCAAACAACTAATTTAAACTTGTAATATGTGCAACCAATATAGATTTTAATAATAAGAGAATCTCACCTTTACTTTTATTTGTAAGAGAAATGGTTGTGATGACTAAAACATGTATAATTTATGTCTACTTTAAAGTACCGGTATTTTGTTAGTTGTAGTATAAGGATTCACTTTTTTACAAATTAGTAAATTATTACTATATATTTTTATGCATACAATTAATCATGTTTTTAGACATCTCAATCCTTTAAAGATTATGTGTCATGAAAGAATTTAAGGGCGACATTTAATAATAGGTTACTAATTTCTTTGTTGAAAATTAGCAAACAAGAATAATATTTTGAAATGAAAAGAGTTGATTTAAATATAGTGATAATTGACCTTAAATTTATTTGATTACCTCTTTGGAAGGATAGTTTTTCCATTTAACGCGTATATATGTATATCAATATTAATTATTATTCCACTTGCAAAATGCAAGACTGTGAATCCATGATCACCTACCTGTTCAGTCTCCCTCTACATATACATGCTCCCAACACTCCCTTGACAACTCTCATAATAAACCTTTTGTCATGGGAAATAGTCTAATGTGTTGTTTGTCATGCATGCTTCCTTGTGGTGCCCTAGATTTGATCCGTATCGTTCATCTAAACGGGCACGTTGAAGAAATCACACATCCAGTCACCGCGCACGATGTCCTCATCAATTACCCTAATCACGTCTTAACTAAATCCTCTTCTCACGGAGTTGTACGAAGAATTCTAATCATTTCTGATGGTACCAAACTAAGCAGAGGTAACATTTACTTCCTAGTACCATTGTCCTCTATTCCTGAAAGTACGCGCAAACATCACCAGAAACTCAAGCCTGTTGTGGCGCCAAAGATTACTAATGATATCTCCTCACCGTCTAGCCATGTTAGGGTGGTTTCGACAAAGAGTTGTAGACCACGAAAAGCGCGACGTGCCATCCAAACTAGAGATTGGAAACCCATTCTTGAAAGTATCTTTGAAGAATGATCCATTATATATGTAGTGGTATAGTTCTTCGTTATTATTATTTTTTGTTTAGATTAATTTGTGTTAAATGCTAATTTTTTTAAAGCAATCATATGATGGATTACATCGATGGAAGGTGATCATTCTTTTTTAACAAACTCTAGTTCTACAAAGAGTGACAAGTGTGGGAAATATTATATCCCCAACAAGAAATTCTATACGTCAAATGTTCGAGTTGTAGTTAGCTAGAGTATTATTTCTAAATATTATCAGTCTTCTCGTTGCCTCTATTCCAGTGCTTACTAAAAGGAATAAGAAAAATATTGTTCTCTAATCTCATTTGTGAATAATGAAATCGAAAGAATCATGCAATATATATATATATATATATATATATATATATATATATATATATATATATATATATATATATATATATATATATATATATATATATTAAAAGGTTTGTACAGCTTATCAAAAAGCTTTTGGTTGGTTTTACTCCAACATTGAACATTTACCCACACACATAGAGGTAAAAAATTGGGTTGCTTGGGCCAAAACGGGTTTCAAGTTTTTGAACTTATGCGAGCCCATACGACTTACAAACACATATGCAACTCTGAAATTTAGCTCGTGCTCCGATTCGTGTTTAGTTAAACATTTTTTTTTCTTTATTATGGCTGAGATTTTATTCTTTATTATGGTGGTAAAGAGAGAAAATTGAGTTGACGTTGATGTGAAAGTGGTAATTACGATCACGAGGCTCCTTTAGCATTACAAGTTTTAATTTTGGAAGACTAGCAGGGTACCCCGCGCGTTGCGGCGGTGGTTACTCTAAAATAAAATTTTTCGGTAAATCATGTATTTAGTTTATTATGTTCTTTTTGACAATAAATTTACGGAAATCAAGAATTTTGTTTAACCCGTGCCAGTTTGGGCTCGAGCCCATTTGGCCGTGCCCGTTCAGGCTCGATCCAATTTGGACCGTTGCCCGTTCGGGTTTAAATATTTGTATAATGTGCTTTATTATTTGTATTATTGACATTTAATACAGGAATTGTGTTAAGTTTGTTGTATAATATGCTTGATAATTTGTAATTCTTATGTAAAAGGTGTTTTAATAACTGCATTAATTGTATTTATTAAACCAGTTAATTAATTGACTAAATTAAATATTTTGACCGCATTAATAGTGTTTTATATTTCTATTTAAAGAATAAGATAGTGTGAATTCCTTTAATGGAAACACAAAATGAACGTGGGATTTGCATTACAATGTCCTAAATAACAACTCAGCTTAAGCATTTCATAATTGACGTATCCACTCCGTATAACTTATTTGTCCTTGGTGTCGTTTCGGCAAGCTTAACTTTGTGGGGTAGGATATACTAACCCTTACTAAATGGATATACTAACCCTCCCTACTTAGGTAGGGAGGTACAATGTATTATTATTATTATTATTATTATTTTTTTTTTTTTTTTTTAATTTTTTGTATAATATTGATGACGTATAGTCTATATTTGGGCCACGAGCTCAAATGATAAACATTACTAAGGCGCAAACCCACCACAAGTGGGCTATCATAACAGTGATTTGGGCCGCATTACCAATGGGATTGGGCTCACGTAGGCCTAACCCCAACCAAACTATTTATGGTCTAGATAAGTATCTTCTATTTACGGATAAAGATCCTTGGACCGGATAAGCACCATGCGTGCGAAGAGTAAGGGACACGAAACCTACAAGGATTCTGCGCCTATATATAGAATGACATAATTCTCATTAAAGGTACGATTCACAAAACCCTAACTCTTATAACCCTAAACCGATTACTTATTCTCACGCCGAAGAATAATTGTGGGAGACAATCCCACAATCCCACGATAAGCCTAACGGTGTTTGTTTACTTTCTTAGTGCGCAGCTTTCAAGCATTAAGAGCTAATTGGTACGAGAGCAGGAGCCCAAACTAGGAACGCCCAACTTTTGTATCAACAAGTGGCGCCATCCGTGGGACCCTTCACTAAGAACTAGAATGACGAAAAACAAAAACTCAAGCCAGCGGAATCCGCAGTTGGAAAAAACACGTGGTGACCCTCAGAGGAAGAACCCTCAAGACTCAACCTCTAGGCATACCTCTGGAACAACCAGTGCGCCTGGTCACCAAGAAGCGGGACCAACCCAACCTCTCCCAGCAGTAGAATTGCCTATAAGGACTACTCAAACCACCACGGTGGTCCCAAGCGTTGAAGAACTTCAACGCACCCTCTTCAATACTCCTCACCAAATGGCACCTATAGTGGACAACATTGTGCCACCTGGCGCACCCAACCGAGATAGGGCGCCTAATGTTGAGGCAGAAATTCTTGCAGCAGAGGAGGACACGCCTGATTTAACGCTAAGTAATTTTGTGTCCCAAAATTACAAAACCCTAACCGCCCTCATGCAAGAAGAAGCAAGGAGAAGGTCTAGTATGAGCCTGCAAGCCCGGCTCAACTTTGGTCCTGAACGCGAAACATCACCACCGCGCTACCAAAGAGGGGGGCGCGAAAATAACGAAAAACGTACCAATATCCATGATAGACTTGGTACAGTATCTGACTCACAATACTCGGAGGAATACGAAGATGGCGAGAGGCGCACCAATGTTCACTCCAGACTTGGTAGTCGAAGGATGCAAGACAGACTTGGACGTCAACATTCACCAAGCGAAGGCTCCTCCAGGTCTGGGAGCAGAAGAATTCACGACAAGTTAGGAAGGCGAACTTCCCCAAGTGAAAGCCCCTCAAGCTCTTCCTCTGAGGAAAACCGGCGCAAGCGCTGCAAAAGAGATAACCTCTCCTCCAGTGACTCCTCGGACAATGAGGATAAAGAGACAAGACACTGGAAGTCCAGAGGAAGACGTCGTGAGGAAGAAGACGAAGACATATCTCTTCTGTGGCGTCGCCAGAAAGTTGATGCATTTACACGACGCATCAGCGATTACTCCGATCATAAGAAAAGGCGCATGCCCACTAATGTTAAAACATTTGATGGAACGGGTGATCCTGATGACCAACTAAAAATTTTCGAATCCGCTGCTACTATCAAAAATTGGCCACAACCTGTGTAGTGTCATATGTTTAACTCCACATTAGTAGGGAATGCGCGCACTTGGTTTAGCAAGCTTCCACGAAGGAGCTTAGACGGGTTTGAAGAGTTGCGAAAAGCATTCCGCTTAAACTTCACCCAAAGAAAGAAGTGCGCTAAAAACCCCGTTGAATTAGCCAGAGAAAAACAGCTCCAAGGGGAATCAACCAGTGCTTATATGGAACGCTTCAAAGATGAGTGTATACATGTCAAAGCGTGTCCTGAAGTCCTAAAAATTTCAGGGTTCATGAATGGGATTAATAACCCAGAACTCATTAGGAAGTTAAACGACAAGGTTCCCCAAACCTTCGATGAGCTAATGAAGCGCACAAGATCCTTCATCCAAGGAGAAGCAGCCGCTGCGGACAGTAAAAAAGGCTACTCAAGTTATAGGCAACAAGAACAGCCTAGGAGACAATCCAATGATCAGAGCAGCAATCGCAACAAGAATTATCGCAGTCAGGGAAGTGGACGAGATAATGACAAGTATACCCCCCCTCACAAAGACTCCGAGGGAAATATTTGTAACAGAAGGCGCAAACTTCTTAAAACCCCCACCAATGCGCACCCCAGTGAAAAAGCGTATAGGGAACGGATACTGCGAATACCATGGACAAAAGGGCTATACTACCAACGAGTGTGTCCAACTACGACAACTAATTGACAAATTAGTAAAGTAGGGTAGAATGGATCACCTCGTTAAAAACATTAAAGAAGGGAAGGACAAACAAAAGAATGGAGGTAAAAAAGAATCTTCCAAAGACAAAACGGACATCATCTATATGATACAGTCATGGCAGCGCAAAATAAAGCAAAAAGTCAGCCAAAAATTCTCTTCAGAGAATGAGATATCCTTCCCCACCCTAGCTGCGGACAACGCAGTAATAGAACCAATAACCATTGAGATACATACTGGGGGACAGGAAATTCGCCGCATGTATATCGATGGAGGAGCATCCGCAGACATTCTGTATGAGCACTGCTTCAAAAGGCTACGACCTGAGATACAAAGTCAGTTAATACCGGCCACGACGTCGCTGACTGGCTTCACAGGAGAAAAGATATGGCCTACGGGGCAATTACGCTTACTTGTAGTGGTGAGTGATGAACAACACTCTATAGCAACGTGGATAAACTTCATGATAATTAAGTCTCCTTCACCGTACAATGGCATCATTGGGAGACCTGGAATATCATCCATGCGCGCTGTACCATCCACAGCATATGAGATGCTCAAGTTTCTAGTAGAAGGAGGGATTGTCACCCTCTACAATACCACGGTGCCGCCTAAAGAATGCAACGCGGTAACCAGTAGAGTGGAGAATGTTCCAGAATAGCGCGCAGCAAAAATACCAAACCTGAAGGTGGCCATTCACCCTGATTACCCAGATCAACAAATATCGATTGGAGGATCCCTATCTAACAAAGGTAAAGCAGCCGTGTGTGCACTCTTGCAGAAAAACCTAAGTATCTTTGCGTGGGAACCAAAGCACATGACCGGAGTGCCATGCTCTATTACAGAGCACAAGCTACGGATTCGACAAGGATATCCCCCAATACGACAGAAGAAGTGCGGCCAGGCTCCAGATCGAGCAAAAGCTATCTTGGAAGAAGTACACAAACTTGTAGACGCAAGTATTATGCGCGAAGTCTACTATCACGACTGCTCTCTAATCCAGTGATGGTAAAGAAGAGTGATGGCAGTTGGAGGATATGCGTGGACTTCACTGACCTTAATAAAGCATGTCCACAGGACTGCTATCCACTGCCAGAGATAGACTAGAAGGTAGAATCTCTGTGTGGATATCCCTTTAAGTGCTTCCTAGACGCGTACAAAGGATACCATCAAATTCAGATGGCTGAAGAAGATGAGGAAAAAACGGCCTTCCACACAAGTCAAGGGGTCTTTTGCTATACAAAAATGCCCTTTGGTCTAAAGAACGCGGGAGTAACATACCAACGATTGGTGGACACAGCTTTTGAGAAGCAAGTAGGTCGCAACCTGGAAGTTTATGTTGATGACCTCGTTATAAAGAGCCACACGGAGGAAGAATTGGTGCGCGACATTGAGGAGACGTTCAAAACATTGGGAAAAATAAACATGAAGTTAAATCCCAAAAAAGTGCACCTTTGGCGCGACAGAAGGCATGTTCCCTGGGTATCTAATAGAACCTGACGGTATCAAGCCTTGCCCAGAAAAGACACAAGCTGTCATTGATCTCCCCTCAACGCGCACACTGAAAGAAGTCCAATCATTAAACAGGAAGCTAGC
Source organism: Artemisia argyi (assembly GCA_030686995.1). Taxonomy (NCBI): domain Eukaryota; kingdom Viridiplantae; phylum Streptophyta; class Magnoliopsida; order Asterales; family Asteraceae; genus Artemisia; species Artemisia argyi. Next base: position 120,020,262 of record CM060686.1, read on the forward strand.
TGGGCTAAACCATTTTTTATCCAAGTCAGTAGACAAATCACTCCCTCTCTTCAAAACACTCTCGAAGTGCACAAACAAGGGAGACTTTCGTTGGACTGAGGAGGCAGAGGAAGCCTTCCAACAACTGAAACAGCATCTGGCATCACTTCCCAAACTTGTCGCACCGCGACCAGGGAAAGAGTTGATCATGTACTTATCTGCAACCCATGGAGCAGTCAGCGTAGTACTATTGACAGATAGGAACTCCGTTCAAATGCTCATATACTTTGTAAGCAAGGCACTAAAAAAGACAGAGACTAACTACAGCGCTATGGAAAAGCTGGTCCTAGCTCTAGTATTCGCAGCTAAATGACTGCGCAGATACTTTCAGGCGCACCCAATAGCTGTAATCACGGACCAGCCCATCAAACAAGTTATCTCTAAACCTGACGCATCAGGACGGCTACAAAAGTGGAGTGTGTTGTTGAGTGAGTATAACATCTCGTATAGACTACGTACTGCAATCAAGGGCCAGGTACTAGCTGACTTTATTGTTGAAAAGCCAGATACCGATACTCCACCTTCACAGACGGAGTTACAAGAACCATGGGTTCTATTCACAGACGGATCCTCATGCGTGGATGGATCAGGCGCATGCCTTATCCTTACTAATCCAGAGGGGTGGAATTCACCTACGCACTGCGCTTCGAATTCACAGCCAAAAACAATGAGGCAGAATACGAAGCCCTACTCGCTGGACTGCGTATTGCAATTCAAATGGGTGTACGCAACCTAGAGGCAAATGTGGATTCCAGGCTAGTAGCTAACCTTGTGCTAGGTAAATATGAAGCCAAGGATGAACACATGATCCAATACGTTGAAAAAACCAAGTCTTTAATTCAGAGCTTTGATAGGTTCACAATCAAAAAAGTACCTAGAGGAGACAACAGGAAAGCTGACGCGCTTAGCAAGATTGCATCTACAAGCTTTGCGCACCTATCAAAACAGGTATTGGTAGAAGCTCTAAAAAATAAATCAATCTTGGAGATGGAGGTATCTACGGTGATAGAGGAACAGGATCCCACGTGGATGACACCTATCATTGAATTTATAAGCAAAGGAATCTTACCACAAGATCAGAAGGATGCTCGAAGGGTGCGGCGCACAGCTCAGCGATTTGAACTCCGAGATGGCATCCTATATCGACGTTCATTCTTACAACCTTGGCTCCGATGTGTTGGACCTCTTCAAGCAGATTATGTACTCCGAGAAATTCACACTGGATCATGTAGCATGCACTCGGGACCACGGTCCGTAGTGGCGCGCGCCCTGCGATCAGGATATTATTGGCCTACTATGCTCCACGATGCGCGGGATACGATAAAGAAATGCAGTAATTGCCAAGTCCACAGGCTAATTCCGTGCCTGCCACAACAAGAGTTAACCCCCATCACCTCACCATTGCCATTCTATAAATGGGGCATCGACATCGCAGGCCCTTTCCCAGTTGCAGCGGGAGGGCTAAAATTCATCATCGTAGCCATAGACTATTTCACCAAGTGGATTGAGGCAAAAGCAGTGGTAAGCATCACCGAAAACCAGGTAAAACGCTTCATGTGGGACAATATTGTGTGTCGCTTCGGACTACCAGGAGAAATTATCTCAGATAACGGAAAACAATTCTGCGATAACCCATTCAAAGATTGGTGCGCGCAATTGAACATCACACAACACTTCACTTCAGTAAAACACCCACAAACCAATGGCTTGGTTGAACGCGCGAATCGCAGTCTAGGCGAAGGAATAAAAGCGCCCCTTGACAGACACAAAGGAAAATGGGTGGATGAATTGTCACATGTTTTATGGGCACACCGTACAACAATCAAAACCAGTACCGGAGACACATCATTCTCTCTCGTCTATGGGACAGAAGCCGTCATACCAGCCGAAATTGGAATGCCAACTATACGTACAGCGGAAATAAACGTCACAACAAATGACGAGGAGCGGCGCATAGACTTGGACTTGCTGGAAGAAAGGCGTGAACGCGCAGCTATACGCGAAGCGAAGGCTAAAGCAAAGATGAAGAAGTATTATGATGCAAAGGTCAAACACACTTCTTTCAGGCCAGGAGACTTTGTATACCGCGCTAATGATGCAAGCCACACAAAAGACACAGGCAAGCTTGGACCCAAATGGGAAGGACCCTATGAGGTCACGGATGCACTAGGCAATGGTGCATACAAGCTGCGCGATATGGAAGGCCACGAGCTGGCACGCACTTGGAATATCTGTAATCTAAAGAGATGCTATCTTTAGGAAAGGCTATGGCCCACAAACAGACAAACTTGCACTTTAGGACGTGCCCAATAAATGTTTGTCTTTGAATTTTCTTTTCTTTTTTAGGAATTGTCTTTTAAAACTTGCAAGTATTAATAAAACATTGTGGTTTCTAGCTAACTCCATAACACACTTCACTTTATTGCGTACACTTTTATTATGTTTCAATATTGTTATTTTATATTTTGCCTACATGGCATGCATGCACTTATTAAGACCTACGATGGCAGAAAGGATGAGTAAACCTACTAACTAACTCGTTGAGTAAGAGGGTTGCAAACCCATCAACATTGGATCACGCATCCTTGCTAAGCGCCTTACTTTCAAGACATTGAAGTAAGTTTTCCATGCGCATTCCATGAAGGATGCGCAATATCACGTACACCGTACATGCTTAGCAATTTACGAGCCAAGACTCTTGGTCATTTAATAAAAGTCTTTTCGAAATAATGCAAGTCTATCCTCATACTTATGATTTGTTTTTTAAGTCACGCACTTAATGTGAGTATATCACGGTTTCAATTTGAATCTTAGTTGACCTTTTACACAGAGGATAACAATCTAAGTACAAATAACATAGCACATGAACAAAAGACATAAGTTATTATTAATACAAAACCATACATTTACAAGGTACAAAAGCCTATATCTACAAACTATGACAGCGCTCGGGGCTGCGCTCTTGGTCAGCAGAGCTCCCAGCCTCTTGGAGCTTCCTCAAAAGTAACGCATCCTTAGGCGACACGGTCGCCATGCTGACTGCGAGTCCATCTGATCTTGGGATATGCGCAGCGCCCACACCGCAAAGGATAGCGTTCCCCTTCACACCCTTCTTCTTGGCCGCCCTCTCCACATGAGTCTCTAAGACCTCCTTCAGAGGGACCTCCTTCTCAAGGGCGAAGGGATTAAGGATATCACGCGGCTACGTAAAGACCAGCACCTGCAACTGCGACTCGTCAGGCTTTAAGAAAAAGTCCGGTTGAGCCTCTGCATCCTCCAAAACGTGCCTCCCCAGGGTTAACCCCTCCATAATCAACTTTATGGGGTAATCCTGGTCGCGCTCTAGCCGCGCAATATGTGGAAGCTCAAAGAGCTTCATCCCCTCCATAGCCTTCACAAGCTCATCATAGGCGTCCGCCTTATAACCAGGCACCTCAGCAAGTGACACTGTCAGCATTTTGGCCTCATGGAGCTCCTTCACAGCCTGCGCCCTGCCACGCTCCACGACACACTCTACAACCTTCCCAAAGGCTTCCAACACCTCCGGGGACTCCAACGTGCCCATAGCAGCTAGGCGCAAACCATGGCTGATCAACTACCTACACAAGCAACAAACGGAGACATTAGTATGGAAAAAGAGCATTAATACATATAATTAGTAATAATTTCGGAATAGACAACACCGACCTGCGCTTAGCGATCGTAGACATAAGATGAGGATACAACTCCTCATCGTATTCTATACTCAGCCTGCGCAGCTTGTCCTCCTGCACCCTCAAGGTATTCTGAACTTGGGCGCGAAGGTCCTCAATATGGCCGAAGTGCTCAGCCTTCTTCTCCTCCGGATACCTTATCCCCCAGGTTAAGTTCGACCTGAACTGATGCAGCTCCCCGCGCTCATGCTGCAGCTCAGCCATCACGGTCAACTTCTCATCAGTAACCTTCTTCGCATGCTCAGTGACCGCCTCCACCTCTGCCTGCGCCCCAGCCAACTGCGCCTTGAACAAGGCAATCTCCTCATCTTTCTGAGCAAGAATACTACCTTCACCAACATAACGCGTCTTCAACTGAGTGACCAACTCAGTCTGACGCTCAGCAGTAGCAGCTAGCTCCTCCATCAACTGCTGCGTAGATACCTCCTCAGCTACCTTCACCGTCTCCTCCACGTTTGCATCCTGAGGAGGGACCACGCTTTCAACAAATGCCGCATCACCCTCTGCAGCATGGTCACTACAAGCAAAAGAAGAAGATCAGAACATATTATGACAAAGTAATACAAAAGAAATCTGGTCATCACTTACAAAAAGGGAGAAGACTTTGAAATCTCCTTATCCGCGCTAGTAGCGGACGTGTCATCTACTGCGGATGATTCTTCATCCGTAATAAGATGGCGCCTCCTCTTGGAAGTACCAGCGCCATCAGATGCTCCCTTCCGTTTTAAGCCCTGCGCACTTCCCTCAGGCTCCAGAACCTCCACACTGTCGGAGGACTCAGTATGCAATTCCTCTACCACGGGAGACGGCTCCCCAGTAGGAGGAACGCGCTAAACAGGAGTCACAAGCGCAGCAGCGGGAGGAGAATCCTCAGGACCATCTTGCACCAACACCGTTGTGTGTCCCGCAGTAGCCTCCAAAATTGGCTCCTCATTGTCCCTAAGAAGGCGCACCCCCACTGTCACTTGCTTGGGCTTCTCGAGCTTCACCACAGCAAACAAATCCATTTCTGTGCGACACATGAACAAATAACAAAAACAACTTAGTTATTGAAATTACATATAAAGGAGCACTTCCATTATTGAAGCGAAGGTAAAAAAGGACAAGCACCCACCCCGGCCGCTTTCATCGAGGAATGTTGGAACCTCGTCAAAACCATGGAAATAGTTGCGACTCAGCCCCATATGAACCAAAAACTCCTCAGGGTAGGAGTTAATAGGGATGCGGTTGGCATCAATCGTATCCGCATCCTCCGCGCTATACGAACCGGGTAAAGGGCGCTCATCCCTTGGCAGCGTTCCTTGAGTATAAAACTCAATCGGCGACGGAAACACTATATCATCTACCCAGAAAATTTTTTCCCTCCAATCCCTAAGGGAATCTACCTTCTCCGTATAACACTGAAGGTGCCCAGAGCGCTTCGCAAAAGACACCCATCCATGCGACCATGTTGTGTGGTAAAATGCACGGAATAGGTTAATGGTAGGGTTGACCGCAAGCAAACGGCAGTTTATTTCAAAATTTGATATTTTCGCCGCACCTATACAATGCAACTGGGAAATATGAAGGTGATAGAAATTGAGCACATAAATCAAGAATATGGATATAGGTACGCGCTGGTTCACATACTTAAAAAAGCGCGTATATAACCCTATCTTTCCCTCAGGGAAATCCGCGTTACACGCGTTTGCCCCCGGTACTACCGGATGCACGTCAAGGGGAATGAAATAATCAGAAGAGAACTAGCAAAGTTCATCCTCGTCCATTTCAGAAACAAACTCTTCTAATTGATGAACCATTTCTAAGGAATAACAATATTTGCTTAAAAGCGTACTCGTGGTTACCTAATAAAATAGTTGATCTCTTAAAGAAGCTTTGAAAAAGTTTGAAAATGGCGGAAGTCAATTTACTGTGATACTTTCGGTAAAAAGGGGAGGTGGTGACTTATATAGGGTTACAAAAACCCTAGAAGGCTAGCCACGTGGAATCCACTACTATAATTGTGTGGCTAGAAGATGAGAAGGTATATGCACTTTTTCCCACTTCCCGATACACACGTGGACACATTCCCCATTTCCCTAAGCATTTTTGAAGATATTTTAGACTAGATACATAGTCCCTAATATTGGGCGGTAACTTTTCCCGCCACACTTACCGTTGCTTTCACTAGTCTAGCATCCGCGGCTACAAGCCGCGCACACTAGACTGGGGGGACATGATGACGTATAGTCTATATTTGGGCCATGAGCCCAAATGATAAACATTACTAAGGCCCAAACCCACCACAAGTGGGCTATCATAACAGTGATTTGGGCCGCATTACCAATGGGATTGGGCTCACGTAGGCCCAACCCCAACCAAACTATTTATGGTCTAGATAAGGATCTTCTATTTACGGATAAAGATCCTTGGACCGGATAAGCACCATGCGTGCAAAGAGTAAGGGGCACGAAACCTACAAGGATTCTGCGCCTATATATAGAATGACATAATTCTCATTAAAGGTACGATTCACAAAACCCTAACTCTTTAATATAACCCTAAACCGATTACTTACTCTCACGCCGGAGGATAATCGTGGGAGACAATCCCACAATAAGCCTAATGGTGTTTGTTTACTTTCTTAGTGTGCAGGTTTCAAGCATTAAGAGCTAATTGGTACGAGAGCAGGAGCCCAAACTAGGAACGCCCAACTTTTGTATCAACAAATATATTTTAGGGTGTATGATGTACTATATATAATGTTTTATTTATTATGTTTATATAATTGACGTGTAATGTATTTTATTTAAGTAACAACAACAATAGCGTCACGTTAAAAATTATCACATTAAATAATTACAACAACAACTGTTATTATTTAATTAAACAACATCGTTAACACATTATTTAAAGCTACAACATCTATGACATATGAAGATTATTCATCTCATTTAAAAGATCATGTAGCCGAGCACTTGACTGACAAGCATGATCCTCAGGATTCCTTGCTATTTCTAACTCCATCTCCAGCGTCTTTATTCTTGCCTTCAACAACTTGTTCTCATTATCTTTAGCAATGCAGTTTGAGCAATGCATTGAAGAAGAGGCTGTTGTAGAAGATGCTTGTTTAAAGTGCTCTTCTTCAAATTCATCTTTCCACTTGAAGTATCGACACCCATAGTCTTTTGTACTTGGCTGTTACATGTTAAGAATATAATAAGAAATGTATTTTTAACAAACAAATTATTTACATAACTAAGCAAACGTATGATTATTTACCACTGAAAGAGGACATGCATAAAACTGTCGCTCACGACTACCTTCTTGCCAGGATGTCCGTTTTATCATAAATCCTCTATCACATCGACACCAGAAAGGATTTTTTCGGCCCATCTGACCAAAGAATTTGCATAATAATTTACATCAATCAATAACGTTATTACTAATTTAAACAAAGTAATTTTCTGCAATAATAAAAAAAATCATTCGAATTACATAAATAAGCAGTTAGAGTTCAAAGGTTTGTCAAATAACATACATATTGAAAATAAAGACATACAAAGGCAAACTACTATCAAGATACTAACTATGATACTAACTACTATCAGTGTCCACCTGCTCCAGCAACTTCTCTATCTCTTTCATCCTCTTCTCAAAAGACTCTAACTGCTCTCGAAACTCTACAACCGCTTTCTCTAAATCACTCAACCTAGATGCATGCTCATTCAACGTAACATACACATCACCTATATCTCTCCTATCATGCTTAACTTCCCTCCTCAATCCTTTGACATCAGATTGTCGCTCACACAACCTCCTCGACATCGACACATAGCGACCCCGACACCAAGAGATGTCCACCCTCAAACGACTCAACTCTGCCCTAAGTTCGGCAGGAGAAACTCGTGGTCTGGTGGAAGACTCGCCAACCTCAAAAGTAGATCTGACCTCCGTCGCAAGTGCATGACCTAAGGCATCTGAAGTGTCTGACTCATAAGTGATATCTGATATGGCTGGCGAAGGTGGCAAAGGAAGAACCTCCTCATCATCAACATCATCATCATCAGCAGCATCAATCTCATCAACACCATCAGCAGCAGCAGCAATCTCATCAACATCATGATCATCCATCTCATCATCAGCAGCAACAATCTCATCATCATCATCATCCATCTCATCATCATCCATCTCTGGATCCATCTCATCATCATCCATCTCTGGATCCTCTTCTGGACTAAGTGGTGCCAGTGCGGGATCAGGGGGTATAACTGGTGCAGAACTAACACTCTACAAAAAGGGAAACTTTTAAGTTTCAAACAATTAACATTTAAATAAATCAATAATCATTTACAACATTTTCAAACAATTTACATTTAAATAAATGAATAATCATTTACAACATTTTCAAACAATTTACATTTAAATAAATGAATAATCATTTACAACATTTACAAAATTTGTCGATGGTTATATATTGCTTCCTATTCGTTTGCAACTGGCTGTTTGAACCACCTCCATTGTGGGTGGTTATGTGGTAGTGGAGAATCTCTGTCTAGATTGAGACAAATTTAATGAGCACCACTGTTCTCCCCCATACGCGCAATAACAATAGGGTCAATTCCATGTGATGGGTTTGGACCAGAAAATAGTGGAAAACATGTGAACCAACCCTGACGGTCTACATATACAAGAGGTCGGTTAATAGCTGAAGCGATGACCAGACCCATGTTTGGCATCGTCATCCAGTAATCTTCAGGCGTTGGTCCATTAAACAAGTTTAATGCATCACGAAGCAGGTAAAAGTCTTCTTGCCCCCACATACTCACGTAAGTTATACTATGTGCTTGTAACTCTTGCATTAACATGTATCTAACATCGGCCCACCTATTTTGGTCTTGCAGAATACTGTGGGCAATGCACCGAAACCCACAATTTCCGTCACCTAGCACATTATGTATACTTATTACCAGTGAACAGAAAATCTCTGGAATGCGATCAATTAAATCCTCGCTATCCTTATCTCCAACGTAAAATCTGTGTCTTATTTTTTGACCCGTGTACGAACTATGTCTTGCAGGTTCTTTGGCGCGTTTCAGGACTTTCGTAGATCTTGAATTTGTGCTTCTTCGGTGATTCATGGTTGGCACATCATTCAAGTCATTCAAGTCCGGGACTTCATTCAAGTCCGGAACTTTTGTAGCCTGCGACTTTTTGTCCTTTGCACTCGGACGTCCACGAGTATTTTTCTGAACAGCAGGTTGACGTATGTCCACAGATTCTGGTTGGAATATCCCTCTCACCTTCGTTAACATGCTTTTGTTGACAAACGAAGTCGCTTTGCTAAAAACATTTTTGAATTCTCGCATGTTCTCTTCAAAAGAAATATCATCTTCATGGTCACTAGAAGGACCATCTTCAGATGGATCATGTTCAGGCGGTGGCTTATTGATAACAGGCCACGGGACGGATAGGGTTCTCCAATAAACATCAATTGCATCCAATGGAATGGGCCGTTCTGCATGAATCAAAAGTGACTTATATGAGTTATTCATATTAATGTGGAAAAATAAGTTGATAGTCATAAAATGAATATACTTACCATGAATTCGATAAAATTCAAATTCGCAGAAGCATGGTAATCCATAAACTGTCCGCAACTTATGGCTACATTTTTCTACGGCGATATCCAGGTTAAGTTCTTTATGCATGAGGTTGAAAGCATGTTTTGAAACTTTATACCACAATTCTGAAAATATTGGTATGTCACATTTATTGAATTTCTCGTTCATTCTTCTATTAAAACTCTCTTTTATCGCAGTTTCTTGCGCAATGAGAATTTTATCAACCGCACTCAACAACCTGTCTAAGTTGGACTATGTGCCGTCCAAATATAATTTCAACAACGCGTGGTGACTCTCAACTCTACACGTTGTTGTCTGGCCGTAGCAGTGATATTGATCGATGATACACGAGACAAACATGTTACCGTAATCTCGCAACAAGTTATTCAGATACTGAGCAATACCTGAAAAAAATAATGAACTAACAAAAGGTCATTCGGATTTTTATTTACTAAATAATAAAAATCAGTGAATTAATAATTAAGTACCCGCATGATTGACCAATCGTTGTTGTAGGCGTTCGTAATGATGCGCGAAATCTCTGTGTGTCGGAGCTTTAATCATATGATCCCATCTCCATTTGATGGATTCATAGTCCTCTAATGAAACACATCTATTTCTGCAATTCTAAAGAATATTTTGCTGTATATGCCATCGACAAAGTAATTCTTGAGCGTCAGGAAATTCCGCTTTGCATGCCCCAACCAACGCTAAATCTTTGTTGGTGACGATAACACGCGGGTAGTATCTTTGATCTATCACTAACTTCACACGTTGCAATACCCATTGAAAATTAAACCCCTTTTCACTGTTTAAAAAGTTGTACCCCATTGCGAATGTTTTATTTGTCGAAGTTACTCCGACAATTTCCAATAACGGCAATTTAAACATTGTGGTATTGTACGTGGAGTCCATAAGCATGATTTGAGGGAATGTACACCATAGAGCATATGATGTGGGGTGAAAAAAAATAGTTCCTCAAGCTGATTTTGCTCATTTACCCTATCGTAATATATATACCCTGCATCCCTTAAATGTGAGTAAAGGACTTGAATTGGAGTTCGACCACCTTCTTTGATTTTCCGGATCTTACCTTGTGCGTTATATATAGTTCTAACGCTAGACACATTATCCGGATTACGACCCTGTATTGTCGAAAGTATATTACGTGGTCGTACGTTATAACCTGCCAATTCTTCGACCAAACCGAACTCATCCTCCTTTAATCGCATTGCATATGGGAAACCATGCAACGACTCTGCCAAATCATGATTATGGCTATCATCTTTCACCCTCAAAATCCAAAAATCACCCGTCAGATGATATTTCGCCACTAATTTGAATGGACAACCCGTTTTAAAGGTACTGGTTTGCCGTTTTCCACTACCTTCAGGTGTATATTTTCCACCCTTTGAACACCTATAATTTATTTCGTACAGATAACCCTTTTCTGCTTTGGTTCTATTTTTAACAATGACAAAACCGAGCTCACGGGCTATACTTTGCACCCACTCAGTTAATTGCTCGTGAGAACCGAACGCCTGAAAGTACATTTTTACCAATACAAAAAACTTTTACAAATACATTTTACAAACATGACAAAAATTACGTTTTTACTAATAAAATGTACAATTACAAATAACTTTTACAAAATTACATTTTTAACTTTTTACAAATAACTTTTACAAAATTACATTTTTTAGCTTTTTACAATATATAAAAAAACTTTTTAACTTTTTACAATATACAAAAAAATTTTATTAACTTTTTACAAAATGCATTTTACAAATAACTTTTTACATTTTAGAAAATACATTTTAGAAATAACATTTTACAAATACATTTTTACAAATAACATTTTACAAATTACATTAAAAAAAACGCGTTTTACGCGTCCCCACACACACAGAGCTCTTATCTCACACACACTCACCACATACTCACATAATGCTCCTATCGCACACACACTCCTCTCATATCCTCTCTTTTCTCTCTCTCTCTAATAACTCTGTTTCATATTTTAGATCTAAAACATGGTTTTAGATCTAAAATTGGTGGTTTTGGTGATGTTTATGCTGTGAGTGTATGTGATAAAAGCGTTATGTGTGACTGAGGTACGTTGATATACTTTTTCTGGGTGGTTTTGGTGATGTTTATTTGGGTTTTTTTTGAAAAAGTGAGTGATTTATTTCAACTAATGTTTGTTAATTGAAATATTTGTGGTTAATTAACACGGATCTATATTAATTTAATGAAACGCCTGATATTTAAAAATTAGGGTTTTGAGAAAAAGTTTGAGGTTTTTGAAAAAGTGCAAGATTTATTTCAATTAACGTTTGTTAATTGACATATTTGTGGTTAATTTTAACAGATCTATGTTTGATTAATTAAACGCCTAATTTTTTAAAATTAGGGTTTGGTTTAGTGGTTCTGTGGTGTATTTCTGTGATTATTATTAGAATATGATAAATCTCCGTGCGAGGTATTGTATTATTGATATGCATTTATAGTGTTACATAGAAGATACTAGTAACCCTAATGGACCCAACCCATATGCGGGCATGGGCCGTTATGTTGTCTAATACACCCCCGCAATCCGAGCGGCGAAATCGCTAAAGCTCGGATTGGATTACAAAACTAAAAAGAAATGAAAGCAATAAAAACACGATGAAGAATTCCGATAGCAAACGGAAGCAAATCTTCAAGCAGCAGCACACAATAAAATAAAAAAAACATTAAATTAAAATATTCCCACACACTCATTTATTAATTTTCTATGTCCCCACTTCCCATTTAATCATCACAGATTATTCCATGATTTACACCAAACAAATCTTCTTCTATTGTGGTCTCTCTCCTGAATTCCAATAATATGTTGCTCATCGACAGCAAATTGCACAAGGCTGTCGATCTCAAGGCCGTATTCAACAACTTTCGGTTCGCTAACTCCACCATCACTACAGATCCATCACCATGACTGCCCGCCAGAGCCAATGAGTAACAGAAATCATCTAAACAACCACCCAAGATATATACCAAAAACATACGAAATATCACCAAGACCACACAAGAAAAAATATGTATAAATTGGAAGCGTCACCCGTCATGATGCTATGACAAAGTGAGTAGCAGCAGCAAGAAGCGTCACCCGTCATGATGCTATGACAAAGTGAGTAGCAGCAGCAAGCAAATAAAGAAAAGAAAAAGAAATAGCAGGCTGATGATCTCGGTTGTCATTATAAACTGGATGGGATGTTTAGGGTTTTTAGTTATTCTGGTGAAGGATCGGTTGTTATTATAACGGTGAGGGTGGGAGCGTGAGAGACACGGTGAAGGAGGTGGTTGATTGGTGGATCGAAAAGGTAGGTGTTGGGGAGTATTAGAGCGTGTTATTAGAATTATTAAGAAGAAAGATGACAGGAGTTAAGTTTTAAAGTGAGCCCTCCAAACCTCCGGCGTGTAGCCGGCGGCCGGAGGCGGTAGCAGAAAATTTTAGGCTTAGGGTTTTGGAGAGGATCGTGGCTCTGATACCATATTAGAATATGATAAATCTCCGTGCGAGGTATTGTATTATTGATATGCATTTATAGTGTTACATAGAAGATACTAGTAACCCTAATGGACCCAACCCATATGCGGGCATGGGCCGTTATGTTGTCTAATAATTATATGCTGATTCTGCTGTGTATTATGGGTTTGGAAAAATTAAGGTTTGAGAAAAAGTTGGGGGTTTTTGAAAAAGTGCAAGATTTATTTCATTTAACGTTTGTTAATTGGCATATTTGTGGTTAATTTTAACATATCTATGTTTAATTAATTAAACGCCTAATTTTTTAAAATTAGGGTTTGGTTTGGTGGTTCTGTGGTGTATTTCTGTGATTATATGCTGATTCTGTGGTGTATTATGGGTTTGGAAAAATTAGGGTTTGAGAAAAAGTTGGGGGTTTTTGAAAAATTGGTGTATTATGTGGTGTATTCTGGTGAGTATTATGTGGTGTATTCTGTGATTATATGGTGATGTTGGTGATTTCACCACCAACAAAATCACTTGTTTGATATTGTTGGTGGTTCTGTGGTGGATTATATGTGATATGTGACTGCTTTGGTGGTTCATTGGTGCAGATTTTTGTGATATGTGATATGTGATACTAAGTAGGGAGGGTCAATATATCCTACCCCCTATGGTGGTTCTGTGGTGATTATGTGGGTAGGTTAACACCTTGATCTGCCACCATAGAGTGGTATGAATACATGCTTTGACCTACCCCATTCCCCACATACTTGTGATAAAACTGTTTTTTAAAAAATAACAGAAAAGGCAATGATTATTTTATATAAAAAAAAACTAGATTTTGACATGGCATTTCCAAATGGACAGGCAAATAAACTATTACGGAGTAATTTGCAACCTTTGATGTTGCATCCAAACATGATGAGCAATATATATATGAATCTGAGCCTTTACCTGTTCTGTGTTAAATGGTGAGTTCGACATTTGTTGTCTTGGACTTTCTTTGCTTGTGTTACTTGTGCTGCTTGTGACAAAATCTGAACTTGTAAACCTGTGGTACGGGTTCGGTTAACAGCTCCCTTGATGCTTGGGTGAAAAAAACCTGCACTTGTGACTTTCTTTGCTTGTGTTACTTGTGCTGCTTGTGAGGTGTATCCCTAGTGGTGGGTGATATATATTGACCCTCCCTATTCTGATATACTAACCCTCTTGTGAAACTTGTTTCACTTGTGTAACATGTGCTTGATACTATTGAGCTTGTGATGATTTAATAGGCTTTTGTTGAATGTGAACTTGTGATAATCTGGTTGTGGAATCTGAGCTTGTGAGAATATTATGGTACTTGTGTTGGCTTTTGTTGGGAATTTGTTGAATCTGAGCTTTGGTTGCTTGTGTTTCTTGTGTTGCTGAGCTTGTGAGAATCTTATGGTACTTGTGTTGGCTTTTGTTGGGAATTTGTTGAATCAAAGCTTGTGAGAATTTGGTTGCTTGTGTTTCTTGTGTTGCTTTGGTCAAAACCTGGACCTTGTGTGCAAAAGGCGATGACGAATGGGTTTTTCAACCCCGAATGGATGGCAAACAATTACGTTTGCAACCTTCAAATCCGAGCCTTACTAAACCTATTTTTTTTTTAAAATTATGTTTTCAAATCCGAGCCTTTTTTGGCGATGACGAAAACCTGCACTTGGACTTTTTTTGCGTTTGTGTTTTTTGCTTGTGTTACTTGTTTTGCTTGGAGAAAAACCTGCACTTGGACTTTTTGCTTGTGTTACTTGTGTTGATTGTGTCAAAACCTGGACTTGGGACTTTTGTTGCTTGTGTTGCTTGGGAAAACCTGGACTTGTGTTTGCTTGTGTTGCTTGGGAAAACCTGGACTTATACAACCTGGACTTGTGATTTTGCTTTTGGGACAAAACTATGACAACAAAAGACAAAAGGACAAAAAAAATACACATAGTACCCTACCCTATGGGAGGGTTTGGTACTTGCCCCCCCATAGGGAAGGTTCGATTAGTGTATCCCAACTTTGTTGGATGCTTTTGCTCACATGATCGCGATCATCACTGTTTCAACATTAACTTAGATTTTTTATTTTTACAATCAAATTCACGATCAACTTAGTGTAATAAAACGACCGCGGTCACTAATTTTTTCTTGTTTTCTTTTTTTTTGAACATTAAAATTAAAATTTGATTGACTAAATAAACATTACATTAAAAATTCAAATAAAATTGAAAATATTACAATAAAAATTAAAAACTTAAACTAATAATCTAAATCATATATTTCTCACTTATTTTTCATTTCATCTCCAACACCGTCTCTCGATGTATTATGATCAAAGGGTCATTGACAATATATAGAACATGAGGTCTTTGATTTTTTTGTTTTCTTGTTGAGATATAAACATTTAACGTTGTAGCTCAAGTTTTTCTTGCTTTTTTTGCCAACTTATGTTATTCCAATTAATATATATTGCCGATGGAGTAGAGAGAAAAAAAATGATGACATGGCATACCCTCTCCACCGAAGGATCAAATTGATAATAAATCTCAACCGTTTAAAATGAAGTTAATTAATCATTACCTTAATTTTAGGGAGGCAAATATTAAATTAGCACATGTTCTATTATAATTATAAGTTTGAATACAAATGTAACTAGCTAGGTTCAATCAAAGTAATCTGTAGCAAAAATATCGTGACGTTTTAAATTAAATGCCAATTAAATTTCAAAATTCTCTTGAAAGAAATCACTTGCCTTTGGAAGTACCTTTTATGTCATGGCTCATGATCAAGATTAATCAAATGTTTATCTGTTTTGAATTGCCGACGGAACAGAGAGAAAAAATGATGACATGGCATACCCTTTCCACCGTAGGATCAAATTGATAATAAATCTCAACCGTTTAAAATGAAGTTAATTAATCATTACCTTAATTTTAGGGAGGCAAATATTTAATTAGCATATGTTCAATTATAATTATAAGTTTGAATACAAATGTAACTAGGGATGGCAACGGGGCGGGTTTGAGGTGGGGCGGCCATCCCCATCCCCAAACCCGATTGCCAAAGTTTTCCGCAAACCCGCCCCGATCTCTATCAGAGATCTTATCGGGGCGCCTCGTTCGGGCGTGATAGTCTCCAAACCCGCCCCGTATTAATTGGGGATCTTATCGGGGTGTCCTCTTTGGGTGCAATTCTCGACCAAAGTTGCACCATTTCACATTTATTGTTATTTTTTTGACTGTTAGCAATAACGAACCTATTAATAATCAATTACCAACGATCCTTATTAAGTTTTCAACGATAATATTATACATAAATAATGATAAATTATACCGTCAAAAATTAAAACTTAAAAATATAACACTAAACGAGTTTCTATAATCACAATTTTGCATTCTTACAAATATTAAAAAACTAACAATATTAGAGTAATATTTTTTATTACGTGAATACTAACAAAATACTATATATGTATAGATATATTTGTATATGTATATATATTAATCGGGTGGGGCGGGACGGAGCAAGGATTCCCCGCTCCTCGCCCCATACCCGATTAAAATCTCCGTTTAATCCCCAAACCCACCCCGTAACCCGATTAACATGCCCCGCCCCGCCCCAATTAGTTCAGGTTCGGGTTTTTTTGCCATCCCTAAATGTAACTAGCTAGGTTCAGTCTAAGTAATCAGTAGCAAAAATATCGTGACGTTTGTTGAAACTTTGAATTAAATGCCAATTAAATTTCAAATTCTCTTGAAAGAAATCACTTGCTTTTGGTTGTACCTTTTATATCATGGTTCATGATCAAGATTAATAAACTGTTTATCTGTTTTGAATTACACATATTCCACACATGCTTTCACACAAGCCATTGTTTTGTATTACGATCAGATTGGAATGACATTTAGGAGAAGGTTTCCAATTTGTTGTGGTTGTGGTATGTGTTGTTCAAGGTTGTATTGAGTTTCTTCGCTTAATTCATTTAACCACTTCCCTCCTTAATCCATGTATTAATTAAGATTATCGTGTCATGGCAACGAGGGACAATACTCTTGGCACCCCCTCATGAACTCATATTGGCATTTGACTTTAGTAATTAACTACACCTTTTATTACAAAAAATCAACAATCACACACTGTCTTATTTTCCATAGTCTCACACCATTAGTTTCTTCTTTGGCACACAAAGGTTTTGATTTTTTTCATATTTAGAAACTACAAACTCA
Organism: Artemisia argyi; assembly: GCA_030686995.1. Taxonomy (NCBI): domain Eukaryota; kingdom Viridiplantae; phylum Streptophyta; class Magnoliopsida; order Asterales; family Asteraceae; genus Artemisia; species Artemisia argyi. The sequence goes on from CM060686.1 coordinate 120,037,360, forward strand.
TACCAGACAAAAAATTTTGGTTAAGCATGTGAGATTTGACACTTTTAAAAGAATGTATTTGGTTTTTCGGTTATAGGAGCTTAATATCAAGGGTATGGTTTGTCATTGTGTTTTAGAGTTTAGTTATAATAGATTTTGTAATGTGATGTTTTAGATATCGGCCATAATAGCATATAACCAATGATTAAATATGTTGATACTTTAATTGAAGTCACAAAAGATATAGAAGTAAAATACGTTAATCCATGCCTAGGTTATACATAGATTACACCCAATTCTATAAACTTAACTAAACGTAGAACGACATGCAACAAGGATCCAACTATTTGTAATACGGTTTTATAAATTTTTAATTGTTGTTTTTGCATAATGTATCCATAAAAACTATGTAAAATAGAATATGTGTGAGTATATTTAGTTTTTCTATTTTCTATCTTAACTCCTAATTTAACAATTAAGATTTAGAAGTTTACCCGGGCAATGCATGGGTATTGCACTTGTTTCATTTGTTGTTGACACGCCTTTTCTTTCACTTTCATTTGTCGCTACTTCAAATCTAAGTAAGAATCCTGGGCTTCCTTCATTTTGAAAAAGAAACTCGATTTGACAATTTTTTCTATTTATCGACTAACAAATCAACAAAGGGTACAACAACTAAAGATTCCGAAGGAACATAGGAGGATGAAGCTTTCTTATTAGCTTTGTCCCGGCTTGTTGGTCAAATTTCAGATGTCTTTGACTTTTTTTTTTTTTTTTTTGTAATGGCTTTGGTTTTGTAAGATTTTAGAATATCTATCTCTTGCTAATTTATATATTCTCTCAATAGTTTCCACGACCCAATTAGTGTGAATTTTTGACCGTACATCGCTTATCGCTTGCTCAAACATTAGTTGGTCATTTGCGGCACTCTGGTTCTTCCGTTTAACATTATTGTGAATCACACAAAATTGATCAACTTTAAGACGAATCCGATTTTTCCATTTGCGGTTGAGGGAATTGAAGAAAAGAACTCAAGAGTTGATCATTTATAAAAGAACTTGTTTCCTATAGAAAATCTTGAATTAAAAACCTTAAAAAGTCAAAATAATTGTAATTGTTTTACTTTGAAGCCCCCTTGGTTTTAAACTTTAAGGGTCCGTTTGGTTTGTAAGTGGGGTTGGATTCGGTTTTGAATTTGGTATAGAATTTGGATTTGAAATAGGTTTAGGAGAGAAAAATTACATTTTAGTTTAATATATTTTTATAATAAATTATAAATAAAAAATATTATTTGATAGTAAAAAATAGAGGTGGCAAGACGGGCGGGCATGGGCCATGGGCTAAACGGACATGGGCCAAACGGACGCATGTTATAAGGGCGCATAGTTTTTCTTTTCTAGAGAATAGTTGAGAATTTGGAAAACCCGTTTAGATAGAATTATATTTTTCCTTTTTAAAAAAAATAAAAAGATGTTTAGATGAAGCTCTTTTCAAACAATTTTACTTTTTCAAATCAACTTTTTTTTCCATGTTTGATCTTTGTACGTTTTTATTCATTTTTTATGTTTTTGTAAGGTTTTATATGTTTCTATCCGTTTTCTTCTATTTTTGTAGGTTATCAAATTTTATACGTTTCATCCGATTTTATACGTTTTCACGTTTTTAAACTTTTTTCATCCTATTTTATCCGTTTTCGTTTGTTTGTATACTTTTTCAACCGTTTTTTATGCTTTCTTCTATTTTTACGTTTTCGTCCATTTTTTTTACATTTTCGTCCGTTTTCTTATATTTTAGTTCATTTTCTTACGTTTTCATCCATTTCTTACGTTTTCGTCCGTTTCTTTACGTTTTCGTCTGTTTCTTTACGTTTTTGTCTTGTCTTTTATGTTTTCGTCCGTTTTTTACGTTTTCGACCGTTTTTTAATATTTTTGCTCATTTTTTTACGTTTTCGTCCATTGTGATACGTTTTCGTCACTTTTACATTTTCGTTCGTTTTTTACATTTTCGTCTATTTTTTACGTTTTACTCCATTTTCTTACGTTTTCATCTGTTTTTTTACGTTTTTGTCCTCTTTTTAACGTTTTCGTCCATTTTTTATATTCGTATGTTTTTTATATTCTCATCTGTTTTCTTATATTTTCATCTGTTTTCTTATGTTTTCGTCCATTTTTTACGTCTTCATTAATTTTTTTGTACGTTTAGTCCTTTTTTTTATGTTTTAGTCCGTTTTCTTACGCAAGAAAACGTAGGATAACATACAGAAACATACAAAACTTAAGAAACCATATGAAAACGGACGAAAACGTAAAAAAAACGGTCGTAAACGTAAAAAAATAGAAGAAATGTGAAAAAATGGACGGTAATGTAAGAAAACGGACTAAAATGTTAAAAAGCAGACGAAAACGTAAAAAAATGACTAAAACGTAAAAAAGTGCGAATACATTTACAAATGGACGAAAACGTTAAAAAACAGACGAAAACGTAAAAAATATATGAAAACGTAAGAAAATGACGAAAATGTAAGTAACGGACAAAAACGTAAGAAAACGGTCTAAAACGAAAAATACAGACGAAAACGTAAAAATAATGGACAAAAACATAAAAAAAAAAGACGAAAACATAAAAAATGGACGAAAAAGTAAAAAACGGACAAAGACGTAAAAAAAGGGCGAAAACGTTAAAGAATGGATGAAAACGTAAAGAAACGGATAAACGTAAGAAAACGAACGAAAACATAAGAAAAAGAACGAAAACGTAAGAAAACAGACGCAAACATAAGAAAACAGACTAAAACGTAAAAACAGACGAAAACTCTAAAAAAACAGACGAAAACATAAAAAAACCACAAAAATATAAGAAATCGGACTAAAACGTAAAAAAATAGACGAAAACGTAAATAAACGACAAAAGCGTAAGAAAATGGATGAAAATGTAAGAAAAATGAAGAAAATGTATTAAAACAGACGAAAAAGAACGGTATATTGGTGACAAGTAGCACTAAAAGGTGCGTTGTGATAAGGTGAAAAGTGTACCGCTTTTGAGGGTCATTTAAGCCCGAATTTGTAATTATTTGATCAATTATTGCCCTAAATCGTTCCTTTTGTCATTTTAGGTACTTTTGAGAGGAAATTAACAAAAGGAAGCATTTTGGACGTTTTTTGAGCGAAAAAGTGAAGAAAACGACAAAGTCACCTTGCTGGGAACAGTACCTGACGGCGTCAAGGCAATGCAAGTGACGGCGTCAGGAGTGGCAAAAGAGGTGGATGTGGAAAATACACATGACGGCCCAGAACATTTTCAAGGCAATTTGGCCTGACGGCGTCACCAAGGCTGTCAGGGTCAAAATACATGTGACGGCCCAGAGTAATATTTACACATGACGGCGTCAGAAGTGGATCTAGGCAATACGAATTTTATCTTGCCGGCGAGTTGGCGGCGTCACAAGCTAAAACGTGACGCCGTCAAGGTGTAAAATCTATATATAGTTTTCTAATTTTCATTCATTAAGTGTGGAACTTTTGGAGAGCTTCTTTGTGAAAACCCTAGACGAATTTTCTGTAATAATAAGGGTTTCAACCCTTGTTCCATCCATGTTCAATTGAAGAAAATTTTTCCAATAATAATACAATATGTCTATGTGTTGTGTGATTCTATCTTATGCTTTTCTTCTTTTTAACATGCTAGGCTAGGTTTTTCTTGTGTTTGCTTAGATGTAATGAAACCTAGATGTTGATTATTGATTGATGGTTTGTTTATAGTTGTTGTGGATGATTGTATTCGATGTTAGGCTTAAGAAAACTTGTAGACTTCTAATTGGTAACGTGCTTGAACGTCTTAAGAAACATGATCGGAGGTGTACTACGATTTATGGTTGTATTTAATGCATGAGCGAATTCTAGTGATCCCATATTAGGAGCTTTTAGTCGGCTCGACATAGGAGTAAAGTAGGAGCTTATAGAGTTAGGGAATTTCGTACACGGCCCTACGACTGGTATTAAGGAATATAACCCGTCATCCATGCAATTATAACAAGTTAATCAACCGGTAAAAGATATCTAGGGAGTAATGAACTCTAAGTAAACACATTTTCTCTTATTATTGTTTACACCACAATTTAGTTTTAGTTTATTTTATTTTATTTTGATTGCATCTTTAGTTAATTGGGTTAGTTGACTAGCAACTACTTCCGCCCACTCCTTCAAAACCCGAGATTTTACTTGCTTTTATAAAAATATAAAAATACAAAAAGAATCATCCTTCACCTTTAGACCTAGTTTAGTAGACTTTTTAATCCTAGCGAACACTATTCCTGAGTTGAACGATCAATCCCCCGGTATTTTTCACTATACTATACTACAACGAACAGGTACACTGCCTGGTGGGGATTGCAAGCTTCTCAAGATCCCTTGAGAGGTAAAACCTTTTGCGAGGGTGCAATTCCACGCATCAAGTTTTTGGCGCCGCAGCCCGGGGAATAGTTATTGTCTAGGTTAGAATTTCTTTTTATTAGGTCTACTTGCTAGATTCCTTTCTAGTAAGATTTTTATTTTATTTTTTATAGGTTTCTTTAGTCTATCTTATTTCTTCGTTTCTTTGTTCGTAACTTTTTCCACCCGCCATCATGGCAAATGAAGATCTTTCTAATCTTAGAGTCACCAGAAGTCGTAGTTCCTTAAGAAATCTTGTCTCTCTTTATGCAGAACCTGAAAGGGAAATGCATAGGCTAAGGCAATCTCTTCCAACACCCGAACCATCCGGCACAACCATCAACTTTGATGAAGCCCTCTCTGAAGAAAATTCAGATCATCACCTTACATCAATCCAGCCGCGATATGGACAATCCTGAAATTGCCACACCTAAGCGCCTTAAGGATTATTCCTCCCCGATCCCTCGCGGCTTCTCTAACGCCATTGTCTTTCCAAACGAACGTACCAATGAGGTCTTGCATGCAAATGATGTTTGGCTTGTCCAAAGTGTATGCACGTTTCGCGGCTTGCAAACCGATGACCCAATACAACATACTAGGGATTTCTTAAAGATAGTGGACACTCTCCATGCGGATGGGGCCACTAGAGACACATCCTGACTACGGTTCTTTCCCTTTACCCTTCAAGAAAAATCCAAGGATTGGTACGATAAACTTCCCTCTGAGTCCATTTTTACATGGGAGCAGCTTATCTCTAAGTTTTACGAGAAATTCTTCCCTGTAGGAAAAACCTCAGCGTTTAGGGATAGGATCCTCCGTTTCCGTAAGGGAAAAGACGAACCCATTTATAGATCATGGATTAGATTTAAAGACCTAATAAGGCAAGTTCCCCATCATGGCATCGAACTTTGGCTTCTTGTCCAAATCTTCTATGACAACGTCTCCCAAAATGATCAACATGGGATCAATAATTTGATAAAAGGGAAAATAGCTAATCTAAGCGCCGAGGAAGGATGGAATAGGATTGAGGAATATGCTCAAGATCAAGACGATACCTGGGATGAACCCGATTCAGCTATGAGTATATCCGGAATCATGCAAACACTCTTATCTGAGGATCGGCTAAGGAAGCTTCACGAAAGGGTATCATACCTAGCAGGGTCGCGAACAACTAAACAACTATCAAATCCATATTTGATTTGCGACCACTGTGGGGGGCCGCATGAAATAGAGGAATGCGGAGGAGAGCCCACTACCGAACGCGCATACCTGTCAAGCCATGACATTTTCAATGATCCTTCCCTGTTAACTTTCTACCAAAATGATGATTTCACCCCTTGGGGAAATCTTGTAAGAAAAGAGGAGGGAGAGAAAGATCCTGACTTCAAAATCAGGAGCACTTTTAAGGATGATGTTGGACATTTCACCCATGAAAAAAGCTTACAATTGAAAGGACTTGATGAGCTCATTACTGAACAACAAAATGACATGGGAAAATGGTTCCAAGAGCTCAATGCTGCCCTCGATGGTCGTAACAAGCCTCAAGTAAACCAAACAGATCCCCTGCTCGCGATTACTACTCGAGCCAGAACAACAACCAATGACCCTCCTTATCCTAATCAACACCCCATTGTGGTCGAGCCAGAAATTTCTCACAGGGAAGGAGGTGATGTGAGCGATGAGACTCCCGAACAACCCCCTCAGATGACCTCCTCTCCACTTGCTCCTCCCAACCAACCTGTGAAAGTCCCCTTTCCATCCCGCCTCAAGAATCAAAAGATTGAGAATGATAATAAAATATTCTTGTCATATCTAAAGGATTCAGTAGTCACGATACCCCTCCTTGATGCTTGCTACCATATGCCCAAGTATAGCACATACTTCAAGAGATTACTTGCTAACCGAAAGAGACTCGAGAGTCTTGTAACCCTAGGAGAGGAATGCTCGGTGGTGACCCAACGAGGTCTACCAAAAAAGGTAGATGACCCGGGTAACTTCACCTTACCTTGTTCCATAGGATCTCTATCGGTAAAGAATGCTCTAGCTGATTTAGGAGCAAGCATCAACCTCATGCCTTATTCCATGTTCCTCAAACTAAGGTATTCCGGATTAAAACCAACCCGTATGAACATCCAACTAGCAGATAGATCGGTCAAATACCCTGTGGGGATATGCGAGAACGTGTTAGTTAAGGTAGGGAAGTTCGAATTTCCGGTTGACTTTGTGATCTTGGAAATGGAGGAGGTTGACTTGGTGCCCGTCATCCTAGGAAGACCATTTCTTTCCACCGCTCGTGCCGTCATTGATGTTCACGACAACAAGTTAATCTTGCGAGTAGGGGCCGACAGCTTAACCTTTGATATTAAGAGTACAATGAACCTTTCTCTCGAAGCAGCTAACCGGCTATATTTCATCAGAGAGGTCGATGAATTGACCGATGTCATTGACAATTGTGTTGATGAACAAATCGAAGAAGGATGGTTACGGGATGAGGCTTTCCTTCCCATAATTGAGAATGAGAGGGCGTTAGCGCAGTGTCCTTCTATCCCAGTCAAGAGGCCACTAAACCACTCGAGCTTCGTAAACCCGAAAACAAATTGAAACCCTCTATTAGCAAGCCACCCAAGTTAGAACTCAAGGAGCTCCCAAGCCATCTAGAATATGCTTTTCTTCAAGGAGAAGATCAACTGCCTATAATCATAAATTCTTCCCTTGAAGATAAGCAAAAAGATAAGCTCCTAGAAGTTTTAAAGAAATATAAGGGAGTCACTGCTTGGAGTGTAGCTGACATCAAGGGGATTGATTCGACCTTCTGCACGCATAAAATACTTATGGAAGAAAATATAAACCCGCCGTGCAACCCCAAAGGCGAGTAGATCCCAACATCAAGGAAGTTGTAAAAAAGGAAGTCATCAAACTCTTGGACGCAGGGTTAATCTATCCAATCTCAGATAGTCCGTGGGTTAGTCCTGTACAGGTCGTACCAAAGAAAGGAGGAATTACTGTGGTAAAAAAATGATAAGGGTGAATTGGTGCCCTAGAGAACAGTCACTAGTTGGCGTGTGTGCATCGATTATAGGAAGCTAAATGATACCACCCGAAAAGATCATTTCCCTCTCCCATTCATAGACCAAATGTTGAAAAGATTAGCAGGGCACGAGTACTACTGTTTCTTGGATGGTTTCTTAGGGTATTTCCAAATCCCCATCGCCCTTGAGGATCAAGAAAAGACCACGTTCACCTGCCCATATGGGACATTCGCCTATAAAAGAATGCCTTTTCAGGTTATGTGATGCTCCCGCTACTTTTCAGTGATGCATGACCGCAATCTTTCACAAGTTAATGGAAGATAGCATGGAAGTTTTCATGGATGACTTCTTAGTCTTTGGAACCTCTTTCGATCGCTGTCTTGCTAACCTCGAGAAAATGCTCAAACGTTGCGAGGAGACCAATTTGGTTCTGAACTGGGAGAAATGCCATTTTATGGTAAAGAAGGAATTGTGCTTGGGCACGAGGTCTCAGGAAACAGAATTGAGGTAGACCGAGCAAAAATTGAAGCCATATCTAAGCTACCTTATCCAACTACAGTTAAAGCAATACGTAGCTTCTTGGGTCATGCCGGTTTCTATAGGAGATTTATTAAAGACTTCTCTAAAATAGCTCGGCCGATGACTCAGCTGCTTGTAAAAGATGCTCCTTTCGATTTTTCCCAAGAATACAAGGATGCGTTCAATCGACTGAAGCAGGAACTCACACAAGCCCCAATTATGGTTACACCTAATTGGGAATTGCCCTTCGAAATCATGTGCGAAGCTAACGACTATGCTGGTGGAGCAGTATTGGGCCAAAGGCTTAACAAACACTTCCAACCGATATACAATGCTAGCAAAACTATGAATCTTGCTCAAGAGAACTACTCTACCACTGAAAAGGAGCTTTTGGCCGTAGTATTTGCCTTTGATAATTTTCTTCAATATCTTGTCCTTTAAAAAACGGTCGTTTTTACCGATCATTTAGCCCTTCCATACCTTTTTGCTAAGCAAGACGCTAAACCACGACTAATTTGGTGGATCTTGTTGTTACAAGAATTCGATGTTGAAATTCGTGATAAAAAGGGGACAGAAAATTTAGCTGCTGATCATCTCTCTCGTCTCGAAAATCCCATCCTTAATGAACTTGACAAGTGAGATTCGGGATTCATTTCCTGAAGAACAACTTATGTCAATAACTGATTCTGAGCCACGGTACACGGATTATGTTAATTATCTGGCAAGCAGGCTCATTCCGGAACACATGAATAGACACGAAAGAAAAAGGTTCTTCAACCAACTAAAATACTACTTTTGGGACGAACCTTTCTTATTCCGAAGATGTCCTGATCAAATAATCAGGCGCTGTGTTTCAGAAAAAGAAGCAATGAAGATCATGAAAGAATGTCATTCGGGCCCTTCTAGGGGCCATCATGGAATAAACACCACTGCACGAAATTTTTTTGATGCAGGGTTCTATTGGCCTACAATATTTCTTGATGTAAAGGGAATGATACAAGCATGTGATGCATGTCAACGAGCCGGGAATATTTCAAGGAGATATGAAGCACCTCAGAATTTTATACAAGTCTGTGAAGTTTTCGACGTCTGGGGAATAGACTTAATGGGCCCCTTCTCGTCTTCAGGGGGAACGAATACATCTTGGTGGCCATTGACTATGTTTCAAAATGGGTAGAGGCACAAGCCCTTAGGACTAATGATGCTAGGGTAGTCATTCATTTCTTAAAGAAACTGTTCGCTAGGTTCGGCATCCCTAAAGCTCTTATTAGTAGGGGAACCCATTTTTGCAATGCACAAATGAAGGTCATGAAAAGATATGGAGTCTCCCACCGATTCTCCACCGCTTATCATCCTCAAACTAACGGTCAAGTAGAAAACACCAATAGAGTGATTAAGAGAATACTTGAAAAAAGGTCAATCAGAACAGAAAGGATTGGTCATTCAAACTCGATGAGGCTTTATGGGCGTTCCGAACTGCCTATAAAACACCCATTGGGACAACCCTGTTCCGCATGGTTTATGGCAAGGCATGTCACCTTCCATTAGAGCTGGAGCATAAGGCATATTGGGCACTTAAGACATGTAATCTGGATTATACGGTTGCAGGAACGAACAGGTTCTTACAGCTCCAGGAGCTTGATGAACTAAGACTGGCAGCATATGAATCCTCCGTTACATATAAAGAAAGAGCAAACAGATGGCATGACCAACGAATTAAGAAACCTAAGGATTTTTCAAAAGGAGACAAAGTTCTGTTGTATAACTCACGTTTAAGATTGTTTCCCGGGAAACTTAAGTCTAGATGGTATGGACCTTTTACCGTGAAAAGCTCCTCTAAAACGGGCGTTGTTGTGTTAATGGACGATGAGAATAGAGAGTTCACTGTGAATATACAACGCGTTAAGCATTATCAAGAAAATGGCAATGAAGTGATCAATGAGGAGGACATAACCTTTGATGACGAGGTCACGTAATAGCCCATGACTTTGAGTCTAGCTACAAGACTCATAAATAAAGAAAAGCGCTTCTTGGGAGGCAACCCATGTTTGATTTGTTTTGTTTGTTTGATTTTATTTGTTTTCGTATGCGTGTTTTATTTTTATTCTTTGTGGATCATTGTTCAAAGTAAATTGTGAAAATGATTTCTTTTGTTTTTAACTTCGTCTTAATTACATATAAAGGTATTTTGCAAAAGCTAAGTGTAAGGGGAAACCCAAATTTGTTTATAAGAACGAAATTGGACATGAACCACAACAATATTAAATGAACATGTGTATTAGTAATTGTTTGAGTCAAATGCTTGTATCAAGTCATAATGATGTTTTGCAGGATTTTCCAGGACGTAAGGCATAAGTTTTTCCAGAAATTTTCCGGAAACTTAACATGAGATTTTTGCAGGAACATTCTGACGGCGTCAGGAGTTAAAACCTGAAAGCGTCAGGTACTAAAATTCTGAAAAATTTTGCGAGTTTTGTTGGTTCTTTAGTTTTATAAACTTCAGGAAATATGCAAACATTCATTCCACAAGCATTATATCCATTTAATTCCTAGAAAGCAACATTTAGATATATATGCTATTTTTTCTAGGATTTTTTAGTATATATAGATTACCGCCGATTTTACGCGAGGTTTGCCTTGATTGTTTTCTCAGGTTTAACAGGTTACATTGGACAAGAGGATGATTTATATTTCTGGAGGGAAGCTTTCAAAGTTCATTTTCTTGGAAGAAGATCTAACTTTGTTGACACACTATCCACACCGAACGAATCAGGGAAGTATTTGTTTTCATTCTTTTACCTTGATTTCTTTTACATCTTTTTATTGAACATTGGGGACAATGTTCAGCTTAAGTGTAAGGGGAGGGTAAATGATGATACTTTAGAGAATACAATTATGCTTGAGTTTGTTTGTTCAATAATAGGTGTGTAATAAAACTAAGAGAAATACTTGTTAGGGCAATTTTAGCGCCAAATTTAAATTTTTTTACAACATTTAGGAGTGAAGCTTTGGCTTTAATGAGCGTCTCATGGATATGAGTTGTATAACTAGCACAAAAAACCGGACCACTCAGAAAAATTTTCCACCCAAATATGTGAGGTTCGCCTTTAGATTTGTTAGGAAAAGCATTCATTATTAGTGTTTATGAGTGTGTTGGTAGTACTTAGATTCTAGAACTTGCGTTAGTGATGCATCCTGAGACCGCTAGTGAGACTTCATTCATGCAGTAGGATTTACTACATGATAAGAGGCATTAGGATCACCTTTGTGTTAAACCCGTATCATAATTACTTGACCATTTAAGTCAATTACCTTGACTAGTAAAGTCAATTAATTTTTCCCACACCTTTGCGTTGTACTCATTTTTAGTACATGATACCCCTAGTACACCCATCCGAGCCTATCTTTTCGTTTCTAACTTTAAGCATTTTACTTAAAGGAAGAATTTGTTTACAATCCACCCCAAATGTGCAACCAAATCGCCTTAGCCTTCCGTATATGCACTCATCTTTAGTGCATTATTGTTATTTGTTTAAACCCTTAGTTAATTATCTAATTGGTTACAGGGTTGCTAAGTCGAGTCATATCTTGTACATATTGTTTTGGGACGATTGGGACTCATGGGTAAAGTACTTGTGTCATGGAGTAATGGGGAAGAACATCATATATTACCCCCGTATGTGCGTTAATCTTAAAAAGTAATTCAAGTGTTTTGATTATCTTGATTCGAGTCATTAGAATAGTTAATTGTAAAATATGTAAAAGTTCAAGTGTAAGGGGAATGTAAATCCCATATGATGTATTATTTTGGATGGTAGGGAAAAAGTGTATGCAAAAAAAAATAAAAAAAAAATAAAAAAATCGAAAAATCAAGAAAAAGAAAAAAAAAAGTAGGAAAAGAAAAAGAGAAAAAAAAACATACGGACTACCATCCCGTTTCATTCTATGTTTGTTTTATGTTTTTGTTATTTTTGATTTATTAGCTTAAGTCGAGTCGAGTCTTGGCTTAGCAACGCCATATTATACATGTAATTAACCAAGATGATTAACTCGCCACCAGTATATATTGCCGTTATCCACCAAAACCGTGTTTACCATATCCTTACACCTCACGTTATAACCCTTTAAAAGACCTCTTTGATAGTTTATCCTAGGTGCTTACACCAAGTGGTAGAGGTTTGATCCTTTTCCAAGCCTATGATAATCTATTTTCTATGACAGGTAGTGAGAGATATTTTCCATTTCCTTATTGTGATATATACTTTATTACACCCAAGAGATGTGAGTATCTAAACACTATTTGTGAGGTGCTAGTGTATAACCTCCGTGCTTATTTTTGGTTTTAAGTGGAACGATTATTTGTTGTAATTACTTTTATCTTAGTGTTAAATGACCCTAACTAGTATTTTGATTAGAATAAAAGCGCATTTGCTTGAGGACAAGCAAATCTCAAGTGTAAGGGTATTTGATAAGGCGAAAAGTGTACCGCTTTTGGGGGGTCATTTAAGCCCGAATTCTTAATTATTTGATCAATTATTGCCCTAAATCGTTTCTTTTGTCATTTTAAGTACTTTTGAGAGGAATTTTACAAAAGGAAGCATTTTGGACATTTTTTGAGTGAAAAAGTGAAGAAGACGACAAAGTCTCAAAATCCTTGCTGGGAACAGTACCTGGTGGCGTCAAGGCAATGCAAGTGACGGCGTGAAGAGTGGCAAAAGAGGTGGATGTGGAAAATACACATGACGGCCCAGAACATTTTCAAGGCAATTTGGCCTGACGGCGTCATCAAGGCCGTCAGGGTCGAAATATATGTGACGGCCCAGAGTAATTGTAACACCTAAAATCTGAAAGCAAGTGAAATGACCAAAATGCCCCTACATGTTTAAAAATTTATTAAAAGCTTATTAAAGTACCAAATAAATCCTAAACTCCTAACAATGCATAAGTTATGATACCAAATATTTTTAACAATTTCATTTAACATTTATACAAGTGGAAAATTACCAAAATACCCCTCATAGGGCCGAATGAAATAAAATGAATTTTAAAGAGATTTAAAATGATTTAAACTTGGTAAATAAGGAAGATAATCACCAAGAATATTTTGTTAACCTATAATCACGAAATTATGGTCTCCCCCCCCCCCCTCATCACACAGCCTCCCATTTTAAAAAGTCAAACCATATCTTTTCTCCACAAACCCTAATTGCCGATCCAAAATAAACACACAAAAGAATTCTCCTAAGCCTCCATTCGACCACCCCATAATTCCTAAGCAATTTTCTGTGATCTATCATCATCTTAAGAAGCCATGAAAAATACCGTTTTGAATTGTTGAAGCTTGGTTCGATCGTGGCACATTTTTCCTTTTGTCGAGCCCTATAAACAAGGTAATTCGTTTTTGATTCATTCGACCTCCACAAAATTCGTTTCTCATTTTTTTGGTGATCCTTACATCATATAAGACCCACGAAAATTGGTTTCAAGGTTGGAAGATCATTGGTGAAGTCATGGTGATTTTTGGATCGTTTTGGCTCTACGCGTATGCTATAATTTGTACAGCCCTCTCTACACGTTCCACTCTTGATTTGGTATTTTTCTCAGGTCCTTTATACCTTATAAACACCAAATAAAATGTTCTAATCGATCCATGCATGCTCTATAACGTTTTGGTGAATTAAACCCTAAAAACGCAACAAAACTCTATATCATTGTATATGAATTTTCTGGATATGAATGATAATTTTTATGAACTTCATATATTAATTATGATCTCACAAAAATATGGGTTTGAATTATATAAGCTTAAATCTCATGTTGTGATTTATTTTATAAATCGGCTAATTAAGAAAATAATGAAGAAAATAAAAGAAACCCTAAATCGAATTAGGGTTAGGGTTTTTATGTTTGGATCTGGTAATTAATGCATAATAATGATTGAGTAATGATTGTATAATGATGGCATAATGATTTTATGAAATTAGGGTTTGGTTTTGGTAACTTTAAAATAAATCCGATTGTAAAATAAAGTACAAGGGTGTGTTTTGCCAACTTTGAAACATCTGGGATATTTTTGTAAGATCATATATATCAGTAGGAATATGGGAAAAATATAACTTGAGGGTTCCAAGTGTAAATATTACAAGAAATGAGTTAATTATATTTAATTGGTGCGATTTGTAATTAATTAAAGTAGAGGGACTAAAAGTGTAATTTCTGGAAACTTGGAGCTGTTTTGAGTAAATTAATATATTCAGGAGGTTATGTGTCATTTTGATAATTTAATGGCATAATATGTAACTATTAATAATTAAAAGTTGAAATTATAAATTAAAGGGTTAAATATGTAACTTTTATAACTTGAGGGACTTAAAGTGTAAATTATGAATATTTGAGGATTCATTCGAATAACTTAATAAAATAAGTGCTCATTGTGTAAAATGGATAAGTTAAGGGTTTAATGTGTAACTTTGAATACTAAAAGGTTTAAAGTGTAATTTTGGAAAGTAAAGGGTATAAAATGAGTAAAAGGTTAAAAGATACTTTGATTCCATTAATAATGATTCAACTTTCTAATTATGGAAACTTCCTAAAAGTGGAAACTTACTATTTATGGAAACCTGCTAAAAGTGGAAAGTCACTTTAAATGGAAAGTTACTAAAACTGGAAAGCCGACTAAAATGAGAAATCTGAATTGAATAAGTTATTAATAATAAGCCGATCATTAATTCGTGTAGATTCGCTGAAGAAGGAGTTTTGCTTTCGACCTTTATGTTTCTGTCATGTGTGCACTTGCGGTTTAAGGTACAGATATTCTAACCTTTCAGTAAGGTTTCTCATGACTCGTGATCCGTTCCTTTTACCACTACTATGACTTCTGACCTTTGTATATCCGATATCTCTGGTTCATCTTTTATGATAATTTGATATGAAGACCTTTTGGAAAATATAACTTGATGTTATGGAAAGAAACTGTTTTGAAATGACACTCTATAATTTTGATACGAAACCATTTTTAAATGAAGGAGTAATTGGCTTTTATGAAGAGTGTTTAAAAAGGGATATGTTTGTGATGGAATGGATAAATGATTAATCAAATTTCTAAATCTGTTTTCTCTTAACTCTTTCACATTTTATTATGAACTTATGAAACTTAATAACGAATCTTTTGGAAATGAACCTTTGGGAATGAACCTTGGATATTCTGAACCATTGATATGACTTTTGATATTATGACCTTTGATATTCTGAATCTTTGCTATGACTTTGAGATATGACCTTGAGATGCACTTTTTGCTATATGACCTTTCGTATGACTTTGAGACCTGACTCTTAGTTTGATACCCGATCCATTTATGTTTCCCTACCTATGGAGGTACCATAGGCATGTTTGTGATGCACCACTGGCATGACTCATGTGTGGGTGAGTGATTTCTCACGCCGTCCCTTTTTATGATTACTATTATGGCCATTATGACTTTGAGTATATGACTTTGAGATTGACTTTGAGTAAGGGGCGTATGGGTTGCAATCCTAGATCTGTTCTGTTTAGTGGATTTAACTATGACTTTGAGTTGACTTTGAGGTGACTGGTGCTGTGTGCAATACACGCCTTTCACAATTTCTGGGAGCTAGCTACTCCACCCTTTTGATACATGAGAACACCCCTCATATTATCTGGTTGCCTGAGAGGTATCCCCTCTGATTGTGAGATTATGATATTGACGGCTTATGATTTTGAGATATATGACTTTGAGTTTCTGGGCTCGTGGTGGATGACTATCCTTTCTTTCCTTTCTATTATTTCCTTTTGTTTATTCTTTATGATATTCCCCAATGCACTATACTTCAGTTTGTTTCATTATCATTACCTTGTTTATATATCTGTTCACTGAGCTTTTTAAGCTCAGCCGCATTTCCTTTTCCTGCGGCAGGTTTTAGTAGGAAGCTGGGTTATGGGAAGAGAGTGTGATTGGACTTAGAAGACTATGCTTTGGACTAGAGACGATTAGATGAAGTTTCACTTTATTAGACATAGTATTTATTTCTTTGTAACCTTGTAGTTTCAGATTTTCATTTGTAACCCTGAATTTCCTTGTATGTATGAATCATATGCTTGTGTTTGTTCTGATATGTCACTTTAATGTAATACTTCTACCCTTATCAGGTTGGGGTGTTACAATTATGGTATCATTGCCCCAGGTTGCGATTCGTAATACATTTACCCTTGACCTGTGAAGTTTGGACCCCTAAGTTTCCCTGTAGGCGCTCATAAGACAACCTTTGAAACTTTACATTAGGATTTCCCCATAGGAACCCAAGTTATTACCGGCGAGGAATGGGTAGACTAAGACATTCATGTAAGTATCATTTGTTTCCGCATCACTCTGATCGTGCCTTTGCTCTTAGATAAGCCTTATAAGGACCTTTGTTTCAGAAGTTAGAAGTTTTGCAACTTAAGCTTAGTAACCAAGTAAGTTTGGAATACCTCGGAAAGCTACCTGGATACCATACACATTTAAGTTTCACTTTCAGATTTTGATCTCCGCCTCCGATTTGTTTGATAAGCTGTTTGACACCTTTTCGACCACATCGTAGGTCATTCAACCACAATGTGTTCAACACATTCTGTAAATTCATTACTTATGCTGGGTATGAATGTATCATCCGATACTACTTAACTCTGTATGATCCATTATTACTCCTATGAGAATCTTGGTAATTATGAACCACGAATATGAGAAGTTTTGTTTCCTCTCTTTGAATGATGAACCTTGTTCTGCCAACCGTTTCCTTTGGAAGGGTATGATGTAAATACTATCTCTATATGGATTTGTTAACTAAGCATGATGATGCTGATGACTGAGATTCTGTAACTCTCATGATTGACAATTATACGATGTTCGTATTACCAATGATACACATCCTACCTGCTACTTATGCTAAGAAGCTAAACGAAATTCCCACACATTGAACTATTCGTTTATCCATCCCAACATTTTTGTTGAACCATGTACTTGACTCTGATATATGAACTATCTGTATGATTTGACGACTGTATTCACTCTATGAATCCTTTGACTTTGAGATGTCTGATTGTACGGTCTTTTGGACTGAATGGCTATTCGTGAAGATACCATAGACTACCATATCTGAAATGTGACCTTAAAAATCTGCTTCACCCTATTCCATTATGATGACTCTCTACATCTGCTAAAATTTCTGTCACTATGGAAACACCTACCCCAAACTCATGTGATTACCAAGTTTTCCTGAAAACCATTATTATCAACCCTTGGAAAGTTCTGCTATTGGGAAATATTTTGTCATACGAAGATTTTCCGGTATTCTCTGATGAACCTTTTGGTACTCCTTCCTGCTTAGGAAGTGGAGTGGGCATTGAACTGATCTCAGTTGAAGAAACCATGGTGCTATAGAAGTTGAGTATTTGAAGAAGCCGATGGAATATGATTTTTGTTAACTTTGGTGATTCTCTTTAGATGCTCTTGTTTGTTTATGAAGAAGAACGAGAGAAGTATGCGATGACGTATCGACTATCGTGAACTTAAACGTACCACTATCACTAATCATTATCTGTTTCCGCGTATCAATAATTATTTGGTCTTCCTTTGAAACTCCGCATCTGATTGCCTCATTTTAGATTTGAAGGACTGGGGAAGCAACCACAAGAACTTCTAAGAATGGGGTTAACTAACCAAGAGTAACCTTTGTGAAGTATTTCAGTTCTTGAAGAAGAAAGAAGGCGATGTGAAAATTTCCTGAGATGATTTCTGAAGTTGCCTTTACACTCGTTATAACATTTATGAGCTTGAATGATGCCAATGGTGTTGGCTAGAATAATCATGTTTTTCGCATGTTTTGGACAAATTGTCATAGTATGACGTGGTGTTGTGTTCTAAAACGAAAGAAGAACATAGAGATTAATTGGTGAGACGACCCTTTGTTCTGGAAGAGAAATTTGATTGACGTTCAGAAAGCATAATAGACAACACTACCCTGTATAATGTAAAGACAGAGCTTTCATAAGAAGGACCAAGATCGAAGATCGTTATCGGAGTTAGAAACTTGGTGGAAGAGTCGTAGAAGATGGTTGCGACAAGCATTACCATGGAAGAAGCATACAAGAAGAAGTGAGGAACTAGGATAGTGCTCAATCATGCATCACGCAACACGTGAAGATTTCAGTTTGGGCATCAAGACAACCAGACCAAAGAAGACGAACCATTCAACACACAACCTGGAGTCGACAACAACATCATGTACCTTAAAACCTGGAGCCATGACAGAAGACCTGTCGAAGACACGCAGTCTTATTTCTCTATTCATTTTAGTTGTACTAAGATGAATTGAGAGCAGAAGCAGACCTGCGGATGGAGGGATTCACAGTGATCGTGTCAGAGACTGCCGCTACGACGCCACAGTACCAAGAAGAGTTGCTGAAGGCTTGAGGAACCAGACTCGAATTTTAAATTCTCTTAATCATGAGGTAAGATGGACAAGAGTAAACAGACTACTCCAACTTGGAAGAAATTTTGAAATTTGTATTTGAGTGGACAGATTTTGAAGCGGACATTGTGTGGACGAGATGATTCTGAAGGATTGACACTATTGATGACGTACCTTAATTTTGAAGGACATTCTCGGATTTCCGTTACTCTTCAAGTAATTTCGTTCTCTTAGTTATGTTGTTTGATTCTGGTGACCTCTGTGACTGTAGGTGGACTAGGTGGATTTAGATAAGTTGTATTGTTCACGACTTGAGATAAAGTATGACCATCATGAGGGCATATGTATATGATGCCAGTATTATGACGCCTGGCCAACGTGATAATACTTACATCATATAACGTGCACTTATGGTGATCATAGGATATTTCGAGGAGTGCCTTAGAAGCTTTAGAATTCTGTCATCCGATCAAGATCATCTGAGTTTAGTGAGACTTTAGGTTCATTCTACCTATACGTTTGATCTGCTGTCCTTGATATACGATTCGATACGATTGGACTCTCGACACGTGTTTTACTGACCTTTGCAACTTCTGATAAGAATCTTAGGTTCCATTATGAAATTTCTGCCGTTGATGATATCTAACGATATGCTTTCTGTCCGTATACGATTTTCATTCGTGAAGTTGTTCATTATGATCTGCTATGAGTAAAATATGTAATTGTGGACTTTGAGGGAATGAGACTTGTTTGTTTATGAGAATACCTTTGGAAGGTTATCTAAAAGCTGAGACTATCTGAGAAGCTGAAGAGTTAAACCTTAAATCACCCCATGTTTGCTACAATTCAATGTATTCTCATCTGATTCGCCTAATCAATTCGATGAAAATCCTATGTATTTTTATACCTCTTCCTGGAGAATTCGTTTATCATCCGTTATGTTTGGTACATTATCCTTTTGATTCAAATTCAGTATGATATGCCTTTCTGAGAAATCTGAAACTGTTTTGACAATAGTTACGAGTCATGAGAAACTATTTGGTCTGAAAATCTTTTTGGAAGAACCTCCCCGGGCGTGAAAATGTTTGTAACGACTTTTGCGGTTTGCTACGACTTCGTCTAACTTTGCGACTTCAAATTTCGAGGACGAAATTTTTTCTTTTTAGAGGGGAAGAAGTTGTAACACCTAAAATCTGAAAGCAAGTGAAATGACCAAAATGCCCCTACATGTTTAAAAATTTATTAAAAGCTTATTAAAGTACCAAATAAATCCTAAACTCCTAACAATGCATAAGTTATGATACCAAATATTTTTAACAATTTCATTTAACATTTATACAAGTGGAAAATTACCAAAATACCCCTCATAGGGCCGAATGAAATAAAATGAATTTTAAAGAGATTTAAAATGATTTAAACTTGGTAAATAAGGAAGATAATCACCAAGAATATTTTGTTAACCTATAATCACGAAATTCTGGTCTCCCCCCCCCCCTCATCACACAGCCTCCCATTTTAAAAAGTCAAACCATATCTTTTCTCCACAAACCCTAATTGCCGATCCAAAATAAACACACAAAAGAATTCTCCTAAGCCTCCATTCGACCACCCCATAATTCCTAAGCAATTTTCTGTGATCTATCATCATCCTAAGAAGCCAAGAAAAATACCGTTTTGAATTGTTGAAGCTTGGTTCGATCGTGGCACATTTTTCCTTTTGTCGAGCCCTATAAACAAGGTAATTCGTTTTTGATTCATTCGACCTCCACAAAATTCGTTTCTCATTTTTCTGGTGATCCTTACATCATATAAGACCCACGAAAATTGGTTTCAAGGTTGGAAGATCATTGGTGAAGTCATGGTGATTTTTGGATCGTTTTGGCTCTACGCGTATGCTATAATTTGTACAGCCCTCTCTACACGTTCCACTCTTGATTTGGTATTTTTCTCAGGTCCTCTATACCTTATAAACACCAAATAAAATGTTCTAATCGATCCATGCATGCTCTATAACGTTTTGGTGAATTAAACCCTAAAAACGCAACAAAACTCTATATCATTGTATATGAATTTTCTGGATATGAATGATAATTTTTATGAACTTCATATATTAATTATGATCTCACAAAAATATGGGTTTGAATTATATAAGCTTAAATCTCGTGTTGTGATTTATTTTATAAATCGGCTAATTAAGAAAATAATGAAGAAAATAAAAGAAACCCTAAATCGAATTAGGGTTAGGGTTTTTATGTTTGGATCTGGTAATTAATGCATAATAATGATTGAGTAATGATTGTATAATGATGGCATAATGATTTTATGAAATTAGGGTTTGCAATCCTAGATCTGTTCTGTTTAGTGGATTTAACTATGACTTTGAGTTGACTTTGAGGTGACTGGTGCTGTGTGCAATACACGCCTTTCACAATTTCTGGGAGCTAGCTACTCCACCCTTTTGATACATGAGAACACCCCTCATATTATCTGGTTGCCTGAGAGGTATCCCCTCTGATTGTGAGATTATGATATTGACGGCTTATGATTTTGAGATATATGACTTTGAGTTTCTGGGCTCGTGGTGGATGACTATCCTTTCTTTCCTTTCTATTATTTCCTTTTGTTTATTCTTTATGATATTCCCCAATGCACTATACTTCAGTTTGTTTCATTATCATTACCTTGTTTATATATCTGTTCACTGAGCTTTTTAAGCTCAGCCGCATTTCCTTTTCCTGCGGCAGGTTTTAGTAGGAAGCTGGGTTATGGGAAGAGAGTGTGATTGGACTTAGAAGACTATGCTTTGGACTAGAGACGATTAGATGAAGTTTCACTTTATTAGACATAGTATTTATTTCTTTGTAACCTTGTAGTTTCAGATTTTCATTTGTAACCCTGAATTTCCTTGTATGTATGAATCATATGCTTGTGTTTGTTCTGATATGTCACTGTAATGTAATACTTCTACCCTTATCAGGTTGGGGTGTTACAGTAATATTTACACATGACGGCGTCAGAAGTGGATCTAGTCAATATGAATTTTATCTTGGCGGTGAGTTGACGGCGTTACAAACTAAAACGTGACGCCGTCAAGGTGTAAAATATATATATATATATATATATATATATATATATATATATATATATATATATATATATATATATATATATATATATATATAGTTTTTTAATTTTCATTCATTAAGTGTGGAACTTTTGGAGAGCTTCTTTGTGAAAACCCTAGACGAATTTTCTGTAATAATAAGGGTTTCAACCCTTGTTCCTTCCATGTTCAATTTGAAGAAATTTTTTCCAATAATCATACAGTATGTCTATGTGTTGTGTGATTCTATCTTATGCTTTTCTTCTTTTTAACATGTTAGGCTAGGTTTTTCTTGTGTTTGCTTAGATGTAATGAAACCTAGATGTTGATTATTGGTTGATGGTTTGTTTATAGTTGTTGTGGATGATTGTATTCGATGTTAGGCTTAAGAAAACTGGCAGACATCCAATTGGTAACTTGCTTGAACGTCTTAAGAAACATGATCGGAGGTGTACTACGATTTATGGTTGTATTTAATGCATGAACGAATTCTAGTGATCCCATGTTAGGAGCTTTTAGTCGGCTCGACATAGGAGTGAAGTAGGAGCTTATAGAGTTAGGGAATTCCGTACACGGCCCTATGACTGGTATTAAGGAATATAACCCGTAATCCATGCAATTGTTACTAGCTAATCAACCGGAAAAAGATAACTAGGGAGTAATGAAATCTAAATAAACACATTTTCTCTTATTATTGTTTACACCACAATTTAGTTTTAGTTTATTTTATTTTACTTTGATTGCATCTTTAGTTAATTGGGTTAGTTGACTAGCAACTAATTTCGCCCACTCCTTCAAAACCCGAGATTTTACTTGCTTTTATAAAAATATAAAAATACAAAAAGAATCATCCTTCACCTTTAGACCTAGTTTAGTAGACCTTTTAATCCTAGCGAACACTATTCCTGAGTTGAACGATCAATCCCCTGGTACTTGTCACTATACTATACTACAACGAACAGGTACACTGCCTGGTGGGGATTGCAAGCTTCTCAAGATCCCTTGAGAGGTAAAACCTTTTGCGAGGGTGCAATTCCACGCATCACGCTGAGTGTAATGATACCTAGAATTTTTAATGGAACTTCTTATATTTATTCGATGTTTTTGCTTGTTATTCACGTCAGCCATAGAATATTTGTGGTTTTTTGATGTGTGTGATAGTATATATAATATATTTAAGTGAGAAAGTGCCGGACTAATGAGGCGAAAAATGAACCACTTTTACGGGGTCATTTAAGCCCGGAATTGAATTTATTTGATCAAATATTACCCTAAATCGTTCCTTTTGTGATTTTAGGTACTTTGGGAGTGAAATATGGAAAAGGAAGCAATTCGAACGTTTTTGGAGCATAAAAGTGAAGAAAACGGCAAAGTCTTAATTTTCCATTCTGAGAACAGTACCTAACGGCGTCAAGAGTAAAAACCATGACGACCCAGTGCAAACCTGACGGCGTCACAACAAGGGCGTCAAGAGTATTTTTGGTGACGGCCTGCACAAGGGGAATACATGACGGCGTCAGACCCAGATCTAGGCAGTACGAGAAACTATTTGGCAGCGAGATGACGGCGTCAGACATTTGTTCTTGACGCCGTCACCTATCAAAATCTATATATAGTTTTCTATTTTTCATTCATTAAGAGAGGAACTTGTGTGGAGAAAACTAGGGCCGAACTTTGTAAACCCTAGGTCATATTTTACAGTGTTTTCAAGGGTTTTCACCCCTTGAATCCTTTCATGTTCTATTGAGATAAGTCTTCTCTTAATTCAATCAATATGTCTATGTGTTGGTTGATTATATCTTGTGCTTGTCTTGATTTTAACATGCTAGGCTAGATTTATCTTGTATTTGCTTAGATCTAATGAAACCTAGATGTTGATTATGTGTTGATTACTTGTTTATCGTTGTATTGGATGAATGATTTCAATGTTAGGCTTAAGAAAACTGGCAGATCTCCATTGTGTAACATGCTTGAACGTCTTAGGAAACATGAACCGATGTGTACTAGGTTTTAATGGTTGTATTTAATGCATGAGTAAATTCTAGTGATCCCATGTTAGGAGCTTCTTAGCCGGCTCGACATAGGAGTGAAGTAGGCGCTCATAGGATTGGGGAAGTAAGTACGCCACCCCATGAATGGTATTAAGGAATACAATCCGTCATCCACGCAACTATAACAAGTAATTAACGTGTAAAGATATCTAGGGAGTTGTGAAATCTAAGTAAACACAATTCTCCCACATATTGCTCACAACTTTAGTTTAATATAGTTTATTTTTATTTCTAGTATTTTATTTTGATTGCATTTTAGTTTTGGGTTAGTTGACTAGCAACTAATTCCGCCAAACTCCTTCAAACCCGAGAATTTTAATTGCTTTCATAAAAATATAAAAATACAAAAAGAATCATCCTTCATCTCTAGACCTAGTCTTTAGATTTTCTAATCCTAGCGACACTATTCCTAGCTGAACGATCAATCCCCCGGTTCTTGTCATTATACTATACTACATCGATCAGGTACACTGCCTGGTGGGGATTGTAAGCTTCTCGAGATCCCTCGAGAGGTAAAGCCTGGTGCAATCCCTACGCATCATGTTTTTGGCGCCGCTGCCGGGGAATAGTTATTGTCTAGGTTAGAATATCTTTTTATTAGGTCTACTTGCTAGATTCCTTTCTAGTAAGATTTTATTTTTATTTTTAGGTTCTCTTTAGTCTATCTTATTTCTTCGTGTTTTTGTTCGTAACTCTTCACCACCCGACATCATGGACGATGGGAACATCTTTGAACCCGTCATCCCACCACAACAAAACCCACCACTAGAAACTCTTAGGCCCCGAACCTTAGGAGAGTATTCTCGACCTAGCCACCAAGGCTACCGAAACACCATTGAGCTCACCCAAGGAGCCAATGTGACCCCCTTGCGATCCGACACCATCTGGTTGGTGCAAAGCGGATGTGCATTCCATGCACTTCGTTCCGAAGATCCAAACCAACATCTCAAGGACTTCCTTAAAATCGTAGATTCCATAGACCTTGATGTTACAACTAGAGAGTCAACCCGATTACGCCTATTCCAATTCTCTCTACGTGATCAAGCTAGCCAATGGCTTGAACGTTTACCCGCGGGATCCATCACCACATGGGATGATCTCACCACTCGCTTCCTTGCCCAATTCTTTCCTCTGGGGAAGACTGCGATGCTTAGAAATGACATTTTGATGTTTGAACAACATCAGGGTGAAACTTTCTAAGAGGCATGGGCTCGTTTCAAGGATCTCTTCCATAAGGTCCCTCATCATGGTATAAACCTTTGGTTATTAGTTCAGATTTTCTATGATTATGTCGACTATCACACTAAACGTACAATCGATAGGGCCGCGGGAGGTAGATTGCGTGATAAGAACGCTGAGGAGTCTTGGGCGATTATTGAAGAGCTTGCCGCCGATAATCAAGAGATATGGGAGTTTAATTATACTATAAAAGCGGCCATCAACGCAATCTCAACACCTGAAGGGACTACCGAAATCCCTGATGAACTCCTATGCAAACTCGAGGCAAAAGTTGACTATTTTGAGGAAAGGCAAAGGAGACCCCTAAGTCCTAGACGGGCTACTGTCAATTCTGTCTCGAAAACGACTTCAACGCCGTTGTCAGAGTCACCCTCTAGAGAGAATGTCGAGACTTTTCAAAACTATGCCCCATCTTATTCCCCTCCCGAGAAACTTAGCCTGGAGTTTGAAGCTAGAATGAGAGAATACATGGCAACTCATTCAGATCGGCTCGCTAGGTTTGAGGAAGCAGTTTATAAGCAAAAAGAGGAGATACAAGAGAAAATGAATGAGATGATGAGCCTGATGGAAGAGTATGCCAACCAGAGAACCCCCAAAAGGATGTTACTAAGGAAAGAAAGCGTCATCCCCACTACCCGATTTGTTAATTCCATCACAATTGTCCACAAGGATAATGAGAAGGTAGAAACCCCTATTGAACAAACCGTAGAAGATCCACCAAAATCCCAACCTCTAAGTTACTACCTGAAACATGATATAAACGAAAACACTATAACAAATTGGATAAAGGGTGACGGGCGTAATCAATCTTCCAAACAGGGTTCTGAGAAGGAGGAAGGGGGAAATGATGAGTATGGTACGTTACCTGGGGGGCCAATATTCGAGAAACTATTGGTACAAAAAGTGGCTACTAAGCAGATGGCGTGTGGGAACTTTGAGATACCGGCTAGCATCGGGGATTTGAAATATCTTAGTGCTTTCACAGACCAAGGATCGGAAGTAAATCTTATGCCCCTAACTATTTACACCCAACTAACGTCAAAAATTCCATCCCCCACTCGTGTTAGGTTATCCCTCGCTGGACACTCTTACGTATACCCCCTAGGAATTGCAGAAGATGTGTTGGTTAATGTCACCGGGTTCATGTACCCTGTTGATTTTATGATCATCGATGATAAGGGGGATGGGTGCATGCCAATAATCCTTGGGGCACCATTCCTCACCACTGCTAGAGCTATCATTAAGTATGAAGGTAGAAAAATTGAGCTTAAATCAGGAAAAAGAAAGATTAGCTTCCCCATGACCCCACAATATGGGCATGAGAGTTTGAGGGGGAGAAAGCTCAAAAACAACATCGACTCGTCACCTATTCGTGTTCAAGAGAAAATACTTGCATGGGAGGCAAGAATCAAAAGCTACAAGGAGGCTAAACATGAAGGAAGCAAAAACAATGAAGTTCATGTCGAGTTTGAATACAGTCAACCAACAAGGAGCCATGTACCATTCGAGGAAGGGAACTCAGTACTCTTAAGACACTTGGAAATAACAATACCTCCCGATAAACTGAGTCCTTGGTGGTATGGGCCCTTCACGATTGAAAGCATAAGCCAAGATGGAAAGGCTAACTTGAGAAGTAAGGTAGGAGGAAAGGTGATTGCAAGTATCGACAGATTGAGGCACTACCACCACAATAGTAATGATCACAACTACATGGGGTACATCATTTCAAGAGATGAAGTCACGTAGTAACCCATGACCTTGAGTCTAGCTACAAGACTCGTAAATAAAGAAAAGCGCTTCTTGGGAGGCAACCCATGTTTTGTGTGATTTTTATTTTGTTTGTTTGTTATTTGCTTCCGTATGCATGCTTTATTTTTATTGTTGGTAGATCATGTTTCAAAACTAAAATAGTGAGAATACTTTATTTTGTTGTTTGGCCTAGTCTTAACTTCATCCAAAGGTATTTTTGCAAAAGATAAGTGTAAGGGGAAACCCCAAATATGTTTTTAAGAAACAAAACCGATCATGATTCTCCACAATATTAAATGAACATGTATATTCGTATTTGTTAGAGTCAAATGCTTGTATCGAGTCATAATGAAGTTTTGCAGGATTTTCCAGGAAGTAGGACGAAGTTTTTCCAGAAATTTTCCGGAAACTTAACATAAGAATTTCTGCAGGCCACTTCTGATGGCGTCATGAGTTTACTCTTGACGGCATCACGTGTAAAAATCTGGAAATTTTACAAGATTTGTTTTCCCTAACGGAGTCTTAAAGTTTTTGTTGAATTATTAGTTTTATAATCTCCAGAAAATCTGCTAACATCATTCCACAAGCATTATATTTTATTTTGTTTTCTAGGATTTATTAGCATATGTAGATTGCCGCCGATTTTATGCGAGGTTGCCTTGTCTGTTTTCTCAGGTTTTACAGGTTATGTATGACAAGAAGATGATTATTATTCTGGAATGGAAGCTTTGATTGTTCATTTTCTTGGAGGAAGATCTAACCTGGCCACCTTATTATCCATACCGAGCGAATCAGGGGAGTATTTGATTTCATTTGTTTTACTCATTTCACTTTTACATTCTTTACTTGAACATTGGGGACAATGTTTATCCTAAGTCTAAGGGGAGGGTAAAATGATGATACCTTACAGATACACTTTCGCTTGAGTTAGCGCCAAATTTAAATTTTTTTACAACATTTAGGAGTGAAACTTTAGCCTTAGCAAGCGTCTCATGGATAGGAGATTGTTTGACTAGCACAAAACCGTACCATTCAGAAAAATTTTCCACCCAAATATGTGAGGTTCGCCTTTAGATTTGATAGGAAAAGCATTTACTATTAGTGCTTATGAGTGTACCGGTAGCATTTAGATTCTAGAACTTGCGTTAGTGATGCATCCCGAGACCGCTAGTGAGACTACATTCGTGTAGTAGGATTTACTACATGATAAGAGGCATTAGGATCACCCTTGTGTTAAACCCGTATTATAATTACTTGACCATTTAAGTCATATTACTTGGCTAGTTAAGTCAATTGATTTTTCCCACACCCTTAGCGTTGTACTCATTTTTAGTACACGAAACCTCTAGTACATCCCTCCGAGCCTATCTTTTCGTTTCCAACTTTAAGTATTTTACTTAAAGGAAGAATTTGTTACACCCCACTTAAATGTACACCCAAATCGCCTTAGCCTTCCGTGTATGCACTCATCTTTAGTGCATTATTGTTATTTGTTAAACCCTAAGTTAATTATCTAATTGATTACATGGTTGCTAAGTCGAGTCATATCCTTGTACATATCATTTTGGGACGATTGGGACTCATGGGTAAAGTACTTATTTTATGGAGTAATGGGGAAGAACATCATATATTACCCCCATATGTGCGTTAATCTTAAAAGTACTTGATACGTAGGAATCGCACCAGGCTTTACCTCTCAAGGGATCTTGAGAAGCTTACAACCCCCACCAGGCAGTGTACCTGATCGTTGTAGTATAGTATAGTGGCAAGTACCGGGGGATTGATTGTTCAGCTAGGAATAGTGTCGCTAGGATTAGAAAACCTAAATACTAGTTCTAAAGATGAGGGAAGATTCTTTTTGTATTTTTATATTTTATGAAAAGCAAGTAAAATTCTCGGGTTTGAAGAATTTGGGCGGAATTAGTTGCTAATCAACTAACCCAATACTAAGATGCAATCCAAATAAAATACTAAAAATGAAAATAAACTAAATTATACTAAAGTTGTGAGCAGTAATTGGAGAAAATGTGTTTACTTAGATTTCACTACTCCCTAGACATCTTTTACACGTTAATTACTTGTTATAATTGCATGGATGACGGATCATATTCCTTAATACCATTCATGGGGTGGCACACTTAACTCCCCAATTCTATGAGCTCTTATCTCCTCCTACACCATGCCCAGCACAACTATAGGGATTGTAAACAGTGGCTCATGCATTAAATACAACCAATAAAGACCTAGTGCGCGTCGGTTCATGTTTCTTAAGACGTTCAAGCATGTTACCAATTGGAGATCTGCCAGTTTTCTTAAGCCTAACATATAAATCATTCATCCAAGACAAGAATAAACAAGTAATCAACACATAATCAACATCTAAGTTTCATTAGATCTAAGCAAACACAAGATAGATCTAGCCTAGCATGATGGAATTAAGACAAGAACAAGATATAGACAACCAACACATAGACATATTGATTGAATTAAAGGTACACTTATCTTGATTAAACATGCAAGGTATCAAGGGGTTGGAACCCTTGAAAAACCTGTAAAGTTACACCAAAATCGTACTTAGGGTTTCTCCTAAAACTTCTCTCTTAAATGTGAAAAATTAGAAAACTATATATAGAAAAATGGGTCTGACGGCGTCAAGACCAATTAGGTGACACCGTCACCTCGCCGCCAAAACTCTTCTCGGACTGCCTTGATCTACATTTGACGCCGTCAAGTATTAATCATTTCCAGGCCGTCATGACTTTTTACTCTTGACGCCCTACCTTCATGACGCTGTCAAATCTCTACTGGACCGTCATGGAATTTTGCTCTTGACGCCGTCAAGGAGTTGTTCTTGACGCCGTCACTTACTGTTCCCAGCATGGAAAATTAAGACTTTGGCGTTTTCTTCACTTTTATGCTCCAAAAACGTCCGAATTGCTTCCTTTTCCAGATTTCACTCCTAAAGTACCTAAAATCACGAAAGGAACTGATGAGTTCATAAAAACTCATCATTTTTGTCCTGTTTAAAATACAAAAACAGTTAAAAACACACAGAAACACCAGATAATACTACAAATATCTTTGAAATGTGTTTTTATATGTTTCAGGTGCAAAAGGATTGAAAACAGATGAAAAACGTGCAAAGTTTGCACAATTGGCAGAATCAATCCCTGAACTTTCAAGAAATGTCAGAAATGGTCCATGGGAAAATTATTTTGAAGAAAAGTCAACAAAAGTCCCCCAGGAATCATGAAATAACAAATTTTACCTTGAAAGTTCAAAATTGCACAAAACGGCAAAACAGGTCCCTCAAGTTTCAAACTTGACAATTCTAGTCCCTGGAAAGTTAATTTGGAAGAAAAAGTCAAAAATGGTCCTTGGGAATTCACAAGTTATCAAATTTGACCTTTGGATAAAAAGTTTGAGGAAATTACAAAATTGGTCCTTGAAGTTTCAAAAATGGCAAAAACAGTCCCTGGGCATTTTAATTTGGAAAAACTTACATTTAAGGCCCTTGTACTATTTATTCTTATAAATTAAGTCATTTTTTATAACTTTTGGAAAATTACATTTTTTACCCTCGAACTTTATAAATTTGGCAAAAATAGTCCCCGGTCGTTTTATTTTGGAAAAATATCATTTAGGTCCTTATAATATTTAAATATGGCAAGAATGGTCCTTTTTGATAAACTTTGGAAAAATAACAGATTTAGTCCTTGGAATTTAGAAATAACAACAAAGGTCCTTGGGCTAAATTATATATAAACCAAAAATCCAAATTCCAAATCCAAAACAAAAATAAACCTGGTCCAAGTAAATAACCCACAGGCCCACTACACCAAGCCCATATCCATTTTTAACAAAAACGGGGTCAAACCCACGTTGACCTCCATCCCTAACCCCTCACCACCTCCTGCTTCACCCTCCTGCTACCACCATCTCCACCTCCACCTTACTCACTCACCACCTCACCCCCTCTCTGTCACTCCCACAACCAAACCCACTCCTAAAGTTAACCCTAGGAGAAGCCACGTACTACCCCCACCATCTCCACCACACCCCTAACCTGCCAACACTCCAACTCCACCACCTAAGCTCACAATTACACTCCAACTTGTCCACCTCCACCATCACAACATCCCAATTGCATTTAATGCACAAAAAACGGCCACAAGCAACCTTTGGGATTTTCCCGCCAAAATTCTTTTTACAGGTGTAAGGGAATTCAACACGTATCAAAGCTATGAAGTGGTGGGAAATGCTTAGCAAGACACCTGGAACAAGTGGGATGCCTATAAAAGGAAGAAGAGGCAGCAGAGGAAAATTATTAGATTAGAATAGTTAAAATTAGATTAGGTTAGTTTAAATTAGTGTAATTTTACTTTTCAGTTGTTAATGTTAGCTTGTATTCAGTTTACTAGTGTAATAAAAGCTTGTTATCATTTTAAATTCCAGTGTTGTTCATTAAACTTATAATTAACAATTTTAATTGAATTTGACAATTTCAATTTAAACTTGTTAATTGTAGTTAAAACCTGTTCATTTAAGCTAATTTAAGCTTAATTAAAAGTTTTTAAGAGTTTTTAATCAGTTTCATGCAGTTTAAATTAAAATTACCAAAAATCATAAAAAATAGTGAAAAAAAAAAATCAATAGTGAAGAAGATGGAAAGCTGAGCAAGGATGGATGGCATATGGTCTAGAGCTCAAGGGAGCAGTAGGATAGTGAAAATTAGTCCTGGTTTACATCAGCTCTGAATTGGCTCTCTTGTAAGGAATTTTCTATTTTGTCTTTGCATAATCTGAGTTTTCAGTTGTTGTTGTGGAATATTGTTTGATCCTGTTTATTTCTATGTGATTTAGCCTAGTGTAAGTTTATATATGTGTGTTATGATTTAGATTATCAGTGAGCTCTTTAAATTGGTCAAAATAGATTCATAAAGGAGTGTTTGGCATTATGAGTTTTGGATAGCTTAGGACTGTTTTGGCAATAGATCCAACTTAATTTTGATCTCATTTGATGTTAGGAATAGATTGTAGGCCATATTTAGTAGTTTAGAGTAGTTATTCATCAATTACAATAAAATTTTAAATTTCACTTCATATAACTGATTTAATGAATAGTTATAGCATAATCTAAGATTGTTGCATATTAGTGGTTTTTACTTACTCATATTAGTTTACAATTGCATACCTTTACTTCTGTATAAATAGGTTTTAGTTACATACTTGCTTTGGCCATTTTTTTTTTATATCATAACAGTTAACTTTAAGTAGTACTTTCTTGAATCAGCATAAGTAGTTTTTTTTTTATATTATTGCATTTAGTATAATTTGCATTAGTTAGTTCATTTTATACTTAATTCAGCTTATATAATCTTATTTTTTTTTAGTAAGCAAGT
The DNA here is from genome assembly GCA_030686995.1 of Artemisia argyi. Lineage (NCBI taxonomy): Eukaryota > Viridiplantae > Streptophyta > Magnoliopsida > Asterales > Asteraceae > Artemisia > Artemisia argyi. The sequence continues at coordinate 120,069,325 of CM060686.1, forward strand.
TTGAACCATTTTGACCCATTTCACTCAACCAAGTTTGAACCTGCTGTTTGCAGCCCCATACCTGTCCAAACACCCTTAGTTCAGTACTCATTATAAGCCCTCATATAAGTTCCAATTAAGCTCATTTCTGCTTTTGTCAGTACTTTGCCATATTGTGATAGCTTCTGAGTTGATTTGGGACTTTAGCTTATTGATTTAGACAGCTTTTGAACAGCTTTTAACATGCCCTTTGGACTGTATTTGCCCTGTTCTTTCACATCTGTCCCAAACAGCCCTCCCTCTTTAAGCAAGCTCAGATCCACATTAGCTCATGCTTGGTTACTTATTCTCTGGTAGATAGTCCCAGGTTTGTGAGCTGATTGACCTCTTTCACTCATTGCTAGTAGGTTGCTTTCCTTCTCAAACTTACCTACAGTCCACTAAGGTCTGCTGCAAACAGCAGCCCATCCCTCACTGTCTCACCTTCTGTGGGTCCCACAGGACTCCACAGTGGGCCCCACAAGCCCCCTCTTGGTTCCTTGGACTCCCCCCTGGTAGGCAACATGTATTGACCTTTTCTTTGACCCCTAGACCCCTGGGCCCCACCTGATTTACCCCCCTAAGTCTGTCCCTTATTTCAGTCTAATAGCAAGAGACCAAGTGCTTAATTCAGCTTATTAGCTTATTTTGTGATCCCCTTTTGCTTTTTATGGCTCAAACATGTCCACACAATTAGTTTAGATCAGATTTCACCTTAGTGGGCCCCACACAAGCTGGTTTTAGCTTATTTCTTGCCACAGTCAACAAAAGTCAACTGCCACACCAATTGGCTTATATTTTGCTTATTTCTGAGTTCTAAAAAGTTTGTTTTTACAAAAGTTCTTCATTTTTAGTTGTAAAATAAGTTTGTAAAAGAAAAATCCAGAAAAGACAATATAAAAATAAGTGATAGTTTCTATTTAATTTTAATTTTCATTTTTAGATTTTTATTAAGTAATTTGTGTTTTTATATTTTTATTAATTTCCTCTTATATTAAAGTATTTTTAATAATTTTTTTTAGATTTTTATAATGTCATTTAATATTTATTAGATTTAATATTAGTTTAATTAATAATTAGTTAATAATTAAGTTTTAAATAGCATAATTAATTTTTATAAGGTAACACCTAGTTTTTATATTTTTTATAGCTTTTAAATGTTATAAAATAGTTTTATAAATTTTTCCATAATTTTCTAAGTTAATTTAGTATTATTTGTAATTTAAATCAGTTTAAATAGTTTAATTAAGATATATAGTTTTTAATTAATAGAAAATTTATAAAAAGACAAAAATATTTATTTTTATTTTTTATACTTTCTTCAAGTTCATTTTAAGTTTTAGAAATTATTTTTATAAGTTTTTAGTTTAATTTGTAGTATTTATCATTTTTAGTTTTATTTAAATTAGTTTTTAATTAAATAGTTAAATAGTTTTTAATTAAATAATTAATAATAAATAATAAAATAATCTAAAAAATAATTTTCTTTTTAATTTAATTTTATTTTAAGTTTAAATTTATAGAATTTTCATTTTTAACCCTTATAGTTTATTTTTCCTTAAAACTCACCTTTTTCTTAGTACGCAGTTGCGTCTGATTTTTAATTTGGTTTACGTTTATACGTTTTTAGATATCTAGGTTTCACGTAATCATTCTAATAGTTTATTTAATTTATAAAACCTTAGTTTAATACACTCACACCTTTTCCTGTTCAAAACCACTCGATCACGAATTCGTTTTATTACAGATTTCACGCCTCGTTGGGAAATACGACCCGGGGAAACACTGTATTCCACGGAAGCATCAGTCCTGAGCTGTCTTTGACTTTTTGACCTTCGTCAATAATAATCTGACGGTTTAGCACTGATCAAAATTTTGGCGCCGCTGCCGGGGAGGTGTGCTGCGTACAACGAATTTGAAAGCATACGTGGTTCTGAATATCAACTCACTGTACAAATATCATCAGTCTGTAAATTTTTGTAAAAATAAATATCATAACTGAAAAGTTCACTAACACTTTTTCTAAAGTGTTAAAAACACCAAAAAAATTAAATAACAACAAAATAAATCGTGAAGTTAAATTACTTCGTTTTCTTTAAAATCACAACCTATACAGCTGGTATAAGGTAAGTTCTGACATTAAATTGCGAACTGAAGAGGAATCCATTTATTTCCTCCCGCTAGCCTGCGAGTGATTTTAAAGGAACGATTTCAGTTAACGAATCGATTCCAGAAATATTTTTAAAGTTTTCAACAAACACAAAAAACCAAAAATATCCATCTTTACCCTCTTACCTTTTTGATTCTTCATTTCTTACCCTCCAAAAACCTTTGATTCTTTCTATGTCTTATTCTTACCCTCTTGTCTGTCAATGGTGTGGTAGTCTTTATAATGGTGGTAATTGCCCCAGTTGTGGCATGGTAGAGTCAGGAAACGGGTCTGTCTATAACCAGAATCCCTATTCCTACCATGACACGACTGATTCATTCCATCAGCTTCCACACCATGAGACTCAGCAGTTTTACTGTTGTGAGTACTGTGGTGGTTCACACTACAGTTCTGATTGTCAATCGGGAAACACGCTTGTCTATGAGCAGGTTCCTGATAACAATTATGACTACAACACATACGACTCATAGCCACATCAGTTCAACTGTTGTGAGTACTGTGGAGGTTCACACTTCAGCTCCGAATGTCAAACAGGGAATTCATTTCCTTGTAATAATAATGACTATTCGTCCTATTACCAACCTCCACAGTACCAAATAAACCAAGTAACTCCTCAAACAAATGAAGATATCTTTCTGAAGGCTCTAGAGTCTTTGAAAGAAATTAAGGAGGAGTTGACTAAGCCATCGTTTCAAAATGCACCAAGCTCTTCTTGTGTATCTCATGAGAAATATATTCAAGAACGAGCTGCTAGAAACGATAAAACCATGGAAGAATTACTCATCCAAGAAAGAACAGCTAAAACACGTACCATATTTTCCAAAGCTGCTTTTCTCGATGATGATGCTACTGATGATGAGGATACCGTTGATATTCTTCAATTTTATAAACCTTCATCACGTTCATCAATTAAAATTCCATCCATGGTTATACAGGGAGATAAGAGTACGGAGGAATCCCTAGCACAGAAACAAATGGAAAAATCCATGCATGCTAGCTCTCCTCAACTCCCTCTTCCTACTGCTATCACACCCGAGGATCCCACTCATTCTCTGAATATGGAGGACGAGCATCTTAACACAATTCCTGCAAAGGAATCGGACGAATTAATAAAGTCCAGTGTTGAGAACCTTGTCCAAATCCCAAGAGAGTCCCTGGGAACTCCTGATCATGTGTGTGATTTACCTTCCCCTCTTGAGTGTTCAAATGATCATCGTGATCCAACACTCAATTCTCATCCCAACAATCCAAAAGAGAATATTAATCACCTTGTTCCCGAAACATGCAAAACAAATGAACAAGGATTCACAGATATACATCTTGTGAATGATTCTCTTCATGAGGAGTTCACCAGTGAACTCACTCACATCATTGGAATTAAGAATTCAATCAATGAGGTAATTGAGCATAATGATCTACATCATTTGTTACCTGAGATTGATTCATGTTCCTTTGATGATACCGTGGTTGATTTCTTCCCCGAGAATAAAATCTTAACACCCGGTATATTACTTTGTGAGAAAACTACCATGGAGAAGTTTTCTTACATTAGGAGCTTCAATGTTGAAATTCATAATATGGAAATTATGAAGTCTCCTTTTTATAAGTTAATCATGATTGTTATCATGATTTTCTTATCTTTCTTCACGTACCCCGTGACTTCTCCACTTATCCGTCACTCCTTCAGGAGTGAGGATACTATCTTTGACCCCGGCATTTTCATATAAGCCGGGTACTTATCTCATCGGTGTGGAACTTTCACGCACTTCAATGTTTATCCAAACATCTTGAATGAAAGACCGATGGAGATTGTTTGTCTATTCCACTTACTTCCCCACGGACTAATTAATACGGGGTCGAGTCAAGCTAGTGACTCGGAAAACAAAAACATTAGTATCATGTACATAAATAATAATGAATTTTGTAAATTTTGTTCAAATATCTATCCTTGTATGTATATTATATACTTTATCATTCAACTCCCGGGCTGCCAGGGCATATTTATTACAGTTAATCATTCACAAGTGATTAGCTAGCGTGGTAAACCTGACACAAGCCTGGGAGGTAGTGATTACATATACTATATCATATTTCATTTCATAAACAATATAAAATACAAAAATATTTTTCCTTTGCACACAACTTGCCCAGTTTGATTAGTCTCTTAGTTACAACATTTGGTTGTTGGCTGTTTACAGTTACTGAGCTCTGTCAGACCCAGATTCCCTTTCGAGGGGCGGTTGTTAGGAATTTTCTTTCTTTTGTACATATATATAAAATTTTAAAAATACAAAAACATTTATAAAAGTAAAAAAATCAAAAACAGTAGTATAAACATGGGTTTTCACCCGTGTGTATCACCCAAGTGTAGGGGAGTTTCCCTACTGTAAATAAAGTACATAGAATAAAAATAAAAAATACAAAAATAAAATAAAAGTTGTTCCTACATTTAGCTTGTGATATTTCCTTTTTACGTTCAAAGAGTCGGCATAATAGCCGGGACTTTGAATATTGAGGACAATATTCATTTCTAAGTGTAGGGGGAAATTCTAGCGAATTTAATCACATTATACATCTAGTACCCCCGTTTTTGCCAAAAATTTGAAATTTTTTTTTCAAAATTTTCAATTAATGAAGTACTTGGCATTAACACAACAAATGGTTATTAGTCCACCATGTCTAATCCATACAAGGACTGGCTAATCCAGGAGCAAACGGCTCTTGGTAAAGATAACTCAAACCCGTTTATGGCTTGCAATTTGCCAAAAATTGTATGGTTCCTCAACTCCCCATATCCCATAAAGCAAATGAGTTGGCTAGCCCGCAAGATTATGGCTTGTGGTAAAGGCAGTGAAAATCCATAATTGGTAATCAGCTCACCAAGATGTTGACTTAGTCCATCAAGAGTTGGCTAGTGCAGAAGCAAACGGCTTTTGGTAAAGACTAATCAAATCCGTTGACAGCTGGTGGTTTGCTCAAAATCACACGGTTATCAGGTGTACCACAGTTTTCACACCTGGCTACTCCAGAAGTAATGGCTTTTGGTAAAGAGACATTAAAACCATTAAATTTTAAAAATGGGTTTTAGTGGATGCCAGATTGCTAGGGACTAGCAATAGTTAAGTGTAGGGGATTGATGAGTTCATAAAAACTCATCATTTTTGTCCTGTTTAAAATACAAAAAGAGTTAAAAACACACAGAAACACCACATAATACTACAAATATCTTTGAAATGTGTTTTTATATGTTTCAGGTGCAAAAGGATTGAAAACAGATGAAAAACGTGCAAAGTTTGCACAATTGGCAGAATCAATCCCTGAACTTTCAAGAAATGTCAGAAATGGTCCCTGGGAAAATTATTTTGAAGAAAAGTCAACAAAAGTCCCCCAGGAATCATGAAATAACAAATTTTACCTTGAAAGTTCAAAATTGCACAAAACGGCAAAACAGGTCCCTCAAGTTTCAAACTTGACAATTCTAGTCCCTGGAAAGTTAATTTGGAAGAAAAAGTCAAAAATGGTCCTTGGGAATTCACAAGTTATCAAATTTGACCTTTGGATAAAAAGTTTGAGGAAATTACAAAATTGGTCCTTGAAGTTTCAAAAATGGCAAAAACAGTCCCTGGGCATTTTAATTTGGAAAAACTTACATTTAAGGCCCTTGTACTATTTATTCTTATAAATTAAGTCATTTTTTATAACTTTTGGAAAATTACATTTTTTACCCTCGAACTTTATAAATTTGGCAAAAATAGTCCCCGGTCGTTTTATTTTGGAAAAATATCATTTAGGTCCTTATAATATTTAAATATGGCAAGAATGGTCCTTTTTGATAAACTTTGGAAAAATAACAGATTTAGTCCTTGGAATTTAGAAATAACAACAAAGGTCCTTGGGCTAAATTATATATAAACCAAAAATCCAAATTCCAAATCCAAAACAAAAATAAACCTGGTCCAAGTAAATAACCCACAGGCCCACTACACCAAGCCCATATCCATTTTTAACAAAAACGGGGTCAAACCCACGTTGACCTCCATCCCTAACCCCTCACCACCTCCTGCTTCACCCTCCTGCTACCACCATCTCCACCTCCACCTTACTCACTCACCACCTCACCCCCTCTCTGTCACTCCCACAACCAAACCCACTCCTAAAGTTAACCCTAGGAGAAGCCACGTACTACCCCCACCATCTCCACCACACCCCTAACCTGCCAACACTCGAACTCCACCACCTAAGCTCACAATTACACTCCAACTTGTCCACCTCCACCATCACAACATCCCAATTGCATTTAATGCACAAAAAACGGCCACAAGCAACCTTTGGGATTTTCCCGCCAAAATTCTTTTTACAGGTGTAAGGGAATTCAACACGTATCAAAGCTATGAAGTGGTGGGAAATGCTTAGCAAGACACCTGGAACAAGTGGGATGCCTATAAAAGGAAGAAGAGGCAGCAGAGGAAAATTATTAGATTAGAATAGTTAAAATTAGATTAGGTTAGTTTAAATTAGTGTAATTTTACTTTTCAGTTGTTAATGTTAGCTTGTATTCAGTTTACTAGTGTAATAAAAGCTTGTTATCATTTTAAATTCCAGTGTTGTTCATTAAACTTATAATTAACAATTTTAATTGAATTTGACAATTTCAATTTAAACTTGTTAATTGTAGTTAAAACCTGTTCATTTAAGCTAATTTAAGCTTAATTAAAAGTTTTTAAGAGTTTTTAATCAGTTTCATGCAGTTTAAATTAAAATTACCAAAAATCATAAAAAATAGTGAAAAAAAAAAAAATCAATAGTGAAGAAGATGGAAAGCTGAGCAAGGATGGATGGCATATGGTCTAGAGCTCAAGGGAGCAGTAGGATAGTGAAAATTAGTCCTGGTTTACATCAGCTCTGAATTGGCTCTCTTGTAAGGAATTTTCTATTTTGTCTTTGCATAATCTGAGTTTTCAGTTGTTGTTGTGGAATATTGTTTGATCCTGTTTATTTCTATGTGATTTAGCCTAGTGTAAGTTTATATATGTGTGTTATGATTTAGATTATCAGTGAGCTCTTTAAATTGGTCAAAATAGATTCATAAAGGAGTGTTTGGCATTATGAGTTTTGGATAGCTTAGGACTGTTTTGGCAATAGATCCAACTTAATTTTGATCTCATTTGATGTTAGGAATAGATTGTAGGCCATATTTAGTAGTTTAGAGTAGTTATTCATCAATTACAATAAAATTTTAAATTTCACTTCATATAACTGATTTAATGAATAGTTATAGCATAATCTAAGATTGTTGCATATTAGTGGTTTTTACTTACTCATATTAGTTTACAATTGCATACCTTTACTTCTGTATAAATAGGTTTTAGTTACATACTTGCTTTGGCCATTTTTTTTTTTATATCATAACAGTTAACTTTAAGTAGTACTTTCTTGAATCAGCATAAGTAGTTTTTTTTTTTATATTATTGCATTTAGTATAATTTGCATTAGTTAGTTCATTTTATACTTAATTCAGCTTATATAATCTTATTTTTTTTTAGTAAGCAAGTTTGAACCATTTTGACCCATTTCACTCAACCAAGTTTGAACCTGCTGTTTACAGCCCCATACCTGTCCAAACACCCTTAGTTCAGTACTCATTATAAGCCCTCATATAAGTTCCAATTAAGCTCATTTCTGCTTTTGTCAGTACTTTGCCATATTGTGATAGCTTCTGAGTTGATTTGGGACTTTAGCTTATTGATTTAGACAGCTTTTGAACAGCTTTTAACATGCCCTTTGGACTGTATTTGCCCTGTTCTTTCACATCTGTCCCAAACAGCCCTCCCTCTTTAAGCAAGCTCAGATCCACATTAGCTCATGCTTGGTTACTTATTCTCTGGTAGATAGTCCCAGGTTTGTGAGCTGATTGACCTCTTTCACTCATTGCTAGTAGGTTGCTTTCCTTCTCAAACTTACCTACAGTCCACTAAGGTCTGCTGCAAACAGCAGCCCATCCCTCACTGTCTCACCTTCTGTGGGTCCCACAGGACTCCACAGTGGGCCCCACAAGCCCCCTCTTGGTTCCTTGGACTCCCCCCCTGGTAGGCAACATGTATTGACCTTTTGTTTGACCCCTAGACCCCTGGGCCCCACCTGATTTACCCCCCTAAGTCTGTCCCTTATTTCAGTCTAATAGCAAGAGACCAAGTGCTTAATTCAGCTTATTAGCTTATTTTGTGATCCCCTTTTGCTTTTTATGGCTCAAACATGTCCACACAATTAGTTTAGATCAGATTTCACCTTAGTGGGCCCCACACAAGCTGGTTTTAGCTTATTTCTTGCCACAGTCAACAAAAGTCAACTGCCACACCAATTGGCTTATATTTTGCTTATTTCTGAGTTCTAAAAAGTTTGTTTTTACAAAAGTTCTTCATTTTTAGTTGTAAAATAAGTTTGTAAAAGAAAAATCCAGAAAAGACAATATAAAAATAAGTGATAGTTTCTATTTAATTTTAATTTTCATTTTTAGATTTTTATTAAGTAAGTTGTGTTTTTATATTTTTATTAATTTCCTCTTATATTAAATTATTTTTAATAATTTTTTTTAGATTTTTATAATGTCATTTAGTATTTATTAGATTTAATATTAGTTTAATTAATAATTAGTTAATAATTAAGTTTTAAATAGCATAATTAATTTTTATAAGGTAACACCTAGTTTTTATATTTTTTATAGCTTTTAAATGTTATAAAATAGTTTTATAAATTTTTCCATAATTTTCTAAGTTAATTTAGTATTATTTGTAATTTAAATCAATTTAAATAGTTTAATTAAGATATATAGTTTTTAATTAATAGAAAATTTATAAAAAGACAAAAATATTTATTTTTATTTTTTATACTTTCTTCAAGTTCATTTTAAGTTTTAGAAATTATTTTTATAAGTTTTTAGTTTAATTTGTAGTATTTATCATTTTTAGTTTTATTTAAATTAGTTTTTAATTAAATAGTTAAATAGTTTTTAATTAAATAATTAATAATAAATAATAAAATAATCTAAAAAATAATTTTCTTTTTAATTTAATTTTATTTTAAGTTTAAATTTATAGAATTTTCATTTTTAACCCTTATAGTTTATTTTTCCTTAAAACTCACCTTTTTCTTAGTACGCAGTTGCGTCTGATTTTTAATTTGGTTTACGTTTATACGTTTTTAGATATCTAGGTTTCACGTAATCATTCTAATAGTTTATTTAATTTATAAAACCTTAGTTTAATACACTCACACCTTTTCCTGTTCAAAACCACTCGATCACGAATTCGTTTTATTACAGATTTCACGCCTCGTTGGGAAATACGACCCGGGGAAACACTGTATTCCACGGAAGCATCAGTCCTGAGCTGTCTTTGACTTTTTGACCTTCGTCAATAATAATCTGACGGTTTAGCACTGATCAGGAACGATTTAGGGCAATATTTGATCAAATAAATTCAGATTCGGGCTTAAATGGTCCCCAAAAAACGGATCATTTTTCGCCTCATCAGTACTCCAAGTGTTTTGATTTTCTTAATTCGAGTCATTAGTTTAGTTATTTGTAAAGTATGAAAAAATTCAAGTGTAAGGGGAATATTCATTCCCTATGATGCATTGTTTTGGATGGTAGGGTAAGAGTGAATGCCAAAAAAAAAAAAAAAAAAAAAAAAAAAAAAAAAAAAGAAAAAAAAAATTAAGAGAAAAAAAATATAGAAAAAGAAAAGAGAAAAAACATACGGACTACCATCCTGTTTCATTCTATGTTCATTTTATGTTTTTGTTATTTTTCATTTAATAGCTTAAGTCGAGTCTAGTCATGGCTTAGCAATGCGTTATTGTACATGTAATTAACCAAGATTGTTAACTCGCCACCAGTAAAGACTGCCTATATCCAACAAAACCGTGTATTCCATATCCCTACACCTAACGTTACAACCCTTTAAAATACCTCTTTGATAGTTTATCCTAGGTGCTTACGCCATGTGGTGGAGGTTTGATCCTTTCCCAAGCCTATGGTAATCTATTTTGCTATGACAGGTAGTGAGAGATGTTTTCCATTTCCATAATGTGATATTACTTTATTACACCCGAGAGATGTGAGTATCTAAACACTATTTGTGAGGTGCTAGTATATGACCTCCGTGCTTGTCTTTGGTCTTTAGTGGAACGATTATTTGTTGTAATTACTTTTATGTTAGTGTTAAATGACCCCTAACTTGTATTTTGACTAGAATAAAAGCGGATTTGCTTGAGGACAAGCAAATCTCAAGTGTAAGGGTATATGATGAGGCGAAAAATGAACCACTTTTAGGGGGTCATTTAAGCCCGGAATTGAATTTATTTGATCAAATATTACCCTAAATCGCTCATTTTGTGATTTTAGGTACTTTGGGAGTGAAATCTGGAAAAGAAAGCAATTCGGACGTTTTTGGAGCATAAAAGTGAAGAAAACGACAAAGACTTAATTTTCCATGCTGAGAACAGTACCTGACGGCGTCAAGAGGAAGATCCTGATGGCGTCAAGAGTAAAAACCTTGACGACCCAGTGCAAACCTGACGGTGTCACAACAAGGGCGTCAAGAGTATTTTTGGTGACGGCCTGCACAAGGGGAATACATGACGGCGTCAGACCCAGATCTAGGCAGTCCGAGAAAACATTTGGCGGCGAGATGACGGCGTCAGACATTTGTTCTTGACGCCGTCACCTATCAAAATCTATATGTAGTTTTCTATTTTTCATTCATTAAGAGAGGAACTTGTGTGGAGAAAACTAGGGCCGAACTTTGTAAACCCTAGGTCATATTTTACAGTGTTTTCAAGGGTTTTCACCCCTTGAATCCTTTCATGTTCTATTGAGATAAGTCTTCTCTTAATTCAATCAATATGTCTATGTGTTGGTTGATTATATCTTGTGCTTGTCTTGATTTTAACATGCTAGGCTAGATTTATCTAGTGTTTGCTTAGATCTAATGAAACCTAGATGTTGATTATGTGTTAATTACTTGTTTATGGTTGTATTGGATGAATGATTTCAATGTTAGGCTTAAGAAAACTGGCAGATCTCCATTGTGTAACATGCTTGAACGTCTTAGGAAACATGAACCGATGTGTACTAGGTTTTAATAGTTGTATTTAATGCATGAGTAAATTCTAGTGATCCCATGTTAGGAGCTTCTTAGCCGGCTCGACATAGGAGTGAAGTAGGCGCTCATAGGATTGGGGAAGTAAGTACGCCACCCCATGAATGGTATTAAGGAATACAATCCATCATCCACGCAACTATAACAAGTAATTAACGTGTAAAAGATATCTAGGGAGTAGTGAAATCTAGGTAAACATAATTCTCCCACATACTGCTCACAACTTTAGTTTAATATAGTTTATTTTCATTTATAGTATTTTATTTTGATTGCATTTTAGTTTTGGGTTAGTTGACTAGCAACTAATTCCGCCAAACTCCTTCAAACCCGAGAATTTTAATTGCTTTCATAAAAATATAAAAATACAAAAAGAATCATCCCTCATCTCTAGACCTAGTCTTTAGATTTTCTAATCCTATCGACACTATTCCTAGCTGAACGATCAATCCCCCGGTACTTGTCATTATACTATACTACATCCATCAGGTACACTGCCTGGTGGGGGTTGTAAGCTTCTCCAGATCCCTCGAGAGGTAAAGCCTGGTGCAATCCCTACGCATCACGGACCAAACGATCAATTCACTCTCTAACCGAGAATGAAAATCCTAATATGGTCAAGAAAAGTCAAACCCAATATATTTCCAGAAATATATGATATTCCCGAGTAGTTTTGTGTCCCAACGAAGTGTGAATGAAAAATCGTGTTCGGTTCGTGATCACGTGATTTTGAATAGTGAAAGATATTTGAGATTTTATGACTAAAATTATAAAACATAAACTAAAAAGCAAATAATAAACATATACAACAAGATAACAAAGCACAAATAAGTAAAAACGTAAAAAAAATTAAAAAGTGCACTTATGGGATCTTAACGAGCCTAAAAACCTAAATTTTTGAAAAGTAACCCTAAAAATGCAAATTCATTTTTTAAAAGTCCTAAATTGTTGGTCCCTTTTACTTGGTTATCAATAACTAAAAAGCTAATGTAACCAAGATATATGACTTTTAACACAGATGTATATATGATTAACAATAAAGTAAAGTAAAGATAAGAGACAATATTTTTCAACGTTTAATTTTTTATTAGAAGTTAATCAAAAAGAATTGTACCCAAGTGTTTGCGGAATAACACTTGGCATTGAAACGACAAGTGTGGTATTGACTCCTCTCAAAACTCAAAACAATGTTCGAGTGACAACTGAGGTCCCACTAAGCTATCTTAGGGGCTATGTTGTTCTTTGGAGGAGTAAAAGTGGTTTGTGAATGTTTAGCATTAATTGCACAAACTTGTCAACATTTATTCCTCACTTATGTTGCCTATTTATACACAAATATGAACAACTCTAATATACAATGGACCTAAGTATTCCTTAATAAAATCTTGATAGATTTTATTCTCTGGCAAGGGAAGCTTCTTTGGGTTAAGTCCAAAAGGTGCTTTCTGATGACAGACTGGATTTAACCATTTGGGGAAAGTTTAACCTTAAAGTGATAAAGCATTTTAGTGAAACAGTTCAAACTTTCCCGCCCAGTCCCGCTAAAACTTCAGTCTTCAAGTCATCAGTCTTTAGTACCTTGATAGTTGTTGAGGAGTCTTGGAGTTCAGTGAGTTATTGTCATCCTCACTGAACCCATCACCTTCTTCTTGGCTTAGATCTCACTCACTGAGTTCCGCCTCACTGAATGGAGAACCTTTCTTCTTAGGCTCGGTCTAAGCATCCTGAAGATGACTCACTGAGTTACTGTTCAGTTAGTGACTTGTTTACACTTAGGTGATTTTACGTTCAAATCCTTGTTAGAAGAAGATTTGGGAATTCAGTGACCCAACAATCTCCCCCTATTTGAACATACAAATAGCCTAAGTGTTTCTTGATTCAGTGTGAGTTGGTAGGGGTCTTCATCTCTTACTGAATGTTGATGTAATTATAAGTAGGACACATAATTTAAACAAAACATCAAAGTTTATTAATAGTTACTACAAGTCCTACAAATTACAAAAATAAAAAAGATAGTTGTTGCAGATTAGATGTTCAGGTGGTAACCAAGGGCTTCAAGCTTTGCTTTCTTTGATCTGAGTAGATGTCTTTCAGGATGTTCATTAATCATTACTTCTAAATCCTGGCAGAATCTTTTGTTCTCAGTACTCTTGATGGGGGACGCCAACATGAGGTACATGAGCATTGCTTTAATTCCTACCTTTTCCATATCAGACCATCTTTGGAAAGCTAGGTTTTCATACTCATCAGTAAAACATAAGCCTCTTTCAGGTGCTTCAAGGACCGCATTGTTCACAAAAGTGATCCCTTCAGGAAGCGACCTGTCACAGTCCAGCCCTGGTACTTTGATCTCAGGCTCCATCTCAATATGCTTCCTTTTCCTCTTGGAAGCCTTTGATGGAGCAGTCTCTGTTGTTGAAGCAGGAAGAAGGGAGGGAATGTTCAGTGCTTCCGGCATTGCTTTCAGTCTGTCATACCTTTCCTTCATTGACTTGAGAAGGTGAGGTACAACCACATTTTTCTTCATGGCAATGATGGGACGAAGCTCATCAAGTTCAGTGATTCCAAAGTCAGCAAACCTGAATGGTTTGTGAATGTCCATCACTCTTTTATCTTGTCCCCTGAAGACAGTGACTATGGCAGGATTGGTGTTGCGATGGATTTGAATGTCAGTGATGGTTTCCGATTTCAGCCTTTCTTTCATCACCCAATTATACCTTTCAATCCTGGTCTTCCTTATATGAGCATCCCTCCTGAGCTTCTCTTCCCTTTCCCTTTTGAGAGCACTCAACTCTTCTTCCTGAGCCTTTTTAAAGGCTGCACCAGCTTGCTCAGTGGCTAGTGCCTCAGTGTTGGATCGTAAACACCTTGAACTTGTGTTAATATTGATACTTTGAGTGATACCACTAAGTATGCGGAATCTACTTAATGATACTTAGAAGATTGATTGTGAATGAAACAGTTGTATGTATGTGAGAACAATGTATGTAACAAACAAATAGCTCCAATATTATTAATGATAATAATATGAGTGATCTATGATATCACTAGGGTTACACCTTGAAGCTCTAGGAAAAACGTATTAGAAAGATATATTCTAACTATAACCTAGGATCTCCTTTTATACAGCAAGGAGTCCTCTTCTACAAGATAAGTATAATGCTAATAGAATAAGATATACACAAGATCTTTTCTATGTTTATCTAAGCGCGTTTCTCTAACAGTTATCAAGTAAGCAGTGGTAATATTTGTTCTTGCAGTGGTAATGAGTTTCCACTGCAAGTACAATTGGATGTAGTTATAACATCTTCACTAGACGTGGTAACTGTTAGTATAATTCCCAACAATCCTCCCCTAAACTTATGATTTATAGGTAAATCAACAAGTTTCTTCAAGTATACAATAAACCTGAGGATATGGGAATTCTTCCAAACACTTATCTTGTTTTTCTCAACACTTTATCAGCTCTTGCATATTGATCTTGAATCTTCTGAATCAAAGCTCTAATCTTTTCATTATCTGCATTAACTCTCAACTTTGATTTCAACATTGCAGAAAGAGTTTTAGCTCTGAGTGGATATTCCTTCTCAGCAAACATAAACACATCCACTTTATCTATTGTAGAAACATGATGAACCTCACATTGATCATAATATGTCCATGTAGTATTCAATTCTGATGAATCAAACTTCCAATACTTATCATTAAGATCTGGTTCATATAGTCTTCTTAAATCAACCCAGAGCTGCATTTCTTTCATATCCTTGAGAGTATCAGCCTTGAATCTTTCATTAACAAGCTTCCAAAGAGTATCAAGATCATCTATGTCACATGCTTTAAGAAGATCTTCAAACTGAATGAATGATGAAGATTCTCCTCCCAGTCTTATAATTTTCCAAGTAGAAGCAAAATTCTTTGCTGTGTACACTTCCCAATCAATAATTTGATGTTTTGTTTGTAAAGGATCTGGGTAGAAATCTTCTTCTTCAACAATGATAATTGCACTTTGTAGATCTTCTACACATTTCTCAAATTGAGATTCTTTCTCTTGAGGAACTTTCACTCTTTTTGTGACATGATCTTCAACTGTTGAAGCTTTCCTTTTACTTTGTTTAAATCTTTCAACTTCTTCAAAATCAATAGGTCTGAAGGTACTATCTTGCCTTTTAATTCTGTAGTAGATACCTTCAATTCTTTCATGAGACATACCTTTGAAATCAGCCATCTTCCAAGTTTCAATATGACAGCAAAATACTTTCATCTCATGAATGATCTGTGCCTTTGTAGGTTGTCTCTGTTTCTTTTGACCTTTTCTGACTTTTCCAATAACCTCATCCAGTGCTTGTTGATTCTTCATTTGAATGAAATCAGCCAATTGAGCTCTTCTTTGTTCTTCTGTCAAAGCCTTGTTAGCAACAAGCTCAATAGCTTTCTTCTTTACAACTGGATCATGTTTAATCATATGTTCAATCTCTTCATCTGTAGGCACATATGAGAACATAGGAGGTTTCTCATGTAAGATAGTTGGTGGAATGACTGAGAGTGGTTGTGCCATTACTGCTTCAAGTTTATCTAACCTCTTTGCTTCCATAAAACTAGCAACTTCATCCTCCTTTTGCTTTTTCATATTTTCATTCTCTGCAGCTACAAATTGTTCTGCCAATCTTGCATCAAAATCAATTTGAGCTTGATCTTTCTTGGAAATCTTTCTTGTATGCTCTTGTTCTGAACCAAACACAATTGCTTTACCTTTGACTGATCTTTTTCTGGCAGCTTCTTCCTCTGTAGTGGTAACTAATGGAACATCAGTGGTAACATTTTCACTTGCAGTGGAAATTATTTGATCAGTGGTAACATGATCTGCTTCAGTGGAAATTTGTTGAGTAGTTCCAAGAACATCTTCAGAGTTAAAACCAGTATCAACAACCATATCTTCAAGATCCAATTTCTTCCCCTCAATCTCAGCTACATCATCTTTTGCTTGAGCATTTTCAGAATCATTGAGCTCAGCAAACATATCATCAAAATTAGCACTCCTCCCCTTAATCTCTGCATCTGTTTTCCTCCCCTGTTTGGAAGAAGTTCCCAAGCCATAACTAGAACCTGCAGAAAGATCATCATGTGGTGATGATGGAGAAGAAATTACAGCTTGAACATGTCTTTTCTTCTTGAGATTCACAACTTCATCCTGCAACTTTCGAATCTCAGCCTTCAATAGATTCAACTCTGTGGCATGTTGTTCTTTGGTCTGTGCCAGATCTTTCTCCAGAGTTTGAACCTGTTTGACTAATTTGGTACATAATTCCATCAATTCAGTTAGTGTCACACTGCCTTCAACACTTCCAACTGTGTTACCTGTTGGGAGAGGTGAATCATAAGGCATTGATTCAGGCTCTTCTCTAGTTGGACTAGACTGAAGCCTTGAACCACCACTGCTTGTTCCTAAACCATAAGAGTCAGCAACATGCAATGTTGTCATGGAAGGAGTTGGCTGTTTGTGCCTCCTTTCATATGTGTGAGTTACAACAGGGATATGTTGAATTTGTGGAACAGAAATAGTGGGTGTGTGATGGGATACAACTGGGATTGTTGCATCTTCACCCTGTACCTGTGAAATCTTTGCAAGCATGTTTGGTAAAAGAGGATGAATCACTCCATTCCAAAATTCTGAAGCCTTACACATATTTTGAAATACTTTTGGCTTAAGACATGGAGTTTCATAAATCCTATTATGATTTTGCAGTTGAAATTCATTTAACACTGCTTGCACAAACCTTGGATACATCAAAAATTTGTATGAACTTGTTACATTGCCTTTCATGTTATTAAATATAAACCTTGAAAAATTGAAAGTCCTATCAGAAACCAAGCAAACTAAAGGGTAAGCCATGGTTGATCCAAATTGTTCATAAGAAGTTTTCTTAGGACTTAGGCAATGCAACAGAGTGTGTATCAAAAATCTCCAATGGGGACAAAAACATCCTTTCTTAAAAGTTACTTTTTTGTCAGATGTATCATACCCCATCAAAGCAATGTAGTTGAATATGTCTGAATTAGGTAATGTGATGATACCATTGAGATCATCTAATTGGAGAATTCTCCTTAAAGATGACTCAGTAACATCAATAGTTACCCCATCCACTGTGGCTCTAAGAGCTTCCACAGATTCATGTATGTCCCCCTGTTCAAGTGTTATGGACTCCACAGAGTTCCAAAACTGTTTGATTTGAGAAACAAAGATTGTGGGATTCATAGTTAAGGCATACCTTATATGAGTTGTGTTTAGGAAATCCACAATCTGATGAAAAATGGGTCCACTCTTGTCGTTTGACTTTTGTAGGCAAGCCACTTGATTGTGTTCATCTGCAAACTTGAGAGTCACCATGATTTTGTGATTTGAGAGATAAAAGTGTTAGTAATCGAGAATAAAGAGCAAGCCGTATAATGATCAATTTATACTAATAGGGTTTTGAGAAAAACGCGTATGGTGAATTATCTATAGAAAGATTTATCTTTAGAAAAGAATAAATAAAGTTTGGTAAGTAGATAATTCCCAAAAATTTTACCCTATTAATAAGGAAAGACAATTATATTTGCAACGGCTAGTAAAAATAAGATTACTGACACACAGTTGTAACGGCTAGTTCACCAGTGGTAAAATTTACACTGTCAGTGGAAATGGTGAACTTGCAGTGGTAAAAATCAACAAAATTTCAAAGAGCAGTGGTAAGTAAAACATGTAAAATTTGCTACTCTTATCATAGTTTTTAGCAAACTATCAGCTATCAACGGATTTGATAAGTCTTTACCAGAAGCCGTTTGCTCTTGGACTAGCTGATTCTTATGTGGGTTAGACATGGTGAATCAATAACCATTTGTTGTGTGTCTTTGATACACACCTTATTACTCCAATGATATGGGTTGTAAATTACAACACAAAATATATCTCATCTTAACCCATAGAGATTAACCCAAGTAACTTTTTAACCAAGTTACTATACACAAAAATATCTTCTCAAAAGTCAAACAACAGTTACTACTCCAACCAACCAAAACAGATGGAAGTAAATAACCTTCATTAATTAGCATAACACCTAACATAGGCTTATTTAATCACCTCCAAACACCACATCTCAGTCACCAATTTACTCCAAATAATCCTTCAACCCCTAATTTGCTTCCAAAACCATGTCATCAAACCCTGAAACCTTTGATCAACACTCTTCTTCTCCAACATCAGAAGAAGATGTACCACCATATCCATGGGGGCTTGAAGATTCTGACTATGAGAGAGAGATGGAGAAACGATGGGATGTGCAAGAAAAACAATGGAATGCACACATAAAGGGTGAATCAAGCCATGTTTCAAATCCTGCTGAGAGAGAGCTTGTCTCTCCCTTCATCTGGACCTCTGATGAAGAATCTTCAGAGGAAGAGAATGAAGATCCAACCTTTCTTCCTCCTTCCACACCAGAGAGATCCCAACCAAGATCAAGTAAGAGAGATCCATCTCTCCCAACATCATCAAAATTGGTGTTGGATCTTCCTGCTCCAGAACCTGGTCTTCTGCATCAAGAACATATTGGACAGAGCAAGAAGGCTCAGATCATATGTAAGGGAAAGGAGAAGCAGAAATAGATGACTGAGGAATGTTGCCAAGGAACAAAGTTCTTGAGTATTTTCTTGACTTTGGTACTTGAGCATCTTCACAGTCTTCCTTCTCTTCTTTTTCCATTTTCATCTTCAGCTTCTTCATTGTACTTGTCATAGCCTCAAGTATTATGTAATTATTGATAGAAGCTAGTAGTACTCATTTAGCCAAATGTTTTAGGAATGGTCTTTGTAATTCAGTTGGAACTTTGAATGTAAGCTGTAACTTGTGTCTTTGAATGAATGAAAAGATCTTCTTTAATTAATCAATTTGTGTAAGACCTTCAGCATTATTATCTTTGCAGTAGAAACCATGTTCAGCTTATTTGACCACATTCCCTTGGCTACAACTCTTGGTGACTTTAACACACTACTTGCAATATCTTAACATTAGCAGAACAGACATATACCAAACAACTTGCAAACATAATAGTGAGTCACTGTAAAACTCAGAAAGTATTATCAAGTCATTCATAATCATTAGGAGTCTTTGATTGTCCCTGCATTCAACATAAAGGAATTAGAACCTTTTGGGGTCCCAAGCCACAAATGACTTGGATATGCCTCGTGTATCAATATAATTGTATCTATCAAAGGTCATTGATACACCATTGGGATTGTTTGAGGTTGTTGTTCCTTTTGGTTTCCATTCCCAACGAGCTGAGGCCTTAACAGAATTACCCATGTTTACCCTTTTCTTATTCATATAGACACCAGTGGAAACATTTGGTCTTGTAGTGGTAACTGCAGGCCTAGCAGTGGAAACTGCTGAATTAGTAAATTTGGGTCTCCACATGTGATTCTTGTGATCATTCTTTTCAAAATAAGTCTTTTTCCCTGTTTGATAAGATTTAACAAAAGTAGTGACAGGGGACTTAGGATAACCTCTGTTTTTACTACTGGCAGTGGCAACTGCTGGTCTAGCAGTGGAAATTGGTTTTATGTCAGTGTGAAGTAAAACAGACCTGGGAACCATCTTGCTTAGGGGGTTTGGATGAGTTATTTTATTAGAATTATGTCCATTCACCCTTGTATTCACAAACACTTCCCTTCTTCCCATGTGGTAGTTACAAGTATTGGAAAGATGATCAAAGCTACAACAAATATGACAGGCCTTATTGTTGAACACAAAATCACTACCAAACTGCCTAGTTTTAACATGATTCCAACTTCTCATGTTCCCTCTAGGAGATTTAGACCTATCCCTGTATATCTCAGCATACCTAGTAGCAGGCCTAGTGTAATTTGACTGTGTCCTAGGCTTCTCTTTGACTACTTCAGGAATACTTTTTCTTTCCTCTACTTTAACATTTTCAGGAACACTAGATTTAGACTCAACATTCAAACATTCATCTTTAATAGATGAGTCACTAGCACTATCAAAAGTCTCAACCTCAACCTGAACCTTTTCAGTTTCAACTGGTTTAACAAATTTTGGTCCATAGGTCATAGGTAGATCCTGAAATTCTTCTAAACCTGTGTGAGCTAGGTCAATGCCAGGAGGTGCTGGAACACCTCTTAGAGGTGGTGGAACATATTTGTATCCAAGACCTGATTTAGCTTTGCTCACAACTTGGGCTTCCCAAATTTTGCTAATGCTCTTAGATTGATGGTCTAGTGTTTGATTAGTTATCTGAATGTTCTCACTAGCCTTCTTAACTTTTTCAATCTCTTCCCTAAGAGCTTTATTCACTTCAACATAAAAATCTAAGTCTCTTTTTAAAACAGCAATGTCATCACTGAACTTAGATTCATTTGCCCTATAATGCTCTATCTATTTTTCTAAAACACCTAGACCTCTTTTATGATTTGCTAAATTATAATTAGTATGATGTAAATCTAGCATCAGTGCATCATATTGTGTTTTAGAGATCTCTAACTCTTTTAAGGCCTTACAGTTTTTAGAACAAGCATTATCAGTATGTACCTCAGAGTCTGAAAAAGCCATGAGTGCATGCTCAGTAGCAAGCATTGCAGATTCTGAATTATCTTTTTCATCCTGAGTCATAAAGCTCCAATCAAAGCTCACTTTTGAGTCTGCCATAGGGTCTTCTAAATCAAAATATCAAAACCTGTCTTTGATACCACTTGTTGGATCGTAAACACCTTGAACTTGTGTTAATATTGATACTTTGAGTGATACCACTAAGTATGCGGAATCTACTTAATGATACTTAGAAGATTGATTGTGAATGAAACAGTTGTATGTATGTGAGAACAATGTATGTAACAAACAAATAGCTCCAATATTATTAATGATAATAATACGAGTGATCTATGATATCACTAGGGTTACACCTTGAAGCTCTAGGAAAAACGTATTAGAAAGATATATTCTAACTATAACCTAGGATCTCCTTTTATACAGCAAGGAGTCCTCTTCTACAAGATAAGTATAATGCTAATAGAATAAGATATACACAAGATCTTTTCTATGTTTATCTAAGCGCGTTTCTCTAACAGTTATCAAGTAAGCAGTGGTAATATTTGTTCTTGCAGTGGTAATGAGTTTCCACTGCAAGTACAATTGGCTGCAGTTGTAACATCTTCACTAGCCGTGGTAACTGTTAGTATAATTCCCAACACTCAGTATCTAGTCCAATCTTTTCAGCCTCTTCATGAACAACCTATATAAGAGCAGGCTTGCTCATCCTCTCTTCTTCAGCCACCTTTTGTAGTATCTCAATTCTTTCCATGTGGTCTTGAATTTCAGAATTGGTGTGATGATGTACTACTCCATTGATTTCAAACGGGACTCTGATAGGTTCATCAGGGTCATATCTGACTATGGTTGAGGAAGGCTTGAGCACAATTTCATGTTCAGAGGTGGTTGTAATACTTTTTCCTCTATCCTGCCTGAGAGTGGAGGAGACTGGTTCCTCTTGTGGTGGAACTTCAGTGATTGGAGTGGCTTCAGTGACATGCTCCCCCTTAGTGTAAGAGGGCTGTCCAGCTTCTTGTTCTTCAGTATCAGGGGCTTCTGTAACATTCTCCCCCTCAACATTTGCCTGAGCATCAATGATGGCAAGTGTTGGAGGTACTGAAGAAGAGGTAGATGTTCCCTTGAAGGCTTGAAAAATTTTCGTCATCATAGACTTGATTTCCGCAGTATCCTTTTAAATGGTAGATACTTTGGAGTCAAGTGCAACCTGAGAATTTTCAAGGGCTGTCATCCTGGATCCCATTGTCCATGCCATAGAAGTGGACTTTTGGGATTGAGCTGCCACTGTTTCTTCCAATGTTGTAAAGGAAGATTTGAGAGACTCCACCGTAGAGCTGAGACCCTGAACATTAGATCCCTTTAGCAGGCCAAGTAACTCAGTGAGGGTCACTGAGTTTACCTGATAAGTCTCAGATGCCTGAAGAAGCTTCCTGGTTAGCTCAGGATCATCTTTGACTGATTCTTGAATAAACTGAACCCCTGTATTCAGCTTGTTGAGGGATTCCAAAAACTGGTTGAGTTGAGAGACCATTTGTATCAGGGAGTAGGTGACTATCGAATTCTATTCCCTGACATCATTATTAAAGTCTTCAACAGCATCCTTGAGTAGGTGGTAATGGACTGCTTTCTTAGTGTGCATGTTAAACACTTCATCAGTGACCCCCTGTACAAAATGTTGGTTATCTTCTTGATGAATTTGGTGAAAACTTTCTCAGTGAGAGGAGCTTGATCATCTTCTGAGGACTCTGATGTGGAGTTAGTTTCAGCAGCCTCAGTGTCAGAGGGTTGAGGAGACTAAGGAATTGGTTCAGGGACTGTCTCCTCAACCACCATATCATCTCCAGCTTCAAAAATCTCCTCATCACTGTGAAATTCATCATCAGAGAACAGGGCGGCCTGAGCATCAGCCAGTGAGTTAATCTGCAACAAAAGGTTATCCGGCTCCTCTTCATAAGAAGACTTGCCTTCATTTTGGCCAGGTCCTGACCCCTCTAATCCGGTAGATTGGGTTTTATCTACCTGGTCCTTAGAGCCAGTTCCCAAGTTGTGGGCACCTCCGGGAGTGGTTATGGGTTCCATATCAGCGGGTGGCCTTTGTCCCTCTGAATCATTGTCCCCCGTGACCCCTTCAGACACTGATGGGTGTTTTTCAATGTCATCCTGAGGAGTCGTGAATGTTGTGTCCCTATCAGCGGGTTGTATGTTTCCCTCTAAATCTTTGGGATGAGTTTTTGTGCCCTCAGACAAAAGCTTTGATTTGTGAATGTCCTCATCAGGCACATGAGTGGTTTTGCCCCCTTTCCAACAGGCTTGTACTAGCCTGTCGAAGGTTTAGGGGCGAGAACTCCCTATTGCTTGGGTTGTGATTTACCTGAGCCTTTGGTAGGATGTGATTATTTATGGGTCCCCTTCTCGGTGGAGTAGTGCTGCCCCACCGAGGATATAGGACCCTTTGCTCCCTGAGACCCTGGTTGTGATTTCCCAGAGCCTTTAGCAGGATGTGGAGGTTTGGTTGGTTCCAACTCCACTGACTTGTTTATGTCAGCAGAGCCTTTGGGAACGGGTTCGCCCGTGGATACTGAGTGTGATGTCTCAGTGCCCTTCGTTGGCCTTTGTTTTGGGGCCAAAGATTGGCTTATGATCCTGAGGGTGTCAACAGTCAGGGTCTGTTGTTGTTGCCCCCTTTTATCAGGCTTAGGGGCAGAGGTCTCAGTGGCGAGTGCCTTAGGTTGAGCCACCTTCCTGGACCCCTGTCCCTTCTTCCTCTTCACCTTCTTGGTGGGAGAGGGAATTGGTGATATGATGTTGTTACCCTGGATAGCAGTTAGAATATATGTGGTTAGGGCGACATGTGTTACCTCAATAGGGTCACGAGAGTAATTTGCCTTATGTAAGACATCAGGTTCAAAGCCAACACTTTCAGGCTTGATGTACTCGGACCCTAATAAGTCATTCGGGGCACAGGAAATGAATCTAGGGTAAGACATAAGTTTTTGCCTAGACTTCCCACCCAATTTGGCTATGAGGTCCCTGAAGATAATTTCTCCAAGGTTAATCTTTTTACCCTCAATGAGACAGTACACTATCATTGATTGAGTAGTGTTTAGTTGATCAGTTGAGGATTTATTCCACCCAAGGACCTGAATGACAAAGGTCATCAGGATCCTCCATGGGGCAGGGAACCATGTTTTAATAATGGGGGCTTTGGACAGTAAGGCCCCTGGAGTTACATCAGGATGATGTTTATCATAGGGCCCAAGTTCCAAGAGGAGTTGTCTAACATCCTCTTCAGTGGGTTGGGCTATAAAGGTCTCAGTGTAGTCAGGGCATGTGGCTTTGACAAAGGTTTTGTAATCAAGAGTTAGGAACTTAGTTCCATTCTTCACTGAGAACCTTATTTTGGCCTCCTTTGGCGCATCAGGGTTTTCAACCACCGCTGTGCACCAAAATTCCCTCAAGTAGTCATGATAGATGACTGAGGGGGTCTTTGTGAAGGTGGTGGTGAGAAAACAGTTTTGAAGGAACTTTACCACATCCCTGTATTTAGGGAACCCTTTAGGGTAGGCAAAGTTCCCCACCACATTATTTTTTGTGAGGTATACGCTTTCCATTTGGAAATCCACATTGGGTGCGTACTTGATGACTTTAGAAGAAGCCATTTGTGTTTGAGAAAGGTATGGTTTTGAGAAAAAATTGGTATCAAAGAAGAAACACACGCAGTTTAATCAAACAGATTTTTTAAAACAATTTTGCAAGAGTTTTGATAAGTTTTTAAAAGCGTATGTGTTTTTTTTCTTTGTGGGGGGTATTTATAGGGAATGGATTAGGGTAGTGATGTTGCGGATATCAAAGAGTTTTTGTTATTAAACCAAAACGGTATAATAATGTGTGTTTGATATCCGCATTAATTATCACGATTCCCATTACCCTATTTTCTCTCACATGATGGGGTGAACAGTTGTGTGGCTCTGCAAAAAATGCATTTTTGCAGAGTGATATCATCACAACAATTTGTATGTGAGAGGGCAATTAATGCTCAGTGGTATTAGGTGAGAAAAATGTGGGGGCCCAAGATGTGGATGCCAGTTGTGTAAGTGACATATATTCCTATATTTAATAGGAATCAGTTACCTACCTGGGACATTTACTATCTACGTACTCAGAGCATTTAGTTAGGGCATTCATTACCTTTGACATCTTGAGCCCCCTGAATGATTTTTTCATTCAGAATTGGGTAGTGCAGGAAGGGTGTGATCAGGGACCTAGAGAATTTACATCAGGATAGAGCACTTTTTGATCAGTTACCTGATTCAATGTCCAACATGCCCAATTTAGCTTTCAATCTTGTGAAAGTGGGTTCATCCAAGGGTTTGGTGAATATATCAGCTAACTGATACTCAGTGGGGATGAAATGTAATTCAATTTCTCCATTCATGATGTGGTCCCTGGTGAAGTGGTATTTGATGTCAATGTGTTTGGTTCTTTGATGAAGCACTGGGTTATTTGAGATGGCTATGGCACTAGTGTTATCACAAAAAATGGGTACCAACTTGTACTGAATGCCATAGTCATTCAGTTGGCTCTTCATCCATAGTACATTTGCACAACATCCTGCAGCAGCCATATATTCAGCTTCAGCTGTGGACATGGCCACTGATTGTTGTTTCTCTGTACTCCAACACACAAGTTTACCACCAAGAAATTGAAAGGATCCTGAGGTACTTTTTCTGTCCATATTGCATCCTGCATAGTCAGAGTCAGTGTACCCTTTGAGATCAAATCTTGAGCATTTTGGGTAATACAAACCAAGGTTTGATGTACCCTTCAGGTACCTGAAGATTCTCTTGATAGCAGTGAGATGAGACTCTTTTGGATCAGCCTGATATCTTGCACACAGACAGACTGAGAATTGGATATCAGGCCTAGATGCAAGTAAGTACATCAGAGAGCCTATCATTCCCCTGTATTGGGTTTGGTTCACTGATTTGCCAGTGAGGTCAGGGCCAAGGTTGTTTGGAGGAACCATAGGTGTCTTCACTGAAGAGAAGTCAGTGAGCTCATACTTCTTCAGTAGGTTCCTCAGGTATTTTTCTTGGCAAATGGATATTCCTTTTTCAGTTTGTTTGATTTGGAGTCCAAGAATGTATGTGAGTTCACCCGTCATACTCATTTCAAACTTTGTGGTCATTAGTTTCTCAAACTGTTTGCAAAGTTTGTAGCTTTTGGAGCCAAAGATGATGTCATCAACATATACTTGAACAAGAATGACATCACTCTTTGTTTTGTAGATGAACAGTGTGTTGTCAATCTTTCCACTCGCAAACTTGTTTTGGATCAGGAAGGCTGAAAGAGTTTCATACCATGCCCTGGGAGCTTGTTTCAGTCCATAAAGGGCTTTGTTAAGCTTGTAGACATGGTTAGGGTATTCACTACTTTCAAAGCCAGGAGGTTGTTGCACATAGACATCTTCTTTGATGTTACCATTTAGGAATGCACTTTTGACATCCATTTGGTAAACTTTAAAGTTCATGTAGGTTGCATAGGCAAGGAAGATCCCGATGGCTTCCATTCTAGCAACAGGTGCAAAAGTTTCCTCATAGTCTATACCTTCCTGTTGATTATATCCTTTGGCAACCAGTCTTGCTTTGTTTTTTATGACTGTGCCATTCTCATCGGTCTTGTTTTTAAAGACCCACTTCATACTAATGATTAAAACACCCTAGGGGCATTCAACAAGGGTCATGACATCATTTTGTCAAATTGTTCCAATTCATCTCTCATGGCTTGAACCCAACTTTCATAAGTCAGGGCTTCTTTGACATTTTTAGGCTCAATTTCAAAGAGATAGTCAGCATAAAGACATATATTGGCATAGGCTGCTTTAAGTTTTGCAGCCATGCTTCTTGTGAGCATGCCTTCAGTGGGTTCACCAATGATGTTCACAAGCTCAATAATTTGGGATCTTGTCCAGCTATCCTGAGGTTTGGGATAGGAATTTGAGCTTGAAGGAGCCTGATTAGGTTCAGACTCAGGAACATGAGGTGACTCATCCATATGTGCTTCAGTGACATTTGTGGGAACAACTTGCTCTGAGGGTTCCTGAGCAATTTGTTCAGTGGACCTGCTGAGTTTCAATGAACTCACTAATGGTTGGTTGGGGTAGGTTGTGAGGGATGATGTAGTAGGAGACATCAGCATCAACTTGGTATTGGGTTGAGGGGTTGTTCTCAGGATCATCAGGAGGATACCTTGATGAGTCATCAATACCAATATCTTCAACTGAGGAATTTGAGAACCTGATTGATTCAGTGCTCTCATCAACAGTTATGTGATAAGTTTCCTCAGTTTGTTGTCTCCTTGTGTTGAACACCCTGAAGGCCTTAGAGACTAGAGAATATCCCAGGAAGTATCCATCATCAGCTTTGGCATCAAATTTACCCAAGTGATCCTTGTGATTATGAATAAACACAGGACACCTAAATACATGAAAGTAGCTAATGTCAGGGATCCTTCCTTTGAATATCTCATAAGGAGTCTTATTGTGCCTTTTCACAATGATTGACCTATTTTGAGTGTAGCAGGCTGTTTTGACTGCCTCAGTCCATAAGTGTTTTGAGAGGACTGAGCCATTTAACATTGTCCTTGGTGCCTCAATGAGTGTTCTATTTCTCCTTTCAGCTACTCCATTTTGTTCAGGAGTATATGGAGAAGTGAAATTTTGAGAAATTCCTTTCTCATCACAGAAACACTCAAGGTCTTGGTTTTTGAATTCAGTGCCATTGTCAGTTCTAATTTGTTTAACTTTGACATCATTCTGATTTTCAATGTTCCTAACAAATGACATGATGGTTTCAGCTGCCTGACTCTTTTTGGTCAGGAAGTAAACCCAAGTGTATCTTGAGTATTCATCCACTATGACCAGAGTATACTTCTGATGGTGAATGGACATTGGACTGACAGGTCCAAAAAGGTCCATATGGAGAAGATGTAGGTAGCTTTTAATAGAAAAGGTTTGTTTGGTTTTGAATGATGCCCTGTGGTGTTTTCCTTTTTCACAAGCAGAATAAGGCTTGTCTTTGGTATACACTAGGGATGGAAGGCCTAGAACTTTGTTCTGTTTGGCCATGTTGTTGATGCTCTTGAAATTGAGATGAGAGAGTCTCTTATGCCATAGCCAGTTGATTATCTCACTTGCCTTTGAGAATAGACAAGTCCCATTTTGAGTCAGGGATGACATGTCTAGTACATAGACATCATCTCTCCTGGGGGCAATCAACACTACTTCCTTGTTGGCATTAAAGATGGTCCCTCTCTTGTCATCAAACTGAACTATGTATTTTGCATCACATAGTTGGGAAACACTTATCAGATTGTACTTGAGACCATTAACATAAGCTATTCTTGTAAAACTATACCATTGCAGTTTACTGAACCATAACCTTCAGTGGGAGCTGATGAGTTATCACCAAATACTACTTTGGGTCCTAGTTCTTCCACATATTTGTGCAGATAACTTTTCACACCAGTCATACTTTCAGAGCATCCACTGTAGAGGTGCCAAGTAGAATCCCTGATGTGTTTCTGCACAAACAGTAAACTGGGTTAGTTTTTCTTGTTGACCTACCTTCTAGTGGGCTTAGTCCTCAGGGACTTTTTGAATATAGCTAATGAATCATGGTCAGAAGTTGTGTGTACTGAGCTTCCACATGTTTTACATTTTGTGGGGGTTGATGCCTCGGTTGACTGAGAAGTGTTGGTGAGGGTTTTCCTTCTGGACTGAATGATCTTGTCATGTCCCTTGGTTTCATGGGAGGGATCTCCACAGATGTCACAGCAATTTTTCATCATACAATCATCAGGAAGATGATCATTGGAACCACAGTGAGGACATGGCAAGAAAGCCTTAGCCTTCAGTCTTTGTTTGGAAGGTGTGGCATACTGATAGCCTTGGGTATTGTATAGACCTTGTGCTTTTAAAGAAGCAGTATAAGAGATGTGATCACAAGTTTGGTGGTCCTCTTGTTTGCATATCATGCAGAATAGGACTCTGTAGCATTTATCAGTGTTGTGATTAGGATAATTGCACAGCTCACATCTCCCTGAAGGTCTGGGTGTGGTTTTTGGTTTGGATGAACTTGAGGATACTTATGGGGTTTTGAACTTTAAGTCAGAAGATTTTTCAGTGAACTCAATTTTCTTACTCAGCATCCTGACAAGTTCAGCAAGCTGATCAAATTTTGAATCAGTGCTTTCAGGTTTCACTTCAATAGGCACTGAAGGTGTGTGGTGTTCAGTGGGTGCAGGAGTAGGTCTCTTCAGAATAGTCTTTCCTAATCCTGATTTCTCCTTGGGAGAATGAGGTTGATAGACTGATGGTGCAAGGTCAGAATTTGATTCAGCTCCCTGAAGTTGTTTCAATGGAGGGAGTGGTGATTGAGAATCAGACTTAGACTCAGTGATGGACTCAGTAGGACTAAGTTCATCAGTGACTCCTAGCAGCTCCTTGATAGCCTGACTTTCAGGCTCCAGGATTCTTCCAGTGTTAAAGTTTGGCAGCTTACTGTCAGAATTGATTCTTTCAATCCAGTCACTGGGTTTAGGAGCAAGTTTTTTGCTAGAAAGTATGTTGGCTGACAGAAAAGTTGTTGAATGGCTACCCTCCCCAGACTCTTTAGTGAGTTGATCTTCACCCATAGCAACCTTTTTGGTGCTGGGTGTGAGACTCAGGGTTTCATAAAGTTTGGGGTTTTTCTGAGTCCATTTCCAAATAACAGCCTTTTCTTTCTTAAGTTCTTCCTGAAGAGCTTGATTTTGTTTTACAAGTTCAGAATATTGAAATTGAAGTGTAACACTTTCAAGCTTAGCTTGTTTTAAAGCAAGTAGTTCATCTCTACATTGATTTAATTCAAAACTCAATTTGTTAAATTTTGAAAACAAATTAAGTCTTTGCTCTTCAACATACTTAAGATCAACATTAATATAATCTAAGTAAGATTTCCAATCAGCATCATCATCCATAGAAAGTAAAATGTTTACCTTTCTCATTGTGATGTTAACCCATTCTCCATCTCTTGCATGACTCTTTCCCACAACAAGCTTGTTATCATCTGATAGGGCCATCAGGGCACTGATATGAACTTTTTCATTATCATCAGAGGACACTTCAACTTTTTCCCGGTCAAATGTTTCAGCAACAAGCCCTTTGTTCTTAGCTTGAGAAGGCTTTAGAGCCTGAGGTAGCTGAGTGACTGATGAGGATGATTCAAGGAGGGCAAGTTTGGCTTTAGCCTTCCTGTATTTGGCTTCAAAGTCAATTTGAGGGTTTTTTCAAATCTTTGACTAGATTGAAGCAACTTGGGTTGTAACTTGCTAGGTCCTGAAAAAGAGTTATTTCCTAAAAATTTGAAAGATGGTTCTGAGGTTGTTTTGGAAAAACAATCTTTTGCAAAATGGCCCTTTTTGCCACATTTAAAACACTTAATGCTTTCATTTGCTTTAGAAAGAAATTTGTTTTTCTTAAAAAACCTTTTTGAATTTGCAAGGAGTGCCCTTTCATGAAATTCAATTTGAAGATCATTTAGGTACTCCTCACTGGTTCTTTGGACAACCTCATCATCAGACTCATCTTGGAAATCCTGCACAACATCATTGGAATAGAAAGCAGTTGATATGGGTGAAATTGTCAAGGCCTTTTTGGTCTCCTGAGCTTTACCAGGGTATCTCCTGGTGATAAGATTGTCTTCATAGACAAACTTCCCATAAATAGCAGGGAGCTCAAGGTTCTGAATGTGGTTAGCATTTCTCAAACCCTGAGAGAAGTTTAACCACTTCTCAGGGAGACTGTTGACAAAGCCAACAGTGATTTCATGCTTTGACAGAATAACACCATCATTGGTTAGCTCATTCAGGAGGGTCTTATACCGAGTATAAGTCTCAGAGAGACTTTCAGAATCTTTGGCCCTGAAGGTATTGAATTCAAGCTTCAGGTCCATAATTATATTCTCTTTGGTATCAGAAGGCCCTTCATAGCTATGAACTAGGTCAGTCTAGGTCTGCTTGGCAGTAGGACAGTTAATCACTGATTCCATTATATTGTGAGGAAGACATGATATAATGATGCTTTTCAGGCGCTGGTCCTGATTGACCACCGTCCTTTCATCTAGGGTCCATTGAGCTTCAGGTTTGACTAAACCTTGAGCTGTTGTTGGGACAAATGGACCATCATTAATCAACTTAATGTAATATGGTTCCATCCCAGTTAAGTAGCAAAGCATTCGCTTTTTCCACTTGTTAAATTTTCCAACTTCAAGTCGAGGGGCAGTTGCTGAATAACTTCCACCCTTTTTGTCGACAAGTTGGGGAACATCTGAGTCAGCCGTGGTGGGATCTTGATTTTAAAAACTTTTTGAGCACTCTTTGAGTTTTGAAAACAGTTTTGAAAAGATTTATAAACCAGAGGCTCTGATACCATTTGTTGGTCCCTTTTACTTGGTTATCAATAACTAAAAAGCTAATGTAACCAAGATATATGACTTTTAACACAGATGTATATATGATTAACAATAAAGTAATGTAAAGATAAGAGACAATATTTTTCAACGTTTAATTCTTTATTAGAAGTTAATAAAAAAGAATCGTACCCAAGTGTTTGCAGAATAACACTTGGGATTGAAACGACAAGTGTAGTATTGACTCCTCTATAAACTCAAAACAATGTTTGAGTGACAACTGAGGTCCCACTGAGCTATCTCAGGGGCTATGTTGTTCTTTGGAGGAGTAAAAGTGGTTTGTGAATGCTTTGCATTAATTGTACAAACTTGTCAACATTTACTCCTCACTTATGTTGCCTATTTATACACAAATATGAACAACTCTAATATACAATGGACCTAACACCTAAGTGTTCCTTAATAAAATCTTGATAGATTTTATTCTCTGGCAAGGGAAACTTCTTTGGGTTAAGTCCAAAAGGTGCTTTCTGATGACAGACTGGATTTAACCATTTGGGGAAAGTTTGACCTTAAAGTGATAAAGCACTTTAGTGAAACAGTTCTAACTTTCCCGCCCAGTCCCGCCAAATCTTCAGTCTTCAAGTCATCAGTCTTCAGTACCTTGATAGTTGTTGAGGAGTCTTGGAGTTCAGTGAGTTATTGTCATCCTCACTGAACCCATCACCTTCTTCTTGGCTTAGATCTCACTCACTGAGTTCCGCCTCACTGAATGGAGAACCTTTCTTCTTAGGCTCGGTCTAAGCATCCTGAAAATGACTCACTGAGTTATTGTTCACTCAATGACTTGTTTACAATTAGGTGATTTTACGTTCAAATCCTTATTAGAAAAAGATTGGGGAATTCAGTGACCCAACATAAATGACTAAAAATAATTTGAGAAAAAAGAATTATATTTTTTTGACTTTTATTTTATTTATTATGAATTAAAAACCATTTTAATCTAATTAAATGATAAAAAATATTAAACTTAAAGAGAAAAAACTAAAAAAATTATTAAAAGTACTTTAAACAACAAGGAGTAAAGGAAAACTGAAATAGTGCTCCCAGCTTATTTGGATAAGCAGAAAATAAGCAAATAAGTAAATTAAGCTATTAGTAAAAAATGGTTAAAAGTATTACCAATGCAACCCTTGACGAAGAAGTCCCGAGGGCGCAGTCGTAAGGTGTGGTGTTATAAGGCTGGTTGAGAGTGGTGAGGTCTCGGGTTCGAGCCCTGGGTTCACCTTTGACTTCCCACTTTCCCAGCCTTTTTATTTTTGAAATTTTTTCAAACCAACTTTTTTATAAGCTAAATTTAAGCAACTTTTCTAAAACCAACTTTTTCATATTTCACTAAATAAGCTAGAAAAAGCACTTAATGTAATTAGATTACATTTAGAATATTTAAAAGCTAATTTGGTAAAACTGATTTTAATGCACAAGCTTCTAACAGCTTGTGTAAAACCTAAAAAAGCTACGAGAAACCTAAAATTATACCTAATAAGCAATCCTAAACTCAAATAAGCAACTTAGAATAAGTAAAAAGCTAAGTTACTAAATTAAGTTATTAAGGCTAAATTGATGTGACCAACAGCCTAAAAGGGCAAGTTTGATGTAAAACCCGAAAATTTTATATAATGAAAATTTGTGGTTTCTTTAAATTTTAGGACTAAATGTAAATTAGATGAATCCTTAAGGGTGGTTCTTGTATTGTCATAAAGTAGATATAACAAATTAGGTAATATATATCTCATTAAACTAAAATAAAGCGTATAAGGAATGATTGTTTAAATGTGATTACTGGATTTTCGAATTTGACGGGATTCTTACGATATTTTTGGCCCAAGTCGGTTTATTAAATATCACATCTACCCTACGTATGACTCACAAAATATAAACACACAAATAAACCCTAGAAACGAAAGAGAACAACATATTGATGGCTGATATTTGTTAAGATACAAGGCTCGCTTCTGAGTTACGACCGCTAAGTAAGGTAACATCCTAAATTGATTTTGTTTAGCGTGAACAGAATACATTATAGTAGATTGGTCGAGTATTATATACTTTACAAAAATTTATATATGCACTTGGTTTCTTGTCTATGGATGATAATTACAGTTTGGTTGTTTAAGCCAAATGCTTGATAGTGTAAATTGGAATATATGTTCATGATGGTTTTGATATAAATATAAATAAAGATGTAATTGCTAAACTAGTTATCTGATAATAAAAGCAACCTGATAAGAATAATCTCTTTGTTAATGGTGGTAGACATAAAAAGAAATAAACTAGTGGCCAAATGAGGAAGATGACAGATATGTGTTCTTTCCTATCTATTAATGGTAGATCGATAGCGAGTAGCACTAACACGATGATACAACTTGGAGTCAATTGGTAAATTGATCTTCTTACTTTTACTTCTTTGAATAGGACTCTTGAGTCGACGTTCACTTATATGTTGAATCAGTAAAATAACTATTGGGCTGGTATGATTAAATAAATAATGTAACTGGTATACGAAATTAAATAGAAGATGATTGGCTATGTTAGTGTGAGTCGAGGAAGCATGTATGATATTGATTCAAAAACTATTAGTACGAACTTATGCCATACACTGTTTTCTAGATGCATTCCTTATATTATTTAAATATGCAAGTAGTAATGTATAGGCATGGTAAATCTGAATAAATATATGACATTAATATGTTAGTAATTTTGGTTGGCCATGGAACTTTAGGTATCTATGTATGGACACGTTATAAGTAAAAGGTCATTCTATTGATTTACAATACAGGTATTTTGTCACAATTTATAAGTATTTGTTTTAAATGCAACACGATTTAATTTTTCTTTAGTACTAATGAGAATCTCAACCAATCAATTAGGACTAATATATAACTTGTATAAAACTTAGCGAAATGTTATCATATTTGTAGGAGACCTGTTTAGCCCAAAGTGAACTTTCATTCCGAGCATTATTCAGGTGAGTTTTCATGTGCTTTTTAAATTGGGTTGCACTCCCTTATTGAAAACACTATTATGCAAACTTGTTTAAATGATTTTACTTTGCTACATGCTTTAAATGTCAGGTTATATGCGAAAGTTGTGAATATGTAATACGTTCATATAAAGTGGTGTTATTAAATGTATATGTGGTATCGTTGATATATGTTGAACGTTAGAATTAAGATGAACATTACACGGTAAGAGCAAACAAGGTCGGGTTTGCCACATTAAAAGAGAGAAACATTGAAAGAGCAAACAAGGTCGGGTTTGCCACATTAAAAGAGAAACATTGAAAGAGCAAACAAGGGCGGGTTTGCCACATTAAAAGAGAGAAATATTGTAAGAGCAAACAAGGTCGGGTTTGCCATATAAAAAAAAGAAAATACTGTAAGAGCAAACAAGGTCGGGTTTGCCATGAAACAGTGGGCTACGCTATTAACTAAGAATGTTTTTTTTTTTTTTTTTAGTTGGAACTGTTGAATCGAACAAAAACATGAATAGTTCGTATATTTAATATCATGATATAAGTTGAATAGTTGATTTATACAAATTTGTTGATATGTTGAATCGAATAAGAATATGTGAAATTAAATAGCTCTTGCATGGTATTTGAACAATTTGCATGAGCGTTTTAGTAGTTTGATATTATTTAGAAAGTGTTTGATATTATGAGTTCTTAGTACTTGAAAACCATGAATTCTCACTAGGCCTTTGGCTGACCCAAAACTCTTTTAAAATTTTTGCAACCCAGATAAGCCGCTTTAGGAATCAAGATACTGATTGAGACCGAGTAAGAGTAGATGCTTCTGCAGATATAAGGTAAGTAAGAGGGTTTAATGCTCCGAAAGGGCGGGGTGTTATAGTTGGCATCAGAGACGTTGGTTTAAGTGAATTAAGTTTTAGGAACCTAGTCTTAAACCTATATTAAGCATTTAAGTTGCGAAAACAATTGAGATTTAGTGCCTTCTAGGCTCATTAAAGATAAGGAGTAATAGTTGTATTTTGACATAAGTTGGATGCCTTTATATAGATAGATACCCAAATTGAAAAGTTGTCTTAATATATATCTAGTAATAGTTAAATACGTTGACCTCTTTAATATCTTATCGACTTCAATTAATATGGGACAGAAAAATGGAAGGAAAAGGTGGTGGTGGTTCCAAGCTAAATCTAGGAAAGAACCAAGATGTGCCTGTTACCAAAGGGGAACTAAGTAATGAGATCATAAGGATTATGACAGAACACATGCCTACTATTCTGGCTAAAAGCCAAGAAAACTTTAGGAAGACAGAAGAAGCTAGGAAAGCTGCAGAAGAGGCCGAGAAAAAGAAAAAGGCAAATGAAGAGGCTGAGAGGATGAGAAAAGCATTGGAAGATAAGAGAGCTGCAGAGGAGTAAGAAAGGAAAAGGAAGGCTGAACAAGATAAGAAAAATGCAGAAGATGCTGAGAGACTAAGAAATGAAGAAGCTGAAAGACAGAGGAATGAAGGAGCTCAAAAGGACGGATGTAGCTACAAGTCCTTCTTAAACTGCAAACCGACTGAATTTCATGGAGATAGCGATCATGTGATTGTCACCAACTGGTTAAAGGAGATAGAAGACATCTTTGACATTAGTGAATGCTCACATCGACAAAGGGTAAAGTATGCATCCCATTTGCTGAAAGGAGATGCGCGACACTGGTGGAATATGATCAAGATTGCTCGTGGTAATGAAGTTGTGAGTACTATGACATGGGAACAATTTGAAGAGCTGGTCATGGAAAATTATTGTCCCCAAGGATTGATGGATAAGCTTGAGGAAGAATTCTTGAAACTGCAACAGAATGACATGACAGTCCCAAAATACACCGTAAAGTTTAATGAAAAGGCAAGATTTGCGAAATACCAAGTAGCTACTGAGGAAAAAAGAATCAAACGATACATATGGGGTTTACGAGCTGGGATTAGGGGTCCAGTTCAACAAGCACGACCTGCAACTTTTCAAGAAGCGGTAGAGCTTACTTTAATGGTAGAAAAAGAGAATAATCGACAACTAGAAGAAGGAGGAGATAACAAAAGAAAGACAGAGAATCGGGATGATGACGTGAAAAAGATCAAAATCAGTGGTGGGAAAATGGAGAGTGTTGGGGAATATAAACCATGTACCATATGCAAAAAGACACACAAGGGGGAATGCTGGCATGACAATTGTCGTAACTGCGGAAAGTCGGGGCACACGTCTAAGGAATGTAAAGCTGAGCCGGTTTGTTTCAAATGCAAGAGTCCGGGACATAAGATTGTTGATTGTCCTGAAAGGAAGCTTTTGGAGTACAAGGATACTCAACCACGAAAGACAATGGGAAGAGTTTTTCAACTGACTGCTGAGAATGCTCGGGACACTCCGCATAAGAAATAAGATAATAAAGAAGCATATGAGGTCTCGTAGTACCTTTCCGATTATTTTAGGTTTATTCATTTTGATGCTTTTGAATTATTAAGTTTGGTCTATTTTCGATGAAACCATTGTTTCTATGCTTGTTGCAAACATTTTTGATAATATTTGAACTTTTAGTTGCATAATAAAGCTTAAAATATTGAAAAAGTATGATGTTATGACAAGCTACCCGTGTCCTTTTAAGATTAAATTTTGAGGACAAAATTTTTTTTTAGGAGGAAAGAGTTGTAAAACCCGAAAATTTTATATAATGAAAATTTGTGGTTTCTTTAAATTTTAGGACTAAATGTAAATTAGATGAATCCTTAAGGGTGGTTCTTGTATTGTCATAAAGTAGATATAACAAATTAGGTAATATATATCTCATTAAACTAAAATAAAGCGTATAAGGAATGATTGTTTAAATGAGATTACTGGACTTTCGAATTTGACGGGATTCTTACGAGATTTTTGGCCCAAGTCGGTTTATTAAATATCACATCTACCCTACGTATGACTCACAAAATATAAACACACAAATAAACCCTAGAAACGAAAGAGAACAACATATTGATGGCTGATATTTGTTAAGATACAAGGCTCGCTTCTGAGTTACGACCGCTAAGTAAGGTAACATCCTAAATTGATTTTGTTTAGCGTGAACAGAATACATTATAGTAGATTGGTCGAGTATTATATACTTTACAAAAATTTATATATGCACTTGGTTTCTTGTCTATGGATGATAATTACAGTTTGGTTGTTTAAGCCAAATGCTTGATAGTGTAAATTGTAATATATGTTCATGATGGTTTTGATATAAATATAAATAAAGATGAAATTGCTAAACTAGTTATCTGATAATAAAAGCAACCTGATAAGAATAATCTCTTTGTTAATGGTGGTAGACGTATAAAGAAATAAACTAGTGGCCAAATGAGGAAGATGACAGATATGTGTTCTTTCCTATGTATTAATGGTAGATCAATAGCGAGTAGCACTAACACGATGATACAACTTGGAGTCAATTGGTAAATTGATCTTCTTACTTTTACTTCTTTGAATAGGACTCTTGAGTCGACGTTCACTTATATGTTGAATCAGTAAAATAACTATTGGGCTGGTATGATTAAATAAATAATGTAACTGGTATACGAAATTAAATAGAAGATGATTGGCTATGTTAGTGTGAGTCGAGGAAGCATGTATGATACTGATTCAAAAACTATTAGTACGAACTTATGCCATACACTGTTTCTAGATGCATTCCTTATATTATTTAAATCTGCAAGTAGTAATGTATAGGCATGGTAAATATGAATAAATATATGACATTAATATGTTAGTAATTTTGGTTAGCCATGGAACTTTAGGTATCTATGTATGGACACGTTATAAGTAAAAGGTCATTCTATTGATTTACAATACAGGTATTTTGTCACAATTTATAAGTATTTGTTTTAAATGCTAGAAGATTTAATTTTTCTTTAGTACTAATGAGAATCACGACCAATCAATTAGGACTAATATATAACTTGTATAAAACTTAGCGAAGTGTTATCATGTTTGTAGGAGACCTGTTTAGCCCAAAGTGAACTTTCATTCCGAGCATTATTCAGGTGAGTTTTCATGTGCTTTTTAAATTGGGTTGCACTCCCTTATTGAAAACACTATTATGCAAACTTGTTCAAATGATTTTACTTTGCTACATGTTTTAAATGTCTGGTTATATGCGAAAGTTGTGAATATGTAATACGTTCATATAAAGTGATGTTATTAAATGTATATGTGGTATCGTTGATATATGTTGAACGTTAGAATAAAGATGAACATTACACGGTAAGAGCAAACAAGGTCGGGTTTGCCACATTAAAAGAGAGAAACATTGAAAGAGCAAACAAGGTCGGGTTTGCCACATTAAAAGAGAAACATTGAAAGAGCAAACAAGGGCGGGTTTGCCACATTAAAAGAGAGAAATATTGTAAGAGCAAACAAGGTCTGGTTTGCCATATAAAAAAAAGAAAATACTGTAAGAGCAAACAAGGTCGGGTTTGCCATGAAATAGTGGGCTACGCTATTAATTAAGAATGTTTTTTTTTTTTTTTTTTATATAGTTGGAACTGTTGAATCGAACAAAAACATGAATAGTTGGTATATTTAATATCATGATATAAGTTGAATAGTTGATTTATACAAATTTGTTGATATGTTGAATCGAATAAGAATATGTGAAATTAAATAGCTCTTGCATGGTATTTGAACAATTTGCATGAGCGTTTTACAAGTTTGATATTATTTAGAAAGTGTTTGATATTATGAGTTCTTAGTACTTGAAAACCATGAATTCTCACTAGGCCTTTGGCTGACCCAAAACTCTTTTAAAATTTTTGCAACCCAGATAAGCCGCTTTAGGAATCAAGATATTGATTGAGACCGAGTAAGAGTAGATGCTTCCGCTGATATAAGGTAAGTAACAGGGTTTAATGCTCCGAAAGGGCGGGGTGTTACATTTGAGCTAATAAATAAGCTATCAAAACAAAAGGCTAATCTATAAAACTTGAAAATAGATGAAGTTAAGCAACTAAAGAACTTATAAAATCAATTTAAGACATTTTGGACTTTATTAAACCTTAAAAATCAACTTTTATATCCAAACCGAAAACAAACAACATTTTCTATGCAACCCATTTGACTTATACAATCGGCCTATTTTACCATTTTTGGAACCATTGACATTATCACTCACACATTAAGTTCTTGATCAGTTACTAATAAATAATATCATCATCATCTACACCTTTTATTATACTTTACCATCCTCATTTACAAATTACTACATACCAATATACCATCCATAGTGGTGCAAGTCATACACGTATTAACATTTCTAAATTAGAAACAATTAAAAAAATAAATAAATGATCATTTCTTACTAGATTCATTATTAACAATAAATTAAAAATAAACAATAGAATAAGCTGGAAATGGTAAACTTGAATTTTAAGCACATTCAATAAGAATTTGTAAATTTTAAGCACACCTTATACCCTCAATCCAAAACACTCCCACCTTATACCCCCTAATCCAGCAAACCAAAAGCCCAAACTTACACCTCCATCGCCACAACCACCACTACCACCATCGCCACCGCCACCGCCAAAAAATCAACTTTTATATCCAAACCGAAAACAAACAACATTTTCTATGCAACCCATTTGACTTACACAACCGGCCTATTTTACCATTTTTGGAACCATTGACTTTATCACTCACACATTAAGTTCTTGATCAGTTACTAATAAATAATATCATCATCATCTACACCTTTTATTATACTTTACCATCCTCATTTACAAATTACTACATACCAATATACCATCCATAGTGGTGCAAGTCATACACGTATTAACATTTCTAAATTAGAAACAATTAAAAAAATAAATAAATGATCATTTCTTACCAGATTCATTATTAACAATAAATTAAAAATAAAAACCCAAAACGACAAATAAAAAAAATGACAAAACCCAGAAATATTTTTGCATCATTTTCTATCATTATTAAAAATCAACAAACCCACAACTTAAATATATGAAAATGATATACGTAAACTAATTGTCCCGATTAAATATATAAACACCACTAACCATGTCGATCCGATTAAATCTCTAACTGCTTCATTACCAAAGGAAGTGAAATTAGATGGTAGGATTGATCAAGTGAAAGAACAAAACAAGACAAGATCTCAGGTTTTAAACTTTCAAGACAAGATCTTTAAGATCTATACAATAAACCCATCACTGATAAACCAAGACAAAAAAAACCTACCCGAGACCCCAATAATGGATCTTGAAGCCAATTTAGATAAGGTTTTTGTGGTTGTGATGATCGATTGATTAACAAGGTTTATTGTTTCGGTTTAAGATTAAAGATGGAAGATTTGAGATGAGATTCGGTGTTTGTGATGTGATCGGTTTGTTAGGTGAGAGAGTTTAGGTGAGAGAGTTTAAGATTAAAGATGGTAAGTGTGTTTATGTTAGATAGAGATTAATATGGAGATGAAGATGGATTTTGGAGTTTTTGGTTTTGATTTTTGATGATGGAGATGAAGATGAAGATGGGGAAGTGGTTGAAGTGTTTATATTTGTGTTAATAATAATAATAATAATAATAATAATAATAATAATAATAATAATAATAATAATAATAATAATAATAATAATAATAAGGGTGTTTTTGTCATTTTGCCTCATCAAACAAGTATTTTAACGGTCAACTGACGGAATTTGGGGTCAAGGGACCAAACCCGTATGAGTTGTAAACTACGGGGACCAAACCCGAAGAAAATTTAACGCCAGGGACGATTCTTGATTGACCCGGCAAACCACAGGGACGAAAAATGACATTTACTCTAAAAATAATTTAATGAAAAAAACTCTTAGACCAATTTTGAAAACTGTTTACTCTAAACAGCCTGAGTAGGCATTTTTAAGCTATAAAATAAACAACTAAATGAATAAGCTAGACTATAAAAACTGAAAACAGATTGAGTTAAGCAACCAAAGAAGACATAGAAACACAAATTAAGTATTTTGAACAACATTTAAGCCATAAAGATGACCGGATAAGGAAGACACTTTTTTTTGGACTTTTTGGAAATTTTCTAAAAACTTGTTGATCTGTATTAAGCTTAGAAAACTTGTAAAGACTCAAAATCTAATTAATCTAACCAAATTTGATTATAAAAAGCTATTAGGACTAAAAATAAGCTGAGACCAAACTTTAGACCTTATGTTGAATGAGATCAGCATAGCTTAAATGCTATGCTGATGAACTTTTTAAACTGAAAATGTGACTAAAAATAATTCACACTTTTTGAGATTTTAGACCAAAGTTATATTATGTATTTCAACTGAATTTGACACAAAATACTACAATTCAAGACAACTTTTTAGTAATTAACTTAATAAGCTGACTCAAACCATTATAAGCCTTAAACATAGAAAATTATACCAAAACCTTTTAAACTTGATAAAGACTGATTTAAACTTATACTACTTGTTACACTAAATTTAAGCTAAGCAAACTTGATTATTGACCAAAACACTTGAAAACTTACTTATGCCAAACACCCCAATAGAGTCTGAAAATAAGATTTAAAGCAGTTTAAGACCAAATTAAGCTAATACTAATAAAAACATATTATCAACTAACCAAATGGAGATTTAAAAAGCAATAATCAATCACTAATAAGCACTAAATAATAAGCAATAGGTAAAAACATATTTAAACCTTATTTTTGGGATTTTTTTATAATTTTTGGTAAACACTTAAACTAATGACTTATAAACTACTAAAAAGCTACTAGAAGCCATAAATGATGATAATAAGCAGATAAAACAATTAGAAAGCAAATAATCACTAGAGAACAAGCAATAAGCAATTTAAAGGATGAAAATGGTAAATAAGAAACTTACAAGAGCCTTAGCTCAACAAAGGCTGAATTATGCTCTAGGAGCTACTCAACAAGCACCAACTTGTTTAAAACAACCTGGTAAGACCCTATAATCCCTTCCTTGATTGGCTTATCTTCCACTTGAGCTTATTTTGACTTAAAAACTGATTTTCTAACTAAAATGCTTTGAAATTAAAACCATAAACTATAAACACTCAAACAAGTTATTGATTAGTTTATTGAGAGCTTATACTACTTTGACAAGAGCTTATTGTAGCTTATTCAACCATAAGAGAACATAATGAAAGCTTAAAGTAAATTGGACAAGTATTTAAATGAAAACAAGAATTTTATTAATATCA
The DNA here is from genome assembly GCA_030686995.1 of Artemisia argyi. Lineage (NCBI taxonomy): Eukaryota > Viridiplantae > Streptophyta > Magnoliopsida > Asterales > Asteraceae > Artemisia > Artemisia argyi. Next base: position 120,111,991 of record CM060686.1, read on the forward strand.
AAAGTGATTACAATGCTTTAAAAGGAATAAGACTGAATTTAAAAGCTAATACAAATAAGCTAAAAGCTAAAATAAAGCTACACTAGACTCGAAAAACTCTCCCAGTGTGTGTGAGGATGCCTGGTATTTATAGGCCTCTAGCTAGGGTTTCAGAAGCTTCTTGGTCTCAAATCATAGCCCTTGATCCTCTTCTCACTTGAAATTCCTTTCCTCAACCCTTAGATCATGTGTCCACGTCCAATCAACCAATCAAATGTTTCAAATCTGCCAAGGTGGACACATGATGATGCTATCCTTCTGCCAGGTGTGTCAGAGCTTCTAGAAACACTTTAAGTGAGGGTAAATGGAGCGGGGTAAATTAAGGACGAAGGGTGAATAGTAATTCCCCTTTGGCGCCCTTTATATTGTTATGTTTGACTGACGAAGCTTGTGGTTGGATTGGGTTTTTATTAGTAAAAAGGATTTTGTAAGGTTTTTAGAAGACTTAACACCCGTTAAGTTTAGGGACTTTTTTTTTTTGCCAAACTTGGTCTAACTTTGAAAATGTGATTTAAGGACTTTTGATGAAAGGGGATTTGAATTAGGGTAAGGATTTGGTATTTTTGGGATAAAGGCTTGATCAAAATGTAGAATTGCTTCCCCGGCCTCGATCGGCTTTTTATACTCTTTCCATTTCCGTGCTAGTTTTGTCTTGTTTTGTCTTACATTTTGTCATTTTCTCCTATCCGGTACCTGCACATGCACAAACATAAAAACATACACACACACACACGAATATATATATATATATATATATATATATATATATATATATATATATATATATATATATATATATATATATATATATATATATATATATATATATATGACATTTTTAATTGGTTTTTCTATTAATTCCATTTTATTAGGTAAAAGGTATGTGTATTTAAATACATACCAATTTTGACAATGTAAACTTTGTTGATATAAATAATGCCTAGAAACATTATTAACATATATCGATATCTCTATGTTTTGATAATCACAAAACGTAAACTCATTGAACTACAAATTATGACGTAAACAAGTGTTTAGTCGTAAATATTTGCTTTAGCATCCATATCACTTAAGGTATGAATAAACAAAGTGTTTAATGCATTTTATGATCAAAGAAATTTTTATTTTTACAAACCTTACATTTTATTAAAGTGGGACAAACATTTTTAAACTTATACAAAACAATTTTGTATTTATAAGAAATGTTTTATTCAAAATAAATAGTTTGAATTCAAATTTCAACCCAAAAAACGACTATATTCTTCAGGAAAACCTCCCCCACAAAACGACAAAAAATTTGAAGAAAAAATATTTTTTTATTAGGCGGCCCCCTTAATTATACTAGGTGGTCCCCATAATTATTAAGGGGACCGACACCCAATTAAGGGGACCGGCCACGCTCCCAAACAGTATTTTTTCCCTTATAAATACTGGTTTATTCCACAGATTTTTCTCACTTTTTGCACCCCAAAACTTTCTGTTCTAGATCTCATTTCTATTCTCTAAAATCCTTTGATCATACATACATAAATCTTTGTTTCAAAGTGATCCAAACCTCTACCTTTCAAGTGCAAGAGAAGAATACTTCAATCCTTCAAGAGAAGAAGTATTACAACTTGTTGTGACCTCCACATCCAAGTTGTTAGAGCATCATCCATTATATCTATTTCTTTGTGTAACTAGTTGTGAATATTTGATAGAAGATAGATTAGCAAGGTGTGTAGATAGAGTGAGTGTGTAGTAGATAGATGTGAAGTAGAGAAGTTGGGAAGTAGATAGTTGTGAAGAAGATTGTTGTGAAGTAGATAGTTGTGAAGATAGATAGGTGTGAAGAAGTAGTGTTGTGATTAAGTAGTGACTAGGTGTGAAGAAGTAGTGTTGTGATTAAGTAGTGACTAGGTGTGAAGAAGTTGTGTAGAAGGAAGTAGTGTTGTGATTAAGTAGTGACTAGGTGTGAATAAGTTGTGACAAAATTGTGGTGTGTATATTGGTGTGTAAGGTTTTCTCCGCCATAAGGGAGCTTGTTGACATAGTGAAGAAAACTCTCGAGTAGGTGACTCGAGGAGTGGAGTAGGGCAAGGAAGGTGTCCTTGTAGCCGAACCACTATAAATCCTTTGTCTCGCAGTTAGATCTTTCCATGTCTTACTTATTATCTTGCTTATATCGTTATTACTTTTGTAGACGTAGACGTGTGTATATATATATATATATATATATATATATATATATATATATATATATATATATATATATATATATATATATATATATATATATATATATATATTTGCTCATATAGTGCTAGTATTGATTTTACTTAAAGATCAAACGAAAGTTTCATTCACAAAACAAAGTTTTTACAATCAAACTAAAAAGGTAACATACATATAATTGATCATTTCGATCAAGTAAAGTTTTCATACAAAATATAACTAAGGATTATAAAATAAACGATTACTTACTTATCTCTCGTATATAGCTATAATTGTTTATATTGTGCATGTGTTGATTTCACATACTTAGCTTATATTATTATTGTTCATACTTAGATATAGTTGTTCATATTGTTCAAGATTTGAGTTCACATAAGATTGAATCAAAGTTTTAAAAGCAAACAAGGTTTTAAAACTAAACTAAGTTTTCATAATAAAGTTAAAAAGACGTAAAACTATTCAACCCCCCCCCCCCCTTCTAGTTTTCCACAATTGGCATCAAAGCTACGTTAAACAAGATTTTTAAAATATACTGTATTTTAAAACTTGTATCGATCTATGTAATCGGAAAAATATTTAAAAGGGCAATCTATGCAAAGACTACCACTATTTGATAGTGATGGTTTTCTTTATTGGAAAAATAGATTCGAAACTTATGTGAAATCAAAAGATCTTGATCTTTGGCATGTCATTACCTTTGGTGATTTTCCCCTTATTCAATATAATTTTGAAACTAAAATGGATGAAATTGTATCTTTTGAAAAACAAAATGATGATTTGAAAAAGAAACTAGCAAAAAATAATGAGGCTAAAATGGTTATTTATAATGAATTACCACGCAAAGAATATGAAAGAATTTTTATGTGTAAAACCGCAAAAGAAATTTGGGATTCTTTACTAATCACTCACCAAGGTAATAGTCAAGTTAAAGATAACAAAATAGATCTTCTTGTTCAACAATATGAACAATTTACGATTCCGGAGGAGGAATCAATAGATAATGCTTTTGCTAGGTTTAACACTATCATCACAAGTTTAAAAGCACTTGATGAGAATTTTTTTAGTTAGAATTTTGTTAGGAAATTTCTTAGGGCTCTTCATCCAAAATGGCGAGCTAAAGTTACGGCAATTGAAGAATCGAAGAACTTGTCAACTCTTCAACTTGATGAGTTGATCGGCAACCTGAAAGTCTACGAAGCAATAATAAAGAAAGACTCCGAGATGGTCAATGGAAAAAGAGAGCAAAGCAAGTCAATTGCGTTGAAAGCTAGGAAGGAATCTAGTAACGAGGATAGCTCAACCTCCGAAAGTGATGACGAAGAATATGCGATGGCCGTAAGAGACTTCAAGAAATTCTTCAAAAGGCGAGGAAGATTCGTTAGAGAACCGCATGATGAAAGGAAAGCAAACCAAAGAAATAAAGATGACAAAAATGGCAAAAGTGATAGGAAGTGCTTCAAATGTGGTGATCCAAATTATCCCATCGGAAAATGTCCAATGATGTCAAGAAATCAAAATCAAAATGCGTTTGTTGGAGGAGCTTGGAGTGATAGCGATGACAATGAGAAAGAAATCACAAATGAGGAGAAATGTCTTATGGCTAAGACATCAAGCGAGGTACGTTCCGAAACCGAATACTTTAGTGACGAAAATTTATCATTAGACAAAAAAGACCTAGATAGTGAATATAATAGGTTATGCAAATTAGGTCAAAAGGTTATAGCTAAAAATAAGTCACTAAAACATATTAATAATCTATTAGAAAATGAAGTACTCGAATTAAAAATTAGACTACAACATTTGGAAAAAGGAAAAGAAGTTTTTATAGAATGTAAAACATGCATAGAGGTTAATAATGAAAACGAAAAACTTAAAGATGAAATTTTCAATCTTGACAAGTTTAAAAATAGTAGTAACCCACTTAAGAAAATAATAAGTGTTCAAGAAACTTCGGGAGATAAAACCGGTCTAGGATTAACCTCAACTAATGTTTCAACTAGTGAAAATAAAAGTATAAAGTTTGAATGTGAATCTAGTAAACAAAAATCATTAGAATCAAAACCTAAGTATATACTTACAAAAGATAGAAAAATACCCATTGCGAATGATGAAAAAGTAAAAACTTTTTATAAATCATCCTTAAAGACCGAAGTAGGATCCTCTAAATTTAAATTAAGATCTAAAACTCCACCACCGAGAAAACCAAATAATCTTCATACTCGATCTAAAACACCTCAACCTAGAAGAAACCAAAATAGACAAAACTACAATAATACTAGTCATCAAATGTGGAATTATCAACCAAGTTACGATCCTTGGGGAATACTATCACCATACATGCATCCTAGCCAAATGTTGAATATGTTTTGACCAACCAACTTTGGACTAATGAGACAATGGGAACCAAGTGGCTAAGCTGTCAATTTTGGAAGAAGTTGGAATATCATCTACAAATGACTTCTATAAGTCAACATGGTCACTTGAAGTATTTGAAGATATTTCATTGAAGACTAAAAGGTACGCATTTCTTTTAAGTTCATCGCTATAATTTGCATGCTTAGATATATGATTAGTTAGATTAATGCTTAGTTATACATATATGTGTACATAATAGCTTATATTCTTATAACCTAGAAACATCATTGGTTGACTCTCCTAGGAATAAGATAAAATTGTTCATTGCCGAACGAAATAGAAAATGGAAATCTTCTATATCCACTATTAGCAAACTCATGGTGATGAAGTGAAATGAGTTAAGTGGATCGATCATTAATATAGAAGTAGGATTAGATCCCTCGCGTAAGAAAACTGTTAGCATTAAAAGTGACGATCATTATTGAGTTGACAAGTATTGTAATAGTTAAGTATATTGGGCTATGGACTTGGTGCTTATTAAGTATATCATGTAAGCCTTTATTAGAAAATGTAAACCAAGCCCATTAGACAAAGCCCATGGAAAGCCTTTTAGGGCATGATGTATCTTACTATTTAAACACCTCAAAGGCTCATTTGAGGTGTGTGCTTGTGTGTGTATTTGTGTGTGTTTTCTTTGAATAAAAGCTCTCATCTTTCTTATCTTTCTCTCTATATACGATTCACATATACATACATATCAAGTCACCATCTTTCCATCTTTCCTTCTTATTGTGCTTATATTGTGTGTGATAAAGTTGTGATATCTAAGGTCCTACAAAAACTATGGATGAAACAAGCTCTCGTAGACTATGGCATTAAGTTAGATAAGCGTGCGAAAACAAAGGAACTATAGATGTTAGGTTATACCCCATTCAACACTCTCGCATCTAACATATAAATTATCTTCTTCATTTCCTTTATGATCATAGGATATGTAGAAACGTTAGCATGAGATAATAATAGGCTTAACCAATCCTCTTGAGCATGAGATCTTTAATAAACATTTTTTTTTAAATATTTGATTTATGATATTTGTTATCAAAAATCTAATATCTCTAAAAATATGCAAAAACCTCACATTTTGGAAAACAGTTTTTCAAATAGCTATCCCACTTTTAAATAACATGTTTTCACTATCAATATCCACAATTTTGTTTTGATCAAAACTAAAGATTGGGAAAATATTCTTTACCGTTCATTCACACATTTTGAAGTAAAAACCCAATCTATTTTATTCAAATAGCTCTCACATCTAAGTGAAAACTTACTTTCAAACATTGTTGAATAATGCTAAAAACGTCTATTTTAAAATCATGCATGGTGATATCATATTTGTCATCTATATTTATATAAATGACACTTATAAGTGAACTAAATCAAATCAAGATGACCATGGTTTGTTCATTAAGACTTTGTTTGTAACAAGTCTAGAAATCCATGCTATCATAACTACCCACTTATTGCACATTGATACACATTATGATTAATCCTCCTAGTTATGTAGTTATGAAATACTTGATGTTGCTTATTGTTTCCTAGCACTTATATTTTACTTGCTTGATGAGTATGTTTGCATGCTAGATGAAATTGCTTGTTTACTTAATCTCTTTGATTAACATGCTTTGGCTACATAATTGCCTACATAATTAGTAAATGCTTAATTGCCTCAAAGAGTTAGACTTGTTTGAAACCAAAAACACAACCTTTCTGCAATTCACTACCAAAAACCCTTTTCTGGCAATCTGGGAATCACCAGATGGGCGGCCCCCTTAAATCATAAGGCGGCCCCCTTAATTATTAAGGGGACCGGCCTCAAATTAAGGGGACCGGCCATCTGATGGTTGAAGGTGTTGTTTCCTTTTTCTACTTTCTAGCCCATTTCATCCTACACTTCCCAAAATTCATAAACCTATTTTATCCTAAACCTTCTATCAAAATTTATACATCCATAATCCCACCAATCCTACATTATAAACACTCTCATTCCTCTCAATCTATACTCATCTCTTCATGACCTCTCCCATTAAACCAAAACCACCAAATAACCCGTTTGGAGAAGAAAGCCTAACTTCCATTAAAAGCCAGTCAAACCAAATGATGTTGTCAAACATCCAACACCAAATTCCTCCTATGTCTTCAACATTACATACCTAACACCTCACTCTCCTTCTCACCAACATTACATATCAAAAACCTTTACTCACCCATATCCTTCTACATTACACTCAAACCTCATAATCTTTTCACAACTCAAGCGATGTTGTTCATAATCAACCAACACCTAAACCTCACTCTCACACAAATGATCCATTTAACAACAAATCATCCATTCGTGCTTCCACTAATGCTCCTTCTTATGATGAGCATGCACAATCCCAAAACAATAATCCCAACCTCATTACCAACACTTTACATGTTGCTCATTCAACAAAAACACCATCCACTCATGAAGCATCTCTTCCACCCATATCATGTTTTCATGATTACCCAAGCTCAAACATGTCTCCACCACCAAGAGTATCACCACCACATCCTAAAACTTCACATGCCATTCCTATGTTGCATGTTCAAACCCTCACCCAAGATAACTATCATGCTCCACCACCATCACCTTCCTCCGAACACTTAATGTTCGTTGAGGCGCTAAAAGAATCCCATGAGCTTAGTGCTCTTTTAGCCTTACATCTTGCTCAACGCAATTTGGATCCACCTTCATCTAGATCACCCTCATCACCACACAACATAAATCAACTTGAGAAGCATGTCAACAATTGACCTTGTTGCATCTTTCTCCTAAAAACCATTGCATTCAATGAACACTTCACTTGGATTGAATATCTTCTCACTAGATCACATCCAATACGCTCACTTGAACAACATCCAAAACCTTAATCAACCTCTTCCGCTACAAACTCTCCACAACCAAACTCTCCAACATTCATGACCCAAACATATACCTCCATTAATCTAACAACCTTACCCTAACTCAACCATCTTCATTCCAAACACTCCATCATCAACCATCTAAGCATACTATATGCTTATGACTTTTACTTTCAAATACGAATCAACCAACCTTTTGTTACAAGCAAGTCCGATGGCTCTCTTTGGCGAATTAGGATCTTTAACATAATCTCTTTGAATTAATTGTTATGTATCCTTAATATTTGTTTGCTATGCTTGTTATTTGTATATTGCATATTCTTCTATATATGCTTGTGCTTCTAATATTTTTCTTGCGATCATTCCATATCTCGATCCCTTGGTGCCATCGAACGAGGGGGAGCACACATTAAGGAGGAGCTTTCATCCTGTCTAACTTCATTTATGAAGCTAGCTGGCATAACCTTTTTGATTCTACAAAAAGGGGGAGAAGTGAATATAAACTCACTAAGTACTTGTATAAAAAAAATAGACTTAATGAGTTTAGGTTTTGTAATCATCAAAAAGGGGGAGATTGTTGATATAAATAATGCCTAAAAACATTATTAACATATATCGATATCTCTATGTTTTGATAATCACAAAACGTAAACTCATTGAACTACAAATTATGACGTAAACAAGTATTTAGTCATAAATATTTGCTTTAGCATCCATATCACTTAAGGTATGAATAAACAAATGCATTTTATGATCAAAGGAATTTTTATTTTTACAAACCTTACATTTTATTAAAGTGGGACAAACATTTTTAAACTTATACAAAACAATTTTATATTTATAAGAAATGTTTTATTCAAAATAAATAGTTTCAATTCAAATTTCAACCCAAAAAACGGCTACATTCTTCAGGAAAAACCTCCCCCACAAAAAGACAAAAAATCTGAATAAAAAAATATTTTTTTTTAGGCGTCCCCCTTAATTATACTAGGCGGTCCCCTTAATTATTAAGGGGACCGACACCCAATTAAGGGGACCGGCCACGCTCCCAAACAGTATTTTTCCCCTTATAAATACTGGTTCATTTCACAGATTTTTCTCACCTTTTGCACCCCAAAACTTTATGTTCTAGATCTCATTTCTATTCTCTAAAATCCTTTGATCATACATGCATAAATCTTTGTTTCAAAGTGATCCAAACCTCTACCTTTCAAGTGCAAGAGAAGAATACTTCAATCCTTCAAGAGAAGAAGTATTACAACTTGTTGTGACCTCCACATCCAAGTTGTTAGAGCATCATCCATTATATCTATTTCTTTGTGTAACTAGTTGTGAATATTTGATAGAAGATAGATTAGCAAGGTGTGCAGATAGAGTGAGTGTGTAGTAGATAGATGTGAAGTAGAGAAGTTGAGAAGTAGATAGTTGTAAAGAAGATTGTTGTGAAGTAGATAGTTGTGAAGATAGATAGGTGTGAAGAAGTAGTGTTGTGATTAAGTAGTGACTAGGTGTGAAGAAGTAGTGTTGTGATTAAGTAGTGACTAGGTGTGAAGAAGTTGTGTAGAAGGTGTGAATAAGTTGTGACGAAGTTGTGGTGTGTATATTGGTGTGTAAGGTTTTCTCCGCCATAAGGGAGCTTGTTGACATAGTGAAGAAAACTCTCGAGTAGGTGACTCGAGGAGTGGAGTAGGGCAAGGAAGGTGTCCTTGTAGCCGAACCACTATAAATCCTTTGTCTCGCGGTTAGATCTTTCCATATCTTACTTATTATCTTGCTTATATCGTTATTACTTTTGTAGACGTAGACGTATATATATATATATATATATATATATATATATATATATATATATATATATATATATATATATATATTTGCTCATATAGTGCTAGTATTGATTTTACTTAAAGATCAAACGAAAGTTTCATTCACAAAACAAAGTTTTTACAATCAAACTAAAAAGGTAACATACATATAATTGATCTTTTCGATCAAGTAAAGTTTTCATAGAAAATATAACTAAGGATTATAAAATAAACGATTACTTACTTATCTCTCGTATATAGCTATAATTGTTTATATTGTGCATGTGTTGATTTCACATACTTAGCTTATATTATTATTGTTCATACTTATATATAGTTGTTCATATTGTTCGAGATTTGAGTTCACATAAGATTGAATCAAAGTTTTAAAAGCAAACAAGGTTTTAAAACTAAACTAAGTTTTCATAATAAAATTAAAAAGACGTAAAACTATTCAACCCCCCCCCCCTTCTAGTTTTCCACAAACTTTGTTCTTAATATAATATGGTTTGAAGAATTGGTGATATGTCCTTTTAAGTAGATCTCTTGTTGCTTCTGATAATCGAAGTATATATGTTAAGCTAGAGTTTACAATATCCTTAGAATGTCTGATGCATTTCAATGATGGAAAATTGGTTTAATATAAAACCGGTCAACGAATTAGTGTTTATTTGCTGGAAGTTGCTATTTTTTTTTTGTTTGGTTTGGGAATTGATAGATGGGTACTATGAGGAACCTGACATACCTTAATCCTTTTAGATGCTTCACATTGCCGGTTATAAATATTTCATATTGTTTACTTGTGTTTTGTAGTAGCTATATGATTCTATATGCATGCAATGGTGGAAATTTTTTGGTATTAGTTTCATACTATTATATAAGCTAAATATCGTTGAAATACCTGTGTTCGAAATGGTAAAATCATAAAAGCTAATATAACTCCTAATCGTTTATTGTATGTTTTATGTTACTTATTAGTATAGTATCCAATATGTTATTTGCAGTAGCTTCCAGTTTTTCTTATGATTTTTAATAATGGTATTTTATTTGGTGAATGGTATGTTTCGTTTTGGTCCAATTAGTTCATGAGTTTCATGTAGAACATTCCCTTCCTACAGGCAATAGTAATTGTGGAAAACTAGAAGGGGGTTGAATAGTTTACCGTTTAAAAACTTTAAACTTGTTTGATTATCTTTTGAAACTTTCCGTTTAATCAAAGATATGAACACAAACACAATATATAACATGCAAGTATAAAGAAAGAAACGATCAAACCACAACACGAGTATTTATCATGGTTCGGCTACAAGGACTCTTTTTCCTTGCCCTACGTCCACGCCCCGAGTATCCAACTCGAGAGTTTCTTTCACTAGTCAACAAGATCCTTTCACCGGCGGAGAAAACCTTACACGTCGCTTATACACGTTTACCGAAACTAAGCTAGATGTTGAGTTCTTTTACAATGGTACAACCACTCCCGTTAGTTCTTTTACAAGGGTACAACAACTCCCGTCACACTTTGTATTTTGAGGACTAAAATACTAACCGATCACAACTGAAAATACACAATCAAATGAAGTGTAAACTACACAAAGTCTACACGATGCTAAGCTAACAAGTCTCGCAACGTTGTGTTGAATACTTGTAACTTTATATGAACTTGTGAACTTCTTTGCTACAAAAGAAACTTCACATTAAGATGAAATGTTAAGGGGTTAGATGAATGAATGTATGTGTGAAATATGATGAGAAGTGATGAAACCTAAATACAAACAAATGGCTTGGTGTTTATAGCAAAACATTCTGCAGGCCTGGCGGATACGGCGGAACCCTCAGATGGGTTCCGCCCGTGTATCTCCAGGGTTCCGCCGGGACTAACAGTTTATCTTGTAATAACTTTCCAAACCAACCAAAGTCACATCAACTAAAAACTAGTCAAACACAAACTTGTGCAAGAAGACTTATGGTTAGTCAAACACACAATCTTTCCTTAAATGTATATTGACAAACTTACCATAAATGTGATGTGACATTTCTATTTTAAGAAATATAAAAGGTGTTGTGTTTTATGTGAAATGTAAAATGTAAAATGTAGCAAATGTCTAATTATGCAAGTCTTTAAACTAAAATTAAGTTTTACTTAGGAACTAAAGTTTACATTTTGTCGTTAACAAAACTTAGCAAAGATCCTAAAATATAAATAATGTTTTTAGGCGATATTTGTATTAACAATCTCCCCCTTTTTGTTGATGACAAAACATAAACTTTGTTTTTAAGTAACTCACAAAATTTTAGTGTTTATGACTTAAAAAAAATGTTATATTAAACTTGTTTTACTTAAGTGATGAAAATCATTTTAAGTTTAAAGGTTAATATATGTTTCTCCCCTTTTTTGTCGAAACAAAAAGTAGAGTAGTCAAGCGGAACTATGCACGTGCTCCCCCTTGGTCGATACTCCCCCTAAAAGGAGTGCCAAGTTGGGAAGCATGAATTTTGAACCTACAAAAAAATGGTTAGTTGGTGATAATCAAGCATGTAGTCACCACACAATATGCAATCACAATGACAACTCATATATGATCAACCAACAATGCAAGTAAGAAAGTAGTAAAAGATGTCATTTCAAGTAAAATGTGACTTTGCAAAAAGTCAAAGACAAGAAATGAAAACTATCTTCCTACTTCTAAAAACAAAAAATAAAATTAAAAATAACCAAGAAATAAAAGAAAAATAAAATCCTACTTCTATAAGTTGAAGACATTAAACACATCCTAAATGGGGCAAAAGGCCTCCAAATACGCTCTAGGAGTTGTTTGGATGGGAAAGAGCATCCAAACACTCTATGATGTGTTGTATAGCAAAACGGGTTTCATTTTGAAATTGGTGAAGCAACATCTTGATGCTTTCACCTTGTTTGAGCATTTGCTCACATTGTGAGCAAACATGGTGATGAGTGGGTGGAAACGGGTCGTTTGATGATGGTGGTGGTGGTAGGTTGGTTTTGGGTTCTTGATTGGAGGATGGGTTTGGTATTCTAGAGGTGGGAGCCTAGAGTTGGGCAAAGTCTCATCTTCACTCATTGAGGATGATGATGAGGAGGTAGGAGGATGAGGACGTTTTCCTTAGGCTTTGTAAACTCTCTTATCACTTAGTGGGACAAAGGTGTGTGGAATGAGAGAGTAGTCAAGGAGAAGACCGTTAGGAGTTGGTGGAATGGGAGAGATGAACCTAAAGAGACGGGTCAAGAGCATTCCATACGGCATAGCCGTTGTGCCATGCACGGGAATGTCGGCCATTCTCTTGGCCATGTAGTAGGCAAGGTTGAAGGGTTGCCTAACGGACAAGGAGTAGAGCATGTAGCAAAGGCAAAGATTGATATGATCCCGGTTTCCTATGGTGCTAATGACATTGGCTCTAAGGAGTTCCTCCCATTTCTTGAATTGGGGCTTGAGTTCATTTAGTTCCATTCCATATGGGTCCTTATCGACCTCATTTCCCGAACGGGTTCTCCTAGTGTTGGTTGTCCTAATGAAGAGGTGGTCATGAAGTTCATCTATGGACACAAGAGGGGGGTCATAGGGATGGATGCGGTCAAAGAGTGTGTCAAGAGTTGAGAGGGAGTGCAAGTCAGAGTAGATGCAAGTACCACGGTTTGGGACACCTAGGATTTGAGCAAATTCCTCGAGAGTGAAGGAGTATTGATGACTACTAGCCCTAAAGTTAATAGACATGCGACCATACTCCTCCGTGGAGAGGGTGACGGATGCATAAAATTCTAAAATAAACCTAGGACAAATAGGCTCGTCGATTTCTAGGAGACAATCAAAGTTGATGGTTGCTAGTTCATTAGGTAGGTTTGTACCTTCTATGAAAGATGTGTCAATGGTTCTACCCTCATGCACATGTTGTTTTTCTAAGGCTTTGAAAACGTCGATTTGAGTTTGAGTAAGACCTTTGGTTTTGTGGTGTTTGGGTAGGTACTTAATGGTGTCCTTGTGGTCGTAGTGGGTTAGAGGAGGTATGATGATTCATAGAAAAACAAAATTTCACATTTTAGTCTAAGTAAACGACTATTGTAATATAGATGTTCTAGTGTGTGCCTATATGAAAACAATATGGAGGTGCGGTTATCTTGACTCATTTTGATGCTCAAAAACGTTTTATAATGCAAGTTTTGTTATAAAACAAAAGATAAACCAAGCGCTCCTAGTTCAGTGTAGCTTCGTTTAAATGTACCCGAAAATACATATTGGTTATGTATTCCCTTTAGCATTCAAGAGACATTATGCAAGTGATGTTTTAAACATAACATTTTGATTTTGTATTCACAATGTGAGACGAAAAAATATTTGTCCTATTTGTGAGAAATTTTTGCAAAAATTTGACATGGGGTGTTTTAGCAAATATGTTTACAATTAGTAAGAATGCAATTCCTAACTATGGGGAACATGATTAGTTTTGTTAAACACCTAATTTCATGCATGAGTTTCTCAAGTTGATGCATAACCCCAAGTTTTTGTTTTTGTGCGAAAATAGAATTCCTAGACTCAGATCAGGAGTGTAATCATGTTTAGAATACTTACAATGATGATTGATGAGCAATGTGAATGAAGGGAAGACCAAATTTTCGTAGTTGTGGATGAATGGTAAAGTAAATAGTAGCAGTTTGGAAGTGGTGGTATGAGATAATGGGTGTTTGGTTTAATATAAACAAAGAAAATGGTTCTGCAGGTCGGCGGATACAACGGAACCTAAAAGTGGGTTCCGTCCATTGTGGCTGAGGGTTCCGCCTACCCTGCTGAGAAAAAGAGTTATTGATTTGTTTTGATTTTTGTGATTTTTATCTAATGTCTAGAACTACAATGTAGGTTCCATGAGTCCTAAGCCTAGCCTAAGAAGGTTAAAAGGTTCTCGTTTAAGAGGTTTTGTGAGAATGTCGGCTATGTTGTCTTCGGAAGAAACTTTCTCAATTGAGATATTTCCTTTTTGAAGGTTATCACGAAGGAAATGATGACGGATTTCAATATGTTTGGTACGAGCATGTTGAACTGGATTTTTGCTAAGATCAATGGCTCCTTTCTTGTCACAAAGAATGGTGATGTCGTTAAGTTGAATTCCATAGTCGACAAGAGCTTGCTTCATCCAAAGAGCTTGTTGACATGCTTTTCCGGCCGAAACGTACTTGGCTTCCGTTGTTGAGATAGCAAGAGTCGTTTGCTTCTTAGAGAACCATGAGGTGAGACAATGTCCAACAAAAGTACAAATACCACTTGTACTTTTCTATCAACATAGTCACCGGCATGATCCGAGTCGGCATACACTATGGTGTCTATTCCCGTTCCTTTGGGATACCATAAACCTAAATGTGTAGTGCCCTTAATATATCTAAAAATCCTTTTAACGGCTTCGAGATGAGTTGTCTTAGGATCTTCTTGAAAACGAGCACATAGACAAACACTAAACATAATGTCGGGTCTACTAGCCGTTAGGTAAAGTAGACTTCCAATCATACCTCTATATTTAGTGCTATCTACGGATTCACTTTCCTCATCCTTGGTGAGTTGTGTTTCCGTGGACATGGGCGTTTTGATTGGTTTCGAATCTTCTAATACATATTTCTTAAGCATATCCTTAATATATTTAGATTGATTAAAGAAGATACCATCTTCTAGTTGTTTAATTTGGAGTCCTAGGAAAAAGTTGAGTTCTCCCATCATACTCATTTCAAACTCGTCATGCATGATTTTTGAGAAATCCACGCATAATTCTTGACAAGTTGATCCGAATATAATGTCATCAACATAGATTTGGACTATGATAATATGTGAATCTTTCTTGTTAGTGAAGAGAGTATTATCAACTAAGCCCATGGTATACTTATGGTCAACTAGGAAGGTTTTAAGTCGATCATACCATGCTTTTGGAGCTTGCTTAAGTCCGTAAAGAGCCTTTTTAAGTTTGTAAACATGATTGGGTTTTTCAAAATCGATGAAGCCCGGTGGTTGAGCAACATACACTTCTTCATTAATGACTCCGTTTAGAAATGCACTTTTGACGTCCATTTGAAAGAGTTTAAAATTGTGTGTACATGCATATGCAAGTAAGATTCTAATTGACTCGAGCCTAGCAACCGGAGCAAAAGTTTCATCGTAGTCAATGCCTTCTTGTTGATTATATCCTTGTGCTACTAGCCTAGCTTTGTTTCTAGACACAATTCCATTTTCATCCATTTTATTATGAAAGACCCATTTTGTTCCAATTATTATTTGACTCTTTGGTTGAGGAACTAATCTCCATACATCATTCCTAACAAATTGGTTTAACTCTTCTTGCATTGCTATTACCCAAGACTCATCTTTAATGGCTTCATTAATGTTTTTCGGTTCAATGGTTGACACGAAACAAAAGAAGTTGCTTTCATTTTGAACTTTTGATCTTAGTGTTCTTTCGTTAATGTTTCCTATGACACCATCTAATGGATGACTTTTAGATTCTTTGACATTAACAAATTCTTTGTTTAATAGTTCATCTTCCATGTCATTACCTAAGATCTCTTGACTTTCTATTGCTTGGCTTTCAACTAAGTCATCATCTACCAAAGGTGATGTCTTAGAGGGAGGTGAACTTTAGTCAAATGTTACGTTCAACGATTCCTCGACTCTTAAGGTTTCTTTGTTCAAAACAATGTAGGCTTTACTATTTTGTGAATATCCAAGAAATACACCTTCATAAGACTTTGGGTCAAATTTGGTGAGATAATCCTTGGTGTTAAGAATAAAGCATTTACTATTAAACACTCTAAAGTATCCTATTGTAGGCTTTTTACCTTTATATAGTTCATAGGGAGTTTTATTCAAAAATGGTCTAATTAAGACTCGATTTAAAATGTAAGTTGATGTGTCAACGGCGTTACACCAAAACTTTTGTGGAATGTTTTGTTCATTAAGCATTGTTCTACTCATCTCTTGCAAAGTCCGGTTTCTACGTTCTACTACACCATTAGATTGAGGAGTGCGTGGGGCCGAAAAGTTATGAGTAATTCCATTTTTATCACAAAAGTTTCCAAATTGAAATTCATTATCAAATTCACGACCGTGATCCGTTCTAATAGACACAATACTAGACCCTACTTGATTTTGAATTTTCTTACTTAGAATCTCAAATTTATCAAAAGCTTCATTTTTACTTTTCAAAAATTTTGTCCAAGTATATCTTGAGTAATCATCTACTATGACCAAAGTATAGAAGTTGCCTCCATAACTTTGTATAGCGGATGGACCAAATAAATCCATATGCAAAAGTTCTAGACATCTAGATGTAGAAACCAAGTTTTTAGCCTTATGGCTACTATGGACTTGTTTACCGACTTTGCAAGCGTCACAAAAGTGTTGGTCATATTTCAACTTAGGTAGGTTTCGAACTAAGTCTTTGGAGGAGAGGTTTTGAATTAGTCTCATGTTAGCGTGTCCTAAACGTCTATGCCATAAAGTTTAAGATTCATATAATGAAGTAAGATAAAGTTTGTCTCTAGATGTTTGATCCATCTTCATGACATATACGTTGTTCTTAAGAACACCTTTCGCTATGGTTATACCATCTTTAAGTATTTTACTTCCATTTTCACTAAAAAGGACATTATACTTATTACGGCAAAATTGACTAATACTAAGAAGATTAAAACCTAAGTTATCAACATGAGCTACATCATCTATAAAAAGGGAGTCATGAGAGATTGTACCTTTTCCGATGATTTTGCTCTTAGCTTTACTACCAAAAGTAACATTACCTCCATCACATTTGTGATAAGTTGAGAAGAGGCTTTTGTTACCCGTCATGTGCCTTGAACAACCGCTATCTTTAATCCATTCATCCGGTTCCAAACATACTTTGAGGCACACCTATTTTATGAAAAACACTCAAACATTTGGTCCCCAATTTCTCATGGGTCCATTTTGGTTAAGCATACCATTAACTTGATCCAAGTATGACAATAGAACATAAGGGTTCCATGACATGTAATTTGGAGTTTGGTAATGTCCAGGAGTGTTTTGGTTCCAAACATGTTGGTAGTTTGGTCGTGTGTTGTAGTACTCTTTGGAAAGGGGCGTTTGGGAATTGGAGTCTTAGGTCTTGGTTGAGTAGCTCTAGCTCTAAATTCGTTTTTACTAAGTCCTACTCCAGTTTTAAAGGCAGGTTTTGTTCCATTTTTATATGTGACTTTAACAAATTTTGAACGATCCGATGTGGAGGATGTTACTGCTGCAGCAGACTTGGCGGAACCTTTGGGTTCAACGGGCGGAACCCTAATTTGGGTTCCGTCTGTTCCGCGGGCTGCTGTACCAGTTTTGTTAGTTTCTTGTGCTTTCTTTTCTTGTTTCATTTGACTCTTTGAAGTTTCTAATTTCATGAAACCTAGTCCTGTTTTATCAAATGGTGACTTTTGAAGTTTCATAATTTAATCCGCACAAGAAATGCTCTTATCGAACTTCTTAAACTTTGTGGTTTGTTTTATTAGATCATCTTGAGTAATTTTAAGTCTCTCAACTTTGAGTTTAAGCTCTTCACATGATTTGCACGATGTGTCAATACCTTTACTCTTTTCTAATCTCTTAGCTTTTTCTTTTAACTCATAAACTTCATTTTCTAAAAACTCCTTTTTAGTTTTCAAAAACTTATTTTTGTTTATGATTTTTAAGCTCAATTCACAAAGTTTGTTATATTCTTTTTGTAAGGTGTCATCATCAATAGAAGAATAAGATGAGTCGGAGAGTACCTCATTTGAGTCGTGAGCCACGAGAGCAATATCATCATTCTTTGGCTCATCGTCATCTCCTTCATAGTCACTCCAAGCACCACCTACAAAGGCTTGTTGAGACTTTCTTTTGGGTGGTTTTGGACATTCTCCTATGAGATGACTTGTGTCTCCACACCTATAGCATTTCCTTTCAACCTTTCCTTTCCTATCATCACGATCTTTTCGAAAGGTTTTCTTGTCATCTTTAGGTTGCCTTACAAACTTTCCTCGTCTACGAAAGAACTTCTTGAAGTCTCTAACGGCCATAGCATATTCTTCATCATCACTATCCGAAGTAGATTCTTCATCATCACTTGATTGGACTCTAGCTTTCAAGGCAATGGACTTAACCTTTTCTTTCTTGCCTTTAACTATTTCCGAATCTTTTTCCATTACCATTTCATGAACTTTGAGGTTTCCAATTAGCTCGTCAAGTGACATGCTTGAAAGATCCTTGGATTCTTCAATTGTCGTCACTTTTGCTCTCCACTTCGGATGGAGTGCTCTAAGGAATTTCCTAACAAAATTCTTGCTACAAAAAGATTCATCAAGTGCTTTAAGTGAAGTAATAATAGTGTTAAATCTAGCAAATGCACTATCAATTATCTCATCTTCGGGAATAACAAATTGTTCATATTGTTGAACAAGAAGATCAATTTTGTTATCCTTAACCTGTGAGTTTCCTTGATGAGTGACTATTAAAGATTGCCAAATATCTTTGGCGTTTTTACACATAAAGACTCTTTCATATTCTTTCTTAGGCAAAGCATTGTAAAGCATCATTATAGCTTTATTATTTTTAGCAATCAATTTCTTTTGATCATCATCTTTACTATTAGTAGCTATATTATCACCATCAATGATTATATACCATAAATCTATATCTTTAGATTTCACGTAAGTTTCAAAACGGTTTTTCCAATATATAAAACCATTTGCTTCAAAAAGTGGTGGTCTTTGCATAGATTGCCCTTCTTTGTAATTTTCAAAATCCATTGATCGTTTCAAGTTTTAAAACACAATATATTTTAAAAGCTTGAGTAACTTGGCTCTGATACCAATTGTGGAAAACTAGAAGGGGGGTTGAATAGTTTACCGTTTAAAAACTTTAAACTTGTTTGATTATCTTTTGAAACTTTCCATTTAATCAAAGATATGAACACAAACACAATATATAACATGCAAGTATAAAGAAAGAAACGATCAAACCACAACACGAGTATTTATCGTGGTTCGGCTACAAGGACTCTTTTTCCTTGCCCTACGTACACGCCCCGAGTATCCAACTCGAGAGTTTCTTTCACTAGTCAACAAGCTCCTTTCACCGGCGGAGAAAACCTTACACGTTGCTTATACACGTTTACCGACACTAAGCTAGATGTCGAGTTCTTTTACAAGGGTACAACCACTCCCGTTAGTTCTTTTACAAGGGTACAACAACTCCCGTCACACTTTGTATTTTGAGGACTAAAATACTAACCGGTCACAACTGAAAATACACAATCAAATGAAGTGTAAACTACACAAAGTCTACACGATGCTAAGCTAACAAGTCTTGCAACGTTGTGTTGAATACTTGTAACTTTATATGAACTTGTGAACTTCTTTGCTACAAAAGAAACTTCACATTAAGATGAAATGTTAAGGGGTTAGATGAATGAATGTATGTGTGAAATATGATGAGAAGTGATGAAACCTAAATAGAAACAAATGGCTTGGTATTTATAGCAAAACATTCTGCAGGCCTGGCGGATACGGCGGAACCCTCAGATGGGTTCCGCCCGTGTATCTCCAGGGTTCTGCCGGGACTAACAGTTTATCTTGTAATAACTTTTCAAACCAACCAAAGTCACATCAACTAAAAACTAGTCAAACACAAACTTGTGCAAGAAGACTTATGGTTAGTCAAACACACAATCTTTCCTTAAATGTATATTGACAAACTTACCATAAATGTGATGTGACATTTCTATTTTAAGAAATATAAAAAGTGTTGTGTTTTATGTGAAATGTAAAATGTAGCAAATGACTAATTATGCAAGTCTTTAAACAAAAATTAAGTTTTACTTAGGAACTAAAGTTTACATTTTGTCGTTAACAAAACTTAGCAAAGATCGTACAATATAAATAACATTTTTAGGCGATATTTGTATTAACAGTAATGACAAATCTTATACTTTTATGCCGACGTGTGGCAAAACCTTCTTTGCTTTGGTAATAATTATGAAAGTTGAGAGTGATATTTCTTGCGAGTTCCTTCAGTGATATACTGATATGTGGTGCTATTCATATAGTATCATCTTAAATGTGTCTAATTTGTTGCACCTCAAATTAATTTGTCAACTTACTTTTGGGATACGAATTAGTTTGGAGTTTGACTTCAGTTGAAGACACCTTTTGAGTCTTTAAACGTCTTTGTTTATTTGCAACTGCCATATTCTAGTGGTTCTTTACAGTGATGCCTCTCTTTGCAGACTCTCCCTTAATCTGGCTATCGTGGTTTGAGCTTTTAACCATTGGCTTTGGTTCCAGTTTCAACTTATTGGTGGCTAGGCTGCTGATGATGAGGAGATGTAGGCTTCTGCACATTGGAGTCATTCTACCGCCTATTTTTGGTCTTACATAAAATTGATGTGTTGATTGAACTGAAAAACAGTGGCGATGTGTGGGTGGTGTCGTGGTAATTGTCAGCTAACGTTGAATTTTAATGTTTGGGTTAGATTTTTATTTTGGAAATCTTGTAACACTTTACTAACTCGATATCTTTCAGGTCATTTTTATACTAAGTTTGGTTCATTGCTTCAGTTATAACATTTCTTAGGATTAATGCACTTTAATTAATCATTGTATCATTAGCTATTTAATCTAATAAACAACACACTTCAGAAGCACGAATAAGGTTTCCAATACCCTGATGAATTAATGTCAGGGAAATAGAAGCTTACCACCTTTCATCATTTTGAATCTTGGCATACGAAATGTCCAACAGTGTGTCTAAGAAGACCGTATTTGCATCTTTGGCAGTTTGCATTAGTACTTGGTTTTAGATTATCCTATAACTGCTGCTTTCCTTGGTGGTTGCATCTTCAATACAAAGTAGACAATCTTCAGACTTTTTATGCCAAGGGTTGTAAGAATATAATTGCATCATGCATTTCAAACCTGAAGCATATTAAAGTTCAAATTCTATGCTTCTACCCACTTAACCAATGCTTAAGATTGATAAATATGTATTTAAAGTAAACAAGCATGAAACTTTGTTGAAGTTTGATGCTCTTGTTTGAATCTATTCTCACAAACATTAATCAGAGTGTACTGTAGAGTGTGATCTTAACGACGCCAAAATTATTAGAAACTGTGGTTAGAGTGTGATGATAATCTTTATTATTTGCTTGAATCGTGTATGTCCATTTTCGAATAAATTATTCAGACCCTATAGACGCTTGAGTATTACGAAATATCTATTGGGATAATTCAAGAAAACACTTTGTTTCCGGACACAAGAGAACAAAGACAAATAAAGAGATTATGTGAAATTCTTATGTTAGAATGAGACAAAATAATTTGTTGTAAAATAGATGGAAGTTGATAGAATGAGGCAGTTAGAACATTTGGTCCCAACAGAAATGAGTGTGCACTCCGCTTCTTTGTTCTGATAATATACTCAAATGAGTGTGCACTCCACACTTTCTTATCTCATGTCCGAACATACATGAAATCTCATTGGTAAGGGTGTCAGTAGGGTCGGGTTGACCTGACCAGAACCCGATAAAGCTTATCGGGTCGGGTTGAATCGGGTTAAAAAATCTTATCCGGTTGTGTGACCCAAACCCGATATAGTTATCGGGTCGGGTTAGGGTTTAATTATTTTTATTATCGGGTTATCGGGTCAATCCAATAAGACCTGAAATATAATTTTTAAAAGTTATTTTTAAAAAAAAATTGTTATTTTTGTTGTGCTAGATAAGAGTGTTCAATCATCGAGACATGTCTTTTGTTGTCATAGAAAATGTCCTTATGTCAGTGTTTCGTTGTAAAGTTAGTCATAAAGGACCGACTTTGCAACGGACCTTTTACATGAAGGGCCAAAAAAATGTAAAGAAAAAAAAGTAAGATAACGATCATTAGTTAATGACCGTTAGTAGATAATGGCCATTAGTACTATAGCTAGCACTATTCATTAGCTCCTATAATCTGGGTGTGGCAGCTGTTGATTAGGCCCATTACTATTGGGTGTGGCAGCATAAGAAAAAGAAGTGCCCCTAACCATCATGCTCGTTATACTTTATAGTAATCGGTTGTAATTTTATAAATTATGTTATGGTTCGATGTGTTAAAAGCCCATGACCATTTTACTTTTAAATAATCATTGGTTTGATCACAGAATATAAAGTAGAAACATCTCATAGTAAGGTAGGAACCCGATTAACTCGAATCACCCGACCCGACATAACCCGACCCGACAACAACCCGAATCCGATAACCCGATTACTTATCGGGTCGGGTTGCGGGTTACTTTTTCATATTAAAAAACCCGATTCATCCCGACCCGATAAACCGACAACCCGACCCGATAACACCCCTAGGCATTGGTATCTAATAAATCACGATCATCTAAAATAGTTGATTAAGAATCACGACAGACTATTGTGTGCGTGTTTAACAGTGTGCGTTTTTAATAGTGTGGCTGGGCCTATCAAGTACTGATAATGAGCTTTTGCTAAGTATTGATAATGGGTTTAACTTTACACACAGTTAAAGGGACACCCTTAGTTATCACTTTATGATTTAAGATCAAATGAGAAGAAAACTTAAAATAAGAAGGATGAGAAATAACGAAAATCACAAATTAGAGATGCGTCGAGTTGAATTAGATGCATCATTAATCTTTTAGATGCAGCCTAATATATTTTCTAGCAAAAAATTAGATGCAAATACAGATATTAGATGCATTTCATCAAGCTAGGCGGAACCTATGTGTTTTTCGTTTCATGCGGGTCAAATTTGTTATTAGTACTACTTTGCGTCGTTTTAACTTCAAGATCACTTTCAAAACTAATTAGGATGTAGCTAAATGGATCGAGATGTATCTAATTCAAGTCGGCGCATCTAAAATGTGAGGTTATAATTATTTCTCATTCTTCTCATTTTAAGTTTTCTTCTCACTGGATCCCTACTCATCACTTTATTCACTTGAACTTTTGATATTGACATTTTATAGTGTTATCTTATGAGTTTGTGGTTTGCATTTTGGATTCAACTTAGCCCACAACGGGTAAATGGGCCTTAAGTAACCTGGCCACAGAAACTAAACCCTAGTCATTTCCACATCTTTTTTTATCAGCCGCTGAATCATCATGTTTTAGGTTAGCCTTTTCTTTCTTCTTTCTTAGTTACTGATTTGGCTGCTGGTAAATCATTCATTTTCTTAATTTTTGTATATGTTATCTTGTATGATTTCTTTGCTATTTTTATAAATTTATTCGAATTACATGTTTTCTACTAGGCTCATTAACCAAATATTTTATAGTTGATCTCAAGCGCAATTAGATTGATTTTAGATATAAGTAATATTACATGATAGTTAAGGGGGCGTTTGTGTAAGGGCTTATGGCTTATTTGAAACCTTTCGGCTTATACAATATTTTGGCTTATTTGGGCTTATGTTTCATAAGCTCATTTTTTGTGGCTTATTTTGAAGTATTTGGCTTATAAGCCCCAAAGCCACAAAAAATGAGCTTATCAAACATAAGCCCAAAACCAAATAAGCCATAAGCCAACTATATAAGCCAAAACAAACACCACCTGTACCACAAAAAGTGAGCTTATGAAACATAAGCAGAAAACCAAATAAGCCATGAGCCTTTTATATAAGCTTAAACAAACGCCCCCTAATGCAAAATGTTAGTATTGTTTAGGCTTTCTTGTTGCGTACACAGCTTAGTTTTTTTGTAGACAGTAATTGTAGAATACAAATTTAGCTAATGATGTGTCATATTGACAAAAGTCTATATAGCCTGTTAATTGTCTGAAAGCAGGACAAGTTTTATACACTTGTTTAGATAATTATTATTTACTAAACTGAAAATGTGTATGCGCTTAGTGGTTGTGTCTGTGACATCGTGCGTTATTATTTAGTTTCTGAGTATTCACTGAGATTCACATCCCAAATGTGTTGTATTTAATCTTTTTAGTCCGGCTCTTTGAAGTTTTATAAACTATTTAATATTGCTCCTAAATTGATTTTCAGAGTAAGTGCGCGCTTAATACACTTTTGACAATCATGGCAACTCAATTGAGCAAGAAACGAAAGGTTAGTCCTCTCATTAATCACATCTATAAGATGATGTTTGTTTATAGATCTAAGTATAAATTGATTTTGCGCGTCTCAGTTTGTAGCCGACGGTGTGTTCTTTGCTGAGTTGAATGAGGTTCTTATGAGGGAACTTGCTGAGGATGGTTACTCTGGTGTTGAAGTTAGGGTTACGCCTATGCGTACTGAGATCATCATCAGGGCTACTCGAACCCAAAACGTTCTTGGTAAATTTCTTGCTTTATGTTTAACTGGGCTTATGATCACTATATCAAATTTCATTTGCTGAATTATCGATAAGACAAACATGAGCTGAATTTGTAGTGAGTATTTGGTGACAAAATGAACAGAACTTGATCTCTAATGGACCTCTAGTTTGCTAGGAAAGGTTATGCCATATTTTAGTTATAGAGTCGATGCAATATCTATGTTTAAATGCAGTCTCATACAATGTTGTAAAATTATGTCACCACTGTTAAAATAATCACACATATTGAAGTATTGAACCTTCTATTTGCAGGTGAGAAG
Source organism: Artemisia argyi (assembly GCA_030686995.1). Lineage (NCBI taxonomy): Eukaryota > Viridiplantae > Streptophyta > Magnoliopsida > Asterales > Asteraceae > Artemisia > Artemisia argyi. The sequence continues at coordinate 120,136,982 of CM060686.1, forward strand.
GGAAGGAGAATAAGGGAGTTGACTTCTCTTGTTCAGAAGAGATTCAAGTTTCCTGAAAACAGTGTTGAACTCTATGCTGAACGAGTCAACAACAGGGGGCTCTGTGCCATTGCTCAAGCTGAGTCTTTGCGTTACAAGCTTCTTGGAGGCCTTGCTGTTCGCAGGTTTATAAAACGTTTATGATTTCTATCATTACTTGTAGCAGTTTGAGGTTGATAAGACTATTAACTGATATTATGTTAAACATTTTTCAGGGCTTGCAATGGTGTTCTAAGGTTTGTCATGGAGAATGGAGCAAAGGGTTGTGAGGTATGTTGCGATATGTACTTATCTTTCTGTAGTCTTGTATGACAGCTTGTGTTACTATTGCTAACACTGTTCATCATTCTCAGGTGATTATCAGCGGAAAGCTTAGGGCTCAGCGTGCAAAATCCATGAAGTTCAAGGATGGATATATGATATCTTCTGGTCAGCCCGTTAAAGAGTACATCGACTCTGCTGTGAGACACGTCCTTCTGAGACAGGTAATTTAGAAAGACCTATAGAAACTTTGTTTTTGTATAGCGTTTTTGATTTATATACCAGCAATTAACTGAAATGGTTTACAATGACAGGGTGTGCTTGGTATCAAGGTTAAGATCATGCTTGACTGGGATCCTACGGGCAAGGTTGGACCCAAGACCCCTTTACCTGATAATGTTGTGATCCACATGCCTAAGGACGACATTGTTGTACAACCACCCAAGGAAGTGGAGGAATATAGGCCACCGCTTGTTGCTGCTGATGAGCCTTTGCCTATGGGCGTTCAAGTATGAGTCTAAATCCAGAGTCAGAAACAAGATTGGAGATCTTATGTTATGTGTATTTTTGTTGAGTTAGCTTGGAATATCCTTTTTCTATTTGCAAAGTTGAAGCTTGATATTATCCTTAAATGAAACTAATGAATTTTGTTTCTATTTTCAAAGTCATTTTTAGCTTTTTGTGTTAAGATTATACTGGCACCACTGGCACCAAATAAAATTGTGCTACACAAAACCTAAACACATGATTCTAATGTCTGTTGAAAAATGCATTTTGGGCATATAAGTTATGAATGCGAGTATTTACTTAAAAGGGCTGGATTTCTAATAGGACATAATCAACATAGTAGTTTGTATTTGCGATAAAAGATTATTTTTACAAGTTAACCATTTCAGCTGCTGGTGGTAATATTACATTAGCCAACTAATTAAGTTGCAAATTCCACTCATGTTTACACTTATTGCAGTTTGCGTCAAGTATAAGCTTGTCGTCAATTTAGGGTTTTGCAAATTCCACTCACGTTTACCATGCGTTGATTATTTGATGGGCAGACAAGGATGACTTGTGTCATTCCATGGACTCGTATGGTTCGCACATAGCATGTCTGCTCCATATTTTGGTTGGGTCTCTCCTACTGTCTCGTGTAAGTGTCGTATCCTAACCGTTGGTGACAATTTGATGACAAATGTCCGTGCGTGTGTGAACGAGAGGCCTTCCCAGGTCATTGCGGCATGTGAATGTTTGTGTATTAGATTGACTTATCCAAGTGTTGATAATCGGCCTTACTTTGACGTATATTTAGTGGGCTTGGGCCACCATACGCTATCACATACCATCATGATTATCATGCAGATTGCTTTGCTCATTAAACTTGTTTCTCCGCACAATCAACTTTTACAAAAACCAAGTGGCTGCCTCGTACATCGAACGCTAGGAATGTAGAAAACGAATAAGAAAACATTGTCACCTTCAAATGGTCATAACTTAAGATTGGAATCCATATTTCCAATTGTCTGTTATTTTAGACTGATTTCAATGTTCGTGTTCCTTTTCCGTTACTTAAACCTGGAATTTGTTTGGTTATTCTATGCTACTTAAGATTGCGGCTTTTCTGTTCTCACTTATCACTGGTTTTAATTCCACGTTTATTAGAATCACCTAAAACAGACCTTCCCTAGTAACGGTTACGAAATTTTGACATTTTTCAAACTCGTCACAAATGCATACATAATGAACACCAGATACATACAAAAGTGTATAAAGTTGAAGCTCTATAGTTGCCACTTTCCAATCAAAACAAGAGTAGGAAAAGATGTGATAATGTCTAGTGACTTTTTACAACGAAAGGCCAAAAATACATACAAACACAATGGGATATTAACTATTAGGCCAAAGCAGATAGAACATACTCTCTAAAAAACTTCATTAACCTTGCTTGCAAGAACTCTTTCTTGTCTTTCAATGTATTCGACACGAAACCAACCTACTTTCCCTTTAGATTCACCTTCAGCCCAACCATTATTTGACACTTGTTAACATTACCAGATTTTGAGTTACCGAACTCATGTGTTCAAAGAAAGCTCGGATATTTTAGATAATATTACAATTCACAATATTCAAGAGCTGCATACCTTTCTGATAACAACAAAATCACCCGTTGATAAGTTGAGCTCCACATCAGACTCTGCAAAATATGAGGACATAGCCTGGAACACGATGGAAAAAAATTAATGGAATGAATTTAGTTCATTACTGTATAACAAGAAATTATGAAAAAGTTCAAATGAGATTTAGTTGAGAATAAGGACCTAATCTGCTATCTGGTATTAACCTTAAGGACTTATTGTGATTGTTTTATCTTGCAGCTAAGGTCCTTTGGATGTTCTTAGAGCTATGCTGCTTAAAGTGTAGAAAAGTAGAAAGAAATGAGGCAAGAAGAAAATGAGAAAACACGGAAGGGCTCAAGTGCAAAGCTGGAAGGACCTAATGTGCAATTCTTCTCTTTGTCGGTTTATGGAGTATATAAGCCAAATATTTTGGCTTATTCCTCATTATTCATATCTAAGAATTCTCTCTCTAAGTCAAATATCTATACTTTCTCAAAGAAAAAAAAAAAAAAAAAAAAAAAAAAAAAAAAAAAAAAAAAAAACCTAGATTAGTTTTTGATCATCTTGATCATAGATATTGTTCTGATAACTTGTGTAACACCCCAACCCGAAAAGGGTTAGAATGTAACATTATGGTGTGTAATCAGAACATAACAATGCAAGCGGAAGTCTTTATTAAAAGATAAATAACAAGTCATATGAAACGATGACTTATAAAGTATAGCCTTAACCAAGGCTATACAAAGAGAAATAATTCAAAATACATAAGTCTAAAGGAATAACAAGTCAAAGTACTAAGTCTCAAAATCCATAACAATGGGGAAACACTAATTATAGGTTCTTTAGCATCTTACACTCATCACTCAAAGCCCAGCTTCCCGCTTATTACCTGCCGCAGAGAAAAAAAAAATGCGGCTGAGCTAATGCTCAGTGAACAGATATAAACAAAGATAGGTAATAAGCATAAACGAAAAGAATAGACGAATATGAGTCCACGAGAATCTGCTAAGATAAAGGTCAACGAAATATATAGTACATATGATAATGAATCAAAGATTCATTAAAGAGAAATATGAAACGGATATAATCATAGCAAAGAGAATACAAACGAATAATAAGCATAATGAGAATAGCAATGTAAGGATATCAAATGACAACAAAGAAATGCCCAGGAAATCATACAAATTGCACAAAGGATTTGCAACTCCAATGTACTAATGTGAAATGGAGTGTATTACACACACTAAACCATTCACCAAATAATACTAAACAAAGTACCTAGGATGCATCCATACGCCCCCTGCAAAACAAATATACATATACCAAGCTCTAGGCTAAGCATACATACAATAATAATAATGGCCATGGTGCTATAGCATAATAGGGAACGCTGTGGACAAAAACCCACCTCCACAGATAGTGTCAATACCATTGGTGCATCAGTAGCAAGGCCATGGACTCCCCATGACTGGCTAATAATTCTAACACATAAAGGCAAAGCATATAATGGGCATAAAACTAGGAAAAGCTATAGGAAAGAAGTATAGCATGCAAACGAATATCAAGCTCATATCAATTTCAAGTATCAAAAAATAAAAATCATACAAAGGGAACATAGCAATGGCTTAACTAAAGGGATCATAATCAAAGCAATAAACAAAAGAGAGAAGGATGACCTTTACTAAAAAGGCAGAATATTTGTACCTCGAAATCAAATGCAGAAATTAAACAAAGAACGAGAAGGGAAGGTGATGAGGCGAAAAGTGTACCGCTTTTAAGGGGTCATTTAAGTCCGAATTCGTGATTATTTGATCAAATATTGCCCTAAATTGTTCCTTTTGTCATTTTAGGTACTTTTGGAGAGAAATCTGGAAAAGGAAGCATTTTGGACGTTTTTGGAGCATAAAAGTGAAGAAAACGGCAAAGTCTCAATTTTCCTTGCTGGGAACAGTACCTGACGGCGTCAAGACTCTCCACATGACGGCGTCAAGAGTTACAAAAGAGGTGGAAGTGGAAAATACACGTGACGATCCAGAGAGTTTTTAAGCCTAGGACCTGACGGCGTCACCCAAGACCGTCAGGGTCCAAACATTAGTGACGGCCCAGAGTATTTCTACACATGACGGCGTCACAATAGATCTAGGCAATACACTTTTATCATGGTGGCGAGTTGACGGCGTCACAGGCTAACACATGACGCCGTCACGTTGTATAATCTATATATAGTTTTCCAAATTTCATTCATTAGTGTGCAACTTTAAGGGAATAAACCCTAGTCCGAATTTTATCAATTTTTCAAAGGTTCCAACCCCTTGATTCTTTCATGTTCAATTAAAGATAAGTATTCCTTCAAATCATTCAATATGTCTATGTGTTGTTTGATTATATCTTACGCTTGTCTTCTATTTAACATGCTAGGCTAGATTTCTCTTGTGTTTGCTTATATGTAGTGAAACCTAGATGTTGATTATGAGTTGATTGTTTGTTTATAGTTGTTACAGATGATTGTATTCGATGTTAGGCTTAAGAAAACTGGCAGACTTCTATTGGTAACTTGCTTGGATGTCTTAAGAAACATGATCGGAGGTGTACTACGATTTTTGGTTGTATTTAATGCGTAGGAGAATTCTAATGATCCCATGTTAGGAGCTTCTAACGGCTCGACATAGGAGTGAAGTAGGATCCTATAGAGTTAGGGAATATTGTACACGGCCCTACGACTAGTATTAAGGAATATGACCCGTCATCTATGCAATTGTAAAAAATTAATCAACCTGTAAAAGATATCTAGGGAGTAATGAAATCTAAGTAAACAAAACTTTCGTCATTATTGTTTCCACCACATTAGTTTAATTAGTTTTATTTTCGTTTCTTTTATTTTATTTTGATTGTATTAGTAGTTAATTGGGTTAGTTGGCTAGCAACTAATTCCTCCCACTCCTTCAAAACCCGAGATTTTTACTTGCTTTCATAAAATATAAAAATACAAGAAGAATCATCCCTCACCTCTAGACCTAGTTTAGTAGGCTTTCTAATCCTAGCGACACTATTCCTGAGTTGAACGATCAATCCCCCGATACTTGTCACTATACTATACTACAACGATCAGGTACACTGCTGGTGGGGGTTGTAAGCTTCTCGAGATCCCTTGAGAGGTAAAACCTGTTGCGAGGGTGCAATCCCCACGTATCAAGTTTTTGGTGCCGCAGCCCGGGGAATAGTTATTGTCTAGGTTAGGATTTCTTTTTTATTAGGTCTACTTGCTAGATTCCTTTCTAGTAAGGTTTTATTTTTATTTTTAGGTTTTCTTTAGTCTATCTTATTTCTTTGTTTCCTTTTTTCGTAAACTATCTCGATGGATAACAATAGCATTGATCGTTTGATTCCTGTTCGTGTTTTTCGTCGTAGGATTTTCCAAATGCCCGCCCTAATCCCTTTAGTGGAAAATGTGAACCCACTTAACCTCTCGCCTAACCATCACTTTAACAATAATTCTGAGATGGAGGAGTCTGACCATGATGATGACCATAGGGCTAGTCCTTTTTACTATTCGGACTCCGATGAGGACCTAGATGATGGTGACGTAATTAATGAGGATAGGATGGAAGATGAAGTGGACCCTCTTAGGTATGTCGACCCTAGAACAAAGATTGAGAATGATAGCTCATTTAATATGCGATTTCCTTGTAAAATTGGATTTAGGAGCTTTGATGCCTACCTTAACTCATCTCTACCAATGAATATAATCTCGTGTAGTGAATACAATAAAATTATGGTAGATGAGTTAGAATACAAAGGAGATAATATTATTGCTAGGGCAATGGCATTGCATGTGTTTGTAGGAAGCTTTGTTTATCTTGTTGAGTTCATGGTTATGGAGAATCTAGGAGAATTTATCGATAGCAAGTTAACCCAAGTTGTGTTTGGAAAACCCTTCAAAAGGTTAACCAACCTTGATGAAAAACTTATGGAAGGGTTAATTACATTCTTGGATGGGGATGAATATTTTGTTTACCAAATGCCCCGTGCACACCTTAGGTTCAAGGATTTTTCTATGGAGAAATGTAATAGGTATCCACCCCTTGAGATGCTAAGTGAGAATGATAAAAGGAAAGGGCTTAAATATCCTCATGAAAAGAATAAAAGGTATTATCGCTGACGTTTAGAGCTAAGTGATGACTATAAGAAAGATGATGCGACTATTAGATGGCTCACCGTAGGGTATGTGAGCATAAGCGACACACGATAGCCCATGACCTTGAGTCTAGCTACAAAACTCGTAAATAAAGAAAAGCGCTTCTTGGGAGGCAACCCATGTTTTGTGTGATTTTTTTTTATTGATATTTGCTTCCATATGCATGTTTTATTTTATTGTTGGTAGATCATGTTTCAAACTAAATTGTGAAATGCTTTATTTTGTCGTTTAACTTCGCCTTAACTTCATATAAAGGTATTTTGCAAAAGCTAAGTGTAAGGGGAAACCCCAAGTTTGTTTCTAAGAATGAAATTGATCATGATTCGCCACAATATTATATGAACATGTGTATTAATATTTGTTAGAGTCAAATGCTTATATCAAGTCATAATGATGTTTTGCAGGATTTTCCAGGAAATAGGACATAAGTTTTTCCAAAAATTTTCCGGAAACTTAACATAAAGATTTCTGCAGGTCACTTCTAACGGCGTCAGGAGTTAACTCCTGACGGCGTCACGTGTAAAATTGAAAAGGCGAAAAATGAACCGTTTTTAGGGGGTCATTTAAGCCCGGAATTGAATTTATTTGATCAAATATTGCCATAAATCGTTCCTTTTGTGATTTTAGGTACTTTTGGAGTGAATTCTGGAAAAGGAAGCATTTTGGACGTTTTTGGAGCATAAAAGTGAAGAAAACGACAAAGTCTTAATTTTCCTTGCTGGGAACAGTACCTGACGGCGTCAAGAGAATTCATGTGACGGAGTCAAGAGTAAAAGTGGTGACGGTCCAGAAGAAATGTGACGGTGTCACCCAAGGCCGTCACGTGTTAACTTGTCAAAACTTGCGCGCGGGGTAGCTGATATTGTTTTGGTCATAACTTTTGCATACGAACTCGGATTTAGGTGATTCAAAAGCCCACGCGAAGAGGACGAAGAGATCTAAAATTTGGTGAAGAAAAGTTGGTCATAACACCGTCAAGGTTGGTCTGACGCCGTCACGACCGGGCCGGGCAGAAATTAGCCTATAAATATAACATCATAACTTCACTTTTTGTAAGCCCTAAACCCTAAGGTCGATTCCTGGGTTTAGGTGGGTGTTTTTTCAGCAACTTAGAGGGTTTCAATCACTCCATAAACATCATGTATTGGTTTGATGATTCTATCTCAATTATGTCTTTCATTATTATTGTTGTTTGCTCTTCATTGATTATGTTTTGCTAATTCACTTTGTGTCTACTTATGATTGTGTGAAACTTGTATATAATTGATTAGATCTTATTGATTCCTTGTTGATGTTTGTGTCTATCTTCATCAATTAGGGTGTGACACTTCGATAGGTCTAATTGCTTTAGCTTATAATTCTTGTTTCCTATTGTCTTTTGTTTAATTGAATGAATTCGATGTTATGCTTAAGAAAACTGGCAGATCTCCATTGTGTAACTTGCTTGAACGTCTTAAGAAACATGAACCGATGTGTACTAGGTTTTTATGGTTGTATTTAATGCATGAGCGAATTCTAGTGATCCCATGTTAGGAGCTTCTTAGCCGGCTCGACATAGGAGTGAAGTAGGAGCTTATAGAATTGGGGAAGTAAGTACGCCACCCCATGAATGGTATTAAGGAATACAACCCGTCAATTAAAACAAGGTGTGACAATTCAATAGGTAGAATTGGATAGCTAGCAAGGAGTAACATATCATGGGTAGACATGCTTCACTTACCTTGTAGAACCCTAGTTTACTTTTCTTGTTAATTAGTTTAATTAGTAGCTTTTAGGTTAGTTGATTAGCAACTAACTCCTCCCCTCCTTCCAATACCCGAGAATTTTACTTGCTTTTCATAAAATATAAAAACACAAAAAGAATCATCTTTCACCTTTAGACCTAGTTAGATTAATTTTCAATCCTAACGACACTATTCCTGAGTTGAACGATCAATCCCCTTGTACTTGTCACTATACTATACTACAACGATCAGGTACACTGCCTGGTGGGGGTTGTAAGATTCTCGAGATCCCTCGAGAGGTAAAGCCTGGTGCAATTCCCACACATCAAGTTTTTGGTGCCGCAGCCCGGGGAATACTTATTGTTTAGGTTGAAATTTATTTTGATTAGGTCTACTCATTAGATTCCGTTTTAGTAAGATTTTTATTTTCTTAGCTTTCTTGTAGTCTATCTTTTCTTTGTGTATTTGTTCGTAGAAACCTTTCCATTGACTCTTCTGTTCACCATTATGGAGAATGCGAATCCACCATACTACCGACCACGAAACCCATTCACTCCTAATGACATCTAGATGTTCAAACAATATCGAGATGAACCTATTTATGATGCATGGACTCGTTTTAAAATTTTACTACGAATAGTCCCTCATCATGGTTAAGATCTATGGTACCTAACTCAAATCTTTTACTATAGTGTCCACCCGTATTACCAAAGGTACATTGATGATTTTGCCAACGGGGACCTTAGGGAATTAAATGCTGAAGAAGCATGGGATGCCATAGAAGATTGTGCCCAATATTATTATAGAGTAGACAACCCGAAAAACAACATAACAAATCAATTGACAACAAATTTGAAGGATCATGAAACAAGTTTGTTAGGGGATGAATATGCTCATGTTGAGATACCTAAGTGGATGGCGCCCAATATCATAGTACAAAACAAACACATAGGTAATCTAGATACAATGGAGGATGAGGTGGACAATCCAAGCCCACAAAGTACCCCACAAGTCCTACCATCATTTGAAGCACATACACCGCCCGTGACTTACCCGGAAGAAGTAGAAGAGACTATAGGAACCCCAATTGAGGTAGAACCCTTGGACCAAGCACTACTAGAGGATATAGGTTTGAATACTTGTAGTGATAACCTTACTCCTAGTTCTAGGGAATTTCCTAATGTTGATGAACCGGAACCTCAATCTTTACACAACTTTCCATCCTTAGATATACATCTAGGAGACAAAAGAGGAACCGACGCACCCATCAACCAATATTATTCGGGTAGTTTTAGGATGAAGGAAGCCATTCACTCACCCCATTCACCTCGCGTGGCATATTTCCACCCTAAGGGTGTGTATCACTACTTCCACCCGCACTTAATCCTAAGTGTAGGGAAAATCTCCCCTATTTCCGTTAAATAAGGGTAGAGTCAGGCTCGTGACTTGAACAAAAACAAGCGCTTGTTGGGAGGCAACCCAACCCATGTTTTTAATTGTTTGATGTTTTTATTTTATTTGTTTGTTTGTGTCATATATGCTTAATCATAGTTGTTTAATTTTCATGTTTCGAATAATTTGTGAAAATGCTTTATTTTGTTTTTAACCTCGTCTTAATTGCATATAAAGGTATTTTACAAAAAGATAAGTGTAGGGAAATTTATATCTTGTTAAACAGAACTAAATTCGAACATGAAAACTTCACAATTCATGATTAGCATATATTCTATCTTGTTTGTGTGTCAATAATTGTGGATATGTTTTATGAGTTCCTATTTGTAATTCATTCCACAAGTATCCTATCCTTTTGTTGCTTTGTCTTGTTTCTCTTTCTAAGTCTGGAATTACATCTAGTTGTGATTTTTGTTCTGTTTGATGCTTTGGTTTTTGTGTTTGTTGATTACAGGACAAGAAGATGATTTATATTTCTGGAGGGAAGCTTTCAACGTTCATTTTCTTGGAGGAAGATTTAACCATGTTGTCACATTATCCACGGTGAACAAATCAGGGGAGTATTAGTTTCTTTCGTTCTTATTTATTTTTACTTTTACATCTTTTATCTAGAACATTGGGGACAATGTTCGGTTTAAGTGTAGGGAGGGTATATTAGAAACTATTACTCCACTTGGTTTTTGTTTTGTTTGATAGTGAATGTGTAATAAAACTGAGAGAAATATTTGTTAGGGCAATTTTAGCACCAAATTTAAAATTTTTTGCAACATGTAGGAGTGAAACTTTAGTCTTAATAAGCGTCTCATGGATAGGGGTTGTATGACTAGCACAAAAACCATACCACTCAAAAATTTCCACCCCAAATATGTGAGGTTCGCCTTTAGATCTTTAGGAAAAAGCATTCATTGTTGGTGCTTATGAGTGTACCGGTAGCATTTAGATTCTAGAACTTGTGATAGCGATGCATCCCGAGACCGCTAGTGAGACTACATTCGTGTAGTTAGGATTTACTACATGATAAGAGGCATTAGGATAACCCGTTCTACACCTGTAATATAATTATATTGACTTCATAGGTCAAGTAATTCTCCCACACCTTTGCGTTGTACTCATTTTTAGTACACGATACCCCTAGTACACCCCTCCGAGCCTATCTTTTCGTTTCTAATTTTAAGCATTTTACTTAAAGGAATAATTTGTTTACAATCCACCAAAAATGTGCAACCAAATCGCCTTAGCCTTCCTTGTATGCACTCATCTTTAGTGCATTATTGTTAATTATTTAAACCCTTTGTTAGTTGTCTAATTGATTACATGGTTGCTAAGTCGAGTCATATGTTGTACATATTGTTTTGGGACAATTGAGACTTATGGGTAAAGTACTTGTGTTATGGAGTAATGGGGAAGAACATCATATATTACCCCCATATGTGCGTTAATATTTAAAAGTACTCCAAGTGTTTTGATTATCTTGATTCGAGTCATTAGAATAGTTGATTGTAAAGTATGTAAAAGCTCAAGTGTAGGGAGGAAACGAGCTCCCTTTGATGTATTATTTTGGATGGTAGAGTAAAAGTGTATGCACAAAAAAAAAAAAAAAAAAAAAAAAAAAAAAAAAAATCGAAAAAAATCGAAAAAAAGTTATAATAAAAAAAGAGAAAAAAAAAAGAAAAAAAAAATATATAGAAAAAGAAAAGAGAAAAACATACGGGCTACCATCCGTTTCTTTTATTTATGTTTAAGTCAAATAGTGTCTTGAAAATCCAAAAAGAGTTGTGGTTAGTTTAAGTTGAGTCGAGTCTTGGCTTAGCAATGCCTCATTGTACATGTAGTTAACTAAGACAATTGACTTGCCACCAGTAAAATATCCGTTTATCCAACAAAATCATGTCTTCCATATCCCCTACACCTAACGTTATAACCCTTTAAAAGACCTCTTTGATAGTTGTTGGGTCTGAAACTGCTGCTGAGTGAAACTGCTGCTATGAACGAAACTGCTGCTAGTGGTAATGATTCTGCTGCTAATGTCAAAGTGCTGCTGAGGTTAAATGCTGCTGACAGAATCTACTGCTGATGGGATAAGGATGTATACGGTTTAGATAAATACAGAATAGATTGTGTAAATATTATATTTATCTAGAATATACTTATCGTGTAGAGAAAGGTATTGTAAACCTAGTAGGATTCCTTAGTCTATAAATGGAGGATCCTAGGGTTAGTTTATGTACGTATCATTATTCACTTCAAGGTTGTAAAACCCTAGCATTGTTGAGTGCTCGTATTAATAATATTGAAGTGTTGAAAGAGAATCATTATTCTTCTTAAGTTAAGCTTTTATATTCCGCATATTAGCTTAAGTGTTTAATCAAGTTAACTTCTATACAAGATCGTTTAAGCTCAACTGGGATCAACAAGTGGTATCAGAGCTTGTGATCTAGAAGTTATTATCAAGAAGATTTTGTTTCTTAAGAGTTTGCTGTTCCAAATCTACTGCTAAGATGGGTGATGAAACTCATATGGTGACTGCTTCAAGGGTACCCATGCTGAATCCTTCTGAGTATGAGCTTTGGAAGAAAAGGATCAGACAGTACATTCGCATGATTGATTTCAACATGTGGAATGTGATTGTTAATGGTGATTCTGTACCTGAGAAGAGTGCTGATGGGAAGGAGATACCAATTAAGTCTGCTGAAGCCAACACATTAAGGAAGATGGAAATCAAAGCACATAGTATTCTCTTAATGGGAATACCTAATGAATTCCAAATGGACTTTGATGACTGTGAATCTGGAAAAGAATTGATGGATACTGTTGAATTCAGGTTTGAAGGGAATGATGCTACTAAGAAATCAAGGAAAAACATGCTGAAGCATCAGTTTGAAAATTTTACTTCTGAAAGTGGGGAGAAGATAATTGGCACATACAACAGGCTAAACCAACTTGTTAGTCATCTAAAGCTTGTTGGCTATGTGGTTCCACAAGAAGATATAAACCTAAAGTTTCTTAGAATTCTTGTACCTGAATGGAGTATGCACACAGTTGTGTGGAGGAATAAGCCTGATTTTGAAACTATGAAGTTGGAGAGTCTCTACAACAATTTAAGAGTGTATGAATCAGAACTATCTACCTCTTCTACTTCATCTTCTGGCACTCAAAATCTTGCCTTTGTATCCTCTAAAGGAAAAGGATCTCAAGAATCTCACTCTGCTGCTCATTCTACTGCTTATGGAGTATCTGCTGCTAGTTCAAATGATAAGATTTCTACCAGTGATATTGCTTTGTGTGCATTCTTGGCTGAGCTCACAACTACTATAAGGTCACATGTCATTAATCAAGACTTGGATTATATTGATCCTGATGATCTTGAAGAAATTGATCTTAAATGGCAAATGGCTATGTTAACCTTGAGGGCAAGAAAGTTCTTGAAGAAGACTGGAAAAGACGTCAAGTATAAAGCTAAGGATAGTCCAGGCTTTGACAAATCAAAGATAGAGTGCTACAATTGCAATAGGAAGGGACATTTTACTAGGGAGTGTAGAGCTCCAAAGAAGAATGCTGATGTTACAAAGAAGGTTGCTGAAGAATCAAAGACATCACTGGTATCTTGTGATGGATTGGGAGATTATGATTGGAGTGATATGGCCGAAGAAGAACCAAATTTCTCTTTGGTAGCTGTTGCTCAACCCAAGGTGCAGAACTTTGCACTTATGGCCTATGGTTCATCATCAGGATCTGACTCTGAGGTATCAAATGATTCAGACTTATCTGTGTGTTCTTTTAAATCTTGTGCTGACACTATAGAAGAACTTAAGTCTAAGAATGAGAGTTTAAATAGAGAAATTGAACACCTAAAACTTGATAACTTAGGTTACAAAGTAGGTATTCAAAATGTTGAAAGGAGGTTAGAATATCTCAAAGAGTGTGAGAAGGAATATGTAGATCAACTTAATCTCAGAGATATAGAAATTTTTAAGAAAAACAGTGAAGTATAAGTTCTTAAAAATAAGTTAGAAGAAGCTGAAAAAGAAAAAGAGGAAGCTCTTGCTGAAAAAGATAAACATGTAGTAAGAGTACAAAAACAACAATATGCTTCTGATTTGGTTCATAAATCTATAGAGAATAACTTGATGAGAAAAGGTAGTGGAATTGGGTATAATGAAGTGGCTCCTCCAGCCAAAAGTGCTTTTGCTCCACCAGGAAAAGAACTATCCTTCATTAGTGAGCTAAATATTGAAAAACCTGTAGGTGAATGTAGCACAAGTGTTAATGAAACACCTAAGGTTGAGGCTAGAAAATTTCCTGAAGCTCCTATTATAGAAGATTGGTATTCTGATAGTGATAGTGATGAGGAACAGGTTAAACAAGAACAAAGTGTGAAAAAGGAAGAAATTCCTACAAAGTTTAAACCTAAAATTGAACAGGTTAAGTTTGTCAAACCTGTTTTAGGAAATAACTTCTCTAGGAAAATGGTAGAGTACAATGAGGTACCTTGAGAACAGATGGAAAGGTTCAATAATAAGCCTAGGGGTAACCAGAGAAACTTCAACAATCTAGTTTCACATAGATTAGGTAATCAATTTCAATTACAAAAGAAGGCTTGTTATAAGTGTGGTAGCTTTGACCACTTGATTGTTAGATGTCCTGAACACCAAAAGCCTGTTTGGAATCAATACACTAGGGTGAATCACAAATATCTAACTAAACAAACTCACCCACATCCTAATAGAAATATGGTTCCAAGAGCTGTTTTATTGAGATCTGGTGCAACTAGATCTATTTATGCTGCTAAATCAAATGGTGTTTTCAAAACCACAACTGGTTCTTCTACTGGCTCTACTGCTAGTAAGCATTCTGCTGCTAGTATGCACTCTGCTGCTAGTAAGCAACCTGCTGCTAGTACAAAACTTTCTACTTCTGGGCCAAAAGTTTTAACAAATACAGTTGTTGGTAATCACTTTTATGCTGTTAAGGCCTCAGCTTGCTGGACTTGGAAACCAAAAACTATTGGATCAAATTCTGTTTCCAAGAATAGTAGTGCATCAAGTGATTTAAAGAAATTTGATTATGTTGATGCACAGGGCAGATCCAAGTCAGTAATGGCTTGGGTCGTCAAGAGGAACTAATGTCTTTACTTTTCATGTGCAGGTCAATCTACTGGATGAGCTTAAGGATATGGTTATTGTTGACAGTGGATGTTCTGGACACATGACAGGAGATGAGTCTCAACTTGAAGACTTTAAGGCTTTTGATGGTGGTTATGTTGCTTTTGGGAATGATCCAAAAGGTGGAAAGATTGTTGGAAGAGGAACTCTAAAAACTAGAAATTTGGACTTTGAGAAGGTGTTTCTTGTGAAAGGACTTAAGTTTAACCTCTTTAGTGTCTCACAAATGTGTGACAAAAAGAACTTTGTTCTTTTTACAGACACTGAGTGTATGATCCTTTCTCCTGACTATCAGTTGCCAGATGACAAATCTGTGCTTTTGAAGGTCCCTAGAAATGAGAATATATACAGTGACCATATTAAGAACATTGTTCCTAAGAGGGCTTTGACTTGTCTAATTGCAAAGGCCACTGTTGATGAGTCCAAATGATGGCATAGGAGATTGGGACATCTGAACTACAAGACCATGAACAAATTGGTAAAAGGAAATCTGGTCAGAGGAATGCCTACAAAGACTTTTGAGAATTGTGAAACTTGTGTTGCCTGTCGAAAGGGTAAATAACACAGAGTTTCATTCAAGTCCAAAACTGTGAACACAAATACTGAGCCATTACATCTACTGCACATGGACTTATTTGGGCATGTATTTGTCAAAAGCTTGAACAAGAAGTCATATTGTCTTGTTGTCATTGATGACTTTAGCAGGTTTACTTGGGTATTCTTTCTAGCCACTAAAAATGAAACTCCAGAAATACTCAAGGCATTTATTACAAGAGTTGAAAACCTGTACAATCACAAGGTGAAGATAATCAGATGTGACAATGGTACTGAGTTCAAGAACAGTGTGATGAATCAATTCTGTGTGGGGAAAGGAATTCTTAGACAGTATAGTGTAACAAGAACTCCACAACAGAATGGTGTTGCAGAAAAAAGAAACAGGACACTTATTGAGGCTGCAAGAACAATGTTATCTGATTCAAAACTACCTATTCCTTTTTGGGCTGAAGCTGTGAACACTGCATGCTTTGTGCAGAATAGAAGTAAGGTAGTCAAGCCTCATAATAAGACTCCATATGAGTTATTTCATGGAAAGAAGCCACTGATTGATTTTCTCAAACCATTTGGATGTCCTGTTACAATTTTGAACACTAAGGATCAGCTAGGCAAATTTGATGAAAAAGCTGATGAAGGAAATTTGGTTGGTTACTCTGTAATTAGTAAAGCTTTCAGAGTATACAACAAGAGAACCAAACATGTAGAGGAGAATTTGCATATCAAATTTTCTGAGAACACATCTAATCCTGAGGGAAAAGGACCAGAATGGCTGTTTAATGTTGATATGCTTACCAAAACAATGAACTATGTACCAGTTATTGCCAGTGTTGACAAACCACAAGAAGAATTTGTTTTGGTTGAGAAACTAAAGGTTGGCCCTACTCTACTACCCTTTTAGACTGATCTAGGTCCTAAAGAAGATGTTGTTACTCAAGAAAAACCTAAGGAAACTGAAGAAGGCATTGAAATACCTATTGAAGCAGAAAAAGAAACTAATGGGGTTCACAAAGTAGTTATTGATGTCTCTCCTACAAAACCAGAAGACTCTGCTGCTGACTCACCAGTCTCTACTGCTAGGACAAAAGATACAACTACTGCTCCACCACATTCTGCTTCCAAGCCTACTAACTCTACTGCTACTTCAATGTTTCCTAATTTGGATTCTCAGGGTAGACCTATTGCTGATTCTATCTATCCTGATGATCCAAATATGCCTCCTCTTGAGAATATTTATTATGACACAGATGATGATGCACTTGATGGTCAGTTATTTGGAGCTGCTGCAGATTTTACTAATTTGGAACTCAATATTCCTGTTAGTCCGACAACTACCACAAGAGTACACAAGGATCATCCCAAAGATCAAATTTTAAGTGATCCACAATCATCTATTCAAACTAGACAGATGACTAAAGCACTGAAAGATCTTCAACATCAAAGTTTCTTTGCCAGTTTGCATGTTTTCTTTCTCAAATTGAACCCAAAAACACTTACAAAGCCTTACAAGAAGCAAGTTGGGTGGAAGCAATGCAAGATGAGCTTCTACAATTTAAGCTGCAAGAAGTTTGGACCTTGGTTGAACCGCCAAATGGAAAAAGAGTGATTGGCACAAAATGGGTTTTCAGATGCAAAAGAGATGAGAGAGGAATTGTCATAAGGAATAAGGCAAGGTTAGTAGCACAGGGATACACACAACAAGAAGGCCTTGATTATGATGAGGTATTTGCTCCAGTGGCAAGAATAGAAGCAATTAGAATATTCTTGGCTTATGCTTCATACAAAGATTTTGTAGTGTATCAAATGGATGTGAAAAGTGCTTTTCTGTATGGGACCATTACAGAAGAAGTTTATGTGTCTCAACCACCAGGCTTTGAAGACCCTGATCATCCTGACAAAGTTTACAAGGTAAATAGAGCAATGTATGGCCTACATCAAGCTCCTAGAGCTTGGTATGACACTTTGTCAACATACTTGCTAGAATCTGGGTTTAGTAGAGGAAAGATTGATAAAACTCTGTTTCTCAAAAGACAAAAGGATGATATTTTGCTGGTTCAAATCTATGTTGATGACATCATCTTTGGGTCTACAAACAAAGCTATGTGTGTTAGTTTTGAGAAGCTTATGAAGGACAAGTTTGCTATGAGTTCAATGGGAGAACTCACCTTCTTCTTAGGTCTGCAAGTTACACAGAAAGAAAATGGTATATTTATCAGTCAGGATAAGTATGTCAATGATATTTTGAAGAAATTTGGTTTTGAAGATGCTAAACCTGCCAAGACTACCATGGAAACCAATAAACCATTGCTGAAGGATGAATATGGAAAGGAAGTGGATATACACTTGTACAGGTCTATGATTGGCTCATTGATGTGTCTTACAACATCAAGGCCTGATATCATGTTTGCTGTGTGTGCCTGTGCAAGATTTCAAGTGTGTCCAAAGGAATCACATCTCAATGCAGTGAAGAGAATTTTTAGATATCTGAGGCATCAACCAAAATTGGGCCTTTGGTATCCTAAGGATTCACCATTTGATTTGGTCTCCTATTCAGATAGTGACTATGCTGGAGCTTCTTTGGATAGAAAGTCTACAACAGGGGGTTGTCAATTTCTAGGAAGCAGATTGGTGTCATGGCAATGTAAGAAGCAAACAGTGGTGGCTAATTCTACAACTGAAGCTGAGTATGTGGCTGCTTCAAGTTGTTGTGGACAAGCTCTACGGATGCAGAATCAATTATTGGATTATGGGTACAATTTCATGAATACCAAAATTCATATTGATAACAACAGCACACTTTGCATAATTAAAAATCATGTTTTTCATTCTAAAACAAAACATATTGAGATAAGACATCATTTTATCAGGGATTGCTATGAAAAGAAGTTGATCCAAATTGTTAGAGTTCATACTGATAACAATGTTGCTGATCTTCTCACTAAACACTTTGATGTGGGGAGGTTTTAATTTTTAATTGCAAACATTGGTATGATAAATCTTTGAAAAACTTATCTCTTTGTTTTTGTACAAGTGTGTAAAGGCATTGTGCTGCTTGTTACTCTGCTGCTTATCTTAAAGCATATGTTTGTGATGGAATGTACTATGCTGCTATTTCTAACTCTACTGCTAGTACATATGTTTGTTTGCTTTGTGGTGTTTGGTCTAATATTGTGCAGGAATAAGTCTAAATGATGATTTGCAATACCAATATTATGACAACAAAAGAAGAACATCTGTCATTCATCATTCATCAAGTTCAGAAGTTCATACATCAAAAGAGAAATTACAAAGACTACTTCTGAAACCACAAAAGAGTGCCACAATCTAAGATGAAATTAAAGCCTACAAGCACTACTTCCTAGGGCATGGAAGTCCAAGAACAATTTTTCTTTCTTTAGGGAGAGGAGAGTTTGTCTTCCTTGTCTTCTTTGTCTTGGTGGATTTCTTTGGTCGTGGCCTTGATGACTGAGGCCTCTCAGGAGTGGAAGGTGGTTCATTTGGAGGCTCATCTTCATCTGATGATGTGTATATGAAAGGGGAAACAAGCTCCCTTGGGGATGGTTGCCTGACAGGGATCCACGCTGGGTCTTCTGATGATTCTGAAGACGATGGAGATTTTGGGGACATCACAGCTTTACCCTTGGATGTGCTTGGGGTTTGATTTAAATGCAGAAGATCTTTGAACGCAGGGAGATCATGCTTTCTCTTTTTGGCTTGCTCTTTGGTTCTACAACCATCATGAGGAGGACGGAAGGGCGGCACATATGTTTCAAATGGGGTTTCATCTTCAGATGATGAATCGGAAGAGATATTGATGATTTCGGCTGTTGATTTCATGATTATTTGATTTGATTTGGGTTAATTGAAGTTTTGATTTGGTTGATTGGCGTTTTGATTGCGATTAGGGTTTGATTGTGTTGATTTAGGGAAAATATTTAGTCCGCTTTTATAGGGATTATGGCATATCGTCCCATTAATTGCTGAGGATTCTTGACTTTTTGACCAAGCTTATTTAGTCAACTCTGTTGCTGGATTATTTCACTCTGCTGCTAGTTATATAACTCTGCTGCTAGTGTTATTGTGCTGCTACGGTTGAAAGTGTGAGGGTGGGATGTGTAACTTCTTCAATCAGTTTAAAACCTAATTGATCTTCCTAATTGGTTTTCTCATGTTTCAAATTGAAGTTATCACAAACCCTAACACTCCATCTCTCTCAAAGTCAAAAATTCCCAATTTCCCTAAACCCTAACTAATGGATTGCGTTCGTACCTGGGCAAAGCAACACAACAGTGTGGTCGTTTTGGATGCCGAATCAATTAATGAAGATTTCACAGACATGGTAAAATTTTTGAATGCTACTTCTCTTAGGTATGCACTCACTGTGAATCCTACTATATTTGCTTCCCACATCAAACAGTTTTGGCTTACCGCTAAAATCAAAACTATGAATGGGGAAAAACATGTTAGTGCCTTAGTAGATGGGCAAAAGGTTCGTGTATCTGAATCATTAATAAGAGAAACCCTTTTCTTAGATGATGAAACAGAGACCACTTGCCTGGCCAATTCTGCTATTTTTGCTGGGTTAAAAGATTTGGGATATGAGGGGAATCATACAAATTTAAAATTTCAAAAATTTCTCCTTTGTCCTCAATACAAGTTTTTGATACATCTTCTTCTTCATTGTTTGAGTCCTAACACTTCTGGATGGCATGAGTTTAGTACTACTATTGCTTCTGCAATGGTATGCCTAAGCAAAGGTAAACCATTCAATTTTTCAAGAATGATTTTGGAAGGGATGTTTCAAAGTATCAAAGAGTCTGGTTCATATTTGCTTTATCCAAGGTTTATACAACTCTTTGTTCAAAATCAACTTACAAAGTTTAGAGGCCATGTTGCTACTTATGATGCTCCAAAATTGGTTTCTAAAACCTTTACTTTCTTAGTTAAACATGGAAAAGGTTTTTCAGGCACACATACAAATCTTACACCTCACATGGTGTAACTTGTGCAAAACAATCAGGGTGAAGGATCAGGAAATCCCACTGACTCCCATCACACACCCAATTTTAGTGCATCTGCTACACAACCTAAAATACTCTATACCCGTAGGAACACTAAAAAGAACACTGATCTACCTCAGGATAGTGTTAGTATGGCTGTACCAGATGAGGCTGTCCTAGGTGATGAAGAGGACATGTTGGCAAGGGCTGTCACTACTGCTTCTAGCTTAGCAGCAGAGCAGGATAGTGATAACATCATTAAGACCCAAACCAAGGCAACATCTAGAGATGATGATTCTTCTGAATCAAATTCTCAGGATGGTAACTCTAGCCAAATGGCAAATACAGGGGGCTCAGCTGATCAAACTAGGTTTGATACTGAGTTTATGTCCCAAGATTCACCTCTCGGACCAGGTTACACAGGTCGCAGTGATGAGGACAGGCCAGTGACCAATGAATTGACGGAAAACCTTGCACATGATGACAATGTCCATGATTCACCTCTCGGACCAGGTAACACAGGTCGAAGTGATGAGACTATTATGAAACTCATTTAGGAATTGACGGTTACTTGTACCAACTTGGGGGTGAAATGTACTACATTGGAGGACAAAGTTCTTAATCTTTCATCTGTTGTCGCTGATCAGGACAAGACTATCATCAAATTGCAAAAACAAATTAAGAACTTTCAGAAATCAAGATCTTCAACCTCTTTGAAAAGATTGAAGAAAGTGGGCACTTCTCAGATTGTTAGTTCTCCTGATGTCTCTACTCACTTGGAAGAGGATGCTTCTAAACAGGGGAGGAATGAAGAGGCAATGGGTTCAGGGGAGGTTCCAGTGATTGGTGATATGGATGTTGAAAGTCCTCAGGATGCTGGAGATTTTGTGGTTGCTGATAAATCAGGGAATGAGGTTGTTATGGAAGAGGTGATTGCTACACAAGAGAAGGTGGTAGAACAACTTACAACTTTGGAGCCTGAGCAATTAGTGAAGGCAACAGGGGTGATGGGTGAAACATTGATGAAGTTGGGAGATTTGGTGAAAAACAAAAGTCTTGACTCTGTTGCTCAAGATTCTGCTGCTCAAGAATCTACTGCTAAGGAAATTACTAACTCTGCTGCTAGTGGATCTGCTGATGCACAAGATTCTGCTGCTGGGTCTGGTGACAATGCTGCTGCTGAAGCTATGGTATTGTTGAGCAAGAAGACTACTCCATTATCAACTCCTTCACTACCACAACAAACAACAACAACAATCAAATCATCAGCACCTAGAAAACCTGAAAAAGGGATTGTTATTAAAGAACCTGCTGCTCAACAAAAGAAGGTTGTCTCTTCATCTTCTACTGATAAAGGCAAGGGCAAGCAAGTTGAAAAACCAAGGATTATGTATAAGGGGATTGATTTCACTAATGTACCTTTTAAGTCTTGGCCTAAGGCATTACAAGTTGAACATGATACAGCTGCTGCACTTAGAGCACAAGAGTTGATTGATATGGAAGATCAACAGTTAGCTGAGAAAGAGGTTGAAGGCTTAAATAGGTATGATGAATGGATAAATGAGAAGATCAGAATAGCTGCTGATATTGAACTCAATAAGCTGATCAAGATTGAAGAAAATGAAGTTCCAACTTTTAATGTGCAATCTTGGTACAGAGAGTTTACAACAAATAAGAGAAAAGAAAATGCTACTGCTCGAAGAAAGATAAAGATATTTAAAGGTCCAACTGTTAAACAACAAAGAAAAGAATATGAAAGGTATCTAAAGAATATGGCTGGATGGACATTGGTATAGTTGAAACCTTATTCTGATAAAGAAGTTTTTGATTTATATCAACAAGCTAAGTGAAGAACAGATACTTTTTATGCTATGGGATGTGCTGAGGATTTGGAACAAATTGCTCAGATGAACAAGAAGTTGGTACCTGAAAAAGTAGCTGAAGCAGAGCATATTCAAGAAGCTGATGTTGTTAAACAGCTTGATATTGATGAAGCAAATACTATTTCTTCTGTGCAAGGTGGTAAAAGAAAAGGTGTTATTCATAAGTCATTTGCAAAGAAGAAGAGAAAGATTGGGGAAGGAAGCAGTTCTAAGCCTGAAGGAGGTAAGTTCAAGAATGATTGTGATCATATTCCTCCTGAGCATCTAAAAGAACAATTGAAGGTTTACACTATGGTTGGCAAGATGGAAGACCCTGAAGTGGTTGATGCCAAACCAATTGGTGTCAAATATCCTATTATCAAAGTAACTACAGGATATGATGCTAACATTGGAGCATTTCATGATGTCCAGAGATCTGATGGTAAAACTCACATGTTTCTTAGATTTCAACAGATGCTACACTACTTTGATAGAGAGGATGTTGAAGACTTGTGGAAGTTATATAAGGCAAAGTTTGGAGCTGAGAAGTTTGATGGTAAAAAGTATGAGATAGATAAAATTGATCACATCATAACTATGACTGATAATGTTATGTGGAGAGCTCTTAAACTTATGTTTGAACCTTCATTGGATGATTCTGAATGGACAGAGATAGTAGAATACAAAGTAAGAAAATGGAGACTCTTTCAAGATTCTGGAGTTCATGTACTAGAAATTGGACCAATGACTTTGTATATGCTAGCTGAAACGGATTACCCAGTGGTAAGATACTGGAATATTGCCAATCAGATGATTAATAGTGATAAATCACTTAAGTTGCAGAAAGACTATGATTCTGATGATCAAGCATTCAATCTGCTGTCAAAGTATAAGAAGATATTTGATCAACTGAATTCTCAAGAGTTGAAGTGTTTGGAAGCATCCTCCTAGTGATTAATTGTGCTTTGAAGAAACTTATTTATTTAGAAATAAATAATAAGTTTAGGGGAGGATTGTTGGGTCTGAAACTGCTGCTGAGTGAAACTGCTGCTATGAACGAAACTGCTGCTAGTGGTAATGATTCTGCTGCTAATGTCAAAGTGCTGCTGAGGTTAAATGCTGCTGACAGAATCTACTGCTGATGGGATAAGGATGTATACGGTTTAGATAAATACAAAATAGATTGTGTAAATATTATATTTATCTAGAATATACTTATCGTGTAGAGAAAGGTATTGTAAACCTAGTAGGATTCCTTAGTCTATAAAAAGAGGATCCTAGGGTTAGTTTATGTACGTATCATTATTCACTTCAAAGTTGTAAAACCCTAGCATTGTTGAGTGCTCGTATTAATAATATTGAAGTGTTGAAAGAGAATCATTATTCTTCTTAAGTTAAGCTTTTATATTCCGCATATTAGCTTAAGTGTTTAATCAAGTTAACTTCTATACAAGATCGTTTAAGCTCAACTGGGATCAACAATAGTTTATCCTAGGTGCTTACGCCAAGTGGTGGAGGTTTGATCCTTTCCCAAGCCTATGGTAATCTATTTGCTATGACAGGTAGATAGTGATATTTCTCCATTTCCAATTATGACATATAAATTTACAACACCCGAGAGATGAAAGTATCTAAATACTTAATGTGAGGTGCTAGTGTATAATTTCCGTGCTTGTTTTGACTAAGGTGGAATGATCATTTGTTGTAATTACTTTTATATTAATGTTAAATGACCCCTAACTTGTATTTTTATTGGTGGAAAAGCTCATTTGCTTGAGGACAAGCAAATCCCAAGTGTAGGGATATATGATAAGGCAAAAAATGAACCGTTTTTAGGGGGTCATTTAAGCCTGGAATTGAATTTATTTGGTCAAATATTGCCCTAAATCGTTCCTTTTGTGATTTTAGGTACTTTTGGAGTGAATTCTAGAAAAGGAAGAATTTTGGATGTTTTTTGAGCATAAAAGTGAAGAAAACGACAAAGTCTTAATTTTCCTTGCTGGGAACAGTACCTGACGGCGTCAAGAGAATTCATGTGACGGCGTCAAGAGTAAAAGTGGTGACGGTCCAGAAGAAACGTGACGGCGTCACCCAAGGCCGTCACGTGTTAACTTGTCAAAACTTGCGTGCGGGGTAGCTGATATTGTTTTGGTCATAACTTTTGCATACGAACTCGGATTTAGGTGATTAAAAGCCCACGCGAAGAGGACGAAGAGATCTACAATTTGGTGAAGAAAATTTGGTCGTGACACCGTTACGACCGGGCCGGGCAGAAATTAGCCTATAAATATAACATCATAACTTCACTTTTTGTAAGCCCTAAACCCTAAGGTCGATTCCTGGGTTTAGGTGGGTGTTTTTTCAGCAACTTAGAGGGTTTCAATCACTCCATAAACATCATGTATTGGTTTGATGATTCTATCTCAATTATGTCTTTCATTATTATTGTTGTTTGCTCTTCATTGATTATGTTTTGCTAATTCACCTTGTGTCTACTTATGATTGTGTGAAACTTGTATATAATTGATTAGATCTTATTGATTCCTTGTTGATGTTTGTGTCTATCTTCATCAATTAGGGTGTGACACTTCGATAGGTCTAATTGGTTTAGCTTATAATTCTTGTTTCCTATTGTCTCTTGTTTAATTGAATGAATTCGATGTTAGGCTTAAGAAAACTGGCAGATCTCCAATGTGTAACTTGCTTGAACGTCTTAAGAAACATGAACCGATGTGTATTATGTTTTTATGGTTGTATTTAAGGCATGAGCGAATTCTAGTGATCCTATGTTAGGAGCTTCTTAGTCGGCTCGACATAGGAGTGAAGTAGGAGCTTATAGAATTGGGGAAGTAAGTACGCCACCCCATGAATGGTATTAAGGAATACAACCCGTCAATTAAAACAAGGTGTGACAATTCAATAGGTAGAATTGGATAGCTAGCAAGGAGTAACATATCATGGGTAGACATGCTTCACTTACCTTGTAGAACCCTAGTTTACTTTTCTTTTTAATTAGTTTAATTAGTAGCTTTTGGGTTAGTTGATTAGCAACTAATTCCGCCCCTCCTTCCAATACCCGAGAATTTTACTTGCTTTTCATAAAATATAAAAACACAAAAAGAATCATCCTTCACCTTTAGACCTAGTTAGATTAATTTTCAATCCTAACGACACTATTCCTGAGTTGAACGATCAATCCCCCGGTACTTGTCAATATACTATACTACAACGATCAGGTACACTGCCTGGTGGGGGTTGTAAGCTTCCCGAGATCTCTCGAGAGGTAAAGCCTGGTGCAATTCTCACGCATCAAAAATTCTAAAAATTTTGCGAGTTTTGTTTTTCTAACGGAGTCTTAAAGTTTTTGTTAATTCTTTAGTTTTATAAACTCCAAGAAATTTGCAAACATTCATTCCACAAGCATTATATCTTAATTTGTTTTCTAGGATTTGTTAGTATATAGGGATTGCCGCCAATTTTACGCGAGGTTTCCTTGTTTGTTTTCTCAGGTTTAACAGGTTATATATGACAAGAAGATGATTTATATTTCTGGAAAGGAAGCTTTGAATGTTCATTTTCTTGGAGGAAGATCTAACCTTGTTAACACACTATCTACACCGAACGAATCAGGGGAGTATTTGTTTTCATTCTTTTACCTATTTTACTTTTACATTCTTTAATTGAACATTGGAGACAATGTTCATCCTAAGTGTAAGGGGAGGGTAAATAATGATACCTTATAGGATACAATTGCACTTGAGTTTGTTTATTTGATGGTAGGTGTGTAATAAAACTAAGAGAAATACTTGTTAGTGTAATTTTAGCGCCAAATTTAAATTTTTTTACAACATTTAGGAGTGAAACTTTAGCATTAGCAAGCGTCTCTTGGATAGGAGTTGTATGACTAGCACAAAACCGTACCATTCAGAAAAATTTTCCACCCAAATATGTGAGGTTCGCCTTTAGATTTGATAGGAAAAGCATTTATTATTAGTGCTTATGAGTGTACCGGTAGCATTTAGATTCTAAAACTTGCGTTAGTGATGCATCCCGAGACTGCTAGTGAGACTACATTCGTGTAGTAGGATTTACTACATGATAAAAGGCATTAGGATCACCATTGTGTTAAACCCGTATCATAATTACTTGACCATTTAAGTCATATTACTTGCCTAGTAAAGTCAACTAATTTTCCCACACATTAGCGTTGTACTCATTTTTAGTACACGAAACCCGTAGTACACCCCTCCGAGCCTATCTTTTTGTTTCTAACTTTAAGCATTTTACTTAAAGGAAGAATTTATTACAACCCACCCAAATGTGCAACCAAATCACCTTAGCCTTCCGTGTATGCACTCATCTTTAGTGCATTATTGTTATTTGTTTAAACCTTTAATTAATTATCTGATTGATTACATGGTTGCTAAGTCGAGTCATATCTTGTACATATTGTTTTGGGACGATTAGGACTCATGGGTAAAGTACTTGTGTTATGGAGTAATGGGGAAGAACATCATATATTACCCCCATATGCGCATTAATCTTAAAAGTACTCCAGGTGTTTTGATTATCTTGATTCGAGTTATTAGATTAGTTTATTGTAAAGTATGTAAAAATTCAAGTGTAAGGGGAATGTACATTCCCTACGATGTATTATTTTGGATGGTAGGGTAAGAGTGTATGCAAAAAAAAATAAATAAAAAAATAAAAAAATAAAAAAAAAAATTGAAAAAATTAAGTAAAAGAAAAAACATAGAAAAAGAAAAGAGAAAAACATACGGACTACCATCCCGTTTCATTCTATGTTTGTTTTATATTTTTGTTATTTTTGATTTATTAGCTTAAGTCGAGTCGAGTCTTGGCTTAGCAACGCCATATTGTACATGTAATTAACCAAGATGATTAACTCGCCACCAGTAAATATTGCATTTATCCAACAAAACCGTGTATTCCATATCCCTACACCTAATGTTATAAC
This sequence comes from Artemisia argyi, assembly GCA_030686995.1. Lineage (NCBI taxonomy): Eukaryota > Viridiplantae > Streptophyta > Magnoliopsida > Asterales > Asteraceae > Artemisia > Artemisia argyi. The sequence goes on from CM060686.1 coordinate 120,164,315, forward strand.
CCTTTAAAAGACCTCTTTGATAGTTTATCCTAGGTGTTTACGCCAAATGGTGGAGGTTTGATCCTTTCCCAAGCCTATGGTAATCTATTTTGCTATGACAGGTAGTGAGAGATGTTTTCCATTTCCATATTGTGATATATACTTTATTACACCCGAGAGATGTGAGTATCTAAACATTATTTGTGAGATGCTAGTGTATGACCACCGTGCTTGTCTTTGATTTTTAGTGGAATGATTATTTGTTGTAATTACTTTTATATTAGTGTTAAATGACCCCTAACTTGTATTTTGATTAGAATAAAAGCGCATTTGCTTGAGGACAAGCAAATCTCAAGTGTAAGGGTATTTGATGAGGCGAAAAGTGTACCGCTTTTAAGGGGTCATTTTAAGCCCGAATTCGTGATTATTTGATCAAATATTGCGGTAAATAGTTCCTTTTGTTATTTTAGGTACTTTTGGAGAGAAATCTGGAAAAGGAAGCATTTGGACGTTTTTGGAGCATAAAAGTGAAGAAAATGGCAAAGTCTCAATTTTCCTTGCTGGGAACAGTACCTGACGGCGTCAACACTCTCCACATGATGGCGTGAAGAGTTACAAAAGAGGTGGAAGTGGAAAATACACGTGACGATCCAGAGAGTTTTTAAGCCTAGGACCTGAAGGCGTCACCCAATGCCGTCAGGGACCAAACATTAGTGATGGCCCAGAGTATTTCTACACATGACGGCGTCACAAATAGATCTAGGCAATACAATTTTATCATGGCGGCGAGTTAACGGCGTCACAGGCACACATGACGCCGTCACGATGTATAATCTATATATAGTTTTCCAAATTTCATTCATTAGTGTGCAACTTTAAGGGAATAAACCCTAGTCCGAATTTTATCAGTTTTTCAAGGGTTCCAACCCCTTGATTCTTTCATGTTCAATTAAAGATAAGTATTCCTTCAAATCATTCAATATGTCTATGTGTTGTTTGATTATATCTTACGCTTGTCTTCTATTTAACATGCTAGGATAGATTTCTCTTGTGTTTGCTTAGATGTAGTGAAACCTAGATGTTGATTATGGGTTGATTGTTTGTTTATAGTTGTTACGGATGATTGTATTCGATGTTAGGCTTAAGAAAACTAGCAGACTTCCATTGGTAACTTGCTTGAACATCTTAAGAAACATGATCGGAGGTGTACTATGATTTTTGGTTGTATTTAATGCGTAGGAGAATTCTAATAATCCCATGTTAGGAGCTTCTAATGGCTCGACATAGGAGTGAAGTAGGATCCTATAGAGTTAGGGAATATTGTACAGGGCCCTACGACTAGTATTAAGAAATATGACCAGTCATCCATGCAATTGTAACAAATTAATCATCCTGTAAAAGATATCTAGGGAGTAATGAAATCTAAGTAAACACAACTTTCCTCATTATTGTTTCCACCACATTAGTATAATTAGTTTTATTTTCATTTCTTTTATTTTATTTTGATTGCATTAGTAGTTAATTGGGTTAGTTGGCTAGCAACTAATTCCGCCCACTCCTTCAAAACCCGAGATTTTTACTTGCTTTCATAAAATATAAAAATACAAAAAGATTCATCCCTCACCTCTAGACCTAGTTTAGTAGGCTTTCTAATCCTAGCGACACTATTCCTGAGTTGAACGATCAATCCCCCGGTACTTGTCACTATACTATACTACAACGATCAGGTAAACTGCCTGGTGGGGGTTGTAAGCTTCTCGAGATCCCTTGAGAGGTAAAACCTGTTGCGAGGGTGGAATCCCCACGTATCAGAAGGTGGATCACTCCTTCTTCACACGATCTACAGAATCAAGGTTTACATATTACTTAACTGCTCACTAGAGACTTAACTTATTTTAGGTTGTCAAAATTAGGGTTTACATATGATAGGTGTTTCCAGTTTAGGTTTAGGGTTTCCCCTTTACAAAATTAGAAGCATTAGGTTAAGATTACCAAATTAGGGTTTTAAAGCGACAATATTCCAAGCTTAGGGTTTACAATGTAATTATTACATATTATGCCTTTGCCTTACGTATTTTACAACTATAACCTTGTAGTTTCATTAAATATACATTAACCCTTACGGTTTACTTAATTACAAAAGACACCTTCTAGATTTACAAGTACAAAGCACACCTCAAAGTACACACCCGACATAAGACTCATGAACAAGGGCACCAAACACCACAATGACACAGACAAACACTTATGCAACACATGTATACTTATTTACTGGATTTATGACAAAATTAAGTACAATATATGAATTTTTGAAATGTATCAGAAAACCAAATTAAAATTCAAAAAAAATCCCACAGAAGCCCATATGTATTAAGAGTCTACTTGAATTTTTCCAGAATTTATTACCAAGTGGAAACCTCTTTCAAAAATCATTTCCCAAAACATGCCCAGAAAGTTAACTGCAGAAACACCCCGAAAGTTTGCATTTAAAGACATACCCAGACCTTCCAGAAAAATCCACAAAAAAGTCCCACATAACCCAAGTATTAACCCTGGAAAAGGAGAGCTCCCAAATCCTTCTAGTTTGAAAACTAAAAATCAAAAACTACTACTGAATTTGATACCCGAATACTCAGCTTTGACACTTAATCACACAAAAATCATAAACATGACCAATACAACTCAAATTCACTCCCAACCACTTGGGATACTTAATTAGAACATTAAGGAAGGTTTACAAACAAAAACCCAGAATTATATACTTAAGAAACTCACGTAATCAAGCACACATATCCAGCATACCAAGATGTCTCATTCAGAAACCCTTTTTAGACCACTTTAACACATGTTTACGCACACAAACACATCCGAGACCTTCATATATCACACCACCTGTATTTTAAATCATCACTTAACATATTTTCATAATTATTTTAACAACCCTAACCCTTATTCAAACGCACCCTTTTTTATTTAAAATCAAACAAAACCTAATTTGTTATTTCATGTGAATCTTTCTATGATTTCATGTGATGGTTATTATGATTTTATGTGACCAACATATTATACGAATACACACATACACACACACACACACACACACACACACACACACACACACACACACACACACACACACACACACACATATATATATATATATATATATATATATATATATATATATATATATATATATATATATATATATATATATATATATATATATATATATATATATATATATATATATATATATATATATATATATACCTTCATAAGCTTATCAAGTTTACTTAACATGTATTATACGTATCATATAGTGGTACTATAGATGAATTAAAAGAGATTAAGAGATGTGTTACTTGTGTGATGCTCGACTGGAAAGAAAAGAGGACTAAAACCACGATTAACCAAATGGTATGAAGCAAAATCAACCCCATGAATCAGCAACTAAATCACCAAATACCCTTCTTGAATTCTTGTTTGCTGTCTTTGAACTCTCCAAGAAAAGAAGTAGCAACCGTGACTTTTGTTTGAGAGGATTTTAGGTTTTGTTTGTGTGATATAATGAGATGATACGTAACTTTATTTAGAGGAGGGGATCAAATAATTTTAGCCGTGATTTGGGGGAAAGAAACGTGTAGCCATATAAGGAAAGTAGGAAAATATTAATTGTAATTGATCTCCTCATTTGTGATTATACTTTGTGTTTATCCCCTCATATGGGCGTACACATTGCCTAGACCAAGGATTAGCGTAATTTTAATGTATATACAAGTTAGGATGTTTAATTATACTTTAGGATATAATTAAGTTAGGTTTTTAGGCCTTTATGATCATATAACACAAGGTTAAATGTTTTGTTGAAAAATAGTCCCTTCACTTTAGAAATTTTCAATTTAGACCTTATTTTAGGTTTTCAGATTATTGGGTTTTACAACTTGATTAAGATCAAGTGTTTTATGTATTGGTTTATTAAAACTGTTTAAGAACAATTTTGTATTGTGATATGTTTTTAAGTAATAAAAAGAGTTTTAGATTGTGTTTTTCTACATGGTATCATAGAAGGCATGATGTGTATTGCTCTAAAATCGTTTTTTTTAAATAGGGTTTTGATTAATTTTTTTTAATTCTTTTTTTTTTTTTCTATCAATTAACTTGTGTTAATTGATAAATCTGGTGGTTAATTACTAAAATCTTTTTTTTTTTTTTTTTTTTTTTTAATGCCTAATTTTTGCAAAATTAGGGTTTGGGAAAATTTGGGGATTTTTACTATTAAAGGTTCCTGTGGTCGATTAAGTGTTTTTAACCAATAGATCTGGTGATTTTGGTTTGATTGAAGGTGGTTCTGGTGATTTGTCCTAATTCTGAAAATTAGGGTTTGGTGGTGCTTGGATCTTGGTTCCGGGTTCTTATTGTGTATTTGTTATATCCCTAGACTATGTGAATTTAGGGTGTAATAGGTCTGGTATTCTGCTGCTGTTTCTTTTGCGTGCTTTGTAACACCTCTCACACCCTTCTCTTTTATTTTTGTATTTATTTTTCTTGCATTAGATTGCTGGAGGATAGGATTTGGGATTACTGGAAGTTGAGATTGTTGGTGGTTGTGGTTATGTGTTATTTGTGCTTTCTTTGTTTTTTTATTTGTTTTTGGTGTTCATCATGTCTATTCATAATTCTGTTAATAATTCTCCACCTCATTCTGCTCATAATTCTGATGATGAGGATTATATTGAACCTGTCACTTTAATTAGTAAATTGGATATAAGTCACCCATTACATTTGCATCCTAATGACTCTGCTACTTTAACTGTTGTTTCTATAAAACTAAAAGTGACTAAAAACTATAATGTTTGGTCATGTGCTATGCTTTTAGCTCCTGAGGGCAAAAATAAAATTGTTTTTGTTGATGGCACATACAAAAGGTCTAATACTGATGAAGTTTTGGGTAATGGGACAGAGTCAATGCTGTTGTTTTGGGTTGGATTTTAAACTCTATATCTGAGGAACTGTTTCCGGGTCAAATTTTTCTAAAAAAGATTAAGATGTTTGGAATGAATTGAAAGAAACTTTTGACAGAGTTGATGGTTCAGTGACTTTTAACCTGCATCATAAAATTAAGACAAAAATACACTATTGGTCCCTAAACTTTCCACGAAACATCGCCATGGCCCTTAACGTTTCAAAATCGTCGCCTGGCATCCAAAACTATGGATTTTGAGGCCGAATGCGTCCCGACAGCGTCACAAGGTGTTAGTGACGGTGTCATGAGTTGACAAAAGGGTGGATAAATCAAATACACGTGACGCGCCAGAATGTTTTGTGAAGGGGATCTGACGGCGTCACGTACAAAAATTCCAAGGCCATCAAGAGTAACCATAAAGAGTGACAGCCCAGAAACCATAAAGAGTGACGGCGTCGGAAGTGGATCTAGGCAACACGAGTTTATTTTGGCGGCGAGTTGATGGCGTCATAAGTGGATCTAGGCAATACGAGTTTATTTTGGCGGCGAGTTGACGGCGTCACACCTTACTCTTGACGCTGTTAGGAGACAAAATCTATATATAGTTTTCTAGTTTTCATTCATTGTGTGCAACTTTGAGGGAATAAACTGTTAGGTCACCATTTAGTAAACACAAGTATAATAACTATAGAAATGAGATGAGAAAAGAGATTTGGGTGATTATATGAATAAGAGAAATATAAGTGCAAGAGTTTCCTTAAGAAATCAAATAACCAACCAAGTTTACAAATGACCTAAGGCTTCTATATATAGGGAAGGAGCTAGGGCAACACTCCCTCTCCTTCCTTTCATCATTTCGTGGGCTTTGAGGCCCATGGGTTACATACCTTAAGCCTAGTAAACTTAATACATTTAGTAAATGAAAGTAAATAATAGTTAAGCAACCTAACATTATTACAAATGACCGAGACTTGATAAAATAGTGAAAACTATGATCCCAACAATCTCCCCCTAAGGGTCGGTCATCAAGGTTGCTTGACGTCTTCATCTTTGTCGTTGACTTGTGACATGTTAAACTCTAGACGTCTTCAAAATGGTTGAATGATAATGGATGTACTTTTGCTCTATGTCTTTGTTCTTTGGTGATGATGTAGTGATTGTGTTATGAAGTAATCTGCCGTTCGTCACTCCTGCGTCTGTGGTGGTTGTCCGCCATTCCAACATACTCATACATCTTTGGACTTAGACTTTCACGTACAAGAAGTTCCTTTTCATACATTGAGATCTTTGTCTTTATACTTTGTAGATTCTTCTTATTGGTGTAGAATCTTTCTTTGAACTTTGAGTTGCTAAGATCTTTGGGGGAGCTTTCTTTGACTTCAAGATGTATGTATGAGCATGTTGGAATCTACCATCACGGAAGTGAGGTACCTGCGAGTAAACAGTTAGCAATAAATAACCGGTACTTACAGATAAGGAATTAGAGCTTATCAACAGCATATTGTGAAGACTCCTTCTAATCCTTATCCAGGCCGTTCCCATATCAGATACTCCCGAAGGAGCTTACGAGACCTACTGAGTAGCTCAATGACTGGGTGAGTCGCTGGGGATCACTCCACGACTGTAGACCGTAATGGAACCACCATAAACACTAAGCGTAACCCTTGTGAGGTTACCGAAGTGACCTGCTGTCAGGGCTGTTTGATGTTGACCCTGGCAGGATTTCCGTTCAATCATTGAGAAATACTTACGTAATTCTCTCATAAACGTTCTGGGCAGATTGCTAAGATCTGCGAAGGACTCGATAGTTTACAACTGATGCCCATTGATGTAGAACACCAGTTGTAGAAATACTAAGTGTTCCTAAGAGATCTTTGATGTATCTCAAGGCTCTAGACTCTATAAGTGCACACCTAGGTTTCCTATGCGGAGACTGGGGAGGGGTTTCCTATTTCAATATCAACCGTCTCTAAGAGATTGGTCGATAGATTACGCTGGTTCCCCGTAAGAATGAAACAAGTCCTTTTAAGAGAACTTGAGTGGTTAAGAAGGTTTAGTGCATTGCGTCACTGGGTCCATGACGACTTTGTCTTCAATACCGGTGTTGTCTTTTGCAACAACCAGTAGCATACGTATTGAACCCGGTGTCTGCCCTAAGGTTGAACATATGGAGGGCTATTTCTTTTCACCCTTTTCTTTACTTTTTTTTTTAATTCTTCAACTCCTTCTTTCCCTTTCATTCTTTTCTCCTTTTCCGTATCATACCTAAGGACTTCTAATTCTAACTATGGGAGATGTCCTTGGGTAGATCCCTCTGGCTCTGGCGGATCATAGGACGGATATTCCGATCTTAATCACCTTATAACTCCGACAGTAGCCAAGAAACCTTTGAATAAAAAATCTCTCAAAGTGTTTGTGATAAATAATTTTGGTTAACACTTTGAGAGTTTTGTATACACTTTTGAAGGGCTCCCCCTGCACATGTGCTCATAAGTATTTAATAAATTTGCACATGCGGGAGGAGCAAGCACTTTTGAATTGATCCACTTTCCGTGAACAAGACCGATTCGAGACACGCTTACATCACTACTTAGACTAGCTTGAAGTTATTACCCGGCCTGGTCAAGTCCACAGAAATTTTCTCGAGATGGTACATTTCTACTAAGACATATCCTTTTCGGGACACGCTTACGTGGTTAGTTAAAGAGATACATTGTTAGCTTTTAGGTGACAACTACCTCTAGTAACTAACTTGATGTTATTACCCGTTGAGGATAAGTCCTTTCGATATTACTAACTTTTATTGTCTCGTCAATTCTTGGGTCAATACTGAGTCTAGCTCGCGCATGATACAACTTTTAAGCTTTGACTTCGTATATTTTAATCACCTTTTCATTTTCTCCCCCTCAAAAATAGCATATAAAATGATGTTTTTGACAATCTTTTAGATTAAAATATGCCTTTTGAGTCTTACGGGGAGATTCACCAAGAACTTTTGATTTAGAGCAAAGTGTTTTGTTTTGACAAGTGCTCCCCCTCAACAAGTGATTAGGTCTTATTGAGGTGAAATACTTGTCCTTTTGAGTAGAATTATGAAAAATCATAAATGTTTGATTAATTCTACTCAAAAGTAAGAAGCCTTCGCTCCTTATATTTAGGATTGAGGCACTGAAGCGTACCTCAGGGTCCTTTCTTTACAAGATCGGGTTGTGCACTGTAATGCGTACACAAGCCATTGTGAAATTCAATCAAATGAAACAATTGATATTTAGAAATGAATGATCAAATGTACCAAGTTAATCTTCGTCAAGAAGTGGAGCATCAAAGTCGGTGAACTTGGGTTCAGGTCTGACGAAGTTTCTGATAGGAAACGATGGTCTGGCACCGATATAGCTTTCCATTCGTCTGATCTGTTCCCGTCGAAATAACCTTTCTTCAATCTTTAAGACAAAGTTACGAACTTGTCTTCTTGTGCTGGATTTCCATCTAGGTTGTTCCCCCTTAGCTATCTTTCGGCGATCATCATTCAACCTTTTGACAAGCCCATCACGAACAGATTTGAGTGTAACATCACAGAATTTGTGTACCTCATCGAACCTCATGAAACTTTGTAGCTTTTTGCTATTGATGTAGGTGAAACCAAAAGGATCTTGGTTGAGAGTAAACTGTGACGTTTGATAGATTCCATCAAATGTGAATTGCGGCTTTGTCAAATTGATCTTCTGTTGGTAACTTTCCACTCCAAGCTGAAGATCTTCCACTCTTTCTTGAACTATCAATCGTCGGATGTAAAGAAGTAGTGATGCCATGAAGTTGTACTGTACTTCTCTATTGAATCCACGCATTCTTCCTTGAACCTTTTCGAGATACATGTCTTCGATGTCATTGAGATTAAGGTCTGGAAAGTCTGCTACGGAGAACTTGTACTTCTTTTCATCTTGTCGTTTAACAACAATTTCACGCATGAATATGTAGTTAAACCGTTGCGACTCTTGAATCTCCAAGATAGAGATGATCTTAGATTTTTGCTTCACATTTTCCAATGATTTCTCTCCTAATCTGCTGGTATAACCGAGACGACGACGTTCTGGCCAGTGTTGAATTCCGTGTAGAGCATCTCTGTCGTAAGCTACGATGGAGTTGCTGAAAATACGAGTGGTCTCTTCAATGGCAGGAATTTCGTATCTTGCGGCAGGTACTGAGATTGTGAGTGAGGAAGCATATTTCTTCTTGGATGTCTCCTGGGTGAGCTGGATGTTACGAAGATCTTTGTTGAAGAAGAAGCTGTAAGGTATCTTAGGTTTGTCTGGAAATCCTTTCAAAGGTAATGGTTTGGTCCAGTCAGTGAAGTAAGGTTTTTCATGATTCTTGGAACTGAGATCGATATTCACTTCAGGATTTAGCCAGTCAAAGTCGGCAGACATTGCACTAGCTATATTCTGCATATGATATTCGTATGCCACTTTGTTTCCAGATCTTTTCTTGAGGAATTCTTGTGCATCCCTATTGATTCTTCTGAGCTCCGTCTTTGTAAGTTTGTTGATCTGAAGATCCTTCATTATGACTTGGGTGAACTGTAGAGTGTTACCAGGAAGGGGTTCTTCTTCTTCGAGAGGAGGTTGAGCTTGAACCATTTCTGTCAACCAGTCATTCTGAGGAGTATCATCATTGTCTAGCCATGAATGACGTCTTTTATTCTTTGATTTCTTTGATTTAGATGTAGCATCTTTGTCTTTAGCTTTGGATGGTGACGATGGTCCAGCATGAGAATCTGGAATAGGTGGAGCACGGTAATCGGTGTCAGGTTGACCCTGGTAGTCATCTGTAGGTTCCATGAAAGTTTCTTCCTCTTCAGTTTGACCTTGACCAGTAGCTGAGGGGTGTTGTTGATTTCCAGGAGGAGTGGAGTCCTTTTGTGGTTGTAGAGAAGATGAGGGACCGGTTCCAAACTTAGATTTCTTGCCTTTAGAGTTTGGGTCAGGATCGTCATCTTTTCTTGTCCTTTTCAGGGTTCCAGCTGCATCTTTGCATGACTCTTTGGATATGTAAGCCACCATAGCATCATAAAGTGCTTTTTCTTCAGCAGTCTGTGTGGTTTTGGAGGCAACATTGTCGAAGAGTTTGGCAAGCATTTCATTGAAGGATAATTCAGGGGCGGTTGGAGCAACAGTAGAAGCTTTTGCAGTGTGAAGTGTGAATGGTGTAGTTGACAACATTTTTCTAGTGACACTTCTGATTCTGTGATCCAAGTTGTCCTTGATTGGTTCAAGAAGGTTTGCTACTTCAGGAGTGATCATATCAACTAGATTTTCAGAGAGAAAATCATGTGTGGCAGTCCTGATAAATCCTGTGTAATCAGAGTTCAAGAACTTATCGATCAGCTGCTTTGACTCCTGAAAGTCTTCAACTTGTTTGGTAAGACTGGTAACCATGTTGGTAAGTTTGTTGACTTGCTCCTGAAGATCAACTGGTTGTTTCGGTTCATTGATTGAATGCTGTTTTGATGCGGTTTCTGAAGGTGTGGGAGATGAATGCTCAGGTGATGATTCGGACGATGACTCGTTGTGAGAGTTTGAAGAAGAAGCAGGAGGAGTCGGATCCTTTGGTGGAGAGTCTTGAGGAGGTGGAGGTTTTGCTGAGGAAGTCTGCTGAGAAGATGACTTAAGAAATATGTTGGTGTCGAACGCGTTCTTCTCTTCATTTTCTTTTCTACAACGTTCCTCTGCTTCCTCTGCTTCTCGTGCAAGAAACTCTGGAGTAATGAGGTATTCATGTTCCTGATCCGTAGCTATGTTCTCTTGTCCGGCAACATTCTCCTCTACATTAGCAGTCTCTGTCATATTGACATCTCCTGTTTTGTCTGTATCTTTAACAGTGTCATCAGGCTGTGGAGCTGATTCTAATGTTGTGGACACAACGGGAGGAATCATGCTGCTTGTAGCTCCTTCATGTTCTGACTGATCGATAGGTGGTGGATTTGAAGGTTGAGACATGAGTCGGCTTTCGAGAGTTGCTTTCCTTTGTTCTTTCCGAAGTCGCTTTTCTTCAGCTCGAGTGTCGACAACTATACTCTTCAGTTTACGTTTATCAACCAAAGGTTCAACGATTGGTTCGTCTTCATCTTCATTATGCTCATTGATAGTGATCCCTTTTCTTTTCCTTGTCTCTTCTTCATAAGTTTCTAGACTTTGTTGTATGGCGATCTCTGTTGCAGGAAATCCTTCATCAGGTGCTCTTACTCTCAGTTCATAATCTGGTTCTTCTTCTTCAGATTCTGTGTCGAACTCGGATTCGGTGTCAGAAGGTGGAGGTGTAGGTTCATCCCGAATAAAGTACTCAGGAGTTGCCTTCTTCTTTGGCTTGGTGGCAGGTTTAGACTTGGATGTTGGTTTAGGTTTGGCAGAAGACTTGGGTTTAACAGATGGCATAGTCTTGGGAGCAGCCTTAGACTTAGTCTGAGGTGAGCCAGTGGTGCTTGTAGTACTTCCAGACTTTACACCTCCTTTGCTTCGAGTCTGTATAGTGGCTTCTTCCTGTACCCCTTTGTAAGCATTATCATACAGCTTGTAGTTCAGACTTTTCTTGATTTTGTCATCAAGAAGGTATTCGGGAAGCCTCATTCCTTTGATCTTGGTAGAGGAAGTGGTCGTCTTGATGAATGAGGTGGTGAAATCGTCCTCGAAGAGGTGTTTCGGCTCATTAGGATCTGCCATCCTCTTGATGAATTCTGGAGTGTCTTTGCAGAGATGTTCTATGAGAAGCTTGGTGAATCTTGTGAATGGTATCATAGTCTTCACACAATCGGTTTGAATGCTGTAGACTATATCATTCATGATTGGTACTGCAAAGTCAATAGGTATCAAAGTCACCATTCCCCAAAACGTTTGCAAGTGTTCAAGCCTAGGATGTTCATGACCACTCTTTCTTCCTGATATCGATCTTACAACCAACAGACAGAATGTTCTCCAAGGCTGAGGGATATTCTTGGCATTGAATCGGGAATGTTTGACTACAGGTACATTGTCATCAACATCATATCCTAATTCAACAAAGAAGTCAAGAAGGTCCAGTTCAGGCAGTATTGGAGCGAATTCGTTGTCAGCTTGAGGCAGGTGAAGGACTGTACGAAGAACGTCGTGATTAACATTGTAGACTTGGCGATCTAGTGTAACAGTAAAAGACTCATCATCCAAATTTGCCTTAGCCGTAAGCCAGAACTGATGAAGGTAGAACAGAGGAACTGAAGTAGAACAGATGAGCAGATGTTTGCATGGATGTGCAAGTAGAATATCTTTGACAATCATACACGAGTTCTCTATAATTCTCAATTTGTCGAAATCAACTCGTGGATTGTTGTTGCCAATCATGACATTGTAGTTTTCGGGAGTGATGTCATCCATGGTGAGTAATGGAAGAGCTTGTTCAGGGACATTCTCGTTGTGTTCAGCCATGTTAATCTGAAAAGTATAATCATAAACCAAACATCTAGATTTGTTACGCGTTAGCACAGTTTTGAGTTTGGTTATAGATATCTACTTAAGACAATTAAGCACGAATGTTTCATTTTGTTATGTGTGAAGTGACATATGATGCATACTTGAAGAACATTGATCATTTTATCTCACTAAATCAATTTAAGAAAATTAGAGTACACACTTAAGCACAAAAATGATCCAAGTAGCATATTTACTCATCTTGTGACAACAAATGTTGATTACAACACACTCACAACATAATTACATGTATTCGAAATTACAACAAGCCATCATCATATTTTCGCAAAATTTACTTGATTTCGAAAACTTAATCTAACATGATCTCGAAAAACAGTCATAAGGAATAAGGTTTTCGCAAACATGCATAATGAATATTTTCGAAAAATATTCCAAGTGTGTTCTCGATAATAATTTTATCGAGAACATACTTAAGTGAAATATTTTCGAAAAGATTCAAGGATGGTTGATTGCGAAAGATTTTCTCATATGTGATTTTGAAAAAAAAAACATGGTTCTCGAAAACGTTTGAGCAGTGATACATATTTACCGCAAACACACTTATGTAAGAGATTGCGAAAGATTTTCAAAGTATGTATTCTCGAAAAACAAGATTTTTTGAAAACACAAAGCGTTTGAAAAACTTTCGCAAACACTCAATAAGAGTGTTTTCGAAATGACGAGATTGCGAAAAAAAATGATTTGCGAAAAATGGGATTTCGAAAGAAGTTCTTATACAAGAATTTTTCGAAATTGATCCATACGTACGTTTCTTATGAAAATTTAGTATCCAAAGATTCAGACCTGTCATTAAGAATGATATATCACAATTAGTCTACTTCTATACATACGTTAGCAGTGATTTCGATAAACACCAAGAACATGTTCTCGATAAATCTGAAAACTAGAATCTAATGAAGATGATTGGTTCCATTATATTACTAACATGTATAAGAAGCACAAAAACATGACAAACAAGGCCTATGATCACAGAACAAGAGATGCCTATGTATGAACGAGATACCCAAGTTAGCGAGAATCATGACCATATCGATGTGGATTAAATTCAAATGCACAATATTGATACATATACTCATAGCAACATATCCCACCAATAACATAACACAAACAACCACAGAATCAAAAGAACCCAAATCGAACTAAACCCTAGTTTTCAAAAATAACACAAACATGTATTGGGCAACGATTAAATGACATAGGAATGTTAGAAACATGTTATAGAACAAAACCCCTATCAGAAATTAGCCACCCAAACATGTATTGTGTCATCCCAAAATTTACGAAACCCTAGTTTTTTAAATCGATAAATCTTGAAATCTAACCATTAGCTTTGCAATTAAATGAAAACCTTTGTTTGTAATCGAGTAAGGATCATGTAGAAACTTACAGATTGAAGATTACTAACGTGGATTGCTCGTTTGAATGTGGTCCGTAGATTTCGAAATGGGGTTTAGGGTTTTAGAAATTGTGATGTTTTGAAAAACCGGATTGTTTGTTTGAGTTATTTTTGTAACTTTGAGTTTATGACACTTTTGGTCCCTAAACTTTTGATTTACATTATTGAGTCCTAAAGTTAAATGGCAAACAAGTGCAACATCAAGATATACTCCTAACCGCTATTGTAAATGAAATTTTAATCGAGATGAGACGAGAAAATGAACTTAATACTTCCACCTTCACCGAAGAACCGCATCATATAGAAAATATGCAAGTATATCAATTTGAGAAAAAATGTGAAGCATTTTGAGCTTATCTCCCCCTCAACATTTGTAAAAAATATAGAAAAAAAAAAAAGACAAGATGTTGAAGAGAAGTGATATACTTGCATTTTTTTTTTTTTTTTAAGTGCAAGAAAAAAATGAAAAATCTTTTTGTGTTTTGATTGGTTTATATTTAAGGAAATATTTACAAAGATAGTTTTGATGTTTGACGATCAATTTTGTTTTAAAAACTTTTCCAGATCCTCTGGAGTCAAACATCGCATACCAATTTGGTGAACTAGACTAGCAAACCTTGATGGTGCTAAGGATTTGGTAAGTAAGTCCGCCAATTGGTACTCAGTCCCAACAAAATAAAGTTCAACGGTACCCTTTTCCACATGCTCTTTGATGAAGTGATATCGGAGATCGATGTGTTTGGATTTGCAATGATGTACTGTGTTGCAGGAGATAGCAATTGCACTCTTGGAATCACAGTAGATAGGGATCTTGTTGAATAGGTAGCCATAATCCTTAAGTTGTGATCTCATCCAGATGACTTGAGCACAACAAGCGGACATAGCTACATATTCAGATTCTGTTGATGACAGTGATGTGCAGTCCTGCTTCTTAGATTGCCATGACACAAGTTTGTCTCCTAGAAATTGTAATCCACCAGATGTACTTTTGCGTGTGCCTAAACATCCTGCATGGTCAGCATCTGAAAAAGCAATTAGTTCAAAGCCAGAATCCTTCGGATACCAGATTCCCAAGTTAATGGTTCACTTTATGTATCGAAGGATTCTTTTGACCTCACTGAGGTGTTTTTCAGTTGGTTTAGACTGATAGCGATAGCACATGTAGACAGCAAATACTATATCAGGTCTACTAGCTGTGAGATACATGAGGGACCCAATCATACTTCGGTATTTGGTAGGGTCAACTGGAATCCCATGTAAATCAGCATCTAGTTTTGTGGTATAGCCCATTGGTGTATTATAAGTATCACAAGACATCATTCCATGTTTCTTTAAAATTTCAAGAGCATATTTGGACTGGTTTATAAAAATTCCACGGGGTGATTGATGAACTTGTAGTCCTAGAAAGAACGAAAGTTCACCCATCATGGACATTTCAAAATTATCTTTCATTAATTTTGCAAAATCATTAGAGTAACTTCTTTTTGTTGAGGCAAAAATAATGTCATTGACATATATTTGAACAACAAGTAAGTCCTCCCCGTAGGTTTTTGTAAATAGTGTTGGATCCACCGATCCTTTAGAAAATTTATTGGCCAGCAAGAAAGTGGACAGTTTGTCATACCACGCCCGTGGGGCTTGCTTAAGTCCGTAGAGTGCCTTTTTGAGTCGGTAAACGTGATTAGGACGCTCAGGATCAACGAAGCCGTCAGGTTGGCTTACATACACTTCTTCACGGAGTTCTCCATTAAGAAATGCAGTTTTCACATCCATTTGGTAAACAACCATGTTCCTGTGTGCAGCATAGGCCAAGAAGATCCGAACAACTTCATGTCTAGCCACTGGAGCAAAGGATTCAACAAAATCAAGTCCTTCTAGTTGGGAGTATCCTTTCGCTACCAGACGTGATTTGTTACGTATGACTGTTCCTTCTGCATCAAGCTTATTCTTCCAGATCCATTTTAACCCGATGACAAAGACTCCGTCAGGTCTTTCAACTAATTCCCAGACTTCTAATCTTATGAATTGCTGAAATTCCTCTTGCATAGATTCAATCCAGTTGTCATAAGTCATTGCTTCTTTAATGTTCTTTGGTTCTTCGTGACAAACTGTGAGTGCATAGATACAAGTTTCTCCATCAGTGTGAAGTCGTTGTCTTGTCATTACAGGTGCGTCTGGATGGCCAATAATATGAACTAGTGGATGGTCTCGAGTCCATTTGTGTGTTGAAGGGTGTAGTTGATAAGTATCTCGCATGTTAGCAGGATCCAAATTGCGTGTTGACGACTCAGCTATATCAGGAACTGTAGGAGCCGGTGCAAACGGGTTAAAGAACGCATCAGGATCATGCTCTGCGGGTTGTGGAACTGATTGTGGTGTTGGATCTTCAGCTGGATGGTGGGAAGTAGAACCAGTTTGTTCTGCTGTAGATGGTGATACAATTGGAGGACCGTCTCTCGCAACACTTGTAGTTGTTTGTTGAGGTGAGTCTGGTACTGGAATGTTATCAAGTTGAGCAGCGGAATTAGGTGAGACCTCAATAGGACGATATTCAATTGTGTCATCAAATAGTGGAGCAAACAAGGTTTCTAGTTCTTTGCGGTTGAGTGGCAATGGTTCAGCCGAAGATTCCGGAGAGTTAAGACGGTTGAATTCGGGTCCTAAGCTGTGTTGCTCAGAAGCCATTTGTGTGAGTTCATCAAAATTAGCGTGAATGGTTTCTTGAATTTCTCTTTTACGACGATTCCATATCCGAAAACCTTTGGAATTTTCACAGTATCCAACGAACACTCCGATGTCAGCCTTTGCTTTAAGTTTACCTAAATCATCACGATCATTTTTCGGATAACAAAGTGCTCCAAATACATGAAAGTAATCGATGTTCGGTTTCCTTTTGTGAACAATTTGATAAGGTGTTTTGCGATGGCATTTTGTGATCATGCAACGGATTTGGGTATAACATGCAGTTGAAACAGCTTCCGCCCACAAGTAATCTGGTAATTGAGCATTAATCAACATAGTTCTAGCAGCTTCCACTAACGTCCTGTTGCGTCTTTCAACAACTCCATTCTGTTCTGGGCTTCTAGAGATAGATGTTTGATGTTCAATTCCCACTTTCTCATAATATGACCTAAGTGTCTGATTCTTGAATTCAGTTCCATTGTCAGTTCTGACCATTCGAACCATGTTGCGTAACTGAACTTGAATTTTTGTGAGAAAGGTAATGATCATGGAAGGATCCTGATCTTTACTTCGTAAGAAGTAGACCCAAGTCCATGTTGAATAATCATCCACAATTACAAGAATGTAGCGTTTACCGTTGATACTTTGAACACGCATCGGTCCACACAAATCCATGTGTAGCAATTGTAAAACATGATTCGTATTGTGCTCAGGTTTTGAAGGAAAATGAGCCCAAGTACTTTTTCCTTGTTCACAGGCAGAACATAAGTGATCTTTGGTAAAACGGAATCTTGGAAATCCATCAACAAGTTTGTAACGAGCAAGGTCAGTCATTGTTTTGAAATTCAAGTGCGAAAGACGTTTGTGCCATAACCAAGATTTAGTTGATTCTGCTTTGGAGAGAAGACATATCGGAGATGTTGCAATCATATCTGACATTGATATTGTATAAAGATTGGAGCCACGTGAGCCAGACATTAGATCGTTTCCTTGTAAGTCACGAACAAAGCAAGTTTTCTCATGAAATGCAACTTCTAGATCCCCATCGCGGAATTGACCAACAGAGAAAAGGTTGTGTCCAAGGCCTTCCGCATAATATACACGACTGATTTCAATGTTCCCGCTGACATAGTCACCATATCCCATGATTAGAGCGTATATGATCATTCCCGAATCTAACAGTACCAATAAACTTTGAGACAAAGTTGTGTAACAGTTTGAGATTGCCTGTCATATGTCGGTGCATCCGCTATCAACAATCCAGAGAACGATCTGTACCACCTGCATCACAAGAAGAAGACACAGATGGAACAGAAGTAAGGGTGGAACCCAAAGACAGTGCGGGTTCCTGTTGGTTAGAAACACATGTATTCAACAATTTAGGAATCCATTTAAAGTCTGGTTTGTATTGTAACCAACGTTGCCAGTTCCAGCTAGTTTTTGCTTTCTTAATGTTAAATGCACTAGTAGTTGGCTCATTCCTAGATTTGTTCTCGGCACCTATGGGGGTAACTTCAACTTCATTAGAAACCGTAGAAGACGGCTTTCCTAAATTAGACTTAGAGGCAGTAGTGGGCCTAGAAGGAATGCGTGTCCTACGTTTCTTATGACGATTGAGAAGAGAATTAGCTAAACATTTTGTATGATCACCAGATGATACGCTTTTACGACAAAACACACAAGATGCATTAATATTCAAAACATTCAAAGGTTCATCATTCGTTACATTTAGATTTTGATTACAATTTGCCAGATTAGAATCTAAATCTGATGCAACATGAGTATTATTCAAATTCCTAAGTTGATCTTCTACTTCTTGAGCTTCTAGTTGTCCTCTTTTACGTTGCAAGATCCTATTCTTCTTTTTACTTTTTCGCTTGGGTCTGCTAACGCTAATAGTGGAGACTAATCCTGTAGAAGTGGAGGTATCAACATTAGTGTTTTGAATGACATGTTCTTTAGCAGTTTTGTTTAATTGATACATTCCTGGTGCTATCACCGTGGTGTCAACCATCTTTCCTTTTTGAATTAGCTTAATTTTCTCTTTCAAATCAATGATGATGTGATTTTTATCCTGGATTTCAGACTCAAGTAAACCATTGCAATATTTGATGTCATCGCGGTTTTGTTGCCATTCGGCGTTTTCAATTTTTAAATCCGCAATTTCTTTCTCGTATCGGAGACATAGACTTTTTAAAGACTCATTGTTTTTGCAAATCTGACAAGAGTTTGAAACATTTTGACTTTGAAGCTTTAATTCCATTTCAAGACTTTGAGCTTGACACCATTCAAGCCTTTGTTTGAGTTGACAAATTTCTTTTGAAAATTGTTTTGTCACATCATCATTTTTAATTCTCAGCTTATCATTTTCCAGTTTGAGTGTCTCAATTTCCCCATTCAACAAGTTATTATCAACACAAAGATCATCCATAAGCATAGAAGTACCAGATTTATAGAGATCATTCATGATAACAGACAAAATATCAGCATTGAGAACTTGTTCCAAGAGTCGATCAGCATCATTTTTTAAAACTCTATTTCTTTGCTTTTGAACCAAAATCTCATTTTCAGTTGAGTTGAAAACGTTTATCATATTTTTGACCTCGTTTTGAAGTTCCTGATCCCAACGTGTAGCACAAAGACGGAGGTGTTTGACAATTGGCAGCATTTGTTTTTGAAAAATATCTCTCTTTTCTCGCTCGTAAGCGGATTGAAAAGTTTCAATTTTTATTTAAGAATTGCGTTCAATTGTTTCCTCCAAAATTTCGATGTCTTCCATAAAAGTTTTGAAATAATTTAAGACACGACATTTTTCGGTAAAGGTGTAAGTTCACCGGATGATGGTAAACGACCATTTATTTGTGCTACAGTTTGGACAGGGGCCGCATTGGAGGATGAAACATATGACTCAGTGACATACCATGATTTCTCAGGTAATTCTTTTTTAGTAACAAAAGATTTGGAAATAGGAGGAGCTTTTGAATAATCATATGGTGTCCAATTTTGTACATAACTCATTTTTGATCGACTCTCTTCTTCAAGTTCTTCTTCTTCCTCAGTATCAAAAACAACAGCACGCACAATCGTATTATCAAGCAAATAGTCCATACTGTAAATTTTTAGAATTTCTTTGAATGCCGTGTGAAGAAAAATTGAATTGTACTCGCCAAGTGCAAATCCTTTATCGGGTCTCGGTTTTAAAGTAAATTTCTGAATTGTTGTGACAGAGTTCCCGTGTTTGTAAACAATGTTACGAAATTCTTTGAGTTGTTTTTCAAGATCAACAATATCACCGAGTAAGTCATCTATATACTTCCTTTTTCGTATTTTATGTTCACAAAAATCCTTTTTACAACTTGACAATTCTGTTTCTGTTTTTGAAAGTACTGTTTGAAGACGTTCCACTTGCATTTTTAATTCACACTTCTCACTTTCGAGTTTCGAAATCAACTTTCCGTTTGACTCAATTAAATCTTGCATTTTGCGTTGAAGATCTTGTTCTTTGTTGTAAGAATCTTGAAAAGCTTTTTCAAAACTTTTTGCATTTTTAATCTTGTCTTCCTGATTTGAAAGCTGAATTTTATAACATTCAATATCTCTTGCAAGTGACGCATTTTGTTTTTTTAAAACTTTATTTTTCTCGTTGCATTTTATGATTTGCAATTGTTGAGCATCCAGTTGTTTAGATAACAATATTAGGTCAGGGTCTGGATCAAATGATGGTTCATGTTGTTCTAAATGATCATATTTATCATTCTCAATAGGATCATCAAATGAAACAACTGTGTCATCATCAAATATGACAACTGTGCTTATTTGTTCATCTGGTTGAGAAGATGAAGATGATGTAGATGGAACAACTTGCGCCATATCTGATTCAGAAGCAGAGGGTGTGGCTATTTCATGTATTAGGCATGCTTTTTGGTCATGTACCTGAGACAAGCCGTCAGTGTCATACACTGGACCTGAATCATTAAACTGAAGTTCCTGCATGTTGGCCATAAGCATCACAGCTGCATTAGCTTCCAGATCTTCCATGTCATCATCATTGTTCACATTTGCCATGAAGTTGTTATCTTGTTCAGGGAAATGTCCATCTTTTTCATCTTGAAGAGCCATGAGTAATGCCTGTTTGTGAAACTTACTACCCCGAGTTCTCGGTTTGGGACATGTTGTCGCTATATGACCTTGTTCATTACAATTATAGCACCATACTGCATTCCCTGAGTTGGAGTTCCTTGTTGCAACTGGTTCAGACCTTTGCTGAGAAGACCCTGAGTTGTTCCTGAACCCCGCATTGTTACTAAACCTTTGACCATTCCCAAAGTTTCCTGAAGAACTTCCTGAACCAGATAGACCATAGCTACGATTCTGAATTTCCACTCTTCCATCATTGACAACAGCTTGATTCCTTGTGTTAGAGGATGAACGTTGACGGTTGTTTGTCTTGTTGGAGAATTTGCTAAAAGCATGAGCAATAAGAGCAAGTCCCTGATTCAACGTGTTAAAGTCATCATCGTCATCGTCATTGGAATTTGAGTAATACACTGCATCATGGTTGCTTAATGGAACAAGTTGAGTAGAAGCATTCTGTGGAGATGAATCGTAAGGGACCATTTGGTTCGAGGTAGAAGACTGTGGATAACTGAAGTAGTTCTGCTCTTGAACATATGCATGATTTGATATTGGTGGTGGAGCATAGGGAGATTGAGCTACGAGAGCCAAAGAATTTGGTGTTGGTGTTGGTGTGTATCCTCCCCGTAGAGCTCGATCTTTTTCCACTTCAGGTTCATGGTGTTTCAGAAAATCATACAACAAACCATATGGAGCATCATGAAGATTTTTTGTTTGACGAACAAATGTCACATATTTATGCCAATCTGGACCAAGACTACCGACGAATTTGGAGTTCACTGCTATCCTTGGTACTGTGATTTTGTGACGTTCCAGATCATTGACCACATTTGTGAAACGATGATAGTAGGATTCAAGTGACTCTCCTGGTTCAATTGTGATGTCTGTGTATTCCATGTAGAGTTTGGATTCCATATCATCTTTGTTCAATTGAGTGCCTTCCATAAGGAGATGAACATGTTCCCACATAGCTTTGGTTGTCTTCTGAGCATCGACACTTCGATAAATTGGATTAGGTATACCTTGAAGTATATAAGCCATTGCGTACTCATCAGCTTCATGATGTAATTTATGTTCTTCTGTGAGTGCAGATTCTGGAAGAGGTCTATCACCAGGGGGACGTGGAGGATCAACATTTAGATCACCAACGTCAAATCTTGTTGGCCACTCAAATGGTCCTTCAAGTATCACTTGTTTCAAGAATTTCCCATGAGGTTTCTTTAGTTCAAGAAATCGTAAGAATCGACTTGACCATTGAACATAGTTCCCAGGTGTTAGCATTGGAGGTGTTTCAAGTGATCCTGCCTCATGTCGGGATTGTTGAGTTGTAATAACTTCACACATTCTGTCAAACTAGTGAGGTTGTTTGGAGGAAAACTGAGTGTTTTGTTGTGGCATTTGATATCGTTGTTGTTGAGGAATGATTTGATGTTGTTGCATCATTAGGTAATGATGTAGTGGATTAAACGGTTGTTGTTGAACGTGTGATTGTGAAGGTTGTTGATACGGTTGTTGCTGATGGTATTGTTGTTGCTGATACTGCTGATGTTGCTATTGCTGAGTATGAGGGAAGTAGTAATTAGGTGGTTGAGACATTTTATAACACTTGTGTAAAAATGGATCTTGTAGAAGGTATAGAATTAGCCAAATATCGAAAAACTTTGCTCAACTTCGGATTGCGAAACCTTGGTCAACAGGGATTGCGAAAGTTTGCTGAATAAGGGATTGCAAAACTTTTGTATTCCTGTGATTGCGAAACTTCTGTATTCCTGTGATTGCGAAACTTCTGATTGGGATTGCGAAAATTTCAGGTTTTCGAAATTAGGTGATTTCGATACTTTAGTAAGTTTTCGCAAAACAAAGTGATTTTCGAAACTTATACAAGTTTTCGAAAAAAAATGTGATTTCGAAAAAATGGTATTTTCGAAAACACAAAATTCACGATCCCAGTTTTCGAAATTGTACAATTTCGAAAATTTACCAAAAGTCGAAGTACTTTTCTTTCTTATACAAGAAAGAAAATACTGAGTCCACAAAAACGAAGTCGATGTAGAGTACTTAGAGTAGATCTCGAAATAGGGACAAATCGCTTTCTCGATAAGCTAGGCGAGTATGATTTTCAAAGAAAGCAAACCTAAAACGTGTTTTTATTTAAAGATTCTTGTACTTTTAGGTATAAAATGAAGATTTCTTGAAGAAAGTTGAAAACTTTATGAACTTTTTCCAAAAATTTTAAAATTTCGAAAATAAGTACAAGAAGCCCTAAATCGATTTTTTGAGAAAAGTTTGGAACTTTTATGTTTGTTTTGATTTGTAGCACAAGTTTGTAAGCAAATATGTGATAAAAACCAAAAAACAAGCAAAAAAGTACGAAAATTTTGACAACAAATCGATTAAAAACAAGTTTTAAGAAACAAAATCAATGAAAAACACAAAAGCTACACCTTCATATGGCGAATGATACCACTTGTTAGGTCACCATTTTGTAAACACAAGTATAATAACTATAGAAATGAGATGAGAAAAGAGATTTGGGTGATTATATGAATAAGAGAAATATAAGTGCAAGAGTTTCCTTAAGAAATCAAATAACCAACCAAGTTTACAAATGACCTAAGGCTTCTATATATAGGGAAGGAGCTAGGGCAACACTCCCTCTCCTTCCTTTCATCATTTCGTGGGCTTTGAGGCCCATGGGTTACATACCTTAAGCCTAGTAAACTTAATACATTTAGTAAATGAAAGTAAATAATAGTTAAGCAACCTAACATTATTACAAATGACCAAGACTTGATAAAATAGTGAAAACTATGATCCCAACATAAACCCTAGAAGAATTTTACAGCTTTTTCAAGGGTTTCAACCCCTTGTTTCTTCCATGCTTAATTGAAGATAAGTACTTTACCAAATCATTCAATATGTCTATGTGTTGTTTGATTATATCTTACGCTTGTCTTCTCTTTAACATGCTAGGCTAGGTTTTCTTCGTGTTTGCTCAGATGTAATGAAACTTAGATATTGATTATGGGTTGATTGTTTGTTTATAATTGTTGTGGATTATTGAATTCGATGTTAGGCTTAAGAAAACTGGCAGACTTCCATTTGGTAACTTGCTTGAACTTCTTAAGAAACATGATCGGAGGTGTACTACGATTATTTGGTTATATTTAATGCATAAGTAACTTCCAAGGATGCAATGTTATGAGCTTTTAGTCGGCTCGACATAGGATTGAGGTAGAAGCTTATAGAGTTAGGGAAGATCGTACATGGCCCTACAAATGGTATTAAGGAATATAATAACCCGTCATCCATGCAATTGTAACAAGCTAATCAACCTATGAAAGATAGCTAAGGAGTAGTGAAATCTAAGTAAACACAATTTTCTCATTATTGTTTACACCACAAATTAGTTTACGTTTAGTTTATTTTATTTTGATTGCATCTTTAGTTAATTGGGTTAGTTGACTAGCAACTAATTCCGCGCACTCCTTCCAAAACCGAGATTTTTACTTGCTTTCCTTAAAACATAAAAATGCAAAAAGAATCATCCCTCGCCTCTAGACCTAGTTTTAGTGAGTTTTAACCCTAGCGAACACTATTTTTTGAGTTGAACGATCAATCCCCCGGTACTTGTCACTATACTATACTACAACGAGCAGGTACACTGCCTGGTGGGGATTGCAAGCTTCTCAAGATCCCTTGAGAGGTAAAACCTTTTGCGAGGGCGCAATTCCACGCATCATTTGTAATGGTTGTCAACATGAGAACAATCAATAAAAATTTGGGTTATGAATAAATTATATTGTTTGGCAATCAATATTTTTCATGTTGTTGTTAATTCTTTAGTTTGACTGTTACAAGTTAATTTGGCAGTTTGGTTATTAGATGTCTAAGTAATTAAATGATTTACCTTTTTAACTATAGTGGATATTTGGATTAGCAATTGCATATTGGAGTTACATAATAAAATATGTAAATCATTTGCATTTTTAACACATGTAACCTTGTACAATTACACGGTATGGTTTGAACATAGGTTCATCAAATGTTAAGTGGCCACTATGTTTGGTTTTGCTGATACAAAGGTGTGATCGATTGTGGTGCGTATACCATCACATTTAGCATTTGGTTAGTTTGACTTTTTTAATGTCAACGAATAGCTAATATGTACAGCCATAAAATTATAATGTATTAGACAACATGAGAATGACTTAACATATTGACTATTAAGCATTTAGCATATTTGGATAGTTTGACTTATAGTAGTGATACGTGGGAATCGCACCTGGCTTTACCTCTCGAGGGATCTCGAGAAGCTTACAACCCCCACCAGGCAGTGTACCAGATCATTGTAGTATAGTATAGTGACAAGTACCGGGGGATTGATCGTTCAACTCGAGAATAGTGTCGCTAGGATTTGAAAGTCTCCTAAACTAAGTCTAGAGGTGAGGGATGGTTCTTTTTGTATTTTTATGTTTTGTAAAAGCAATTAAAATCTCGGGTTTTGGAAGAGTGGGCGGAAGTAGTTGCTAGCCAACTAACCCAATAACTAAAGATGCAATCAAAATTAAATAACAAAAATGAAATGAAAGCTAATTATACTAATTTGGTGTAAACAATGATGGGGAAAGTTGTGTTTACTTAGGTTCCATTACTCCCTAGATATCTTTTACAGGTTGATAGCTTGTTACAATTGCATGGATGACGGGTCATATTCCTCAATGCTAGTCGTAGGGCCATGTACAATATTCCCTAACTCTATAGGATCCTACTTCACTCCTATGTCGAGCCATTAGAAGCTCCTAACATAGGATCATTAGAATTCTCCTACGCATTAAATACAACCAAATATCGTAGTACACCTCCGATCATGTTTCTTAAGACGTTCAAGCAAGTTACCAATGGAAGTCTGCCAGTTTTCTTAAGCCTAACATCGAATACAATCATCCGTAACAACTACAAGCAAACAATCAACCCATAATTAACATCTAGGTTTCACTACATCTAAGCAAACACAAAAGTAATCTAGCTGATCATGTTAAATTGAAGACAAGTGTAAGATATATTCAAACAACATATAGACATATTGATTGAATTGAAAGAGTACTTATCTCAAATAGAACATGAAAGATTCAAAGGGTTGAAATCCTTGAAAAAGCTGTAAAAATTGGCCTAGGGTTTTTCCCTCAAAGTTGCACACTAATAAACGAAATTTGGAAAACTATATATAGATTATACAGGGTGACAGCATCATGTGTAAACATGTGACGCCGTCAACTCGCCGCCTATAATGAAATCGGATTACCTAGATCCACTTTTGACGCCGTCATGTGTAAATTTCTTCTGGGCCGTCACTAACACTTGGACCATGATGGCCTTGGGTGGCGCCGTCATCTCCAATGCACAAAACTCTTTAGATCGTCACATGTATTGTCCACATCCACCTCTTTTGTTACTCTTGACGCCGTCATGTAGGAGCTTGTGACGCCATCAGGTACTGTTCCCAGCAACGAAAATTAAGACTTTGCCGTTTTCTTCACTTTTATGCTCCAAAAACGTCCAAAATGCTTCCTTTTTCCAGATTTCTCTCCAAAAGTACCTAAAATGACAAAAGGAACGATTTAGGGCAATATTTGATCAAATAATCTCGACTTCGGGCTTAAATGACCCCTTAAAAGTGGTTCACTTTTCGCCTCATCAAGTAGTCAATTGGTCAAAAAATGTATGATACAACATGAAAATGACTTAAAACATTGTCTGATACAAGGTTCTACTGCTAATTAACACAAAATTGGAGAAGACAATGCGACCTCCACTGCACAGCCTTCACCTGATGAACCTTCTAACGATATACATACTGGAATTGGATTATCAGCATACAAAAACATTCATCCTGTCACTGAATGTCAAACTGCACATGTGCCTGGAAAAACAAGTATCCAAACACCAAATATTCAAGTTATATAAGGTATAATTGGTGTAACGTAATATAAAACACAAGCCATGCAATTCAAAATTGAAAACTTACTTAGGATGGCTTGTTGGCACAAAGGCCCAGTACGCAATTGGCAATCTTTTCACTGCTTTTAAAACATTTATTAGCACCACTAGGCACAACATCACAATCACCAGGAGCATCAGCAATGTTGTCCCCATCAAAACTAGGAATTTCAACCATTATAGCCTTCCCGTTCCCATCAAAACCTCGCTTATAAGTTTTTACAACTTCCTCGCCCTTTTCCTCTTGCAAATCGACCTCTTCCATAATCAGCTTAGCCTTTCCCTTATTTTTGATGCTTTTGTCATGGATAACATCTTTTTCCTGTTTGCTGGTTTTGTCATGGATAATATCTTTTCCCTCTTTGATAACAACACCAACCTGCAATTTGTTCTTATCTATACCCTTCCATTTACAGAGAGTCATAAAAGGTCTCCCACTTGACATTCTGAAGTTAGCATCTTCCTCTAACCAACCCACAACCTCAAAACTAATGTTTTTCAAGTAAAATTCTGCTAACATCTCGGGCCTACGTATAACAAAGATATCAACTGACTCATGTGTTTCTGCAAAATCATATAGCTTAAGGACATCCTGGTCCCTATAAATCAAGTGCAACCCATTTTCTAGTGATTTATTTGGATGACAAAAAAACATCACCCATTTTGGTTCCTTAAACTCTGATAATAGATTATCTAGGGTTGAACTAAAGATACCCCTATCATACCTAAAAGCTTTAACATTAATAATGGATCCGCCTTCATACCTGAGTGGGGTATATTCAAATCTCCCATTTGTGTGAATCTGGAACAATACTTCTCCTTCATCTTCTGGTTCTGAACATTTAAATGTTATCACAAATATGTTCCTTTCCATTAACTTGCATCAACATTGTTTCCCACAATGTGGAATGACTGATTTTTCTATGTATTGGGTTATTATGAAACTTTTTAGGGTTAAGTTGGTCGGGTCATTGGGTCGGGTTTATTGGGGCGTTACCCAAACAAAAAACTTAAGCGTATTGGACAATTTTTGTATAATTTCGCCCTTGGTCCCCAACCTTGCCAACGTTGACGTTTGTATACTTAAAATTCCCGCCATTTAATAACTTTACTCTTTACAATATACTATTATCAAATTTGGTCCCTGAATTTGTAACGTCATCAGTTTAGTTAGTATTTAAGGGCTCGTACCCCAAAGGCTTTGCATACCAAACACACAATTAAGTTACTTCCCAAACATAAAACACCCAAAAAATGTCAGAATCCCCACGCCTACAGGAACTTGCAACCGCCACCAGTTCCCACAAACTTTTTGCTAGCATTGCTCTATACTATGAACGCGAGAACGACAAGGATATAGAGCTTGCAAAAGGACTCCTCGAGTGTTATGTGGATTTGGTTCATGTGACCCACGAAACCCAAGAGTTTATGGCTGAACTAGAAGGATGGCGTACTTCCCTTATGTCATGGAGGCTTCTACAAGATCTTAAGAAGATTCAAAAGAAAAATGTCATCAAGGCTATGGAGATTAACAAGATGATTACTGAAACCCATGCTCAGGTGTGGGGCAGGAACAATTTCATTGATTTTCTTGTTAATTAGTAATGGTGGAACATTTAGTGTGTAATGTGTGTTGTCTTTTGGGCCTTATGAATTATGTATTTTGCTTGATCATCTAGTATCACACTATCATGTACTTTTGATCTATGTTATCAAATGAAATGAAGATTTGTGCTGCTTAATCCGCTTTTGTTTGTTGCTTGTATAGCTTAATCACTTATTGACATTGGTGTTATATGTTTGGTCCTTCGTGAAACAGTGTAAACATATTGATTTTGTATGTTTTGTCCCTTACCACGTCTTATGCTTACCATAAAGCTTTATGGATGCTTTTATAAGTACGGTTGTATTTTGACCATTAGTATCCCCAAATTCAAATTCAAAATAAGTCTAGTATTTCCCCCCTAAAATTGCTTATCAATAGGTAGATCTAGATCTCGTAAACAGATGAAATGCTCTAATTGTCAGACCGTTGGACATAATAAGAGAAGTTGTCACAAGGAACGATCTCCACAACCCCAAAACGAAAGTAACATACGAGGGAAAAAAAGGCATGTTGATGGGAGAAGGCAACAGGTATGCAAACATTCATCATATGATTGATTGATGATCTATTGTGTTTAAATAGGATATGATGTATGCATATATTAATTTTCTTGTTTATTTTTTATTTTTTTATTAATGGATGGATGAAGAGGAGATAAGGCAGGCTATGGAACAAGAGATTCTTGAATCTCTTTTTTTACAAGAAGAAGAATATAAAAGGTTGGATGAAGATGAGGAGCAGTTAAGCCTAGCAGAAGAAGCATTCCACCAGTTTTTGGAAGAAGAGAAAATGTACAAACAACTTGAACAACAACAGAAACCTCATCTGGATAGCTTTCTAATAAGCTTTGAGGAAAATGTGGTAGCTTATGAAGATGGTTGGAATTTTGACAAGGAGCTGAAACTGAGCAAATTGGAAGCTCAGTTAGATGCAGAGAGGTTTGCGAGCTTTGATCCTTACGACAACGGTTACGACTCAAACAACTCTCAGAATTGGGATCACCCGGAATACAATTGAAGTTTAAGTTTGTGATGTTGGTACTTTTCTATAGTCAACAATTTCAAAAACTTGTAGTCTTTTGGCTGTATTGTATGCATTTACTCATCTTTTTAATACTACCTAATTGTTCAACAACCTCTTTGAACCTTTATCCTTTTTCCATATATTATATAATACCTTATCATCAACTCTTTATGTATTCTATTGCTTTTCACAATGGATCCACAAAATGGTTTCCAATTGGTCTGCAGTGACTGTTGGATTGAAAGGGAAAACAGGGCTGGATTGATGTTCTTTGCAAGGCGTCTCCCTTACAAAGATTTCATGTGGTATACTTGTCCATCGTGCCTTGAAAAAATGGGAACCCCATCTTACACCACAACAGCTGATGTTACAGGGGAAAAGACAACTACAACCGATCGTGGTGGGTATGTGATTGGCTTAGGTGTTAACTATTATAGTAGAGGTCGTACTAACGTGGGCAGTGGTGACGAACAAAGTGAAGCAACTACAACGACAACTACAACTAAAACAGCAAGTGGAGTATGCCCAAGTGAATCAGCTAGTGAAGAATCTGCAAGTGAAACACCTATTGAAGGACCTACAACTCATAAACCAATTGATGAAAGTGCTAGTCATTTACCCAAGTGAATGAGGAGCAAGAAATTCTATGTTGTCTTTCAGTTTAATAAATGCAATTGAACTGATATGTTGTAATTCATATGTTATAACAATACAGTTTGGTTACTATTTTGTTTTTTGGGTATATGTTGACTTTAATAGTCAAATTAAGTTATTCCAAACACTACAATATACTACATATGCGATTGCAAGCTAAAAACCGTAAACAAGTAAAGCAAACATGTAAAATCCAACTATTTCATTAGCCATCATCATTCCAAAAAGTTAACATATTAATTACATAAACCACTAAAAATAACAAGTGAACTTTTTGATGGGGGGCTTGATATTCATAGTGGGACAGTTGAGGTCCTTACGGGGTGGCACATACCAATGTTTCCTCTTATTGCTGCTGCTTACCTTTTCCGCAACAAGACCTAGTACAACATTTGTAACCATTTTACTTGGTTTTGGACTTTTGTGAACAATGGTGCTAACAGTTTGTGTATTTGATGCATCAACCTCTTTTCCTTTAGAATTGGTATCTGGAAATACAATAAAAACACAAGGACATCAGATTTTAACCATTACTACTATCCTACTTATCAATCACTATGTCAATGATACAAATATAGTAAACTAAACTAACCTTTGATCACTTTGGCTTCTTTGGCAAATCTACATAAATCTTCATACATCTCATCAGACATTTCATCACTTTCTAACCAACTAACACCATATTTTTCCTTCACATACTCTACCATCTTATCCGTCACTTGTGGCTTACTAAGCTCCATGTCTGCCATTCTTTGGATTTTTTTCCTTTTGTTTATGGAATAACTATGGGTAGCGTTGTTGAGGGTTGTTTTTAGTATATGTTGTAAGTTACAATGTGTATGATACATCATCGGGACTTACTAAAAAATCAACGGTTAGTTATGGGTTTATTGGTTCCCGCGAAATAATTAATAAGCGTATCTGAGAAGTTGTGGTCAAGTTGTTGACAAAGAGTATATAAGAACACAGTTGGTCCCTTAAATTGAATGTCCGGTTAGACATAAACCATACGCTAGTTGTAAATGTGGTTAGACTATATTGCCCTTGGAAAAATAACCAAAACTTAGCGTTAACCTCCCCATTTCTGGTCAAGGGACGCATTCGACCTCAAAATCCATAGTTTTGGACGCCAGGCGACGATTTTGAAAAGTTAAGGGCCATGGCGATGTTTCGTGGAAATTTTAGGGACCAATGGTGTATTTTTGTCTAAAATTAACTCTTAGGCTCAGAATGGGACCAATATAGTTGAATACTTTAATAAGCTGTCTACTTTGTGGAAACAATTTGATGCTATGGTTCAATTACCTAGATGTACTTGTCATGCTGCTGATGATTTTAAAAAGGATAATCAACTTATGAAACTAATGCAATTCTTAATGGTGCTTATGCTATCATTAGTAGTGAAGAGTCACATAGGAAAGTGGTTTCTAGTAGCTCTAGTAGGGTTCATAACTATGCGTTTGCTACTACAGTTGTTAATCAAGATGTTAATAGACCTGTTGTAAATCAGTCTAATAATCCTAATGCTAATTTTAATAAAGTGACTGATAATAGAAGGAATATTGGTACTGGTCCTACTTTTGTTTGTGAAAACTGTGGTTTTAATGGCCATACTCAAAAAAGATGTTTTAAATTGGTTGGATATTGATGCAGGATTTACTGACCATGTTTTATATTTATAATAGTCTCGTCTACCTAAGGTCTACCTAATACACTATCGGGCAGTGTACCCAGTCGTGTGAGGTATAGCTAGATGGTAAAGTCGAGGTCGTCCCAAGAGCTAAGGTGCGGAAAATATCTAAGTTTTAATGTCACTAAATAAAAGGGGTTTTATAATGATTAAACTAAATAAAATAAATAACAAATAAGCAATTAACAAGTAAAGGGAAATCAATCGGAGAAAGTAGTGTTAACCTAATTACTACTCTTGTTATTAACATGAAAAGTTTTCTAATAATGCATCCTATCGTTTTATCTGGGGGTTCAATTCAATAGACTCATATGGTTAAATCGCCTATCCTATCCGGCACCTCGCCCTATTCTTCCAAATCAATTGAAAGAGTTCGCTGGCGCGAAGTGCAAGAGTCCTTAAGTACCTCTACTAACTTAGACTAGTCTAGCGGGATGTGTTGTCACTTACACCTCCCTTCTAACTCCTTTAGCACATCTATTTGGTAGGTGATCCTATGGTCAATTCGCACATGTGTGGCAATGGAAGCGTCTACGGTTCATCTTAACCATTACCAAGTCACACCTTATAATGAAATGCGGGCACGGTCACATTGTACATTCCCCTCGAAGGACTACCAAATATCAATCCCTCTAAAGCATAGAGTGTCCTAAGACTAACTAATAAAGTATACAAATAAAACAACTAAGGATGTGAGAAAACTAAATCATATTAATAACAATTTCATAATAAGGCTAACACCAAGAGGTGTTTAGCCACTCATGTTCATAAATGCAGGAAAAAATGTAAACATTGAATTAATACAAATGTAATGAATGAATAAACTTATGTTTATGCCGTGAATTCTCCCTTGGAATTGACTTGTATGCTGATTGAACTTCATTCCTCTTGCTCCCTGAATTCCTCCTGACTTCTGTATGGTGAAAAGTGTATCTAAAACTCAAAATTAGGGTTGGTATTTATAGGCCCGACTTTGCTACGGCATAGCTCTATGGTTGGCTACGCCGTAGCCTTCGTTAATATCAACTACGTCGTAGCTTGATCAAGTGTTATGGCCGTAATTTCATCAGCTGTCACTTCTACGGCATA
Source organism: Artemisia argyi (assembly GCA_030686995.1). Classification (NCBI taxonomy): domain Eukaryota; kingdom Viridiplantae; phylum Streptophyta; class Magnoliopsida; order Asterales; family Asteraceae; genus Artemisia; species Artemisia argyi. The sequence continues at coordinate 120,197,048 of CM060686.1, forward strand.
GTTGTATAGGGAACTACGTCGTAATTTCTTCTTTCGCCTCGAAAGTTCTCTACTGCTTGATTTTGAGGTCTACGTTGTAGGTGGAGAGAGGCTACTCCGTAGAGCCCTTTGATGTGTTACTACGTCATAGCTATGCTTGGGGCTACGCCGTAGTCTTCATAGATGAGTGCTACGGCGTAGGCAGATGGAACATCTACTCCGTAGTTAGTGCAGAATCCGCATACCTCAATGATTTTCATATAAAACCTTCCAAATCCGCGTCTTTTCATTCATTTGCTCATTTTTGCCCTGAAAACAAAATATAAACAAATAAAAGTATATATCCTAACATATTAACTTAAAAGATAAGCAATCTAGGGGAAATTAACACTAAAATATGGGTACAATTTGATGTTATCAAATATCCCCCACTTGCCCTCAAGTAGACCTTATTAGAATAATTCTTAAAACGATATCTCCCAAGAAACTGGAAGATATGAATCTAAAAATTTCCTATGCTATAAGGTCGAACACCTCATGAAATGAGAACAAACACTCATGCTCTCTCTCCTAATCTAAGTGTTAATTTCGGGGTGACCACTCAACACGCAGTCATAGAATGTGTGGAAAACTAGAAAGGAGGTTTATTTTAGCCGTAAATGCACTTCCTTCATTTGAAGTGTATGAAACCCAATCATCAATGATTGTAACTGTGCTTGCTGCACTTTCTCTTCTCAACGTGTGTCTTCTTTAATGATTCCCATAATTCCTTAGCCGTTTTACAACCCGCTACTTGTAAAATCACATCTTCGGTCAACACTTGATATAGCAAGGTCGTCGTTGCCTTGTCCTTCTTATCATCTACTTGCGTGTTTTCCTTAGGTTCTATCGTTTCCAATAAACCATGTGCCTTTAGTATAACCTTAATTTGTATAGCCCAAACCATGTAGTTTGTGTTTGTCAACTTAGGGCATTGATATTGTGCAATGGGTGTTACGGGTTTTAGTGTAGTTGATGTGTTTGTTGTATCGTCACCGGTCATCTTAAAAGTGCTTATTATCTTCACCTTCTAATATGTATGGGAATTATCCTAACTAGTATGGTATTACTACTAATATGGGAATAGAAATAGTTTTCCGGAAATCCTAATATTACGGGATTAATAAATAGTTATTGAGATTTCCTAATAGTACAAAATAATACTTCTATACTATATAATAAAGTAGAAATCCATAAAATTTAACTTGTGGCCTCGATGTTGTGTTAAAACACAAGTGTATTCCCTTTGTTCCGCGTTAGTAACACCGTTTCTCAAACAACTCGTTGTTATTCCCAAGTTGTTTCCTTGTTTTCTTGCCTCGTTGTTTTATTCTCAACCCAATTCGTACACAAGCAAAACACCCTCGGCCTCTTTTTTTGTTTTTGAATTGCTTTCCTTTGAACCAAAAAAAAAAAACACAACGGCCTCCTTTTTTTGTTGTCGAATTGGTTTTGTCCCAACAAGCCAAAACAAAATTTTCTTCCTTCTATCTTTTTCTCGGTATACCACACTATGACGTTGCTATCTTCCTTCTTGTGTGTTGTCTTGATTTCGTCTCCACAAACGTCTCTTAGATCCTTCTCGTTCATGGTATCCTTCCAACCCAATTAAGTTGTTCTCGGTCTCCTTCCAAGTGATCTATGTTGTGTCTTGTTCCTTTGTGTCGAAACCCAAGTACTTTCCTTCACACAAACTTGATACCTCTCACGGTATCTTCAACCAAAAACAAACGAATTTGTTTGTTTTTCTTCTATCTTGTATTCTTGTTTTTGTTGTATCCTAGTGTCGCCTCGATGCGTTTTCCACAAATTTCCTTGAGTACTCTTTCCTTCTCGGTTATAAGTTCCAAACCTTTCCCACAACAACGTTCACTGCTCGCGTTTTAACCCCGCGTGCTTCCTTCCCTTTGTGTCTTGTTTAACCCGGTTTCACAAAGTTCTTTATCACACTCGTTTCTTTCACCAAAACGACGTGTATTTTGTTTCCTGTGTCGCGTTAACAGCGAACCACAAACAATCCTTAGCGCTTATTCTACTCTTGTTCCACGCTCCACTTGTAAACGTCAAGAGTTTCTTCCATTTCCCTTCGTTGTTACCAACAAAGTTTTACCCCACCAATCTCGTTTGATGTCAACGTTTGCAACCCCACGCAGAAAAGTTGTGCACTATCTTCTTGCGTATTACTTATTCAATCGTTGTCTTCTTTGGAAGAAAAAAAACAACGCAGGTTCCTACTGAAAAACAAAACGTTCCCAGTGTGTGTACTTCTTGGTGTTCTCGTTACGTGTATTTGGTATCTAACGAGCGTATGTTCATCGCTTGCTCTGATGCCAATTGTTGTCCCAATTTAGTGAGTCGAAAATAGTTGCAAAGAGTTTTTAATGAATAAGTATTCGTCTAACCATTGTATCGATACATGTTCTTACATATATATAGGTTTCCAATCGACATGATGGAACCATTGTGTCCATTCGGTATATCAACCAAAATAACTAACTAGTAACTAACTTTCATAACCGCCATAACTAACTTTTCGGTTATTAACTATCTAACAATATTGGTCCTTCGTGTATTAATATTTTCATAAGAAGCAATGAACGAGATTATTAGTTCACAAAGACAACAACAATGAAAGTATCATTTGTTTTGTTTGGAGGCACACCGAGAAGAACAAGTGAAAGGTTCTAGGGTTTGCTTGGGGAAACGAGTTCAAGTCGACACAAAAGGAGATACCAACATGAGGAACAGTTGGGAACACCGAATGGAACAGGAAGAACAAGATTTAAACAATTAGGGAGGAATTGTTGGACGTTAATTGCATAAGTCTTGTTGGACAAGGTGTATAGATAACAAACGAAAAGCCTAAGGGCTGAATGTGTTAGTTTGGTAGTTAATAACCGAATAGCGGTTATGGTAGTTATGTTAAGGTAGTTATGGTTTCGGTTATGATTAAACCGAACAGACATGATGGTTCATGGAACCTCTATATTTATGTTGTACATGTAACGTTTTAATGTGTGTCTATAATAACAATGTAACAGATTTATGTTGTTAGTAACAGAGAATCATTCTTGTCAATCTTGTGAATTCGATCCTGGAAATCATCATTATAAACCTGTGTATCAGTCAAATGTACACGCTTCCTGGAAATCATCATTAGAAATCCATAAAACTTATCTAAGCCTTTTTGTCATCACCAACCTCCCTTTTTCTTTATATATTTAATTTACCCATCATTTATATTCATGGAGTGATGTTTGTTTGTTTACAGGAAAAAGGAAACCACAGCTGGTACTGCTGGATCATGGTCTATAACAATTCTATTAGGACCAATTATATTGCACTATGGAAGGTGCATGCACCCTTGCAATTTATTGAATTGGAATGGCTTTTCATGTCATCTGTTATTACCTTTTCTTCATGTCCATGGTTGCATGCTGTTGCTTTAGAGCATCATTAACCTCTCAGCTGTACGACTTGCTTATAGGCTTTAGTACCGGCTGATGCCAATGGAATAAAGGACAATTGCTTGAAATTGGGTGCTGGTGAGGATCTGTACATATGCACTGTTTGCTGAGATTCTACCATGAAGCCTTCGAATAGGGTTACTGATCGCGCTGTCGATCATCTAGCCATTCAAGGCAATGCCAGTGATCACTCAGAACTTCAGGTTAGCTTACATTAATACATAAGGCCATCATATCCAAGCCAATGCCGGCCAGTAACCCTGTTGTTGATCATCTTCGAATTTTCAATGTTTCTGGTGTGTCTTGTATTTTGACTCCCTATTGGTCTCTTCATGTCCTTCGATTTAAATAATCATCCACTTGAAAATTTACCATACATAACTGCTCCTTATGTCGTCAGAAGTGCCACAGTCTATTTTGGGACCTGCAAATATTTAGGGTAATATGTTTAAGCTTGGGTGGGAAGTATTTATGCGGTTCAGTTGTCTCTATTTAAATTTAGCATTTGCATCTCAATACCCCAAGTGTTATGGCTCTATTGACTAATATAACCTTTTTCTTGTTTTGCAGATGCATGCTTCCCTATATTTTCCTTAAATCACAGGACTTCTTCATAAACCGGCACATGTCATCCTTTTAACGTTGAAGACTAATGATTGCTTGCGTGTTCACTCAATAATGCATTGGTATGTCTTGTACCAATTGAATTTCATGATTGTCTTTTCAGGATCAACAGAATGTCTATAATTGCTAGAATTTGATGTTTGCGTATTACTTATCGACATATAAAAAGACCCTATGTGGAGTCTTTCATTATTATAGGAAGAGTTTCTATTGAGGCACTGATTGAAAAAAAGTTATCACATGCAAAGTCTCTCTTTAGCTTGCTACATGTTTGGTTGAAGGAGATTTAACTTGAAGTCTGATTTTTCATAATGCAAGTAGCCTTGTGGATACAGTTTCATACAAATTTGGCTCTGTGAACACCATTTAATTTATTAGCATAAATATAGAAGACAAATCAGACCGAAATAAACCATTGGGTGTTGTTCAATCCTTATTGGTTTTTCCTTCATAATTAGTAGTGCATTCTTTGGCTTTAAGCCCCTTGTTTCTAGCCCATAATAGTCTGGGAAAAGCAATAATTATTAGTGATAATTAGGCCCAAGCCCGGTTTATGGGTTTCGGGTATTAGTTATACCTACGAGTTTTATCATTATCTTATATGGTATCGGAGCGGGTCTGATCCTCAGACATAGGTGGCTATGTTGAGCCGCCTCCACTAGGCCGCCCCGTCAAACCCTAATCTCCACATTCAAAAAAAAAAAAAAAAAAAGTTCCAATAATGTCTAATATATATTATTTTCGTTCGATAAGCTGAAGAAAGGGAGGGACATTAGCATTATAATAACAAAAGGGTATTCCTCTTTGTTTTATCATTGGACGAACAAGAAAAAAAAAGGTATTCTTTTTGGAGGCTGTAAGGCACTAGTATTTGATTACTACTCTTGTTCGACGCACAAGAAGGAAGAGAAAATAAAAAGAGATACTCGAGTTTGAAGTTTTATTGCTTTTAATATATCAAGTTGAATCTTTGTTAAATTCTTATTAGGTTAGTTGGGTAAAAAAAATAATAATAAAAAATAAAAATAAATAAATAAATAAAAATTGTTTTGTTGTTTGGTTGTTAGTCGATTGTTCGTACGGCTTTGTTACCCGTTGATTAAAGTTGACCGTTGGTACCGGTCCTTAAAGTCGACCGTTGGTACGGATTTGTTACCAGTCGACTTAGCCGACCGTTGGTACCAGTCGACTAATGTCGACCGTTGATATAGTTTTGTTACGAGTCGACTAAAGTTATGATTGTATTAAGTTAGTTTTTGTTTTTCTTTTCTTTTCTAGTTTACTACTCCAGTTCGAGCTTTCACGATTTCGCCACTCGAACTGCGGGGAGTATTAGTAGATAATTAGGCCCAAGCCCGGTTTGTGGGTTTTGGGTATTAGGGTTTCACTATTATATATAGTGTTCAATAATAAAGTTATACCTACGGTTTTATCATTATCTTACAACTAGACGAGTACCCGTGCATAGCAACGGGATTTTATAGCGGTGGCTAGTTGTAGTGATAAAATAAAGTGTATGGGTTATAAAAGGAAAATAATAAAAGTATGAGAATTTGAGGATTAAGCATAATGTTTTGAAAACCGGTTCGAGCCGGCCGGTTTCACCAGTTGGACCGGTGCCGGTCGAAAAAACGGGTAAAATTAAACCGGTGTTTATATTTTCGATAACCCAGTTAGACCCGTAGGGTTTAGAGTGACCCGGATCAACCCATGTCAAAAGGTACATAAAAGAACTCAACAATATAGTATTTCTGATTTTTCGAAGCTACGCTATTTTAAGCCTCATAATTCTTATTTTACCAAGTTAAGCTATTCCAAGCATCATAATTCTTTTTCCAATCTTACATAGACTCACGAATCACCAAACTGGTTCCATCTGTAACCCATTAGAAAATGTAAATTTACAATTGCCTCAAAACATATTTGACTTAGACAAACACGGCCTACTAATAAATCTTGTATACTACTAACTCAAAAAGATCCAACATTAAACATCGCATATAGACAAATCCAACATTAAACATAAAAAATAAACAAATCTAGCATTGTACATCACAAAAAATATCACAAGAGATCTCAAAAGATATATGAACGAAAGGCCAAAAAAAAGTTAACAAATGAAACAATATAAATGAACCATATCTTTTGTAACCATTCAAATGAAACAATAAAAATTCATTGACTCGCCAAACAAAACAAAAATAGGCTCAAATTATGTTTAACCAAGATTGTTTGTTAACAAAAGGTAGACATAACAAAGCTTGGGTTGCGATTTGGCAAAAAGATCACCAAAATCATCTATCCTCAAATTTTGTTAAGCCATGATCTATCATCATTGCCAAAAAAATAAAAATAGACCTCAAAACGAATCCAAAGACACACAATCAGGCTATATATGAGAAACAGGATGAAACACACAAGTATATGCCACAACAAACATTCGCATACTCGAACCCACAACAAATCTTAACCATATTGTGAATCATTTAGATCTAAGAACACCGTCGGCTTGGTTAATCGACCAACTATACAATTTTTAAGCACATTATTAACATATTTGAATTGACCACGAACCACATAAAAAACATCTGGTATGAGATAAATCTTAAGATACATCGTGACCAGCAAACATACAAACCAAACCAAGAAACCGTTGCGAGATCTGGTGAAACACCACAAAAAACAAACTCACAACATCACTACAACCACAAAAGACCACCGAGACCAGTGAAACATCACCAGTTTTAGGTGGTATTGGTGGCGGATCCAGTTGATCGTGGTGGCGGTGTTTGTGTCGACGACAAGGCCTGTTGGTGACGGCAGTGTTTTTATTGTGTATTGTGTTTGATAGTGGCGAAAAAGCCTGTTGCTACCACAACATATTAACAATCATAAGCCACCAACCAAACAACACCACCAGCCGACAATACCACTTAAATCCACTAACCAAAACCACATAAACCACAAACCTTAAATACTATCAGTGATGGTGGTTGTGGTAGCAATTTCGGAAGGTGGAGGCAGCAAAGGTTTAGTAGTGTGGATATGTAAATGGCATAAAAAAGAGAGAGAGAGTGTGTGTAAGCGGGTTATAAAGATAAAAGAAGGTGGAGGTGTGTTGGTATAGATCAGTCGTGTATTGGAATACAGCTTCCAGAGTTGCCATATCTCAAGACCAGCCGTGTAATGGAATACAGCTTCCAAAGTTTCCATAGACTATGTATTCAGTTTCAAAAAAAAAAGCCAGACCCTTGCCATGTTCAATTTGATACTTTTAATAGTTTCCTGCAATAGGTTTTGACCTTTCCTACAATACTTTCCTGAATACATGTTTCCAGTTTTGACTAACAAATTCCATTAATTCCCTTTAGTAAAATTGAGACATTCCATATTCACTTATTAATTTAGTATTCATTACTTTCCATCTTTCGGTTGACATTCATTCACCAGACAATTATTTTTCGGTTGACATTTGCAGGGGTAAAATTGGGATTGACCAAAAATTAAGTTTTCCACATTTCCACTTTGACCATTTCTCTATTATAAGTAGTTAAGATAATATGGCCAAACTACACGTAACATATGACTATGGAACTAAAAAGTCCATATTTTTATTCTTTCCGGGCAGAGTAGAGATCATGAGAAGTGTTGTTGTGCCTCATATCCTCATAATATGAGATGTGGATCTATGGTTATCCTTTTAAAATTACTAAGAGATAAACGTCTGAGTTAAATTTATGAAGCTATTTATGTTTCTGAATCAAAAAGTTTAAATTACATGCTATTCGCATGTGTATGCCTAAAGAGAAGTGATACAACCAAACAAAAATTCCCACAAAAGAAGGTGTATGCATTTGATTGGCTTAGTACAAAAGAAGAGAAATAACCTTTATCAAATACACCAATTAAATGCATACACCTCCTTTGTGGATTTCTTTTGTGGGAATGTTTGTGTGATTGTATCACTTCTCATATCTAAAACATAGAAAGGTCACCAGATGAAAGGACAACTATTGAGTTATACACCAAAACAAGTTTACTTTGAATGTCTACACTTGTAGACAACAACATCAAACTCTAACCTTATCTCCAAATGGAAGTCTTCCTCATTATCCTCAACTCTTATCTCCAATTGGAAGTCTTCTTAAACCTTCCCATACATCAAAAATTGTTTGGTCACAAACATTTTTATCCCAATCAACTTTCTTGACATTTATTCCATCGTCTAAGTTTCTTCATTGTATTGACAATGACAGTTATAATCTATTTTTTCTGTGGAACTTACCTCATGCATTCAATTTTTTATTCAAATGAAGCATAATGTCTGAAAGTTTTCTTTTTCTTTTCTTTTCTTTTCTTTTTTTTTAATTAGAATTGCTTATGTATACGTATGAAGTTGAACTTGAATTTTCCTTTTCTAAACTAAAAGTGATAGCTGCGACCTAAATTCACAACATATTAATTGATGAGTTATACATATAACACAGGCTAGGCAAACTTATATCTACATGAAAACTAAAAGTGATAGCTTTAGGAAATTAAAATTCAAATTCAACTTCATACACATACATAAGCAATTCTAATTAATTTGGGCTACAAAAAAAACTTTTTAGACGTTATGCTTGAATTGAATAAAAAATTGAATGCATGAAATAAGTTCCACGGAAAAAATAGATTATAACTGTCATTGTCAATGCAATGAAGAAACTTAGACGATGGAAGAAATGTCAAGAAAATTGATTGAGATAAAAATGTCTGTAACCAAACAATTTTTGAAGTATGGGAGGGTTTAAGAAGACTTCCAGTTGGAGATAAGGGTTAAGGAAGACTTCCAATTAGAGATAAGGTTTAGAGTTTGATGTTGTATGCAAGTTCTCAAAGTAAACTTGTCTTGGTGTACAACTCATTTATTGCTCTTTCATTTGGTGGCCCATCTATGTTTTAGGCATATACATGCGAATATCGTGTAACATAAGCTATTTGATTCAGTAACATAAATAGCTTCATAAATTTAACTCAGAAATATATCTCTTAAGCCCGTATAAAAATCCGGGCATTATTACCCTTTTCAACTGGTCTCTATGCCTTTTTTTGTAGCAGTGAGAGTTTTTTAGCCCCTTTCAATTAATGAAATATAGTATCTAATATAAAAAGAGTTTTTAGGCCCTCTTTTAATTAATTTTTTCGTGAAATATCTTGGCTTTTCCTTACTACACGTGACTAAGAAACGTTGTTAGTTCTCCTTCAACCTTAATTATGAGCATCATTAGAATGCGTATTTATTTAAACCATTGACAGAGTGAAAATTGAGTGTTGTCTTGACTTGAGCTGTAACACTTCTTATGGTATTGGTATCAACTCCATATTTTAAAAACAAATTTTTGAGAAACAATATATTCATGTGAATACTATTATGGTTTTTCTCCCACTACTGCATCTTGAATCTTCAATTCTTCATGTTTTGTCAATAGGGCGTTTTCATTTGTTTCAAGTGGTTCACCTCTATCACATGTGCTAAATTTCGTTCTAATTCTCTTCGTTCCTTTGTTCAAGAGTTTAAGGCACCGTTTTATATGAGTAATCAGAATGTTTCATAAATATTCAAATTTGATTCAGTTTCCCTTTGTTGATTTTTCTTATATGATTTGATACACGTATTGTTCTATTTTTGTTTTAGTTGATAAACACTTAAGTATTTTTTGGTTGAGTTAGTATTCCTTATCATGTAACTTCATGATACGTGGGAATCGCACCAGGCTTTACCTCTCAAGGGATCTTGAGAAGCTTACAACCCCCACCAGGCAGTGTACCTGATCGTTGTAGTATAGTATAGTGACAAGTACCGGGGGATTGATCGTTCAGCTAGGAATAGTGTCGCTACGATTAGAAAACCTAAATACTAGTTCTAAAGATGAGGGATGATTATTTTTGTATTTTTATATTTTTTAGAAAGTAAGTAAAAATCTCGGGTTTGAAGGATTAGGGCGGAATTAGTTGCTAGTCAACTAACCCAATACTAAGATGCAATCAAAATAAAATACTAGAAATGAAAATAAACTAAATTATACTAAGGTTGTGAGCAATAAGTGGAGAAATTGTGTTTACTTAGATTTCACTACTCCCTAGATATCTTTTACACGTTAATTACTTGTTATAGTTGCATGGATGACGGATTGTATTCCTTAATATCATTCATGGGGTGGGGCACTTAATTCCCCAATCCTATGAGCTCTTATCTCCTCCTATGCCATGCCCGGCACAACCATAGGGAATATAAACAGTGGCTCATGCATTAAATACAACCAATAAAACCTAGTGCACATCAGTTCATGTTTCCTAAGACGTTCAAGCATGTTACCATTTGGAGATCTGCCAGTTTTCTTAAGCCTAACATCGAAATCATTCATCCAATACAACCATAAACAAGTGATCAACACATAATTAACATCTAGGTTTCATTAGATCCAAGCAAACACAAGATAGATCTAGCCTATAATGATGGAATTAAGACAAGAACAAGATATAGACAACCAACACATAGACATATTGATTGAATTAAAAGAATACTTATCTCAATTACACATGAAAGGTATCAAGGGCTAAGAACCCTTGAAAAACCTGTAAAATTTGCACCAAGTTCGTACTTAGGGTTTCCCCAAAACTTCTCTCTTTTTAATGTGAAGATTAGAAAACTATATATAGGAAATAGGGTCTGACGGCGTCAAGACGTCATCTCGCCGCCAAAATAAATCTCGGACTGCCTTGATCCAGATCTGACGCCGTCAAGTGTTATGTGTTTCCAGGCCGTCATGCTTTTTCCTCTTGACGCTCTACTTCGTGACGCCTTCAAATCTGTACTGGATCGTCATGGAAATTACTCTTAACGCCGTCAAGATTTTCTTCTTGACGCCGTCACCTACTGTTCCCAGCAAGGAAAATTAAGACTTTGGCGTTTTCTTCACTTTTATGCTCCAAAAACGTCCGAATTGCTTCCTTTTCCAGAATTCACTCCCAAAGTACCTAAAATCATAAAAGGAACGATTTAGGGCAATATGTGATCAAATAAATTCAATTCCGGGCTTAAATGACCCCCTAAAAGTGGTTCATTTTTCGCCTCATCATATACCCTTACACTTGAGATTTGCTTGTCCTCAAGCAAATGCGCTTTTATTCTACTTAAAATACAAGTTAGGGGTCATTTAACACTAATATAAAAGTAATTACAGCAAATAATCGTTCCACTAAAGACCAATAGACAAGCATTGAGGTCATACACTAGCACCTCACAAATAGTGTTTAGATACTCACATCTCTCGGGTGTAATAAAGTAATATCACATTATGGAAATGGAAAACATCTCTCACTACCTGTCATAGCAAAATAGATTACCATAGGCTTGGGAAAGGATCAAACCTCCACCACATGGCGTAAGCACCTAGGATAAACTATCAAAGATGTCTTTTAAAGGGTTGTAATGTTAGGTATAGGGATATGAAATACACGGTTTTGTTGGATAAAGGAAGTTTTTACTGGTGGCGAGTTAACAATCTTGGTTAATTACATGTACAATATGGCGTTGCTAAGCCAACACTAGACTCGACTTAAGCTAATAAATGAAAAATAACAAAAACATAAAATGAACATAGAATAAAAACGGGATGGTAGTCCGTATGTTTTTTCTCTTTTTCTTTTTTTGTATTTTTTTTCTTTTTCTTTTTCTATATTTTTTTTTTCTTTTTCTTGATTTTTCGATTTTTTTTTTTTTTTTTTTTTAACATACACTCTTACCCTACCATCCAAAATAATACATCATAGGGAATGAGAATTCCCCTTACACTTGAATTTTTACATACTTTACAATTAACTAATCTAGTGACTCGAATTAAGAAAATCAAAACACTTGGAGTACTTTTAAGATTAACGCACATACGGGGGTAATAAATGATGTTCTTCCCCATTACTCCATAAAATAAGTACTTTACCCATGAGTCCCAATCGTCCCAAAACAATATGTACAAGGATATGACTCGACTTAGCAACCATGTAATCAACTAGATAGTTAACTTAGGGTTTAACAAATAACAATAATGCACTAAAAATGAGCGCATACACGGAAGGCTAAGGCGATTTGGTTGTACATTTAAGTGGAGTGTAACAAATTCTTCCTTTAAGTAAGATGCTTAAAATTAGAAATGAAAAGATAGGCTCGGAGGGGTGTACTAGGGGTTTCGTGTACTAAAAATGAGTACAACGCTAAGGGTGTGGGAAAAATTAGTTGACTTAACTAGCCAAGTAATATGACTTAAATGGTCAAGTAATTATGATACGGGTTTAACACAAGGGTGATCCTAATGCCTCTTATCATGTAGTAAATCCTACCACACGAATGTAGTCTCACTAGCGGTCTCGGGATGCATCACTAACGCAAGTTCTAGAATCTAAATGCTACCGGTACACTCATAAGCACTAATAGTAAATGCTTTTCCTATCAAATCTAAAGGCGAACCTCACATATTTGGGTGGAAAATTTTTCTGAATATACGGTTATGTGCTAGTCATACAATCTCCTATCCATGAGACGCTTGCTATGGCTAAAGTTTCACTCCTAAATGTCGTAAAAAATTTTAAATTTGGCGTTAAAATTGCACTAACAAGTATTTCTCATAGTTTTATTACACATCTACCATCAAACAAAACAAACTCAAGCGAAAGTGCATATGTAAGGTATCATCTTTTTACCCTCCCCTTACACTTAGGATGAACATTGTCCCCAATGTTCAAGTAAAGAATGTAAAAGTGAAAAAGTAAAAAGAATGAAATCAAATACTCCCCTGATTCGCTCGGTATGGATAATAAGGTGGCCAGGTTAAATCTTCCTCCAAGAAAATGAACAATCAAAGCTTCCCTTCCAGAATATAAATCATCTTCTTGTCATACATAACCTGTAAATCCTGAGAAAACAAACAAGACAACCTCGCGTAAAATCGGCGGCATCCTATATAAGTTACTAAATCCTAGAAAACAAGATAAGATATAATGCTTGCGGAATGAAGTTTGCAGATTTCCTGGAGATTATAAAACTTAATAATTCACAAAAACTTTAAGACTCCGTTAGAAAAACAAAACCGGTAAAATTTCCAGATTTTTACACGTGACGCCGTCAAGAGTTAACTCGTGACGCCGTCAGAAGTGACCTGCAGAAATTCTTATGTTAAGTTTCCGGAAAATTTCTGGAAAAACTTGGTCCTACTTCCTGGAAAATCCTGCAAAACTTCATTATGACTCGATACAAGCATTTGACTCTAACAAATACGAATATACATGTTCACTTAATATTGTGGAGAATCATGATTGGTTTGTTTCTTAAAAACATATTTGGGGTTTCCCCTTACACTTATCTTTTGCAAAATACCTTTATATGCAATTAAGACGAAGTTAAAAACAAAATAAAGCATTTTCACAATTTACTTTGAAACATGAATCACAAACAATAAAAATAAAGCATGCATACGGAAACAAATAAAATCAAACAAACAAACAAATAAATAAATAAATAAAGCTTGGGTTGCTTCCCAATAAGCGCTTGTTTTTGTTCGAGTCACGAGTCTGACTCTACCCTTATTTAACGAAGACAGGGGAGGTTTTCCCTACACTTAGAATTAACTGCGGGTGGAAGTAGCGATACACACCCTTAGGGTGTAAATATGCCACATGAGGAAAGAGTGGTGGATGAATCATATGCTCAAAGGGCTGTGCTCCTATCATCATAACCTTACCTAATTCAATCGGGTTAATGGGTGGATTAAGATTTTCTCCTAGAAAGGGATCATTTTCTATCAACTTCAAGAGATTACTAGTTGGGGATCCATCTTGACCTAATAAACCCGGTTTAAACCCATAATGTTTCTTGTGATCAAACATAAATGGGTGATGTAAGCATGTAAGGTCATTTTCCACTCCTATATTGGTTTCCTCTCTACAAGGCTTAGAGTCCACTACCTTTATCCTAAGACTACTCGGACTATATGGTTTGATAGGTGGATCGGAACCTATTTCAATTCCTAAACTTTCATCCAAGGATGGAAGATTAGGTAACGGATTTGGTTGAGGTACCGATTCATCAAAACTAGGAACTTCCTTAGAACTAAGAGAAAGGTCATCACTACAAGTGTTAAAACCTATATTCTCTAGTTGTGCTTGGCCCAAGGGTTCTACCTCTATTGGGGTTCCTATAGTCTCTTTTACTTCTTCCGGGCAAGTCACGGGTGGTATGTGTGCCTCAAATGATGGTAGGACTTGTGGGGTACTTTGTGGGCTCGGATTATTTACTTCATCATTCCTTCTGTCAAGATCACCAATATCCTCAACATGTGTTTTATTATAATCTACCCCCAACATTTTCCCAAGTATCTCAAGTGCTTCTCTAGGCATCTCAACTTCTATATCCGAATCATAAGGATCATCCTCAATATTATGACTACTATATACAAATTGCCCAAAAGATTCATCATCTGTTTCTTGAGATTCATCATCATCGATCATAAAACCTAGGTCTTTTTGATCAATGTGATCATGTTCGGCTACATCCTCCATCACATCAAGGTCACCTATGTGTTCATCCTGTATTATGGTAGGGCCTAACCATGACATGCAGCTAGGTGGCTCATACCAAACAATCCTAGGTGAAGCCTCATATGGTGCATAGGTTTCACTAAGTGAGGCATTTTCAGGGGTTGATGGAGCTCCTAAGGTGAATTCTTTAAAAGTCTTATGCACTTGGCCTCTTTTCTCAAGGTACTCAATAAAATCAATATAAGATCCTGTCCGCCTCATTTCATTCGTCCATCTTGGTATATCCAAACTAGTGTAATTATATTTTTTCTGGTAAAACTCTAGTGTCGGACTTGGTGGATTCACGTTCTCCATAATAGTGAACGGAAGAGTCAATGGATTTAATTTACTAACAAAGGCACGAAGAAAAAGATAGACTAAAGAGAACCTAAAAAAATAAAAATAAAACCTTACTAGAAAGGAATCTAGCAAGTAGACCTAATAAAAAGAGATTCTAACCTAGACAATAACTATTCCCCGGGCTGCGGCGCCAAAAACTTGATACGTGGGAATCGCACCAGGCTTTACCTCTCAAGGGATCTTGAGAAGCTTACAACCCCCACCAGGCAGTGTACCTGATCGTTGTAGTATAGTATAGTGACAAGTACCGGGGGATTGATCGTTCAGCTAGGAATAGTGTCGCTAGGATTAGAAAACCTAAATACTGGTTCTAAAGATGAGGGATGATTATTTTTGCTATTTTTATATTTTTTAGAAAGCAAGTAAAAATCTCGGGTTTGAAGGATTAGGGCGGAATTAGTTGCTAGTCAACTAACCCAATACTAAGATGCAATCAAAATAAAATACTAGAAATGAAAATAAACTAAATTATACTAAGGTTGTGAGCAATAAGTGAAGAAATTGTGTTTACTTAGATTTCACTACTCCCTAGATATCTTTTACACGTTAATTACTTGTTATAGTTGCGTGGATGACGGATTGTATTCCTTAATATCATTCATGGGGTGGCGCACTTAATTCCCCAATCCTATGAGCTCTTATCTCCTCATATGCCATGCCCGGCACAACCATAGGGATTATAAACAGTGGCTCATGGATTAAATACAACCAATAAAACCTAGTGCACATCAGTTCATGTTTCCTAAGACGTTCAAGCATGTTACCATTTGGAGATCTGCCAGTTTTCTTAAGCCTAACATCGAAATCATTCATCCAATACAACCATAAACAAGTGATCAACACATAATTAACATCTAGGTTTCATTAGATCCAAGCAAACACAAGATAGATCTAGCCTAGCATGATGGAATTAAGACAAGAACAAGATATAGACAACCAACACATAGACATATTGATTGAATTAAAAGAATACTTATCTCAATTACACATGAAAGGTATAAAGGGCTAAGAACCCTTGAAAAACCTGTAAAATTCGCACCAAGTTCGTACTTAGGGTTTCTCCAAAACTTCTCTCTTTTTAATGTGAAAATTAGAAAACTATATATAGGAAATAGGGTCTGACGGCGTCAAGACAAATTTTGTGACGCCGTCATCTCGCCGCCAAAATAAATCTCGGACTGCCTTGATCCAGATCTGACGCCGTCAAGTGTTATGTGTTTCCAGGCCGTCATGCTTTTTCCTCTTGACGCTCTACTTCGTGACGCCTTCAAATCTGTACTGGATCGTCATGGAAATTACTCTTGACGCCGTCAAGATTTTCTTCTTGACGCCGTCACCTACTGTTCCCAGTAAGGAAAATTAAGACTTTGGCGTTTTCTTTACTTTTATGCTCCAAAAACGTCCGAATTGCTTCCTTTTCCAGAATTCACTCCCAAAGTACCTAAAATCACAAAAGGAACGATTTAGGGCAATATTTGATCAAATAAATTCAATTCCGGGCTTAAATGACCCCCTAAAAGTGGTTCATTTTTCGCCTCATCACTTCACAACTTCTACACGGACACAATAAACTAGTAAACCTCAAATTAAAAAACCACTACGCAAGCATTTGTTTGTAAAGTTTTAATAATTTCTAAGCATAATATTAAAATCCCAAATGAATTATTAACAAAAATAAAGTTCCAATGAAAGAACGTTATTTTCCCTTATGTCAATTAGAAGTTTATAAAATTTTGCCCAATGAAAAATAAATTGAACATTATGGAATTATCATATTAAACATTCGTATAATCTGACCTTTAGGATCATAAACGTTATCTTTGGTTGAGAGCCCAAAAGTTTAACAGAGAACATGAAAATCTCTATGAAACTTTTTTGCTGATGAGAACTATTGTGTACCACTTAAATTTTATTGAAATATTCCTATTTATCGCAACTATCCAAAGTTAAAATTCAACCAAGAATGACCGTTTGTTGCCCGTCAATTAATAGACATGTATAACCCGAGTGATACATTTATCAAAGAAAATATCGACCACAAATATTTTTTGATAATATTATTGTGAAAGCTATACACGCATATTCTTGTTTGTTGTAATTATATATATACTACTAGCAATTGTGAATGTTTGTAGCACTTAGAATTCAAAACACAATGAGTAATTCAAAATTGTTTTGCACCTTTTTTCTTTTCTTATTTCTCGCCACTTTTGCTTCTTCCAATTTAAATAACATGCATAAATGCTCAAAAAAGGATAGTGAAGCTTTGCTTCTCTTTAAACAAAACCTTTCATCCATCAATTACACAATCGATCACCTAGATGATGATTATGAAAAAGATGGTTGGGTAGATGTAGATGAACCATGTCATTGGTGGCTTGGTTCTGATTATCATCCAATGACATTCAACTGGAACGCAAGTACAGATTGTTGTAATTGGAATGGTGTTACTTGTGATTGCTACACTGGTGACATTATCGGTATCGATCTCAGTTGTGGACTGCTAAAAGGTAGCATTCATCCTAACAGCTCCCTCTTCAACCTTCCTCATCTCCAAAAACTTAACCTTGCTTTCAATCATATTGGTGGTTCCTAAATTCCAAGTGAAATTAGAAGGTTTTCAATTAGCCTCACACATCTCAACCTCTTTGGTTGTAACTTTTCTGGCCAAGTCCCACCGGATATCACGCTCCTTCATAAATTGGTGTCGCTTGATCTCTCTGCAAACTCTTATTTGAAGCTTATACCACATGGTTTCATCAATTTGATTCATAATGCTAGTAATTGCAAAGAACTTTCACTCCAAGATGTTAATATCTCTTATGTTTTACCTACGAGTCTTAATATCTCTTCTTCTTTGAAATTACTAGATCTTCACAACACAGGATTGCAAGGGAAATTACCTCATTACATTTTCAATCTTCATTCTTTGGAAACACTCGACTTGTCAGCTAACAGTTTCATAGGAAATATCCCTTCGGAAATCTCAGTTGACATAACACACCTTACTTATCTGAATTTAGCAAGTAACAAACTTAATGGGACTTTGCCATCTTGGCCGTTTACTTCCCCCTCTTTAGAAGTTCTCCATCTAAGTCATAACATGTTGAGTGGAAATGTACCTTTTGAGTCATTTGCTCTTCCATCATTAAAAGAGTTATACCTCAGTCACAATCATTTAGTTGGACATACTGAAATGCAAACATTTCAAAAACTCACCAACCTCGCTTATCTAGGCCTTTCTTACAATAATTTTAGTGGCGAATGGGAGTTGGATACATTGTTAAAAACCCTCACAAAACTTGAATATCTCGATCTCTCTTACAATGGTTTATCTGTTACAGCAAAGAATGTCAATCATTATGTCAACCCTGGTTATAGATACTTAGGATTGGCTTCTTGCAAGCTAAAGGTATTTCCTCAATCAATTTGCAATATGAGCTATCTATCTTATCTGGATATATCCAATAATAGCATTGGTGGAATCATTCTAGAATGTGTAATCTTTGGATCTGGATATTTAGAGGGGCTTATATTGAATGGAAACCAGTTAGAAGAGGAGGTCCCACATTCCTTGTCCAAATGTCGGTCCTTGAAAGTACTTGATCTTGGAAACAACAAATTAAATGGCACATTCCCTAAATGGTTAGGAGGTCTTTCAAATCTGCAGGTTCTTGTACTCAAATCAAACAATTTCCATGGTCCCATTGGAACATCCACTGCAATAGAACATGCATTTTCTCGTTTACAAGTCCTTGACTTATCCCATAATTGGTTTGTTGGAAAATTACTTGGGAAATATTTTCAAAATTTCAAGGCCATGCAGAAGATGGTAAGTGATAGCATCTACCCAGAATATTTGTCCGCGGGTAACACCTACTGGCTTTACTCTATCAGTGTCATGGTGAAAGATGTGCAAACGACATTCACTCGACTTTTGGTTGACTACACACTTATTGATCAATCCAACAACAAATTTGAAGGGGAAATTCCAAATGTCATTGGTAGTCTCAAGTCGATGAAAGTGCTCAACTTATCCCACAACAACCTCAATGGTGAGATCCCAAATGCATTGGGAAATATGTTAGGGATTGAATCGTTAGACCTATCTTGGAACCAACTGATCGGACAGATCCCTCAAAGCCTTACAGACATAACTGCTCTTGCATTTTTAAATCTGTGACAAAATCATCTCGTGGGACGTATTCCGCAAGGAAACCAATTCAACACATTTGATGAGAGCTCATATGGAGGGAATTTGGGACTTTGTGAGTTTCCGTTGTCCAACAAGTGTGAGCAGCTGAGTTCCCCACACGTTTATGGTGACGGAGATGAGGGGGAGGTGGATGAGTGTGGATTTACATGGAAAGTGGTGATGTTGGGATATGGATGTGGAACATTAGTCGGATTGGTGATGGGATATCTCATGTTGTCAACAAGAAAAGTCAAGTGGTTCAACGAAATTGCTGACGCAACAGAGAGTTTGGTCTTGAAGAAGATGAAGAAGAAGAGAAGACACATATATATTGGGAAATGACCTTAGATAATGAAAGGTACGATTTCTCACATGTTTTCTTATTTCATCAAATTGTGCAAAATGCCTGACTCTATAACTTCTCTTGGTTGATGCATGTAGAGCCGTTAGAGGAGCTAGGCTGAGTCCTTTTGAATTATGCAGTGGAATATCAGCTTCTCAATTATGATGCTTGCGTGTTGTCTCTTTGAATTCTGTTGTATGTAATATTAGCGTGTTGTTTTGTATTAATTTTTTGATCTTAATGGTAATTCAGTAATTATTTTGTTGGTAAAGCATCAAATCATATGGTTGTAGGTTTTCACGTAACATTCTTTGCCATATAGCATTTTTTTCAATCTGCCCACCATCGCTAATTAACCATCACTATTGTAAAGACACACCTATCCGTAAAGGTGGCAGTTAATTCGGTCTAAATGGTGATTGTAACTGAACCATCGCGATTGTTTAAAGTTGTATCAGTTAGCGACGGTTTTTCTGTCGCTAAGTCGTTGCTAAACGTCGCTATTAGCAACTTCTGGTTAACCATTGTGACAGTTACGAACAGCAACCATTTGGCCTATATATACAGCGAGAATTCTGCCTTTTTTGTAAGAAAAACACATACTTTAGCACACCAAAACCCTCTCTTATCACACGAGATTGCTATCGTCTTCGTTACTCGTGGAACGAGTTCGATAGTGTCCAGAAAACCTTGAAACTCAGTAACTCAATCGGCTTATTATTGAATGTTTGATTTGCTTGCTTTGCATTACTGTAACTTAAGCGTATATAAGGATTACAAGAGATTATTCTAGATTACTATACATGAGCTAGGCCTAAATAAATACAAATGGGATTTTTAAATTTAACGATAATTTTAAAAAATTATTTGGAATTTATGCAACAAAATATGGTCACCAACAAAACCCAACTGTTGATCAAATGCGCGTTGGATCGTCCCGAATGGCAAGAGACATTAATAAAAACATTTATAATAGTTTATATGAAGACGCTACAAAGCGTCAACGAACATCGGCCCGGCCCCAACAAGCGAATTGGGACAATATATGGCTACAAACTTTTTAATAACTTTAAGTCCCGAAGAGTTTGTACACTTTGACATTTTGGCTTGGTGGAAAGAAAGAGAAATCCAATTTCCAAGTTTATCCGCTATGGCTCGTGACTTATTAGCGGTCCAAGCTTCGACGGTAGCTTCGAATCGGCCTTTTCTACTAGCGGTAGAATTATAACAGAAAGAAGGTCAAGACTTAACCCCCGAAGCCGTGGAAGTATTTGTATGTTTGAAAGATTATTTGGACGGAGTAGATAGGATACAACATGAAACATCGTTGGAGGTCCGATATTAGATAAAGAAGTTGAAGAAACTATAGCAAGAGAAGAAGATGAAATGGAGATATCACATTCGAATACCAAAGGCGAATTAGATGAAGGTGAGTTTGAAGAATTTGATGTTGAAGACGTAGATGTACAAGAATTTTTGGAAGAACATGATCGTGTGTAGTTGAGTATAACGGGTGATGGCAATGCCGAAACTCGATACACTTGAGTACACTAATATGTTTTCGGGTGATGGTCATGCCGAAGCTCGAAATGTATTAGTATTTATATATTTTTATGATTGTATTGTTTAAATAAAAGTTATGATTGTATTGTTTAAATATTATGATTGTAGTTTTTTAGTTGTATAATTGTATTGTTTAAATAAAAGTTATGAGTATATTGTTTAATTCTATGTTTGATAATTAACAAGTTTATTAAATAAATGTTTGAAGTTTTTAGTAAAATTCCGAATAAAAACGAACCAGTAAATAACCGATAAAAAATCCGAATCCGAACATTTATAACCAAAAAAACCAAACCAATAAAAAACCGACAAAAAAACCGATTCCGAAAATTTATAACCAAAAAAAACCGATTCCAAACATTTATAACCGAAAAAAACCGATTTCGAAAAAACCAAAACCAAAAACCGGTTTTAACCGGTCAACTTGCACCTCTACCTGGGAAGGCCTCTTGTTCACACACGTGCACGTCATCAAACTATCACCCAACGGTTAGGATACAACACTTAACGTGTTACAGTAAGTGAGACACAACGAGAATATGGAAAATACATGCTATGTACGAACCGTACAAGTTCAAGGAAGGAATGACCCTTGTCTGCCCATTAGATGATCAAGAGGAATTGGTTGGTGAACGTACTAGACCACCAGCAGCTGAAATGGTTCTAACTTATAAAAATGGAGTAATATTTTAACAAGCTACGATGTTGATTATGTCCTATAATCCAACCCTTTTAAGTAAATACTCACATTCACAAATATGCCCAAAAAAGCACTTCTCAACTGACATTAGAATCATGTCTTCAGGTTTTGTGTAGCACACTTTTATTTGTGCCGTTATTATCTTAACACAGAAAGCTAAAAATCACTTTGAAAATAGAAACAAAATTCATTAGTTTCATTGATAATATCAGGCTTCAACTTTGCAAATAGAAAAAGGGTGTTACAAGCTAACTCAACAAAAAGACACATAACATAAGTTCCAATCTTGTTTCTGGCTCTGGATTTTAGACTCATACTTGAATGGGCATGGACATAGGCAAAGGCTCATCAGCAGCAACAAGTGGTGGCCTGTATTCCTCCACTTCCTTGGGTGGTTGTACAACAATGTCGTCCTTAGGCATGTGGATCACAACATTATCAGGTAGAGGGGTCTTGGGTCCAACCTTGCCCGTAGGATCCCAGTCAAGCATGATCTTAACCTTGATACCAAGCACACCCTGTCATTGTAAACCATTTCAGTTAATTGCTGGTATATAACTCAAAAACGCTATACAAAACAAAATGTCTATAGATCTTTCTAAATTACCTGTCTCAGAAGGACGTGTCTCACAGCAGAGTCAATGTACTCTTTAACTGGTTGACCAGAAGATATCATATATCCATCCTTGAACTTCATGGATTTTGCACGCTGAGCCCTAAGCTTTCCGCTGATAATCACCTGAGAATGATGAACAGTGTTAGCAATAGTAACAAAAGCTGTCATACAGGACTACAGAAAGATAGGTATATATCACAACATACCTCACAACCCTTTGCTCCATTCTCCATGACAAACCTTAGAACACCATTGCAAGCCCTGAAAAATGTTAAAACAGAATATCAGTTAAAAGAGTCTTATCAACCTCAAACTGCTACAAGTAATGATAGAAATCATAAACATTTTATAAACCTGCGAACAGCAAGGCCTCCAAGAAGCTTGTAACGCAAAGACTCAGCTTGAGCAATGGCACAAAGCCCCCTGTTGTTGACTCGTTCAGCATAGAGTTCAACACTGTTTTCAGGAAACTTGAATCGTTTCTGAACAAGAGAAGTCAACTCCCTTATTCTCCTTCCCTTCTCACCTGCAAATAGAAGGTTCAATACTTCAATATGTGTGATTATTTTATCAGTGGTGACATAATTTTACAAAATTGTACTGTACATTTTCAACAAAGATTTTTCAGAGTGTACAACTAAAATATGGTATAACCTTTCCTAGCAAATTAGAGGTCCAAATAGAGATCAAGTTTTGTTCATTTTGCACCAAATACACCCATACAAATTCAACTCATGTTTGTCTTTCCGATAACTCAGCAAATGAAATTTGACATAGTAATCATAAGTCCAGTTAAACAAAAAAGTAAGAAATTTACCAAGAACGTTTTGGGTTCGGGTAGCTCTGATGATGATCTCAGTACGCATAGGCGTAACCCTAACTTCAACACCAGAGTAACCATCCTCAGCAAGTTCCCTCATAAGAACCTCGTTCAACTCAGCAAAGAACACACCGTCGGCTACAAACTGAGACAGGCAAAATCAATTTATACCAAGGACTATAAACAAACATCATCTTTAAATGTTATAAAATGAGAGACTAACCTTTCGTTTCTTGCTCAATTGAGTCGCCATGATTGTCAAAAGTGTATTAAGCGAGCACTAACTCTGAAAATTAATTTAGGAGCAATATTAAACAGCTTTGTAAAACTTCAAAGAGCCAGACTACAAAGATTAAATATAACACATTTGGGATGCGAATCTCAGTGAATACTCAGAAACTAAATAATAACGCACGATGTCACATAGACAAAACCACTAAGCGCCTATCCATGTTCGGTTTAGTAAATAAATGTATAAATCGTAGCCTGCTTTCAGATAATTAACAGGTTATAGAGTTTTGTCAATACGATACACATTAAAAGATATATTACATAGTACAACAAATGCACATCATTAGCTAAATTTGTATTCAACAATTACTGACTACAAAAAATAAGCTGCGTAAGGGACAAAAAAGCCTGAACAATACTAACATTTTGTTTAAGCTTATATATATGGATCGTGGCTTATTTGGTTTTCTGCTTATGTTTCGTAAGCTCACTTTTTGTGACTCATTTTGAAACTTTTCGGCTTACAGGAGTGTTTGTTTTCGCTTAAGCTCATTTTTGTGGCTTATTTGAAAATTTTAGGCTTATATAAGCTTTATATGACATAATAAAGCTATATAAGCAGAAAAGTTTCAAAATAAACCACAAAAAATGAGCTTGTAAAAACATTAAGCCCAAAACCAAATAAGCCATAAGCGGACTATATAAACCAAAACAAACACACCCACGTTTAAAAATATTGTATAAGCTTATATAAGCCGAAAAAATTCAAATAAGCCATAAGCCCTCAAACAAACACCCCCTTAACTATCATGTAATATTACTTAAATCTAAAACCAATCTATTTGTGCTTGAGATCAACTCTAAAATAATTGGTTAATGAGTGCCTAGTAAATAAACAAAAATTTATAAACATAGCAAAGAAATCATACAAGATAACATATATAAAAATTAAGAAAATGAATGATTTACCAGCAGCAAAATCAGTAACAAAGAAAGAAGAAAGAAAAGGCTAACCTAAAACATGAAGATTCAGCGGCTGATAAAAAAGATGTGGAAATGACTAGGGTTTAGTTTCTGTGGCCAGGTTACTTAAGGCCCATTTACCCATTGTGGGCTAAGTTGAATCCAAAATGCAAACCCATTGTGGGTTTAGTTTCTGTGGCCAGGTTTTAATTTGCTTTATTACTTTAGATTAGGGTGAGCAAATGGACCGGATTGACCGGACCGACCGACAAAACTGACCGGACCAGACCGAACCGGACCGACCACATTTGGTCCGGTCCTCGGTCCAAGTTTTTTGGTTAATTCGGTCTCCGGTCCGGTTCGGACCGATCAAAAAACCGAAAAAACGTGCCAAATCTTGCTTATTTGGACCGGACCGACCACATTCGGTCCGGTCTCGGTCTATGGTTTTTCCTTAAGTCGGTCTTCGGTCTTGGCCAGTCCGGTCCGGTTTTTGGACCGTGATCACCTCTACTTTAGTTTTTGGACCGGTCCGCTTGCTACTGCATTTACTTGCTTTTACTGCTGCTTGAAGAATTGCTTTCGCTTGCTGTCAGAATTCTTCATCAACAAATTATGTTTTTATTGCTTTAATGTTTGTTTAGTTTTCTCATCCAATCCGAGCTTTCACGATTTTTCGGCTCAGATTGCGGGGGAGTATTAGAAGATATTAGGTCAAAGCCCGTTTGTGGGTTTAGGGTTTATAGGGTTTCATATGTAGTCATCATTATAAATGGTGGATCAATAATACATAACACCTCACGGGGTTTACATTATTTGTGGAAAACTATAAGGGGGTTGAATAGTTTTCCGTCTTTTTCGTTTTATAAAACTTTGCTTTTAAAGACTAGATGCAAATTGTAAAAACCTTTAAAGCTAAAGTGTAGATACTAATTTATTCACACTTATCATACAAACACTACTTATATAGAATGTTGAGTAGAAATTATAATTTCAAATATTTCACTTAAATATATATTTATATTTATATATGTATATGTGTTTTAATATGTGTATATCCTTATAATTTACTATGTATAAAATTAATGTTGTGAATGGAACCTAGTTTGATCTTTATGTGAAATCAATATATGCACAACACACACAATTATAACTATATACGAAAAGCTAATAAGTAAGAAAGCAAAGAGTGAGAGATGGAAAGATCAAACCGAGAGACAAAGGATTTATAGTGGTTCGGCTACAAGGACACCTTCCTTGCCCTACTCCACTCCCCGAGCACCGAACTCGAGAGTTTTCTTCACTAAGTCAATAACCTCCCTTATGGCGGAGAAAACCGTACACACCAAGGCTTACACCGATTAACGACACTAAGCAAAATATCGAGTTCTAATTGTAGCTAGAACCAATCTCACAACAACAATCACACCACAACTTCTTCACACCTTTTCACCCCTTCTAGACTTTTTCACAACACTAGTTTCTTCACGCCTTCACAACTTCTTCACTACTTCAAGGATTTGCAACTACACAACTTCAACGCTTCAAAATCTTCACAACTTCAATGCAACTATATTTCTATTTGAAGGCCTTTATCAATCTATCACTATAATGATTCTTCAACTAAAAGCTTCTATGTCTTCACACCTTCAAGTCTTCAAAATCTTCTCAACTTAGATACTTCAATTTCTTCACAACTAACCACTATAACTAATACCTCCTATCACCAATCCTATGCTATACCACTTCTTCACTTCTAGCATCA
Source organism: Artemisia argyi (assembly GCA_030686995.1). NCBI lineage: Eukaryota > Viridiplantae > Streptophyta > Magnoliopsida > Asterales > Asteraceae > Artemisia > Artemisia argyi. The sequence goes on from CM060686.1 coordinate 120,223,324, forward strand.
CTTCACACTTACAACAATTCTAGATCTTGTGTCTAAATCTAGCTAACTAATTTATACACCTTATTCACCAAAGTATGAAAGATTTACAAGATGAACAAACAACTTAGATAGCAAGATGATACTAAGTTGTAATACTTCTATTCTTAATAAATAGAAGTATTCTTCTCTTTGCACTTGAATGTAGAGGCTTGAATCACTTTGAAACAAAGATTAATGTATATATAGAATCAAAGGATTTTAGAAGATAGAAATGGAGGTTTGAATCAGAAAGTTTTTAGTGCAAAAAGGTGAGAAAAATATGTGGAATGATCCAGTATTTAAAGGGACTGAAAACACTGTTTAGGAGTGTGTCGGTCCCCTTAATTCATGGCCAGTCCTCTTAATTTTAAGGGGACCGCCCCTTATTATTAAGGGGGCCGCCCAGCTGTAACTGCCAGAAAATCTGTCATTTAGTGGGGAAAGTTTATTTGGTGAAAAACTAACTGATTTTGGTTAAAAATTTGAATTCATATATTTAGTATGATTAAAATATTTTTCTTTATTACCAAAAGTGTTTTTCAAAAATATATAATATGTTTATATAATTAAATAAACTTTGTAATAATTAATTAAATACCCCTTTGATCTTATAATGCATTAGACACTTTGTTTATTCATATCTTAAGTGATTAGATGGTGAAAGTGATTATTTACTACTAAATACTTGTTTACGTCATGATCTTTGGTTTGATGGGTTTTCGTTTTGTGATTATCAAAACATAGAGATATCGAAATATATGAATAACGTTTTTAGTCATTTATTTATATCAACAATCTCCCCCTTTTTGATGATTACAAAACCTAAACTCATTAAATCCAAAAATTAATTTTTAGACAAGTATTTAGTGAGTTTATATATTCACTTCTCCCCCTTTTTGTAGAATCAAGAAGGTTTAAGCCGATAAGATGAAAGCTCCCCCTTGATGTATGATCCCCCTCGATTGAGGGCACCAAGGGTTCGAGCTATGGAATACTTGCAAGAAAAATATTAGAAGCACAAGCAAATATATATAATGCCACGTAAACTCCACCTCATTGCCCAGTAATTCATTATGTGTCATGTCATCACATTGAGTCCATGTCATCACATTTTGGCTATGTAAATAATTTTTATAATTAATTTGTAATAATGCCCAAAATGCCACCTAAGCAATGCTTTATCATTCATAAATTTCGAAATTAAATTTTAAAAAATGATAGATGCATGTTTCGAACCTGGGTCTATTAGTCAACAACCAAACATGATAACCACTAGGCCAACTCAATTTTTGGATTATATCTTGCAAGTAAAAGACTATAAACTTACGTAAACAATTATTGACCATTTTAATGAGATAACAGCCATATATATTCCTTAATTATAGCTTTATCATATTATTAATTAATATATCGACCTTTTATTAGTTATCACAGAAAACCCTAATATGAGTTTATGCAACCCTAAAACACAGCACACAAACAATACAATTTAGATTGTTTCTTATTTGTTTGCATGTATCTGTTCGAATTCTATTGTACTGGATGCAAAACCTATGCATAAATATATTATATCCTTTTATTTGTTTGTATGAATCTGTTTTACATGTTTTTTATTTATTTATTCGTTAATATACGTATATACCTGCTACGCACAAAAGGAACAAACTTGCATTAGCAGAATTAGTTGCAACATAATCATTGTCTGTAGGTACTCTCTCTTCATGAACAAAACTCTGTCACGATTTTAAGGTTTTAATGATTTTCTAATGTGTTTTTGTGCAGGTTTTAATTGCATGTTCGACTGGTAACATTTTATTGTTGTCATCAATGACATAATTATAACAAAGGATAAAGTAGATTCATTCTCTTCGCCTGTTACAAGTGGTGATAGTCAAAAAAAGGGTAATCATCAGTGCTTCAGATTATGGTTAGTCTAATAACGTTCTCTTGCAATCAATAGCTATGTGATATATATATATATATATATATATATATATATATATATATATATATATATATATATATATATATATATATATATATATATATATATATATATATTGTTAACTCATTTATTTTCTGCTGTTAAGGATTTTCGAGTGCCACAGATGCGCAGTTACCTAAAGTTGATGGCCATATGTTTTGTGATCCAATGTATAGGATTCCAACAGGTTTGTTTAAATTACAAATACTATCATCTTTGTGGTTTATCAAATGTACATACTTTTATGATTTGTTTATAATGTTCACAGCGTATACATCTATTCCCAAGGACAGGACTTTAGTGCAGGCGTTGTTCGGGATTTTCATCATGATCATTCTGGTGGGGGTGTGCAAAGACCGTCCAATGTTTGTGTAAGAAAAAATGCACCCAATGTTGATATGCTTTCACCTTTGGTGTCATCTCGGTAAGTGCTTGGTATGATGCCAAAACATATTCTTCACTTTATATATATGCAGTATACTAATGCATTTGATAGTCTATAATAACTGTTGCGTTATTCACGTTTGTCTATCAGCATTTATAGATGGTGGGTATTAATTTACACACCTTTTATTTGACCATAATCGGACCAAAAAGACCAAAAACCTGACTATAAATGCCAAATATTTGCTTGTTTTTGTGTTTTGTGAATGTGCAGGTAACGGATATGAAAAATGGACAAAAATACAGGAAAGTGGCAAATACGAGCACGAGATTGGAAAGAGAGCGAAATTACAAATTTAACAGCATGTGTCGAAATTATTGGAGCAAAAAGGCCACCGATATATAATCAGCCCGTGGATATATAGTACTAATGGACCATTTGTTGATGTTGGGCTTGGATTTGCTAAAAACATGAGAAGCCCATTTTATTATTGATGTTGGGTTCGATTGAAGACAAATGCTCAAATGACGATTTGCAAGTTTACTATATAAACAAAAGGCCATTGCCACGTGTTGCTGCATCCTCTTATTCTCGCTAGCGACAAAATCCAAATCGAAGAATAAAAATAGAGATGCAATACTCTTTTTGGCCAGCGCAGAAATAAAGAAAGAAAATATATTAGTTTGAAGAAGTAATCGATTTGGTTGATCAAGTGTGGTGTCACGCTGTCCAATTCCTCACAAAGCGACAAAATCAAGAAAAAGAGAGAATAAAAATGCAAGTTGAGGAAATAGCCACATGATTTACCATTCATCTTTGGCTACATGATAAATGAAAGACCAGCGCTAATATTTTTAGATGGCACGTGAGCCATTTTGTTCCTTTTTGCTAAGCATGTGACGTGAAGACAAATGGGTATATCTTTTTGACATCACGTGAAGCAAAGTTTCCAAAATAAATTGAGAAAGGCGCGTGAGTTGTTTTCTTCAGTCACTCACATTTCCTACATCCAATAAAACGATGCCACATCTCCTTAATGATGTAGTTGCAGCCAATAGTCTTCACCCACGTGGCGTTTATGACGCATCAGTGATAGCTGTTATGGAATATTCGAGATCCAAATGTATTGAGACAAAATTTAGGCTATATTCATTGATAAGGAAGCCAATGATTAGCTATAAATTGCACCACATCCAACGCCAAATTCATTCAATTCTCTCCTCATTATTCTTAGATCACACACTTATTTTGTATTTTTCTAGTAGCAGTAGTTTTTTATAGGAGTAGTTTTTAGCTTATTTTTATATTGTTTTAACTTAATTTCTTTTGTAATTTTAGTTTATCTCAAGTACTTATTTGTAATCAACTTTTATTTTTTTTAGTGAAGATAATATTTTCTCTTAATAATCTAACTTAGCTTATTATACCTCTTCTTCTCATCTCTTTCTTTTATTTTTTTTATTTTTTTTTTCCATCTAAAAATCTATTTTAGCTTAATAGCTTTTTGAAGCTTATTAGATTAGATTATTCAATAAGCACTTTTTAATTTCTTAATCTCTTTTCATAACTTTTTTTAGTATTATTAGATTTAATAATTTTTAGTTTATATCTCTTAATCTCTTATTATTTTAAAAATTTTTTCTTAAATAAATCAAATTAGCTTAATATTTTTCATCTCTTTAGCTTATCTCTTATTTTCTTCTATTCAATATAGTTTTTTAGCTTTGGTTGATTCATATCTAGTATAGATCTACTAGCTTTCTAGCTTTTTGGTTCTATTACTAGTTTGTCTAGATTTGATTAGCTTTTCTATAGCTTATTGAAACTAGATATAGTTTATTCAAGAGCTTAATTGTACTAATGTTGCATAAAGTTGTGATTTTTCTTAGTTTCTCATCATTCTCTACATAGGGCGAGGAGCTTAAGGGTTTTATAAGCTTACTTATTAATAAAGCTTATAGCTTTTCTAGTTTTTATAAAGCTAAATAGTAAATAAAGTCATAGACTATCTCATTTGCTCCTCGCAAAGACAAAAGCAGGCTGCCAAGGAACCTGATTTAAAAGCACAAACAATCTTAAGTTCATATTTATTGATTTAAAATCTATGCAATTCTTTCATAATTATTTCCTTCTATTGTCTTAGGGGCACCAGCACCACCATCTTTAGGTGCCAATTTCTCACTTCAATATTATATACTTCGATCGCTATGCTGCTCCTGCCAAGCTCTAATTTGAAACATTTTAACCATATATCACTCACATAGCTTTTTTTGGTGTGACATGTCTGCTTTTTCACCTTGGATTTGCATGAAGAAATTTTTGTAACAGGTCTGATCTTTTTTTATTCAACCTCTAATTATTGATTTACATAAAGATATTTCTGTTACAAGTATTTTTTTCCATTTTCAACCTCTTTCTTTATAGGCTTGCCATGGAGACATATGGGGATTACAGTTACCATTGCAAGAATGCTTAAGCAAGTATGAGAAATCTTGTGATGTGATGACACCTCAGGTTGCAAATCCAGTTTTCAAATATGCATTTCAGAATACACTATGTGATTGCTCTTTTCCTTAACTATTTATTAGAGGAAACTATTACGTAGTTGCTAATATGCTTGAAAATCTTAGCTGGTCTATTTGCTCATCTGAGAATCAAGATAGGCATAAATTATCTTATATATGTATAAAGTTGCGCTCCTCTACAGGTCACTCTGTGCCTTCATTTGATGTGGCCATACAAACATATGTATTAGTATACTTTTTGGGTAGTTGAAAGACTTCATGGTACATATTGAAAATAATAGCGTCGCAATTTTTTAGATATGAACCGAAGTAGTTTTAGTAGTATTAATTAACAACCCTCATGCTCTATGAACTACTGAGTTACCTGTATTTTTTTCATCTGAATAATGTAGTTAATGACTTGATGGTGTGATGTGATGTCTTTATAGGAAATTCCTGAATATCATAGAGCAGATGTTGTTCGTAGCATGGTGTACGAAGCAAATGCAAGGCTAGAGACCCCGATAATTATGGCTGTGTAGACACAATTTTCCACCTTCAAAAGCAAGTAAGTGAGCTCCAAGCAGAATTAGCGAAAGCACAAGCAGAGAGGGTCAATTTGCAATGTCGACAATCCAATATTCTAACTTTGATACGTATGCAAATTGAACAACCACCAACAATCTCACATCCACCACAACAGCAAAACGTTTATGAGAAAGACTTTCCTTTTTTTTCAACTATTGTGTTTATAATATTTCCCATTATTCGTTCATTCGCTGTTTGTTTCTTTTCTAGTTTTGGTCATGGTTTGTGTTGAGGGTTAAATCATCTGGGTAGGATCATGCAGCTGGGAACGCGCGAGAGGAATAGAAAAGGCGGGCCACTGGAATACGACTTAGGTCTAAAATCAGTGCGTATTTTGGAGGGAATAACAGTCGCAGCTGATGGGCTAGCTCCCTGTTCAATTCGTGACAGAAAATTAATCTCGCTTAAACATGGCTACTCCTGGTAATGAACCTGGTTCAGTTTCATCTAATAATAAAGCTATCAATTCTATTGATGATGGTCTAGATATGGGTGGGAACAACCCTAATGTGAGTGCTCTAAAACGCACTTATCACCGCGACATTTTGGCTGATAAGTATCCAGTGGCTAGGAGCAAAACGTTTAATATTTATTTGCCTAAGGTGCGTAAGTAGTGATCATGATTTGTTGTTAACTCACCCATTTTACTTAATTTACAGGTAGCTTTGACTCATGGACCAGACAATGTTAAGCCACAAATGAAACAAATCAACGAGAATGGCTATTTATACTTTGAGGTACTTCTAATAATCTTTGCTTAAATATCTATTAATATATTGAGAGAAAATATGGATAGGTACATCAATTTGATATACACTTTGGGGAGCAGAAGCAACCATTAAAATGGATATATAGGTGCACACATACTTAAAGTCTATTTTACTATGATATGGTTAGAGTTCGTATTTTACATGTCTACTCAATCGTAGGCATACCCCTTATATATACTATGAAGCAACCATGTAAAGTGAAGGATGAAGATGGAGCTTCGGTCTTGGGTTTCTATTGTTGTTGTTTTAATTTAAATACATGTAAAGAAAGTGTTGTCCCCAATATAAAGAAGATCACAACCTGACGACATAATGCCCCGAATATTCATTATTCCATAAGTTGGCAGGATATGTTTCTCTTTAGTGGTTCCTCTTATGAAACATAATTGGATTATTAAGGTATGTGATGCGATCTTTTTAACATTTATTGAAAATATTGAGTTTAGTTAATTATATCTTTCAACTTTTTATAGATAAATGAAAATGAAACTGTTTTGCAATCATTTACAATCATGGACGATGTCAACATTATATCTATGTCTCAGGGCCACATCCCCTTAACGCATGATCTTATTATATTTCAGGTCCTACAATGATTACAAGTTGGAGAAGAAACAACTAAATCAATACGGTAGCCAAGCTACAAATAGCTCTACAAAAGCTTCATATTTAGTGAGTTCTACCATACCATATAGTGATCTGCATTACCTGTGCTGATTGTTTGAAAAGTGATTGTTAGATTATTTTTTGTCTACTCTTTCATGAATTGCAAACTAAGGAGTAATATAATTTATGAGTTTGTCTTATGTGGTTAACCGATGGCTCTCATTTTGCAAAATGCTTGACAAAAACATTGTTACAAAACAGTTATATAAGTAGTTTGAAATGGCATCGCTACTTGATATTTGTAAAGGGTTTTAAGCTTCCAAATATATGAACTACAATATCCAAAATGGAATTGAATTTCCAGATTAATTGCTTGCCCTTGATACAGTTATGTTATGTACTTTGTTATTTTCACATAATATAGTTAATACCGCAACATCTTCCCGAGGGCGACCAATCCAAGGAAAAATCAGTGAGAATAATTGCCGACCGGATGCAGATCGAAGCATCAAAGCAATTGATTAAGGACATGATGGACCAGGTTTGCAAACATCTTCCTCTATTTACTTGATACTAATATTCTTCTAAATGTAGGTATGGATTCTCTTCATGAAGATACTCTAAGAAATGGGATGTATACCATAATGCAATTGAATCATAAGGTACACCTTTTCTACGGGTCCAGTACTTCTTATCGTGCTTCAGCCTTAACATAAATTATTTGGTGTTCAATATATATTACATGTAGACCATCCACCGATTACATTATTGCATGAAAATAACTTTAATTGGAACATTTACGATAGTGCAATTAAATCGCTTATATCTTGCATTGATCAAAGCAACAAAATTCTAGAAATGTAATAGTCCACATGACATGATAAGTGTATTTTCTAGACAAAAAGTGTGCATATTGCTGATGATTAAGAGAAAATTTGGCAAGATCTGCTCAACAAACACATGGTAAATCAAGCTCCTCTCCACCTGAAACAAAGCAATTGAATGGGATGTATACCATATTGCAATTGAATCATAAGGTACACCTTTTCTACGGGTCAAGTACTTCTTATAGTGCTTCAGCGTTAACATAATTTTTTTTTTTTTCAGACCAATGGAAAAACAACACAGGCAAAGAGAGTAATGATGGTTCGAAAATATTGAAGCGTTGAGTACCGTATTTAGGAAATTAAATAATTGATGTTATGAATATATAACTAAGAATATAGGTTCATAAAGCTTTATTTTCCATTTGAACTAATAGAACATAATTTGTTATGGCGGATACTTTATTAAGTTTTATTATTCATTATATGAAAATTTTATGATGTTCGTAATTCTCTAATTTTCATTCTCACTTTGAAAAACATATTTTAAAATAGTTAAAGTTTTTACATATTTAAAATAAATATTAAATATAGTTAAATGTATAGAAGATTCTAAATAGAAAATACAATAATAAATGAAAATTATTCAAATTATCAAGCATTAACATAAAAATTGAAAAGTATGGCGATAATTATTAATTACAACACTTCTTTCATTAAATAAAAAATGCCAACAATAATTATAAGTCATGCCCGCCTATCGGGCGGGCTTTGCCGCTAGTGTGTATATATATATATATATATATATATATATATATATATATATATATATATATATATATATATATATATATATATATATATATATATATATATATACTAGCTTCAAGACCCGCCCGATGGGAGGGCTAGTTTTATGAACTTATTTGACCAAACATTAGAAGATTGAATATACACTAACGACAAGCTTACTAAACAAATGACGATTATTTACTCTTTAAGGCTGAGACAATATATCAGGACACAACTTAATTAAGTAGAAAGCAAAGTATAATAAATAGATCACAGATAACGTACTGTCCATAATATGAACTTAAATAATCGATCAACTGAACACAAGTTATAAAATATACTACCTACAATCTAAGATTCATGATTTACTTATCCATTTGCACACAACAGAATTGACCAGCAAGTCGTTCTTTAGTGACATAGAAAAAAATTTGATCCTTACAGTAAAAAATGTTACATTGACTAAAAGATGTAAACTAAACCGAGCTTTCTTACTCGCACATGTCGCATCCAAGAATATTACTTTAACATCCTTCTTTCAATCAAGCTATATGGGCTCTTAATATTTCTAAAAAACTACCTTAGCTCTACAATGATTTTCATTAGCCAAACAAACCCCACTTAAATTATCAAATAAGTTGTTTGGACTTTGGATAAACAATCCCAAACACACTTGAAATTGATTTGTCTACTGTATCCAAACACAAAGTAGATGAATAGCTTTCATATAGAATTTAGCTAACTTTTCATTATAGCACCCCTTTCACAATACTGAAAATATGAATCGGCATATTCTTAGTTAAGAAGATGCAGGCCTGGGTTATAAAATTTGCAGTTTCTTAGTTAAAGTACACTAACATCATGTAAGTTCACCAGTCGTAATACTGGACTATTGTCTCTTAATGTGCACCTGTTGGAGTATCGTCTCTAAATATGTTAGTTCACGAGCCATAACTCTAGTTAGGGACCATAAAAAACAATAGTAAGTACCTACTTTGGTTCAAATTAATGTGCAGGCTTTCTTTGGTTCACCATCTGAAGTTCTGAACTCTTAAGTCTACAATGCATTTTTAAAGCTTAACAAAAGTTGGAAACTTGATCTTCCTCATGGTAGCTCCCTGTCACATGGTTAATAGTTAAAACAGGTCGATTAATACCAACTCTTATGTACACACTGTGTATCAAATCAATCAAATCCGAAGTTGAGGATTTTTCCGATTTTATCTCCCTGAGTTTTGAGGATTTTCAGAGTGTTGACCTTTAGCATGCACATTAGATGATTAATAATCTATTAATAGTGTTAACAATCTACTCATCGCACATGTAACTTTTATATAATGTATTTAAGGTGTTTGGCAGTGAATTTCGAAAGCAATTGTTTGCATAACATGAGTTGTTCAAGATATCAAATAGTCCAATAATAATTCAGGTAGCAAGTTTTGACTCGTTTTGGTTGTGTAACTTCTGTTTATCTTAGACGGGTCGAATAGAAGACATGGCTAAGCTCATTAGCGAACATATCAAATGGTTTAGAATTCACTGAAGGTGTATTTAAACCGGGGATTATTTCCAAGAATCCGAAGTTGGAACGGGGAAAAAAATCCCCAGTGGGTAATACAACCTCCCCAATCATTTTGAGAAAATCAAATTTAACACATTAAAAATTTGTGGGAAAAATAAAAATAAATAATGAACTTTTTTTTACTCGTATTGACCAAATTTGCTTCCAACACAAGTTGACCCGTCACCCAACCCAACCCATCTAAGCCAAAAGAGACAATTTCCATACTCAAATATTCATTATTTCTACCAGAAATAAGATTTGAACATGAGTTCAACCAAAGTATACATACCATCTCTAATGGACAACCAATTAAACCGAGAGGTAACTTCATGCTGCAACCAGGCCAAATACGGATCAGTAGCTTGTATCGAATCCCATAAGCTGCAAAGTCAAAAATTTTTAAAAAAAATAAATAAATAAAATAAAATAAAATAAACAACAACAACAACAACAACATTCACAACAATAAAAGAAGAAGAAAAAAAATGTAATGTACATATAATAAAGCATACCTAATATAGATGCATCACTTATGTAATGTACATATAATAAAGATACTTTCAATTATTGCATCACACAAAAATGAATGGGATTAGAATTCAACCAAGTCAAGCATTTGCAATATTTGCAATTTTCACTGTGTACACACTTTGCATAATGTAATTTGTAAGTAAACAATGTTCCGGCTCAAGCCCAATCTGTTTAAGACAGTACTGAAACTTGCCAGCTTTGACCCTTTACACAACCACCAGAAACACAGATTATGCCACCTCTAAGTTCTACCATATTCTAAATTCAGTAAATGTACATCTGTTATTCTTATTGCACTATAGTTAGACCAAAATAGAAAAACATGTTAACTTACTCTGAGCCAAGAGTTGTCACTCAAATCTCATCATGACATTGAGATTATTCTATATTCACCAATTATAGTTTATCATGTAGTTCCATAAATGTTTAACAAAGCACCCAAATACCATCAGAAGTTCAAATAGAGGGAAACAAAAGTTTAAAATGGTTAAATGTATGTTTCCTTCTTAGCAAAGGGTTGGAGTTGTTAACAATGCCGAGTATCTACTACAACAAAAAGGGTTTCAAAATCTCCTAATGCAGAGAGCATAGTAAACATACATATAGAAAGAATCTTACTCGCAGCGGCTTCGTTCGTCTATGTTAGCATCTTCAACTTTTAATCCACATCTTAGTCTGAGCTGTTTAATATCTGTAAAAAAACTGCATAAACTTTCGTTCTGAAACATATGATTTAATACAACAAGTAAAATGAACCAACCTTGATAAAAAGAGCATGTTCTCCAGAAAAATTACATTTAGAACTTTCATCAAACACTTGACATGGAATATGATAAAAGAAAAATGCCACATTAAAAAACAACAACGGTTCCCAAAAAAATTCAATTAAGGACTTTTATCAAACACTTGGTATGCAAATTCGTCAAACACTTTATGGTCTTCTTGGTTGCACACGTTCTATCAAAAATTGAAATTATACTAACAAAAACTTTAACTGAGATCGAATTTGAGAAAAAAATTAAAAAAATAAAAATAAATAATCAAAAGCCCTAATTCATTATACATTAAAACTAATATCAATAATCATGATCCACAATTGCATACATAACTAATCCCTAATTCATTATTTATTAAAAGTTTAATGTAATCGGCTAATCTAATTCTTTCAATCGGAACAAAAGTTGAAAACAACAATTACCTCAGAGTAATTAAGATTCTAGTTGCTTTCTGATAGAGTGGAGAGTGATTTTGAATTTGGTTTTTGAATTGTGGCTCAAAACAAAGAAGAAATCGGAAATTTATGAATCAGTCATATGAATTGTATATGTTTCTTGTTTTAAGGGATTGTACCTAAAATAAATGAACCGAATTTTTTTTCAAAATTTTTGCAATCTTTCTATTTTCAGAGTAAATGCCAGGTGTAGTTTTTTCATAGTTTTGGGGGATTTTTTTGGATTTTTGCCTTCTAAAATTAGAAATCAAACTTGTGCTTTATATAGGTTAGGATATATATATATATATATATATATATATATATATATATATATATATATATATATATATATACTAATAACAAATAACAAGCATGGCAAAGGAGAATTTGAAACACACATAAAAGCATTCATTAATTCAAAATGATTATGTCAACCACATAATCATTGTTACATAAGCCATAATGCTAGAGTTCTAAACCAAGTAGAATATCCTATTGTGCCAACAAAGAGTGTCATTAAACTTTCTTGCATCCCAAAATGGTTGAGGTATTTTATTTGAAATATAAGAAACATAAGCATATAGAATGCTTGGGTGAGAATGGTAAATGGGGATCATGTTTGAGGCTTAATGGAGGTAAACTTTTGGTTTCATGGATGTTGGTGAGTTTGGAGATGTAGAGCTTGGAGGTGGTGAATTTGAAGTTGGGTTTGTTGGTTGAGGGTTTTGATGTTGTTCAAGTGATGTTGTTTGTTGAGATCTAGTAAGAAGATACTCAATCCAAGTAAAGTGCTCATTCAATGCAATTGTTTGTTGTTGGAGGAAGATGCAACAAGGGCAATTGTTAACATGCTTCTCAATTTGGTTAATGTTATGTGGTGATGATGGTGAGCTTGATTGAGGTGGATCCAAATTGCGTTGAGCAAGATGTAATGCTAAAAGAGCACTAAGCTCATGAGCCTCTTTTAGCTCCTCAACGAACTTCAAGTGTTCGGAGGAAGGTGATGGTGGAGGAGCATGATAGTTGTCTTGGGTGAAGGTTTGAACATGCAACATAGGAATGACATGTGAGGTTGTAGGATGTGGTGGTGGTACTCTTGGTGGTGGAGACATGATTGAGCTTGAGTAATCATGAAAACATGATATGGGTGGAAGAGGTTCTTCATGAATGGATGGTGTTTTTGTTGAATGAGCAACATGTGAAGTATTGATTGAGAGATTGGGATTGAGCATGCTCATCATATGAAGAAGCATTAATGAGGGCATGAGTGGATGATAGGTTGTGAGATGAGTCATTAGTGTGAGTTTGAGGTTTAGTTGTTGGTTGACTTGGAACAACATCACTTGAGTTATGACAAGAATCAAGTTTCCTCCTCCAAACGGGTTTGACGGAGATCCTTGCGGTTCTTGAAACCTTAGGTTTTTGGTTGTTGGGGGATGACATGTTTGGATGTGATTGCATTTATGATGTGAAGAACGTATTTATAGTGTAAGAAAAATGTTGTTTAGGAAGGTAAATTGTGAGGTATAGTATGGGACAAAATATGTTTGTGAATTTTGGGAAGTATAGGGTGAAGATGGTCAAAAGGTGATAAAGAAAACAGTAACCCCGACCATCAGATGGCCGGTCCCCTTAATTAGGGGTCGGTCCCCTTAATCGTTAAGGGGGCCGCCTTATATAATTAAGGGGGCCGCCTTATATAATTAAGGGGGCCGCCCATCTGGTGAATGCCAGAATTGGGTTTTTGGCAGAAAATTTTCAGAAAGGTTATGTTTTGGGTTTGGATTCAAGTAAGTTCAACTCTTTGAGGCAATATAGGGTATACTATTCATAAATGTAGAAAATGTTATAAAAAAAATAAAGTAGACAAGTAACTTCTAATATACATGCAATCTACTTATTGGCCAATTAAGTTAAACAACCAAGGAAACAATAAAACATACTAGTCAAATATGCAACTATATGAAAATGATAATATGTAGCCTAGTACAAACATATTGATGAGTGCTTACAAGTAACAAATGAGAAGATATGATTGTATGGACTTCAAGACTTGTTACAAACAAGATCCATATGGGCAAACCATGATTCTCATGAAATGATTTGATTAAATTGTGAATGTCATAGTAGTGTATGACACATATAAGATAATCAAATATATTTTTAGTAAAAAGTTTTTAGTTTTATTCAACAATGCTTTGAAATAGATTCAAATGTGTATTAGAGTAAAATAGATTGAGTTTTGCTTCATAACATGTTGACAAATTGGATAAGAAAATTTTTCCAATCTTGATTTAGATTAAAATAAAGTTATGCTAGCGTACATTTAAATATGTTATTTGAAGAAAGATGAGTGATAAATTCGTTTTGCAGTATATAATTATTTTTTCCGAAGAAATGCTTAGGAAAGTATTTCCCCGGGTCGTGTCCCAACGAAGGTGTGAATGGAATTCTCAATTCCTGATTCGTGAAACGTGTCGTGAAAGTGGTAAAAAGTGATTTTGATGAGATAACGCTAAGGAATATGAAAATGAAACAAAAATAACAAATTAAGCACGTATTTCAAATAAGGAAACTAAAAATGTAATGTAAAATTGAAACCGTAAGCTTAAACGCGAATTAAACGTAAACGTGCGAAATAAAACGCGAATTTTGAGCTACACTACTCCTACGGACTTCAAAATAATTTTGAAAAGTTAAAAATGATAAAAGAAAATTTTGAGAAAAAGAAAAATATTTTTTTGACTTTTTATTTATTTTTAATGAATTAAAAACTAATTAACTAATTAAAAATTAAAAGAAAATGCAAATAAAGTGAGAAAAATGAAAAATTAATTTTGAAAATTATAAAATAACTAAAAAGTAATTTTAAAACTAAAAACTAATTTTTTTTTTGGCTTTTTGTGTAATTTTTGGGAATTAAAAACTATTAAATTTAATTAAAAAATCAAATTAAATTCAAAATAAATGGAAAAAATGCAAAATAAATTTCTAAAATTCTAAAATAAATGAAAATAATCTTCTAAAATATTTTTGGATTTTTCTTGGCTTTTTCTGATTTTTTTGGATTTTTTATTAATTAAAATGTATTAAATTTTGATTAAAAATGAAAATAAAATAAGAAAAATAGTAAATGAGTTTAGAAAAATTTGAAAAAATTACAGAAAATCTAAAATATTAAAAAGAGCTTGAGAAAAATTTTGAAAGTAAAATAAGCTAGATAAGTACTGTTTGGCTAGAAACTGCTTATTGTGAAGTGCTTATTGTTAAGCACTTTGACCAAATCTTGACCCAAAGTTAACCAAATGATTTTTCAACTCAGAAAAGCTTATAGGAACAGTAATAGGACCAAATGAAACTCAGAAACACAAACAATTAGCAAAAGCAGTTCTAATAAAGCACAAATGATAAGCAGTTATGTTCCAATAAGCACTAATCTCAATCTATAGCTAAAACACCTGTAACTAATTATATCACAACTAAAAAAGACCAGATAAGCTCAAATTACAAGCTAAAAAGCAAAAAGGCAAAAATAAGCTTAAGACAGAATTGATGCAGCTAAAAGGTCTAATTGCAGCTTAATTTTGGATGCCCTAATAAGCTAGTTACTGAAATCTAAAGGTAAAATCTTAATCCCTATACTACAAGCTACTACTAAGAGTAAATGCAAGCAAGTTTAAAGCCTAATGATACCCTAAAAAGGCCTGAGATCAGATGTTCATGGAACAACTATGTAGAACTTTTTGACTTTTTGAGTGCAATACTATGTTGACTAATCTGAATCTAAATGCCTTAAATCTAATTCTGCATGTTGATTGATGATATTAAAACTCAAAAATCTTAAACACAATCATACAAGGATAGCAAAACAACAAGTGACAGATTCAAATTCTAGATTATGCAAGCAGAGAATAAATTAAACAACGAACTTGACTATTTGTGTTGAACTGTCACACCCCCAAAATCGGGTCCAGCGGAAGCATACATGTAGCTGGGGTGTAACTCAATTGATATCACAACACTAGTTCAAAAATGGTTTGCACTTGAATCATTTAAAATAAAATGGTTTAACCAAAAGTATGAATTTACATCGTTTAAAGTAATGCGGAAGTAGGCCATTAAAATAGTTAAAAACGGTCCCCAAATGAAAAATCAGAGTCTTCTATGACCATGCCATGCCCTGCCAAAACCTCCAGTAGTGTGCCATAGCTTAAAACCTGAAAATACATGCTAAAGTGTCAACACAATGGTTGGTGAGTTCATAGAGTCTTGTGAAAAAGAATGTAATGCATAAAAATGAAGATTTCCCAGCAAAGGCATCGTAAATCCACTCAGTTCCAAGTCCCGCCATAAGAGACTTGTAACCTGTGTGTTTACAACCCACTGCCAAATGTAATATGTTTGTAATAAATCAGTCATAAGATTGTTGCAAAGACATCGTAATTCTGTAGTAATAGTGGTGGAAAAGTATCGTAATTCCGTAAGTAATTTTTGTATGTACAATAGCCACAAGTATAAAGTGAACCGACATAAATGTCAAAAATGCTACATTGTCCCTTAAGCTCATGACCCCGAAGCTAGACTTTGTAATGCCCCAACAGAGTGTCTACCAGGCACTCACTTGATAAGACATGAAATGCATTCGTCCCGTTGGAGCAACCCAAACACGAATGGAGGCGTCACCCTCAATAGATCTATTCACTCACTCTCGCTTAGTACTTGAAATTAACGGTCCATGATATTGAAAAGGGGACTTGTTATGAAGTGGTAGTAAGGCAACTTAAGCAATGTATGGAATTTGTAATACTTGGGCATGTACAAAAATAGTTGTTGCAATGTATTCTCCCCCATGGGATTTGAAATCGTATAAAAGTATAACACGAGTATTTAAGCATGTATCTCCCCCAAAGAGTTTGTAAAGTAATTAAACCAGTAAAAGTGGGGCTATGACTCACCTTAACTGATGAAACTGTGATGAAATGAAATGAACACCAATGAACAATTAGCTGCAGCAACCCAATATGATGGTACCATGAACATGTAATGAGCTGAAAAACAAGGCGCGCACACTAGCCGCAACCTAATATGAATGATGAACGATCTACTTTAGATCATGAAATGATGTTATGAATGTCCATGCACATGTTTCTATACCACTCTACTCTTTGGAAAAACACTTGTGTTATCAAAATATATAATCCAAGAATTTGGAAAAATATTGCTATTAGAAAATATAAATAGCTAGTTATAATATATATATATATACTTATATATATATAACGTAAGTTTCCATGTTAGCGTTGAAATACTCGGGTTGTAATCCTTGAAATGATGAAAACATACTCGTAATAACTAATACTACGTTAGTTATAAAGCTCGGTACTTGATATTACTTCTAGCTCAAAAATGTACTTCGTAGTTTTTGCGCCAAATTTAATAAAAGCTGTCAATTGTAAAATGGTTTTAGCCGATATTCAAACGAGTATATCTTTGTCGTTACTTGTCCGTTTTACTTGTTCTTTATGTCCACGGTTACGTCTTAGTATGTAGTAATATATTTTGGAAAGTTCGGCTCCTCCGGGTTACGTCTAAAGCCTCTTTTTGTCCAATGAAAAACGTCCAACAGCATACATTTTCAGAAAAATACTTTTCGTCTACAATCTTGCAAAAATCATAACTCCTTCGTTATAGACTCTTTTTAATCCGTTCTTTCGCCTACAGATTCGTTTTTGAAAGTATTTTCTAAAAATTTTGCCAAAGTTTCCTTGGTGTTTACTGATTTTCCAGATTTTTACAAAACGGAACAGCATGTCTAAAATAGGTTCCAAATCAAGTTTCCAAGGTTAAAAACTAATTTCTACCATCACCAAACCTCTTGTAATCACCACATGGCTAATCTAATCTTACCATACACCTTCTTAGGGTGCCATGGACTCCTAACCAAGTTATTAGAGCAAGGGGATTCATAACTAAAAAGTTAGGGTTTGTATGTTTCTTTTTAGCCAAAATAAAGTGTGGTATAGCTACTTGTACATGGTTTTTAGCATGATACCTATGTAATACAGGTAAAAATAGGATGATCCATGAAAAAATAAAGATGAAAACTTACTTGATAAAATGAGATGATTATTGGATGATTATGCTTGATGTTCTTGTGTTTTTGTTGCTTGATTCTTGATTAGGCTTGTAAAATGAACAACTTTTGTGTTTTACTTCATGAAAAATGATCACTTGATCAATGTATTAATTATGGGTCGTGGTTTTGATGGGAGGAAGGAGATGAGAAGAATTTTTGGATCTTGAAAAAGTGTATGTTATGATTTGTAATTTTTGGTTAAGTGTAGAATTTAGAGGTTTATTAGTTAAATAAGGGTAAGTTAATGCCATGGGTTAAAAAGGGTGTTCTTGGGCTGGTTTTTCAAGGGTAGGAGGGGGGTTAGGGTACTTGGTAGTTATTTAGAAAACCTTGTATGAATTTGCACTAGTTTGTGTTTTTAGTTACGATCGGGTACCGGTTTTATTAGAAATAAACGTTCACGAAGTTTACCGGGATGAAATAAAGTCATAATAATGTTGAAAATATGTTAAAGATATGTTGGGTACATTTACTGAGTGATCGGATGATTATTGTTTAGTTTTCACGAAAACCGTCGTTATATTCATACGCGTACGTTATAAATAAAATAAATTTCCAAAATACTGAGTAACTGAATGTTATAACTTTTATGATGTTAAAATGGATATAAAAATATGTCGGGACCATTGTGGGAATATTTAGATATATTCGTCGTGTATAAACCGGGTGTTAACGTTTACTATAAATACTTATACGTAAAAGCGTTAAATGTACTGAATATAGTAATTTGAAAATCCTGAGAGTGGTATAACATGAAAATGCTGTTATGATGATATGCAGACTATCCCCAGTCCGTATGCAGTGTCCTTAGCACTAATGAAATGAATTCGCACCTAAACCAATCCGGTTACGCGAATTTGAATACCCGTAAACTAAATTTACGATGAAATGAGTAATGCAAATGAATGATGAAAACTTTTCCGGAAATGAATAGTGTTCGGTGAATAGTAAATTTCCAAAAAGTTTCTCAGAACATCAAACTGACCTCGAAAACGATGAATAGTGTTTTGATGAATAGTGATTTATGAATAGTAAAAAGTCGAAGTTTGGGAAAATGACCTGAAATGGTAAATGACGTGAAATGGTGAGTTGTGACAGTCTTCCCCTCTAAAAGGAACTTCGTCCCGAAGTTCAGTTTATGTTGGTCTCTGAAAACATATTGGTGAAAAGGTGATGATAGTGATGGTGAGAAGGGAAGAGACTGTGACAACTGCGACAAAATGATATTGTGATACAAGAAAATACTGTGATGTAAGTGTATTATGCATAAATGTGAATGTTCATGAAATGAAATGATCAATTTACATGCTTCCAAGCGGCGGTTCATGAGGTGATGAAAAGTATGAATGTTCTGACAATGAGGGTATACACACATGCATGAAACATTTGGAAAATGAGTAAAGGATTCAATCCAGACAGAATTTTATTATAACCATTCTCAGTGTTGCAAAATTCATTTCTGAGTCAGACATAGGTGGTCAGCCTATATCTCACTATCCCGGGTTGAATATAGATGACCAGTCTATATTCCACCGAGGTTCCATGAATTTTGAAATACTCAGCTCAGTCATACTATGTCACAACTCGTAAATTCTGGTCTTTTCCCGAACTTTCACATTTACTATTCACCGGTTACTATTCATCGATCACTATTCATCATTTTACTATTCATCATTTTTGAGGTCAGTTTGATATTCTGAGAAGCGTTTTAAAAATTTTACTATTCATAAAACACTATTCATCTCCGGAGAAAATTTGTCATTTATACGTGGGTTGCGTCATTTTTGTAAACGTACGATTATTAAACTAATAAACGTTATCTTATGAACTATTATTTTGAATAATTGATCCGATAATCTCAACTATGGTCCTAACACATTTTTATACTCATAATAATAATATAAAAATTATATTATTAATTTACCCGGTGTTTTAAAATCAATTACTATATTTTACGGTCGGAGCTTATAACTCCGTCGGTTTGCGCTATTTCAACCCAATAATTATTTTGACACCCGATTCTCATCAGGAATATTATTTTACAACTTTTACAACTTCGTCGTATTTTATTTCACCTCGGTAACATTTATTTTTAGATAACTCGGTACCCGATAACACCTAAAGTGTACACAAAACACACTAACTCATCCAACATTTAGACAACAATATTAATTAGCCACATTCTTCCTTGTTTTACTCTTGGTGCCCCCCCCCCCCTAGCCACCCTAGCCCCCTTTTTATGGATCTTGTTTCCCCCCTAACCCAAATATATACTTCCTTTCACACATTTTTATTCATTTACACAACAAAACTCCTAGCAAAATACTCTCTTCTCTTTCTCTCTTTTGTGTGGATCGGCCAAGGATGAACCAACAAGAAGAAACCATTTATTTTTGGAGATCAAGTCTTATTCAAGCTTAGTTAGTGTTCCTTGTTGGGGTTTTGTGGTAAAACCCTAGGTTATTATACATTTTCTCATCCAATCATCAAGTAAGCTTCAAGATCACTTGTTGATCTTTCCATACTTTCATTTTTCTAGTTTCATGTTGTTTATTCAAGATCCATATGCATATGTTAGTTTATACCACTCTATTTATACTTTTTATAACTTTGAAACTCTAGAAATGGATTATAGTTAGATCCTTGTTAGATCCACTTGATTTATGATGTTTAGGAACCCATGACACCCTAAGAAGGTGTATGGTAAGATTAGACTAGATTTGTGGTGATTGAAAGTGGTTTGGTTGGATTAGAAACTAGTTTGGAACATTAAAAATGGATTCTAAACATATATAAAAACCTGCTGTCCCTTTTTGGAAAACGTGGAAAGATCAGGGGCAAGGGTGTAACTTTTGACCAAAGATTTAGAAAATACTCTCCGATACGAAACTATAGCCGAAAACGGGGATAAAAACGAGTTAATAACGAAGGAGATACGCTAAAAACGAGTTTAACGACGAAAACTATTTTCTGAAAATCCTTTGCTGATGAACAGTTGTCACGACTGTTTCGAGGCGTAAAACTAAATCTAGCCATCCCGACTTATCAAAAATATGTTAGTATGTTGTCCCACGATTCCGGGAATATAAAGAACATAGAAAACGGGCTTATAACGACTAAGATATACACGTTTGAAACTAGACGAACTATATATATTTTTGACAGCTTTTCTAATAGAGAATATTTTGCGCACTAAACAATATACTTACACCAAACGAACAATGGAGAACCGTCCTTCCTAGCCGTTGAGGCACGTACCATCAAAAGTTTATTAACCCATCAATGAGATGACATCTCAAGGTTTTCAAAACGCCAAGACCAAACACTAACACTTTATATATTATTACACGACTAGTCTTTACGAAGCTAATTGGGCTTATTTTCACCAAGTATCGGAAAACATTGAATTTCAACGATAACTATTATTTTCAAAGTACGAGTGGTATAGACTTCATGTGCATGTGCATTCATTACATCCTTTCATGATCTAAGTAGATCACTATCATTCATATTAGGTTGCGGTTAGAGATCGAACCTCATTTCTGTGTATCCACTTTTGTCATCGTAACTATCGTACCAGGTGAGTCATAGCCCCACTTTTACTCTTTACACTTGTTTTAACTCTTTGGGGGAGATACATGCTCAACTACTTGTTTATACTTGTACTAATATTTAAAACATTTATACTTTATTACTTTTATACTTGATGACACTTATACTTGATTTTATACATACGTGGTTGTGTTATACTTAACTGTGTTATACTTACTTGATACTTGAAACGTTTAAACTTTTATGCTTTGGGAAACGACACCCAGTAAACTTTTATACTTTGGGAAACGGCACCCAGTAATCTGTCAAAGGAGAGGTATTGATAGTACTCATGGGAAGATGCCCCTACCCTTGTGTCTAGACTTGACCTTGGATGTCGTAGTACTATTTGGGGAGAGGCCCCCGCCTTTGTGTCTATGCTTGACCTTGGGTGAATATAATCCTGAGAAACTATATATTGTAGCAGTGGGTTGTAAACACACAGGTTACAAGGCTCTTATGGCGGGACTTGTAACTGAGTGGATTTACGATGCCTTTGCTGGGAAACCTTCATACATATGCATAAACTTTACTTGTTAAACAAACTCTATGAACTCACCAACCTCGTGTTGACACTTTAGCATGTATTTTCAGGTTTTAAGCTTATGGCACGCTACAGGAGGTTTTGGCAGGGCATGGCATGGTCATAGAAGACTCTGATTATTCGTTTGGGGACCGTTTTAAACCATTTTTAAGGGCCTACTTCCGCACTACTTTTGAAATGTAAATACAATATTTTTGACTTAACTATTTTATTCTAAATGATTGATGTGAAAACCATTTTTGAACTTGTGTTGTAATACCAATTGAGTTACACCCCAGCTACACGTATGCTTCCGCTGGACCCGATTTTGGGGGTGTGACAGATTGGTATCAGAGCTCTGGCTATAGCGAACTAAGTGTTTTTAAAACCTAGACTATAGCTACTTTTACGAAAAACTTAACCCTATGACCGTCACGTGCCTGCCTGCCAAGCTGAAGCCTCACTTGTGGTTTGTTGCTGACTTAGGTGATGAGATTTGTGTCTCATTATCTGGTTTATTATACTCACTTATTCTAGTTGATTTCTATCATTGTCTTTCATATAAGCATGTTCACGTATCATATATGTCCCCCTGTTATGTTTCTCCTTGCATAGTTTCATCCTTTGACCTCGAGTTTGGTCACCTGCCTTAGTCTTTCTGTACGTCTTGGTAGTATAACTGAGCTGAGTATTTCAAAATTCATGGAACCTCGGTGGAATATAGACTAGTCACCTATATTCAACCCGGGATAGTGGGACATAGGCTGACTACCTATATCCGACTCAGAAATGAATTTTGCAACACTGAGAATGGTTATAATAAAAATTCTGTCTGGTTTGAATCCTCTACTCAATTTCCAAATGTTTCATTTATGTGTGTGTATACCCTCATTGTCAAAACGCTTATACTTTTTATCACCTCGTAAACCGCCGCCTGAAAACACGTCAACTGGTCGTTTCATCTCATGAATCTTCACCTTTATAACACTTCTGAGACCAACGTTAACTGAACTTCGGGACGAAGTTCCTTAAGGGGTAGAGACTGTCACAACTCGTAAATTCTGGTCTTTTCCCGAACTTTCACATTTACTATTCACCGGTTACTATTCATCGATCACTATTCATCATTTTACTATTCATCATTTTTGAGGTCAGTTTGATATTCTGAGAAGCGTTTTAAAAATTTTACTATTCATAAAACACTATTCATCTCCGGAGAAAATTTGTCATTTATACGTGGGTTGCGTCATTTTTGTAAACGTACGATTATTAAACTAATAAACGTTATCTTATGAACTATTATTTTGAATAATTGATCCGATAATCTCAACTATGGTCCTAACACATTTTTATACTCATAATAATAATATAAAAATTATATTATTAATTTACCCGGTGTTTTAAAATCAATTACTATATTTTACGGTCGGAGCTTATAACTCCGTCGGTTTGCGCTATTTCAACCCAATAATTATTTTGACACCCGATTCTCATCAGGAATATTATTTTACAACTTTTACAACTTCGTCGTATTTTATTTCACCTCGGTAACATTTATTTTTAGATAACTCGGTACCCGATAACACCTAAAGTGTACACAAAACACACTAACTCATCCAACATTTAGACAACAATATTAATTAGCCACATTCTTCCTTGTTTTACTCTTGGTGCCCCCCCCCCCCTAGCCACCCTAGCCCCCTTTTTATGGATCTTGTTTCCCCCCTAACCCAAATATATACTTCCTTTCACACATTTTTATTCATTTACACAACAAAACTCCTAGCAAAATACTCTCTTCTCTTTCTCTCTTTTGTGTGGATCGGCCAAGGATGAACCAACAAGAAGAAACCATTTATTTTTGGAGATCAAGTCTTATTCAAGCTTAGTTAGTGTTCCTTGTTGGGGTTTTGTGGTAAAACCCTAGGTTATTATACATTTTCTCATCCAATCATCAAGTAAGCTTCAAGATCACTTGTTGATCTTTCCATACTTTCATTTTTCTAGTTTCATGTTGTTTATTCAAGATCCATATGCATATGTTAGTTTATACCACTCTATTTATACTTTTTATAACTTTGAAACTCTAGAAATGGATTATAGTTAGATCCTTGTTAGATCCACTTGATTTATGATGTTTAGGAACCCATGACACCCTAAGAAGGTGTATGGTAAGATTAGACTAGATTTGTGGTGATTGAAAGTGGTTTGGTTGGATTAGAAACTAGTTTGGAACATTAAAAATGGATTCTAAACATATATAAAAACCTGCTGTCCCTTTTTGGAAAACGTGGAAAGATCAGGGGCAAGGGTGTAACTTTTGACCAAAGATTTAGAAAATACTCTCCGATACGAAACTATAGCCGAAAACGGGGATAAAAACGAGTTAATAACGAAGGAGATACGCTAAAAACGAGTTTAACGACGAAAACTATTTTCTGAAAATCCTTTGCTGATGAACAGTTGTCACGACTGTTTCGAGGCGTAAAACTAAATCTAGCCATCCCGACTTATCAAAAATATGTTAGTATGTTGTCCCACGATTCCGGGAATATAAAGAACATAGAAAACGGGCTTATAACGACTAAGATATACACGTTTGAAACTAGACGAACTATATATATTTTTGACAGCTTTTCTAATAGAGAATATTTTGCGCACTAAACAATATACTTACACCAAACGAACAATGGAGAACCGTCCTTCCTAGCCGTTGAGGCACGTACCATCAAAAGTTTATTAACCCATCAATGAGATGACATCTCAAGGTTTTCAAAACGCCAAGACCAAACACTAACACTTTATATATTATTACACGACTAGTCTTTACGAAGCTAATTGGGCTTATTTTCACCAAGTATCGGAAAACATTGAATTTCAACGATAACTATTATTTTCAAAGTACGAGTGGTATAGACTTCATGTGCATGTGCATTCATTACATCCTTTCATGATCTAAGTAGATCACTATCATTCATATTAGGTTGCGGTTAGAGATCGAACCTCATTTCTGTGTATCCACTTTTGTCATCGTAACTATCGTACCAGGTGAGTCATAGCCCCACTTTTACTCTTTACACTTGTTTTAACTCTTTGGGGGAGATACATGCTCAACTACTTGTTTATACTTGTACTAATATTTAAAACATTTATACTTTATTACTTTTATACTTGATGACACTTATACTTGATTTTATACATACGTGGTTGTGTTATACTTAACTGTGTTATACTTACTTGATACTTGAAACGTTTAAACTTTTATGCTTTGGGAAACGACACCCAGTAAACTTTTATACTTTGGGAAACGGCACCCAGTAATCTGTCAAAGGAGAGGTATTGATAGTACTCATGGGAAGATGCCCCTACCCTTGTGTCTAGACTTGACCTTGGATGTCGTAGTACTATTTGGGGAGAGGCCCCCGCCTTTGTGTCTATGCTTGACCTTGGGTGAATATAATCCTGAGAAACTATATATTGTAGCAGTGGGTTGTAAACACACAGGTTACAAGGCTCTTATGGCGGGACTTGTAACTGAGTGGATTTACGATGCCTTTGCTGGGAAACCTTCATACATATGCATAAACTTTACTTGTTAAACAAACTCTATGAACTCACCAACCTCGTGTTGACACTTTAGCATGTATTTTCAGGTTTTAAGCTTATGGCACGCTACAGGAGGTTTTGGCAGGGCATGGCATGGTCATAGAAGACTCTGATTATTCGTTTGGGGACCGTTTTAAACCATTTTTAAGGGCCTACTTCCGCACTACTTTTGAAATGTAAATACAATATTTTTGACTTAACTATTTTATTCTAAATGATTGATGTGAAAACCATTTTTGAACTTGTGTTGTAATACCAATTGAGTTACACCCCAGCTACACGTATGCTTCCGCTGGACCCGATTTTGGGGGTGTGACATACTAAGACTATGTCCTTCACAAATACCAAGACGTTCCGAAAGACAAAAGCAAATGACCAAACTCGAGGTCAAATGATGAAACTATGCAAGGAAAAACATAATGCGGTGATATATATGATACGTGAACATGCTTATATGAAAGACAATTATAGTAATCAACTATAATAAATGAATATAATATATATCAGATAATGAGACACAAATCTCATCACCTATGTCAGCAACTAACCACAAATGAGGCTTCAGCTTGGCAGGCAGGCACGTGACGGTCATAGGGTTAAGTTTTCTTGAAAGTAGCTATAGTCTAGGTTTTAAAAACACTTAGTTCGCTATAGCCAAAGCTCTGATGCCAATCTGTCACACCCCCAAAATCGGGTCCAGCGGAAGCATACATGTAGCTGGGGTGTAACTCAATTGATATCACAACACTAGTTCAAAAATGGTTTGCACTTGAATCATTTAAAATAAAATGGTTTAACCAAAAGTATGAATTTACATCGTTTAAAGTAATGCGGAAGTAGGCCATTAAAATAGTTAAAAACGGTCCCCAAATGAAAAATCAGAGTCTTCTATGACCATGCCATGCCCTGCCAAAACCTCCAGTAGTGTGCCATAGCTTAAAACCTGAAAATACATGCTAAAGTGTCAACACAATGGTTGGTGAGTTCATAGAGTCTTGTGAAAAAGAATGTAATGCATAAAAATGAAGATTTCCCAGCAAAGGCATCGTAAATCCACTCAGTTCCAAGTCCCGCCATAAGAGACTTGTAACCTGTGTGTTTACAACCCACTGCCAAATGTAATATGTTTGTAATAAATCAGTCATAAGATTGTTGCAAAGACATCGTAATTCTGTAGTAATAGTGGTGGAAAAGTATCGTAATTCCGTAAGTAATTTTTGTATGTACAATAGCCACAAGTATAAAGTGAACCGACATAAATGTCAAAAATGCTACATTGTCCCTTAAGCTCATGACCCCGAAGCTAGACTTTGTAATGCCCCAACAGAGTGTCTACCAGGCACTCACTTGATAAGACATGAAATGCATTCGTCCCGTTGGAGCAACCCAAACACGAATGGAGGCGTCACCCTCAATAGATCTATTCACTCACTCTCGCTTAGTACTTGAAATTAACGGTCCATGATATTGAAAAGGGGACTTGTTATGAAGTGGTAGTAAGGCAACTTAAGCAATGTATGGAATTTGTAATACTTGGGCATGTACAAAAATAGTTGTTGCAATGTATTCTCCCCCATGGGATTTGAAATCGTATAAAAGTATAACACGAGTATTTAAGCATGTATCTCCCCCAAAGAGTTTGTAAAGTAATTAAACCAGTAAAAGTGGGGCTATGACTCACCTTAACTGATGAAACTGTGATGAAATGAAATGAACACCAATGAACAATTAGCTGCAGCAACCCAATATGATGGTACCATGAACATGTAATGAGCTGAAAAACAAGGCGCGCACACTAGCCGCAACCTAATATGAATGATGAACGATCTACTTTAGATCATGAAATGATGTTATGAATGTCCATGCACATGTTTCTATACCACTCTACTCTTTGGAAAAACACTTGTGTTATCAAAATATATAATCCAAGAATTTGGAAAAATATTGCTATTAGAAAATATAAATAGCTAGTTATAATATATATATATACTTATATATATATAACGTAAGTTTCCATGTTAGCGTTGAAATACTCGGGTTGTAATCCTTGAAATGATGAAAACATACTCGTAATAACTAATACTACGTTAGTTATAAAGCTCGGTACTTGATATTACTTCTAGCTCAAAAATGTACTTCGTAGTTTTTGCGCCAAATTTAATAAAAGCTGTCAATTGTAAAATGGTTTTAGCCGATATTCAAACGAGTATATCTTTGTCGTTACTTGTCCGTTTTACTTGTTCTTTATGTCCACGGTTACGTCTTAGTATGTAGTAATATATTTTGGAAAGTTCGGCTCCTCCGGGTTACGTCTAAAGCCTCTTTTTGTCCAATGAAAAACGTCCAACAGCATACATTTTCAGAAAAATACTTTTCGTCTACAATCTTGCAAAAATCATAACTCCTTCGTTATAGACTCTTTTTAATCCGTTCTTTCGCCTACGGATTCGTTTTTGAAAGTATTTTCTAAAAATTTTGCCAAAGTTTCCTTGGTGTTTACTGATTTTCCAGATTTTTACAAAACGGAACAGCATGTCTAAAATAGGTTCCAAATCAAGTTTCCAAGGTTAAAAACTAATTTCTACCATCACCAAACCTCTTGTAATCACCACATGGCTAATCTAATCTTACCATACACCTTCTTAGGGTGCCATGGACTCCTAACCAAGTTATTAGAGCAAGGGGATTCATAACTAAAAAGTTAGGGTTTGTATGTTTCTTTTTAGCCAAAATAAAGTGTGGTATAGCTACTTGTACATGGTTTTTAGCATGATACCTATGTAATACAGGTAAAAATAGGATGATCCATGAAAAAATAAAGATGAAAACTTACTTGATAAAATGAGATGATTATTGGATGATTATGCTTGATGTTCTTGTGTTTTTGTTGCTTGATTCTTGATTAGGCTTGTAAAATGAACAACTTTTGTGTTTTACTTCATGAAAAATGATCACTTGATCAATGTATTAATTATGGGTCGTGGTTTTGATGGGAGGAAGGAGATGAGAAGAATTTTTGGATCTTGAAAAAGTGTATGTTATGATTTGTAATTTTTGGTTAAGTGTAGAATTTAGAGGTTTATTAGTTAAATAAGGGTAAGTTAATGCCATGGGTTAAAAAGGGTGTTCTTGGGCTGGTTTTTCAAGGGTAGGAGGGGGGTTAGGGTACTTGGTAGTTATTTAGAAAACCTTGTATGAATTTGCACTAGTTTGTGTTTTTAGTTACGATCGGGTACCGGTTTTATTAGAAATAAACGTTCACGAAGTTTACCGGGATGAAATAAAGTCATAATAATGTTGAAAATATGTTAAAGATATGTTGGGTACATTTACTGAGTGATCGGATGATTATTGTTTAGTTTTCACGAAAACCGTCGTTATATTCATACGCGTACGTTATAAATAAAATAAATTTCCAAAATACTGAGTAACTGAATGTTATAACTTTTATGATGTTAAAATGGATATAAAAATATGTCGGGACCATTGTGGGAATATTTAGATATATTCGTCGTGTATAAACCGGGTGTTAACGTTTACTATAAATACTTATACGTAAAAGCGTTAAATGTACTGAATATAGTAATTTGAAAATCCTGAGAGTGGTATAACATGAAAATGCTGTTATGATGATATGCAGACTATCCCCAGTCTGTATGCAGTGTCCTTAGCACTAATGAAATGAATTCGCACCTAAACCAATCCGGTTACGCGAATTTGAATACCCGTAAACTAAATTTACGATGAAATGAGTAATGCAAATGAATGATGAAAACTTTTCCGGAAATGAATAGTGTTCGGTGAATAGTAAATTTCCAAAAAGTTTCTCAGAACATCAAACTGACCTCGAAAACGATGAATAGTAAAACGATGAATAGTGTTTTGATGAATAGTGATTTATGAATAGTAAAAAGTCGAAGTTTGGGAAAATGACCTGAAATGGTAAATGACGTGAAATGGTGAGTTGTGACATGAACTACCAAATTTTATTACTTAGATGACTACCACTACCCTAATGTGGATTAATGATGAAAGGATCACAGTAAAACAATAACAAGAGCTCTCAGAATACGCTTAAGCCAAACACCCCTGTTAAGTAACTGTATCAACTTATATGAAACAACTAGACCTTAATTCAATCCCTTTCACTAAATCAATATAAACAATGATCTTATGCACTAAAATGAACCAGAAAACCATATCATAAATCTCAAGCTTAACAGAAATTCAGAGGCACAGATCCACAAATGAAACAGACAATGAAACAATTATCCTAACACCCCTAACTGGTGACTGTATTCACTAAATACTATCCTCAAATCAGATCCAATACCAACCAAGTCCAAACTTAAGTTTTAATATGAAATCCAACAACTCTCAAATGAGACTGAAACACAATTCTCAAGCCTACAACCAGAAGTAATGCAAACACAGATTCCAAAGATAGAAAGTTAATGAAACAGTGCTATTCTAAACAGTGCTATCCTAAGTTTGGTATCTCAAGATTTTAATTTGTGAGAAATGAATTGCTTCATATTTTCTCGTTTTGATATTTGTTAGTCCGATAAGAGCACAAAATTTGAACACTAAATAGTTTCCAAACTTTCCCTCGAAAATCCCTGCATACAGAAATTGGGTCCACATGAAGGTCTCTGATTTAACACGATTTGTGGAGGTTCCCCTTTTTATTTACGACCGAGAAATACCATGTTTGATACCCGAAACGGAAGCTTTTTATTAAGGAAACCCCCGGAGTCGAAGCTTGGCATTTTTGCATAATCATAAGCACTTTAATAATACTTTGGTCCTTAGTCCTTTATTTCTTTTACAATCAACGGTTTATGAGCCGCCAAGATGTAAGAGCTTTATTATGACTTTGGATTTCTATCCGCTGCTTTTTTATAGCTTTGGATTCCTCTGCCTTTTTATTTGGCTTTGGACTATTATTATTGATATTCATAATCATATGCCAAACCCCGAGTCCTACGGCCTTTACTAAGATCACAACATCGGCTGCGAACCGGCAAGATGCAATAGTCTATTTCACCGTAACACTGGCAGTACCCCTATGTGTACCAAACCCCCATATGCAGAGATTTTGTTGGGAACGAGAAAAAACTAAGTATTGCCCAAACCCCATACACTTAATTAATCCTAGAGATCTATTATTATTGGTGTGCAAGCTTGTGGGAACAAGGAGGCCATAAGTACCTTTCGTGGGCTCTAAAGAGAACCAACTACTCCACGTTTAGCACGAAACTTCTAAATAAACTCTATCATTCCTCGATTTCTGCAAATTTAAAATCCCAAGTAATGAGATCCGCAGATGCTTAGCCATAATCTTATGATTATATTGGTTAAGGGAGACGAGCTAGGGCTCAACACGCCCGGTCAAGTCGAAACATTTATTTCTACTCTCGCCGGTAGGAAAGTCAAAACAAGGTGTCAAATCTTATTATTCATATCATATATTTTTTCATTTTTTTTTTTACTTTTTTTTTTTTTTTTATTATAAAGCGGTGACAAAAATTCAAAATTTTGGTGGAAAACGGAGTTGCGTAAATTAACAGCTCAGACGATGGTACAGGTCAAATCGAATCGAAGATTCACCCCCCAAGACTAAAGTGAAACATTGTCCTCAATGTTTTAAGGGTTCGGGTAGTCCTATGTAATATATAAGGCCGTTTATTAAGTATGCCAAGAGATAAACGTTAGTCGATAAGATTTTAGATATGGTGAATTTCCGAAAGAGCAGCGAAGGATCAGACTCGAGTGGAGAGAACGACAAACCACGAGCACGAGAGTCCTCAAACTTCGGGGAAATTCCTGAACATTCACAAACAACCACGAAAACACGATTTTGGAAAGGGTCGCCCCCCTCACGTCACGTTACTTAAGAAATAGAAAATAAAGAAAATGAAATGGATAAGCATGGGGTGCCTCCCACGAAGCACTTGTTTTTGATTACCGAGTCTCATGAGCTTGACTCGATCCCCGAATTAATTCGTCCTTGGGGAGAGCAGATGGAACGGACAACCGACATGATAAATGGAGATGCCGGGGTCAAATACGGTATCCTCACTCCCGGTGGAGTGGAAAGAAGAAATGATGGGATAAGTATAGAATGGGTGAAACACTCGGATGATAAAAGTAAATTCGATTTCAGAATCGCGGGTGCGTTGGGTGGGTAAAATATCAAGCACAGGAACATCATGTTCATAAATCTCGTCCACCACTCCAAAATTATCTTCATTCGTATCTGATTCAAAATCTACATCGGGCGGTTTCGCCGGTGGACGAGAAGAAGGTAAATCGAAGATAGATGAATCAACATCGGTAAGTACAGCATTATCATGTATTTCTTCAAGAATATTACTTCGAAGGCCATTATCGTCATTCTCAATACCCGGTGGTATCAAGTCATCCGCAGCAAGAAATGGATCGACATCCTCTAAAAGAGGGTCACGTGATTGATTATCGGAAATAAGCACAAAATCAATCTCAAAATCAAAACGCTCATAATCCGGAAGAGAGATATCAGCATGAATAGTGGGATTGCCACTACTCGTCTCTTCAAATCGAAAAGTTTCAAGCTCGGGTAAGAAATCACTATCCATAACGGGGATAGGAGAAAAAGTCGGAGGATCACTTAATGCCTCAATTTTAGAAATGAGAAGATTAATATTCAATAATTTTTCACGAAGAGCTTCATCTTGGATTTTCGCGTCATCATCTTCATCATTATCATCAATATCTCCACAAGAATCTTCATCACTCATAGTATACTCATTGTGAGAATCGGAATAACTTTCAACTTCATCAAAATCTTCATTGCTCATAGGAGGGAGAAAAATTGACGGTTCTTCATTCAATAATTCTTCAATTAAACAGATGTCTCCCTCAGGATCAAAATTAGTATCATCAACCATCGTCGGAGTGGAATCATTAGCAAGACATGCCTCGATCTCATCTAAAAAGACATCACTCCTCTCAACCGGTGTGAAAGAAGGATAGGAAGAATCAGAAACAAGTTCAGAATCTCCGTTAGAAATTTCCCCGGACTCACTTGGGATTGGGACGAGGTTCTCAACACTAGACTTATTGAATTCGTCAGATTCCGTTGCCGGAATAATGTTTAGATGCTCATCCCCCATTTTTAGAGAGTCCTCGGGTTCTACGGGAGAAACATCAGAAGTTTTGTGAGGATTAAGAACGAACGTAATTTTCTCATCATCGTCGTCGGAATCATAGTAAACAAAGTTTTTATAAGGATTAGTCGCTCTCTCTTCAGCAAGTAATTCTGCAATAGACTTTTCACGGGGCTCGGGAGTATGAGTATAACGATTAGCCACCAACTCTTTTAACTTCTCGATCATGTATTTAATTTTTACAAATATTATTAGTAAAATCAGAAGTTTGTGGGGGTTGGTTAAAACCTTGAGAATCGTAACATGAATTTGGCTCATAATAAAAAATTTCAAACGATCCCCCACAATTTTCAAAATTCGATGAACTTTGGAACGAATTATCATTGAAATTTGGTACTTGCTCATAAAAGTTTTGAAAAGGATGATTGAAATCATTTTGAGGATAATTATCAAAACTCGTATCACAAGCATAAGACGTTTCAGCACTCGGGGCGTAACATATACAATTCGTGTATCCACATTGATTACAAAAACATTGCCCACACGGTAATTCCTCGTCGGATGGATTTCCACAATTAAAGCAAGTGAACGGAGACGGCGGTGGTGTTGGATAGTAATCGGGAACGTTTTGAAGGATTGCGTTTTGAACATACTCGGGAGTATTACAAAACAAACAAACTCCATCGTGAATATCATTACCACATTGTTCGCACGTACACCAAACACATGAACCTTCAAAGAACGGTTCACCACATTTAAAACAAGTCGGATCCATAAGAATTATCGTTATAGAGGGTTAAAGAAGAAGAATCAAATGATAAGAGGATAAGAAGATTGTTTTTGGTTTTTAATTATCATAAAATCAAATAAAAGGAAAATCAAAATGGAAAAGGAAAATCTTTTTGTATTTTTATTTTTTTTATAAAGCAAAATTCAAAAACTTAAACTTTTATTTTCTTTTGTTTTTTCAAACGTTACGTTAATCGTAAACCGTTTTCTTCAAATCTACTCGCGACGGAACGGGAGAGAAGAATGGATCTCTCTTCAGCTTGCAATTTAATGTCAAAGCTTCCGTATTTTCCGCTTATTCGGTCGTAGAATTAAAGTATTCCGATTAGCAACTAATTTCACGCGTTCTTATGTCGTTAAGCTTATTTGGTTTACAACGCCCACCCTTCAACGGGAGAGTCGAGGCTGTAACTTTTTTTTTTTTTTTTTTTGGTATTTTTGAAAACACTTTAGGAAAAGTGTTTTTGATTTTTCAATTTTTTTGGTTTTTATAGAAAATATATACAAGGAAGGTTTTCAAAACACAATTTCGAAAAACGAAAACGAAAAATTCACTTCAACCTTCCCCGGCAGCGGCGCCAAAAATTGATAAATTCGTTTTGCAGTATATAATTATTTTTTCCGAAAAAATGTTTAGGAAAGTATTTCCCCGGGTCGTGTCCCAACGAAGGTGTGAATGGAATTCTCAATTCCCGATTCATGAAACGTGTCGTGAAAGTGGTAAAAAGTGATTTTGATGAGATAACGCTAAGGAATATGAAAATGAAACAAAAATAACAAATTAAGCACGTATTTCAAATAAGGAAACTAAAAATGTAACGTAAAATTGAAACCGTAAGCTTAAACGCGAATTAAACGTAAACGTGCGAAATAAAACGCGAATTTTGAGCTACACTACTCCTACGGACTTCAAAATAATTTTGAAAAGTTAAAAATGATAAAAGAAAATTTTGAGAAAAAGAAAATATTTTTTTGACTTTTTATTTATTTTTGATGAATTAAAAACTAATTAACTAATTAAAAATTAAAAGAAAATGCAAATAAAGTGAGAAAAATGAAAAATTAATTTTGAAAATTATAAAATAATTAAAAAGTAATTTTAAAACTAAAAACTAATTTTTTTTGGCTTTTTGTGTAATTTTTGGGAATTAAAAACTATTAAATTTAATTAAAAAATCAAATTAAATTCAAAATAAATGGGAAAAATGCAAAATAAATTTCTAAAATTCTAAAATAAATGAAAATAATCTTCTAAAATATTTTTGGATTTTTCTTGGCTTTTTCTGATTTTTTTGGATTTTTTAGTAATTAAAATGTATTAAATTTTGATTAAAAATGAAAATAAAATAAGAAAAATAGTAAATGAGTTTAGAAAAATTTGAAAAAATTACAGAAAATCTAAAATATTAAAAAAGAGCTTGAGAAAAATTTTGAAAGTAAAATAAGCTAGATAAGTACTGTTTGGCTAGAAACTGCTTATTGTGAAGTGCTTATTGTTAAGCACTTTGACCAAATCTTGACCCAAAGTTAACCAAATGATTTTTCAACTCAGAAAAGCTTATAGGAACAGTAATAGGACCAAATGAAACTCAGAAACACAAACAATTAGCAAAAGCAGTTCTAATAAAGCACAAATGATAAGCAGTTATGTTCCAATAAGCACTAATCTCAATCTATAGCTAAAACACCTGTAACTAATTATATCACAACTAAAAAAGACCAGATAAGCTCAAATTACAAGCTAAAAAGCAAAAAGGCAAAAATAAGCTTAAGACAGAATTGATGCAGCTAAAAGGTCTAATTGCAGCTTAATTTTGGATGCCCTAATAAGCTAGTTACTGAAATCTAAAGGTAAAATCTTAATCCCTATACTACAAGCTACTACTAAGAGTAAATGCAAGCAAGTTTAAAGCCTAATGATACCCTAAAAAGGCCAGAGATCAGATGTTCATGGAACAGCTATGTAGAACTTTTTGACTTTTTGAGTGCAATACTATGTTGACTAATCTGAATCTAAATGCCTTAAATCTAATTCTGCATGTTGATTGATGATATTAAAACTCAAAAATCTTAAACACAATCATACAAGGATAGCAAAACAACAAGTGACAGATTCAAATTCTAGATTATGCAAGCAGAGAATAAATTAAACAACGAACTTGACTATTTGTGTTGAACTACCAAATTTTATTACTTAGATGACTACCACTACCCTAATGTGGATTAATGATGAAAGGATCACAGTAAAACAATAACAAGAGCTCTCAGAATACGCTTAAAGCCAAACACCCCTGTTAAGTAACTGTATCAACTTATATGAAACAACTAGACCTTAATTCAATCCCTTTCACTAAATCAATATAAACAATGATCTTATGCACTAAAATGAACCAGAAAACCATATCATAAATCTCAAGCTTAACAGAAATTCAGAGGCACAGATCCACAAATGAAACAGACAATGAAACAATTATCCTAACACCCCTAACTGGTAACTGTATTCACTAAATGCTATCCTCAAATCAGATCCAATACCATCCAAGTCTAAACTTAAGTTTTAATATGAAATCCAACAACTCTCAAATGAGACTGAAACACAATTCTCAAGCCTACAACCAGAAGTAATGCAAACACATATTCCAAAGATAGAAAGTTAATGAAACAGTGCTATTCTAAACTTATGCAAACTACTAATATAAATATAAACCAACTAGAATAAGCTAAATTAAGACGATATAAACTGAAAATGAACAATAACAAACAGTTAAAACAGATTTATACTAGAAACCTAATTGATGCAAATATAAGATTGAAAATATAAAAATGAGACTTACGATCACCCCTCAGCCAAACAGAGAGGGTCTCCCTCACAGCCTATCTCTAGATAGGCTAGCTGCTTCCATTTCTCAGTCTAGACTATCACTCCCAATCTTCAAATTAGACTCAGCTTATTGAATAAGCTACCCTTTGACAGATTTTGACCAAGCACAAATAACCAAATTTAAACAGAATTTTATCCCACAACAATCACTACAAACAATTGATGAGCTACTAAAAGTATTTAAATGCAATACTAAGAACTGAATTTAAGGAAACTAACACTTGAAAATAAATTGCACAGGAATTTAATTGAAAAATTAAAATTATATTAAAACTAAAATTGAGTACACTTGAAAATTGAAATACAATAAACTTGAAATTACTTCTAAACTATCTCTACTCCTACTCCTAAGCTAACAGCTCTAAATGATGTGAGGGGGTGAGTATATATAGCCTCTGAGGTGGGTTGCCATGTCACCAATCCACACCAATTCTGTGCTTCTTTGAGTCCTTTCAGAGTCGTTGGATATCTTCTAGATATTTCCCATCATCCACATCCCTTGGATTAAATGATTGACATGACTGATCCTTCGTGTGTGCCTCAATTGGTCCACGTGTCATTCCCTTGTCAGCTTCTAGAACCTCTCATGATTGGTAATTAATTGGTACAAGGTTAATTGTGGGTAATTTTGTTGGGGTGGGGGGTTAGGGTTCATCACACAGTAAATACTTCTGGGTTTGGTAATTTAGGGGGCGGGTAATATTGGTTTGGGGTTTATTTTTATTTATTATTGACCGGTTGTTGACCTGTGGGTATAACTTGGGTTGACAGGGTTTTGTGGTTTGACCGGGGTAAAAAAAACAGGTCGGGTATAAGAAAGTGGGGTGTTGGGCTTGATTATCTTGGGCTTGGGAGTGGTATTTTGGATTATGAGGAATGGGTATTAGTTTGTGTGATCCGTATGTTTAAGAGTAGTATTATAAGACAAGGACCAATGTTGTAAAATTGCAAACCATAGGGACCAAATCTGTAATTCCTCAAAATTAACTTCCAAGGGCCTTTGTTGACTTTATTTAATTCATGAAGGACCAATATTGACTTTATTTCTTCGAGAGACCAATTTTGTCAGTTTCTGAAAGTACAGGGACCAATGTTGTAAATTTCTTCAAACTTTCACCAAGGATTATTCTTGAAACTTTATGAAACACCAAGGTTGATTGTGTCTTTTTGAGCTTTGAATTTGACCATTTGACTTCCCCGGCTTCGGCTTTTGACACTTCCATTCTCGTGCTCGTTTTTGTCGGTTTTGGCATCGTTTTTGTTCATTTTTCTCATATCCGTACCTGCACATACACAAATACAAAAACATACATTCTCTTGGCATATTTGGTTAGTATTTGGTATTTTTGGTCTGAATTAAGGCTAAAAATGATGTGTGATTAAGCACTCATCAATGAGATAGATATTTGAAAGATAATTTTTCAAAGCGAGAGGTTTTAAACATGATGTTTTATTTTTGATAGCAAGAAATTACAAATGAAGGATTTGAAATAAAAACTTATTATATTCAAGAAAATCAGTTGAGCCCATTGTCACATATAATCATCTTTAATGGCAATTAAAGACATGGATGAGTGATGGTAAATTCTAATGATCTTAATGCAATATGATTGAGAGGGATAAAGTAAATCATCTATAAATACAAGATTAACACATGTATATGTATATACTAAACTCATCATAGTATTGAATGCTAACAAGTCTTAATTATAGCACATCCATTAATGCAACTAGAATAGTCATTTAGTCAAAATAGTAAGTATTCTACTATTGATCATAGATGATTTTCAATATAAATGATGAATAAGAAGAATGGTAATAGACTTAAAATCAAGAGGGTTAACTAGCCTAATTTCATGTATACATATATTAGTATTATTGATATATGAACAGGGCAACCTATAAATTTAATCATATTAACATACTAATTATAGCATACTTTAATATAATGTGATATTGACAAATTTTTGAAAAAAAAAAAAAAAAAAAAAAAAAAAAAAAAAAAAAAAAAAAACAACTTACCTCAGGTCCAGCTTTTCCTTAAGAGTGAGCATGTA
The DNA here is from genome assembly GCA_030686995.1 of Artemisia argyi. NCBI lineage: Eukaryota > Viridiplantae > Streptophyta > Magnoliopsida > Asterales > Asteraceae > Artemisia > Artemisia argyi. Next base: position 120,261,834 of record CM060686.1, read on the forward strand.
AGAAGACATCTTTAAGATTAACCCAAAGCATGTTGAAGTAGCAAGGTAAAATCCCAATGCAATAAAATTCAAGGAGGCTTGAACCGAAATACTTAATTGATCACAACAATTAACATAAGTCGTGTAGATCAAGAATAATAGCACTTGAATCCTTCATCATGAGGTAGTAACGAACACACCATAAAACCAATACTCCAAAAGTAAAGAACACAACGCTGAAACAGTAAATGGCCGCAACAACGTCATAAGCAAATCGTGTGTAGAATGTGAATCAGAGTAATAGGAACCAATAGTAATCAAATGTAAGAGAGCAAAGTGAGCGATCCAAAAAGTAATAGTCTCTTCGTTCGTTAACTACCTAAACATGAAAAAGAGCTTGGTACCCAGATTCTTATGGGTCCGAGATGGTTAGTTGAGGACATCCATTGCATTTAAATGCACATGATGAGGATGTCGTCGAGAAGTACAAGAGTTTATCAATAGTTTGTTTTGACTAACAAACAATGACTTTCTTGACTAGAGTGATAAATAATGGGTGTAAATAATATTAGTTCTAAATTTCTCCACTAGGTTTAACAAATTTTATTTGTTTTGATATATTTGTTAAAGGATCATTTGCGATAAATCCATAGCCGGTTTTATCATAAAATGACTTTTGAATGTTAAGTAGATATTTTAAAGATTTAGAACTATTTTCGAATTTGGCTAACATTTTTGCTTTTTCATTTTCCATTTTAATTACATGTTTGTAATCTTGGCATTTTTTACATTCAAGATCAATTTCAATATTATTTTCAAGTCTAGACATTTTATCTTCTAAAATTATTTCTTTTTCAAAGTTATTTTCAACGGAAATGGAAGATCCATTTTTAAAAATCATTTTTGAGTCAATGTTGCAAAGATGTTTGAAGTTGTTTTCCAATTTTTAAAATTCTAATATAAATTGATCATAGCAAAAATGTTTGATTTCGGATTGTGCCTTATTTGTAGTTGTACAATCTCCACATGCTATATGATGATCAACTTCATCATTCATGTCGCTCCAAGTTTTATTTGTAGATTTGCTAGGATCTTGAAGTATGTAGTCCTTGCCATCAATACTTGTATTCACATTTGTTTGAATATTCTCGCAAACCATATTTTCATCATCTTCTTCGTCCTTGTTGCACCATGATTTATTTACACTCTTTCTTCGGATTTGGCTCATGTATTCTTCGTTATTGATACCTTCAATGATCACATTTAAACTAGTAGTACATGTGTTTATTTCAACTAAATATTTATCTATCAAATTTTCTAGAGTGACTAATTCTTGTGCAACATCAAGTTTATCATCTTTCGTTTTACATTTCTCTTGGTGAAACTTTAAAAGACATTTTCAAATATCATTTGCCGTTTTACAAAAGAATACTCTTTCATACTCAACTCTTGGTAGAGTTTTGAAAATAACTAATTTAGCTTTAGTATTTTTATCAATCTTTGTTTGAAGATTATTATATTGATTTTTTCAAAATCCATTTTGGTTGGTTGAAGATCACCAATTGAAATGATATGCCAATGATCAAGATCTATTGATTTCACATAATTTTCAAATTTATTTTTCCATTCAAGAAAATGATCATTTTCAAATAATGGTAGTTTTTGCGTAAATTCCCCTTCTAGATATTTTTCAAATTCCATAGATCGTTACAAGTTTTAAAATACAATATATTTTAAAAATCTTGCTAGACGTGGCTCTGATACCAATTGTGGAAAACTAGAAGGGGGGGTTGAATAGTTTTCCGTCTTTTTCGTTTTATAAAACTTTGCTTTTAAAGACTAGATGCAAATTGTAAAAACCTTTAAAGCTAAAGTGTAGATACTAATTTATTCACACTTATCATACAAACACTACTTATATAGAATGTTGAGTAGAAATTATAATTTCAAATATTTTACTTAAATATATATATATATATTTATATATGTATATGTGTATATCTTTATAATTTACTATGTATAAAATTAATGTTGTGAATGGAACCTTGTTTGATCTTTATGTGAAATCAATATATGCACATGATGCGTAGGGATTGCACCAGGCTTTACCTCTCGAGGGATCTCGAGAAGCTTACAACCCCCACCAGGCAGTGTACCTGATCGATGTAGTATAGTATAATGACAAGTACCGGGGGATTGATCGTTCAGCTAGGAATAGTGTCGCTAGGATTAGAAAACCTAAAGACTAGGTCTAGAGATGAGAGATGATTCTTTTGTATTTTTATATTTTTATTAAAGCAAGTAAAAATCTCAGTTTTGAAGGAGTTGGGCGGAATTAATTGCTAGTCAACTAACCCAATTACTAAGATGCAATCAAAATAAAATACTAGAAATGAAAATAAACTAAATTAACTAGAGGTGTGAGCAATATATGGGAGAATTGTGTTTACTTAGATTTCACTACTCCCTAGATATCTTTTACGTGTTAATTACTTGTTACAGTTGCGTGGATGACGGATTGTATTCCTCAATACCATTCATGGGGTGGCGTACTTACTTCCCCAATCCTATAAGTGCCTACTTCACTCCTATGTTGAGCCGGCTAAGAAGCTCCTAACATGGGATCATTAGAATTTGCTCATGCATTAAATACAACCAATAAAACCTAGTACACATCAGTTAATGTTTCCTAAGACGTTCAAGCATATTACACAATGGAGATCTGCTAGTTTTCTTAAGCCTAACATTGAAATCATTCATCCAATACAACTATAAACAAGTAATCAACATATAATCAACATCTAAGTTTCATTACATCTAAGCAAACACATGATAGATCTAGCCTAGCATGTTGAAATCAAGACAAGCATAAGATATATTCAAACAACACATAGACATATTGAATGAATTAAGAGAAGACTTATCTCAATTGAACATGAAAGGTTTCAAGGGGTGAAAACCCTTGAAAATACAGTAAAAAACGACCTAGGGTTTTTAGGGTTCGACCCTAGTATTCTCCACACAAGTTCCTCCCTAATGAATGAAAATTAGAAAAGTATATATAGTTTTTCTGAGGTGACGGCGTCAAGAACAAATTGCTGACGCCGTCATCTCGCCGCCAAATAATTTCTCGGACTGCCTAGATCTGGGTTTGACGCCGTCAAATGTACACCTTATGCAAGCCGTCACCAAAAATACTTTTGACGCCCTTCTCTTGACGCCTTCAGGTTTTCACTGGGTCGTCACGGATTTTACTCCTGACGCCGTCAAGATTTTCTTCTTGACGCCGTCAGGTACTGTTCTCAGCATGGAAAATTAAGTCTTTGCCGTTTTCTTCACTTTTATGCTCCAAAAAACGTCCAAAATGCTTCCTTTTCCAGAATTCACTCCCAAAGTACCTAAAATCACAAAAGGAACGATTTAGGGCAATATTTGATCATATAAATTCAATTTCAGGCTTAAATGACCCCCTAAAAGTGGTTCATTTTTCGTCTCTTCATATACCCTTACACTTGAGATTTGCTTGTCCTCAAGCAAATGCGCTTTTATTCTAATCAAAATACAAGTTAGGGGTCATTTAACACTAATATAAAAGTAATTACAAAAAATAATCGTTCCACTAAAGACCAAAGACAAGCACGGAGGTCATATACTAGCACCTCACAAATTGTGTTTAGATACTCACATCTCTCGGGTGTAATAAAGTAATATCACACTATGGAAACGGAAAATATCTCTCACTACCTGTCATAGAAAAATAGATTACCAAAGGCTTGGGAAAGGATCAAATCTCCACCACATGGCGTAAGCACGTAGGATAAACTATCAAAGAGGTCTTTTAAAAATGGTTGTAACGTTAGGTATAGGGATATGGAATACACAGTTTTGTTGGATATAGGCAGTCTTTACTGGTGGCGAGTTAACAATCTTAGTTAATTACATGTACAATATGGCGTTGCTAAGCCAAGACTAGACTCGACTTAAGCTAATAAACGAAAAATAACAAAAACATAAAATAAACATAGAATGAAACAGGATGGTAGTCCGTATGTTTTTTCTCTTTTCTTTTTCTATTTTTTTTTTCTTTTTCTTGATTTTTTTGATTTTTTATTTATTTATTTATTTATGGGTTAATTACCCAGATCGAACATTTTTTTCTCATTTCCCCTGTATAGACCACACGACCTTCTTTTACAAATCACAAATGGCGCGACTTCTTCTGTTAACCATAGTTAGTCATTCTCCACTCGACCTCTCCTCACCAACACCTCCTCACCATACACACAATAGATCAAATCCAACAGTCACTTCTTGCTCGTGGCTGTAGTACAACCCACGGCACCGTTATTATAACTCAATAAAAACATTGAAGGGAATTAAATTCAAGAAAAAGGAATAAGAAGAATGAGTGGGAACGAGTTTCGATTCTTTTTATCATGTGATATAAATCTTCCAGTTACTTTTCGAATTGAAAGATTAGAAGGTGTGTGTGTTTTTCATTTGTTTGTAAAAGAAATTGGAATTATAATCCATCGAAGTGGCAGAAGTAAATCAAAGTCAGAAGCTGAATTACGACAACAACAAGAGGTAATACAATAAGATTTGTTTAATGTTAAATTGTTGGTTATATATGTTGATTATGGTTATTGTTTGAACTTTATAACAAGTCGCTCAATGATGTCAAGTTTTAGCCTTTTGGGTTGCTAATGATACTTTGATGCAGATAAGCAGTCTTTTGGGTTGTTAATGATACTTCGGGTCCAGCTTTTTTAATAGTCTCGATTATAAGAATATACAGTATATTATTTTGCACCAAAATAAATTCATTTAGAACTTATGCTTATGAGCTCAATAAGCTCTTTTAGCTAATCACCTCCAGTTAGGTTGTTTGGGTAATCAAAATAGTTTGTTGTGTTCTCATAACGCTATTAGCAATAAGCTGCAAAAATAAGCTTTTACCCAAACACCCCTTCAAGTAACCTTATTTAAAGAGGATATTGCGTCCCAAAGGGGTGTGAGGAATTCCATTTTGGAACCATTTTTAGTTTACCCAAACACTAGAAATTGATTATGTGTGAGACTGTGACTTGAAAATGCTATAAACATATCGTACTCAGCTGTATAATGCAATGCCTAGACACCCGAATACCTCATAACTATCTAACTATATGTAGTAAACTGTAGCATATCTTTCTAGTTATTATTTTCGGATGCTATGATGTTGAACTTTTGTCGTTCGGAAATTCATAGGAGGGTCAAGGAAGAGATGATGTTGGCTCTTCTTGAGAAGAAACGTCTGCGTTTCTCGCCTTTGGATATAAGATTTCATCTTCATGATCTACTTGGTTTTGGTTACCTCAAGAGTGTCCACACACCAACTGGCCTAGTCATTCAAGCCGTGAAGGATTAAAATAGGTAGACACAATACTTTACGACATCCTATACGGCTATACCTGGTACTATTTTCCTTACATACTTATGTTATGTCATTTCATTTTTAAGTTTCTTCAATTGGAACTGCTGATATTGATATAGTGGTCTTTTTCTTTGAACATTATTTGTGAATTTTGTTGTCCTCGTGATTCATGCCAACACGCTACTGATTTCGTGATAAAATATTATATCTGTTGATATCAATCCTTTGAATAAACAATTTTTTAATCATTTTGTTGATACCCGTATGAGATTTATAGCAATCTTAAACTGAGTGTTGCTAGTATGGATATGGTGGTCTGACTCAAGTATAGGTAGTTCATAGCTTTTGGTACTATATACACGTTTAGACGATTTCCTGTTAGCGCAAGTCATTATCGCTGTTTTGCACATACTGATAAAAAGCATTTGGTGCAAAAAGTATATGCTTACTAAGGGTCCATAAAAGTTGTGGAATGGAATTTACTTTCATGCTACAAAACATCAAATATAACATAACTTGCATTTTGATTACATGTTTTTGCACATTTTTTACCATGTTTTCCCAACTTGGAGATATAGTGTATCAATATCTAGTTTAATATTCAAACCAGCACACAACTTGCTTCTGATGTTTTTTTTTCTTTCTAATTTACTAAATTTTGTTCATTCTTGTGCTTCAGACGAATGAACTATACCAGCTTGCTGCTGTGGCTTTTTGCTTATTATCTGCTTGGGTAAGTTAAACAATCTCCTTACACAATTTGAATATTACTTTGATTTAGACTATTTCAATAAGACTCTGATCAATCTATTTAAACGCATTATGAGACTTAGATGCAAGCTATAACTTTGTATCTACATGGTAAAGCCTTAAGCGGTTTTGGTCAATTGACTCTGTTCAGACTTTAATTTGCTTGAGGGTTGAGATCATATAATCTTCGAGTCCTCATACCATTAGAGCTAGAGCAAAATAAAATATGAGTTTTCCGTACCATTTACTTCATTTGATGAAAGTACCTTCTTGTAACTGTGCCATCATACTAATTTTTGAAACAATGTAATGGAGGGTGAAGGAAGAGGTATGCACTGTTGTATTCTTTAGCAATAGGATATACTGATATTTAAACGTGCATAAGAGTGGTTTTACCCAAAAAATATCCTCCACCTTTTTTAAGTGTATTTTTATGACCGAGTTCACCTTTCTTTGTGGTTAGATCACACAACAGTTACGGGGCCATCGTTTGCTGAATGTCATAAATCCATAGTCATCTTGCAAAGAAAATATGTTTAAAATTATGGTCACTATTGCTGGCATTGATTGATTATCTTTCAACTGTAAGGTTATGGAGCAAGTTGAAATCGAGTACATCCTTGAAAAGCAGAAGTACCTTGTGACTTAGAGGACTTCAGAAAAGTGTTTAAGAAATTCACATTTAGGGAAACTGTTGCTTCTGAGGTAAGTAGCATTTCCTATCCTCTTTTTCTATTTTGAAGATCTTAATGAATCTTTTCATCTTTGTCTGACCTCATTCTTTGAACTTTAGAATTACTTCATCCAGGAGAATGATAAAAAAAGAAGATAGTGTTGTCAATGCAAGTAGTTTGGCTTTTGCTCACATGAAAATTGTTTTTTAATTATTTGTTTCTTAAATTCATTTTGAAGCATACTGTAACGATGCCCAAAGGCAGGCTACCAAGGATGCTGTTGTGATTGCTGGCTTAAATGTTGCTAGAATTATCAATGAACCTACAGCTGTTGCTATTGCATACGGTCTAGACAAGAAAGGTGGCGAGAATAACATTCTTGTATTTTATCTTGGTGGTGGAACTTTTGATGTCAGTATCTTGACCATTGATAACGGTGTCTTTGAGTTTCTTTCCAAAAAAGGAGACACCCATCTTGGAGGTGAGTGATTTAATTTTTTAACCTTTTTTGTCAATATGTTGTGCTTGCATTTAAGAGGTTTTAGCCTTTGTGGTTGCGTACTAAAGTTATTTCTTTTTCCAGCTGAGGACTTTGACCAGAGGATCATGGAATACTTCATCAACTTGATCAAGAAGAAGCACGGAGAGGACATAAGCAAGGACAACGGAGCTGTTGGAAAGCTAAGGAGGGAAGCTGAACGTGCCAAGAGGGCATTGAGTAGCCAACATCAAGTCCGTGTTGAAATTGAATCACTCTTTGACGGTATAGATTTTTTTGAGCCATTGACCTGAGCCCGTTTTGAGGAATTGAACAACTAGTTCAGGAAGACAATGGGACCCGTGAAGAAAGCCATGGAAGATGTTGGCTTACAGAAAAGTCAAATTGACGAGATTGTTCTTGTTGGTGGTAGTATCAGAATTCCAAAGGTTCAACAACTCCTTAGAGACTATTTTGGTGGCAAGGATCCCAACAAAGGTGCGAACCCTGATGAAGCAGTTACCTTCGGTGCTGCAGTTCAAGGAGTTATTTTGAGCGGTGCAGGGGGTGAATAAACTAAATGTAAGCCAAACTTATATAAGTTAGTACAGACACGGTTTTATGACTTTATCCCAATTGTGTAAAGATCTTCACAATTAATATCGTTATCGTTTACCTTAATGTAGATATCCTTCTATTGGATGTCGCACCACTTACCCTTGATATTGACTCCGTTGGAGGAGTGATGACTAAGTTGATCCCCAGAAACACCATTATCCCAACCAAGAAATCTCAAGTGTAAACCCTGAACACGAGCTTTCTATTTCTTTTCATCTTCACCTCTCTTGCACTTTACATTTTTCATGTTGCAGGGTATGGCTGACCGTATTATTGGCCACTTGAAAAGAACAATAAAGTAATTTTTTCTAACCTGATTGTGATTCTTAATACTTAAAGCATTTAAAATTTTTAAAATACTTGGATATGAATGGAAATATTTGTGCAGGTTCTATACAGAGTAGAAGCTATTGCAAAAGAGAGACATACCAGAGGAGAGATACACCAATGCGTTTCTTGGATATGGACTAGAAGATTCTCACTTCGTGATTGAACTCACAGTAATTTATCTTGAGGCTAGCATTCAATAATGTTAAATCTATAGCTACCATCAATGATACCACCAGCCTCGCCAAAATTCCTTACACAGAAAAAGACGTGATGACTTATGTTCTCTTCAATTTGACCCATTTGACTAAAATTTTATTTCTAAATGTTTCTATTTTGACCCGTTTTAGAGAAAATATAACCTTTGTCGATTCATTTATACATAAAATGGATTGAAAGTTGCCACAATGATTACTGCCCATTGCCCTTTAATACTACGTACATCTCATACTTAAGTTTCATGGTACTTCAATCCATTTAAGCCTTTCAGGTTGATGAAGGTGTTTACTCCACTCAACCTTGTTACACATAATTACAAATAAAATACAGATATGGATTTATGACTTACTTGCAATATAATGAGCAGCAAAATGAGCAGATGATACTCAGGATCCAGCTAAAATGAGCAGCAACTTAACCGTGTGAGGGATTGGATCAAGTCTTATCATCTAGACATTGTTGATGTCACTGACGCACTCTCAGCTTTCCCTAATATCTCACTGGTACGGGTTTTTCTTTAATTTTATGACCAGAGCTTTATTCTTTCCAGTTATGAAACAATAACTTATTGCTGTTTATTGTATTTGCAGGCTTTGATTGAAGGTAACCCAAGCTCTAGGCAATGTTGATGTCGCTGATGCGCTATCACCTTTAAAAGGGTCCAGAGCTAGCCAACCAAGCTCTAGACACAACCAAGTCTGTAATGGGAAGTATCCCACTAGTCGCCAATGTAGCACAATCTCTAATATGTATAGTTTTGGTATAAAGCTAATATGTACATATCTAGTTGTTAATAAATTATCAGAATGAATACTCAGTTACGGGTAAAATGAATTCTGATAATTTATGAACCAATAAATTATCAGAATTCATTTTACCCGTAACTGAGTATTTGTCTGAGTGGTACAACAAGGTGGTCACGTATATGGATGGAAAGGGTTATGGTCTATTTACTTATTTGCCAGGGGTTCCTATAGAGGAGATGAAAGTTGCATATAAGTTGGTGAAGACTACAATGGATGGTTTGTCAGCAGTTGGGGACTTGGTAGGAAGAAGCTAATTAGCTACAATTTTGTTCTATAAACGAGTACAGGTACATTTCTGTTTGTATATGCTGATCACACCTCTTCTATGTAATGCATCTGAATTATGATCATTTTTTTGTTAATGAACAGGAAAAGGACGCAAAAATGCAAATTCTCTTCATCTGGGAATAACGTTAACAAAGCTTTTCTGCCACATATTCACTCATCCCAAATTTGTCGTAGGTAATGTTTTAAAACTATTTACGAAAGAGTTAAAAACGTTAATAGAAGCTTACTATACGTTTGAAGACCTTGCTTATGACTGTATTTTCGTTGGTATGAATAGATGCAGGTTTTGTGAGTAACCTGAGCAGTTATGTGATGCCAAATGTTTAGCAGGTTAGTAGGTTAGTGAATCACCAAATGTTGGGTCTTATTAGGCAGGCTTTGGAATCACTGAAAAAGGTTAATATGATTTATTAGGTTCATCACTTTCACAATGGGCCGAGAATAACATTGGATCAGGCCGAAATACGTGACCACATTCTCTGGCCCAAGGTAATTTACAATCGTGTTCTTTCTTCAATCTTTTGTTAAGAGGGTGTTTGGAATTGTGTTTTAATAACCACGAATTTGCTATAGACTGCTTCGTCATTCCGTCTGTTCTTTGATGCGTTTGATTTCTGTAGATCGCTGGATTTGGATACCGCAACCAGGTTCAAGGATCGCTGGATATAGAGGGTAAGCTTATAATAGGGCTTATGATCAAGCTGTCATTAATCATTATTCCGCGTACTTGATTCAGACATTCATTTCAACGTAAACGGTTATGACAAAGATCTTAAGCAGGTTTGTCGTTGCCCAAGCTTACAGGACGTAAAAGACTCCCAATTTAATCTTTGATATTCATTTGGCGTGAAACAGGTAAATATCATATTTGGTTTACCTAAGATAGGGTTAAGTCTCAAATATATTTTTATAGGGTTCTTTTTTTGTTCAAAGTTCATACTGTTTGTTATAAAACAGAGGCCGTATTCACCCATTCATGGGTTATGGGACAAATTTGTCACAACTGGACTCATGCAAAACAATTTTTTTTTTTTTTTTTTTTTTTTTTGTGCAGATTTCAATGTTAAAAAACAGTACGTATAAAAGAAGCTCACTACTGTGAAGCGCAGAACATATATATTGAGGTTTCCAGGACTCCAGGAGCTAGGACAATATCCTGGTATGCATTTATATTCTTTAGTTTGGCCATTTATCTTATACATAAGCAAATTCTTCTCTTTCCGCTCATATTTTGTTCTTACTTCATACTGCAGCTGAAGACTTGGAGAAGGATTTCTACAAAATTATTCTTCAAGAACCACCTTTTGAAGTCTACACGGATATGATTACTTCTAAACGGCTGAAACGTTGCATTGTCAAACTGTATGCCACAAGATCAATGTGTGCAAACAAATTCTAAAATTGCATAGTTGATGCATCCTTCAAGTTCTGACGGATGACATTGACTTAATGGAACCTGAATATAATCTGTATCAGGCCATCTTTAGTCATACTTAGGTTTTAGACTCTTTTATCTCACTTTGGCACTTGCTATGGTTCACTTATTAAATTTTTTGGGTGAATGAATTGTGGTATTATATTTGACAGTATATTTTTTTAAAAGCTCATGATGCAATATAATTTGTTAAACCTGCTTACTGGATTTGGTCTTTAGTTATGTTGAACCTGCTACTGGAAGTTTGGTCTTTAGTTTTTGCTTTATGGTTGTTAAATATTGTTGTGGTTTGTTTCATGAGCAGATCTGTATTTGGTCTTTATTCTGTGTGCAGAATCTGTCAAAGGATTATATAATAACCGAAATTAAGAGATAAAGGATTATATAATAACCGAAATAGTATATTCAACTGAAATAACTGAAATAGTATATTCAACTGAAATATCAAGTGTTCGGTGGCTCATTCATGTCATCTCAAGGAGTAATTATACTTGACTCTCTGATCAATTGATTTGTTAAAGTTAGTATCAAACTAATTATTTGACTCCAAAACAACCCACCACTAAAAATTACAGTTAGTAAGTGACAGAATGGCACTTGCAGACTACATTTTAAGATTATGCATTAGTAATACCAAACACCCCTGTTGACAAATTATGCACACAACTGAGGTGAGGTTTGAACTATATGAATTCTAATTATTCATATCTTATAACCATAGCTTTGTTCGCCAAGAGCAACGATAACTTTGTTCGTCATCATCAAAGTGAAAGTACTCCTGGTTTTGCATGCCCACCTTGTCCAGGACTTGTAATAATAGTAACTGTGTCCAAGTGGTATTGGGTTTCACATGTTTCTGCATATTCTATATAGTCTTGAGTGTGAGTCAGCTGGTGTTGTGTTCAAATGGTATGGGGTCTGTTTTGCTGGTGATTACAATATTCAAGTTAAAATCTGGTATTGAGTTTTAGTAGAAAGTCAAACACTTTTAACTTCAATTCAAAGAAAATACAATATTCAAGTCAACAACTGGTATTGATACTATTTACTTACTGTTACTTAATCGAGTCACCCGAATCACCCGACCCGACATAACCCGACCCGAATCCCACCTGAACCCGGTAACCCGATTACTTATCGGGTCCGGTTGCGGGCCACTTTTTAAAAACTCAAGACCCGACCCGATAATACCCCTAGTTGTAGGAGAACCACTATGTTTTGGTACCTGTGGGATTCAATGTAATTAGCAGGGTTAAACGCGGCATTTACAAAGGCAAGTTTACTTTTATCAGGTTCACCAAACACATGCAAAACTTGAACTAACTCTAAATAATGGAAAATATTGCCAAAACATATACGCGACTGACACATATCACTAATACTACACGGTTCACTTAATTATGATATCAACAATAAAATAACAGAAATGCTGAATTCATATCCCTATGAAATTGAGTGCTGCAGCGGCAAATGTTCTAGGTACCAAGTTATCTGTCCCCAAGTCTCGATTCTTCCTCAAGTTTTTTGACGCAAAGGCAAGTTTCTTAATCCTTACCTTTAAAATATTCACTAAAGGGGACCTCAAATGTGTCAAAAAGATTTATTCTTACCTTTAGGTCCATACATTCATTTTATGTTTCGTTTGTCATAGAGACGCATTATTGCTCGTCTTGAACAATCTGTGTGTAACCTCTTAGAATGATCATGGAGGCAGTTTGTGCTTTCATTATATGCTTCCTTTAATCGATCATATTGAAAACCAATTTATATGTACATTTGATAAAATGGCTAATTTGGGAGTTTTAGTTATACCAAGAATGGAAGAAAAAAAATCAATTTCAAGTCCAAACATAAACCCATAAAACTAGTACACAACAAGAAGCAACAAATGTTCTAAACGAGGTTTTAAACCCACGTGTTGCCGCAAGGTGTTTTTATACAACTAATTCTCATACATATGTAAAGATAAAAATATATTTTCCCCATTAACATCCAGAAAATCGGTCGAATTGTCTTTCCTAAAATAAAAGAAAACACCCACACTCTAAGAGTCCTTTCAAATAAGTTTTTGTAGAAATCAAAACCCGATTGATAGTTAAAAAGTATTCTTCGTCGCCTCAAACCCATGCTTTCCAGCCCCAACAAAACCCCTAATAAGCTGAAATAGTTATTCAATTCCTGCAAAAAAACATATAACATATATTTGATCAGTAATGCAATGATTAAGAAATCTCATGTTAAAATAAACTACATCTTGTAGCAAGCTCGACAAAAAGTCACCCCTGAGACTTACAGTCTGATCTGTGGAATCGAAATATGGGTGACCGATTCTTTGAATCCACGTAGAGCTTAACATGATGGCAAGCCCTGCATTTACATATTGATGCTCACCTGCAACCCCATCCTGATGCTCTCATATTGCCAACTCCATACTTAGGATTTAACTTATGTTTTATAATACTAAATTGACTCAAACATCAGCGAAACCGAGGTAAGTGTCGGAAGTACAACATCAAGCGCTCATCAGCACGCTGCGCATCAAAATACCGTGCATCAGCAGTCTCGCTCCAACAAAAAGGTTATTTAACCCCACTGTTGCCATAGTTACAGTTAACCCGATCCTGAAACATTTAAAATACCCCTTAACCCGACAAACTTGGGATTTAACCTATGCTTTTAGAAACTCAAAACTTTGATACATTGATAAACTTATTACATATTTAAGATTGAAACATAAATCACCAATACTTAATACCATTTTATGAAAAACTAAAAAGAGCAGGATATACTTACGGAGAATCTTCTATCACAATAAAGCAACGTACATCCACGCCGTCATATTTGCAGCTTCCAATAATGAATAATCTGATGTGCAAGTGATTTTTCAATTATCACATAAATTTATCATGTAGAGGCATAAACATAACAATGTAAATTGAATTTTTGTATTACGAAGCTTACAGGTCTGGAGATGGTCATTTTATATGTTATGATTTTACGCTATGGATCACCTAAAGTAGCACTTGATCATTTCCACCGTCACATCCTTCCATTTCAGGCAAAAATTGTGCCTTCAATCGCCTGACTTCCTCATGCTCATCCTTTGACTTCCGCTGCAAGTGATATAAAACCTTAGTAAAGGTACTCCATTCAATCAAGAATAGAATTAGGTAGCAAAAGGGATGACATTTTGTTAATAGGTCAAAACGGGTAAGTTTTACCTATTCCCTAAACCAATAAAAAGGATACAAAGAAATCACCTAAGTGACATTTGTTACTGATATTTGATTACAACTCAATAGAGTAATGCATATTGTACTTACTGGGGGACAGAATAAAAGAAGTCCTCGTCCAGGAGATCGACACCCTTTGAAGATATCAGGCCGTAACAAAGGCCATATAACCATCTCATTTACACATTGCTTGGCTTGATGCAACCCAGCTGCAAGCAGACAGTTAACAACATATTATAATCTTAAAGTATAATTACACCTGTGTATATACAGAAATAATAATCACTAATACCAATATCATCCCAACGCACATTGAGATCCCTGTCCATTATTTCGTTACTAATCCGCTTAATATGTTTAAGCGATAACTGTAACTTCTGATGAAGTTCACCATCAAGGCCACGTAGCTTATCCAGACTATAAATCATATAGCAGAATTTGTTTCTAACGATGCTTGATATTAATTACTGGTATCTGATTTATGTACAAGTGCTGAACAAACTTACTGTTATAAACCCAAATCGAAGCAAAATAGGAACCAACCGGCGCTGAACCAACCCACTCTGAACCAACTCACGCTGAAGCAACCGTTGCTGAACTAACCCACTAAAGACACACCTCGATCTTTCTGTCATCCTCATCATAAACCCGTCATCCGACATCAGAAACCACTTTCTTCAACATCCTGCCCCAAAAAGATAAGCACATTAAAATTTGAAATCAAAGCTTTTTAAAAGTTATAAACCCAAATCAAATCAAAATAGGAACCAACCTTAATCAATATCATAAATTCACTTGTTTATCTGGTTGGCCAAAACATAACTGATAGTATAATGAGATTGAAGTAAACTTAAGAGATGCTCGTTCCAACCTTCTTATGACAGATAAAAAGGAATGTACGGTGGATATTCCTGGGGTGTGAATAGCTGAACCCTGCCTCCATGGCAACATTTATGATACAAAGGCCCTGAGCGACATGTATAATGGCTAAGCCTCTCTTCATACTTGTTTATCGGGCATGACAGTTAGAGCACGCACACTCGCCCGCTCCAAATGCCTTATACTCATTGGGTGGACTTGTATATTAGAAAAAACTTATTTAAAGTTAAAACCACATCGTAGCCCAACTGTTATGATTACCATGACAGATATCTCAAAATGTCTGCATATTCCAAACCTGAATGACGTGACGGGGGTGAATGACTTGCAGGTTGAGGCACGGCTGAGGCACGCGATGATTGGTGTCCTTGCATTCCCGGTATCTGGCTTGTACCTGATTGCACATTAGGTTCCCGCGTACCTGAGGTGGACACACAACATATACCATGTTAAGATCATACGCATAGGCAAACTAATAGGTATTAATGTGCACGGGAAATACCGAATATACCAAAATTTGGTGTTGTATGTGAATCGCCAGGAGACATGGGAATGGAATGTGAACAAATTGGAGGAGTAATGACGTTTACCCTTGCAGGAACCTGATGACCCTGACTATGGGCCGAACTATCCGGTGTCGATAGAGGAGATGCTCCAGATGGCGCTCTGATGATGGACGGGCCACCTAAACCAATAAGACATTTGTCAAATATACAAACCATGAAAAATAATTTACTGAAGTGGGTAACTCATATGTAGCGGGAATGTAACCTACCAGTGGATCGTCGGTGGCACCAACGCTTGGTTGGCATTTGTAGCTGAACTACCGATTGCTGCTTCATTCATATTCATTGTATCTGAAATAACGAACACACCACAGATAAACATCATACAATAAGATACACAAATGACACTCTAAACATATAATAATAAAGTATTTACATTACCGGGAGGCGTAATAGATAGACTATGGCAAGGTAACATAAAGTTAAGTCAGGTGTGGAGAACATCTATGACATCAAAATTGAAGCTACATTGTATATCTTCTTACCCAACTACTGTACACAGTTACTAATAACACCGGACAAAAGAATCTACCCCACGAGCCAAAGTGTCTTGCTTTCAACTTCATGACATCGAAGCCACAAGCAAGAAAGTCTTGCAATGGCAGCCTGACTTACAAACTGAGTCCTACACACCACACTAAGTTCTGCTAAGAAGTGCTTACGTGCCAAACCTAAGTCGAAGCTCTCTGTGTAACCCTCAAGATCAGACTCTGCTACAAAGACAACGGCTGCATCATCAAATGGTTCGAATTTCGAGGGTTTTTTAACTCTGTCATGATAGCAGTAGTCATGAACAGCTAGCCATTGGGAAGAAGCTAAGCGTACCCTTGGTCGAATGGATTTCACATACCCGTACAAAGCACCAGGTGTCATCTGCTTGTACTTCACCTGTTTTTATATGGTATGCCGTGGTGCATCTAGCATTCACCACCGCTGGCAGGACAGTCCAAATACTGACTTGGAGAATGAAACAACATCAGGAGAAATATCAACCGACTTAGATCAAATAAGTAGTTTGCTCCTCTACCAAGCACAGTGTATCCTTCCTTGTCTTACCATGTCTACTAAGTAGAAGAGCTACCTGTTTCACCACAAAAAGAGCAAAGCATTAATAGCGTTTTCACAATGGTCTATAATAAAGCCCCCAAATTTACTGTGTATATAAGGTACATGCAAATGTACTCGATCTCCACAACCATTTGGTCATATTATTAGTCGAACCATACAAAAGTAACGTGTTAGCAAGTTAGCACTAGTCGAACCATACAAAAGTAGGATGTCTTGACTAAGTGAACATACCGCATAAATCATTGATCCCTTTGGCCATGTCTTTGACTTCCTTTTCGGCTTTCTTAATGCTGGTTGAATAAGGCCCCAATCCTTGCAAAAATTATGTACAGCATAAGTTCATCTTAGTCCTTACTACAAAAGTAGATAATCAACTCTAAACACAATGTCAAAACGAATAATACATTTACACATCAGGCATAACCAAATAAAGAAAAAAAAAAAAAAAAAACAACAAAAATAAAAAACATTTAAGCATTTTATCGAACACTTGGTGTTCAATAAGGACACATAACCTTTATATGAGGCATAACCAAAGCTTTTAACAAAACTGAAAAGACAAAACACATAACAAAAGTAAAACCAAACTTAAATTATGACTTACCATAGTAGGAGCTCACGACTGAAGTCTAAAAAGTTAAAATCTATCAACGGCAGCAAAGCTTTATTATCCCCAATTATTATGACAACAATATTCTGCAATCATAAGAAATTATATAAGTATGAAGATGTAAAACAGAAAATATACATGTTTAAGGAGGTCAATGGGAGAAGAAAACATTATTAAAACTTCAACTATAACTTCAATTAATTACCACAGATTGAGGAGTGCTTTCGTTTTTGGAAGTGAAGATGGAATTCAGTAGGAGAGGAAGTTGCGGCGGGTATTGGTTTCTTGGGCAAATATGGCCTGGGTGTGTGCAGCTGTAAGTGAAAAAAAGAAAGGGGGAGGGAAGTAGAGGGATAAGTGTGTTAGGGTTTTAATTTTTGGTAAAAGATGGGCGGGACACAGATAAATAAAGGCGGGGAACTAAAATTTCATCAAATTTTCATGTTACCGAAATTTAAACATAAAAAATAAAGTATAATAACACAAATTATTTTTATAAAAAACATAAACTCATAGTATAGCAATAGCATTACGACTTACGAGCCAAACAAGAGTATCGCATGAAACAAGTTAAGCTCAAGCTTTACAAAGTCGACCCAAATGATATATATTTATTACTCCCTCAGTCTCATATTAAATGTCCATGTTTAACTTTTCAAGTCTTTCTTTTTTAACTATAAGGGAGATACGGTATTTTTTTTTCTTAACAATTAACGGTTTAACAAATATTTAAATTATAAAAAATAGGTGGAATATTAAAATTATTTTAATCTCAACCATTGATTTCTTTTTAGATGGATGGTGGGAATGAGTCCCTTAGAATGTAGGAAAAGTTTCGTATGTAAAATAACTCTCCTCATCATATTACACAAACAAAAATATTTAAGTTCAAAATTGATAAATAAAGACTTCAAACACTCAAACCGAACATTTAATATGGGAAGGATGGAGTAATAATTTGATGTTCTAGATTATGGTGTAAACAAATCGAATCAAGTCAATTTTTGGTGGGGGCCGACTCAACAATATCATGTTATGTTCGAGTCAAGACCATGAGAGGAGTTGGCTTATCTTTACGATCCATTAACTGCATCAACATACCAAAAAAAAATGATTAATGAAAGCTATATATGTAGTAATTATCTTAGGAATTTAATATAAGAATGAAATTTTCGAGACTGCGCTCATGAAGAACTTCAAAGAAATGAGACTTTGTATCCCAATAAAGAGTTGACTTATCATTAGGATCCATTAATTACCGAACGCAATTGAACCTATCGAATACTAATGTAATGGGATTAACGGATGAGTCGATGTGTCATTGGGAGATGTTAGACGGATGAGTCGAGGTGATATTTTTTACATGAGATGTTAAATGGACGAGCCGAGATGATACTGGTATACATGAGATCTTAAACCTACGAGTCGATATGATATTGATATGCATGAGATGTTAAACGGACGAGTTGAGATGATATTTATATACATAAGATGTTAAACGGACGAGTCGAAATGATATTGATATGCATGAGATGTTAAATGGATGAGTCGAGATGATATTGATATGCATGAGAGGTTAAACGGATGAGTCGAGATGATATTGACATATATGAGGTGTTAAACGGATGAATCGAGATGATATTGACATACATGAGAGTAAAATTCTTGAAATTTAAAAGTTTTGCAACTTCACAATTCTAACATGGGAGTAAAATTCTTGCATTTTCAAAGCGTCGACTCTAAGCGTGGTGTGAGATGAGGCGTGACCTCCATGTTACGAAATAAATCAAAGCGTCGACTCTAAGCATGGTTTTGCAACCTTGCAAAAGGTTTTACTTCTCAAGAGATCTTGAGAAGCTTGCAATCCACACCAGGCAGTGTATCTGACCGATGTAGTATAGTGAGTGGCAAGTACCAGGGGATTGATCGTTCTCTCAGGGAATACTGTTCGTTAGGATTGAAACTAATCTAGGGTAAACTATCAAAGAGGTCTTTTAAAGGGTTGTAACGTTAGATGTAGGGATATGATAAACACGGTTTGTTGGATAAAGGATATTTTTACTCGTGGCAAGTTAATCTTCTTGGTCAATTACATGTACAATGCGGTGTTGCTAAGCCAATACTCGACTTGACTTAAGCTAATCACAAACTAACAAAAATATAAAATAAACATAAAAGGAAACGGGATGGTAGTCCGTATGTTTTTTCTGTTTCTATATTTTTTTTCTTGATTTTTCGATTTTTTTTTTTATTATTATTTTATATTTTGCATACATTTTTGCATATAAGTGAGATTAGCTAAAAATGAAGTTACCACATATTTTCTTTCATCACTTGTCACTGCAATTGTCCAATTCAAAATTGAACTCATATTATCTTGTCAAAAGATTCACATGGGTGAAGTACCACCTCTAAACGTCTAATTGCCTTGAGCCCATCAAAGTTAACTTGAAATCTATTTTTTATCCTTAAGTTTTCAAAAGTTCCAACCAGTAAGAGACATATATACATGAATGTGACAATCAGTCAAGGATCTACAAAAACCACAGGTTCAAACATATCTTGGTTCAAAGTTCAAACCCATAATACAAACACATATCCGCAAACCACCACCATAAACAATAGATTCAATCATTCAATACATCTAGGTTCAAACCAAAATGCAAACACATATATGACCAAACCAAAAAACAAACACAACAACAAATATACAAACCACCAAATCACATGTCTGAACGGTTCAAACACATAAATCATTACATATTCGAAAAATAAAAAGAAACATTTAACATGAAACACTAACAATAATGAACAGTTTTCAGATCTCAACACATCAATGTCCTCAGTTTAACAATCGAGAAACATAAACCACCAAAATAATCATACCCAATAGATAACCCAAGAAAACGGGCTATAAATATCCACTTAACCACCAAAACCACAATACATCAACCACTAACTATTTTGGAGGAAAAAAAACTAATTGAAAACAACGCCTAAACAACCTAGTCAAACGAAACCATGGTTGTGAGCTCAGTAGATGGCGACAATGATTATGGCGGCAGTAGTTGTGTCGTTAGAGAGAGAGAGAGAGAAGATTTTGGTTTAGAGAAAGGGGAGTGAGGTGGTGTGTGTGTTTTTAGAGAGGGAAGGGAGTTAGGTATTGTGTGTGTATGAATTGGGTTTATAAATGGCAAAGTAAGTGTGTTAGTTTGAAGTGTTGTCAGCCATTATGGGTTAAGAAATAATAATGGACGGTTTAGATTAGGTGAGTGTCACACGGATCGGTGACATGGCAAATGGTTATTAATGGATTAAGGTTGGAAGTGAGGTTCGGGTATCTAAATCTTAATATCATCTCTACGCATCCGTTTAACATCTCATGTATGTCAATATCATCTCATGTATGTCAATATCATCTCGAATCATCCGTTTTACATCTCATGTATGTCAAAATCATATCTAATCATCCGTTTAACATCTCATGTATGTCAAAATCATCTCGACTCATACGTTAGATGTTAAACTGGTGAGACGAGATGATATTGACATACATGAGATGATATTGACATACATGAGATGTTAAACGGATGCGCAGAGATGATATTGACTTACAAGAGATGTTAAACGGATGAATCGAGATAACATTGACATACATGAGTTGTTAAACGGATGAGTCTAGATGATATTGACATACTTGAGATGTCAAACGGATGAGTCCGATGATATTGACATACATGAGATGTTAAACGGATGAGTCTAGAAGATATTGACATACATGAGATGTTAAAGGAATGAGTCGAGATAATATTGGCATACAGGGATGAGTAGATATGACATTGACATACATGAGATATTAAACGGATGAGACGAGATGATATTGACATACATGAGGTGTTAAATTGATGAGTCGAGATGATATCGACTCATCCGTTTAACATCTCATGTATGTCAATATCAATGGACTCATCCATTTAACATCTAATGTATGTCAATATCATATCGACTCATCCCGTTTAACATCTCATGTATGTAATATCATATTGATGGATCCCTTTAGCATCTCATTTATGTCAATATCATCTCGACTCATCAATTTAACATCTAATGTATGTCAATATCATATCGACTTATCCGTTTAACATCTCATGTATGTTAATATCATCTCGATGCATCCGTTTAACATCTCATGTATGCCAATATCATCTCGACGCATCCGTTTAACATCTCATGTATGTCAATATCATCTCGACTCATCCGTTTAACATCTCATTTATGTCAATATCATCTCGACTCATCCGTTTAACATCTCATGTATGTCAATATCATCGGACTCGTCCGTTTGACATCTCAAGTATGTCGATATCATCTTGACTCATCCGTTTAACATCTCATGTATGTCAATATCATCTCGACGCATCCGTTTAAGATCACATGTATGTAAACATCATCTCGACTCATCCGTTTAACATCTCATGTATGTCAATATTATCTCGATGCATCCGTTTAACATCTCATGTATGCCAATATCATCTCGACGCATCCGTTTAACATCTCATGTATGTCAATATCATCTCGAATCATCCGTTTAACATCTCATGTATGTCAATATCATCTTGACACATCCGTTTAACATCTCATGTATGTCAATATCTTCTCGACTCATCCGTTTAACATCTCATGTATGTCAATATCATCGGACTCATCCGGTTGACATCTCAAGTATGTCAATATCATCTCGACTCATCCGTTTAACATCTCATGTATGTCAGCATTATCCCGACTCACCCGTTTAACATCTCATGTATGTCAATATCTTCTCGACTCATCCGTTTAACATCTAATGTATGTCAACATCATCCATTTAACATCTCATGTATGTCAATATCATCTTCACTCATCCGTCTAACATCTAACGTATGTCAACATCATCGGACTCATCCGTTTGACATCTCAAGTATGTCAATATCATCTCGACTCATCCGTTAAACATCTCATGTATGTCAATATCATCTCGACCCATCCATTTAAAATCTCATGTACGTCAATATCATTTCGAGTCATCCATTTAACATCTCATGTATGCCAATATCATCTCGACGCATCCGTTTAACATCTCATGTATGTCAATATCATCTCGAATCATCCATTTAACATCTCATGTATGCCAATATCATCTTGACTCATCCGTTTAACATCTCATGTATGTCAATATCATCTCGTCTCATCCGTTTAACATCTCATGTATGTCAATATCATCTCGACTCATCCGTTTAATACCTCATGTATGTCAATATTATCTCGACTCATCCGTTTAACATCTCATATATGTCAATATCAACTCTACTCATCCGTTTAACATCTCATGTATGCCAATATCATGTCGTCTCATCCGTTTAGCATCTTATGTATGTTAATATCATATCAACTCATCCGTTTAACATCTCATGTATTACAATATCATCTCGACTCATCTATTTAACATCTCATATATGTCAATATCATGTCGTATCATCCGTTTAACATTTCATGTAAGTCAAAATAATCTCGACTTATCCATTTAACATATAATATGTGTCAATATCATGTCACTCACCCGTTTAACATCTCATGTATGTCAATATCATCTCTTCTCATCCATTTAACATCTCATGTATGTCAATATCATCTCGTCTCATCCGGTTAACATCTCATGTATGTTAATATGATATCGACTCACCCATCTAACATCTCATGTATGTCAATATCATCTAGTCTCATCCGTTTAAAATCTCATTTACGTGAATATCATATCGACTGATATGTTTAACATCTCATCTATATCAATATCATGTCGTCTCATCCATTTAACATCTTAAGTTTATTAATATTAACTCTACTCATCCTTTTAACATCTCATGTATGTCCATATCATCTATACTCAGTGTTTAACATCTCATGTATGTCAATATCATCTCGACTCATCCATTTAACATCTTTTGTTTGTCAATAACATGTCGTCTCATCCGTTTAACATCTCATGTAAGTCAATATCATCACGTCTTATCCATTTAACATCTCATGTATGTCAATATCATCTATAATCATCCGTTTAACATCTTATGTATGTCAATATCATGTCGTCTCATCCGTTTAACATCTCATGTATGACATTATCATCTCGTCTCATCCGTTTAACATCTCATGTATGTCGATATCATCTCGACTCATTCGTTTAATATCTCATGTATATCAATATTATCTCGACTCATACGTTTAACATCTCATGTATGTCAATATCATCTCGTCTCATCCGTTTAACATCTCATGTATGTTAATATCATGTCGTACCATCCGTTTAACATATCACTATGTCAATATCATATCGTCTCATCCTTTTAACATCTCATGTATGCCAATGTCATCTCGTCTCATCCGTTTAACATCTCATGTATGTTAATATCATATCGACTCAGCCATCTAACATCTCATGTATGTCAATATCATCTTGTCTCATCCGTTTAACATCTCATGTATGTGAATATCATATCGACTGATCTGTTTAACATCTCATATATGTCAATATCATGTCGTCTCATCCATTTAACATCTTAAGTATGTTAATATCACCTATACTCGTCCATTTAACATCTCTTGTATGTCAATAACATGTCGTCTCATCCGTTTAACATCTCATATATGTCAATATCATGTCGGATCATCCGTTTAACATTTCATGTATGTCAAAATCATCTTGAATCATCCATTTAACATCTAATGCGTGTCAATATCATGTCACTCACCCGTTTAACATCTCATGTATGTCAATATCATCTCGACTCATTAGTTTAACATCTGATGTATGCCAATATCATCTCAACTCATCCGTTCAACATCTCATGTATGTCAATATCATATATACTCATCCGTTTAACATTTCATGTATGTTAATATCATGTCGTCTCATCCGTTTAACATCTCATGTATGTCAATATCATCTCGTCTCATCCGTTTAACATCTCATGTATGTCAATATCATCTCGACTCATCCGTTTAATATCTCATGTATGTTAATATCATCTATATTCATCCGTTTAACATCTCATGTATGTCAATATCATGTCGTCTCATCCGTTTAACATCTCATGTATGACAATATCATCTTGTCTCATCCATTTAACATCTCATGTATGTCAATATCATCTCGACTCATCCGTTTAATATCTCATGTATGTCAATATTATCTCGACTCATCCGTTTAACATCTCATGTATGTCAATATCAACTTTACTCATCCGTTTAACATCTCATGTATGTCAATATCATGTCGTCTCATCCGTTTAGCATCTTATGTATGTTAATATCATATAAACTCATCCGTTTAACATCTCATGTATTACAATATCATCTCGACTCATTTATTTAACATCTCATATATGTCAATATCATGTCGTATCATCCGTTTAACATGTCATGTATGTCAAAATCATCTCGACTTATCCATTTAACATCTAATATGTGTCAATATCATGTCACTCACCCATTTAACATCTCATGTATGTCAATATCATCTCTTCTCATCCATTTAACATCTCATGTATGTCAATATTATCTCGTCTCATCCGTTTAACATCTCATGTATGTCAATATCATGTCGTACCATCCGTTTAATATATCACTATGTCAATATCATATCGTCTCATCCTTTTAACATATCATGTATGTCAATGTCATCTCGTCTCATCCGTTTAACATTTCATGTATGTTAATGGCATATCGACTTACCCATTTAACATCTCATGTATGTCAATATCATATTGTCTCATTCATTTAACATCTCATGTATGTGAATATCATATCGACTGATCTGTTTAACATCTCATATATATATATCAATATCATGTCGTCTCATCCATTTAACAGGTCTGTAACTTTTTTTAGATCTAGATAATGTCTTTTGATCTTTTGGCATTTTTTTTTCAATTAGGCCGTGTCCCTTGTTGCCGGAATAATTAGCTGCCCCTGCCGCCATTTATAACTAACACCACAACAACCACACTCGACCCACCACCACCACCACGGTTGAGTACCCGCAACAAACCACTTCCAAAACATACTATTTTGAGAACCCGTTGTTTTTGTTTTTTGTTTTTTTTTTTAATCTTTTTTTATTCATTTTCAAAAATTTTGTTTTATTTTTTTGTTTGTACAAGTCTGAGTGTTTTTTTATTTTTTATTTTATTTTTTTGAATTAATCTTGCATCTTTTGGTTTTATTCATAATTTTTTTTATCGAGTTTTTTTTATCATTATGATTTTTTTCGACTTTTTTTTTTTTTTTTTAATTTGTTATTTTATTTTCTAACGTGAATCTAAGACTTTTGAACTTTTATTTATAAGCTTGATATTTTTTAATAAATATGAGTTTTTCTTACACAAATTTGGGAATTTTTATAAATCTGTTTTGTTTCTAATAAATCTGAATTTTTTATTTGTTTTTTCTTGAGCATATGAACCTAACATACAAACAAATATACTCATCTCCCAACCAACTGATACACAAATCACAACACACAAACTCTCATCTCTCTGTACAAAAAAACCACTCTCATTTTAAAACAAAAAACCACTCATTTCTTCCACTATCCACATCACCACCCACGCCGCCACCAACCTTACACCACCACCACGGTAACCTATGCCATCACCACCACCACCACCACCACCACCACCACCACCACCACAGAAACCGATGCCACCGTTGAAATCTACCCTCAACCGTGTTCTTCAACCGCTGGAACAACCAAGACCCAAAGGGTTCTCAAGTTTTGAGGTATTTTTTTGAGTTTTTTTTAAAAGATCTACTTATATTTATAAAGTTTTGAAAGCTTTTCTTTGATCTAAAGATTTTATTGTAGATCTATACGTTTTTCTTGTAGTTATATGGATTTTAGTTGTAGATCTAAGATTTTATTGTAGATATATGTATATTAACATTATTGGTATTTTTTTGTTAGTGTCGCCAATTGCCGCCGCTGTAGCCGCCTTTAGCTCGCCGGGAAGAGTCGCGCCATCGCTGCTATTCGCCGAAAAGTTTCCGCCGCCGCCGGAAATAGTATGCTTTATTCTTAAAATTGTTGTTAATATTTGTTATAATGGTTATTATATAAATTTTGTTATAAAATTTATTATGTAAATTTTGTTTTGATAAAGTTTATAGTTTAAGTTTTGTTATAAGTTCATGTTGTAATCATTGAACCTGAACCAACTGACGGAAAGAACTACTGAATATGTCACTTTTGTTTGTTGTAAAGCGTATGGTAGTTTTTGATATTAGAAGATGAGTTTTTAGTATATTAAGTTTTGTTTATTTAAAGCTTTTCATGATTTATCAATTTTTATTGTTGTTAATAGTTATAAAATTATTCATGTATATATTGTTATAAATTTGTTAGATTTATATTTATTTCAAGTTTTCATGATTTATCAATATATTTTTCTTTTATATCTGAGTTAAAATTTTAAAAGTTTTTTTTTCCCTTTTAGATCAGCTTGTGTTGCCGGGAAATCTGCCGTTGGAATCCACAGTTGCCGGAATATGTTGTTGTTCCGTGGCTGTGATTCTTAGTTGTGGCCAAAGAGGCTTTTTTAGTTGGTGTATGTCAAATCCAAAGAGGCATTTTTTTTTTTTTTTTTTTTTTTTTTTTTTTTTTTTTTTTTGTAAAAAAGCAGCCCTGATATTGGATCCAAATATTTATGGTTGTTTACCACAAATAAGTTTTTTATTTTCTTATGATGATGAAAATCATGAGTAAACCAAGTTGTTTTGGGTGGTCTGATCTAGGGGGCGGTTTTTGACTAAAACCGAACCACAAACCGAACATGCGGTTTTTGTAATATTAGAAACCGAAACCATGCGGTTTTTGCGATTTTGGGTTTTGCGGGTTTGCGATTTTAAAAGTTGGTTTTTGCGGTTTTTAACCGCACCACATTGGCCATCTTATAATTTTGGGCTTGAACCCAATAGTAAGTTTGGGCTTACTGTAAACACATTATAATAACAATGCCATCTCATTTTTGAGTGTTTGACTTTTGATTTAGGCAATAGGCGAATATTAGTACATCCTATTCTAAAATTGCAATCACAGAGCTATTTTAATGGCATTATTTGAAATGTTATAATTAAAATTATTATATATAGCAATTGCGGGTTGGTGCGGGTATAGCGGTTCGGGTTTTATGGGTAAAACCGAAACCGCACTGCAAATGTGGTTTTTCTTTTTTCTTAAAACTGATCCACCGATTTTTGTGTTGGTGCGGTTTATGTGGTGCGGTTTTTGCGGGTTTTTTTGCGGTTTGCGATGCGGTTTCTGCTCACCCCTAGTCTGAACATTGGTCGTGATATTATAATGTTTTTGGTTTGCCGTATTTGTCATGATTTGTTAAAAGCCAATGTTGTAAGGCTAGATCTATATGGTAAATTTTACTAGGCAAAATTTTATTGACAATTTGGTTTAGTCCTCAACGCAACTGTTTCGCGTGCAGTCCAAAACAAAGTTAATGATATTAACCTGAGCCTACTTTCCAAGATTGAAAATTTTGAAGTGTGAAAAAGAGATCAAAGTTTGAATTTGTTCTAAATTTAAAAGTTGAAAATATTACAGTTTTGAATTAACAACTCACTATAACAGTTTTGAATTTGAAACAGATATTGTATTTTGTTTTTACTAACCTTTTTGTTGTAGATGAAAATGACAACTCAATGGAACAAAAATTTGAAGTTTAAATTTGAGATTTTAACATGTTCATTGAGCTGCACAAAAGTAGCTTTGGGAAAATGCATGAGTAGACTTCTACCCGTGACCAAATAGAGCATGAATTATCGTTTTGGCAAATATCTTTTCAACTTTCTAATACTACAGAAAATAGAGATTTGACTCATTAAAAATATAAACTACTATTGCAAAATGAATTTAGTTATTTTAAGATCGGAAAATGTTGTACTAAGTATTGTAAATTTGCTTGATTGTCCGTGTAGTTAATTGATGAAAACAGAATGACGCAACCGAACTTTAAAAAAAAAGTTATACAACGCTGTCGGTAGGTGCGGATAAAAAAGTTATACAACACTGTAGGTAGGTGTTTTTTAGATTGTTTACAGTAATTTAGTTGAGATTATAATAGTCTTAATTTTATTTATTCTTTATTCAATTATAAATGAAAAGATTTCTCCAAAATGAACTCTCCCCTAAAACCACATGTGAAGGTGTTAAAAAGTTGTTAAGTTATAACTTGTAACTATGACTTATCAAATGAGGAAATAAGTTTGCACTATAAATTACTTGGACGATATGACTACCTCTATCGAATTATATACTCACAAACTAGACAATATGACTACCTCTTGGTATAATATCATATTATATATACTCGCAAACCCGTAGACTTTATCGAATTTTATTGAAAAGTATATATTCCCACCGCTATGCAATCAAAAAAAAATCGTCACCCAAAAGGGATTCCCTAACATTGTAAACACAATTTGTCGGGAGAAAATTACTCGGAACTTTTCGCTATAGTATAAAAAATGACCCTCTGCGAGGTGACCACTCTCAAAAGTGGCCTCTACAGTAATTTTCGCTATAGTATTTGGACCTTCCATTTCTCTTACACAAAGCTCAATGAGTGAAAGATGATGGTGACACATCTTTTGAATTTTTATAAAATTTTTGTGTCATTTGTCCACAATATGTACCGACAAAAGCTTTGGCATTTTTTTTTTGAAAGTTTGAATTAGTGAAACAAGGGATTGTCTAACTAGTGCCCTTAGGGCACTGGTTAAGAAGAGGGAGGACCCACCAAATAGTATCAAAAAAATATATTTTTTATTGAAAAGGTGTGGGTCATTGAGTATTTAAAACATATTTTGGTACTATTTAGTGGGTCCTCCCTATTCTTAACCAATGCCCTAAGGGCACTAGTTAGACAATCCCGTGAAACAAATATGTAAAGTGCTAACTTTGACAATTATGTAGGTTGTGTACTTCAAGACTACTTTTTTTAGTTTAAACTTTTGAAATTTTGAGAAAAGTGAACTTTCTGGATTTAGTATAATGAAAAATTCAAACTTTATTTAGCCAAAGAAAGTCTAACGCAAGGACATAAAACTATATACAAATATAAAATGATTGTCTATTTAATATAGGTTGGGTCTTGGGATATCCTCTTTGACCTTTTAGAAATAGAGATTGATATCTAGTGCTAAACTTTGTTTATGGGAATTTGTTTGGATTTCTCAACAGATAAAATACCAATATAGTCACTAGACTTTAATAAATGCAAGTAGTTTGTGTTAATGGCAAGATAAAAGCTAATTAGGTTGAAACAAATGAGTTATGAAATGATTAAATTGCAAATTCATAAAGCAAACGAAGGGAGACAAAATTGTACATTTGGAATTTTTAGCACTTACAAAGTTTTTAAAACTGCATATAACAACGAGTAAACTACAAAGTTGAAAACTGATTGGTTCAATTTACGTAATGGTTTAACTTACGTCCTTAATCTAATTTGTTTGTCATGAAAACAAGAAATTCTTGTACACATAAAATAGAGTGCATCTAAACAAATGTCTTAGAACATAACACTTATAGATGTGAATTTTGAAAGCTCACGAGAGCTAAAGAAATGAATACAATATTTATCAAAGATGCTACTAAACAGTAGGCTCTCAAGCAGGTCATAAAAGAATGATGTTTGAATCCAATTATGAGATTGATCAAGTAGGTCGTTTTTTCATGCCATCCCCTGGTTGCATAGCTTCCACCTTTGTTAACAGATTATATCTTTATCAAGTTTGTGTTGTTCAAGTTACTTTTTGTTATGCTATAATTATGATGTATCCATGTGTAGGAGTGTTTTGATCTCATTATGTGTATGTGGGTCATGTCTATTAGTTAAACCTTAAATCAAGTAAATGGGAGTGTCATGTGCAGTAAGTAGAATATGTACTTGACTTAGCCATGTCAATATTTCCAAACAAAAAACGTTCCTGTAATACAAAATTAAAAACCATAATAAAAAAAACAAAAATTAAATTATTTGTTTTATAATAAATAAAATATGTTACTCAAAAAATTAGAAAAAAACCCGTGCGTGCACGGGAATTATAACTAGTATTAACCTAAACCACACACTATGAACTAGCTTATGAGCTTATTATTTGTAAGCCAACCGCTTATAACATAAGCTTAAGCCCAAAATATATGCTTAGACACACACCCCCTTAATACCTCCTTTGAGTAAATTACACGGATGGTCCCTGTGGTTTGTCAAAAATTTCATGCATAGTTCCTCAAAGTTTAAAGTTGCATGTATCGTCCCTCTGACTGCAAAAGAATAACATCTATGGTCCCTCAGACTAACTGTCGTCAGTTTTTCCGTTAGTCCATTTGCACCGTTAGTCCTTTAACCACCGTTTGCAATAAACATTTGCATTGTTAGTCCTTTTTTGTTAAATATCGTTTGCACCACTAGTCCTTTAATAATTTTTCACCCACCACCTCCACCCACCACCGCCACCACCACCACCACCACCCACCACCCACCACCGCCACCACCACCACCCACCGCCACCTACCAACACCTCCACCCACCACTGCTACCACCACCCACCGTCACCACCACCACCCACCAATGCCACCACCTCCACCACCAACGCCACCACCCACCACCACCACCGCCTCCACCCACCACCACCCACCACCGCCACCACCACCTACCGCCACCACCCACCACCGCCACCACCACCACCACAAAAAAAAAATTGAAAAATTTTTTTCAAAATTTTTTTTCTAAAAAATTAAAAAAAAAATCAAAAAAATTTTATAAAAAAACCAAAAAAAAAAAATTTTTATTTTATTTTCAATTTTAAAAAAAATATATATTTTTTTTCGATTTTTTTAAAAAAAAAAATTCTAAAAATTTTTTGTTCGAAATTTCTAAAAAAATCAAATTTCAAAAAAAAATATTTTTTTGTTCGAATTTTTTTTTTCAATTTTTTCAAAATTTTTTTTCAAGTTTTTCAAATTTTTTTTTTCTAAAAAATAAAAAAAAAATTAGAAAAAAAAATCAAAAAAAAAATATTTTTGATTTTATTTTGAGTAAATATTCTAAAAAATATTTTTGATTTTTTTTCAATTTTTTTTTTCTAAAAAATAAAAAAATGTTTTTTTTAGAAATTTCAAACAAAATTTTTTTTTTCTATTTTTTTTTTTATTTTTTAGAAAAAAAAAATTTTGAAAAAATTGAAAAAAAAAATTCGAACAAAAAAATATTTTTTTTTGAAATTTGATTTTTTTTAGAAATTTCGAACGAAAAATTTTTAGAATTTTTTTTTTAAAAAAATTCAAAAAAAAATATATATTTTTTTTTAAAATTGAAAATAAAATAATTTTTTTTTTTTTTGGTTTTTTTATAAAATTTTTTTGATTTTTTTTTTTAATTTTTTGGAAAAAAAATTTTGAAAAAATTTTTTCAAATTTTTTTTTTTGTGGTGGTGGTGGTGGCGGTGGTGGGTGGTGGCGGTAGGTGGTGGTGGCGGTGGTGGGTGGTGGTGGGTGGAGGCGGTGGTGGTGGTGGGTGGTGGCGTTGGTGGTGGAGGTGGTGGCATTGGTGGGTGGTGGTGGTGGCGGTGGGTGGTGGTAGCAGTGGTGGGTGGAGGTGTTGGTAGGTGGCGGTGGGTGGTGGTGGTGGCGGTGGTGGGTGGTGGTGGTGGGTGGTGGTGGTGGGTGGTGGCGGTGGTGGGTGGAGGTGGCGGGCGAAAAAGTATTAAAGGACTAATGGTGCAAACGATATTTAACAAAAAAGGACTAACAATGCAAATGTTTATTGCAAACGGTGGTTAAAGGACTAACGGTGCAAATGGACTAACGGAAAAACTGACGACAGTTAGTCTGAGGGACCATAGATGTTATTCTTTTGCAGTCAGAGGGACGATACATGCAACTTTAAACTTTGAGGGACTATGCATGAAATTTTTGACAAACCACAGGGACCATCCGTGTAATTTACTCTACCTCCTTTCCTTAAAATTGAAAATTCATCGTCCCGCTGGAAAATTTTCCCAAATCCCGCCTGAAATTTCAGCCAAATTCAAATAATATTTCACACTTACCCTCAATTTGGTATTCCCCAAATGTGATTATCTCTTACTTTACCTTTTCATCTCATTTCACATATCAAGCACCAACCACAAACCCACACAATTCACAATCATTGGTCCTTGTTCAAGTCCGTTAATCCATATATCAGGTAACTAAATGTGTTATATCTTCAATTTCATAACCAATTTGAGATGTCCATGGGTCATTTTATTGTTTTGGTGATTTTCGAATATAGGGTTAGGTGAACCTAAATGTTGGCAAAATACTGAGGATTGAGAGTCTAGATGAGGAAATTCTTGATCAAGTAAGAATCTCTTATATTTTTTTTTGTTTAAACATTTGTATTTTCTCATTGCATAGTATTATGTTTATTTTGTCCCAGGGAATAAAAAATGGGAAGAGTTGGACAGTGGATACATTAACAGATACTTTAATAGAAAGATTAAATCATATCCTTTTCAAAACTACGGCTGTAGCTTTCAGTCAATATAAAGGTAATAGTTATATGTCCTTTCCTTAACATTTTGTTGTCAAAGTGGGTACAACAGATGATGTTCAAGTGGTTGGTCTAAAAGGCATAGCTGCATATAGCAGTGGTCTTGACATTAACACAAATGTGACCACCAAAGAGGTTGAGGAGGGTCTTGCTGAAGTTTTACTTGGTGAGTTTAATCACATCACCTTGTTATACTACCATTGTCAGCTGTCGCAGTTTCGACCCATAGACTTATGAAAGGGTGAATCCAAGTTATGTTTTATCTCTTATGATAAAACAAGCTAAATAAAAAAATGGGTAAAAAAGGAAAAGTGTCAAATGGATCAAGTTGCTCCAAGTGTGGTAAAATAAATAAATGCAGCCATTAGTTTAGGTGTTATGATTAAGTCTAGAGGTGAAAAAATGGACAGGTTTAGTAGTGGGTCAAACGGGTACTTATTGGAACTAGTTAAATGTGATTGCGGAAGAATTAAGTACTTATCAATCTTATAAATGTGATTTCGGAAGAATTAAGTACTTATCAATCTCCCTGTTGCTTCTTTTCTTGATATTAGGAGCTTATGGTTTAGGTCATATAACTTGAGATTGATAAATACTTAATTCTTCCGAAATCACATTTACTATTTTCCAGCACTGAACAATCAGTTGAAAAAAAATCCTTTAACCTAACAAAATCCTTATTTTCACTTTGAACTTATATATTGAAAATTATTGAAATGAAAGCATAATATTTTGTATAGTGTGTAGTACTCACAAGATCATCGTTGCTGTACAAGTCTTACTATCATTCATTAACCACAAGTCTTAATCTTACAAAGAATTCAATAGAGATAATGTGGTCAACCAATAATGTGGTCCAATATATACTTTATGAGTTTATAGAAGTTATTATAGAAAAGTGCAACACTTTGATCTGTTTGAAGATATCACAAGCATCGCATGGGTACCTAAATCTATTCCTGTCGGTTAGTATTAATCCATCTTTTACTCCTTATTGAGTTGGCAAGATTAAGGAGCTGTATCTATTTATAAGTTAACCAGTGATCCATTATATAGTATTTTATTAATAATCATCTAATCTGAAGTTTATGCATAGTATTCATGAGTCCACTCAAGCAAAGCCTATATCTGACTTTACCAAGTGTATATTTACAAGAGACAAACAGGTCACTATTTTAGCCACATCGGGTGTTGACAAGAATTGTGGGCAGCTCCAGCTCTTTAATAGACCTCTAGAGCACAGTCTCCAAGAATATAATCATATTACCAACTAGCACAAAGCAATTCTCAGAAGGTTGGCATGATATGTTTTTCAGCTTTTGGGAGTGCTTCAAAAGCGAAAAGACATCACAGGGATTATGCAGTGTAAACCATATGTGTTTTGAGGTGTTTGATTGGGAGTTCATCTCCAATGGGCCAATCAACTGTGCTTGTCTTTACGGTTCGTTTCCTTAAGAGTTTTCGCTTAAAATGACTAAAAACATTGGTATTCACTATTACCTGCCGAGAACTTATAACAAGTGACTCAGAGTTTGGTGTGTAATGATCATAGAAGTCGTCGCAAGTGCCTGCCTTTTTTTGTAGTGACACTCTTTTTGTGTCTGACCAAAATATACCTTTAAATTTATGAGCAATCAAATTTTTGAACAAAATTAAGCTTAAAGCGTTGTTGTTTTAGACTTTTAGTGAAAGCTCAAGAGATAGTTGATGATTCGGCTTATTTACTTTCTAGGTTTTTGCCAACATGTCCCCACTGAGCACATATCAACTATGGGTGCTATAATATAACCTCATGGGCGAGAGGCTTGCACACTCTAACATTGGCATTATAACTAAATCACAACCTGTGAGTGTGAGAGGTTTGCACTGGCCGTCCCGCAAGGGACCAAGAGAGCCAGAGAGGTTTTGTGAGAAAAACAAGTTAATCGGTTCAAATTTATTAACAACAAGAATGGCGTCGGCCGGCCGCATTGCGGCTTGGCATGTTTTTTGTTGTCGTATATGGGTTTTGAAAAAATAGTATTATTTGTAGTCATATGCATTTGTCCTGAATTCACACCGGTCATTTACAATGGAACTTGATCCAGTAGAAATGTCATTGGAATGAATTACTACAACACACACAAATGCAAACACATAAATAAAAAAGTCAAGTGCAGGTGCATGATAATATAAACAAAATGAATCTGAAGTGAAATACTAAAAAAAATGGCAACTGTATCGTAGAAACTCCATAAATACCATTTCATTTACTAACCTTAAGTCACAGAATATGGGTCCTCAACAATACATTGAAAAAAGTTAATATAGCCTAAATCATTGCGTGTATGTTTAAATTATTGCGTAAAATTCTTAGTACAAATAGCAAGTCGACTCACACATGCTTCGACCATGTAAGTGGATAGCTGTTCCGGAACAGCTGGAAAATTGCAACCTGCTGCAGCTTGTGTATCAGCGTTATAGGATTCCATTTGGTTAAAAACTCTTAGGCTCTTGCTATTCAGCCGAATGTGGGTTATAATCTTTTATGCCTGGTAGCAGTCTTATCAATATCTAACACAAAAGAGAAGGCCTTATTCCCGCGCACATTAGTGGGATAAGTACCTACAACATATATACACGAAAAAAGTATGAACATAATTTAACATGTGCAAAGATGCAAGTGGGAATAGCTACATTGCATTTGATTGTGTAGATGTTCAAGCATCATGCAATGAAGTACCAAGTGTAACAGCCAATGGCACACTATTCCTAACATTACATCACATGCTATGCATAGAACTTTTTTATAACTTGAGAAAGTTGAAAATTTTAACCTCAAATATTTAATTCAGCGAGAATGATATTTTCAAAAAACGACAGATCTTTTTCAAAGACTGACAAACTTACATTCAGTAGCTAAGTTCAGTTAAAAACTTTGCAATCTACGTTGAAAAGGGTGATAGTTACAAATATACGATAGAATGATATAAGTGACTAACGAAACCGAATATTGCATACACATATTATAGTATTACATGGAGTAAGATAGACACTAAAGAAATATGCCAAGAAGGTTTGTGTTAGCAACTTTATTTCTTGCTCGAATACATTTAGTTCAGACTCGAAGGATACAAACAGTTTGTTGTTAAAAAGAAAGAATGCAAACAACCTTAAAGAATGATCAGTTTAGCCGCGAATGAATGTAAGACAAAAAAATTTACCACTGCAAGCTACACAACATGCTCCTTAATCAGTGAGGAGATTTGTACAAATGGGCAATAATTTGAGGTGCACACATCCAAACACCCCATAAACGGTTTCTACATTTGACAAAATTAAAGACTCATTATTTTGAAATTGTTTGACGATTGATAATCCAAATTAAAGACACTTACAACAGTGTTGGATGCGAAAGGTTCTTTAATAGCTTCACCTATTCTTGTAGCTCCCGAATATGAGCCTATCATAATTAAGCACTCCATTAGTATATAATAATCTTTGGTTACAATAACATTGAAAGATTACATTTCATGCAAGTTTTTTTTCGTTGTATTTGTTTTTTGATATGTTCGTGTTGCTTTTGGAAAGTCCACAGAATTGTTCTTGACATACCTACAATAAGTAAAAACAGACGTGTGACATTCGTTATTTTCTGCAAAGGACCGGCAATTATAAACTTGATTTCGTTGTTCAGTCCAAAGTTAGTAGTCAAAATAATAAAAGGCTAAGCAATTCTAATGAAGTGTGAATAACATTTTCTCATGACAAAGGGATATGTGAATCTTAAAATTGTGAGTCATAAGCTTGCAAACACCAAATCGTACCACCTGAACCAAACGCCCCTAAACGCATCAACATGACAGTCCTTTAGTGTATACTCCTGTTTCGATTCAATATATCACTCATAGATTTAAGGCAGCTCTAATCCCTTCATTTCGCTGCAAAGCAATAAACAGAACATCGACGTTAGTGGGAACAGACACATGTACATGAATATCACAGTAAAGACTACACATGTAAAAGCATAAATGGAATAAATGAATTATCAAAATCAGAGCATGTTTGGTGTAACAACTAAACAGGTACCTTGCTATTACAGTGAATTACATATTAAAATCAATCGATAAATAAAAAAAAGGAACAACAACAATAATACAACAGCAGTAACTCCTATCCTTTGACTCTCAAAAACAACAAACCAACAACACGACCACATTTTCTATCCTCACCATAAGATTAATTAACATCCTTGTTAGAATCAAATATCCTAAAACTCACCACCCTACAACTAAAATCAATCGATAAATCAATGAAGTAATGGAAGGACTACAAATTCAATCTTTGTTCAACGACACATTCATGTCTGTAGAAGCTCTTCTCCAGTCATGCACACTTGCAGTCGTGTGGGTCTCGAGTTGGAAATTAAGGGTAGGGGTGGAATTGGCATTTCCTTCCACAGACCTTGCATGTGCGTGTTCGTGGAAGTTCACATGCTCTATGTTACCACGAGGTTGAGTAGGGGGTCCTGTTGGGGTTGAGAGTTTGACGAACGCGTTTTGTTTTTTTCCGTTTTGGCTCAACTGGACTACCTATGTTTGGTAGAAAGCTGGCCACCACAACTTGGCATAAATACAACACATGATAATATGATATAAGAAAAAAAAAGATCAAATTTTAATATATCGTTAATGTGAAAAAGGTTAAACGAGCGACTCTTAGATCACACACGACACATGTGTGTTGTTAGTATATCATCTATAGCTATTTTATTTATAGAGATTATGACAAGCATCCTGTGATTTAGTACATGTATATGTAATATAAATAGATTTGCACTCTACAGGCACACACATGAAAAGAATGAAAATGACTACTATATGTCCACAAAATTTACCAAATTTGTATACCTCCTCAAAACCTCATCAGATTCATAACCCCCTCCTGCTTCCCATCAGTCATCACTTTCCTCTCCAGTTCCCACAATCTCACCCTCACCTCATGACTGAACACGTCACCAAAAGGTAAATCAAATTTTTGATTATCTTAAGACGACTTTGATTATCACAAAACTTATGCTACATTCTTGAGAATTGTTATTTTGAACCTCCTTTTGATCAATTTTATCCTCTATATTTTTTCATACTTTTGTTTGAGGGTGTATCAACTTAAATGAGCAATCATTTTGTTTCATATAAAATTTGGCATACCTTCCACAATGTGATTAGTTAGTCGCCAGAAGTGAGGCGGCGGATAGTGGTGACTGCTGAAAGTGGTGACAATAGAAAGTGAGACAGCGGGACCGGTGGAAGGAGGTGCTGAAAGTGATGCCACGAGATAAGAAAGGCAGGTGATGAGAGGCAATAGGGGTATGCTTCTAGCGGGTTTTGAGGTAGAGACCTGAGGGTAAATAAATCGGGTAAAAAAGTGATGGTATAAAAGTTAATTTGATGTGTATACATGATAACCATGTGCAAATCACCTCTTATTAAATAGGGGCCAAGTGACCTCTAATCATGTACGATTCCATGAATTATCATCTAAAGAGTTAAACTAAATCCATATAATATACCCATGAAAAATGACTACTATACTACCAAGACTGCTATACTAAGATTACATGGGTATGTTATATGGATTTAGTTTAACTCTTGGTGTACCAATGTCCAAAAACTAATCCCAAGAATAGTATTGTAACTTAAAACCAATCTCAAGTATGATATTGTGTTACGGGACGATTCCGCGTTTCTTGCATTTCCAAAATCCAATGGCATATTTGGAGGTCAAATGAAGCATATTATTTTAGCAGACACAAATGGAGATAGTTTGCATAACTTTTGAAGTTCAAATATACTTCATTTCTACCTCGAAAGTCAAACCTACTTTACTTATAATGTTGTGCATACTCGTAAACAAAAGGACGAGAGATGTACCTAAACAGGACTTGCAGCTTCATTTTAGTCGACCAAAAAATAAGAAAGTAGCATTAAGTCGCACAAATTTTTAGCCTTCGGTCGAGCAAAATCATAAGGGGCAGTGGTGTTAAGTCGCACAAATTTTTAGCCTTCGGTCGAGCAAAATTATTAAAATTACACTTCATTTTAGTCAACCAAAAAATATGAAAGTAGCATCAAGCCTTCGGTCGAGCAAAATTATTCAAAATTGTAAGTGGCAGTGTGCAGTTTATTTTAGTCGACAAAAAAAAAAAACATTAAAGTGGTGTTAAGTCGCACAAAGTTTTAGCCTTCGGTCGAGCAAAATTATTAAAATTACACTTCATTTTAGTCGACCAAAAAATATGAAAGTAGCATTAAGTCGCACAAATTTTTAGCCTTCGGTAGAGCAAAATAATTCAAAATTATTTTGAACGAAGTTTTCTAGAATATTTTTTGTATGCTATCAATGTACACAAATTCCAGATTTTTGATACCTAAAAATCACAAATTCCATAAACTAAAAATCATAACAGTCTTTGAGTTCAACAAACAGTTGCATATAACCTACAAGAACTCTATTACATTGTACTATTAATTGGTGCTTCATGAGTTACTCTAGTAGCTACAATTCTACAAACACAGCCTTCACCCTGTTATGGAACCTGCAAACACAACTATAACCTGTTAAAAAAAACAATTAAATGAAGCACAAGGACAATTTAACTTGAGCCTAAATTACACACAAATACACCTATCATAAAAGCAATCTACCTACTCATATTATGCAACACAGATAACATAAGACGACTAAATTTGTTCAGGGTCAACTGTCAAGTGCCAAACTGCCAAAGTAAAGCAGGTTGCATGCAGATCGCATCAGTCCTTACTGTGAGGACCAGGTGGAAGACATTCCCTCGCCTCTCACTTTCAGAGGTATATGAAATTTTCTCCATGACCTAAAAAAAGGCCGAAAACCATTGTTACAGTGATGACAATTGGCGAGTCTGTTCATCTATTGCTTAATTCATATAAGGAGAGTGTTGTCATCAAAGATATATAATTCACAGAACATTGTTATCTAAGATAACTTTAAGCATATGCTATGTGTTGCTTACAGTAGCAATTGTATTGGCACTCAGTTTTGAGATAAATATACCAATTAGTCCAATATGGCCATTTTCACGTAACGGAAACCAGCTAATGCAACTAATGCTTACCTTTTACCAAACTTCTTATCATTTTAGGCTTTTGTTAGAAAATTTGACGAAGCAATCCATCGAGACAAGACAGATAAGGGCATTTGTTGGCATAGCAAAGACAAAACAAATGGAAGGCAAGATACGCCTTCATTTTCTTCAGTAAAAAATTAAAATACAAGCAGCTTTTCAACAGACAAAAGTTTTGAAAAAAGCCTATTTGATGGGTATGCATTCAAGACAAATGTCATGTTAATCCAACAATATATTATGATGGGTACATAGTTTCCACCTGATGTACGAAGTTCTAAGGCCAGTTTACAAACTAATTAGTACAGCATTGTTCATGATAGGAAAAAATGGTTGCAGTCTTTTAATCATGTTCGCTTTGGGATGAACAATATTACTTTTTGACCGGAACTTTCTTTATCTTTAATAAATAATTAATGTGCCACATGCCCACATAATATGATCACGAGAAATTATTTTTTAGGAACGCAGCCAAAGATATAAAAACCAAAAAGGACAAGTACAAGATAACGAGAAATTATTTATTTCAATGATAATCTGGCTTTCTAAATAACACAATTTAGGAGGTTCTATAAATTATGAGTACATTTCGGGTGACTTTGACCTATTTGACCGGTTTCATTTAAGCTATTTTTTTTACCGGTTTGACCCCTTGTTGATCAAATATAACCCCAATCAGCCCACTCATAAGTAAATCAGCTGAAAAATCCAAATCTAATAGAAAACTTATCGGGGGTGAGTTCACGGGGAGACAATCTTCCATGTGCACAGGCTGTCAATGCAGCATCAACCACAAATGGAACAGCTTCCAGAATGTCCCAAGCAGGGACTTTGAGACGAAAAGTGCAGTCCTCAGCTATGGATAGAGATGAATCGCTACTTCCAGATGTCGAAGAAGTCAATGGCTCTCCACCTCTATTCATTTTTCTGAGCATCATGTTCAAAAGGGCATCAAAGTTCTGGTAAACGGGAGTTCCAGGTTTAAGATTGAAGAGGGTTGAAGCAATACATGCTTGATGCTGTCGGTACCAAAGTTTTAACTTGGGAAAATAATCAAAAAATAAAGGACCTGCAGATCCATTTGCAGACATAAGACCACCTACAAAAACCAAATTGAGCAAAATAATTTTAAGGCTTATTATTTATAACTACAAATCTTTTATAGCAGTGAGGGAAGAACATAAGTAAAAGATGCATTATGCATCGCATACGAACTACAATATGTTTTATAGTTGGTAATAACAGAGAAAATTAGTTAATAGTAAAGGTGTGTAATATATACATATAAGCTTATAGAGGGTACTGTTAGATCATCTTAAAACCATTTGATGCAAAACTTAAATTAAAAAAAAATGCATACCGAGCCCTTTGATGTTTTTTTCCAAGAAACCACTAAATTCCAGATTTTGCAAAGAAACATGATGACTTTAAAGTAGCAACATGTTTAAGTATATTCACCTCCCCCAGACGTGTCTCTATTGTTTTCGAAACTCCTTGCATACTTGAAGCGAAAGGTATGGGACAATCCAGTTGATGATGGTATGCCAAGATCTGAAGTGTAGACTTGCAAGACTTGATCATATAAGATATTAAGTAGCTTGGATAAGTGTTCCCTTACAGCCCCTTTAGTATAGTGAAATCCGTGTCTATATGCAATCCCAAACCGCTAACGTTAATGTATTAGTAATTCACTGTTTTTTGTCCACCTGATATCTGTACAACCCTCTGCCCTACCTATTTATTTTGTAGATCAAAATTGTAAGCTTGCTAGCAGGGGCAAAGGTGATTTCTTTTTATGCAATAACTCAGCATGCAATTCAACTTACATCAGTTAAGTACTGATCTGGTAGTTGGGATATGAAAGAATGTGCATACGCCATCCTTGATGCTCTTTGGCTCTGTTCATCATCTGCATCTTTGTTTCCTACCTTCATTTTGTCTTTGATTGTGCATACGCCATTGCTTTTACCAACTATTCTATAATGGCCTGTCAAACCTGTTATAAAAAAACCAATAAACTTGTAAACAGATAGCTTGTTTTGCTGTCATAAAATGTTTAAAATACCCTAACAAATGATTGCAATGGATGATTACGTAATTTTGTATAAAAAAAATTAGAACCTACAAAAGTACGAAACGCCAGCAAGTATAATATAAAGAAGCAAAAAACTTAAGACATGCCAATAGGTAACACGAAAAACACCTGTTTTTTATTCATGAATACTAAAGATCAGCAAAACCAGAGTGACTGTCATAATTAAATTGAAAAATTAGGCTAGCCTTCCTTACTTCTCATCTGTGGAATACTTGTTTTTGTTTTTTTTCTTTATCAGTTATCACGCCTTTTCTAAGGTGTTTCCTCGAGCACCCTACTTATCTAATTATATCAAAGAGCATAAGCAAAGCTTTTATAAGAAATCCAGAACACTCACTTTGTTATTGAGATATATGAAAGAAAACCATGTATAAAATCACAAATGAAACGATTAAAGCACGACATGTTGAATGTTCCCATAAATTTGATTGTTTTGTTAATATTTAATGCTAACCAAATAATATGTTTACCGTCAATATTTAACAAATGAATTTTTTTAATGTATGGAAAATAATGTGTTTTTCTCGCATATTTCATGTTATGAATAAGGAAGATAGTTAACTTACATTTGCACATGGCCTCACATTTGGGTGAGTAACAATCAAGAAAGCATGCTTTGTCTTTATGTTCTTTGGCTTAACTTTTCACTCGTTGCATCTAGCCCAGTACAGGGACCACAATATTTTTGTTTTAAACCAAGATATAAATAACAAACTGACCATTGCAACTGAACATTGTACATTCATTGAAGTATCGATTTATATCTCTAAGCGTAGAAACTAAAAAATGTAACAATTAGTTCTAATGTATCAATTTATATCTCTAAGCGTAACATGGTTGGGTTTAGGGTTGGGTCAGAGATTCATGGTACCACATACTTATAGATGTATAATAATTTTAATGACCTTAAGTCGACATAACACACACACATGTTAACACATACTTATATATACCACAACATGTGGTTATAGCTTATATAGTTT
Organism: Artemisia argyi; assembly: GCA_030686995.1. Lineage (NCBI taxonomy): Eukaryota > Viridiplantae > Streptophyta > Magnoliopsida > Asterales > Asteraceae > Artemisia > Artemisia argyi. The sequence goes on from CM060686.1 coordinate 120,305,037, forward strand.
TTAAGTTAATATAATTGACCCATTTTAAAACCATAACTCATGCATAAAATCACCACTCAAGATCCCATTCTGATACATATTGCAGCATTACAACATACCAGATTCACAACAAAACCATAATTCTTGATGTTGTTCAGTATTAACTAACAACTACGCTTGTCTATATATATTGTTAAGAAGATCAACAAGCACCTACCAGCATACTTAAGCTCCATCATTAGCTTAGTAGCTTACAATATAACTGAACTAAAAAGTTTCAATTTTGACTCATGCATAAAATTACCACTCAAGATCCCGTTATCCGATCACCCAACATGCTCTAGTGTTATGCTCCCACAGCCCCACTACGCCTGCTACTAGTGACCCAAATCTCCAGCTAAAGACTCAACGCCTGCTACCTTTATTTATTACATTTATCTACTAAACTATTCTTAATAGTACTACTACTAGTATATCCATCAACATGCCAAGTAAAATAAGAATTATATCTATATCAATATTACCTGAGCACTCCTAACTCTAAAAAGACATACACTATCAACATATCAATATAATTATACACTATCAATGGTTATACTTCTTGTTTGCGCAGAATGCTATATTTGATTTTCAACATACACCCATAATTTCAGCCTAAACAAGGACATTACACGGACTCACAAACAATACAAACCAAAAAAGGACATTACAAGGACTCACAAATAGCAATACAAACCAAAATAGACAAACAATAACACATGGGATCAAGCAAGTGATCATGACCCCATGACACCACACGAAATACAATATAAACATGACCCACCAAACCAAGTCATACTTTGACACAGTTTAAAGAGTATGGCCAATACTTGTGTGAAAACTGTAAAAAAACGTGACAGATAAAATACAGTAATAAAGACTTGCAAACTTGCAGACTATGGCCACCATTTATACATATACATATACAGATAACATATAGTAATAAAGATAACATACAGATAACGTAAACATGATAGATAACAAACAGTATGGCCACCATTTATACATATACAGATAACATACAATAATAAAGAATTGCAAACTTGCAGACTAACATACTCATAAACTGGCACCACTGAGAAATCAGTAATAAAATTGTGTGAAAACTGTAAATGTGACATACATTGAAAGTAAGATTCAAGGGATAAACTTACGTGATAATGAGAGAAAAATGGAGGCCGTTGTTACAGAGATGCTGCTGTGAAGTGTGAAAACTAGGGCAATATATGAAACGTGCATGAATAACGAGGACATATTTGTAAATTTACACAAGCCCATGATGTTAATAACCCTCTTCCCTTCCTAATCCCCCCAAAACTGGGTGGAACAGATATACACAAAAAATTCGATACCTTCCCTCCCTCCCACTTTCCCGTCCCCTCCTCTTCCTTCTTAAAGAAACTTAAGAACACTCATATTTTTTATTTCCCTTCCCATCCCCTTCCATTCCTTTAAAAAAAACTCGAGAACAGAGCATAACAGGGTCTAAAAAGGTTCGTAAACCCACATAAAAGAGAACATGGATGCACAATCATATGATAATACGTAGATAGTTAGATGCCAGAAGAAATTTCCTAACAGGGTCTACAGAATGAAAACGAAATTGATGACGAAAAAACTTGTATGTTAGCGAAAGCATAGATACATACCAATTTTCTTCCAATTTTTTCCTCTGAACCTTTTCACACCTTAATGCAATGTCTCATTCTGTAACAGACAAACAGTTCATCAGCTTATGAGTTCATAAGACATAAATATGCATTCTGGTAAAAATAAAGTAACGAGAACCAAATATCAAAGATTTTTAAACTAGTCTGTCTCTAATTATGATACTAGAGAATAAGGAATTCACCAAAATGTGAATCCAAACGTCCTTTAAAACCTTTAATGTGAAAAACTAGGAAAAACAATACTTACTTGAAGAAGCATTGGCTCGTCAAGAACAACAACAAGATTATGAACTTGATAGTTTGGCCCAAGAGCTTCGACTTTAATACTTCTACCTGAGAAACCAAAACTGCCTCGTTTTCCTCACTTCCCTTAACGTGTCCCACAGACAATTTGCTCACCACCAAAAAACACCGATCCTGACAAACCAATCATCAACCACTGCTTCAACATATTAATCACAAACATCTTCCCGTTCACGTCCCTATACAACACCCCAAATTGCTCCCCTAACCACATCATCACCTCAACCAAAACCCGACACTCAAACCTACACCTCCCACCACTCGACCCTTTCACAAAACCAATCGCTTCCCTAACTATCGCTCTCAAACAAAAACACACAATCCCTAAATAATTAAAGTTCATTAAACATCATATTATGGTTGCTACATAAACAAACACTCCGTGTTTGTTACTTTTTTCTTTAGTATCATCTTCAGGTCTTGCAGATCACTTACTGATATCAGAAACCGATTCTTTCCTATGACTTTTGTATTCAATCTCATCATGTCTATCTTTATCGGAATGTGCATCGATCATGGATGAAAGTTCTGATGCAACGTTTGTCGCATCTACACGAGGTTGATTGGCTATGTTTGTGTGCTTGATTTCTTCCATGTAATCAAACTATCTAAAACACCAAATACCCTGCTGCCGTGACTAGTCAACAGATTTTTTTAATCATCTGTAGATAACCTTTGAAGTGCTATACAAGCTGTTATGGCAAGCAAAGGTTCTAGCTTTGCCCACCTACCAAACCCAATATCTATGATGTCGTATAGATGAGAGCTAAGAACATTAGCTGATGTTGCAGCCATACACAATACAGATAGAGCACCACAAACACGTTCAGGGCTAGTTCCAGCAACGATGAAACAAAAGTAATCCCACAATGCTGAAACCTGGCATCATACAAGTCTGTTTTATTAAAAGGGATAGGACTAGTGGCAAAATAGCTAACCAGAAATTACTAAGAAAAATAATTATGGTGAAAATAGCTACATGCTCTTTGCATCTAATCTCAAAGAAATGTCATCATTGGTATATAAAAGGTTAAATCTAAATTTGTGGGTTGTTCTTAGATAACTCTTCAAGATATGCTGAATAACTGAGTCCCGGTTGTGAAGGTTCTGTTATAGAATGGCCTTGTTCTTTTAACCATCCCAAGTCTTTTGCTAGAGCTTGGGACCTTTCCAATATAATAATTTTTATCACAGTCAGCAACACTAACCTGTAAGGACTTGAAATAGCAGCAAAAATCCCAACTTTTCGGGTCAACGGTCTATTCATCTGATTATTAAAGGACGGCGGAGCCTCATACTCACCACCACGGAGATACCTTCTCTTGGCCACACAGAGTTCCCAAACCCATACGTCCCATTAGTCTCAAACAACCAATGCGTGTGATCAAACTCTTGCTTAGGCGCCTTGAACGACCTCACAAGCAAAAAATTATTCTCCAATCTTATCCCAACACGGTTTTTCCTTAAAGGGTAATTTACAGTATCTTTAATACCAATCTTTTAGTATTACAGATTATTCTTATCGGGTAAACCTCCTTGGCTTAAACTTCAAAGAATACGAGATTATTATCGAGGTTAGTAGGCTACATCTTTGTTCATAACCCGAGCTAACAAAGAACACATATTACAAGAAAAATGCAAGGACCGTTGTCATAAGTTTTCGGCCACAGGAAAAATGCAAGGACCGTTGCACTTTTCGGCGCTGAAGGCGTCCCGCATCTATTCAGATCATTCTCCGCTAACTGCTGTATCAATTGCTCCAAAACAGGCCCCACAAAATAATCCCCTAAATTCCCCAGCCCCCCAAACCCTCCTAAATCTCCGGACGACATCCGAAACCCCGGAAAATCATCAAATCTCCGAACCCAACACTCGAAATATTCCGATTACCATTTTCAATCACAAACTGTATATTAGCACCCCCTGCTCTTAAATCAGTCAAGTAACTCTGCAAAAACTCAAACGGGTTATACTCGTTACCAATAAACAATTGTCAAAAAACCTACTAAAGAGAGTAGCTTTCCAATGTCTTAAGTAACCATGAACTATGAGACAATTTGCTTCCTTCACCCTTATCATGATCAACACCAGACAATGTCCATAGCAATTGACTCATAGCTTCAAAAGTATTAAGCAATTTCTTAAAGGTCCCCTGAACATATAAGTTATTTATCATTACCGTATGAAAGGTAGAATGCCTACTGTCAAATATTAATCCCCCCATGTGATCCACAACCTTTCCAAGATAACGACACTTCAAATTCAGTGACGTATCAATACCAGCATGTGAAGTGTACCCTGAAAAACCAAGTGCCTCAAAGAAAACTTTTGCCAAAGCAGTTCCAATACTCTTTGAAGCAGCACTTAGCGATCCAGTTTCACCCCTTCTATGATTAGTTGACGTAAACCCTTTCAAAAGAGAGGTAAAAAAAGAATGTAATGTAGAAGCAAGTTTGTTAAGGTTTTCCATAACAAGAACCTCCAGGCTTTTACTTTTTAGATCTTGGGAAGTTGTCTCAGAGTTATCCAACAGAATTCATGCATCTCAATCCAGGAATAGCAACATCATCAACGTCACCCGCTACCACATTTTCAGGTATGGGTTCAACACTCTGCTTCTCGTCAATCTTCGGATCAGAATAAAGGGATTGTTGCCAGAGAATTTCCCTAAAAGTAGCTTCAAGATCCTTCAACACATCAACATCAGAAGCTCCAAGTCCTGATCTCCTGCTCCCTGAGTCTCATGTATGCAAAGAACACACCATAATGGAACTGCATACAAGTTTTCGGCAATTCAATCAGGAAAGAGGTTATGTTGTTACACTACTATTTTGTCACCAAAAGAATTATAAAATAGGGTCACTGTGATTACGGGATTCAATTAAAAGAACAATTTGGATGCACAAACCTGTTGTTCAAAAGATAGGCAGAGACGCTTCACTTCCTCTTCATAAAATGCCTTATCAAGCATCTGGCTCTCACCATAGGACAATTTGAAGAATATTGGTTGATAAGGAGGGTACTTCTCCATCACACCACGAACCTAAAATAGATATTTAAGAGAATAAGAACCTCAATGAGACGAATAATTTCCGTATACTTAGATGTGGCAAAGTAGACGGGTTAGTAATGAGGTCAAAATGGGTAAAATTTTGGTATGGTCCATACACTTTTTCAATATTTTATATATGAAACTGAAACCAATAAAATCAAAACTATACTATAATATAGTATATTACCAATCTAAATTTGGCAATAAACTGAGATGAGGTATGCATAATCCGAGTATATATTCTTTGGACGATTTTTACCCGTTTCCATGTATATAAAAAAAAACTACATGACCCGTTTCGCTGTTTGAGTCTTTGAGATAAACAGAACCCAAATCACCTTTTATAAGTAAAAGGGTTCAAATTGCCACCTCTAGTTATCCTCCATTAAACCAACGGAGCATAATCACTACTTCAGAGACCAGCTAATTGATTAGAAGAATTACAAACTTTAAGACGATGGTGTCCTAATCCCTATATGTCGACATGCATACTTAATTAGCGAATTGGGGGATTCTAAAAGCCATATGATTAAAGCTCTTCCACACTAGAAAAATATAAACCTTGAATATATTCACTTCTGTTACTTCTTCTGACATGGAGAAGATAAAGCATACCTGATCTATGTCCTCACAAACAGCAAGTTCCTCATGACCATAGGGGTAACTATTTCAAGACGAAAAAGAAACAAATATATTAAGTATATAACAAGAAAAATAGACAAATCTCCAGATAGGACCATTATGTAGGGTTTCATTCACATACAGTAAACCAAAACTAGAATACAGCTTCCTGCGATCATCTCGAGTAAGCTCTGTTCATATTCTGCCCACTCAGTGAACCTTGTGACTCTTCAACCATTCAGATCCTATGACAACAAACCGCGTTAATTGCTAAAAAGCTATTGATACAGCAAAGCTATGAAGACATGCCATATTCATTCTAGATAACAATATAGCTTATCGAACTTGGAGTTAGCATGTCAAAAGTAGCATGTAATTCCTTACTTCCACAATATACTTGCTTATAACTAGTCCATTTAGGATAGATCATTGCATACTAAATCCGATTAACTACAAGATTAAGGTCACTAAGCATAATAGGACATCTATAAATAACAAAATAGATAGTACAAAGAGTAACTAAAGATTAGGTATAACTATTAATCACTTCATAACAATTTAAACCAGTGCACATGTGACTCTAAAGCCCAGGAAGCCTTTAATTGTTCGAACAAGTTAAATACTTAAAAACAAAAGGGCGTGCAAAACATATAGGCCTACATTTGAGTAGAATAGATGTATGCAAATGCATTAAGTTTGTATTGTGAAAAATGAGCCACTGGACTGACAATTTGGTTAAAATCTGCATATGAGATAACAATTAGCAGATATCACGATACTAACAAGTCATACTTTTAAAGCCTCAATAAATCGAATTGCTAACTAACTTATTTTAAATGATCCAAACTTCTTTTTTGCAATATACGACTCAAACAAATACTTGGTATCCAAAAACGGCCCTACACTAACGGCCATATGATAAGAATATCAATAAGAAGCTGTAAAAAGGATAAAAATGATGATACATGAGATAATTCTTTCACCTTACCTTGAGTTTGCGTATGGTCTACTAAACCCCCCAAACCCGGACGACATCGAAACCCCGGAAAATAATCAAATCTCTGAACCCAGCAATCCAACTATTCCCATTACCATTTCAATCACAAATTGTGTATTAGCACCCCCTGCTCTCAATCAGTCAAGTAACTAACCTGCAAAAACTCAAACGGGTCATACTCGTTACCAATAAACAAGTGTAATTGAGAAGGAAATAATAATAATAACTAACCTGACTTGAATTTATTAGCAGCTACATTGGGTTTAGTAAAAGGGAATCCTCTCTTACGAATATCCATTCAATCAATTGAATTTGGTTTATCAAAGGCTGATGATTAAGTAGGACTGAAAGTTCATAGAGTTATTAGGGCTAAGACTATGGTGGAGAAGAAGAAGATGGCAGAAAAAAATAGATGTGCTATACGGATACTGATGGATTATAGAGAGGCGTGTGTTAACTCAGTCGAGGGAAAAAGTAAGTGGAGGGAAAAAATAGTGTGAGTCGAGCGAAAACATAAGTCGAGAGGTGTGTGTTTTTCATTTGAGTGTTGATCGATTATAGTCTGGTGAGGGAGGTAGGGGTTTTTAGAGTTAACTCTAGTTAACGTGTATGGTTAACAAGAAAGTCGCACGAAAATTTTTTATGCAAATCCTACCGCAAATTGTGCACACATTGCAAGATCTTAAGGGAGGTGAGCAAAAAAAAAGTCGCTAAGGTCTGTATTTGGAAATTTTTTTCCAAACTTCAAATTTGGTCTATATAGCGGGAAAAAAAATCTTGTGGTCTCTTTAAGTGATTGGCCCTTTATTTATTTATTATTTTTATTGTGTGTATACACTCTTACCCTACCATTCAAAATAATATATCATAGGGAATGTAAATTCTCCTTACACTTGAATTTTTACATACTTTACAATAAACTAATCTAATGACTCGAATTAAGAAAATCAAAACACTTGGAGTACTTTTAAGATTAACGTACATATGGGGGTAATAATATGATGTTCTTCCCCATTACTCCATAACACAAGTACTTTACCCATGAGTCCCAATCGTCCCAAAACAATATGTACAAGGATATGACTCAACTTAGCAACCATGTAATCAATTAGATAATTAACTTAGTGTTTAAACAAATAACAATAATGCACTAAAGATGAGTGCATACACGGAAGGCTAAGGCGATTTGGTTGTACATTTAAGTGGAGTGTAACAAATTCTTCCTTTAAGTAAGATGCTTAAAGTTAGAAACGAAAAGATAGGCTCGGAGGGGTGTACTAGGGGTTTCGTGTACTAAAAATGAGTACAACGCTAAGGTGTGGGAAAAATTAATTGACTTAACTAGCCAAGTAATATGACTTAAATGGTCAAGTAATTATGATACGGGTTTAACACAAGGGTGATCCTAATGCCTCTTATCATGTAGTAAATCCTACTACACGAATGTAGTCTCACTAGCGGTCTCGGGATGCATCACTAACGCAAGTTCTAGAATCTAAATGCTACCGATACACTCATAAGCACTAATAGTAAATGCTTTTCCTATCAAATCTAAAGGCGAACCTCACATATTTGGGTGGAAAATTTTTCTGAATGATACGGTTATGTGCTAGTCATACAATCTCCTATCCATGAGACGCTTGCTATGGCTAAAGTTTCACTCCTAAATGTTGTAAAAAAAATTAAATCTGGCGCTAAAATTACACTAACAAGTATTTCTCATAGTTTTATTACACATCTACTATCAAACAAACAAACTCAAGCGAAAGTGTATTGGTTCGTTGTGTTTTGGTGTGTGCAAACAACAATTTATCAAAATATCAACAAACGTGAGGTTTAATTTGTCGTGAGACAAATAAACGTGAAGTAATACGAGTAAACCGTTTAGGAAAACGATTACCTCGCAAAACTTGTGAAAGTGATATTCAAATTGTGAGACCGGGAAGTGATTTCCCGGGTCGTACCCCAACGAGGTGTGAATGGAAAGCTTCGAATGAGATTGGGATTAAAATCATATATGATTGGAAAGGTTATTTGGTTTTACGATACGTTAAATTAACGAAATTGAAAATTAACGAACGAATGTAAAAGTAAACTAACCTAACAATCTAAGAAATACCTAAAATCTACGGGAAAACAAAATTAGGTATCGGGAATCCTAAAATGTAAACTAAATTGAAAACGTAACGTTTATTTAAAAATTACGCGAGTGCGCAAAATAAAACATGAATTTTGAGTTCCAAACGTCCTACGAGTTTCCAATTAATTTTCTTACGTAATATAAGACAAAAGAAAATTTTAGAAAAAAGAAATTTAATTTTTTGACAAAAATTCTATTTATAATGAATTAAAAACTAAATAATACGAATTAAATTCTAATAAATAAAGTACAATTCCTAAAAATCTGAAACTTTTTTATAAAAATCCTAAAAGTTACAACTAATTTTTAAAAAGTAAAAGAAGTCGTGATCTAATGTGAAAATCAGCAGGGATTAAGCTAATAAGCTAAATAAGCCAAAAGGGGAAAAAATGGGCTAAATAAAAAACAAATGGAAACATATACGAATAAAGTCCCTAGGGCAGTTGGTTTGGTGTTGTGTGTTGAGGCTGGGTGCAAGAGGTCAGGGGTTCGACCCTGACTTTTTGCAAAACTCTTTTTTTTTACTTCCTTTTTCAAAACTGATTCACTATTACAAAGTCTTGCTCGTTTTCTTTCATTTGATTTCCCCCTAGTATCCTTTAATTAGACTTAAACACTTAAACAAACAATTACAACTACACATATAAATCTTACTAAGATAAGCAATGCCTACCAATTTAGATCAACCAACAGTAACAACAAACAAAAAGAAAAAGTGAAGGCAGCAGCAGCAAGCGAACACAATTAAGCCAAAAGAAAGTTCAACTTAAGCTATTCAATAAGCTCTACTGAGAAACTAACTTCTAAAATCCAAACACCACATGAAGGGCTTTCTAAATCAATGAAAATCACAATCTAGGGTCAAAGTTTCAGCAACTTATGACAAATCGAAATTTTGTAAAAACCTGGTACAGGGGACCCTCACAGTCAACCACCCAACTTCCCAACCAAATTTCTATGATCGAATCTGCTTCAAACTTTGATTTTCTTTTTGAAATTGATACACAAGCTGACAAAGATCTAAAACCAACAAACCCTACTGATTTTTATCCATTAATAAATCCTAGAGCTTAATTTGAAATTGGCCACAAAAACTGAGTATGCAAATCTGACTTTTGGATTTTGAAACTTGTTTGACTTTTGTGAATTTAAGTTCATCCCAGATGATCACTGGATGATTGCTAGACTTAATTTGAAACAATTCTACCAAGCTTTAACTAGTTTAGATGTAATTCACAAGGTTTCAAGCTCAACTTCTTCAACAGTTGGGCTGTTGAAGGAATTGAGGGAGGATTTGACTTCTTAAGGAAAGAGCTTTGGATTATCACTAAAGAACTATCTTAATTGAACCTATAGTGGGTTGTTTGTGCAGAAAATTCAATAAAATCACAACAAGAATTGAGCAGACAGTCTTAAGCCAAACACTACTTTAAGAGCAATTTCAAAGAGTATCAAAGTAACTAAGCAAACTAACACACAAGAACCATTACTGAGGCTATGCTATACTAAAATGGGTCTGAATCAATAGGTTTTAAGAACAATTAATACCTAATGGTCAAATAACAAGAATTGAGGTATAAAAAGTTACTTGACATCCAAGCTTGTAGCAACTGAGAATTGAGAACCAAAGTACACCCTAATGTTCCCCATGGAACTCTAAACCAAGATCATCATTCCAATCCTGCAACTGCTTCCTTTGTTTCCTTTCCACCATTTTTTTTTCTGAATTTTTCTTTCAATCTCTTTTTTTCTGAGTTTTTGATCCAACAAACTTAAACACTGATTAAATGGTTCCTTGAGATTGATAAGCAAAACTTAATTGACAGAAAACAAGAAACTTGACTTTTAAATAGAAACTCAGATTTTTTGCACAAACTAAAATGGAACTTTCATTAAATTTGATAACTAAAATTACAGAAGAAAACTAAATTGTTTTAAAATAAAGATTACAAGAGAAAGAGATGGATGCCTCAAGGGCTTACATTGTTCCTCTATTTATACTAACAATCTAGGAAGTGGTAGGTACGAAAATGCTCCCTCTTGTGCTTCTTTATCTCTGGAATTAGGGCACAGCTTCATCTCCTTATGTTGACATTAAATCCCAGCCGTCCACTTTGTAGAAGTACCATCCAACCTTTGAATCTCTTCTTGGCGCCAAAACAGGTTGTGGATTTCCAGCGTGTCAAGGGGTTATGTAGGGTTTGTGAGGAGGGGGTTAGGATAGTGGGATTGAAATTAGTGTTTGAAGACAAACAAGGATGGTGATGGGGAGATGGTGATGGGGGAGTTTGAATTTTGCAGTCACGGGGTGTCTCTTGGGGAAGAAAGGGATGGGTGTTTGACTTAAATTTTGACCCAGGTTTTATTATTAAACGTTTTGGGCTTGGGGTTGTATGGGCTGGAAAGGGTGGGGTGATGGGCTTGGATTGGTGTTAATATTTAAGGGTGCCCATTTGGTTTGTATTGAATAATTCCCAAGGACCAATTTTGTAATACTTTGATTCTTGAGGACCACATCTGCCAATCTTACAAACTTTATCCAAGGGTTATTCCTGTCAAGTTAGGTAAACCAAAGGACCAAAAACACCATTTTTCCACATTTGAAACACCAGGGACTAGAACTGCCAATTGGCCAAAGTACAGGGACCAATTATGTAATTTTCCAAAACTTTTTACCCAAAGACCATTTATGATTTATTTTGACTTTTAAAGAGTTTGGGTTGACTTTTTATTAAAATGACTGACCAGGGACTAGTTTTGTAAAACTTTGAAAGTTGGGGGACTGAAACTGCCAAATATGCAAATTTTGTTCGTTTTTCGTTTGTTTTCACTCGTTTTGCATCAGAAACATATAAAATACGATCTTTGGGATTTTCTTCGCATTTTGGTGCGTTTTTGAGTGTTTTTGATCGTTTTGCAGCTCAGATTTGACTAAAAATGATGAGTATTTACACACTCATCATGTATTTATAAGGTATCATCATTTTACCCTCCCCTTACACTTAGGATGAACATTGTCCCCAATGTTCAAGTAAAGAATGTAAAAGTGAAATAAGTAAAACGAATGAAATCAAATACTCCCCTGATTCGCTCGGTATGAATAATAAGGTGGCCAGGTTAGATCTTCCTCCAAGAAAATGAACAATCAAAGCTTCCCTTCCAGAATATAAATCATCTTCTTGTCATACATAACCTGTAAAACCTGAGAAAATAGACAAGGCAACCTCGCATAAAATCGGCGGCAATCTATATATGCTAATAAATCCTAGAAAACAAAATAAGATATAATGCTTGTGGAATGATGTTTGCAGATTTCTTGGAGATTATAAAACTAATAATTCAACAAAAACTTTAAGACTCCGTTAGAAAAACAAAACTGGTAAAATTTCCAGATTTTTACACGTGACGTCGTCAAGAGGAAACTCGTGACGCCGTCAGAAGTGATCTGCAGAAATTCTTATGTCAAGTTTCCGGAAAATTTCTGGAAAAACTTGGTCCTACTTCCTGGAAAATCCTGCAAAACATCATTATGACTCGATACAAGCATTTGACTCTAACAAATACGAATATACATGTTCACTTAATATTGTGGAGAATCATGACCGGTTTTATTTCTTAAAAACATATTTGGGGTTTCCCCTTACACTTATCTTTTGCAAAATACCTTTGGATGAAGTTAAGACTAGGCCAAACAACAAAATAAAGTATTTTCACTTTTTAGTTTGAAACATGATCTACCAACAATAAAAATAAAGCATGCATACGGAAACAAATAACAAACAAACAAAATAAAAATCACACAAAACATGGGTTGCCTCCCAAGAAGCGCTTTTCTTTATTTACGAGTCTTGTAGCTAGACTCAAGGTCATGGGTTACTATGTGACCTCATTGTTGGTTTCACTTTCTGATTGTAAATGTTCTTTGTAGAAACCAATCACCTTTCTCTCAATCGCTCCTATAATTCTATGGGCAAATTCCTTATCGACTTTATACTTTGGTCCTAGAGTCAAGCACTCTTTGTAGAAATGACTCTTCTTTTCCCATACATAATCCATGCCCTTTTTCTTATCTTCTTCATTGATGTCCTCAAAAGCACCAATGTTATCCATGTCAAATCGGGGCACAAAACGAAATTCTTTCGTCCTATTAGGCATCCTATAAGTGATCCTATCGGTGTTACTTGCAAATCGGATTGTCCCTTCTATCTCATCATATTCTAACTTGGACTCTTCAACAAACGGTTTACCAAACACAACATTGGATAATCGACAATCAATAACATTAGTAAGGTCTTCAACAATCATAAAGTCAGTGATATAAGTGAAATTCCCAATAAGGACATGTAGACCTTTAATTCTCCCGACAAAGTTACAAACTCCACCGGGGTATTTGGGATCCCTTCTAGGTCCAAGTCTTGTTTTCACTATATCATTATAAACACTTGAGGACATAATGTTGATTGGGGATTTAAAGTCAATGTAAGCATTGTCAACATGTCTATACCCAATCATACATGGTATCTTAGCATTCTTAGGATCGCCTCTCTTTATCTTAGGTTCGATTTTAGTAAAAGGAGATCGAGGGTTATCAATAAGATTATTATAGTACGCAATCTCCTCCTTAGTGGGGTATAGATTAAAATAGTCATCTGGCTTTGGATCAATCTCCCCTTCTTCAAGCTCCTCAACAACATTCTCAAAATCATTAGGCCCTAGTTCCTTACTTGAATACAAGGCGGTCGCTAGGTCACTAAATGCATGGTCGAGCTCAACTTTAATCGACCTATTAAGCTCCCTAAGTTCCCTAATCTCACTCTCAATTTGTTCACGTAACAAAGCCATTTCTCTAGGGGAAAGGGGTGGATTCGTGTTTTCCATAATGGTCAACGGAATAGTCAATGAATTTAATTTACTAACAAAGGCACGAAGAAAAAGATAGACTAAAGAGATCCTAAAAATAAAAATAAAATCTTACTAGAAAGGAATCTAGCAAGTAGACCTAATAAAAAGAGATTCTAACCTAGACAATAACTATTCCCCGGGCTGCAGCGCCAAAAACTTGATGCGTAGGGATTGCACCAGGCTTTACCTCTTGAGGGATCTCGAGAAGCTTACAACCCCCACCAGGCAGTGTACCTGATCGATGTAGTATAGTATAATGACAATTACCGGGGGATTGATCGTTCAGCTAGGAATAGTGTCGCTAGGATTAGAAAACCTAAAGACCAGGTCCAGAGATGAGGGATGATTCTTTTTGTATTTTTATATTTTTATTAAAGCAAGTAAAAATCTCGGTTTTGAAGGAGTTGGGCGGAATTAGTTGCTAGTCAACTAACCCAATTACTAAGATGCAATCAAAATAAAATACTAGAAATAAAAATAAACTAAATTAACTAGAGGTGTGAGCAATATATGGGAGAATTGTGTTTACTTAGATTTCACTACCACCTAGATATCTTTTACATGTTAATTACTTGTTACAGTTGCGTGGATGACGGATTGTATTCCTTAATACCATTCATGGGGTGGCGTACTTACTTCCCCAATCCTATAAGCACCTACTTCACTCCTATGTCGAGCCGGCTAAGAAGCTCCTAACATGGGATCATTAGAATTTGCTCATGCATTAAATACAACCAATAAAACCTAGTACACATCGGTTCATGTTTCCTAAGACGTTCAAGCATGTTACACAATAGAGATCTGCCAGTTTTCTTAAGCCTAACATTGAAATCATTCATCCAATACAACTATAAACAAGTAATCAACATATAATCAACATCTAGGTTTCATTACATCTAAGCAAACACATGATAGATCTAGCCTAGCATGTTGAAATCAAGACAAGCATAAGATATATTCAAACAACACATAGACATATTGAATGAATTAAGAGAAGACTTATCTCAATTGAACATGAAAGGTTTCAAGGGGTGAAAACCCTTGAAAATACAGTAAAAAATGACCTAGGGTTTTTAGGGTTCGGCCCTAGTATTCTCCACACAAGTTCCTTCCTAATGAATGAAAATTAGAAAAGTATATATAGTTTTTCTGAGGTGACGGCGTCAAGAACAAATTGCTGATGCCGTCATCTCGCCGCCAAATAATTTCTCGGACTGCCTAGATCTGCGTTTGACGCCATCATGTGTACACCTTATGCAGGCCGTCACCAAAAATACTCTTGACGCCTTCAGGTTTTCACTGGGTCATCACGGATTTTACTCCTGACGCCGTCAATATTTTCTTCTTGACGCCGTCAGGTACTGTTCTCAGCATGAAAAATTAAGTCTTTGCCGTTTTCTTCACTTTTATGCTCCAAAAACGTCCAAAATGCTTCCTTTTCCAGAATTCACTCCCAAAGTACCTAAAATCACAAAAGGAACGATTTAGGGCAATATTTGATCATATAAATTCAATTCCGGGCTTAAATGACCCCCTAAAAGTGGTTCATTTTTCGCCTCATCAGCACAACACACACAATTATAACTATATACGAAAAGCTAATAAGTAAGAAAGCAAAGAGTGAGAGATGGAAAGATCAAACCGAGAGACAAAGGATTTATAGTGGTTCGGCTACAAGGACATCTTCCTTGCCCTACTCCACTCCCCGAGCACCGAACTCGAGAGTTTTCTTCACTAAGTCAATAACCTCCCTTATGGCGGAGAAAACCGTACACACCAAGGCTTACACCGATTAACGACACTAAGTAAAATGTCGAGTTCTAATTGTAGCTAGAACCAATCTCACAACAACAATCACACCACAACTTCTTCACACCTTTTCACCCCTTCTAGACTTCTTCACAACACTAGTTTCTTCACGCCTTCACAACTTCTTCATTACTTCAAGGATTTGCAACTACACAACTTCAACGCTTCAAAATCTTCACAACTTCAATGCAACTATCTTTCTATTTGAAGGCCTTTATCAATCTATCACTATAATGATTCTTCAACTAAAAGCTTCTATGTCTTCACACCTTCAAGTCTTCAAAGTCTTCTCAACTTAGATACTTCAATTTCTTCACAACTAACCACTATAACTAATACCTCCAATCACCAATCCTATGCTATACCACTTCTTCACTTCTAGTATCACTTCACACTTACAACAATTCTAGATCTTGTGTCTAAATCTAGCTAACTAATTTATACACCTTATTCACCAAAGTATGAAAGATTTACAAGATGAACAAACAACTTAGATAGCAAGATGATACTAAGTTGTAATACTTCTATTCTTAATAAATAGAAGTATTATTCTCTTTGCACTTGAATGTAGAGGCTTGAATCACTTTGAAACAAAGATTAATGTATATATAGAATCAAAGGATTTTAGAAGATAGAAATAGAGGTTTGAATCAGAAAGTTTTTAGTGCAAAAAGGTGAGAAAAATATGTGAAATGATCCAGTATTTAAAGGGACAGAAAACATTGTTTAGGAGCGTGCCGGTCCCCTTAATTCATGGCCGGTCCCCTTAATTTTAAGGGGACCGCCCCTTATAATTAAGGGGGCCGCCCAGCTGTAACGGCCAGAAAATCAATCATTTAGTGGGGAAAATTTATTTGGTGAAAAACTAACTGATTTTGGTTAAAAATTTGAATTCATATATTTAGTATGATTAAAACATTTTTCTTTATTACCAAAAGTGTTTTTCAAAAATATATAATATGTTTATATAATTAAATAAACTTTGTAATAGTTAATTAAATACCCCTTTGATCTTATAATGCATTAGACACTTTGTTTATTCATATCTTAAGTGATTAGATGGTGAAAGTGATTATTTACTACTAAATACTTGTTTACGTCATGATCTTTGGTTTAATGGGTTTTCGTTTTGTGATTATCAAAACATAGAGATATCGAAAGATAGGAATAACGTTTTTAGTTATTTCTTTATATCAACATTATTTAACAGTGTCAAGTTATAAGTTGTGACGGCGTCACCTAGGCCGTCTTCACACACTGACCGGTTACGGAAAATTGTAAAACTTCACTTTTTGAGCACTTTTAGACATGCCGGTCACAACTTTGAAACTTGTCTTTTTCTCCAATCTTTGTCCACATGAGCCAAAATCTTATACGTTTCCAGCAAATGCATAACCAAAGACCTAAAAGTCAAATAGAAAGGAACTTAAGCAATAAATGATATAGAATGCATGAAATAAAGTGCTAAATGACCCCTAAAAATAGTATAATTTTGAACCTCTATAAACTAAGTAAAATACTGTTTTGGATAATTAGATTACATGTTGCTTGATGTTGTCCTGAATTTCTGCACAGGTTTTCCTGATGGTTATGTTGTGTGTACGGTGGACACAGATAGTATCGCCGCATTTCTTGCAGCCCGAGCTAATCAACCCGGGAAGGCGGTAAAATGTTTTTAGACCTATGATTTATTAAGTTTCTTCACTTTATTGGCGTGATCTACATTTATAATAGATAAATGAGACCAATTGTTGAATGTATATTCTTATTAGTCTATTGCCTAATCTTCAAAAGGTTGTATTGATGAGGCGAAAAGTGTTACGCTTTTAGGGGGTCATTTAAGCCCTAAGTCGTGATTATTTGATCAAATATTGCCTCAAATCATTCCTTTTGTCATTTTAGGTACTTTGGAGAAGAAATCTGGAAAAGGAAGCATTTTGGAAGTTTTTGGAACGAAAAGTGAAGAAAACGGCAAAGTCTCCAAAATCAAGCTGGAAATAATACCTGGCGGCGTCAAGCCTTGCATGTGACGGCGTCATGTGTTGGCAAAGAGGTGGATATAAAGTTTACCCGAGACGCGCCAGAATGTTTTTGGGATTTAATGAGTGACGGCGTCATGCTTTAGGATGCCAAGGCCGTCAAGAGTAGAATACAAGGTGACGGCCATATGATGAATTACAAGTGACGGCGTCAGATCTGGATCTAGGCAATCCAAGAAGAGTATTGGCGTCTAGTTGACGGCGTCAGAATCACAACGTGGCGCCGTCAGACATGTAATCTCTATATATAGTTTTCTAATTTTCATTCATTTAGAGAGAAAACTTTTGGAGGAACTTTACCACAAACCCTAGGTCGAATTTTCACCTTCTTGTAAGGGTTTCAAACCCTTCTTTCATCCATGTTTGAATAAAGATAAGTCTTCCAATAATCATTCAATATGTCTATGTGTTGTTTGATTCTATCTTATGCTTGTCTTTACTTTAACATGCTAGGCCAGGTTTGTTTGTATGTTGCTTAGATGTAATGAAACCTAGCTATTGATTGTTGATTGATTATTTGTTATTAGTTGTTGTGGATGAATGATTTCGATGTTAGGCTTAAGAAAACTAGCTAATCTCTAATTGGTAACTTGCTTGAATGTCTTAAGAAACATGAATCGGATGTGTACTACGATTTTAATGGTTGTATTTAATGCATGAATAACTACTAAGGATGCCATGTTAGGAGCTATTTGTCGGCTCGACGTAGCAAGAGGTAGAAGCTTATAGAGTCGGGGAAGATCGTACACGGCCCCACGAATGGTATTAAGGAATATAACCCGTCATCCACGCAATTGTAACAAACTATTCAATTAATGAAAGATAGCTAGGGAGTAGTGAAATCTAAGTAAACACGTTTCTCTCCTTATTGTTTTTATCAACATTTACTTTCTTGTTATTTTATTTTTATTGCATTTGTAGTTAATTGGGTTAGTTGACTAGCAACTAATTCCGCCCACTCTTCCAAATACCCGAGATTTTTACTTGCTTTCCATAAACCATAAAAATACAAAAAAGAATCATCCCTCACCTCTAGACCTAGTTTAATTAAGTTTTGATCCTAACGAACACTATTCCCCAAGTAGAACGATCAATCTCCCGGTACTTGCCACTACACTATACTACATCGGTCAGGTACACTGCCTGGTGGGGATTGCAAGCTTTTCGAGATCCCTCGAGAGGTAAAACCTTTTGCGTAGGCGCAATCCCACGCATCATGTATATAGATAACATCATTGGGTTCAACACTCACGATAAAACTATTGAGCAGCACAAGGATTGAAGATGCACGATTCGGGGTTTATAGTCATCGCCTTGATGACAAATTGCTTGTTGGAGGTACCTCAAACATCGGTGGAGCTGTTCTCCGCCAACTTTTTTCTAATGAGCAGCTCGAGAATTTGAGTAAGCAAATTGACCCAATGGAATCTTCTTCGTTGGATTATGATCCACTACCGGCAGAGGGTGAGAGGTTTCCGGTAGCGGATCCCAAGTTCGTCCCAAGGTAAAGTAGTGCAGATATTATAAATGGATCAAACAAGTAATTTTGTTCTTTTGTGTTACTTTTTTTTAATAATTAGTGTGTCAAATACTAGTACTTAAATATGGTCACAATTCACAAAAACTATTAATCTAACTATTTTTATAAAATAATTTAAAAGGTTGTATCAGTATACATCATAGATAAGCTTTAAGAGACTTTCGACCTCTTTGACATGTTCTCACTTTAAACTTATTATCTGATGACCCATTTGACCATTTAAAGATAAAACATAACCTAAGTCAACAAGTTCATAGTATCCTGCAAATTAGTGTTCAGGTGAGGTTTCTCAGGTGATTTCAAGTTCGTAATTGATACTTATTCACAATAGATTGGTTTTTCGATCATATTAACTACCAAAAGTGCTTCTGATGCTTATTGCTTTCACTGTCTTAAGATAAAAAGTTGTAGTATGGGTGTTTCATGTTATAGGCTGAGTCCTCGTCCAGAAAGCGATATAGCATACTTGCATGGAATCCTTGAATCCATAGCACGTATTGAGGTGCATATCTTAGTGACTTATGTTTCTGCCATTTGAAGGCATTATTCAATAGTTTTTATTATTGTTTAGGCAAAGGGATATGCATTGTTGAAGGATTTAGGAGCTACTGAAGTGGAAGAAGTGTTTACTGCGGGTGGCGGATCCAAAAATAATAAATGGACAAAGATTAGAGAGAGGGTACTTGGTTCGCCTGTGAGTCGAGAACTTCAAACTGAAGCAACTTACGGGGCTGCATTATTGGCATTGCGTGGAAGCCAGTAGCGATGGAAAAAACTAAAGGAACATACATTATTAGTATATCTTTCAAGATTAAGAAAGTATAATATTGAAGAGGAAACATGCTATAGACCAACTGTATCAACATTTATCGCTCACAAAATCGAAATTAAGAATACATTTAAAGACACTAGACGTGTACTTTTTTCATATATCTATGGATAATTACAATGAGTGAACCTACAAGATTTTATGAAGGGATCAAGTACTATTCTTACCTTTCCTGCTCAGTTTTGCAACTCCTAGTTTAGTTATTTTTGATGAAAAAAAATAGATGAAACAATGAATGGATTGGAGAAAAAACAATATCTAGTAGTGGGCTATATATTGCTACTAGCTAAAAGACCCGTGAAATTCACGGGTATTTTAAAGAGTGGCCAAAATTTTTGATGATAATGTGAATATTACGTAATTAGCCTTAGAAAGAAATACATGAGTATATACAGTCAAAAATAAAAAGTCCGTACGAATGAAACATAAGTCATAAGTGTAATCAAACAAATAGTCAAATTATTTTAGCGGGTAACCCTTTTACCCAAACAAATAGTCAAAGAACCATAAGAGAACATAAAGTCGCATAAGCACAATTGTAGTTTTTGGTTTTGATAAACTTGTTTTTATTGCGCAAATTCAAAAGCATGTTGACCCAATTGTCGATGACTTAGCTTACTTTGATAACTAATTAGATACATAAAGTATCATGGAGCTTGTGGTCTAGTGGTAAAGGCTTAAGTAGTTAAGTGAGCCCAGGTGAGAGTAGTACCAGTTTGGGTGACCGACCGGGAAGTCCTCACTTGGGAACCACAAGCTCTAATGATATCAAGCGAATCGGGAATAGGAGTGGGGTTATCCCTTAAGGAGAGACTCGCGGTTGGTATCTCTGCTCGAGGATGCGACACTAACTCAAGCCAACAACTAACAATTAACATCTAACAACTAACCCGCCGTTCAAAAAAAAAAAAAAAAAAATTAGACACATAAAGTTCTTGCCAACCGGACATTTGACATGCATATTGGATTTAGAAACCTTATACCTAAAAAGTTGATAGATTATAATAATTTACATGTAAGAAAAACTTGAGTGAGGTCAGTTACATGTGATCGGTCATTTCATTGTAGACCACATTTGTTGTGCTATTCGTGAGGTTCCGTGGCTTAAATTATCTTCATTTTCTTTTTGCCCTTTAATGTTGGACATAACAACGTATAGTTGACAATGCTTGAAAACATGGTGTGCCAAATATGAATTATTTTGCCTAAGAGATAGTACTTGACTTTTGTTGATGATCATAGCGAAAGATACGAACACTCTTACTATCTTTAACAGTAACCATTTATTCGAGGGCGTGATTATTATCATTATTGGATAAGCATGCTTTGTTGTAGTTGTTGTGATATCAAATAAAAAATGGTTCTCAACACGATACTTCTATTCAAATGAGGACGCATAAATCGTATATAAATTTAAGGCAATGAACTGAACATCTTTACTACCTTATAATGTATTTAAAACATCTGAATTTAGAAGTCTTAAAAAAATAAGACCAAAAACATTTCCACAAAAAGAAAGTTACATATAAAGAGGTTTCAACCCAAAGTTAAATGTATTAATTTTGCTATTAAAAATTAAGACTTGTAACATCCAGAAAATTAAATATATTGTAACAGTCCATTAAAGCTTAAAAGTTTAGTTATTTCAAATGCAGATGTAACAGATATTACAAGTTCATTTACAACTTATTATTAGTCTATTTTAACCGCCAACCAATACTTGTAACAATTGAAATTAGTATGTATTGAAAATGAAAATGTAGGAGATATATATATAGTGAAAAAGAAAAATATTTGCTCGGGTACTCGCTGCCGCATTGCGCGGGTACCCTTCTAGTAGACAATATATACATGTGATCACTCGATATATGATATCAACAGCAAGATGATTCATTTATGAAACTCAGCAATACTTGCATCAAAAGCTATCCTTAGTAAAAAAAATCGGTCATCATCATCCAAGTTAGCGTTCAATCCAAAACAAAAAGATAATATATAATTTAAGATTACTCAAATAATAATAATAATTATAAGTTTATATTAAAACATGTGCAAACGGTGCCGTTTTGCCTTGGGCTTTTCTCGCCATATTTTTTGGGCCACTTTTGATCTGCTTCGATTGATCCGTATTGACTGGGTTTGGTTTGTGTTTTGTTTCTGATATAGGATACATATTCTACGGCTTTCTATAACATTCCACGCCACACAAAATTGGCAGCAGCAGTGACGATTGGGGTTGTGCCGTTCTTGATTCAGGAGATGGTTGGGATACTCGAAGACAGCTACGGAAATTAAAAAGGTATGTACTTTGATTAATGTTGGAGTTTTTTTGGGTTGATTATTCATATGATTTATGAAAAGAAGATGAAACACAACCACAGACGCACCTCCTAATTGGAAAAATTTTTTCAACAACCATTATTGTTGAAGTTGTAGTACATGATTTGATTGGTTGATATAGGGTTTGGGTTTTGTGATGGAACCCTAGGAATTGGATTTGAGGAAAAGATGATGGTGGTGAAAGGGGCAAAAACATTTACAATTATACATCATTAGTAAGGTAAATTTTATGTTTTAGGCTGGTCATATATCATTTACAATTATACAATTATCATATCGGTTATAAGAGGGTGTTTGGATTGCTTATCTAAGTAGTTATTTGCTTATTTCTATAAAGATTAGTGGTTTGAGGCGGTGTAAAAAATTGTCTGTCGGTTCATTTGACACTGAATAAATAGATATTCTTCTTTACCATGTTATATAATGTCCTTTTGCTTCATCATCTACGAAGTACAAAATTGAAGGGGAAATGAAGGAAGTTATCGTGGGTAACCTACAGTTATCGGTAACTTTGTTATGGCCTATTTTTTCTGCCGTTAAAAGTGTAATTTTGTACTTGATACATGATTCTGTCAATCGAGTCATTTAGGCATTCTTAGTTTTTATGTTTCCTTAATTTATAATATAGTTTGAAAGTTTATTCTTATGCCTGAATTTTGTGTTTTTTTCCTAAATGTGTTGATATCAGCCATAGCATAGCCTCTTCATACCGATCACGGACGAGCGTGTTCTTATGGTCATGTAAGTTGTACAATAGCAAAGGAAGGATGTCGATGATAGAGCTCGAGTTACCCAGACTGGGTCAGGTAAGTTGTACATGATTATTGTTTTTCTTTTAGTCTTTTCATGTTTTATTATCTTAATTTATGTAGTTTTAATTTTGGGTTTTTTGTGGTTTCTGAAGTGATTGTTTGATTATTCAGGGTGTTTGCGTTACCTTATTTTATGAGGATTATAGGCTTATTTGGAAAGCTTATCAGCTTCAGCTTATTGGCTTAGGCCAATTCCAAAATCAAAATAAGCCCATAAGCTTGATAAATACGCTAAAAGTATACATCTACTAAAGGCAAAAGGAAAGCTGCTGGTAAATTGGAGCTGCTATCAACTCCTCAACAACAATGTGTTGATGTAAGGTATGATTTTTAGTTGTTTTGTAGGATTGTTGAATCAGTATCTTGGCGGGACAACCTCATTCTAAAAGAGGCTGCAGCCATGGCTGGTGTTTGGGGTTTTGAAACCCCTGTTTCGTTTGGTATTTTCTTTCGGGTTACACGTGCCGAGTTTCGGCTACACACACGCCATATGCTTTGTATCTGTATAAAAATGAGCCTTCAAAGCATTTAGGCTACCAACTTTTACTTACGGATCAACATGATGTAACAGGTTCAGGTTCCTGACCTTAATGTGAGTGATCGTGTTTAAGGTTCAAGATATGAAGGTCAAAGGTTTGTGGACCACAAGCTATTACTAAAGTCTCTGTGTTTCAGGTTTTACGACCAGAATGTGTGTTCATGTAACGCCTTAACAGGCTGCCAATACATGTATATATGCAGTTTGCCTAACGTCTTTCATGTGTTGTTTTACAGTTGCTAACCAAAGGTTGGAAAAGGGTTCTGCTGCCACGCATAACAACAATGGATGAGTGCATTCTATGATTCAAGGTAAGTGTCGCTGTTACTTTTTATCGACAAAAGTGTTCTAACTGCATGTATGAAAACAATGGCCAAAGACAATCTGTGCTCGAAGGCAAGTCAAATTATCGGTTCCTATATACGTGTAATGCTGCATTTTACCTATAATTCTCTTTTAATGCTAGAAATTGCTACGGTTCTTTCACTAATTTATAGCTTTTAACCATATGATTACAGTTACCTGACACCAAAACCTAAACATACTGCAATATTAATTATGTAGTCAATGAGGTCGCTCATAACTTTCCTATTTTTTCCAAGTTACTTTAAACCATGAACATAACATTTTATATTTTATTGTTTGGTTGTCTCAAATGGCGACTAAAATGGCTGAAATCTGAGCTCCCAAACACTTCCTAAAATTGTTGTTTTTGTGAAACCAGTTTTTCAATATTTATTAGAGCTTTATGAGTCAAATATCGTTGAAGTTTAGTACACCCAATCCTTTGCCCACTTGATGAATTGTAACATATTGAACACCAAAGTCTGTTTCTTTGTTGAGGCGAGTTAGCTGATGCTGTTATCAGCTTATTCAGCTTCACCTTTGAACTGCTTCTACTACAGACCTGTGCGGCCAGACCAAACCAGTAGACAAGGCCGTATTTTTATCTATTATAAAAAAGACTGCAATAGCCCACTAATAAAGTAAAAAGACGTCGCGAACCCGTCATACCAATGATGATAACATACTTAATTTGGATAATTTGTTTGAATATTCCCTGCTTTAAAGCTGTGTAGAATGTTTACTATTTACGGACAATTGACAAGACAAAAAACCTACTGAAACGGCGGTGGAAATGGCTTCCGACAAACAGATGCCTCTGGATTCATACATTACAGAGCTGTACGAGCAAATAGATGCAAAGAGACATAATCTTACAAAAATAGTCAAAATGGTAATTTTTCGTAGAAACGCTATTGCATGTTTACCTACTGACTCAAAAAACGCTCTTGATTCTTTTTTTTTCTTTCTATAATCTGCTATAATACACTGTATTTGAAAGAGTTAATATCTGAAATAGGAAAGCCACCATAAGGCCTTTAGAAGAGAAGAAACAAAAACTCGAAGAAGCTATGTGCGCGAAACAAGCAGATTCTCAGCAAAGTTGGAAAAAGCTTGATATGCGTATTACCTGAAACAAAGCAAAGGTAAAACCGTAAAAGTGTGTTCCCCACAGTGGTCATTTACTTATTGGTATGAAACTTTTAACAAATTCGTATGAGAACTTTAAATATATATATTTTTTTAGGGAAGATGAACTTTCAATTCTGTCAAAAGAAGTTGAGAAACTATCCAAATTGGCTACAAGAAGATCCTACATTTAGCGGATAAAAGAGATTACTAAGAACAGCCGGAAACAAGACATTGACATAGAACGTATCTTAAAAAGACACGAGAGCTTCAGTTGGAGAGTAACATGATACAAGAATGATTGCATCGAACTTACGCTGTGGTAGATGAAACACTACTGAGGTAAACAACATCACTTTTGTTATTTTAGCTGTATTATTAGCTCTTAGGATCAAATCTAATTAAATTGAACATTCTTCCAAGTGCAACACTTCTTATTTAATTTATGATATTATTTATGAACTTAAAAGTTAGTATTTCCCTCCAACATGAAACCCGGTCCCATTTCATCTCTTATGGGTCAAACGTGTAGACTAAGAAATAAACCTAATGGAAACGGGTCAAACAGGGGAGAAAGACTGAAGTGTATTTTTACTGCATAAAATATAAAACGGTTGAATTTCCCAAGCCATGTCCAACAAGCTAATAATTTATAGTAAAAAGAATTTAAAAAAATGGACAAAAAGTGTTTCATCAACTCGACAACCAGACCTGTATCAAAATACCCATTTTTAGCAGATTTTACCCATAAACAAATCTGCTCATTTGGACCTTTAGCGGACCCCTTTTTGGAATGAAAGTATTAATTCATTCATGTGATTATTTCTATAGGGAAGCAAAGAAAGACCAAGCAGTGGAGTAAGCTCACAGTTTGCAAGTCATAATCCTAATTACTAACGTAATCCGCTGTGGTCAGTAACTGATTCATTACAAGATTGTTGTATTTCCCGTTCAGTAGTTTGAGTAGGAAACCATATATTGCTTTAGCGTTAGAGATAATACACCAATTAATCCGATGTCGTTTTTGATATTGGCCTGGCGATGTTTCATGTATGTGGGGTTTTGGCATGCTTTGGTATGCTATGTTTTAGTCTGCTGTTCTTTTGACCCTGATAAATATAACGTGCTGACGTTCACTGTTGTCACACGTTATATTTAGGTTTGTATAAAACATATTGTATAAACAGTGATTGTATGAATACTTGATATTACGTACTAATTAGTTGGGGGAAAAAACAGGCCCGCCTGCAACGCGGCGACCGTCGCCATTCTCGTAATAATAATAATAATAATAATAATAATAATAATAATAATAATAATAATAATAATAATAATATTTTTAATAGGATTAGCTTTGCTATAGCTAGAGGTGTGGGGGCCCAGTTATTTTCTCGGCTCCCCACTAATTTCTTGTAAATCTTATTTGATTTTAATAAAGTGATGTTATAATAAAAAAAATATATAATAATAATAATAATAATAATAATAATAATAATAATAATAATAATAATAATAATAATAATAATAATAATAATAATAATAATAATAATAATAATAAAATTACTCTATCTAAAATAGTACATATGTGAATTTAATTCAATCATATATCTAAAATACCGTCACAATTATCTTCACTTCGAGAAAAAACTCATGTCTATATATCTTGCCACCCGCTTTATAGAAGCACATGCAAAAATAATATTATGTCGTTATATTGTTGTCAACAAAGTACATTTATCCATCTGTCATGTAACCATGTTTATTAGATGAATTACATTGGTAAACGCTATTCAAATGAATATATAATTTTAATAAAGAAAAGATGCAAAAGCTTAAAAGAGCAACCTTATAATAACATACACATTTTACTCCGTAGCCTTTTGTTTTAACTTGGACTCTAAGCTGATTTACTATTTCTTTTTGGTATTTGTCTCAACATAAATGCAGAATCATAACATTCACTTAAGATGTCGATTATAAGAACACAAAACATCCTATCTACTGAAGCAAATTAAGGGAAAAAAAAAAAAAAAAAAAAAAAAAAAAAAAAAAAAAAAAACAACAACGAAAACTAACCTTTTTTGTGGAAAACTAGAAGGGGGGTTGAATAGTTTACCATTTAAAATCTTTTTAACTCGTTTGATTAGCTTTGAAACTTTCCGTTTGATCAAAGATATATATACACAAACACAATAAATGAAAGAAACGATCAAACCACAACACGAGTATTTATCGTGGTTCGGCTACAAGGACTCTTTTTCCTTGCCCTACGTCCACGCCCCGAGTATCCAACTCGAGAGTTTCTTTCACTAGTCAACAAGCTCCTTTCACCGGCGGAGAAAACCTTACACGTCGCTTATACACGTTTACCGACACTAAGCTAGATGTCGAGTTCTTTTACAAGGGTACAACCACTCCCGTTAGTTCTTTACAAGGGTACAACAACTCCCGTCACACTTTGTATTTTGAGGACTAAAATACTAACCGATCACTACTGAAAATACACAATCAAATGAAGTGTAAACTACACAAGTCTACACTATGCTAAGCTAACAAGTCTTGCAACGTTGTGTTGAATACTTGTTACTTTTTATGAACTCGTGAATCTCTTTGCTACAAAAAGAAACTTCACATATGAAATGTTAAAGGGTTAGATTAAAGAATGAATGAATGTGTGTAAATATGATGTAGAGTGATCAACCAAAAATCAAACTTGTGGCTTAGTATTTATAGCAAAACCTTCTGCAGGCCTGGCGGATACGGTGGAACCCTCAGATCGGTTCCGCCCGTTTACCCCCAGGGTTCCGTCGGGCTTGCAGTTGGTTTTGCAATAAATCTTGCAAACCAAACAATGTCACATCTCATTACACCTAGTCAAATACAAAACTTGCAAGCAAACATATAGTTTAGTCAAACACACTTTCTTTCCATAAATGTATATTGACAAAACTTGCCATAAATGTGATGTGACATTTCTATTTTTAGAAATAAAAAGTGTTGTGTTTTATGAAACGTAAAATGTAGCAAAAGTCTAGTTTATGCAAATCTTTAAAACTAAGATTATGTTTTACTTAGAAACTAAAGTTTACATTTTGTCGTTAACAAAACTTAGCAAAGATCGTAAAATATAAATAACGTTTTTAGGCGATATTTGTATTAACAATCTCCCCCTTTTTGTTGATGACAAAAAATAAACTTTGTTTTTAAGTAACTCACAAAATCTTGTTGTTTAAGACTTAAAAAAAATTATATTAAACTTGTTTTACTTAAGTGATGAAAATCATATTAAGTATAAAAGATTTAATATATTTCTCCCCCTTTTTGTCGAAACAAAAAGTAGAGTAGCGAAGCGGAATAAAGTACTTGCTCCCCCTTGGTTGTTACTCCCCCTAAAAGGAGTGCCAAGATGGGAAACATGGATTTTGATCTTACAAAAAAAATTGTTAGTTGGTGATATATATAGTCAAGCTTGTAGTTACCACACACATTGCAACCACAATGACAACACAAAATGATCAAACAACAATGCAAGTAAGTAAGTAGAAAGAAATATCATTCCATGTAAAATTTGACTTTTAAAAGTCAAAGACAAGAAATGGGAAAGATTCTTCTACTTCTAAAAGAAAAACTAAAAATAACCTAGAAAATAAAGGAAAATCAAATCCTAATTTCCTAAATGGGGCAAAAGGCCTCCAAAGGTTGTCTAGGATTTGTTTGGGTGGGAAAGAGCATCCAAACATTCTATGACGTGTTGGAATGAAAAACGGGTTTCATCTTGGAATTGGTGAAGCAACATTTTGATGCTTTCACCTATTTGCTCACAATTTGAGCAAACATGGGGATGAATGGGTGGAAATGGGTTGGTTTTGGTTTCTTGGTTTGAGGGTTGGTTGGTTTTTGGTTCTTGGGTGGAGGATGGGTTTGGTATTGAGTCAAGCAAGGTGGTTTGAAATTCCATTGCTTGATGGAGGTGATTCTCAACCATGCTTTGGATTTCCTCATATGAAGGAAAGAAAGAGTCAAAGGTTTGGGCTTGAGAATGTGGTGGAGTTGGGTGATCATGGTTTTCAAAGTTTGGTTCTCCATATAGAGGACCATGGATGTCATGGAAGATAGGGTGAAACAACAATGGTTTGGGTTGATGGTACACTTGTTGTGGTGGTTGGGTGTGGTTGAAATGCTCATTTTGGTCAAGAATTGACCTTGGTGATTTATTTGCAAAAGGTGGTGGTTGTGTAGGTCTTGGTGGAAGATCATTGAGATCTTGGACAAAAGGGTGTGGTGATGTTGGAGGAGACCCAAATAACTCCATAGGTTCAAGTTTGGGTAATGGTGATGGTGATGGAGTTTTGGATGGTTGGGTTGGAGCACTTGGTGGAGTTGGGTCAATGGGTGATTTAGTTGGTGGTGGAGTGAGCTCATTGGGTTCATTGGGTGATGGAGATGGAGATGCAAGGTTCAAAAAATGTTCATTTTTGATAGATGAGGTGAATTCATCCGAAGATGAGGAGCTTAGGTTGATGGATTGGTTAGACCAAAGTGGTTTGACACTTATCCGGGCGGTTTTCCGGATGGGTCGTGATGGTTGAGAGGTGATTGTTGACTTAGTCATTGTTAAAATGGTTTAAAAGATTAGAAATTGTGATGAAGAAGGTGTGATTTGATAGTGTGTAGGATGGTTTAATTTATAGTGATGAAGGAGTGTGGGAAGGAGTGTTTGGATTTGATGTTAGGCCATACAAAAATGGAGGTTCCTAATGATTTGGAAAACTAATTGTGGGTTGTCATATCATGGAAGTCAATCCAATGAAAATGGTGAAGTGAGAAGACAAGATTTGCACTAAATGCTTAGTGGTTTTGGTAAATTTGTTGAAGGATAAATCTCAGGGATTTCAAGGAACCTTTGGAAGGGTTCCTTCCTTTATGTGTGAAGGTTCCTTGGGGTGGTTATGGCTATTTTTAAAATTTGGCGAGAAATGGTTTTGTTTGAGTTGTAAGGAATGAGAAGTACCCTATTGTGCTAAACAAATTGCAGGAAATTGTTTTCTATCTAAAAGGATGGTATTATGTTGGTTGGATGTTAAAATGTTGAAAACTAAAAAAAAATTCTGCAGGAAACTGGCGGACCCTTCAGGATACACAGGCGGAACCCGTGTGAGGGTTCCGTCCGGTCCGTTGGGCCATTTCTGGGTTGCCCAGAAAATACACTGGCGGAACCCAATTTTGGGTACCGCCAGATCCGCCAGGCCTGAAAAATTTGTCAGTCCGCGATTTTGACCCGCGAGATGATTTTCAAATTTTTCGAAAACTTCTAAAATCAAAAAGATAATGCATTTCTGGTTAGGCAATGCAAAAATTAGACACGTAAACACACATACCATAGGACTTTGACCTTGAGGTCGAGAAATTCACTATACTTAGGGAAAATATCATAAACATGAAAATTTGACAACTTGCCAAAAGTTGTCTACCTGCATCATTGTTAGATAATACATGTTCCAAATAGTATCAAACATTGTACCAACACACAAGTACATCACAAACATTGTTTAAACGACCAAATTTGTTGAAATAGCACCTTGTGCTAAACACTCCTACACACCCGCATTCATTGACGGTCAATCTAGTTCTTGAGCTTTCCAAGGAATCTTCCAAGATTCTTAAACATCCCCTTTGTTTGCTTGAACTCCGCCAACTCATTTGGAATATCCGAAAGTTGGGATAGGTATTCTAGAGGTAGGACCCCAGAGTTGGGCAAATTGTCATCTTCACTTATTGAGGAAGATGATGAGGAGGTAGGAGGATGAGGACGTTTTCCTTGGGCTTTGTAAACTCTCTTATCACTAAGTGGGACAAAGGTGTGTGGAATGAGAGAGTAGTCAATACGAAGACCGTTTGGAGTTGGTGGAATGGGAGAGATGAACCTAAAGAGACGGGTCAAGAGCATTCCATACGGCATAGCCGTTGTGCCATGCACGGGAATGTCGGCCATTCTCTTGGCCATGTAGTAGGCAAGGTTGAAGGGTTGCCTAACGAACAAAGAGTAGAGCATGTAGCAAAGGCAAAGATTGACATGATCTCGGTTTCCTATGGTGCTAATGACATTTGCTCTAAGGACTTCCTCCCATTTCTTGAATTGGGGCTTGAGTTCATTCATTTACATTCCATATGGGTCCTTATCGACCTCATTTCCCGAACGGGTTCTCCTAGTATTGGTTGTCCTAACAAAGAGGTGGTCACGAAGTACATCTTTTGACACAAGAGGTGTGTCATAAGGATGGATGCGGTCTTGGAGGGTGTCAAGAGTTGAGAGGGAGTGCAAGTCGGAGTAGATGCAAGTACCACGGTTTGAGACACCTATGATTTGAGCAAACTCCTCAAGAGTGAAGGAGTATTGATGACCACTAGCCCTAAAGTTGATAGACATGTGACCATAATCATCCGTGGAGAGGACGGCGGATGCATAGAATTCCAAAATGAACCTAGGACAAATAGGCTCGTTGATTTCCAAAAGACACTCAAAGTTGATTGTGGCAAATTCGGTGTAAAGGTTTGTGCCTTCTAGGAAGGACGGGTCAATGGTTCTACCCTCATGGACATAATGTTTTTTTAAAGCTTTGAAAACATTGACTTGGTTTGGGGTAAGACCTTTGGTTTTGTGGTGTTTTGGTAGGTACTTAATGGTGTCCTTGTGGTCGTAGTGGGTTAGAGGAGGCATGATGATTCCTAGAACAACAAAATTTCACATTTTAGTTTAAGTAAACTACTATTATAATGTGGATGTTCTAGTGTGTGACTATATGAAAACAATGTGGAGGTGCGGTTATCTTGACTCATTTTGATGCTTCAAAAAAGTTTTATAATGCAAGTTTTGTTATAAAACAAAAGATAACCCAAACGCTCCTAGTTCAATGTAGCTTCGTTTGAATGTACCCGAAAATACATATTGGTTATGTATTCCCTTTAGCATTCAAGAGACATTATGCAAGTGATGTTTTAAACATAACGTTTTGATTTTGTATTCTCAATGTGAGACGAAAAAAATATTTGTCCTATTTGTGAGAAATTTTTTTGGAAAAATTTGTCATGGGGTGTTTTAGCAAACATGTTTACGCTTAGTAAGAATGCAATTCCTAACTATGGGGAACATGATTAGTTTTGTTAAACACCTAATTTCATGCATGAGTTTCTTAAGTTAATGCATAACCCCAAGTTTTTGTTATTGTGCAAAAATAGAATTCCTAGACTTAGATCAGGATTGTAATCAAGTTTAGAATACTTACAATGATGATTGATTTGCAATGCAAGTGAAAGGAAGACCAAGAATTCGTAGGTATGGATGGATGGTAAAGTGAATAGTAACAGTTTGGAAGTTGTGGTATGAGATAATGGGTGTTTGGTTTAATATAAACAAAAAAATGGTTCTGCAGGTCGGCGGATACGGCAGACCCCTGAATTGGGTTCCGTTCGTTGTGTCTAAGGGTTTCGCCGACCCTGCTGAGAAAAAGAGTTATGGATTTGTTTTGATTTTTGTGATTTTTGTCTAATGTTCAGAACTACAATGTAGGTTCCATGAGTCCTAAGCCTAGCCTAAGAAGGTTAAAAGGTTCACGTTTAAGGGGTTTTGTGAGAATGTCGGCTATGTTGTCTTCGGAAGAAACTTTCTCAATTGAGATATTTCCTTTTTGAACGTTGTCACGAAGGAAATGATGACGGATTTCAATATGTTTGGTACGAGCGTGTTGAACCGGGTTTTTGCTAAGATCAATGGCACCTTTGTTGTCACAAAGAGTTGTGATGTCGTTAAGTTGAATTCCGTAGTCGACAAGAGCTTGCTTCATCCAAAGAGCTTGTTGACATGCCTTTCCGGCCGAAACGTACTCGGCTTCCGTTGTTGAGATAGCAAGAGCCGTTTGCTTTTTAGAGAACCATGAGGTAAGACAATGTCCAACAAAAGTACAAATACCACTTGTACTTTTTCTATCAACATAGTCACCGGCATGATTCGAGTCGGCATACACTATGGTGTCTATTCCCGTTCCTTTGGGATACCATAAACCTAAATGTGTAGTGCCCTTAATATACCTAAAAATCCTTTTAACGGCTTCGAGATGAGTAGTCTTAGGATCTTCTTGAAAACGAGCACATAGACAAACACTAAACATAATGTCGGGTCTACTAGCCGTTAGGTAAAGTAGACTATCAATCATACCTCTATATTTAGTGCTATCTACGGATTCACTTTCCTCATCCTTGGTGAGTTTAGTTTCTGTGGACATGGGAGTTTTGATTGGTTTCGAATCTTCTAATCCAAATTTCTTAAGCATGTCCTTAATATATTTAGATTGGTTAAAGAAGATACCATCTTCTAGTTGTTTAATTTGGAATCCTAGGAAAAAGTTGAGTTCTCCCATCATACTCATTTCAAACTCGTCATGCATGATTTTTGAGAAATCCACACATAATTCTTGACAAGTTGATCCGAATATAATGTCATCAACATAGATTTGGACTATGATAATATGTGAATCTTTCTTCTTAGTGAAGAGAGTATTATCAACTAAGCCCATGGTATACTTATGGTCAACTAGGAAGGTTTTAAGTCGATCATACCATGCTTTTGGAGCTTGCTTAAGTCCGTAAAGAGCCTTTTTAAGTTTGTAAACATGATTTGGTTTTTCAAAATCGATGAAGCCCGGTGGTTGAGCAACATATACTTCTTCATTTATGACTCCGTTTAGAAATGCACTTTTGACGTCTATTTGAAAGAGTTTAAAATTGTGTGCACATGCATATGCAAGTAAGATTCTAATTGACTCGAGCCTAGCAACCGGAGCAAAAGTTTCATCGTAGTCAATGCCTTCTTGTTGGTTATATCCTTGTGCAACTAGCCTAGCTTTATTTCTAAACACAATTCCATTTTCATCAATTTTATTACGAAAGACCCATTTTGTTCCAATTATAGTTTGACTCTTTGGGTGAGGAACTAATGTCCATACATCATTCCTAACAAATTGGTTTAACTCTTCTTGCATTGCAATTACCCAAGACTCATCTTTAATGGCTTCATTAATGTTTTTAGGTTCAATGGTTGACACGAAACAAAAGTAGTTGCTTTCATTTTGAACTTTTGACCTTAGTGTTTTTTCGTTAATGTTGCCTATAACACCATCTAATGGATGACTTTTAGATTCTTTGACATTGACAAGTTCTTTGTTTAATAGTTCATCTTCCTTGTCATTACCTAAAATCTCTTGACTTTCTATTGCTTGGCTTTCAACTAAGTCATCATCTACCAAAGGTGATGTCTTAGAGGGAGGTGGACTCTCTTCAAATGTTACGTTCAACTATTCCTCGACTCTTAAGGTTTCTTTGTTCAAAACAATGTAAGCTTTACTATTTTGTGAATATCCAAGAAATACACCTTCATAAGACTTTGGGTCAAATTTGGTGAGATAATCCTTGGTGTTAAGAATGAAACATTTACTCCCAAACACTCTAAAGTATCCTAATGTAGGCTTTTTACCTTTATATAGTTCATAAGGAGTTTTATTCAAAAATGGTCTAATTAAGACTCGATTTAAAATGTACGTTGATGTGTCAACGGCATTACACCAAAACTTTTGTGGAATGTTTTGTTCATTAAGCATTGTTCTACTCATCTCTTGCAATGTCCGGTTTTTACGTTCTACTACACCATTAGATTTAGGAGTATGTGGAGCCGAAAAGTTATGAGTAATACCATTAATATCACAAAAGTTTCCAAATTGAAATTCATTATCAAATTCACGACCGTGATCCGTTCTAATAGACACAATATTAGACCCTACTTGATTTTGAATTTTCTTACTTAGAATCTCAAATTTGTCAAAAGCTTCATTTTTACTTTTCAAAAATTTTGTCCAAGTATATCTTGAGTAATCATCCACTATGACCAAAGTGTAGAAGTTACCTCCATAACTTTGTATAGCGGATGGACCAAATAAATTCATATGTAAAAGTTCTAGACATCTAGATGTAGAAACCAAGTTTTTAGCCTTATGGCTACTATGGACTTGTTTACCGACTTTGCAAGCATCACAAAAGTGTTGGTCGTATTTCAACTTAGGTAGGTTTCGAACTAAGTCTTTGGAGGAGAGGTTTTGAATTAGTCTCATGTTAGCGTGTCCTAAACGTCTATGCCATAAAGTTGAAGATTCATCTAATGAGGTAAGACAAAGTTTGTCTCTAGATGTTGGATCCATCTTCAGGACGTATGCGTTGTTCTTAAGGACACCTTTGGCTATGGTTATACCATCTTTAAGTATTTTACTTCCATTTTCACTAAAAAGGACATTATACTTATTACGACAAAGTTGACTAATACTAAGAAGATTAAAACCTAAGTTATCAACATGAGCTACATCATCTATAAAAAGGGAGTCATGAGAGATTGTACATTTTCCGATGATTTTGCTCTTAGCTTTACTACCAAACGTAACATTACCTCCGTCACATTTGTGATAAGTAGTGAAGAGGCTTTTATTACCCGTCATGTGCCTTGAACAACCGCTATCTTTAATCCATTCATCCGGTTCCAAACAAACCTTGAGGCACACCTATTTTATGAAAAATACTCAAACATTTGGTCCCCAATTTCTCATGGGTCCATTTTGGTTAAGCATACCATTAACTTGTTCCAAGTATGAAAATAGAACATAAGGGTTCCATGACATGTAATTTGGAGTTTGGTAATGTCCAGGAGTGTTTTGGTTCCAAACATGTTGGTAGTTTGGTCGAGCGTTGAAGTTGCTCTTTGGAAAGGGGTGATGAGTGTCTAAATACTCATCATTTTATACTAATCTGAGCTGCCAAAACATACAAAAACACTCAAATATGTATCAAAATACTTAAAATATCTTAAAGGTGTGTTTTATATGTTTTAAATGCAAAAAACAAATGAAAAACGTACAAAGTTTGCATAATTGGCAGTTTCAGTCCCTCAAGTTTCATAAATTGGCAAAATTAGTCCCTGGTTATTCTAAAAACATGAAAATATCACCAAAGGTCCTTTTTAATCATAAAGTTACATATTTAGTCCTTTGGTGCAAAGTTTCACAAAATTACAAGTTTAGTCCCTGTACTTTGCAAATTGACAGAAATGGTCCCTGGGATGTAAAAACTTTGAGAAATTCAATTTTGGTCCTTGCATTAATAATCTTTTGCAGGAATGGTCCTTGGTGATAAGTTTGGTGAATTTACATGATTGGTCCCTAAAGTTTCACAGGTTGGCAAAACAGGTCCCTCAAAGTTTCAAACTTGACAGTTTTAGTCCCTGGATGAAAAGTTTGGAGAAATTACATGTTAAGTCCCTGGAGTTTCAGTTTTGGCAAAAATAGTCCCCGGTAATTAAAAAGTGAAAAATATCAAAAGTGGCCCTTGTATTATCTATACTTGGCAATTTAGACCCTTATGATAAACTTTGATAAAATACCAATTCAGACCCCAAACTTTCATCAATTTACAAAATTGGTCCTTGTAATTTCTAATAAACCAAACGGACCCTTTATCTATTATAAACTAACAAAGCCAATCCAATCCAATAACACAACAAGCCCATCCCTGGCCCAACCTATCCCAGCCCAGTCCACCCTTAAAATAAAACCGGGTCAAACTACCCAGTCAAACACCACCTTCCCTCCCAAACCATACCACCACCACTGCTCCACCATACCACCTTCCACCTATCTGGTTTCAACACCAGCTCACCACCCACTCTCCCACTAGTCACCCTCCACCTCCACAACCTTCCAAAACCTTATAACAACTTCTCCACGCATAATCTGACACCCTTGACCCTTTGGCGCCAAGAAACGATTTAAACGGCCATGATTACTCAGACCAATCCAATGGTCCTAAAGTGGTGGGAAAGGTCAAGTGGGTTCCACTTAACTCGGAAACGGGCTTTAAAAGAGGAAATAAGCCAGAAGGATGAATTATTAGTGTAATTTTAGAATAAAGTAGTCGTAGGTAGTATAGTTTGCTCATTCAGTTGTAATTTCAATTAAAAACACTTGTATTCAGTTAATTCCATGTACCTTAATCCTTAATTAAAGATAATTTCAAGTTTCATGTGCTATTTCAGTTTATGCCATTTTCAAGAATCTCAAAAATCTAAAAAAGTTAATTGTTATTGTTAGTTGTTGTTAAAGAAGTTCATAAGCTCATCAAAGCTCTGACAAAGCTTATTTAAGCTTTTAGAAGTTTTAAATTTCAGTTTAAGTTAATTAAGCAAAAATAAGAAAAATATCAAAGAAAATATAAAGAAAATAAAAAAATACTGTTTGAAGAAAGATAGAAGCTGAGCAGGGTGTGATTTGGCTTGATTCTGGTTTAGAACCTTGTGGGAGGTAATAGGTTGGTTATTTGTTTCTGGTTCCATGATTCTCAGCTTAGACTCAATTGTAAGTCACAATTGTAATTTTTTGCTTTTTATTAAATATAGTTTGTAATCTGTTCTTATATGCTTATTTAAGTTTATTTAACCTTAATAGATAAATAAAAAGTGGTTTCATAATCTTATATAACCATTAGCTTTGATAATCATCAAAACAGTTAGTTAATGGGGTGTTTGGTTTAGGACTGTCTGCTAAACTCTTGTTGCTTCTGTTGTTAAAACTGGTTAGAACATGTTTCCTTAGGTAATATTAGCTTAGTTAGATCATAAAATTAGTAGTCTATACATTAAAAAGTCAAAATCATGTTCTATTTACCTACACAGTTAACTGTGTAGGAGTTTGGTATCCATAAGCTCATAATCTAATCATAAGTTGTTAATTTAGCTTATAGTAATCTTATATTAGCTTAATACATCACAAACAGTAGTTTACATCACTTAGAATCTCACCAAAGTCAAACTAACAATTTTCATCAAAAGTCAAATTGCTCTCATCTCAGTTTTTTCCCAAAACTCCAAGAATTGTTTAGAATTTGAGAGAAGGATTTAGGACTTGAAAATTGTTCCTACTTATAGCCTACCACCTCAACTATTGATTCCCATCTTCATTAGATTTTTAGGATTTTTAGTGTGGGTCCCATTCACCCTCAAATTCACTTGCAGGGCAAGGTAACTGCCCTGCATCAGCAGCTCAGGCCAACACCACCACTTTGGTGGTATTTTGTGGCCATCTCAGTGGGTCCCACACCCTCTAGTTAAGTTTTCCCAACCCCCCTCCTACCATAGATCTTAGATTGACCTCTTGTTTGACTTGTGCCTCAGTGGACCCCACCTAAATAAGCCCATAAACTTTGTCCCATTCTGTGTTCTAAATCAGTTTTTGGATTAGCTTATTTGTGCTTATTAGCTTATCTACTGAGCTTATTTGACTAAATTTAGCTTTGAAAAATCCAATACACTTATTTAGATCAGAATATACCAAGGTGGGTCCCACATAAGCTCTTGTGAGCTTATTTTCTATCTCAGTCAACATAAGTCAACTGTTAGGGTTGATAGCTTATAACTAGCTTATTAATAAGCAATAAAATAGTTGTCTTTATTAAAGTTGTTTATTTTTAAGTATAATATAGGTTGGAAGAATAAAAATCCAGAAAATACAACATAAAAATAAGTGATAGTTTCTATTTAATTAAATTTAATTTTAATTTTCATTTTTATATTTTTACTAAGTAATCTGTATTTTTATATTTTTATTAATTTTCTATTATATTAAAGTATTTTTAGTAATTTTATTAGATTTTTATATTGTCATTTGATATTTATTAGATTTAAATATAGTTTTATTAGTAATTAATTAATAAATAAGTTTTAAATAGCATAATTACTTTTTATATAGCAACACCTAGTTTTTATATTTTTTATAGCTTTTATAAGTTATAATATAGTTTTATTAATTTTTTCATAATTTTATAAGTCATTTTAGTATTATTTGTAATTTAAATTAGTTTAAATTGTTTAATTAATATAAATAGTTTTTAATTAATAAAAAGCTTATAAAAAGACAAAAACATTTATTTTTATTTTTTATACTTTCTTCAAGTTCATTTTTAAGTTTAGAAATTATTTTCATAAGTTTTTAGTTTAATTTGTAATATTTATAATTTTTAGTTTGATTTAAATTAGTTTTAATTAAAAAGTT
Organism: Artemisia argyi; assembly: GCA_030686995.1. Lineage (NCBI taxonomy): Eukaryota > Viridiplantae > Streptophyta > Magnoliopsida > Asterales > Asteraceae > Artemisia > Artemisia argyi. The sequence continues at coordinate 120,344,255 of CM060686.1, forward strand.
AAATAGTTATTAATTAAATAATGAATAATAAATAATAAAATAATCTTAAAAATAGTTTTCTTTTTAATTTAATTTTATTTTAAGTTTAAGTTTATAGGATTGTCAATCTTAACCCTTGTAGTTTATTTTTCTTAAAACTCACCTTTTTCTCAGTACGCAGTCGCGTCTGATTTTAAATTGGTGAACGTTTAAACGTTTTAGATATCTAGCTTTCACGTAATCATTCTAATAGTTTATTTAAGTCATTTTAAGTTATAAAACCTTAGTTTAAATCACACACACACACTTATTCATATCCCTGTTCACATTCACTCGATCACAAATTCGTTTATAATAAAACATCGCACACCTCGTTGGGACATTACGACCCGGAAAAACACTGTATTTCACGGAAGCATTTGCCTCAGCTGTTTGACTATTACAGTTGGCCATTCACAAGTGGTTGATCAATAATTATCTGACTGTTTGAGGCGAATCAAGGGGCGTTTGGGAATTGGAGTCTTAGGTCTTGGTTGAGTAGTCTTAGCTCTAAATTCGTTTTTACTAAGTCCTACTCCAGTTTTAAAAGCAGGTTTTGTTCCATTTTTATATGTGACTTTAACAAATTTTGAACGATCCGATGTGGATGGTGTTACTGTTGCAGCAGACCTGGCGGAACCTTCGCGTCCAACGGGCGGAACCCTGGATTGGGTTCCGTCTATTCCGCGGGCTGCTGTAGCAGTTTTGTTAGTTTCTTGTGCAATCTTTTCTTGTTTCGTTTGACCCTTTGAAGTTTCTATTTTCATGAATCCTAGACCTGTTTTATCAAAGGGTGACTTTTGAATTTTCATAATCTCATCCGTACAAGAAATGCTCTTATCAAACTTCTTAAACTTTGTGGTTTGTTTTATTAAATCATTTTGAGTAATTTTAAGTTTCTCAACTTCGAGTTTAAGTTCTTCACATGATTTGCAAGATGTGTCAATACCTTTACTCCTTTCTAATCTCTTAGCTTTTTCTTTTAATTCATAAACTTCATTTTCTAAAAACTCCTTTTTAGTTTTCAAAAACTTATTTTTGTTTATGATTTTTAAGCTCAATTCACAAAGTTTGTTATATATTCTTTTTGTAAGGTGTCATCATCAATAGAGGAGTAAGATGAGTCGGAGAGTACCTCATTTGAGTTGTGAGCCATGAGAGCAATATCATCATTCTTTGGCTCATCGTCATCTCCTTCATAGTCACTCCAAGCACCACCCACAAAAGCTTGTTGAGGTTTGCTCTTGGGTGGTTTTGGACATTCTCCTACAAGATGACTTGTGTCTCCACACCTATAGCATTTCCTTTCTACTTTTCCTTTTCTATCATCACGATCTTTTCGGAAAGTTTTCTTGTCATCTTTAGGTTGCCTTACAAACTTCCCTCTTCTACGAAAGAACTTCTTGAAGTCTCTAACGACCATAGCATATTCCTCATCATCACTATCCGAAGTAGATTCTTCATCATCACTTGATTGGACTCTAGCTTTCAAGGCAATGGACTTAACTTTTTCTTTCTTGCCTCTAACTAGTTCCGAATCTTTTTCCATTACCATTTCATGAACTTTGAGGTTACCAATTAGCTCGTCAAGTGACATGCTTGAAAGATCCTTGGATTCTTCAATTGCCGTCACTTTTGCTCTCCACTTCGGATGGAGTGCTCTAAGAAATTTCCTGACAAAGTTCTTACTACAAAAAGATTCATCAAGTGCTTTAAGTGAAGTAATAATAGTGTTAAACCTAGCAAATGCATTATCAATAATCTCATCTTCGGAAATAACAAATTGTTCATATTGTTGAACAAGAAGATCAATTTTGTTATCTTTAACTTGTGAGTTTCCTTGATGAGTGACTATTAAAGATTGCCAAATATCTTTGACGGTTTTACACATAAAGACTCTTTCATATTCTTTCTTAGGCAAAGCATTGTAAAGCATCATTTTAGCTTCATTATTTTTACCAATCAATTTCTTTTGATCATCTTCTTTAATATTAGTAACTATATTATCACCATCAATGATTATATACCATAAATCTATATCTTTAGATTTCACGTAAGTTTCAAAACGGTTTTTCCAATATATAAAACCAATTGCTTCAAAAGGTGGTGGTCTTTGCATAGATTGCCCTTCTTTGTAATTTTCAAAATCCATGGATCGTTTCAAGTTTTAAAACACAATATATTTTAAAAGCTTGAGTAACGTAGCTCCTGATGCCAATTGTGGAAAACTAGAAGGGGGGTTGAATAGTTTACCGTTTAAAATCTTTTTAACTCGTTTGATTAGCTTTGAAACTTTCCGTTTGATCAAAGATATATATACACAAACACAATATATAACATGCAAGTAAATGAAAGAAACGATCAAACCACAACACGAGTATTTATCGTGGTTCGGCTACAAGGACTCTTTTTCCTTGCCTTACGTCCACGCCCCGAGTATCCAACTCGAGAGTTTCTTTCACTAGTCAACAATCTCCTTTCACCGGTGGAGAAAACCTTACACGTCGCTTATACACGTTTACCGACACTAAGCTAGATGTCGAGTTCTTTTACAAGGGTACAACCACTCCCGTTAGTTCTTTACAAGGGTATAACAACTCCCGTCACACTTTGTATTTTGAGGACTAAAATACTAACCGATCACTACTGAAAATACACAATCAAATGAAGTGTAAACTACACAAGTCTACACTATGCTAAGCTAACAAGTCTTGCAACGTTGTGTTGAATACTTGTTACTTTTTATGAACTCGTGAATCTCTTTGCTACAAAAAGGAACTTCACATATGAAATGTTAAAGGGTTAGATGAAAGAATAAATGAATGTGTGTAAATATGATGTAGAGTGATCAACCAAAAATCAAACTTGTGGCTTAGTATTTATAGCAAAACCTTCTGCAGGGTTCCGCCGGGCTTGCAGTTGGTTTTGCAATAAATCTTGCAAACCAAACAATGTCACATCTCATTACACCTAGTCAAATACAAAACTTGCAAGCAAATATATAGTTTAGTCAAACACACTTTCTTTCCATCAATGTATATTGACAAAACTTGCCATAAATGTGATGTGACATTTCTATTTTAAAAAATAAAAAGTGTTGTGTTTTATGAAATGTAAAATGTAGCAAAAGTCTAGTTTATGCAAATCTTTAAAACTAAGATTATATTTTACTTAGAAACTAAAGTTTACATTTTGTCGTTAACAAAACTTAGCAAAGATCGTAAAATATAAATAACGTTTTTAAGCGATATTTGTATTAACACTTTTGATTAAATTGGATTTGATATTTAGAATGAAGCAAAATCTGCAAAACAAACATACACAAAAACGTATAATGTGCGACAATTGTTGACTCCTGCATTGCAAAACAGAATAAAGCATTAAACTCAAGTTAGACAAAAAAGCAACCAATAATCTTTAACTTTGTACGTAAAATCAGTAACTTTGTGCTAAACCTTTTATTCATTTTTAATGTTGCCCATTGAGCATTCAACTATCACTTTTTATTCATGCATTTATCAAAATAGCAACATTTTTGAGACATGTGAATGTTAAAAAAAATACTATTTACTCAAAATACGAAGACTCAAATTAAACTGATTATTATCTGCTTACCTTTGGTTCTTTAATCAAATCGACAACAAAATTCGTCATGAAGTGAATTTGTTCATTCATGTCTTCTTTATCGGCAATGCTTCAAGGATCCACTTTTATTGGCAATACTCACCTCCAAACATGAAAAAGGAACCACAGAGCATATCTCACACTCCTTTGACAATATGAATACATCCTGTCATAAAATGAAAATTTTCAAAAGATTAAATTTCACCTCATGTTTTTTCAACTCCCATACAAAAACACTCGTATCTTTTTGTTATTGTTATTTTACTTTGAATGCTTTTCTCAAATGATCTAACCATTATGGATGTAGCATAACCAATGAAAACACAAATAGAGTCAACTCGAGAGGTATGAAAAATTCCTACCGAGTTGCATATAATGTAACATCATTTTATTATAAATTCAAACCAAGAATTGAGGCTATAGAATAACACCATTTTATTATAAATTTTAGTAAGGAATATCTTTCAACTTGGAATGAATTGTCAATCACTTTTGAAATAGAGTAGAATTGTTAATTAAAGACAACGTAAATATTATTTCCTTCCAAAAGTATAACGCGGTGTTTGACTGTAATTATATCTTCTACAAATAAGTTCTAAACCTTCTGTTTATATAAAGCATACCAGAATTAGGACTATAGAGTTTGGAATGTTACGATTTTCAATTCAGTGACATTTTTTGTGAATTAATGTTTCACAAAAATAAGATGAAACCTACATGCACAACAACATTTAAAGAAAGAATTTAAAAAGCTTTTGTGGACAGGTGTTACAACCTTAGGCCAAGATATATTTGGAAAAAATTGATGAATAGGGAGGTAGAAAAACTCTGTTTTATTAGTTAAGATAGATATATCGTTTGTGGTCTAATTATATATGGAAACTAAGTCAATATGGCAGGGTAACAAGTATATCAAAGCTGACCCATAAAGCCTTTGCACCAGAAAATCTGTATGTTGTGCACTACATGGATAATATCTGGTCGTCACTGCGACCAACATTAGCGTCACATCACTACCACTTTCTCACAACTTTTACCCTACAATAGTCACTGCTCTCTACTTAACATGTTATAAAATAAAAAACAAAATGAAGGGGAGGCCTTTGTGTTTTGCTCGGCCTTATGACCATGAGAACTGATGACCACTTGGGCTTCATCACCAAATGAGCACAACTTCGGAGAACGAATTATTTGACACATATAATCCATTAATAAACCTTTTTTTTTTTCTTTTTTTTTTCTTCTTTTTTTTCCGACTTTTCTTTTAGTAATGATACTATGTTTACAGAGAATTACGTGTATTATTATTATTATTATATATATATTTTTTTTGCTAAATAGAAAATATTAAAGATGGTAGATGAAGATGTAAATGCTCAAAACACAAACATCAAATAATAGTAATATTTAACTAGTTTGTGAAATCAAATTATAGCATACGTATTTTGAAGCATTGACTTGAACTTTTTTTATTCGAAAATATTTTTAATTATTAAATGACAATGTTAAATATATTATAAGATCAAATTACGATATAGTGTTACTTTTATAACTCAATTGTTTTATTTAATTTTATAAACGGTTATGTTTGGTAAAAATGAAAAAAACTTCATATTTGACATTTTTTTTAAAAAAAACAAAAAAGTTTTACTTTGAAGCCCCCTTGTGGTAAAGCAACCAGTACAGACAGCCGCTTCTGTTAAACCCTTGTCTCAACCGCCGAAAATCTTGACTTTTTTTCTTCATTTGAGGTAAGGGTTCTGTGTTATTTATACTTCCATTTGAATATCATTTTATGTTCTCTTTTTTTGTTGATAAAAAAAATAAATATTACAAGGGTAATTTGCTTCGTTAATTTGTGTGTATTCACAAAAAGCTTAATCATTTACTAAAATTTTGCAGTAAGTATGCAAAAGGACATTTAGTTATGTTTTATCTGCCAATTTATGCAGATGTGTTGTGTCTTTTATGAATGGTGTTATATATTGAATTGATGTGAATGATTTACCTAGATGCAAACTTAAAATGGGTTTATGCTATGTGTTCAAGTGATTGCAGCATCTAAGGGTGTGTTTTATTTAAGCTTATATGTGTGCTTACGACTTATTTAATTTCGGCTTATATTTCATAAGCCCCAATTTTCCGGCTTATTTTGAGACTTATGGGCTTAGATAAGTTTATCATATCGTAATAAACTTATATAAGCTTACAACTCTCAAAATGAGCCGGAAAATTGGGGCTTATATGAAATATAAGCCGAAATCAAATAAGCTCATAAGCCCACATATAAGCTTAAACTAACACTCCCCTTAGAAATATTTTCTTTTACTAAACGCACATTTACCTTTTGTAAGCAAGGTCATTTCCTGTTTCGTGTATTGTATATGGAATGACTTATCTCCTTTTCAAATCTAGTGGATACAAGCTATGCTGAATGAGCCCATGTTTATATTGCTGTCAAATTGACATTTGTAGATTTTTATCCAAAAGATACTCGTATTCTGACATGAATATATGTTTAGTTTACCAAACAGTCTTAATTGGTATTTCTTTGGACTTCAAATACTGCGTTCTGACATTTATACATGTTTTTCAGGTTGAAGAAAGCAATAGCCTTTTCAAACAGTCCTGTTTCCTTCTTTTCAGAAATGGGGAAGAAGGTGAAAAAGGGGGGAATTTCCAATGTCGTTGAAGCCCCAACTATCGACCTCAAAACACTAATCCATGACCATGCTCACTTCTTTGACAAGCTAATCGAATTAATCCCTGCAAAGTTTTACCTTCCAGTTGATGAAGATTCAAAACCATGGGTTCAAGGTCTCAGCAAAGTGAAAAAAGCTACTCTTAAACAACAGACACGAGAAAACATTAAGCAATCCCGACGTGACCGTCTTGACCCCGAGAAAGCACAAACTACAACGCTTGATCTTCTTAAGAAAAGCATCGATAAGGCTGAGAACGATAATAAGGATTCCGATGATGATGATGAAGAGGAGGAAGAGATTGAAATCAAAGTGAAACCAATGACGAATTTTGATGGTGAAACAAGTAAGAGTGACAAGTCTGTTACTTACGAGGAGTTGCAACAAAGATTGCATCATAAGCTTGAAATGCTTCGTTCTAATCGTGGCCAAGGGAAAAGAACAATGATGATGAATGAGGTCAGGCAAAGGCCTGATTTTACTGACAAGAAGAGAAAAAGGGAGGATCGTGATAATAGTAATATTGGTAAAACTGCTAGTGGTGGTGGTAAGGATAAGGGTAAGGAAAAGATCGAGCCTGATTTTGAATTCGGGAAATTAAAATTGGGAGACGAAGATGGTAGTAGGAAGAAGGCGAAAAAGGTTTCAAAAGTAAAGGAATTGGAAAAAGCAAAGAAGTTGCAGGAGGCTAAGAAAGAAAATGCGGTGGTGGCTACAAAGCATTCATGGAAGGCGGCAACTGAAAAGGCGATGGGAGTGAAGGTTCATGATGACCCAAAGCTTTTGAAGAAGAGTTTACAGAAGGATAAGAAGAAGCGCGAGAAGAGCGCAGGCAAATGGAAGGAAAGGGTGGAGACACAGGATAAACTGAGGGAGGAGAAGCAAGCTAAGAGGAGAGGCAATATAGATGAGAGAGCTAACCAGAAGAAAGCACGGAAGATTGCAAAGAGAGAGAAGAAGCTTATGAGGCCTGGATTTGAAGGCAAAAAAGAAGGATATATTAATGACAAGTAGCTCCGAAAGGTGCGCAAATTGTAATGATATTTGGATATTTTTTTTATGGAACTTATATTTATTCGATGTTTTTCTTGTTATTCACATCAGCCATAGAATATTTATGGATTTTGATGATGTGAACTTTGTTCTTAATATAATATGCTTTGAAGAATTGACGATGTGTCCTTTGGGATCAGTCGCACCCATTTATCAAGTAGATCTTTTGCTGATTCTGATAATCGAAGTTTTAAACTAGAGTTTACAATATCCTTAGACTTTCTGATGCATTTCAATGATGGAAAGTTGGTTTAATATAAAACGGGTCGAAGAATTAGTGTTTATTTGCTGGAAGTTGCTGTTATTTTGGTTTCATTTGGGAGTTGGTAGATGGTACTATGAGGAACCGGACATACCTTACTTAATCCTTTTAGATGCCTCAAGTTGCCGGTTATAAATATTTCATATTGTTTACTTGTGTTCTGTAGTAGCTCTTTGATTCTATATGCATTTCGATGGTGGGAATTTCTGGTTTCAGTTTCATACTCTATTATATAAGCTAAATATCCTTAAAATACCTAATTTTGAAATGGTAAAAGCAGGATAAAAGCTAATATGACTCCTAATTCTTTATTGGATGTTCTATGCTACTTATTGAAGTATCAAACTTGTTATTTGCAGTAGCTTCCAGATTTTCTTATGGTTTTTAATTATGGTATTTTATTTAGTGAGTCAATGAGCGGTATATTTCGTTTTGGTCCAATTAGTTCATGAGTTTCATGTAGAACATTCCCTTCCTATAGGCAAATAGCAATGGCAAATCTTATACTTTTATGCCGACGGGTGGCACCCTTCTTTGCTTTGGTAATAATTATGAAAGTTGAGAGTCATATTTCTTCCGAGTTCCTTCCGTGATATACTAATATGTGTGCTTTTCGTATGGTATCATCCTGAATGTGTATAATTTTGTTTCAATTCAAATTAATTTATCAACTTACTTTTGGAATACGAATTAGTTTTGGAATTTGACTTCAGTTGAAGATGCCTTTTGAGTCTTTAAACGTCTTTGTTTATTTGCAACTGCCATATTCTAGTGGTTCTTTACAGTGATGCCACTCTTTGCTATCGTGGTTTGAACTTTTAACTATTGGCTTTGGTGCCTGTTTCAACTTATTGGTGGCTAGGCTGCTGATGAGGAGGAGATGTAGGCTTCTGCACATCGCAGTCATTCTATGGCCTCTTTTTGGTGTTATATGAAATTGATGTGTCGATTGAACTTTGATTAATCTTTGTATCATTAGCTGTTTAATCTAATAAAAAACACACTTTAGAAGCACGAAAAAGGTTCCAATACCCTTATGAATTAATGTCAGGGAAATAGACGCTTACAAACTTTCATCATATTAAATCTTGGCATGTGAAATGTCCAACAGTTGTCTAAGAAGACCATGTTTGCATCTTTGGCAGTTTGCATTAGTACTTGGTTTTGGATTATCCTATAACTGCTGATTTTCCTTGGTGGTTGCATCTTCAATACAAAGTAGACAATCTTCAGACTTTTTATGCCAAGGGTTGTAAGAATATGACTGCATCATGCATTTCAAACTTGAAACATGTTAAAGTTCAAAGTATACTTCTACCCACTTAATCAATGCTTAAGATTGATAAATATGTGTTTAAAGTATACAAGCATGAAACTTTGCTGAAGTTTGATGCTCTTCTTTGAAACTATTCTCACAAAGATTAATCAGAGTGTAATGTAAACTGCGATCTTATCGATGTCAAAATTGTTAGAAACTGAGGTTAGGGTGTGATGATAATCTTAATTATTTGCTTGAATAGTGTATGTCTAGTTTTTGAATAAATTATTTCGACCCTATAGACGCTCGAGTATTATGAAATTCTTGTTGGGATAATTCAAGAAAATATTTTGCTTCCAAACACAAGAGAACAAAGAAAAATAAAGATTATGTGAAATTCTTATGGTAGAATGAGACATAATAATCTGTTATAAAACAGATGGAAGTTGATAGTAATGAGGTAGTTAAAACAGTTGGTCGCCAACAATAAAATGAGTGTGCGCGTCTTTGTTGTGATAATATGAAATATCATATTATTAGCTCAAATTAGTGTGCACTCCACACTTAACTCATGTCCGAACATATACGAAATCTCATTGGCATCTAGCAAATCAAAATCATCTAAAATAGTGATTAAAAATCACGAGCTTGGGTAACACTCAAACAAACCATTGTGTGCGTGTGTTAACTGTGTGGACAGTGTGCGAGAATTTAAGAGTTGGATCCCTTTTTTGGGGTGTGATGCCTTCTATTTATAAAGAGACATTTATGATTTAAGGATAAACCCCGTGTAGATGATCAACGGCTGTAGACAGGTCGGGTGTTAATCATCCAACGAGTAGACAAGCATGACAGGTGGCGGCTTCTCCTTGGCTCATACAAGGTCATGTCCATCTCCACTGTTTTCCTTGTGTGTCTCTCATTGTCATATGTCAGATAGTACATCTTAATCGTTAGTGACGGTTGTCTCATGCGTGTCTGCACGACTTGAGATTCTTCCCCGGACCAGGGATGGCCTGGGAGTGTGGTTGGGCCTATCAAGTATTGATAATGGGCTTTGACAATTAATATTAATACACTATCATATAACATACGCATAACCCAAATTTATAACCTTAGCCACACACCCTTAGTTTCAGGGGTGTTTATCGGTTCGGTTATTCGGTTAATCTTTTTTCTGGGTAAAACCAAACTGAACCAAATTCAAAATTGGTTAAACTGAACCGAATAAACGAAAACTGAACCAAATAACCCGAATAACACTAATTACTTAATTTTAATTATTTATTTATCTAAGTATATATATTTTTAACACCCAAAAAACTTTCAAGCTTAAAAGATGTTACATTTATACTACGAAAGAGTTTTAATGTTTTATTTTTTATATAAATATATAAAAAATATATATATTTATGCCAATTCGGTTTTCGGCTTATTGTACCAAAACTATATCCGAACCGAAAACCGAATATTTATTTCGGTTCGGCTCGGTTTCGGTAAATTCGATTCTGTTCTTTCTATTCGGTTTCAATTTTCAATTTTTGTGGGTCAAAACCGAGTTTTGCACTCCTCTACTTGGCTATCACGTAAACTTTTGATATTTACATTTTATCGTGTTACTATCTTTTTAGTTTGTGGTTTGCCAGTTTGGATTCAACTTAGCCCACAAGGGCTAAATGGGCCTTAAGTAACTCGGCCTAAGAAACTAAACCCTAGTCATTTCCACACCTTTTTTATCAGCCGCAGAATCTTCAGATATTTTGGTTAGCCTTTTCTTTCTTCCTTCTTAGTTACTGATTTGGCTGCTGGTAAATCATTCATTTTCTTAATTTTTATGTTGTATTTGTTTTTTTTTATATATGTTTTCTTGTATGATTTCTTTGCTATGTTTATAAATTTTTGTTTATTTACTAGGCACTCATTAACCAATTATATTATAGTTGATCTTAAGCGCAAATAGATTAATTTTAGATATAAGTATTATTACATGATGTTTGTATAAGGGCTTATGGCTTATTTGAAACTTTTCGCCTTATATAAGCTTATACAATATTTTGAAACGTGGGTGTGTTTGTTTTGGCTTTATATAGCCGGCTTATGGCTTATTTGGTTTTGGGCTTATGTTTCATAAGCTCAAAACCAAATAAGCCAAACCACCCCCCCCCCCCCCCCCCCCCCCCCACCCCACCCCGTAAGCCGAAAAGTTTCAAAATAAGCCACAAAAAGTGAGCTTATGAAACATAAGCAGAAAACCAAATAAGCCACAAGCCTTTTATATAAGCTTAAACAAACACCCCCTAATGCAAAATGTTAGTATTGTTTAGGCTTTCTTGTCGCGCACACAGCTTAGTATTTTGTAGACGGTAATTGTAGAATACAAATTTAGCTAATGATGTGTCATTTGTTGTACTAGTATATCTTTTAATGTGCGTCTTATTGACGAAAGTCTATAGCCGGTTTATTATCTGAAGGCAGGCTAAGTTTTATACATTTGTTTAGATAATGATTATTTACTAAACTGAACATGTGTATGCGCTTAGTGGTTTTGTCTATGTGACATCGTGTGTTATTATTTAGTTTCGGAGTATTCACTGAGATTCGCATCCCGAATGTGTTATATTTAATTTTTATAATCTGGCTCTTTGAAGTTTTATAAAGCTACTTAATATTGCTTCTAAATTTATTTTCAGAGTTAGTGCTCGCATAATACACTTTTGACAATCATGGCGACTCAATTGAGCAAGAAACGAAAGGTTAGTCTCTCATTAATCACATCTACAAGATGATGTTTGTTTATAAATCTTAGTATAAATTGATTTTGCGTGTCTCAGTTTGTAGCCGACGGTGTGTTCTTTGCTGAGTTGAATGAGGTTCTTATGAGGGAACTTGCTGAGGATGGTTACTCTGGTGTTGAAGTTAGGGTTACGCCTATGCGTACTGAGATCATCATCAGGGCTACCCGAACCCAAAACGTTCTTGGTAAATTTCTTACTTGTTTAACTGGACGTATGATCACTATGTCAAATTTCATTTACTGAGTTATCGATAAGACAAACATGAGCTGAATTTGTACGCGTGTATTTGGTGACAAATGAACAGAACTTGATCTCTGTTTGGACCACTAATTTGCTAGGAAAGGCTATGCCATATTTTAGTTATACACTTTGATAAAATATCTATGTTGAAAATGTACAGTCTCATACAATTTTGTAAAATTACGTCACCACCATTAAAGTAATCCGACATATTGAAGTATTGAACTTTCTATTTGCAGGTGAGAAGGGAAGGAGAATAAGGGAGTTGACTTCTCTTGTTCAGAAGCGATTCAAGTTTCCTGAAAACAGTGTTGAACTCTATGCTGAACGAGTCAACAACAGGGGGCTCTGTGCCATTGCTCAAGCTGAGTCTTTGCGTTACAAGCTTCTTGGAGGCCTCGCTGTTCGCAGGTTTTTAGAACTTTTATGTTTTGAATCATTACTTGTAGCAGTTTGAGGTTGATAAGACTCTATTAATTATTAACTGATATTCTGTTTAACATTTTTCAGGGCTTGCAATGGTGTTCTAAGGTTTGTTATGGAGAATGGAGCAAAGGGTTGTGAGGTATGTTGTGATATATACTTATCTTTCTGTAGTCCTGAATGACAGCTTTTGTTATTATTGTTAACACTTAACACTGTTCATTATTCTCAGGTGATTATCAGCGGAAAGCTTAGGGCCCAGCGAGCAAAATCCATGAAGTTCAAGGATGGATATATGATATCTTCTGGTCAACCAGTTAAAGAGTACATCGACTCTGCTGTGAGACACGTCCTTCTGAGACAGGTAATTTAGAAAGACCTATAGACATTTTGTTTTGTATAGCGTTCTTGATTTATATACCAGCAATTAACTGAAATGGTTTACAATGACAGGGTGTGCTTGGTATCAAGGTTAAGATCATGCTTGACTGGGATCCTACGGGCAAGGTTGGACCCAAGACCCCTCTACCTGATAATGTTGTGATCCACATGCCTAAGGACGACATTGTTGTACAACCACCCAAGGAAGTGGAGGAATATAGGCCACCACTTGTTGCTGCTGATGAGCCTTTGCCTATGGGCATTCAAGTAGGAGTCTAAATCCAGGGCCAGAAACAAGATTGGAGATCTATGTTATGTGTCTTTTGTTGAGTTAGCTTGGAATACCCTTTTTCTATTTGCAAAGTTGAAGCTTGATATTATCCTTAAATGAAACTAGCGAATTTTGTTTTTGTTTTCAAAGTTATTTTTAGCTTTTTGTATTAAGATTACTAGAACGGTACCCGCGCAATGTGGCGGCGGGTACTGTGACTATATTTTGCGTTATTTGGTTACATGTTTAGCTGTCTTCATGTTTTATAAGTAGAGATATTAGAGATGGTTAAGCCAAATAATTTTAGTTTGAATAACCAACTTGTTTTTTAACAAATTAATTTTGAAATTTTTCCATAATAAGCAAGAAAATAAATTTGAATTTTAAGGTTTTTTAATTATAAAATGGTATTAAATGCATTATAATGTAGTATAGATAATTGCACAAATAAATTTGTGCTACACAAAACCTGAACACATGATTCTAATGTTAGTTGAAAAATGCATTTTGGGTAATTTAGGTAGCGTTTAGTTATAGAAATTTTTTCCTATTTTTTCATTTCTAAATTCCTTGAGGAGGGAATGATTTTTCTTCTCTAGAAAAGAGTTGAGAATTTTGAAAACCCGTTTAGTTGGAGTTATATTTTTCTTTTTTTAAAAAATAAGAAGATTGTGATAGTGGGCAGCCACAGTGGGCGGCAATGGTGGGTGAGGATGGAAGGTGAAGGTAGAGGATGGAAGACGACGTGATAAGAGTATGGTTGGAATGAGATTGGAAAATAGTGTGTTTTATTTTAGAGATGAAAAAAGTGAGAAGTGCATAATGGGGTTTTCATTTTTTCTATTAAAATTTGGAAAGGAAGAATTTCACTTTTTTTGAAAATTGTTGTAAAAAAGTGTAACTAAATAGGTTTTCAGTTTTTCTATTTTCAAATGAAAAATTTCCTAGAAAAATAGAGTATTTCTCTTCAACTAAACGCACCCTTAAGTTGTGAATGTGAGTGTTTACTTAAATGGGTTGGATTTCTAAAAGGACATGATCAACATACGGAGTAGTAGTTTGTATTTGGAGTAGTAGTTTGTATTTGCGATAAAAGATTATTTTTATAAGTTAAAACCATTTCAGCTGTTGGTGGTATATAGTACGTTCACCAACTAACAACTGACCATGCATTGATCATCTGATTGAATTCCTTCCTTGGACTCGTACGGTTCGTATATAGCCTGCCTGGTTATGTCTCCCATTGTCACGTGTCAAGTGTCGTATTCTAACCGTTGGGTGACAGTTTAATGACAGTTGTCTTTGCTTGTGTGAGGCCTTCTCAGGTCATTGCGACTTATGAATGTTTGGGTATCGGATTGGGCTTATCAAGTATTGATAATTGGCCTTACTTTGACATATATTTAGTGGGCTTGCCAATATCTACACGCAATCGCATACCATCATGATTATCATGATTGCTTTGCTCATTAAACTTGTTTCTCCACATAATCAACTTTCATAGAAACAAAGTGGCTACATCAAACGCTAGGAATGTAGAAAACGAATAAGAAAACGTGTCACCTTCAATTAGTTATAACTTAAGATTGAAATTCCATATTTCTAATTCTTGGTTATATGCGATTTTCGTTACTGGGTAACAATAGTTTCTTATTTTAGACCAGTTTCAATATTCGTGTTCCTTTTCCCTTACTTAAACATGGAATTTTTGTTGTTTGGTTATTCTTCATTACTTAAGATTGCGGATTTTCTGTTTCTGTTATATTTTCGTCTCTTAGCACTGTTTTTAATTTCACATTTATAAGAATCGCCTACAACAGACCTCCCTAGTAACGGTTACGAAATTTTGACATTTTTCAAACTTATCACAAATGAATACATAATGAATACCACGATATATACAAAAGTGTATAAAGTTGAAGCTCTACAGTTGCCACTTTCAGAGCAAGAATATGAAAGGATGTGATAACGTCTAGTGACTTTTTACATTGAAAGGCCAAGAATAAATACAATGATACAAACACAATGGGATATTAACTACATGTCAAAGCACATAGAACATACTCTCTAAAAAACTTCGGTAACCTTGCTTGCAAGAACTCTTTCTCGTCTTTCAATGTAACACCCCCAAAATACCGCAGCGGAAGACTGTGTCATAGGGGTGCTACTTCATAATACAAAGTACAAGGTATAGAAAACGAACTCTAAATGAGACGTTTTGAAAAGTTACCATCCGATTAATAAATTCCGAGTTACAAACTTGAGATTCCAAAGTATGATACATAAATGTATACAAAGTTTTGAATGGTAAATGATAAAAGCGTAAGTCTTCAGAATATGCAGCTTGACTCTAAGTTCCACGCACTAGCTATCGCCTTACTAACCTGAGATAAACATGCTAAAGTGTCAACACAATGGTTGGTGAGTTCATAGAGTTTGTCTTAAAACAGTTGAAAAGCCTTAAAAGAATGTTCACACAGCAAAGGCATCGTGAATCCACTCAGTTACAAGTCCCGCCATAAGAGACTTGTAACCTGTGTGTTCACAACCCACTGCTACAATATAGTATGATTAAGACATGTATAAGTTCATCAAAACAATTAAGCAATTAGTCGTGAGTCTACTCTTCATCTCCGAAGACCTCACGTTTATGATGTATCCAACATTCGCAAATGTTAGGATGTATCAATAGCCTCAATGGTCATCCAACAACTTAATTTGGAGCCACCGGAAGTCTCAATGGTCATCCAGCAACTTAATCTGGAGCCATTGGCAGTCTCAATTAAGTATAACGCAATCATGTATATATGAAATCAAGTATAATGCGATCAAGTATAAGACAATCAAGTATAGAACAATCAAGTATAATGCGATCAAGTATTTGTACAAGTAAGCAAGTAGTTGTGCATGTATCCCCCCCAAAGAGTTAAAACAAGTATGAAAAAGTAGGGGCTATGACTCACCTTAAGCTTAAGCAATGAGAAATGAAAGTGGTAGTCAAATCGCGAAAGTCTCTAAGAACAGCCTATAATAGAACGTTGCGACTTAGGTTTGGAGTAACGTCTAAGAATACGAAGAATTGCCTATATATGTCTTGCATAATGTTCATGATGTAGTACTTAGTATATAGTGTAAGTCTTTGAATATAAGTGGTTTATGAAACATGTATAGGTTGTATATCTCTTACTACCGTTCGGGCCGACATAATTCAGAAGTCATGGAGTAAACGTTCGAGGAGCTAGGACACTTTAATTCGTAAATCCACAACTCATCTCGACGACTTACTTAATGAACTCCTCACATGAGGCTCCCTACTATTGTAGTATTTGATAACAAATATAAGTTTTTGATCTTTAAAAGTTATATGGTCTTTAGCCGTGGCTTTGCCGTGACCTTGGTCATTGTTACCGTGGTCTTAAGACTCAACCTTGGCTTTAGCCATGGTTGTGGTCTTGGCTTTAGGTCATTAGACCTCTTGGTTTTAGTAAAACATAACTATTATATAGTGACTTTGGTCTAAAAATGGGCTGTTAAGAATTTGAAGAAATTATCACTCGGAAAGCGTTTTCAGGGCTCGAGCTTCTTTATCCCTGAACGAAAACGTCGTTCCGGATAACTTTCGTGTTTTAACTTTTTGATGAATCGGACCAGAAGGGTGACTTTCAAAATGGCAGAATGCAAACAGTAGGGTATTGGCAGTTTCGGCATTTTGGTTTCGCTAACTTCTTATGGCCATAACTTTTGACTCGTGTACTCGTTTTAGGTGATTCAAATTGCTATGTTTTCCTTTTGAAGTCCTTTATAACAGTAAGTAAGTGTCAAATATCATAGTTGTACTATTTTGGTCGTGGTTCTCCATAAAAGTCACTAGTTTACTTGTTTGAACAACATAAGTTAACATATAGTTACCATAACTTGTTTTACTTGTTTTTAGACATCACGAACATAATACAAAGACCATATATAGCATGAATGAAATATGATAAGCATGAATATGATATTGAGCAAGAAAGTGTGATAGGGTTTGCTTACAACTTTTGGCTTTCTAAAGAAAGGAAGTCAAGTATAGAACTAGGACACTAAACCTAAGTTTGTAAACCCTTCACCATAACTCTTGTAACCCTTGCTAGCCTTGATATAACCCTTGTGAAAACCATTTAACTTCAGCCCTAGTAACCTTGTGTAGCTCCTAATTCAACCATGGAATCACCAAACAAACTTAAGAACTAGGTAGAGAATACTAAGACCTTGAACTTTGTAGTGTAACTTGTAGTTTGAAGATCAAAGGATCATGGTGCTAGGTATTTATGTTGTGGCGTTTTTGGTGATGAAGAAAGGAAGGGATTAGCTTGCTATTTATACTATGAATGAGGAGGTTAGGAAGGTGGCTAGGAAGGTGCCTAAACTTGGTGACCAAGTTTAGGATTAGGAAGCTTATCATGGAAGTTTAGACACTTGTAATGATCTAAAGAAACAATGGTCAAAATTTAACCACACATGGTGACTCCCCCCCCCCTAAGTCGGTTCACAAAGGATAAGGGTGACTAGATGAGTAGTCATGGTCTTTGGATGATAATATCCTAAGTATGTAGCTAGTTTTGACTCCGTAAGTTGCTAACCGTAAGTTTTTAGGCCACGAAACGTAAAACCGGGTATCCTAAAAATATGAAACTTATAAATATGCTAGAACTTATCAATATACTCCATAATAAAATATAAAATGAGTGGTAGGATCTATCGGGTGCTAAAACCCTGCTAAAAACTGGAAACACGGGTCTAAAACGCGTAATTCGCGTAAAACGCTGAACTGAAAAACGTGAAATTCCAAAACTTTTGGAATTGTCCTAAAATGAGAGAAAATCATATTTCTATTGTTTATAATGTTTTATGGACATATCGGGATGCTGGAATGACGTTTAAACCTAAAAGCTATGTAGTTAATCTCGGCGAGATCTCGGCGAGATCTCTTCGAGATCTCGGATCTCGCCCCTAAAAATAATCTCGGATCAAAATCTCGGCCCTAAATCTCGGATCCGAGAATATCGGCGAGATTGGCGATATTTTGCCGATATTTTGCCGAGATTGGCTCCAAATATCGGCGAGATTTCCGAGATTTTGCAAGTTGTAACTGGATGTGACTTTTTTTCTTTCTTCTTTCTTTTTTCTAACCGGTAAATACCACGAGATTTCCAAGATCTCCGTGGGTTTATGGATACCGAAGTTCTGATTAAAGCAGAAAAGGAAGAATAGTGCCAGCAAGAGATAAGAAAGAAGAATAGTGCCAGCAAGAGAGAGTTGTATGTTATCAAGAAAAGGAAGTGGTTCCTGTGTGTTAAAAAGTAATGATAAGTGAGGAGCTTTTTTTTTGCTGCTATGTGAGAAAGGATTAGGGTTTGTGGAATAATAGGAGGTATTTAGGGTTTGGTATTGGGCTACTATGTGAATTGATTATTTTGGCCCAATTAATAAAAAGACATAGTTTATTTTGTTACACAATGTAACTTTTATGCTATGTTTTTGTTTAATCTTTTATGATTTTAATATATATTTAATATATTCTAGATAATATAAAAACCGATATCTCACCGCGATAACCGATATTTCAAATCTCGGACCTTGAACGAGACGAGATTTTTGGCTGAGATAACTACATAGCCTAAAAGTAAATCTCGGACACGGCTTTGTGATTTTTGCAGAAATGATCCGACGAGCGTCAAACTCTCGGATTATCGTTAAAATAGTTTAACTTACGAGAATATGAAATAAAAATTTCTGAGATGAATAGTAAAAAGTGAAAAGTGAATAGTAAAATTTTCGAGAATAAAAGTTAACCTGAAAATGTGAATTGTTACAGTCTCTACCCCTTACGGAGAACTTCGTCCCGAAGTTCTGTTGATGTTAACTACTTACGGTGTGTCTAAGAGAATTCGGGATTTCAGGATCTCTAAAATAGTGGTGTTCACTCTGATTCGTCTAAGGTTCTGGTTAAGGAGTCGTATCGGCTACAATTAAGCCCACTTATTTATAACACATTACTTACATAAAGAAGCGTCCAAATTTATGTAAGTAAGGTATCATAAACTTATGGTTCGGTGATTTACAATTTCTTTATTTAAATAAAGAGGCGTCCCAATCCATTTAAATAAGGAGATTCTAAATCATCCTACTTAAGAATTTCCGACACAAAATCCGCCTTCTGAGGCCGATAGTAAGATAATCAAGTCATCAAATCCCTAAAGCTAAGCAATAATATTATTTAACTCAAATCTTGTGTCTCATCAAACAAGAACTGTCACAAGATCAAGTTAAATAATTAGTTATTACTGAGCTCCATGTTTCTAATGACTCGGCTAATCTCTGGGGCTCCTTATAATACTAAAGTCACATCATCTAACAGCGTGGAACTAAGCAAACCTCTAACCAAAAAGCACATGTGTATGTAGTGTGTGTAAGGCAAATAAAGAGGAAGGTCTCAACGTATATAGTAGTTATAGTCTAGGCACTAAATGCAACCTAGTTCTCTATAACCAAGGCTCTGATACCAATCTGTAACACCCCCACAATACCGCAGCGGAAGACTGTGTCATAGGGGTGCTACTTCATAATACAAAGTACAAGGTATAGAAAACGAACTCTAAATGAGACGTTTTGAAAAGTTACCATTCGATTAATAAATTCCGAGTTACAAACTTGAGATTCCAAAGTATGATACATAAATGTATACAAAGTTTTGAATGGTAAATGATAAAAGCGTAAGTCTTCAGAATATGTAGCTTGACTCTAAGTTCCACGCACTAGCTATCGCCTTACTAACCTGAGATAAACATGCTAAAGTGTCAACACAATGGTTGGTGAGTTCATAGAGTTTGTCTTAAAACAGTTGAAAAGCCTTAAAAGAATGTTCACACAGCAAAGGCATCGTGAATCCACTCAGTTACAAGTCCCGCCATAAGAGACTTGTAACCTGTGTGTTCACAACCCACTGCTACAATATAGTATGATTAAGACATGTATAAGTTCATCAAAACAATTAAGCAATTAGTCGTGAGTCTACTCTTCATCTCCGAAGACCTCACGTTTATGATGTATCCAACATTCGCAAATGTTAGGATGTATCAATAGCTTCAATGGTCATCCAACAACTTAATTTGGAGCCACCGGAAGTCTCAATGGTCATCCAGCAACTTAATCTGGAGCCACCGGCAGTCTCAATTAAGTATAACGCAATCATGTATATATGAAATCAAGTATAATGCGATCAAGTATAAGACAATCAAGTATAGAACAATCAAGTATAATGCGATCAAGTATTTGTACAAGTAAGCAAGTAGTTGTGCATGTATCCCCCCCAAAGAGTTAAAACAAGTATGAAAAAGTAGGGGCTATGACTCACCTTAAGCTTAAGCAATGAGAAATGAAAGTGGTAGTCAAATCGCGAAAGTCTCTAAGAACAGCCTATAATAGAACATTGCGACTTAGGTTTGGAGTAACGTCTAAGAATATGAAGAATTGCCTATATATGTCTTGCATAATGTTCATGATGTAGTACTTAGTATATAGTGTAAGTCTTTGAATATAAGTGGTTTATGAAACATGTATAGGTTGTATATCTCTTACTACCGTTCGGGCCGACATAATTCAGAAGTCATGGAGTAAACGTTCGAGGAGCCAGGACACTTTAATTCGTAAATCCACAACTCATCTCGACAGCTTACTTAATGAACTCCTCACATGAGGCTCCCTACTATTGTAGTATTTGATAACATATATAAGTTTTTGATCTTTAAAAGTTATATGGTCTTTAGCCGTGGCTTTGCCGTGACCTTGGTCATTGTTACCGTGGTCTTAAGACTCAACCTTGGCTTTAGCCATGGTTGTGGTCTTGGCTTTAGGTCATTAGACCTCTTGGTTTTAGTAAAACATAACTATTATATAGTGACTTTGGTCTAAAAAGGGGCTGTTAAGAATTTGAAGAAATTATCACTCGGAAAGCGTTTTCAGGGATCGAGCTTCTTTGTTCCTGAACGAAAACGTCGTTCCGGACAACTTTCGTGTTTTAACTTTTTGATGAATCGGACCAGAAGGGTGACTTTCAAAATGGCAGAATGCAAACAGTAGGGTATTGGCAGTTTCGGCATTTTGGTTTCGCTAACTTCTTATGGCCATAACTTTTGACTCGTGTACTCGTTTTAGGTGATTCAAATTGCTATGTTTTCCTTTTGAAGTCCTTTATAACAGTAAGTAAGTGTCAAATATCATAGTTGTACTATTTTGGTCGTGGTTCTCCATAAAAGTCACTAGTTTACTTGTTTGAACAACATAAGTTAACATATAGTTACCATAACTTGTTTTACTTGTTTTTAGACATCATGAACATAATACAAAGACCATATATAGCATGAATGAAATATGATAAGCATGAATATGATATTGAGCAAGAAAGTGTGATAGGGTTTGCTTACAACTTTTGGCTTTCTAAAGAAAGGAAGTCAAGTATAGAACTAGGACACTAAACCTAAGTTTGTAAACCCTTCACCATAACTCTTGTAACCCTTGCTAGCCTTGATATAACCCTTGTGAAAACCATTTAACTTCAGCCCTAGTAACCTTGTGTAGCTCCTAATTCAACCATGGAATCACCAAACAAACTTAAGAACTAGGTAGAGAATACTAAGACCTTGAACTTTGTAGTGTAACTTGTAGTTTGAAGATCAAAGGATCATGGTACTAGGTATTTATGTTGTGGCGTTTTTGGTGATGAAGAAAGGAAGGGATTAGCTTGCTATTTATACTATGAATGAGGAGGTTAGGAAGGTGGCTAGGAAGGTGCCTAAACTTGGTGACCAAGTTTAGGATTAGGAAGCTTATCATGGAAGTTTAGACACTTGTAATGATCTAAAGAAACAATGGTCAAAATTTAACCACACATGGTGACTCCCCCCCCTAAGTCGGTTCACAAAGGATAAGGGTGACTAGATGAGTAGTCATGGTCTTTGGATGATAATATCCTAAGTATGTAGCTAGTTTTGACTCCGTAAGTTGCTAACCGTAAGTTTTTAGGCCACGAAACGTAAAACCGGGTATTCTAAAAATATGAAACTTATAAATATGATAGAACTTATCAATATACTCCATAATAAAATATAAAATGAGTGGTAGGATCTATCGGGTGCTAAAACCCTGCTAAAAACTGGAAACACGGGTCTAAAACGCGTAATTTGCGTAAAACGCTGAACTGAAAAACGTAAAATTCCAAAACTTTTGGAATTGTCCTAAAATGAGAGAAAATCATATTTCTATTGTTTATAATGTTTTATGGACATATCGGGATGCTGGAATGACGTTTAAACCTAAAAGTAAATCTCGGACACGGCTTTGTGATTTTTGCAGAAATGATCCGACGAGCGTCAAACTCTCGGATTATCGTTAAAATAGTTTAACTTACGAGAATATGAAATAAAAATTTCTGAGATGAATAGTAAAAAGTGAATAGTGAAAAGTGAATAGTGAAATTTTCGGAAATAAAAGTTAACCTGAAAATGTGAATTGTTACATTCAATGTATTCAGCAGGAAACCAACCTGCTTTCCCTTTACATTCACCTTCAGCCCAACCATTATTTGACACCTGTTAACATTACCAGATTGTGAGTTACCAAACTCATGTATTCAAAGAAAGCTTGGATATTTTATATAATATTACAATTCACAGTATTCAAGAGCTGCATACTGTTATGATAATAACAAAATCACCAGTTGATAAATTGAGCTCCACATCAGACTTTACATAATATGAGAACATAACCTGGAACAAGATGGAAAAAATTTAATAGGAATTAATTTAGTTCATTACTGTATAACAAGAAATTATGAAAAAGTTTAAATGAGATTTGAATGATTACTTCTCCTAAAAAGTAATCCACCCCATCATTTGAACCATTTTGCAGTGGAGGCGCATTATTGACTACTTCGTAAAAGGGAGGTGGAGGTGGAGCTATTTCCACAGTTGGTGCATGAGTTGTTTCAATTCGTTGTCGCTTTGATACCATTTGTGAAAAAAAAAAAAAAAAAAAAAAAAAAAAAAAAAAAAAAAGATTATACTTTGAAAATAAACTTCTATCAAAGGGTAATGGCACAAAAGCATACCTCTCCTTCAAGATCATCAAGAATTTGAACAACCTTTTGGTGATAAGCTCGTTCTGATTCAATCTATCAAAAAAACGTGTTTCAGAAAATATAATGAACAAACCATGAAATTGTTGTTGTTGCTATTATTATTATTATTATTATTATTATTATTATTATTATTATTATTTGGGTTTTATGATTTTGAATTTAGTTGGAGGAGACCACTGGCACTGATTAAAGGGTTAAATTAACTCATTACTCCTCATGTGTTTAGGTGTAAATTTACTTGCTTTATCATTTTTAATTTTATTTAACATTAATTCATTTGACAAAAATGATCATTTACACCTCTCCATTCCATTTAGAATGTTAAATGACCCATTAGCAGTTTAGTATTACTTTATACTATAAAATTTTTACGAATTGTACAACTTTAGCAGAATTTAGACTAGCAGCTTAATGAAATTTGGATGTCAAAAACTTTCATTTCTCAAATTTTAAGGTTATTTGAGGAATAAAACAATTAAGATTCATTGGTATAATTTTACTGAATTCTATAAATATCCAAAAACAAAATTAAACATACTTATAATAGATTTGTAAAATATTTGGTCCTGATTTTCATTGATACACATATTTGTAAAACATGACTAGTTACACTCTTTTTATGTTTATTTTTATACAAAATAGTTTGCTAGTTTTAAGTGGTTTTAGCTTAAAAGACATGTCATCCGTAAATGTATTGTTAGAAAAACATATAATAAAAAGACATAATTTTTCAATGTTAATTACATGGTACTAACGTCGTAAAGCGCAATTATTATAAAAAAAAGAAAAAAAAACATTTAAATCCGTATATCAGAGTAGGGGTGTTCATCGGTTCGGTTATCGGTTAATCGGTTTATTCGGTTCGGGTTGTTCGGTTAAAAAAAAATTTGGGTCATAACCGAAAACCGAACCGAACCGAAAATATCTATGACCGAACCGAACCGAAAATATCTATGACTGAACCGAACCGAAGTTCGGTTCGGTTATGGGTCAAAACCGAAAACCGAATTTTATACTTAAATTACACTATATATATATATATATATATATATATATATATATATATATATATATATATATATATATATATATTTTAATTTAATTATATATATTTTTGGCAAAAAAAATATCTTAAGCATATAAAAAGTGTTTTTTATATTAGTATAAAATTTTAATGGACATTTTATATATATAAAATCATATAAATATATATATATATATATAAATATATATATATATATATATATATATATATATATATATATATATATATATATATATATATATATATATATATATATATATATATATATATATATATATATGTATATATATATAAATTCGGTTTTCCGTTTAGATAGCTAAACTCATATTTAAACCGAAAACCGAATTTTTAATTTGGTTCGATTCGGTTTTGACAAATTCAGTTCGATTATAAGTTCGATTCGATTCGGTTCGGTTTTCGATTTATTCGGTTTATTACCCGAAACATTAACACCCCAATATCAAAGCTCTAGAAGAGTCTCTTTTTGTACCCAAAAACATCGAATAAACCTCACAAACAAACGCAAACTAAATTCACGATAACCATCTGAACCCTTTTCAACTGCAAAGAAACCCCACCCCAGATGGTTTGTTTAATTTATTGTTTTTTTAGGCATTTTATCGAACACTTAATTATATTTGCTAATAAACTAAGGTTGTTTACTAACTGTTTGTGCTTTTGTGTGTTGATAGTCTGTTACACTTCATACTAATTTGGGTGATATCAAGTGTGAAATTGCTTGTGATGAAGTCCCTAAAGCATCGGAGGTTAGTTATGTTTGATTTCATTATGTATGTTTATTTAGTTTTAATAGATATTTAGTATATGTCTTTTGTTTAAGCTTATATAGCCAGCTTATGCCTTATTTGATTTTAGGCTTATGTTTTATAAGCTCACTTTTTGTGGCTTTTTTTGAAACTTTTCGGCTGCTTATTATGACATAATAAGATTATATAAGCCGAAAAGTTTCAAAATAAGCCACAAAAAGTGAGCTTATAAAACATAAGCCCAAAATCAAATAAGCCATAAGCCGAAACAAACACCCCCTAAGTTGGTGTTTGTTCTTATGAGCTTATTTATATATCAAAAACAAATAAGCTCGTAAGCCCACATGTAAACTTAAACAAGCACCCCATTGTTGTTTATGTGATGTTTTGTGTGACCCTTAAGATAGTGATATTGTGTCGTGAACGAATGAGATTTACCCTGTTGAGGTTACCCGGAGAGGGCGGCCTAACCGAGGTATCCCGTGACCGTTTCTGACCCTTTCCTTGGCGACTTGACCACAGATGTGTACCTAGTGAGGTTTGAATCGTGTGTGAGGAGGATGGTAATTGAGGTTTTTATATCTTAAGTTAGGTTATTAATTAGGTTAGTGCTAAGAGTATTGGGTCCACTATATGAGTGTTGATTATCTTGCACTAATTACGTTGGTCTTATATGTAAGTGGGTTGACTAGGTTTGGGTTGATTCTAGTAAGTGATACATCTGTGGAGATCATGGATGTGATGTTCCATGAAAACGAATGGAAATACTCTAGCTGTTGATTCAGTTAAACATTGGGGGTGAAATAGAGAATATGTACCTGACATGTAATTTGAAAAGGCCGGTACATGAATTTTGAAAATATCTTATGAGGTTATGAGCATCACTGTTTTGAATAAACATGAATTAGGGATAGCGAAATTTTTACTGTTAATGTCACTTCGCTCAAACCCTGTTCTTTTTTCTAACCAAATCCTGCTTGGAGCAGTTTGCTATGAAAGTCTAGTTCTTCAACCGTCAATTATACATAATGAGCCATTGCCTTTTTTGTATGGAATTAAGACAACTAAACCTTCAAAGATTATATAAAACAACGTTAACCTAACATATATCACTGTAAGACAAGACAGGTGATGGTAACCAGGGATAAGATGCTAGCTGAGTAGCTGTCATAAACAAATCTTACAGATATGAATCTATGATATTAGGTTAAGGCATTGGTTAACATTACATCTTGGGTGCAGCATGTTAAAGAGGTCATATACATAATTACAGATATGATGTAGTTTTGCTGTGAAATTTCACTTCCCTTCCTTTTCCTGAAGCGAGCATCAATTCAACTTGAAGCCTGTGCATGTTTCCGCTCTATTGTCTTGCTGTAATTTAGTGTTTACTTAATGCGTTTTTAAAACCATCACTGCAATTTAGGCAGTGAATCTTAGTATAATATATCTTTAAATAGGGCATTGCATATCTTGTATCCTTGGAACTATTTGAGTACCAGTTCACTTGTAATGCTACTTGCAACATAATTTTTATCACACATTCATGTTGATGGATTTTGTAATACTTGATGGCTACAGAATTTTCTGGCATTATGTGCAAGTGGATACTACGATGGTACCATTTTCCACAGAAACATAAAGGGATTTATGATCCAAGGCGGAGATCCCACAGGGACTGGCAAAGGAGGGACAAGTATTTGGGGCAAAAAGTTCAATGATGAGATACGCGACTCTCTCAAGGTAAACTTTCATTGTTGGATGTTTTCATCCTTCTGAATTAGACTTTATCATATGCTCATTCTTCCATCAATAATATTGCTTTTGATTTATGTCACTATCTCCTAATATGATCATTCTCCTATGAATAAGACTTTCGAAGTCTGATAAAGTCACACAAACAAGAAATTGCTACATGATCTAAGTGTGTGAGCTCCATAACCAAATGTCTATATCTAGTAGCAAATAATGCACTATTCCTTTGTGATTCATCTTCTATAAAGATCAAGTTTGAGGTGTCTTGAGCGATATAGTGATAATTAATCTTCCTGACATGAACTAGTAGATTTCATTTTTAGATGTCGTCGTCAGGTTTTCTTGTTGATGTTTCCGGGTGTTTTTGTTTTGCTTCACTGATGATTGTTTGGCTCTTTCTTCAGCACAATGCAAGAGGTATTCTATCAATGGCTAATAGTGGGGCTAACTCTAATGGGAGCCAGTTCTTCATCACTTACGCTAAACAACCACATCTTAATGGAGGGTATACTATCTTCGGAAAAGTGATACATGGGTTTGAAGTGCTCGATCTCATGGAAAAGGTAAAACTTGTTTATATCTGTGCTTAGAAAATCAATTACTCGCTTGCTACACTCTCTATTTCACAATGTTCGATTAACATTTTACTTTTTTTTCCGAATTATAAAGTTAACCTTACTTGTTTACCTGTTACTTTTGAAACAGCATTGTGCGTTGATCGTATTGCCATGTATGTAAGACATGTGACTGATTGTTGCATAGATGATTAGATCAGAACTTGCAATTTTCATGAAATATTAGGAGCATTTATTTGCATAGCTGAATGAAATAAGCAGCTGCTTATAATGGCAACCCTACAGGTGTAACATGATTATTTCAATTGTTTATAAGACAGTCAATCCTACATGATTTTGTTCAATTGCTTGCTAATCTTCTAATTGTATATCTTCTCTAGGAAGTGTAATATGACTGTGTGTCAAGCTTACATAGTTTTGCATAAATAGATATAGGTGGCAAGATTGCATGTTTGGCGGGTTTGAGGGCGGGTCGAAATGGATTTGGATGCACCACAATTTTGTCCATTTTCGTACTTTCTAGTAAATATTTACGCATAACAAATTATATAAACTGTATTATTAGTTTATTACAATGATTAACTTGTGTCTGAATAAAGTGAATTAGGAGGTTATATGTATTAAAAAACCGCTGGGCTATTTTCGACCCAGTTAACCCGTTCGACCCGCTCAATCTTTTGTGATTATATTTAGACCTGTTTGAGACAAACATAACCTAAATCCATCAATTCATAAGCAAATGGGTCAAAATTGCCATTTTGTCAATGGGATAGGTTGGGTTTAATGAGTTGTAGTGAACATATCAATTCACGTGTATTCCAAACCCATAGGTTTTTCATGTCACTATGATTTATCTCATTGGTAGCGAACTTGCTTGACGGGTTCCTGTTATTTCACATGTAACTTTGATTTATATCATTTGCAGCGAAATTGCTTGTCTGTGATATTATCTAATATGGGAGTAACGGTAATCAACCTAAATGTGTGCCTACATATTAACCTAGTACTCATAGACCACTCAACAAAATAATCAACACCATTTATCATTTTGACTATTGTCCGTTTGGCTGATTTGTAAGCAGAAATAAACCATATAACACATGCTATAACTTCGATTCGTTTATCCTTTGTGCAGACTCCAACAGGTCCCGGGGACCGGCCACTGGCAGAGATCAGGATTAACCGTATAACAATCCATGCTAACCCGCTTGCCGGCTAGTCTTCGTATCGATTCATGTGATCGCTTAACTTGAATGTTCGAAATTATGGTCCAGATTTTGACATGTTTGTAATGATAGACTTATAACTGTCTTATCACTATAACCCGATTCAGAACTTTAGTATTTAGAGTTTGCGTGCTACTATGTATTGAGAATCCCGGACTATAAAATGTGACTGGGTTCATCTCATGTGGGTGAGGGTGGCAATACTGATTTATCTACTAAAAAAATGGTGGATTTTCATTGCATCTTTTGCTCTACTTATACAGTTTCATAAGCATATTTTATACCTGGAATAATTGTAAAAGAAATTCAATGAAGTGTTTGTCATGATCAAGTTTTTGTTGGTTCAAGCCAGTCAGAACATCCATGACTTACATGTATAAGTGTACAGTATACACTTTACCTTTAGTTATATATGATATGTTAAAACTTTGGAGGAGTTTCAACCAATGAAACCTCAAATATCATGGGTGCAAATGCGAGCAGATCATGGCTTGAAAGTTGAAACACAAAAGAAAGTGAGTGACGCTGAATATTTTTTACGCACACATGAATCACTAAGTTTGTTTTTTCAATTCTCGTGTATCCATAGTGATTGATGAAATGCATAATCCTTCTTAAAGAGAGAGATGAAGATCTTTGAAACGACACTTTATTACGCGTTTCCTACACCTTCATGGCTTCTCGTCAACTACCACCAAGGTGGTATGGCACCCTGATTCCCTCACAAGAGGTCTCAAGTCAGGGACGGACCGAGGGGGTTTTCGGGGTTGCCCGTGAGCCACATGAATTTTTCTTTTGTAGTGTAAAATTATGTCGAATAAACCGGTTTATTCTAAAATGCACATGGTTTCAATTTATTTATTTATTATTTTTATTTTTTTAATTTTTTTTAATGAGTTCTATAGTGTTAACATAATGCACCTCATAACATTTAGTTCTCAATCCGCCACTATCTCAGGTTCAAAACCCGCTAGGTACACAGAGCAAGTACTCGATACCTTGGAATTCCAGTTGAAACACTTTGAACTTGATGTGAAAGATCATTCAAAGTTAGGAAAGTCATCTTTTATAGCTGATTTATGTCAAGGCTTAGCATACACTGGAAAAGCAAGTCACTGTGTTGACTCTTTCGATGTCTACTGCGAGTGTTGAACGTGCGTTTTCAGCCATAAAAATTGTGAAGAGCAAATTACGTAATAAAATGGGTGATGAGTTTCTTTCATATAACTTAATACTTTATATTGAAAAGGAAATTGCAGATACCTTTAGTTTAGATAGTGTTGTAGATGATTTTAATGATGTTGGAAAACGTCGTGCGCGCTTTAAATGAAAAACTCTTATTGTAAGACTCTTTAATATTGTTTTTTTTGTCAGTATCTTTTTCCAAATTTTTGTTTTAGCCTACCCGGCTAAATAATCCTGGCTTCGTCACTCGCTTAGTGGAGTTCCAAATCTAAAGAAGAATACCGTTCAAACTTAAAAAAAAAAAAAAAAAAAAAAAAAAAAAAAAAAAAAAAAAAAAAACCAATTCCATGCAACTTAGCTTTGCAATAATCATCAATAAAACTTAGGGTCAGCAAATTCCAAACTTGGATGTTTATTTTCCGAACTCTATTCTCTCATGGACAAATGTACTTTGTGTTCTAGAGATATATTGATTACTGAATATATAAAGAGTTTACACGTCAAATGTAATGTCGTGTACTAAAAAGTTTTATTTGGTAAATAACGTGCATTGATAGGTGATGTGTTCTTGTTGTAGGTATAGATTATGTTATCAAGTTTTACATTTATATTTAGCCAACTTAACCTATAACAAACAGTATCGGGTAGTGTACCCGATCAATGTAGCCTAGTTGGTAAGCAGAGTGTCGATCACTAAGAGTGGAACGCTAATACCTAAGTATCTATCAGTATTTTAATCCTAATTTTAGTTATAGTTAAACGTAGTCTAACGCAAGGGGGTTTTCAGCCTGTGAGACTGGCACAATGTGTAGATCAAGTAAACAGTAAATAAAGTGAAGAGACAATTGACACACACGTACACAGATACAAAACAGATATAGATAAGATGCCTGGTCGATAGTAAGGAAGACTTGTCACCCTTTTAAATGCTTAGCTGTATAGGATGAGTACTAAAGTCTATTCTCTCTCAGTGGAGTCTTAGTATATGCGTGCATTCACTTAATGATTACTAGGTTTGTATATTATTTATCCCTTCTATAGGCTTACACTAACTATGCAAATGATGTTAATGAAGTAATTGTGCGAGCCTACATTGACAAGGCATGATAAACTCAATATGTAATCAAAACATATGCATAAGAAACCAATAAAACATCAAATACTCTGTATAAAAGCTGGAAACAATTAAGTCCGGTCAAATAGTGAAAAAAATGCTAACTCAACGATTAACAGATTGCTAATACAAGTAAACGAATCTTCCTATGAATTAAAGTACTAGTAGGACCTTCTTACTGCTCTGAATTCGTCTTTCAGGTTGTGTCTTGTACTGCCAATTCGTCCTCTTCTGTGGTATGTTCGCCCTCTCTAATTTGGCTGTCGAATGGGGTATTTATACATTCTGGAAACAGAAACGATACGGCGTATCTATTAAGTGTTGGAGTATGCTCGTGTCATAATAAATAATTATATGGCTAGACATATGTGAGCCTATGGGGTCACACACTTATACACAGAGACACCATTATATATATCGTATTTACACTATATATACGACTACGTAACTCGGGATCAATAACGGGCTACTAATAATTAAGGTAGTACTTAGTTTATTGGATTGGACCAACAAATGGGCAAGCCCATTTAGGGCCCCCATGGAAAGCCTAAGTGATAAAGGAACAAGGGAGAAAGATCGAGGTGCTAAGTGTAACTATGATTATGAAAAGATCAACCTTGATTTGGCCTTTGATTTTTACTAATCATAATAACAACTTACCATATGTTTCTCCTCCTTCCTCTACCCTAGAGCCACGAAATAACACACACCCATATTAGGGTTTGGTGTTTTTGATCTCATCTAACCTTATTCTAGTGTAGTTCAAGGCTAGATCGCGTGTTACGGGGTCAAGACTAGCATCGGGTGGTGATCTATGACGTGTAGTGTGTTTCCATCATAGAGGTGATCTATTTTGTTCACTTGGTTTCATAGGTGGTTCATGGTGTTGGTGATGGTCTCCATATGATTCTACCGATCACGCTACAAAGGTATAACATGTTGTTGTTTATTATTTGATTGATCATATGGCTATATGGATCCGTTGTTGGTGATGTTTTTCCGCTACGTTTATTTGTTTCATATATGTTTTATATTCATACATCTCCATTAGTGGTATCACGAGCCATCATATGTGCCATATGATTATCGGGTATGCATAATGTGGACATATGGTCCGGACTGGACCCTACATGGGCCAGGCCTGGCAGACAGCGGCCCACTCTACGCCTAAACCCTAATTCATGTCCTATAAATATAGGGTTGGGATTCCATTCATAACATAATATAACAGGTTACCCTAAACCTAACTATTATATGCTACCGCGCATCTATACTAACTTGACCGTCGGAGGTGGATCCCGGGGCTATGGCCTCGGGTCCACTCCTAACGGGTTCTCTTTGTTGACAGGTCTACTTAGGGCTTGAGAAGACGACTAACGGCCCAAGGAGAGTCGTCGAATCCAGTCCGCGCCAGATTATGCATCAACAAGTTGGCGCCATCCGTGGGACCTGACTACGACAAGTTTCGTGTTCTCACATCACCGGAAAGCAACCATTGAGTTCAAAAGCCGGTATTTTTTCTTTATTTCCTGCTAGTACATGATGCGCAGATACAAAATAATTCACAACAACACTCGATATAATTAAAACCTAAAGCTAAAAAATTACTTTTAGTTTTCTTGGTCAAAGATATACGGCTCACAAACAATTGCATTGTTTTCTTTTCCTTGCGATTCGACAAATACAAAACAGAAAGAATTGTTTATCGCTTTCATATACAACAAAACCTAAATTGTATTTTTTTTGTTGTTCTATTCACTGACACAAAATTAATACCTAAAAGCATTAATTGCTTTCCATTATTTCCTTGGTCAAAACTCAAAAGCTGTTGCGGTAGACATTTACACAGATCATATATATTTGTTTTGTTCGAAGGGAATATAACAAGAATTATAATTCTTGTTCTTTTGTCTATTGTCCTCTTTTATATATACGATCCAACATATGTTATCTTTTTACATATTCAAAAGGTTTTATGTAAATCTTTTAAACTTGGTAAACACGATTTTACCTATAACCGCACTAAGTCCGCACGATCGGACCTACTTTATATTTTAGCCGCGAACAATGCAGTCACGATAAATCTACCCGCGTTAGGCCATGCGTTCGGACATCTTCGCAGATTGGCGCCATGAGCGCACTGTCACGTACAGGCACTACGATGCTAGTCAATCGCCATGAGCGCACTGGACGAAAGCCGTGGTCCTCTGCGATCATCCACAAAACGTTAGAGTCTATGCGGTCACGATAAATCTATCTGCGTCTGTGCGTGCGAAACTATTAGTCGCGGTCATGGTACGTCCATCCGTGCCATTGTTTTTATTATAATAAAAAAGAAAAAGATCAATCAATCGCCATGCGCGCACTGTTTTTATTATTAGCTACGTGCTACTTCTCTTATATAGTTTGTAACACCTCACGATAGGTGTAATTCGCACTACTACTTCTCTTATGTATTAATTATATATGCTATGTGCTATATATTGTTTCACGCTAATCTTTTACTTCATTAGATTTTATATGTTGCGATTTGCGGCATATACTTTTAATATTTGCATTAAATGTTTTTCAGGATTTGAATAAATAAGTTTAATGCTCCTACAAGAGTAGCACCATCAAACTTGGGGGGCTACCAGGGTATATAGTACCACTGTTTCTGTACGCGTCACACAGGTATATTTGGAAGCAGATCGTACGTAAGAGGTATTGCAAGCCCGGTACAAAGACGGATTTAAATATTCGCACCATCTTGCCGCAGGGGAGACGTCCTCTGTCGGTTGTAAAGACGAATGTAATGTTCGCGCACAGCGCGCATCCTTTTCGCGCACAGCGCGCACTTCTGCCACAGAAGTACGTCTTCTGTCGCACCATGCTGCATCGCTACTGGTACAAAAGGTACGCCCTTACCCAGGATGTAGCATACGAGATCCACCTTCACCATTGTGAGACAATCACAATCGCAATCCCAGTGCGCACTGTCGCATGTGGGCTGCGCAGTATGGTTCGTCCCATGTGCACACAAGTTGCGCACACATGGGCCATGCCGTCATGGTTGATTGGGCCTACGCGGCCATGAACAGAACTTAAGTTTAGCATAACATAGCCACGCACTATGTCATACTAAACTTGGGGGGCTTGTGGACGTATGGTCCGGACTGGACCCTACATGGGCCAGGCCCGGCAGACAGCGGCCCACTCTACGCCTAAACCCTAATCCATGTCCTATAAATATAGGGCTGCGATTCCATTCACAACACAATATAACATATTACCCTAAACCTAACTATTATATGCTACCGCGCATCTATACTAACTTGACCGTCGGAGGTGGATCCCGGGGCTACGGCCTCGGGTCCACTCCTAATGGGTTCTCTTTGTTGACAGGTCTACTTAGGGCTTGAGAAGACGACTAACGGCCCAAGGAGAGTCGTCGAATCCAGTCCGCGCCAGATTATGCATCAACACATAAAATGGTTAAAATGGGTGTTTTTTTATGATTTTTGAAGTCATGCTTAAAACAGCCATGGGGCTCCAATTTTTTCCTCATAGGACGACCCTTTAGGGGTCTTATGATCTGCACTTTTTTGTCCCATGGCCATTTGTTATGCATACGCTAATTGGTTACTTGTTGGGTACGTGAAAAATGGCCTAAAACGCGTGTTTTTGATCGGTTTTTGAAACGGTTTTAATACAGCCCCTAAGGCCATATTTTCTGTGGTTAAATGGTATTTGGAAGGTCCTAATATCAGTGGGTTTTGACCCTTAAGTCATAGGAAACACGTACCTAACGGGGTTTTAATTCTTGTCAATTATTTCTTCATTTTCGTTGGCTAACAATTTTTTTCTTGTTATTTAATTTGTTTCCATGGCAAATACATGTATGTTTTTCAATGGAGTTAGCCAACACCATGTTTTAATCATAATATTATTGCATTATTATGTATATATGCAAATCCGATGAAAACCTAGACCACTTGTGCATTGAATTGTTGTGAATGTTGTTTAATTTCGTGTTTTGGGGTTTTTGCCATTGTTTCGGCATTTATGTAATAATATTCTTTTGGTTGTAGCCATTGTTTGGGCACTTTTACAGTAGGTTAAAAGTAGATTAGTTGTATTTTACTTTCAATATCATGTAATCGTGGTTTGGTGGTGAAAGGCGAAAGAGTTAAAGACATTTTTGCCGAAAAATGACTGCTGGAACACCAGTTGGCAAAATGGAGTTTCCCGGTGATTGGTAAGGTATTTTTGGCTGAAATTGTTTTTACAGGTACTCAAGACATGAGCCTACAAGTTTCTAGTTTCGAGCTAAGCACGGGGAAGCCTCCTTCATGGACTTTTGGGCCCCTGAACACAAAAATTCTGGAAGGACAACAACTATTTTTCATATACATTATGGGCTTTCTACTTGTTCTTGATTGTCTTGGAGCAAGTGGGAGTCCTCCATGTGGTTGTGTGGTTTGTCCCTAGTTGACTCTTGGTTCTCGTGATGGCTCACGAGACCAAGCATAGGTTTTTTTTCATCGGTTGAGGCTTTGCATATTGTGGTTGTGTGTTTGTGATTTTACTTTTTATATATCTTGTTATCATATGTAAAATTGCAAATAGTTTTCTATAAACTTAAAACGAAACACAAACCATTTTCAAAACTAAGTCTTATGATTTAGTTTTACTAAGTTTTTGAAACTTAAAATCATTGTTTTTTAAAATAACACCTAAACTTATTATGTATGTTATTTTATTTATGTATTGTCTAAACTTTATTATCCATGTAGGATTAATATTAGTCATGAAAATGGACAACTTGAAACACATAAATTAAAACAATGATTAGACTTAAGTTAAGAAAAGTTTTTAACTTGTGCTACGAAGGATGAATGCATGCTTCTTTCGTACACCTTTTGATTCACATCAAAACTTTTACCCGTCAAAATTTAAGTCATGCCGTCCAATATTGAGAACACTTGCAATTACCTTTTGCTTATGCGTAGGACCTAGGTTGAATTGTAACCCAAGGTGACTATTCTCTATGCGTGAGACCTAGATATATTCTCGCACGTTCTCAAATTGGATGACTTAATCGAGTTAAGCGGTGAGACCTTGACCCGAGGCAAAGATGGGACTAAACATGCCTACATGACATTAGTTGTTTGACACTAGATGCCATGAGTCCCATAAGGATCTAAGAGTTGCACTTGTAATGCAATTGGTGATCGTCGCCTACCAATTGAATCTACTATTGCTAGCAGATCAACTGATGTGATAGTAGAAGCACAATGTGGATCTTAGCCTTTTACGTAAATTAATTGTTTTAAATTGTAAACATGGGGTAATTAATTTATAAAAGGATAATTATCGAAAATACTAAATATGAACTTTGAGAATTCAATTAATGAATTAATGCAACACAAAACGTAAACAAAAGTTTGTTCTTTTCTTGTTAAAAGGATCAAACTAAGTCTTCCTTTCCTTGCAAGAAAGAGACTTGTTCCTATCCTTTTCCTTATGAGGAAAAGTCATAATAGGAATATTTGAATTATCCTAATTCTAATCAAACTCAAAGCACACATACTCTAGAAATCGTGATGTCTTGTAAAAGTCAAAACGGTTAAGTATGGTTGCACATCTTATTCCATCAAGTTCGTTTTATAACCCTAGTTCCGGTTTTGAAACCTTGAAGAAATATAAGATATTTGGATAACTAGAAAACATGTTTTCTATAGCTACCAAACTAATATGAGTTAAAATAATTAGAAAACGGAAATATCAATAAACCGAAAAGTGCTAAAGGCAATTACTAGCATGATTACCTAGCAATGTGTCTTAACCCGATAAACATGGAGGAACTGCATGCCTAATTTTCAAGTTTAAAATGATGGCTAGCCCATCATCTATATATTAGAACTTGATGCACTTCCTTGAATACCTAAGTACATGTTACTAGTCATAGTGACTCACATTAGCAATAATGTGTAGATATTCAAAGAAAGCAGGAAAGTATCCAATCATCACTCACTCTCCACTGGTGATGTAACACTTTTAATGTTGTCTAATCCAGTGGGAGCTACATGATTGTATTACTGGTGACGAAACACATGTAATGTTCTCTAATCCAGTGGGAGTTGTAAGCTCTATTAACTTACAAGTTGCCCATCTTATTTTTAGATTGTCTTGAAATAATACATTACTTTCCACATATGAACCATCATAGTTTTTATGAGAACCATTGCATGAATTTATTAGATAACTTGTCACGTTCCTGATGTTGCTTCCTGAAATGTTATCAATAAAATTGTTATGCATGATTCTTTATAAAAGCGATAAAGTTCTACACATCTATATTTTGATTTTGACTAAAATCATATGTTATCTGTGACATTGTCATATTTGCTTGCATAATGTTGTGCCAGGCACAAGTGGGAGAAAACTTAATTGTGTGCAAGGTACAACATATAACAATATGACTAATGTTTTTTCTTGACTGCAAGTCAAGAAAAATAAGGTTCTACTAGGACTTATACACATAAAATGTATGTTGCCCTAATTAGAAAAAATGTCAAGATAACATGAAAAGCTACTTCAACATATTTGCTGAATTGTTTAGTAAATATGATTATGTCTTCTTGTAAATTCATAATCATGAAGTATGTAATTAACTTGAAATTACTATTGAGGCCAATTGTCGGCACTCATACTTACTTTAGTTGAATATATTTAGGTCTCTTGTAAAGACATAAACATCAATTCCGTTAATTGTTGCAAGACTTATAACGTAAAGTAAAGACGTTAATTTGTTATGTCTTCTTGTTAAAGATATGTACACTTACGACGTATAATAAAATATTTAGTGTTTATGTTTCTAGTTAAAACATACGCATGAAGTCATTGACTTGGTCAAAGACTTTAAATATAAAGTATGCAGTAGGCTAAAAGTACTATTGATGCCATCTGGTATGACTTGGTTGGCAGATACGTAAGCCAAAGAGTATAAGTTCATCTAATGAGATGTGTGATAGTCTCACAACATCTATCCACGTGGAATACCACAACTTTATGGTATGTCCATCATGGATATTGTTTGATCTTTTATGACTTAAACTCTTTTACCTCAAAAGCAATCAAGGTTAGAAAATTGGATGTGCCATGCGTACACCCAATATGGTTCCAACCCAGAAGGAATTTAAGACACCATTGTATTATGGAATGGGATGAATCCCATTATGTCTTGATTGAAGTTCTGAATTTGTTAAATATCTAAGAGTAAGCAATTAACAAACTAGAATCAAGAACTAACGATGTATTTTGGATGTCCTACTTGAAAACAATTTATTGTTATCAAGATGCTGAGTACTTGGAGATTAGTCTCCACTTACAAAATCAAGTGGGAGCACCTTTAGATCTTGAAGTCATTCAAGAGCTAAATGCACAACCTTCTGAGTACACTTGCTAATGTCATTCTAAGGCTGAACATACATATGTTAAACCATAGATTGATATCTCTTATTCATAAATCCGCAAGGATACCCCTAACACCTGAGTGATATATTTTATATCAATGTTAAGGGACATAAGTTGGAGGATCATAGTGAACCTGCTAACTAAAGAGATGCATTATCAGATCTTGAATCTGATGAATAGCTCAAAACTATGAATGATAAGATGCAGTCCTTGAAAGACAATCACTCATGGAGCTTGATT
This sequence comes from Artemisia argyi, assembly GCA_030686995.1. Classification (NCBI taxonomy): domain Eukaryota; kingdom Viridiplantae; phylum Streptophyta; class Magnoliopsida; order Asterales; family Asteraceae; genus Artemisia; species Artemisia argyi. Next base: position 120,382,821 of record CM060686.1, read on the forward strand.
GATCTCTTACCAAATCAGTTAGACTATGAGGTTTAAAATGAGTTTCTTGATGAGAATACTCAAAAGGACAAACTTGTACACACATTTAATACATGCATAGTAGAAGGAGTTTACTCGTACTCAAGAAATTGATTATGATTAAATCTTCCTACCTACAAACATTAAATGTACAAAGATGATTAATTGTCATACTTGTTTTCATGTAAATGAAATATGACAATAGGATTTCAAAACACTTTTGATTACTTTTGCGAGGACGATGAGTAATCAAAAGGTTTTATGAATCTATATAATCTTTATTTATGTATACAAGATATAAGAATCCAAGTGTGGATTAAATCATGCATCTAGGAGCAGAGATCTTAAGTTAATTATGAAATCATTAATTTGATTTTGATTAAATAAGATTACTCCTGAGTACTCTGAGAGCAAGTAGGAGCAATGCATTTATTTCCTTATATTTCATATGTTGTTAACATATAAGAAACAATATTCCATCTAAGCTAGACTTTAATCCTTAGCCTGGAATGAAGTTTCACTTAAGGAATTTAGGAAATAAAACATAAAACCTTGTTGCATGTGTTTATTAGGATAAACATAAGCGGTTAATAATCTAAACACAATATGACATTTCATTGAGGGGAGTCTCAATTATCAATCTTATATGATGAGATTGAATGCATGAATGGAAACCTTAAGTTTAACTAAAGGATTCATTATGTAAGTCGTATTATGTATTGGATTATTTATATCATTTGCATGAATGCAAAGATGAGTTGATAACAACAAATATCTAAGTGAAAGTCATTAGATAATTGTTAAATGAACAACCTAATGGACCTGCAAAGGACCAAAGATTTGTTAAAATGTTTACGGATATTTGAGGATCTTAGTTATGTTTTCATTCATTGATGCTTATATAACTGAGATGATGCTCAACCCTAGTCGTAGTAGGATGACATCATGAATGATGACACCTTTAACTAGATGTGCTCGATTGAGAGCATTAATGCATTATACATTAAAAGAATAAGAATACTTTACAGTTTGGGAAACTGTTATTATGACTATCTAAAGTAGGTGTTTTGCCAGCTTCAAACATACCATGGAATGTATTGTTGCAATACTTGTATTGTACTTGATTGCATACATACAAAAGGACAATCATCATTCAAAACATTTTTGAATTTTGAAATAAGTATTCTCAAAGTTTACTCAGATGACTACTTGTCTTGTACAACAAAATTGATCATGGTGGAAACATCGGATTCCGATCTATCTGTAGTCTTGTGCATATCTATTTTAGTATTTGGATAATGGAACTGTAAGTAGTCGTACTATAAAATGAATTGATATACTGGGTATTATTGTCTTCATTTATACTACTGTGTTATATATTTGCATGTTTAATCCATGAATAATTTAATTATTCTAAAATTGTCCATTGCTGGTTGACGATACGGGAGTATCATCAAATTAAGGCAAATGTGAGCATGTTGGTGATTTATTTGCCAAACTCATATGTTGTTCATTGTGATGAACATTGGACTGACCCAACCTTCGAGATTTCACTGCATGGATCGGCGTCAATAGTGAATCTCGAAAATGGTTATGTCTCTTATCCTTAGACTTGAGATGCAAGTAGGTCTTGCATGTGTGGAATTTTATTCTTTGATATGGTTAAACGCTGTCCTGAATAAGGTAGTTATAAAAACCATTTTCAGGAGTGATTTGAAACACATGAATGACACGTATAGTCAAAATAGGATTTGTTCCTCCACATGTGATGGAGTTAGATACTATTGGGCCCCTCGATGGATTGAACAGATGTTTGTATGGCCGTACCCAAATGAGATTAAGATGAATCTTAATTCACTTGGTAATCTTGTTCAATATCTAGATCGAGAAACATAATAGTTGAACAATTGAAATGACTTTGATCCATGTCTAGTATTCAACATAGTATCTGTAACAAAAGGAAGGATGACATATAAACCATTTAAATGAGACGTTTTAGAAACTTCCCTCACATATTTCTAGGGACATTGGCGTGTTGCTAGACGCTAACCTTTGCTTGTATAATTACTTGATTATTATGACGTTGCAAGTGGGAGCTGTTGGTGTATGCTCGTGTCATAATAAATAATTATATGGCTAGACATATGTGAGCCTATGGGGTCACACACTTATACACAGAGACACCATTATATATATCGTATTTACACTATATATACGACTACGTAACTCAGGATCAATAACGGGCTACTAATAACTAAGCTAGTACTTAGTTTATTGGATTGGACCAACAAATGGGCAAGCCCATTTAGGGCCCCCATGGAAAGCCTAAGTGATAAAGGAACAAGGGAGAAAGATCGAGGTGCTAAGTGTAACTATGATTATGAAAAGATCAACCTTGATTTGGCCTTTGATTTTTACTAATCATAATAACAACTTACCATATGTTTCTCCTCCTTCCTCTACCCTAGAGCCACGAAATAACACACACCCATATTAGGGTTTGTTGTTTTTAATCTCATCTAACCTTATTCTAGTGTAGTTCAAGGCTAGATCGCGTGTTACGGGGTCAAGACTAGCATCGGGTGGTGATCTCTGACGTGTAGTGTGTTTCCATCATAGAGGTGATCTATTTTGGTCACTTGGTTTCATAGGTGGTTCATGGTGTTGGTGATGGTCTCCATATGATTCTACCGATCACGCTACAAAGGTATAACATGTTGTTGTTTATTATTTGATTGATCATATGGCTATATGGATCCGTTGTTGGTGATGTTTTTCCGATGCGTTTATTTGTTTCATATATGTTTTATATTCACACATCTTCATTATTAAGTTGATACTCCGTATATAGGTAATTTCGCGTGGGGTCCAAAATTATTATATTCTAAAACATTTGTACAGCGTCATAGGATACAACGTATCTTTAATCTTCATACGACGCATGTTCTTTAATATCTTGGATTTATATGGTGAAGTCTTGAGATTGATACGATGCATCTCTGAGATGTCATGCGACGTATCTGGAGTAGGATGAGTAAGATATTCATACGTTGACCAAGGTTTCATACACGGTGCATGAGAAATCCATGCGGCGTATGTTTCAAAGTCAGGCAATGGTCTTGATATCTGTCTAAGTCTTTATGTACGGCGTATCTATCTAGAATGATACGGCGTATCTTCATTCAGTTCAGTAGACTTTTCCAACTTGATCCATTTTGCTCCAATTTACGTCCAACATAGCTAACTTTCACCAAATGCTTGTTCATGAATGAGAATACAAAAGTAAACGATTAAGTATCAATTCTCATATAAAATAATATAAAACAAGCTATAAACATATGATAAATAATGCCAATAAAATGTAGTTATTTGATATCATAAATAAGTAATTCAAAATGTTTTTAAAAAATCGTGTTTGACTAATCTTTTTATTTTTATTTTATTCTTTTTTATTTTTTATTTTTATTTTATTCAATTTATTTTTAATGTCACTTAAGAGCCATTCAATTTTAAAGGATATAATGTGTTTGAGACATGATTTGCACATTACCAAATTTTGATTGATAACTTACACATAAAAATGGTTGTACTATGGTCATAGCCAATTTTGCATATTTGTACAATGATATGTGCAAATAAAAAGATAACAATATTTTTTCTTTTATCTAAAAGGGTGTTTGATTTTAGGATATAGGAATAAAAATATTAATTTCATTTACAATGAAATTGTTTAGTTAGTACTATTAGTGTGTCCGGAATTGTGTGTTTCGAGGCTTTGGTGCGAAGTTATGTTCATGTGTGAGGTCAAGGTTTGTGTTGTCAATCCGTGTCATGCTTTCTGCCATGTGTTTGGTGTTAAGTGTCATTGCGCTTTGGTGGGTTTGGTGGGTTTAGTACGTAGAAATTATATCTTAGTAAGTATGATATCCATTTTGGGATATCCCTTGGAGGTCGTAAGGTTGGTTAGCTGGTGTAGTGAGTTTAGATTTAGTTTGTTCGATTTATTATATTTGTGTCGTGTAACTTTAGTATCTTGCTAGTTTATTAATATATGCCGCTTTTCAAAAAAACAAGTACTATTAACAATGGGTATCAAACCCACAAAATAACAACATACTATACATAGGGCCGAACACAAAACTGAGAAAATCGAGCTGAAACAGACCGACTAAAACTGTTCAGTTTCGGTTCTATATCCTAATGACTTTCGGTTTCAGTTTGGTTTGAGCCAAAACGGATAAAAACCCACTTAAACCATATGAACCGAACCGAACCGACATAAAACTGAACCGAACCGAACTAAGTCATTTCGATTCGGTTCTCAATTCATCTTTTTTACAAAATCGGTTTCGGTTCAGTTTGGTTCGGTTCGGTTTTCGTCCGCCGCTCGATCCTCATACCTATAATGGATTCGTTTTTACAACAAAAAGCCCCTCAGAGCAACAAACAGTTTTATCACTCCCCCTAATTCCCAGTATCTTCTCCAGTACACTTTCACTTTGCAGTTATGGCGCTAAAACCACCCTCCCCTCACTCACTCCCTCCATAAGTAAATAAATTAATTAATTAACCAGGCCTCATTTTCCCAAATCCAATCAATCAATGGCTACTAATAACAACAACCAAGACAACAACAACCTTCAAACAACGCCTATATCAATATCATCAGCAACAAACCCTAAACCTAATAACGGAGAACCGTTGACCAAGTCAACGAGTCCGGAGGAATTTATACTATCAGTCGCGTCGAATATCGCCAATCAAGCGTTGCAGTATTCTGATCCTGATGTTTGGGGTGTTCTTACTGCTATTAGTACTAAAGCTAGACAAAGACGTCAGGTTGTTTGTTTGTTGTGAATTTGATCTTCTTTTTTTAGTTATTTGTTACGAATTCGGTGTCGAATTCACGTGAATTGATTTAAATTTGGTGAGAATGTGTTAGTTTTTGAATTTGTAGCGAATTCGGTGTTATATTGAGTCAAATGTTTTGATTTTGTAGCGAATTTGGTGTCGAATTGAGGTGAATTGTTTGAATTTGGTGACAATGTGATGGTTTTTGAATTTGTAGCGAATTCGTTGTTGGATTGTGTGAAATGTTTAAATTTTGTGAGAATGTGATGGTTATGCGAATTGTTTGTTTGTTAATTTTTTGAAATTTGTTTTAATTTGATGTTGGTGTAAAAATTTTTGAGTTTGTCGTAAATTTGGTGTTGGATAGAGGTGAATTGTTTAAATTTGGGAGAATTCGGTGTTGGATTGAGTGTAATGTTGAGTTGATTGTTGCGTGAATTGTGTGAGGCGGTTGGAATTTGTGGTAAAGTGGTGTGTTGGAATGAGGTGAAATGTGTAGGTTGTGTGATGATTGAGTAAGAAGGTTGTTGAATTTGTATGGAAGTTTGGTGTCAGACTGCGGTGAATTGTTTGAATTTTGTGAGAATTGTGATAGCTATGTGCTAACAGCGTAAGAAAATTGTTAACGGCTATCACTTTTTCAAGGAATTCAAACCATTTACCCATGTCTTATACGTAACTTTTGCAAAGTCAACAACCTTCTTACTCTATTCGGGCATAAGCATCACTTTTTTACTGAGGACGATACCAAATTTGCTACTAGGCACATACATAGCTATCACATTTTCAAGAAAGTCAAACAATTCCCTTAGTCCATAACTTTTTATACCCTTTTAGCGCATACCTATCATATTTTAGTAAATTTAAGCATTTTCCTCCGTCCAATATGTAAGTTGTTACAATCAACAACTTTTTACCATATTCCCACATAACGATTGCATTTTCACGAAACTCATGCATGTCATTCAGTTAGATACCGTTCTCAAATACCAATTTTCACAATTTTCTTACGCTATTAGCACACAATTATCACAATTGTCACAAAACTCAACTGTGATAGCCATGTGCTTACAGTGTAAGAAAATTGTTGAATTTGTAGCTATACGGTATCGGACTGAGATGAATTGTTTGATTTCTTGAAAATGTGGTACTTACGTGCGTAAAGTGGAAGAAGGTTTTCATTTTGTAACAAATTGCGAAGAGATTTAGGATGTGCGAAGTAAACTTGACGCAAAAATACAAACCGCAGCTGTCTAGACAAAAATGCAGGTCGAGGTGTTTACATTTATTGCCGAATATTTAATACGTGATTACGTTTTCATTAGCCCTGGATGTCTCAAGGATTGTGGACATATCAACTTTTACTATATATAACATGGTAGAGTTATTTTGTAGCAATTGCATTTAGTTAATTAGGTTCCGTGACAATAGTCATTTGCTTGTAGAATAAGAATATTGTTAAGTATATGACAAAATTCTGAACTGTTTCATGAATATATCTGAGACCAAAGTCAAAATACACCTCTTTTCGGGAAACAGACAAGGAAGTGGGGGCAGGCTACATTTTCTGTTAAATTTGTGAATATGTGATTACGTTTTATAGTCCATGAGGTTTCAGTGATGGGTAGGAGTGTTAAAGATATTTACTAAATTTGACGTTGTTGAAAGTAATTATACGGAGTATAGCAATTGCATTTTTCAATTAATGAAATTATGCTGATAATTATATTGATAAAGCAGGGAATAAATATGCTTCTGACTAAGGATGAACATGTCATTGGCCGAACTGTAGCTGATAGTCGGTTCCAGATTTTGTCAAATCAAATAAGTCAACAGCATTGCAGAATATATAGGAAGAAAGTTACTACAGAAGATGAAGAGGGCCATAGATTCTTTAACTGCGGCTTTCTGAGAGATACCAGGTTGTTTACCTTTTAAGTAAATGGAATTTATCTGGTTAAATATGGGGTATCGAGTTTATTGATTATAAATTTTTCACAGCACAAATGGAACGTATCTCAACTGGGAAAAGTTAAATAAGAACAGCCCTGAGTCGAAACTACATCATGGAGATATTATATCATTCGCAGCACCTCCTCAACATGGTAAGTTGATTTTACATTTTTTTCTTTGGCTTTCTGGAAATTTGACCTGTGATTAAAGTTATTATTTCTTCATGGTAGCAGAAGTTGCGTATGCTTTTGTGTTCCGAGAAGTTCTCAGACCTACGTCAGGAACAGATAGCAGCTCGCCACTAAAAAGAAAAGCAGGTATGTACTTGTGGGGTATACTCCATTATTGTATGAAGTCATGTTTAGTGGTTATGTCACATGTGTAAACTTTCCCAAGGTGATTAGTATAACTTGAATGATTATTTGATCCTCCTATTGATACAAAATCCGTTGTGATAATGTTGATATTAATGTATAACCGATTGCTAACATGGAAAATTTTTAGAGGGGTATCTGCGACCTCATGGGGTAATTTTTTAAGTATCTTTTGATTCTATATGATATATATGCACTGCTGAACTAAATAATTTTTGCTACGCAGATGAGTTTGGCTCTGAACCCATGAGGCTGAGAGGAATTGGTATTGGTTCTTCCGAAGGTCCCATTTCTCTTGATGATTTTCGGAGCCTTCAACGGTCAAACACGGTATTCTTATTTGTAATTTTGATTCACCTCCAAATTGTGATTGATGAAATAGATCGTCTGACCGGTTACCTTTAATCGATATGTAGGATTTAAGGAAGCAACTGGAAGATCAAGTTACAACCATTGAACAATTATGTAATGAACACCGTACAGCCACTGAGCTACATGAAGCTGTATGTTCTGCTTACTTGTTGGGTCTAAATGTTCTTTATCCCACATAATCTACATGCATGTGTTTCCCATGGGTTGTATTTGGGTTGGGGTGTTGACTTATGTGTTATCAGGTGGGCAAAACCCGAGAGGTTTTATGATTTCCATTATGCATTTTTTTTTTTATGTAGACATGTCCTTCAGTGATTATCACAAGCTTCCTTGATTGGTTTTTTCTGTCGTTTTTGTAATAGGACTGTTTCACTTCTTTAATACTCGAAAATAAGTACCGAAATTGTGCATGCAGACAAACTTCATATGAAGGCTTGGCAGCCTGCCGATTTATTGCTTGTTAGGCTAGTTTAAAAGCATGAATATTGACTTATAATATCTCTATTTTTAGACAAACCAGTTTTTGTGTTACTGAAGATCTTTGGTTGGAGTTTACTTTCTGGTTAGCTGTACATTGCTTGTCTGTGACTCTGGTCTTACTTATTGTTCACTCATAACTTATTTTGGAACCATCTTTTGATTTGTATAGAATCATTTTTACTATCCTTGAAACATGTCTCACCCGTGCTTGACTCTGCTCAAATCTCAAGTGACTCCTTTCTTGCATATATTCAGGAAAAGAAAGACTTGAAGGAGTCCATTTCACAAACCTACGTAGATGAGCTCAAGGAGATGAGTAGCTCATTAGAGGCAAAGCAGAAAGAACTAGTGGAAGTTAATAAAATATCGTCTGAACAAAAAAATGCTTTGGAGGACCTTAATGAAAGACACAATGCATTGGTGCAGAGCTGTACTGAAGCAGATGAGATAATGCGTAGGTGAGTGAAATTTTTTATTAGGTTTGAGACTGAAAACTGTCGATTGGTATCCTTTTCCATGTAACATAGTGAGTTAGTGACCGAGTTAGTAACAAGGCCACACAGGGGCCAATAATCGCCAACTCGCCAAGGGTGTTCTCGCTTGTTAAAAAGTGAAGTATTGATTACCCCATATGAAAATAAAAAAGTATACCATGGATCCCTCTAAAGTTGAATCTTTTTGGCTTGTGCCATGTAAACTGCCAAGATGTATGTGCACCCACTATAATGATTTACTTGGGAGCTTTCCATGTTATAAAGGATGTTATTTGAACCTAATATATATCTTTATCTCTTTTTGGTTTATGAATGTGAACTTAGAATCATTTACGGAATTGCATATTTCATTTATACCATTTAGAAAGGGTTTTGGAAGAATACATTATCGATTTACCGGCCAACGCCTGTTTTAAAATAAATGCTGCAAATAGATTCCTCTTGGATAAAAAAAGGCACCTTAATAAAATGACAAGTGAGATTAGCATTTTCATGTTTTTAAAGACCCGATATCCATTCAATCTATCATTTAACTTTATCCTGATGTTGTTCGACGTTATTGGCAAATTAGCATCTAATTTATTGTTCCCTTAATTATTATTCCCTAAAATGAGGTCCTGAAGCGACTGTTATGTTTTTGATATTATGAGTTTTTATGTTGTAAAATCTACTTTAAATTTGCAAAAGCTACAAAGATTTAGTGAGCTTACTAACTTTTTATCTTTTTAGCCAGAAAGCAACCATAATTGAACTCAAGAATCTTCTAGATGAAGAGAGAGAACAGAGAAAAGAGGATCGAGAAAAGGCTGTAGCAAATTTGACAGCCTCGATACAGAGGGTTAAAACGGAAGCTCAGGAGGAACTGAAGCGGCTCTCGGATGCCTCTCTTAGGCGAGAAAATGAGCAGCAAGAAATTATTAATAAGCTTCAGGTTTGCGAATGGATCTCTTTGATGATGGTACTTCTTATTTGTGTGTTTTAATGCAACAGGGAATAATTGAAGATTAATGTTTATGTTCTCAGGAGTCGGAGAAAGAAAGATGTTTATTGGTAGAGACTTTGAGATCCAAATTGGTAAATTTGCACCACCACCATGGACTATAATGTCATTGATTTGCTAATTCTTCAACAATGTGACCTTCATCATCTTTATTTTACTCCAAACAGGAAGACACTAGGCAGAAATTGGTTGGCTCCGATAATAAGGTCCGCCAGCTTGAATCCCAGCTTTCCCAAGAGCAACGGGTTTCTTCTGTCAGTAAAAAAGTATGAATATATCCTGGAATTGCTTAATATAGCTTTTAAATAGGTTGCCATTTTATATTTGATTTTCTGCATATAAACTGGTTTTTAATTATTCATTCTACGATATTTTACTTGTAGAGGGTGCAAGAACTTGAGCATGAAACTAGTAGACTGAGAAAAGAACTTGAAAGCGAAAAGGTACATTTGTTACTCTTAACCAACTTAGTTTCCAACCTAAGTAAAGGTTATTATAACCTCCTGTAACCTTTGTTATTTTATCAATTAATACAATAAATTATTTGTTTATTACCAATGTTCATTACATTTACCAAATTTCCCTTCATATTCGCAAACTGAACTTCCACTCCTTTTATGAGCGAGAATAGAACTGATACCCCACATTTTGTAAAATTTGGAACTTTTAGCTACATTTCTAGAGAAACTTCCAAGCAAATATTATAAAGCATTATCTGCTAATAACATGTCACTTGTCAGACATGTTAAAGCAAAGAGAGTAAAATAAAGGTTTTGATGGTATCAATTATGAATACTGTAAACATCCTAGGGGCTTAATACTAATGGGCCTAATAAAACCCACTATTATTTCTAACAGTAAATTTGAACAATTTATGGGTTGTTAAATTTGTCAAAATTTTTCTTCTATATTTGTTGAAAATTAATCATTCAACTCTATCTACCCTTAATAACAATTTTCAAAGTTTTTTTTAAATGAATAGTGATTTAAGGGTAGTTATGTTATATTAGCTAATGCATTAATCTACCCTTAATATCAATTTTCAAATTTTTTTGAAATGAATAGTGATTTAAGGGTAGATATGTCACCAAAGGGCTTTGGCTCAGTTGGTACCCACCTCCAAAAAAACTCATGGGCCCACGGGAGAGATTTTGTGGATAAGAGGTCATGGGTTCGAGTTTCGGCCCGTGCTCACTCTAGTTGGTGCCCCACTGGACAAGAGAGTTGCCAGAGCTATTCCTTGTGGTGTGGACAATGGCTGGTGCCAAAAGGCATCCGGGGTCAGGTGTTCCCGCCAATTCACACCTTTTGATGCATTAAGTGCTTAGTCAATGTTTTGTTTAATGGGTAGTTTGGTTTTTCTAAATGGTTTCAAGTTTCAGCATACAAGGTTTAATACCAATTATCATGTATGCGTGTTATTAAAGGTTTTCAAAATGGGAAATGATTTGTGCACCATTTATTTTTGGCTATACATCACTAAATCACACCAGTGATGCATACAGTACAACACCGCTATGCATAATTTAGTGGTGGATGGCAAAAAAAAAAATGGTGTACAAATCACCTCCCTTTCAAAATCTAATTCTTTTACATTTACTAAAAGTTGATTGATTTAGCAAAAGCTAAGAAGGGGATCTCTCAAGAACAAAATATGCACAAATTCATTGGTTGTTTTGCAAAATAAGTAAATATACATTCATTGAAAAGGAAACATCGATTTTTATTGGCACTCTTATTATTGTATACTACGTAAGATCCAGCATGTTACACATAAATCTGTATTAAGTTACATGTTTTTCTACCACTAAACTACAGAAGACAACACACTCGTTATAAAAAAAGGCTCAAAATTCCATATAAGGATCATAAACGTTAAACAAAGAGATGAAAATGCGTTGTTTATTTCTTACGGAATACCTTATTTTGGTGATTCAATTTTTTCCCCGCAGCTACAATCTATAAAACTTTTGCTACAGAAATAAGTGTGCCATGACCAACTTCTAGCAACAACCATTGTTAGTTAACTAAGAATTTTTTGAAAGTGAAATTTGTTGAAACATACATTTAATCATAATCCTATTATAGGATGTCTGGAAACCGTTAAATAAACGTGTATAAACTTTGTATACAGACAATCAAGGTAAGTAGTAGACATAACCAAAGTGATTTTGTGACAACAGTTCCATCATCAAAGTTATATGTAAATTATACGAGTGAATGAGTGATCAATACGTTTATACTAATTTCCCGGTGCGTTGGCATTCAATACCTAGTATATGTCAAAAATTGAACCTCCACTCCTTTTGAAGAGCGAGAAAATTACTCGTACCATACATTTTCAAATTTAAGCTCTCTGGTTACCTTTCTAAGCAATCTTTTGCTTTAAATGATTCCATAATTTCATTAGACCATAAAATTCCCTTTCACCTTTTTAATGTAATGAGAAGCTGTGGGGATACCCATTTTAGTTTCATGCAGAAAGAAGGATGTATATGCAAATCATTATAACTCCTTTGGCCGAAAGCTTGAACTAGGGTCTATTCTTTGTGTTTAGCAGGCAGCTAGGGAAGAAGCATGGGCTAAGGTTTCAGCCCTTGAATTCGAGATCAATGGTGCCATGCGGGACCTTGACTGTGAAAAACGTAAGCTAAAAGCTGCCAGGGAAAGGATAATGCTTCGGTGAGAACTCTATTTTTCTTAAAAGAAAAGCATGTTGTGTTACCATAAAACTTAATAGTATGCACAAGTTAAATAGTTCTTCCCGTGTGTGGATTTGATTCTTTTGGTGTCTTTTTGCGGCTGTTAAATTTCATGGTTAACGTGCAGGGAAACACAGCTACGGTCTTTCTATTCAACAACTGAGGAAATCTCTAGTCTGTTTGCAAAACAGCAGGAACAGTTAAAGTTGATGCAGAGAACACTAGAAGATGAGGAGAATTATGAGAACATATCAGTTGATATTAATCCTAATATTGATAATGGCAATCGGATAGATTCTATACATCAAAGTAAAGAAGCAAATGGGTCTCAATGCAGTGGGAGCATGAAGGCAGCAGATTCCAGCACTTCCACCAAGACCCGAGGCGAAAATCAAGTGGAAACATTAAATGAAGAAGCCAGTGTAACTGAGAAACACGACTGTGATGCCCGAAATCAAGAAACTTGTGAAGAAACACAAGAAGCTGAATTTACAAGTGGTGAGCCTAGTGCTAAGGGTGCTTTTGGATCTGATATCGATGCTGGCCATACTGCACCAATAGGAACTGAACAAATACTAGGAACCGAACAAATAATGGAAACCGAAACCCAGGGACATGACCAAAATGTCGACTTGAACAAGTTAGTTGGTGATACAATGGTAATTGATGATGATGATGAGGAGGAAGGGGTTAAAGTCGATAATGGTGAGAATTTGCACCAATCAAAGAACCCTATTGAAGAAGATACAGAAGCTGGAGACCCTATTAGAACAGCTGATCTTTTGGCATCTGAAGTTATTGGTAGCTGGGCCTGCAGTACGGCTCCTTCATGCCATGGAGATAATGAGTCTCTGGGAAGCGGAGGGTTTGATAAAGGCAATCGGGGCAGTGCTGGTGGCGGGGGTGGGGTTTTGCAGGATTCTGCTTGTATTGCAGCTGAGAGCCAAACTGGTGGTGGAAGGAACCTTGAGCATGAAGCGCTTACTACGATGATAGGGATTGTTGCTCCTGAGATGAAGGGCCAATTTGGTGGTACTATAGAGAGTGATAGTGACAAGGCTGTTGCATCTAACTCAGATACAGAGGATTGCACTGAGGACGAGGATGGTGAATCTGATGCGGAGATCCAGGGTCGTCATAGTCCATCACATAACGATAATAATGTGGTTGAACTAATGGACGAGGATGATGACGACGGCGACCAGGAAGAAACCCAGCCAGATTCTCCTTAAACTGCATTAGAATGGTTCATCTAAAGGTATGCTTTAATTACAGGCACAACTAAACTACTAGACAAATTGGAATGAGCTAAACTGATTGGTTTGAATTAGTAAAAAAAACAATAGGGTTTTCTTTATATTCAAAAAAGTTTCTTGAACTAATCAGTTTAGCTCGCCACGGAAATGATTGATATATATTGCCTTAGATCCATCTCTTCACCAAAATAGTTGGAATTTATTTCAGTCAAATTGCATGTAAATAGAACATATTACCAGGCACTTTCTGTTTTGAGTAAGCAAAATTTGAAAGCGCCTAGGTTATTAGTTTATAAGCAATGATTAATAGTCTGGAGTATACCAGTCGGCTTAATACACTTTAACTTTATAACAGACCTTTAAGCATTGATCTGTATGTTCCATATCCATACAAAAGAAATTGGCTGAATGTACAAGACTTATATGCAATGGCTCAGCTACATCCCGACCCCCCGAAAATTATTTTGCGATGTAGGGGGTATATAGTTTTCGTGTAGAAAAATTTCGGTATATTCGGTTTCGACCCCCCATTTTAATTGTGAAAATTTTTTTATACATTAAGCAATAAAAAATTTTAGATCCCGACCCCCCACTGAAAATTTTCTAGCTTCGCCACTGCTTATATGTGCTTCCCCTATTATTTTTTCTAGAGTAAACTGCATAAATGATCCCTGTGGCTTGTTAATTATTACGGATTCAGTCCATTTTTCCATTTCGTCTCGGATCAGTCACTGTGTTTATGACGTGTTACGGATCCAGTCCATTTTGCCTAATCTCGTTAACTTTTGCTGTTAATTCAAGTAAATGACCCAAATACCCTCACTTTTTCTAGAGTAAACTGCATAAATGGTCCCAGTGGTTTGTTAAGTATTACGGATTCAGTCCATTTTTCCATTAGCTTTATAAAAGAATATAGAATGACAAAAATACCCTTTAATACTAAGTCAAACTAACGGAGTTCGGCAAAATGGACCGGATCTGGAACGGGTCAAAACCAGTGACTAGATTCGAGTAGAAATGAGAAAATGGACTGAATCCGTAATAATCCGCAGTGACCATTTATGCAGTTTACTCTTTTTTTCTAAAATGATATACCCTACCATCAAACTGCACCGAACTGGTTAGTGTGTCTTCATTCGGTTTGAAGGCATTAATGGTTCCGTTGGGTTTTAGTGTTGGATCTATGAATAACGTTTAGTTTATCATGCTGCCGGAAACCAAACCAACTGATTCATATGTCTTAAAATGCTGGAGAGCTAATATTTGTGGTGTAATGTAACAGCCCGGATAAATCAACAGAAGGCAACAAGGGAAGAGAGGAGTTCAGGAGGCACATGGTGCTTTTAGAAGTTTAACTTTAACCTTGTAAAATAGAGTTTTTTTGTTCTTTTCTTTTATAGTCTTGTGATTTGTAACTAATTATTCTTTGTAATTGGTATGCTTGTTAATAAGAAAAGCTATGGGAAATTCAGTTTTAGGGATATTGCATCCATTTTGCTCGATCACAAATGAAAGTTAAGTGATGCGTAAGACACATAGAAAAGACACCAAATTTGTCTTTCATTTTTTATGACGAGATGCATGTCTATTTATATCCGATGATTCATGCCGCTCCTTGTAACTGGTCTGTCTATATATTATATTAAGGGAAAATTTTGAAAATATACAAAAAATTGAATTTGTGTCCGCAATATAGTCAAGAATATTGCAAATTTCAATTTTGGTCATGTGCGACCGTGTTACTGCACAACTCCATTAAAAAGTTGACACGTGGCATGACAAAAAGTACCATTCTAATCAGTTGGTGACACACTTGTCACATTTTGAATGGCTCTTGAATGGGTCGCACAGCCGCCGGTCGAGCAAAGCAAATGTGTGACCTCATTCAAAATGTGACAAGTGTACTACTAAATGATTAAAATGGTACCTATTGTCATGTCACATGTCCAATTATGAATGAAGTCGCGCGATCGCACATCCTAAAATTGGAATTTGCAAAATTCATTGAATTTTTCAAAAACTTCTAAAAGTTGTTTTTAAAATCCTAAAGATGAACTCTCATTGAATATGAAACTGTGGTAGTATCTTCTTAAAATATAGTTATAGATAAAACATCTATCTTGCATTATTAAACAATGTAATTTATTAGTATAATTAATATTTTTCAGGATAAAAGGTGTTGCTTCTATGAATAGTATGGTTGTTTTGACATTTTAATAAATACTACGTGGACGCCAAACAAATTAGTACTTTGGAAAATGGCTAATTTGACAAACTATATACTAGATGGTTTATAAACTTGAAATTTTACCAAATAAAATTAAAAGTTTTGGGTTTCTGTGTCATCTTCCTCGTGGAAAAGATCCGGTGCAAACTTTCTCCATTAAAAATGGCTACTGAGCTTTGTTTCTCGTTAGTGACTCAAACAACTAATTTTCAACATTATAAAACGTACTTATTCCATCATAAAACATCATTTACCTGGACTAAAACTTACAAAATTGAGTTTATATGTTACAGATTTAGAAATTTGAGGCCCTTAAAAAATGGGGGCCCTGTGCCACCGCACTAGGGCTGAGCAAACGGACCGGCCGGACCGGACCGACCGACAAAACCGACCGGACCGAGACCGACCGGACCGGACCGACCACATTCGGTCCGGTCCTCGGTCTAAGCTTTTTGCCAAATTCGGTCTCGGTCCGGTCGGTCCGGTCCGGTCCGGTCCGGACCGACCAAAAACCCGAAAAAACTTGCCTAATTGGACCGGACCGACCGAAGACCGACCGGACCGAGACCGGACCGAGACCGGACCGACCATATTCGGTCCGGTCTCGGTCTATGGTTTTCCGGTTCTCGGTCTTCGGTCCGGTCCGGTCTTGGCCGGTCCGGTCCGGTTTCCGACCGATGATCACCCCTACACCGCACACCTTGCACATGTTTAAATCCGGGCATGATTACATTATATAAGTTGTTTGATTTTAATGTAATTGTAATTCACTTACTCTAATTACATCAGGTGAAGGAATTAAAATATATAAAAAGTGAAAGAATTCAAATTATATAGAAAGTCAAGATTGATTTTTTTTTTTTGAAAAAGAGGGATAATTTTATTTAATAGAAGATAATAGTACATCTTCTATGGCTCGTACAAGAGCACAATCCGGAACTCTACCCTCAAGAATAACCTCATCATTACATCCTACAACCCAAGTAGCTATACTATGAGCAACTTCATTCCCTTCTCTTTTAACAAACGACCATTGACACGTACTAAAATCTAGAGAAAAAGATAAAATCTGTGAAAACATGTTGGCAATTTGTAAAAGAGTAGATCCGCTACGTAGAGCATTAACTAGGAACTGAGAGTCGGATTCGAAAACAACATTCGGGTAACTTCTACTTCGAGCATGACTTATATCCCACATGATAGCTTAGGGCTGAGCATCGGGTCGGAACCGACCCGAACCGACCAGACCTGAAAAAACCGAAAACCGAAATACATGAAAAACCGGAACCGAAACCGAACCGACAGGCCGTCGGTTCGGTTCGGTTTTCGTCGGTTCGGTTCGGGTTTGTCGGTCCATGTGTATTTTGGCATGTTTTTGTCGGTTTTGGGCCGAACCGGACCGAACCGAACCGACCCGAAACCGAAATTCAAGAAAAACTGGAACCGAAACCGAACCGACGGGCCGTCGGTCCGGTTCGGTTTTTGTCGGTTCGGTCGGTTTCGTCGGTCCGGTTCGGTTTTGAACATGCGATGCTCAGCCCTATGATAGCTTTCGTTTCGGCTTCCAATGGAGAACTCGCAAAACACTCTCCCCGAGCACCTGATAATAACACTTCTCCATTATAATTTCAAGCAACAAAACCAAAACCCACCTTTCCGGACTCTTTGATCCAAGATGCATTACAATTTACATTAACCTAGTGAAGTTGTGGTTTAGCCCATATGGAAGCTTTTCTTTCTTGTACCGAACCTGCTCTTGACATATCCTTCTGGTTCGCCATATGGTATTCTGCTAGTACAAGCTTAACAACAACATCCACTTCCCAATCCCTTCCGTCAGGCTGACGATGAAAGTTCTTATTTCGTCTCGTCCATAACCCCCAAAGTATCATTATGAACGTCTCCCAACTCAACGGACTATTTCCTAGAATCATGCAACAACAACTTCCAAAATATCAGGATTATTTTCTTCATACAAGTAACCAAAACCACATCGAATCCACACCTCTTTGGCTGCCGAACACTTGTACAAAACATGCATTACATCTTCACCAAACTCGCCACAAAGTGTACAAGTCACTGATGGTAAAGTAAGACCTCGAATCTGCATATTTTCAACAGATGGGACATAATTTTGCAATGCTCGGCACACGAATAATTTGATTTTGTTAGGTACATGTGCCTTCCAAAGAGCCCGCCATGATCAAATACATTCTTCTGTATCATTCTGCTCCATTTCATCGGCTAAATCAAGAGCCAAAAAATAAGCCATTTTTGTTGAAAAATGTCCATCTGGACTATTTAACCAGTAAAGAGTATCAAGACTCGATTGATTCACAAAACAACATGAGATTTTGTTTGCAACATTATTTGGGAACAAAGATATAAGTAGTTCCCTGTTCCAATCATCACCATCAACATTTAATAGGTCATGAACATAAATTACCTCGCAATTGTCTGGTTTAGGACCCAAATATCTATGGTTCTCAAGCCAGTAATCCTCCCACACCTTGACATTATGGCCATCACCTATATTCCATTTACATCCTTTCTGAACAAGTTCTTTAACTCCATGAAAACTACGCCAAATGTAGCTAGGATGATAGCCGACGTTTACCTCAAAGAAAGTTGATCTTGGAAATATAACGAGCTTTGAGTACCCTTGCCACCAATGTGTTTGGCTATGTAATCAGCCGCCATACCTGTTTTGCAAGAAGAGACCTATTAAAATGACCCAAATGGCGAAAGCCAAGACCCTCACGAAACTTTGATATACACATTTTCTTCGACGAACACCATCAGATAGGATTCTGTTTAACCCCATTGCCCCACCAACAAAGGTTAAGAGCTTTGTGAATATCATCAATTAAAGTTTCAGGAAGTAAAAAAATATTCATTACGTACATAGGAATAGCTTGAGCTACGGATTTAATAAGAACTTCTTGCCCTCCAATCGAAAGAGTTTTCTCCTTCCATCCACCGAGCTTCTTTTTAATCTTGTCAAGAATAGCTTGGAAAACCACTTTCTTTGATCTACCTATGATTGATGGGAGGCCTAGGTATTTAGACTGGTTTGCAACTTCTCGTACTTCCAAGGACTCTATTATTCTGGTGCGAGTGGATGGATCAACATTGGCGCTAAATGAAACTTCAGATTTTTCATAATTAATAACTTGACTTGACGCCTTGCAATATCTATCCAACATACCTTTCAGTTTGTGACATTCATCGGCCAAATCTCTAGTGAAAAAGATACTATCATCAGCAAAGAACAAGTGAGAGACTTCAGGAGCTCCCCTACACACTTTAACTCCATGAATTTAACCACGTGTAACTGTCTTCCTTATCATAGATGATAACGCTTCTGCACACAAAATGAACAAATAGGGGAAATAGGATCTCCTTGACGAAGTCCTCTAGTCGGAATCACATGACCTGAAACTTGCCCGTTAATGTTAAAAGCGAAGGAAACTGAAGATACACAAGCCATAATCAAATTGGAAAAGTGTGGAGGAAAATGAAACTTAGCTAAAACCGCCCGAATGAATGGCCATTCGATTGTATCATAAGCTTTACTCATGTCAACCTTAAGTTCCATTGCTCCTTTTCTCCCGCCTCTCTTATTCTTAAGCCAGTGGAAAGCTTCAAAGGCCACAATCGCATTATCAGTGATCACACTGTCTGAAACAAATGCATATTGGTTTTCATGAATGATGTGAGGAAAAATTGGTTTATTCGGTTTACCAAAACCTTTGAAATTATCTTGTAGAGCACATTACACAAACTGATAGGACGAAGGTCCTTAAGTGACTCTGGCTGTGACACTTTTGGAATCAAAGTAATCAAAGTTTTGTTTACATTAGAAGGTAGTATTTCTGTCTCAAAGAAAAAAGTTACCATTTTAACTACTGTAGGACCGACACATGCCCAGAACTTTTGAAAAAATAAAGCTGACATACCATCAGGCCCTGGGGCTTTGGACGGGGCCATTTGCATCAATGCTTCATGAACCTCTGTTGACGTAACTTGTCTTTCATGTGCAACTCTATCGTTATCCGTCAAGCTTTGGTCAATATCTTCCACCGCAGAGCTGCAAGATTGTGGTGATGAACTAGAGAAGAGATTATAGAAGTAACTTGACACTACGGTACATAAATCCTCCTCGTTCTCCACCCACCTCCCATCCTCGTCTTTGAGTCTTAAAATATTGTTATGTTTTCGCCGGTTGCTAGTGCGAGAGTGGAAAAATCAGGTATTTTTGTCACCCTCTCGAAGCCACTGGACACAACTACGTTGTTTCCACATAATTTCCTCTCTAGTGAGTAATTCCTTGATCTCTTCCTGCAACGCCCGTTGCTCTTCCCATGTTGAAGCATCAAAATAATTCTGAAATACGTCAAGGGCTCTTTTTTTCGATTTGATTGAACGTTGAAAATGGCCAAAACTAACTTTATTCCATTCTGAAAGCTTAGTTGCACATTCTTTCAAAATAGCACAAGGAGTCAAGGATCATGCTCAAGTCCAGTAGCAAGACAAGATGCCCATGTATCTGTAATGACCCGATGGATACTCTCATCACGTAACCACATACTTTTAAAGCGAAAAACTTTGTTCTTTTTTCTTACAAGTGGCACCAAATGGCATACAATGGAGGAATGGTCAGAAGAGATGCGTGCCAAGTTTTGAAATGACACAACAGGGTATAACTCTAACCAGTCTGGGTTGGCAAGGAACCTATCAAGTCTTTTCTTAACATTTGCTCCACCTCGTCGCCCATTACTCCAAGTATATCCGAACTTCTTTGTGAAACTTTAGCTACGGTCTGAACATGTTCCAAGTCCCCAGTTGAAAATTCAGAAATTACCATATTCCTCTCTATGTCATCGCCATGTAAAACCACCTCCTGGTTCGATAACCTTAGATCGAGCAATCCTTTTGCTTCCTTTGTATATTCCTTATTGTTATTAAAAGTAGTTAAAACACAATGTGGCAGTTCACCAAACGACCCATCTTCTTTTAAGTTAGAAGCCCAAAGCCATTCTTGAAAAGGCCAGTCCTTGAATGTCTTCCCATCAATCTCAAGTGGCTTTGTGAGACACTCTTTCTCCGTATGACCCAATAGTCCGCATCAATAGCAAAAATTTCAAGATTGAAAGTTCTGAATTACCTTGTAATTCAAAATTTTATAATTTGAAACATTAATATTTATAAATTATTATTATTATTATTATTATTATTATTATTATTATTATTATTATTATTATTATTATTATTATTATTATTATTATTATTATTATTATTATTATTATTATTAATAACATCACTTTATTTGAAAATCATAGGATTTACAAGAAATTAATGGGGAGCCGAGATACTAACTGGGCCCCCACACTTTTAGTTATAATGAAGCTAATCCTACTAAAAATATGAACAGCAGCACGTGCTCTAATGTCGTGAGTTACCGAGAATCTTCAGATACGCTTTAGTAAGGTCACCGCATCCTTCTCAAGTTCTCCAAAAGAAGAGAAAGAAAATGGGAGAAACCCATATCCAATATCCGCGCATTTAGCCTTGTACTTGACGCGTTTATGTTGTGCGGCTTCAATAACCGCACGGCCCGGCACAAAATCAACCATACCGGTTTGCGTCAAGGGTGATGACCCTGTCAGATCAACACATACACCAAGCCCACCATCCCACGAGTAAAGTAACATATCAGCTGGACGTAAGGGTTTGTCCCTTTCCCCACTAAGCCCAATATCAACCTCCTTACGAGATGAAATTCCTGACCGAGAACATATGTCAACAAGAACATCACGTACCACGTTATGCCGATGTTTAATACCAATAATACCCACGCACGATACAACATGGTCCCCATAAATATCCCCAGTAAAGACCCTGGAACAAGCTGAGCACGGCATCTGAACAGAAAATAGAGGAACACCTAGCCGATAACACAACACACATCGGTAAGTCCTAGCATTCATAGTTTGTCCCAACCCTGATATTGGAACCACTCTAAGCCAATCTGAAGTGTAGTCCTCCTTTTTCGAACTCCATAGCACCATCTGTCGAGAAGGTAGGCGAAAGGTGGATTCAACCGTTTGGGTAACATGTGTGAAATGTATATCTGCCAATTTCTTCATGAATTTGGGGGCAGCAATCTCACTTGGGTTACTCAAAACGCATCTCGAGAGTTCAAACGTATCAAGATGTCTAACAATCAAGAGTTTACAATTATGCGTCCAATTGCCCATAATTGTAACACCCCAACCCGAAAAGGATAGAGATATCACATTCATGATGTCAAACAGAACATACACAAGCGGAAGACTTTAATAATACAAATAAGTACAAAGTTTACAAATGAATTCTAAGGAAAAAGAAGTATAATGACCACAACTAAGATACAATAAGTCTAATATGAAACATCTCCAAGTCAACTCTAATCCATGGTAGCTATTAATGGTGTAGTCCTCTAATAGCTCCTATGCACTCTTCACTCATATCCCATCTTCCTTCTAAAACCTACCACAGTAAAAAGAAATGCGGCTGAGCTTAAAAAACCCAGTGAACAGATATAGCAATAAAGAACATAAATATAAATGTTGTGGAAAACTAGAAGGGGAGGGGTTGAATAGTTTTACATCATTTTTATTTTTATAAAAACTTTGTTTACAATATCTTCGATTCTAGTTTTATGTGAGATCAATACTTGCACATTTGGGAATACTAATATATAAGAAAGTAAGCAATAACAATATAGATAAGTAAATAAAGAGATAGAGATAGAAAGATCGCACCACAAGACAAAGGATTTATAGTGGTTCGGCTATGAAGTTCTTCTTCGCCCTACTCCACTCCCCGAGCACCTAACTCGAGAGTTTTCTTCACTATGTCAACAAGCTCCCTTATGGCGGATAAACCTTACACAACTTTTGCTTACACCAATTAACGAAACTAAGCTAAATGTCGAGTTCTAATAGTAGCTAGAACCAATCTCGTGACTCTTCACAATTTCTCACGACTTCTACACGACTTGTACACACCACAACAACTTCACACTACTTCTTCTTCACAACACTACTTCTATTTCACTACTTCTCTTCACTACTAACACACCTAGATCTGCCTATTATAAGTACTCTACACCTTTACAAATAATTTACACAACTACAAGACTATATACACAAATCTACAATACTTCTTAACTTGATGTTGAAGGAGTATTCTTCTCTTGCACTTTGAATGGTGAGGGATTGAATCACTTGAAACAAATACTAATAATCTTATGATCAAAGGATTTAGAAGTGTGTTTGGAAAGGATTAGGACTAAAAATTTTCGTGCAAAAGGTGAGGAAAAATTGCAGAAGTGAACCAGTATTTATAGGCAAGAGAACCTGGCCACAGGAGCGTGCCGCCCCCCTTAATTGGTGGCCGACCCCCTTAAAATTAAAGGGGTTGCCCCTTATAATTAAGGGGGCCGCCCTTTTGTAACGGCCATTTCTCTTGTCTTTTTATGGGGAAAGTTTATTTGGTGAAAATATAACTGATTTTGGTTAAAAATTTGAATTCATATAATTATTATGAATTAAACATTTTCCTTTAATTACCAAATGTGTTTTTCTAAAATATATAAAATATTTATAACATTTTATAAAATTTGTAGTGTCTAAATAAAAATCCCTTTGATCATAAAATGTATTAGACATTTGTTTATTCATACCTTAAGTGATTTATTTGGATGGAATGATATTTGCAACTAAATACTTGTTTACGTAATGATTTTACGTTTAATGATTTTACATCCTGTGATCGTCAAAACGTAAGGATATCGAGAAATATTAATAAAGTTTTTATGCATTATTGATATCAACAATCTCCCCCTTTTTGATGATTAAAAAAATCTAAACTCATTAAATCAAAAATTAAGATATATACAAGTATTTAGTGAGTTTATATCATTTCTCCCCCTTTTTTGTTAGCATCAAAAAGATTATCCCGACGAATGTAGAACTCCCCCTTGATGTATACTCCCCCTCGTTTAAAGGACATGAGAGAAATCAAGATATGGAATGCATGCAAACATATTTATAGTACAAGCAATATATATGTGATGCATGGAACAAATATATAAAATAACTAATAAGAAAGCATGAAGATAATAAGACACAAAAAGCATTCATTGATTATTTAAAAAGATTATGTTGAAAACATAATCATTGGTACAAAAGCATACATATATGCTTTTCTAGCATACTACAACAGATAATATTAATTTGCCAACTTGAGGTCTCTAGGACTTTCTTGGAGATGTGGAGCATGGTGGTTGGATTTAGTGGAGGTAGATTTTTGTGGGAATGTTGTTTGGAGTGTTTGGTGGTGGTGAGTTTGGAGCGAAGGGTTGGAGTGTTGTGTTTGTGATGGCGGTGAAGAAGACCTTATGAGGAGATACTCAATCCAAGTGAAGTATTCATTGAGTGCAATGGTTTGTTTTTGGAGAAAAATGCAACAAGGACAATTGTTAACATGATTCTCAAGTTGGACCAAGTTGTTGGGTGGTGAGGAGTGAGTGGAGGAAGGTTGTTGATCCAAATTGCTTTAAGCAAGGTGTAAGGCAAGAAGAGCACTAAGCTCATGAGCTTCTTTGAGCTCCTCAACGAACTTTTTATGTCTGTAGGAAGGTGATGATGGTGGAGTTGGATTGTGACTAGGGATTGAGGTTTGAACATTGAGCATAGGATTCATGTTTGGATGAGAGTGATGGTTGTTGTTTTGAGATTGAGTATGTTCCTCAAAAGGATCATTTGGAAGAAGTGAGTGAGATGGATGTGGATTTTTGTTGGAAAGAGAAATTGTGAGGTTGTCATGTTGAAGTAAAAGAGAGGTTTCATTTGGGTGAGTTTGATGTTTAGGTGTTGGTTGGTTGGAGACAACATCATTGATTGAGGTGGACTTTTGACAAGTATCAAGTTTTCTTCTCCACACGGGTTTGACGGAGATCTTTGCAATTCTTGAAGGCTTAGATCTTGGGTGGTTGGGAGATGACATGATGGGCTGAGTAATGATTTATGACGAAGAAGGGTATTTATAGTGTGATGATTGTGTTTATGGAAGGATAATATGTGGTGGATTTGTTAGACAAAATATGTTTGTGAATTTAAGGAAGTAGAGAATCAAAATAGGGTGAAATGGGCTAAAAAGCAGAAAGCAAACAGGGAACCTCGACCTTCAGGTGGCCGACCCCCTTAATTAACGGCCGACCCCTTTAATTTTAAGGGAGCCGCCCTTTATAATTATGGGGGCCGCCCAGGTCCTGGTTCCCAGATTGCTAGAAAAGGGTTTTTGGCAGAAATTCTTCCAGAAAGATGTTTGTTTTGAGGTTTGGTTTTGGGCAAGTCCATCTCTTTAGGCAACTATGCATGTATTATCTTAGTGAAATATGCATGGAAAGTATTTATGTAGGCAAATAAGCATATAATATAATTTCAACTAAGCATGCATGCAAAAACAATAATGTAATAGAGCAAATAAGCAAGCCATTCTTCCTAAGACAACTAACTTAGTGTAAGGGCAAAGGCAACTAGAGAGTGAGAATCTAGTGATGGAAGAAATATGACAATGTAATTCTTGACTTTGTTCTAGTGTGTGCCTATATGCAACAAATGTGGAGATGCAATTGCTTCGACTCCTAATGCAAAGATGAAGATATCCTAAGAAGCAATCCAAATTCTCCTTGATTCAATTTGCTTAACTCATGAATGTCAAGGATATATATTAGATTATATATTTTGACAATTCATGTCAAATTTCATGCATGATTTAAAGAACGTTTTTAGCATTATTCAACAATGCAAGAAAAAATGATTTTCATGTGTTTCCTAGAAGTGAGCATTGTTTAAATAAAATAGATTGAGTTTTATAAAAATGTTTATGCAATGTAGTATTCTCAATCTTCAATTTTGTGCGAAATAGATTCCTAGACTCAGAAATGAAGAAAAGAAAAGAAAGAAATTTTATGCAATAAGTGATTAACGAAAATGCAATAGAGTTTAGTCAATTTGCTCCATCATTCCTAATCCTAAACGCAAGTGGTTAAATAGTTCACGCTTAAGGGGTTTAGTGAATATATCCGCAATATTATCTTCCGATGCAACCTTTTCTATAGATATATTACCTTTTTGTACATTATCCCTAAGGAAGTGGTGGCGTATTTCTATATGTTTAGTCCTAGAGTGTTGAACGGGATTCTTACTTAAATCTATAGCACCTTTATTGTCGCACATTATAGGAATATTTTCTAACCTAACGCCATAGTCTACGAGAGCTTATTTCATCCATAGTGCTTGTTGACATGCCTTTCCAGCGCTTACATATTCAGCTTTGGTGGTCGAAATAGCATTCTGATCTAAACCTCCATTTCTATCCTCTATAATCCTTTGATCATATATACATTAATCTTTGTTTCAAAGTGATTCAAGCTTCAACACTCAAGTGCAAAGAGAAGAATACTTCTATCATTCAAGACTAGAAGTATTACAACTTAGTATCATCTTGCTATCTAAGTTGTTTGTTCATTTCATCTTGTAAATCATTCATTCTTTGGTGTATAAGGTGTGCATATTAGTTAGTTAGATTTAGACTTGTTGAAGGTGTGAAGTGGTACAAGAAGTGAAGAAGTAGAGGTGGATAGGAACAGTTGTAGGAAGTATAAGAAGTAATAATACTTTGAAGTGGTGGTGAGTAGTAAAGATATAGAAGCCGCATCGTAGTGTAGAAACCTTGAAGTAGCAAAGAAGTTGAAGCCTTAGAGTAGTGAAGACGTTGAAGTTTTTAAAGTAGAAGAAGCCTTGTAGTGGTACATAGATAAAAGCCCTCAAGTAGTGACATAGAAGTATTGAAGTTGTGAAGACATAGAGGCTTGGAAGTTGTGAACAAGCATTAGACTTGAAGTAGTGAAAAGATAGAAGTTGTGAAGGTGTGAAGACATAAGTGTTGTGAAGAAGTGTAGAAGGAATGAAAGGGTATGAAGAAGTTGTGGTGTGTTTGAAGTTGTGAGATTAGTTCTAGCTAGGATTAGAACTCGACATTTAGCTTTGTGTCGTTAAATTGGTGTAAGCTAAGGTGTGTACGGTTTTCTTCGCCATAAGGGAGCATATTGATTTAGTGAAGAAAACTCTCGAGTTCGGTGCTCGGGGAGTGGAGTAGGGCAAGGAAGGTGTCCTTGTAGCCGAACCACTATAAATCATTTTTCTCTCGGTTTAATCTTTCCATCTCTCACTCTTTGCTTACTTACTTACTTATTTACATTACGCACATAGTTATAATAGCTTGTGTTGTGCATGTATTGATTTCACATAAAGATCAAATTAAGTTCCACTCGCAACACCAATCTTATTTAAATAAACTAAAAGGATACACACACACACACACACACATATATATATATATATATATATATATATATATATATATATATATATATATATATATATATATATATATATATATATATATATATATATATATATATATATATATATATATATATGCAGTACCATTTAGACCAATAACAATTTAGTATTATTAAATCCTTTTAATTAATTCAAAAGGGTAAATTAGTAAAACACATTTTTACTTTCTTTTTGTATTTTTTAATTAAAAAACGTTTTTCTAAGACCTTTAATTTTCAAAAAAAAAAAAAAAAAAAAAAAATTGTTATTTTTAATTTTATAATATATTTTAGCATATATGTTTTCAAAAAAAAATCATTGTGCATATGTGTTTTTTGATGAATTCATAATTACATGATTTTATAGTGTACAACTGTTTAAGATTTTAATGTTAAAAAGATAGAGAAAAGTTCATTTAGGGACTAGTTTTTTGTTACATACTAAGGGACAAATCCCCACCATCCATCTAATTTGATCTAATGGTGGGGATTAACCTAAGATTTAATATGGAAACCTAAGTCCATGTCTTTTTTTTTTTCCTTTTTCTTTGTCTTTTTGTCTCTTTTTTATTCATTCTTTTAACATTTTTTTTTGCCTTTTTTTTAATCACTTTTTTTAGATCATTTTCTTTTTTGCCTTTTTTAATCACGTTATTCTAAATCAAGTTTTTTTTCTTAATATATATAAATTCGCGTTTTTTTCACTTTATTACGTTTTCGTTTGTTTTTGTTTGTTTTCACATGTTTATATACGTTTTCAGACGTTTTTGTTCGTTTTCGTCGATTTTTTTACGCTTTCGTCTGTTTTTAGACGTTTTCATCCGTTTTTATACGTTTTCGTCTGTTTTTTTAGGTTTTCGTCTGTTTTCAGACGTTTTCGTCCATTTTTATACGTTTTCGTCCATTTTTTCCGTTTTCGTCTGTTTTCATATGTTTTTATCCGTTTTGGTAGTTTTTTATACATTTTCAGACGTTTTTGTTCGTTTTCATCCGTTTTCAGTCGTTTTCGTCTGTTTTCATACATTTTTGTCCGTTTTCATAAGTTTATATACGTTTTCGTCCGTTTTTACATGATTTTTTCCGTTTTATACGTTTTTGTCCATTTTCATATGTTTACATTTGTTTTCGTCTATTTTCATACGTTTTCTTCTGTTTTCGTTCGTTTCAGACGTTTTCGTCCGTATTTATACATTTTCAGATGTTTTCGTCCGTTTTTAAAAATTTTCGACCATTCTTAGACGTTTTCATACGTTTCTGAATATCACAAGTGATATTCTGTGATACTCAAACGTTTTTGTCCATTTTCGTCCATTTTTGTCCTTTTTCAAATGTTTTCGTCCATGTTCATACATTTTCGGCAGTTTTTATATGTTTCAGACGTTTCTATCTGTTTTTATATGTTTTCGTCTGGTTTTTTTAGATTTTCGTCTGTTTTCCGACGTTTTCTTCTGCTTTTATAAGTTTTCGCCCATTTTTAGACGTTTTCATCTATTTTTATATGTTTTTTTCATCCGTTTTTGTCCGTTTTCATACGTTCATAAACGTTTTCGTCCATTTTTATGTACTTTTGTCCGTTTTCAAACATTTTCATCTATTTTCATATGTTTTCAGCAGTTTTTATACGTTTTTGGCAGTTTTTATACGTTTTCGTCCGTTTTCATCAATTTTTCATACGTTTTCAAGCGTGTTTTTACGCTTTCATACGTATTCGTTCTTTTTCTTATGTTTTTTTTTTTAGTTTTTATACTTTTCTGAATATCACAATTGATATTCTTAATATCAAAAGTGATTTTCTGTGATATTCAAAATATCACTTGTAATACTAAGAATATCAATTGTGATATTCAGAAACGTATAAAAACGGACGAAAACATATGAAAACAATCAAAAACGTATGAAAGTGAAAAAAAAAAACCTGAATTAGAAAAAACGTGAAAATCACTTGTAATATTCTGAATATCACTTGTGATATTCAGAATATCACTTGTGATATTCAGAATATCACTTATGATATTCAGAATATCAATTGTGATTTTCATATTACAAAACATTAGTTGAAAATCACTTGTGATATTCAGAATATCACTTGTAATATTC
Organism: Artemisia argyi; assembly: GCA_030686995.1. NCBI lineage: Eukaryota > Viridiplantae > Streptophyta > Magnoliopsida > Asterales > Asteraceae > Artemisia > Artemisia argyi. The sequence goes on from CM060686.1 coordinate 120,412,100, forward strand.
AGAATATCACTTGTGATATTCTAAATATCACAAGTGATATTCTGAATATCATAAGTGATATTCAGAAAATTACAAGTGATATTTCAATTAATACTTTGTAACATGAAAATCATAAGTGATATTCTGAATATCATAAATGATATTCTGAATATCATAAGTGATATTCAGAAAATTACAAGTGATATTCATGTTACAAAACATTATTTGAAAATCACTTGTAATATTTAGAATATCACTTGTGATTTTCATGTTACAAAACATTAGTTGAAAATCACTTGTGATATTCAGAATATCACTTGTGATACTTAGAATATCACTTGTGATTTTCTGAATATCACGTGTGATTTTCTGAATATCACAAGTGATTTTCATGTTACAAAACATTAGTTGAAAATCACTTGTGATATTCAGAATATCACTTGTGATATTCTGAGGATCAAAGAGTAATACTTTTGATATTCAGAAACGTATGAAAACGTCTGAAAATGGCCGAAAACATTTAAAAATGGACGAAAATGTAAGAAAATATATGAAAATGTAAGAAAACTAACGAATACGTACGAAACGTTTGAAAACGGACAAAGGTGTATAAATTTGGACGAAAACGTCTGAAAACGTCCGAAAATGGACGAAAACGTATGAAAACGGACGAAAACAGATGAAAATGTATGAAAACGGACAAAAACGTATAAAAACGGACGGAGACGTATAAAAAGGGACGAAAACGTATGAAAACGTTCAAAAAACGAAGGAAAATGTATAAAAACAGACGTAAACGTATAAATGTAGACGAAAACGTAAAAAATGGACGAAAACATATGAAAACGGACAAAAATGCCTGAAAATAGAAGAAAACGTAAAAAATGAACGAAAACGTATGAAAACGGGCGAAAACGTATAAAAACAAACAGAAACGTGTAAAAACGGTCAAAATCGTATAAAAACAGACGAAAACGTATGAAAACGGACAAAAACATATAAAACAGACGAAAACATAAAAAACAGACGAAAACATATAAAAACGTCTGAAAACAGACGAAAACGTAAAAAACTGGACGAAAACGTATGAAAACGGACAAAAACATCTGAAAACGTATATAAACATGTGAAAACAGACAAAAATGGACGAAAACGTAATAAAGCGAAAAAAAAAACATGAATTTATATAATTAAAAAAAAACTTGATTAAAAAAAACAACAAAACTTGATTTAGAGTAACGTGATTCCAAAAAAAAAAAAAAAAAAAAAAAAAAAAAAAAAAAAAAAAAAGATCTAAAAAAACGTGATTCAAAAAAAGGCAAAAAAATGTTAAAAAAAAAGTGAATAAATAAGAGATAAAAAAGACAAAAAAAAAGGAAAAAAAAAAAAAAAGACATGGACTTACGTTTTCATATTAAATCTTAGGTTAATCTCTACTATTAGATCAAACTAGATGGATGGTGGAGATTTGTCCCTCAGTTTGCAACAAAAACTTGGTCCTTAAAATAACTCACCTCTAAAAAGATAATTGCACATATGTTTTTAGCATTTAATTCTTTGAAATTCAAAATCTAAACCAAGAACATAAACATTTACATAAATTTAACGAGGCATGCAGAACCCGTGCTACGCACATGCTTTTAATCTAATTGTTAATCGCGCGTATTGTTTTTGTGTATTGTCGAGTGGATTTGTACTGTTAGTTTAGTATGTTGTATGAAACGTTTTTAGTATGTTGTTTAAAAATATAAAAATGGTTGATATTGTTTTGGTTTTTTGGTCTTTATATTTTCTGAATGGGGTTGTCGTTATTAAATTGTCATACGTTTGACGTAATTTCCTTTAATTGTTTTGGCCTATTACGTAACCCAACAATAATTTTGCATTATATGATTTTTGCATGGTAATACGAAGCACACTGGCTTTTTCTTATTTGTTATAGTGTAATTTGCGTTAATTATTTTTGTTATTAGGTTCGTAAGTTGTGATTGTATTACATCTGTTGTAAGTATGCCATTAGTTATTTGGTTATTTTTATATTTAATCTTTTTATAACATATTAGTATTTATTTATAAAGTTTATGATTAAAAACTAAAGTTAGCTTCATCTCATTTTATTGTACAACTAATTTCATTTAAAATTAACATTGAAGTCTAACTAATATTAATAAATTTTATCAATAAAATCAATTCCAAATAGCTAACCAAATGAATATTAATTAACACACTATTAATAATTCCTAAAACCTTTTAGACTCCCCTATTATGTCTTAAACTCAATTTTTTTAATTTACAAATGGGTTTGAGCAAAAATTATGTACTTTTCCTTTTATATTCATTATTCAAGTTGCATGCTTACATATACTAATCAGCTAAAAAGTATCATTTAACCATTTAAATGTTGCTTTACATATATGCTCGTGCACATTTTCTTGAATCAATTCGCACATGTGAGTTACATCAATAGAAAACACACATAAATTACTTGTATATGAAAATGCATTAACATAATACATATATCTATACGAGGCAGGCAGAACCCGTGCTACGCACAGGCTAAGAATCTAATTGTTAATCGTGTATTCTTTCTTTTTATTGGCGAGTGTATACTTAATTATTGTTTAGTATGTTGTATGAAATGTTTTAACTTTCTTGTATAAAAATTTAAAAGTGTTTGATGTTGTTTTGGTATTGTGGTGTTGTATTATATATATGGGCTTTTGGTTATTAAGTTGTGATGGCTTTGTTTCTTTTGGCATATTACTTATTTGCATGATAAAAAAATGGCTTTGTTTCTTTCGGTCTATTACTTAGCCATACAATACTTGTCTATTAGATGGTTTTTGCATGATAATATGAAGCACACGGGGTCTATCTAATTGATCATAGTTTAATATGCGTTAAATATTTTCTTTGTTAAGTTTGTAAGTTAAAGTTTGTGTAATAATGTATATATAATAATACCACATAAACTGTATAAAAATCGTTACAAAACTTTTTGGCTTCATCTCATTTTACTGTACAACTAATTTCATTGAAACTTAAAATTGAAGTCTAACTAATATTAATTAATTTTATCAGTAAACTCAATTCTAAATAGCTAACCAAATAAATATTAATTAACACACTATTAATAATTCCTAAAACCTTTGGACTCCACTATTATGTCTTAAAGTTTATTTTTTCAATTTATTATTATAATTTACAAATGGGTTCGAGCAAAAATTATGTACATTATCATTTAACAATTTAAATGTTACTTACAAATAATTACATACTAAATGTGATTTTGGCCGGTTTATATATGCATGAATTAGGTTAAATCATTAATTATTCTTGCAGCCTTTTCAACTTCATCTCAGTTCATAACCATCTTTTAATTCTTTACTAAGTACGTGATTAATTTCTGCAACCCTTACACTTCCATCTCGATGTTGTATATACTTCACATTAAATTATGGGACTCCATCTTAAGTATCTTGATTACTCCACATTAAATTAAGGGACTCAATTGAAAATTAACATTGAAGTCTAACTAATATTAATAAATTTTATTAATAAACTCAATTCTAAATAGCTAACCATATGAATATTAATTAACATACTATTAATAATTCCTAAAACCTTTGGACTCCACTATTATGTCTTAAACTTTATTTATTTTATTTATTATTATAATTTACAAATGGGTTCGAGCAGAAATTATGTACTTTATCATTTAACCATTTAAATGTTGCTTAAAACATGTATATACTAAATGTGATTTTGGCCGGTTTATATATGCATGAATTATGTTAAATCATTAATTATTCTTGCAACCTTTTCAACTTCATCTCAATCCATAACCGTCTTTTAATTCTTTACTAAATACGTGATTAATTTCTGCAACCCTTACACTTCCATCTCGATGTTGTATATACTTCACATTAAATTATGGGACTCCATCTTGAGTATCTTGATTACTCCACATTAAATTAAGAGACTCAATTGAAAATTAGCATTGAAGTCTAACTAATATTAATAAATTTTATTAATAAACTCAATTCTAAATAGCTAACCATATGACTATTAATTAACATACTATTAATAATTTCTAAAACCTTTGGACTCTACTATTATGTCTTAAACTTTATTTTTTTTATTTATTATTATAATTTACAAATGGGTTCGAGCAAAATTATGTACTTTATCATTTAACCATTTAAATATTGCTTACAACATGTACATACTAAATGTGATTTTGGCCGGTTTATATATGCATGAATTAGGTTAAATCATTAATTATTCTTGCAACCTTTTCAACTTCATCTCAATCTGTCACACCCTCGCCGAAGGCGGAAACACGAGGTGCAACGAATCAATATACATTGCCAAAGAGAAATAGAACAATACCATAATTTACATTAAAGGAAAAGTATATCATTATAACATTGTTATAGCCGACCTTGGCAATTTAAAACATAAAGTTTGGTTTCCAAAAGATAGCATTTTAGTACATAATGATCCGTAGTGACATGTGAAAACTTCATTATGTAAAGACCTTGAAGAAAAGCTTACTGACGATCACCTGAAATGCATGAGAGAAAACGGGTCAACTATGAAAATAGTTGGTGAGCACACACGTTTTATATAATATGAGAAACCATTTGAGAAAGTTCACAAGCCAAAGGCATTATAAAGTATTATGTCTTGTAGTCAAGCACCCGCGGTCATAATAAGTCACAATATAAGCACCACATATATAATAATATATGCCATGCAAAGCCCCTAATTAAATAATATGCGTCCCGTAACATAGTGGACGAGAGGTTAGCCGACCTCTAATAGCGCTATCCTTACTACTAATAGGTGTCGAACAATGCGAATGTACGAACAGTACATCATACAACTATTATATACGATTAAGAACGCTCCAAACATGGGAGACTTAGCACGCTCCACCAATAAGGCGAGACTTTAGGGTTAAGAACGCTCCACCAATAAGGTGAGACTTTGCACGCTCCACCAAAAATGGCGAGACTTTAGGTCATAGCACGTACAGTACATTATGTTCAAAAGTTCAAGTTGAGTTCAAGAGTTCAAAACAAGTTATAAGGTCAAGACAAGTCAAAAGAGTTCATAATAATCTAAGGGTTCAAAACAATGTTCAAAGTGTTCAAGTAATAATTCATGCATCCACCCCAAAGCGATTAAAATAGTTAGAAAAAGGGGTTCGTGAATACTCACCGAAGGTAGTCAACGTATGTCAAGATATATAGGGAAGTGTAGTGAGTTTTTAAACGTGAAAAACTCTACGACAACCTAGAAATATATAAATTGTCTTAGGATAAAGCGATGTGTTTTGTATGCATTTTATAAAATAGCTTATCACCCATATATGTTTGTAAGATAATTTAGTAGTAAAAGATATAACTTTATTGAAGTGTATTATTCATAGGAAACCGTTTCAATACATTATGTGTTCATAAATATTCAAATCCTCAATGTAAAGCATTTCATCGTTCGTTTACTTAAAAATTTCCGACATCTTTTAGCGAGAAGTTGTGAATAGTGAACATAGATATATTTCAGCACCTCGTGTTCTTCCTATAACTTCCCTATTTTATAGTGATATAGAAATCTCCTAACGCGCCTAACAAGTATTTTATGATGTTCTACCATTTTTGTGTTTGTTATATTAGCTAATTCTACTTCTAAAGTGTTCAAATTCTATCTCTAAAATTTCCATCAGCTTTTATTAAACCAACAAAGCTGTCAAATTTACATGTTTCGTCTAGATTTTCAAAAGGCCATAACTTGCTCGTTTTTAGTCCGTTTTCTATGTTCTACCTATCCCCGCGAAGGTAATCAAGTATACTAACGTATTTTCAACGCCTCGACTAGTCTAGTTATCATCTAAATCACAGTTTTGTTCCTTGAAAAATCCTGACAGCAACGAGTATCTTCAGAAAATTTAGTTTTCATCGCTAATCTTAGAACTAATGTATCTTATTCGTTATAATTCCGTTTTTAACCATTCCAACGCTCACATTTTCATTACAAGGTCTAGTTTCTATATTTTTAACCAAATTTTATATTTATAAAACCCATTTTTCTGTGGAGATGATTTTTGAACAGCTCATAAGTATATGTTTCAAAAACTCATTTTTAACACTTACAACTACCAGATCTTACTCAAAACAACTCCCAAAGACTATCCTACATATCCTCCAACTCTTCCATAATCTCTATAGTGACATAACAATATAAGCAACCTAGTAAATATTCCAAAACATCAAGAATAAATAAATCTAGGTGTAGCAAAATTTATAAATCACATGTTATCTATTTTAAACCTTAACTTGTACATGACAACCAAATATAAGTTAGGACTTGAATATTCACATTTTTCCCAAGAAAATAATTATGTCAAATATGTTTTTACTTGTTTGAAACATAAAAATACAAACATATACATAGGGTGATCTTGCTATATGTTTAGTTTAAATGGAGTTTTAAACATATTAGCATGAAACAAAGTATAGATCAAGTATAAAAATGCATAAGTGAAGATATAAAATAGTTTTAGGCTTACTTGAATAGGATGGACTTAATATAGTAGCAATAACAATATAACCCAAGTAATCTTCCAAATCACCAAAAGTGTAATATATAAACCCAAATAACACTTATATACCCTCAAATGAGTAAACCACAATATTTTCCTCTGGATTTCACCCTTGGTCGAATGTACAGAGAAGAAAAGAAAGAGTTTCATAAAAAATTTCTAAGTCTCAAATGTTATAGCTAGTTGTATGTTTATCTAGAAAGATAGGTAGATATTTTTATTTTTATATACATTTAGTACAAATGAATAATGGAGGTTAGTAAAAATGTTCAAAAGTGGTGTGGTTGGTGTGTTTCATTCGGCTGAAAAAGAGGGAGCATGGGAAGACCATGCTTCATTTAATGTTTTGTCCTTAAATATCCAAAATTCAATGCATATGTTTTATTTTGTATATAGATTGAAGAGTAGTAGTAAAAGACTAGGAAATTAAAATAAAGTGTATGCAATAAAAAAAACATATTGTATAAATGTAGATTGAGTAGGTATTGGGTATTTAAAATGTATTGTCTAGCAATGAATAAAGTTAAAGTAATTATGTATCATTTATGTACTTATAATAAAGTAAATACCAAAGGGTGAAATAAAATATTTAGTGAATTTTTGTAATACTCTAATATGTGTAAAATTATAATTTGGAGTGTTGGGCACATTGTTCATTTAAATCGCGAAAAGCGTTTATTAACTTAATAAACGTAAGTATATAAAAGGAATTATCTTAAAGGTTAAAATTTTTGAACCGGAGTAGGAGCAAGCTATAGTGATGTTGTTGACAAAATATAGTATAAAGTCGTAGTGTACAAGAGGGTTATTCTAGTTTCACGTTTATTTAACTAAAAAGTTATACGTAAAAAGTGTTCTTGTAAAACTTTCCAAGTAATAAATTAGAGTTTAGAAATAAATGTTGACATGAAAAATTACGGGTTGCTACACAATCCATAACCGTATTTTAATTCTATACTAAGTACGTGATCAATTCCGGCAACCCTTGCACTTCCATCTCGATGTTGTATATACTTCACATTAAATTATGGGACTCTATCTTGAGTATCTTGATTACTCCGCATTATATTAAGGGACTCAATCTTATAGTATTATAAAGCTTGTGTAATCATGTATATATAATAATGCCACATAAACTATATAAAATCGTTACAAACCTTTTTGGTTTCATCTCATTTTACTGTACAACTAATTTCATTGAAAATTAACATTGAATTCTAACTAATATTAATAAATTTTATCAATAAACTCAATTCTAAATAATTAACCAAATGAATATTAATTAACACACTATTAATAATTTCTAAAACCTTTGGACTCCACTCTTATGTTTTAAACATTATTATTTTTATTTATTATTATAATTTACAAATGGGTTCGAGCAAAAAGTATCTACTTTTTTATTTAACCATTTAAATGTTGCTTTAGATACATGCTTGTCCATAACCGTCTTTTAATTCTATAATAAATACGTGATCAATTTCGGCAACCCTTGCACTTTCATCTCGATGTTGTATATATGCTCATGCACATTTTCTTGAATCAATTCGCACATGTGAGCTACATCATAAACTAATCACGCTAAAAATTACATTTAACCATTTAAATATTGCTTTACATACATGCTCATGCGCATTTTCTTGAATCAATTCGCACATGTGAGCTACATCAATAGAAATCGCACATAAATTACTTGTATATGAAAATGCATTAACATAATACATATATCTATATATATATATATATATATATATATATATATATATATATATATATATATATATATATATATATATATATATATATATATATATATATATATATATATATATATGTTTACCTATAAGAATCACCTAAATATGTAAGAAACAAATAAAATAGTTGGTATCCTAATCTTCGGTTTCATTTATCTGAGCATGCATGATCTTGTGTGATTTTCATAGTACCTGTGTATTATAACAAAATTAAGAAAAAAAAGAAGACCAAGTTAATTACAAAGATCTAAAAGATGTGTGAATCATCTCCAAAATGTTGCAAAATAGAATTTACATACCGCTACCAACAATCAAAGATCTAAAAGATGTGTGAGTCATCTTCAAATGTACATACTAAATGTGATTTTGGCCGGTTTATATAGGCATGAATTAGGTTAAATCATAAATTATTCTTGCAACCTTTCGCAACCCTTGCACTTCATCTAACCGACTTTTAATTCTATACTAAATGCTATGTCATCAATTCGGGCAACCCATGCACTTCATCTCCTTTCATGATTGTATAGTTATTATGAGACTGCATTGAATTCTGAGCATTAGCAATTTGTACTATATGCAATCTTGACGCCTCCACATTAAATTTTAGGACTCAATCTTATATGTTTACGAGGCATTCAGAACCCGTGCTACGCACGGGCTATCGCATTTTCTTTATGTTTATTGTTGAATGTATGCTTAATTATTGTTTAGTATGTTGTATGAAATGTTTGACTTTGTTGTATAAAAATTAAAAATGTTTGATGTTGTTTTGGTTTTGTGGTGTAATTATATATATATGATTGAGATAGAGAGAAATATGCAGTGGGACCTACAAAAAATTGCTAAACCACCATTTTTGCAAGATTGAGAACAATGTCCACGTATTCTTTATGTGTATTGTTGAGTGTATGCTTAATTATTGTTTAGCATGTTGTATGAAATGTTTTGACTTTCTTGTATAAAAATTAAAAAATGTTTGATGTTGTTTTGGTTTTGTGGTGTTTTATTTTATAAATGGGCTTTTGGTATTAATACTCTTATCTCGGTTTAATCTTTTCACACTCTTATTTATTACCTTGCATCTTATTTATTATTGTGTTTGTTTTGTTACTTGCATTGGGCCTCTAAAGTATGCTTTATTTACGTGTAGCCCTGTAGGAGCAGTTGATATTTTTTATTTGCTTCAATATGACGTTTTTGCATAGGCGCAATGATAATAATGAGTTCATCTTCATAGCATGTGCGATGCACCGGTTTTGTTTTTAAATAAACTATTTAACTGTTGTTTATGTCTAAAATTAAAAAAAAAAATGTTATTATAATTTACAAATTGCTTCAAGCCAAAATTTTGTATTTTGTCATTTGTATTCATTATTTAAGTTGATATTTTTAATATGATGTATTTTGTTGTTTTAGAAATTTGTTTTAATTTTGCTGTTCCAATTAGATGTACTACAACCCACCGTTACAAAAGAGCGTTATTATACCTTTATCGGTGACATTGTTCCTACATTACATGAATTGTACCAACGTTGTTATTCATGTAAGTGATGCAAACATATTCTTACATAGTTCACTACTAATCTTTGTCCACTTGCTCATCATAATTACACATTACCAAATGTAATCTTTTAGTAGCTTACCGATGAAGCAACACTCAATATTATTCTTTGCTTCCTTGTCAATACCGTGCATATGTAAAAGTTTGTGTAATCATGTATATATAATAATGTCACATAAACTGTATAAAAATCGTTACAAACCTTTTTGGCTTCATCTCATTTTACTATACAACTAATTTAATTGAAAATTAACATTGAAGTCTAACTAATAAAAATAAATTTTATTAATAAACTCAATTCTAAGTAGTTAACCAAATGAATATTAATTAACACACTATTTATAATTCCTAAAACCTTTGGACTCCACATGTAAACTATAGATATTTTCGTAGATTTTGATGTTAACACATTTTTTTGGGAAATTAATTAAATATATTAGTATAACATCTATACCTAATTTTTTCGAAGTAATATCAGAAACACTTAGTTATGGTTCATAATAGAATGTTCAAATTATGATAACGTTATGGAAAATATTGTTACCAAATAACCCCGATTCGAACTTTTGTGTTTGTGCATGTGATTTTGGCCGATTTATATAGGAATGCATTAGGTTAAATCATCAATTATTCTTGCAACCTTTTCAACTTCATCAGTCCATAACCAACTTTTAATTCTATACTAATTACTAAATATCATGTGATCAATTCCGGAAAGCCTTGCACTTCCATCTCGATGTTGTATATACTTCACACTAAATGCACCGGTTTTGTTTTTCGATAAAAGTTTGAACTTTTGCTTATGTTTAAAACTCAACTTTTTTATTTGATATTATAAATTATTAAGTATTTTCAATATTTTCAACTCCATCTCAATCCATAACCGACTTTTAATTATATACTAAATACGTGATCAATTCCGGCAACTCTTGCACTTCCATCTCGATGTTACTTCACATTAAATTATGGGACTCCATATTGGTTATCTTGATTACTCCACATTATATTAGTGGACTCAATCTTATAGTATTATAGATAACTAATTTTCTTGTTTCCTCCCATTATATTTGGATCCAAAAAAGGTCCTTGGTGTCACCGAAAGACATCCAATAAGGAAACAATAATTATAGTGTCTAATGCAAGATTAAGTTAGCTTGTTAAAAAAAAGACTTATTTAACCATTTAAATGTTGCTTTACATACATGCTCGTGCACATTTTCTTGAATCAATTTGCACATGTGAGCTACATTAATAGAAAACACACATAAATTACTTGTATATGAAAATGCATTAACATAATACATATATGTATATATATGCTTATCTATAACAATCACCTAAATATGTAAGAAGCAAAGAAAATAGTTGGTATCCCAATCTTTGGTTCCATTTATCTGAGCATGCATAATCTTGTGTGATTTTCATGGTACCTGCGAATGATAACTAAATTAAGAAAAAAAAAAAAAAGAATACCAAGTTAATTACAAAGATCTGAAAGATGTGTCACTTCAACAAACATGTACGTACTAAATGTGATTTTGGTCGGTTTATATAGGCATGAATTAGGTTAAATCATTAATTATTTGCAACATTTTCAACTCCATCTCAATCCATAACAGACTTTTAATTCTATACTAAATACGTGATCAATTCTGGCAACCCTTGCACTTCCATCTCGATGTTACTTCACATTAAATTATAGGACTCCATCTTGAGTATCTTGATTAGTTTGTATCTAAGTGTTTATCGCGTAATGTTTGTGTAAATTACCGAATATATAACAATCTATAACTAAGGCTCCCGCAGGAGATATTGGTTATTTGTTGAAATGAATTTGTTTAGGTTTACGCAAATGTAATCATTTTATTGAATTTATACTTTATTTATTATTATTAATTTTTTTTTTTTGATTTTTTAGACTCGTGCGTTGCACCGATTTGTTATTATAATTTACAAATAGGTTAGATCAATAATTGTGTATTGTTTCCTTTATATTCATTATTTAAGGCGGTATTTAGTTGTGTTTATTTTTTATTAAGGGTTTTAAGCTTCTTTAATAGTAAAGAATGTGATGAGTGCTCAAACACTCATCATTTTTGGTCTAATCTGAACTGCAAAACATACAAAAACACTCAGAAATGCATCAAAATACCAAAAATATTTCAAAATTGTGTTTTATATGTTTTAGATGCAAAACGAGCAAAAACAAACGAAAAACGCACAAAGTTTGCAAAATTGGCAGTTTCAGTCCCTCAACTTTCATAAAATTACAAATCTAGTCCCTGGATATTCAAAATATAGAAAATTATCACCAAAGGTCCTTTTGAAATCATAAGTTGTCATATTTAGTCCTTTGGTGAAAAATTGGAAAGTTTTGGAAATTTACGAAATTAGTCCCTGGAGTTTCAAATATTGGCAGAAAAGGTCCCTGGCGGGATAATTTTGTAAGATAAATCATTTTTGGTACTTGGGAATTCACATTTGTCACTTTTAGTCCCTGGGTGAAAGTTTTGTGGAAATTACATGTTTGGTCCCTGTACTTTGCAAGTTTGGCAGAATTGGTCCTTGGAAATTTTAAAATGGAAAAATTTACTTTCATGGTCCTTGAATTATTACTACGTGGCAGGAATAATCCTTGGAACAAGTTGGGAAAATTGCAATTCAGGTCCCTCAAAGTTGCAGATTTACATCATTGGTCCTTGTGTTTTTATGTTTAACCAAATGGACCCTTAAAGTTATTAAAAAACCAAACAAACCAAACCACCCTTGGCCTGGTCCATTTTACTAGCCCAATCACTAACCCTACCCAGCCCACACCACAAATAAAACAAACACCCCACCGTTTTTATTATAAACCTCCCAGGTCAACCCTTGACCTTTGACCCCACTCCCCTCCAAAACCTCAGCCTGCAAAACCCTGCACACACTCCACACTTTCCATCATCACAAGCCACTTCCCCCCTCCTCCATCATTACCCACACCCCAAACCAAACACTAACATCCAAATCCCACCTCCCTGCCAATTATTTAACTCCCAAGTTGCATAAAAGTTTTTCCCGCCAAAATGATTGAAGGGTCAAGATCACATGGCAGTCATCCAAGGGTCCTTATTTTTGATGGGAAATGCTCAGTGGGTCTGGAAACCCTAATGGCTGATTATAAAAGAAGAAGAATGGAAGCTGAGTGGGAGTTAGCTAATTTAGTTAAGTAGTGTATTTTTAGTTTAAATTTATGAATGTATTTTCATTTCTTAGTTGTTAAATTCAGTTCACAAAGGTTGTAATCAATGTTCTTGGTATAACTCAACTTTGTTCAATTTCAATTTTAGTTTTCATCAGTTAATTTCAAATCTAGCATTTTCCATTAGAAATCTCATGGTAGTGTAAAGTTGTTAAAATCAGTGTTATGCAGTTCTAATAAACTCATTTAAGCATGTTAGAAAGCTTTTATAAGCTTTGAAAGCAATAAATCCAGTAATTATAGAAAATCTCAAAAATAGCAAACAAATTAAAAAACAAAAAAAAAAAAAAAAAAAAAAAAAGAGAGAAGAAAAGGAAGAATGCTTGGAGCAGGATACATCATGGATGGCACTTGGTTTTAGTTGCCTCAGGGGAGGTTTTAGGTGGATACTTTGGTCCTTGGCTCATGTTCTATGCTTGAAACTCTTTTGTAAGCTACTTACTTTAATTTTGCATTGATACTGTACATTAGTTTTAACTGATCAATTGTGTTCTTGAGTACTTAATTAGTGTAACAGAATGTTTTATGTTGTAGTAGTAGTTATTTGATGAGTAGTGTATCTTGTGCTAATAGTTACTCACAACTGTCATTTTAGCTTTAAACTGAGTCTTGAGTGTTTGTTGTAAATATGACATTCATGTGTTAAGGTTGGTTTGCCTTATCAAATTAGAATATTATCAATTAGTTTTAAAGTCTTAAGCAGTCCCTTGGTATGAAAATCTGTGAAAACAGCTTAATAAGGGGGTGTTTGGCATTATTATTTTGGTAGTGTTGTTGTGGTTTTTAGTAGTTGGGAACTGCTTACACTTCAGTCCTATGCTCAATATTGCTCAGTCAAACCTTTAGCTTGGTGGTTTTTATTGAGAAAGTCAAAAGTGAATGCTTAACTCAATTATGCTTATCTGTTCAAATTCTAGGTAGCCATAATCACCATTTTGGCTTGCAAACTTGTTAAACTAGCTTGGATTAGTTCCATTTAGTGGTAATAAGTCATTTTCAATTTATTAGAATCAACAAAAATTCACAAAAGTCAAATATTGTTCACATTTCAAAAAGTCAAAATGGCTTATTCCTCAGGAAATCCAAATCTTCCAAGATTTTTCTTGATTTGTGTGTTCAAAACTAGACTTTGAAATTTCTTGAGGGTGAAATATGTCAGTTGGACTACAAGAATCTATGGTCTTCTTATTTTTAAGAATTTTATTTGAGCTTGTGCAAGGGCTCAAAGTTGCCTGATTGACCACTGGATGCCCTGCACCACAGTTTGAGCAAAGTTTCTTTTTACCACATTTTCTTCATTCATGGGTCATTTGCCTTGATATTTGATGATCTTTGTAGCCTGGTAGCTTGTTAGAATTGTTTCATTATTTGGACCAACTTACTTGCTGATTTCATAGCTTATTTTGACCCTCTTGTTTGCCATTTTGAAACCTGTGAAAGCTGATTTATCAGCTTTCATTGAGCTTGTTGATTTCAGTAATTCTTTTGGATCCAGTGATTGCTTTGTTGTTTCTTATAGTTAATTTGAGTTATTTAAGCTTGTTTGTACCTATGTTAGCCTTATTTTGAGCTTGTGTACCCAATTGCTCCCCCTGCCACTTGAGTTCTCATTTACTCTTCAGTGAGCTCAAGCCATTTTGGCAAGTCTTTTTCTTGGTCCTAGCCTTAAGCTAATTCTGTGAATCTTGATTATTCGAGAAGTCAGTTGTACTGACTTCTATGATCCAAGCTCATTTTGGGGTTTAGAACTCTTGCCCCTAGCTTAAAACTTGGCCTGCTAGTACCCTCTTGGACTGTTTATTGAAGCAGTCTAATTTGAGTGCTGAGCTTCAAATTAGTTGAGCTTATTGATGTTTTGTTGTTTAATCTCCATGTAATATTAGCATTTTAGGATTAGTTAAGGTTGTTTGATAGCTGGTTTGAGTAATTGGTAGCTTGTGTAAGCTTATAAGCCCACCACAGTTAAGCTCATTTGGTTCACTTTTGGACTTAAGCAGACCTGTTAAGCCATTAAGCTGATTCCAGCTTCTTTGTTGTGTTTTACAAAAAGTTTCTTTACAAATAGTAGTTAGTTTTTGGTGATTAACAACTTTGCTTTTTACACTTTTCATAAAAATCAAAAAGAAAATAGTTGCAAAAAAAATTTTGTGGCTAATGGGAATCGAACCTGGGACCTTGGCAAACCAAACAGACACAAGAGCACACACACAACCAGGCGCCCTTGGGACTTTTTTCATTAGTTTCATACAAAATAAATCCTTTATATACTTCTAAGTATAAGTAAGCTAAGCTAACTGTTTAGCTTATTCAGGGCTTATTAAGGTAGCTTTTCCCAACTTTTTATTTTTCCTGTATTCCTTATTAGTTAAATTAGTTTCCCAAAATTTTTCATAATTTTCTAAAATAGTTTAGTATTTTTAATAATTATATTTAGTTTAATTAGTTTTCAATTAAAAATAAATAATTAAAAAGTCAAAAAAATATTTTTCTTTTTCTCAAAATTTTCTTTTATCGTTAGGTTCGTAAAAATATAATTTTCATGCCCGTAGGATTTGCGTAGCTTAAATTTCACGTTTTAATTTGCGCACTCGCGTTTTATTTAATTAACTTTCGCGTTTTTAATTCTAGATTACGTTTTAGGGTTCCCTAACTTCCTATTATCATTCCCATAGACTTTTAATTAGTTTTTGAGTTTTAGTTTTCATTCCTTGTTCGAATTCATGTTTTAGTTGCGTTAAATTTACTTTTCGTACGTTATTTGCAACTCGCGTTTTATTAACTTTTACGTTTTTAAAATTTAGGTTACGTTATCAAAAGTAGTTTTTTTTAAATTAGAAAAACCAAAAACATAAATAAAGTGATAGCTTCTATTTAAGCCATTTGGCTTATTTTTCTGCTTACGTATAAGCAATTTCTGATTTTAAGTTTTCAGTTTACGTTTTAGGTTAACTAGGTTTCACGTAATTGTTAATATAGTTTGTTTAAATCGTTTTCATTTGTTTTTCCTTAGCATAATCATTCTAAACCCTTATAAACCCTTTCCTATCCAAATTCACCCGATCACAGAACCGTTTGTTTACAATTCACACCTCGTCGGGACATACGACCCGGGGAAACCTTATACTTCCGCGGAGCATTGGTTCTAGGCTGTCTGACTTTGTTGACCATCCCTGGTCAATATAAGTTAGGTGGTTCGGGCTCAATCAACTTTTGGCGCCGCTGCCGGGGAGGTGTACGCGCTATTCTAAACGGTTTTTCTGATTAGTGTCTTTGGAATTCGTTCCATTGTACATTTATCCATCCTTGTTTATATTTTCATAAAAACAAAAACACAAAAAATATTTTCCTTCTCATTTGTACAAAATGTCTTTCTAAAAACACAAAAATATTCACCTTTACCCTCTCACATCTTTGATTCTTCATCCCTACCCCTCCCAAACCATTTGATTCTTTCTATGTCTCACCCACACCTTCTGGTTTGCCAATGGTGTGGTAATCCTCATAATGGTGGCAATTGCCCCAGTTGTGGCATGGTAGAGTCAGGAAACGGGTCTGTCTATAACCAAGATCCCTATTCCTACCATGACACGACTGATTTATTCCATCAGTTACCACACCATCAGTCTCAGCAGTTTTACTGTTGTGAGTACTGTGGTGGTTCACACTACAGTTATGATTGTCAATCGGGAAACACGCTTGTCTATGAGCAGTCTCCTGATAGCAATTGTAATTCTAGCACATACAACCCACAGCCACATCAGTATTACTGTTGTGATTACTGTGGAGGTCCACACTCTAGCTCGGATTGTCAAACAAGGAATCCATTTCCTTGTAACAATTACGACTCTTTGTTTTCAGACCCACCCCCACAGTACGATATGATTCACACAACTCCTCAAGAAACCGAGCAAGACCTTTTACTTAAGGCTCTTGATATTTTAAAAGAACTTAAGGAGGAGTTGGTCACTACACCGTTTCAAGACTCTCGTGAGAAATCTATGGCAGAATTACTTGCTGAGGAACGAGAGGCTAAAAACGAATTGAGTAGGGAAGAATTACTTGTCTTAGAACAAGCAGCTATAACACGTGCCAAATTTCGTCAAGCTGCTCTTCTAGACTGTGATGATGATAGTGATATTGAAGACACCCTTGATATCCTTCAATTTTATAAGGGTTCGTCTGATTTATCATTTGTGATTCCTCCCACGGAAAATCAGGGAGAAAATAATGAGATGGGGAAATTACTAGCCGTTGAACAAATGGAACTTGAAAATTCCATGAATGTTAGCTCCTCTCATCTCCCTCAGTCTGTTGTTATCACACCCGAAGTTCACACTCACTCTCTGAACATGGGGGATGAGCATCTTAGCACTGTTCCTAATAAGGAATCAGACGAATTAATAAAGTCTAGTGTTGAGATCCTTGTCCCAATCCCGAGAGAGTCACAGGGGACTTTTGATCTTATGTGTGATATTCCTTCCACCCCTAATAATCCAAATGATCAAATTGAGATTGTCTCTGATTCCAGTGATGATTGTTTATCTTATGGAGACATTGAATTTATTGATGCATCACTTCTCCAATCTGATGTTGACTTTCTTCTTGAAGAGTTCGCTGATGAACTCTCTCATATGGATCCCATCCCACCAAGGGATGAAAATGAAGTCTTTGACTTTGATGCGGATTTGAGAGAGTTAGAATTCTTACTTACTCGTGATCCTTCGATTGAACTTACTCAGATCAATCCATTTCCTCCGGAAAGTGAAAATGATCTGGACGAATTCGAGGCTTTTCTTACTGAAGATAGTTCAATTTCATACGAAGTTGATGATAATTATCTTGATCCTGAGGGGGACATTCTTTTTCTAGAGAGTTTGTTAAATGAAGATTCATTCCCCCCTCTCCCACCCAAACATCTTCATAATGAGGAAATCAAATCAGTTGAGGAAACTGATAAATTTCCTGAGATCAAGCTCAAGGACTTGTATCCTCCACTTGTATATACATTTCTTGAGGAGGAAGTTCTTATCTTAATTGCTATTCAGATCTCTCTTCTTTCCTTCACCTACCAGGTGATTTCTCCTCTTCTTCACTCCTTCGGGAGTGAGGACACTATATTTGATCCCGGCATTTTCATGTATCATTATCTTGAGCCGGGATTATATCTCATCGGTGTGGAACTTTCACGTGCTTCAAATGTTTATCCAAACATCTTGAATGAAAGTCCGAGTGAGATTGTTTCTTCCACATCATGCTTCCCCAAGGACTAATGAATTCGGGGTCGAGTCAAGCTAGCGACTCGGTAAACAAAAACAATAGCATGCTTATAGGGTTTTCACCCTAAGTGTGGGGGAGTCCCCCATGCTATGGTTACTTATGAAGTGAAAATACAAAATGGTGTTTTCCACGCTTAGCTTGTAATGTTGCCCTTTTACGTTCAAAATGTCGGCATAATAGCCGGGATTTTGAATATTGAGGACAATATTCATGCTAAGTGTGGGGGGGTATTCGCTATTCTAGCGAATTTTTTTCACATTTTACTATATAATACCCCCGTTTTTGCCAAAATTTCAAAAATTTCAAAAATTTTTCACTGGTGCTTCAAAATTTTTGTGGTAATCAGTCCGCCTTGTCTAACCGACAAAAGGGATTGGCTAGTCCAGGAGCAAACGGCTCTTGGTAAAGACATATCAAATCCGTTGACGGCTGGCAATTTGCCCAAAATTGTATGGTTCATCAACTCCCCGAAAACAAATGAGTTGGCTAGCCCGCAAGATTATGGCTTGTGGTAAAGGCCGTGGAAAATCCATAATTGGTAATCAGCTCACCAAGATGTTGACTATTCCATCAAGAGCTGGCTAGTCCAGAAGCAAACGGCTTTTGGTAAAGACTACTCAAATCCGTTGACAGCTGGTGGTTTGCTCAAAATCACACGGTTATCAGGTGTGCCACAGTTCTTACACCTGGCTACTCCAGAAGTGATGGCTTTTGGTAAAGAGTTTTTCAAATCCATCAAGTTTTCAAAACAGTATTGCTAGGGACTAGCAATAGTTTAGTGTGGGGGATTGATGAGTGCTCAAACACTCATCATTTTTGGTCTAATCTGAACTGCAAAACATACAAAAACACTCAGAAATGCATCAAAATACCAAAAATATTTCAAAATTGTGTTTTATATGTTTTAGATGCAAAACGAGCAAAAACAAACGAAAAACGCACAAAGTTTGCAAAATTGGCAGTTTCAGTCCCTCAACTTTCATAAAATTACAAATCTAGTCCCTGGATATTCAAAATATAGAAAATTATCACCAAAGGTCCTTTTGAAATCATAAGTTGTCATATTTAGTCCTTTGGTGAAAAATTGGAAAGTTTTGGAAATTTACGAAATTAGTCCCTAGAGTTTCAAATATTGGCAGAAAAGGTCCCTGGCGGGATAATTTTGTAAGATAAATCATTTTTGGTACTTGGGAATTCACATTTGTCACTTTTAGTCCCTGGGTGAAAGTTTTGTGGAAATTACATGTTTGGTCCCTGTACTTTGCAAGTTTGGCAGAATTGGTCCTTGGAAATTTTAAAATGGAAAAATTTACTTTCATGGTCCTTGAATTATTACTACGTGGCAGGAATAATCCTTGGAACAAGTTGGGAAAATTGCAATTCAGGTCCCTCAAAGTTGCAGATTTACATCATTGGTCCTTGTGTTTTTATGTTTAACCAAATGGACCCTTAAAGTTATTAAAAAACCAAACAAACCAAACCACCCTTGGCCTGGTCCATTTTACTAGCCCAATCACTAACCCTACCCAGCCCACACCACAAATAAAACAAACACCCCACCGTTTTTATTATAAACCTCCCAGGTCAACCCTTGACCTTTGACCCCACTCCCCTCCAAAACCTCAGCCTGCAAAACCCTGCACACACTCCACACTTTCCATCATCACAAGCCACTTCCCCCCTCCTCCATCATTACCCACACCCCAAACCAAACACTAACATCCAAATCCCACCTCCCTGCCAATTATTTAACTCCCAAGTTGCATAAAAGTTTTTCCCGCCAAAATGATTGAAGGGTCAAGATCACATGGCAGTCATCCAAGGGTCCTTATTTTTGATGGGAAATGCTCAGTGGGTCTGGAAACCCTAATGGCTGATTATAAAAGAAGAAGAATGGAAGCTGAGTGGGAGTTAGCTAATTTAGTTAAGTAGTGTATTTTTAGTTTAAATTTATGAATGTATTTTCATTTCTTAGTTGTTAAATTCAGTTCACAAAGGTTGTAATCAATGTTCTTGGTATAACTCAACTTTGTTCAATTTCAATTTTAGTTTTCATCAGTTAATTTCAAATCTAGCATTTTCCATTAGAAATCTCATGGTAGTGTAAAGTTGTTAAAATCAGTGTTATGCAGTTCTAATAAACTCATTTAAGCATGTTAGAAAGCTTTTATAAGCTTTGAAAGCAATAAATCCAGTAATTATAGAAAATCT
This sequence comes from Artemisia argyi, assembly GCA_030686995.1. Lineage (NCBI taxonomy): Eukaryota > Viridiplantae > Streptophyta > Magnoliopsida > Asterales > Asteraceae > Artemisia > Artemisia argyi. The sequence continues at coordinate 120,432,730 of CM060686.1, forward strand.
CAAAAATAGCAAACAAATTAAAAAACAAAAAAAAAAAAAAAAAAAAAAAAAAAAAAGAGAGAAGAAAAGGAAGAATGCTTGGAGCAGGATACATCATGGATGGCACTTGGTTTTAGTTGCCTCAGGGGAGGTTTTAGGTGGATACTTTGGTCCTTGGCTCATGTTCTATGCTTGAAACTCTTTTGTAAGCTACTTACTTTAATTTTGCATTGATACTGTACATTAGTTTTAACTGATCAATTGTGTTCTTGAGTACTTAATTAGTGTAACAGAATGTTTTATGTTGTAGTAGTAGTTATTTGATGAGTAGTGTATCTTGTGCTAATAGTTACTCACAACTGTCATTTTAGCTTTAAACTGAGTCTTGAGTGTTTGTTGTAAATATGACATTCATGTGTTAAGGTTGGTTTGCCTTATCAAATTAGAATATTATCAATTAGTTTTAAAGTCTTAAGCAGTCCCTTGGTATGAAAATCTGTGAAAACAGCTTAATAAGGGGGTGTTTGGCATTATTATTTTGGTAGTGTTGTTGTGGTTTTTAGTAGTTGGGAACTGCTTACACTTCAGTCCTATGCTCAATATTGCTCAGTCAAACCTTTAGCTTGGTGGTTTTTATTGAGAAAGTCAAAAGTGAATGCTTAACTCAATTATGCTTATCTGTTCAAATTCTAGGTAGCCATAATCACCATTTTGGCTTGCAAACTTGTTAAACTAGCTTGGATTAGTTCCATTTAGTGGTAATAAGTCATTTTCAATTTATTAGAATCAACAAAAATTCACAAAAGTCAAATATTGTTCACATTTCAAAAAGTCAAAATGGCTTATTCCTCAGGAAATCCAAATCTTCCAAGATTTTTCTTGATTTGTGTGTTCAAAACTAGACTTTGAAATTTCTTGAGGGTGAAATATGTCAGTTGGACTACAAGAATCTATGGTCTTCTTATTTTTAAGAATTTTATTTGAGCTTGTGCAAGGGCTCAAAGTTGCCTGATTGACCACTGGATGCCCTGCACCACAGTTTGAGCAAAGTTTCTTTTTACCACATTTTCTTCATTCATGGGTCATTTGCCTTGATATTTGATGATCTTTGTAGCCTGGTAGCTTGTTAGAATTGTTTCATTATTTGGACCAACTTACTTGCTGATTTCATAGCTTATTTTGACCCTCTTGTTTGCCATTTTGAAACCTGTGAAAGCTGATTTATCAGCTTTCATTGAGCTTGTTGATTTCAGTAATTCTTTTGGATCCAGTGATTGCTTTGTTGTTTCTTATAGTTAATTTGAGTTATTTAAGCTTGTTTGTACCTATGTTAGCCTTATTTTGAGCTTGTGTACCCAATTGCTCCCCCTGCCACTTGAGTTCTCATTTACTCTTCAGTGAGCTCAAGCCATTTTGGCAAGTCTTTTTCTTGGTCCTAGCCTTAAGCTAATTCTGTGAATCTTGATTATTCGAGAAGTCAGTTGTACTGACTTCTATGATCCAAGCTCATTTTGGGGTTTAGAACTCTTGCCCCTAGCTTAAAACTTGGCCTGCTAGTACCCTCTTGGACTGTTTATTGAAGCAGTCTAATTTGAGTGCTGAGCTTCAAATTAGTTGAGCTTATTGATGTTTTGTTGTTTAATCTCCATGTAATATTAGCATTTTAGGATTAGTTAAGGTTGTTTGATAGCTGGTTTGAGTAATTGGTAGCTTGTGTAAGCTTATAAGCCCACCACAGTTAAGCTCATTTGGTTCACTTTTGGACTTAAGCAGACCTGTTAAGCCATTAAGCTGATTCCAGCTTCTTTGTTGTGTTTTACAAAAAGTTTCTTTACAAATAGTAGTTAGTTTTTGGTGATTAACAACTTTGCTTTTTACACTTTTCATAAAAATCAAAAAGAAAATAGTTGCAAAAAAAATTTTGTGGCTAATGGGAATCGAACCTGGGACCTTGGCAAACCAAACAGACACAAGAGCACACACACAACCAGGCGCCCTTGGGACTTTTTTCATTAGTTTCATACAAAATAAATCCTTTATATACTTCTAAGTATAAGTAAGCTAAGCTAACTGTTTAGCTTATTCAGGGCTTATTAAGGTAGCTTTTCCCAACTTTTTATTTTTCCTGTATTCCTTATTAGTTAAATTAGTTTCCCAAAATTTTTCATAATTTTCTAAAATAGTTTAGTATTTTTAATAATTATATTTAGTTTAATTAGTTTTCAATTAAAAATAAATAATTAAAAAGTCAAAAAAATATTTTTCTTTTTCTCAAAATTTTCTTTTATCGTTAGGTTCGTAAAAATATAATTTTCATGCCCGTAGGATTTGCGTAGCTTAAATTTCACGTTTTAATTTGCGCACTCGCGTTTTATTTAATTAACTTTCGCGTTTTTAATTCTAGATTACGTTTTAGGGTTCCCTAACTTCCTATTATCATTCCCATAGACTTTTAATTAGTTTTTGAGTTTTAGTTTTCATTCCTTGTTCGAATTCATGTTTTAGTTGCGTTAAATTTACTTTTCGTACGTTATTTGCAACTCGCGTTTTATTAACTTTTACGTTTTTAAAATTTAGGTTACGTTATCAAAAGTAGTTTTTTTTAAATTAGAAAAACCAAAAACATAAATAAAGTGATAGCTTCTATTTAAGCCATTTGGCTTATTTTTCTGCTTACGTATAAGCAATTTCTGATTTTAAGTTTTCAGTTTACGTTTTAGGTTAACTAGGTTTCACGTAATTGTTAATATAGTTTGTTTAAATCGTTTTCATTTGTTTTTCCTTAGCATAATCATTCTAAACCCTTATAAACCCTTTCCTGTCCAAATTCACCCGATCACAGAACCGTTTGTTTACAATTCACACCTCGTCGGGACATACGACCCGGGGAAACCTTATACTTCCGCGGAGCATTGGTTCTAGGCTGTCTGACTTTGTTGACCATCCCTGGTCAATATAAGTTAGGTGGTTCGGGCTCAATCAGAATGCAATTAAACCAAGAATATGGTCGATAACAAATAAAAGAGAAGTAAAGAATGAAATTGTAATTATTCAAAAATAAAAACCATCAATATAAAAAATGATTCTTTAGTTTAACTACAAAAACTCATGTGATCATCATATATTATGCAACATATCTTCATTGTGATTTTATAAATTAATACAATGAGCACTTAAAGTCATTAAGAATTTATGAGTATCATTCTCATTTGTAAACGCAATATATATTTAATAGTATCTCTAAAAAATCCATCCAAACCAACCGATGAGTCCTCATTTGGGATCGGTTTTTTCTACGTTCGAATCTTTCTTTCTATGATCTTCTTTGTAGCCCGTCTTGAACGACCTTTTTGACCATTCGTTGTAGTCCTTTTTGAACGACCTTTTTGACCAACTCGTCGTGCCCTACGTATCTTTATCATCTTTAATGTATTATTCCTTGTGATAGGTGAAAAATAAGAGATTACTTGAGAAAAATAATAGCAAATATACATGCATTTATGTATATCTCAAATTTGGCTCGTCAACCCGTGGAAACATTTTTAAAATCCAGTAAAATATAAAAACGTATAGGAAGGTGCATACCAAAGCATGAGTAACGTGAGAATGCATGCTAAAAACTGAACCTGCTTTTGTTTTGTGTATGAGATTAATTATATTTACATTGTTGTTTTGAACTTTGGGATTTCAAGATTCTTTGTATTATTCTTATATAAAATTTGCAGATGAGACTGAGAAAAGAAAGAGTATAGATACATCACCTCTTCTCTTCTCTTCTCTTGTAACATTAGTAGGAGAATCATGTTGTATGTATTACCAGCACACGGAAAAAATAGAAAATCAAGAAACAATAAATTACAAAATAAAGTAGGAGGAATGAAGATTCAAACTTTTGTGTTTGTGCATGTGATTTTGGCCGGTTTATATAGGCATGGATTAGGATAAATCATTAATTATTCTTGCAACCTTTTCAACTTCTTCTCAATCCATAACCGAATTTTAATTCTATACTAAATACCATGTAATCAATTCCGGCAACCCTTGCACTTTCATCTCCTCCATTAAGCAAACATGAATGTAACGACATGACTCTTTGCATGCTCGCAATTACTCAAGTCGAACAATTAAGGCTCCAATTACACATGAAACTCTATTTTCTGCATTAAATTCCGAGCATTAGCTTGTTGTACTTTTCATATGCAGGTATGCAGGCAGCCATTAACCCACATTAAGGAGGTTTGTAACCCACGGATCTCTTCATATGCTGCTACTAATTATTATAAGAAAATAAAGCCAAAAAAGACTCGAAATTAAATCATGAAGAGCATTAGCGTGTTGTACTCTATGCAATCTTGACGCCTCCGCATTCAATTAGAGGGGACAATCTTATAGTATGATAGATGGATATATTGCATTAGGTTAAATCATCAATTATTCTTGCAACCTTTTCAACTTCATCTCAATCAATAACCAACTTTTAATTCTTTACTAATTACTAAATATCATGTGATCAATTCCGGCAAGCCTTGCACTTCTATCTCGATGTTGTATATACTTCACATTAAATGTATCGGTTTTGTTTTTCGATAAAAGTTTGAACTTTTGCTTATGTTTAAAACTCAACTTTTTTATTTGATATTATAATTTACAAATGGCTTTAAGTCAAAATTATGTATTTTTTCCTTTCTATTCGTTACTCAATGTGATATTTTTAGTATGTTGTATTTTGCTATTATGGCAAACTCATTTAATGGGCGTAAATATTGGTTTCTTACTAATGATTCTACATATAGAAAAAGAAAACACTTTGCGATGCGCGGACATTCTTCTTTTCAATAATAATTCAATTGCACACAATAAATTCATTCTAATATTTCTCAAAGAGCATTCAAAAGCAACTACTTGCATAAACTAATCACGCTAAAAAGTATCATTTAACCATTTAAATGTTGCTTTACATACATGCTCGTGTACATTTTCTTGAATCAATTCGCACATGTGAGCTACATCAATAGAAAACGCACATAAATTACTTGTATATGAAAATGCATTAACATAATACGTATATGTATATATATGCTTATCTATAACAATCACCTAAATATGTATGAAACAAAGAAAATAGTTGGTATCCCAGTCTTTGGTTCCATTTATCTGAGCATGCATTATCTTGTGTGAGTTTCATGGTACCTGCGTATGATAACTAAATTAAGAAAAAAAGAAGGCCGAGTTAATTACAAAGATCTAAAAGATGTGTGAATCATCTCCTAAATGTTGCAAAAGAGAATTTACATACCGCTACCAACAATTAAATATCTAAAAGATGTGTGAATATGTACATACTAAATGTGATTTTGGCCGGTTTATATAGGCATGAATTAGGTTATATTATTAATTATTCTTGCAACCTTTCGCAACCCTTGCACTTCATTTAACCGACTTTAATTCTATACTAAATGCCATGTGATCAATTCGGGCAACCTTTGCACTTCATCTCCTTTCATGATTGTATAGTTATTATGAGGCTGCATTGAATTTCGAGCATTAGCTACTTGTACTATATGCAATGGGACTCCATCTTGAGTATCTTGATTACTCCACATTAAAGTGAATTCGATACAAAAAAATGGAGCCTAAGATTACTCCTTCCCACTAATTACGACACATTCTCACTTTCATGTCCCTACCAACATTCCAAAACTCATCTTTTCATGAATAACAACATCAAATTTTATACATATTTGTAAGATCAAAATTAAAACAAATAATTTGTGAACTTCAATTAATACCATATATTAACCATTGGTAAAGAGACCCTCAAATCCCTATAAAAAAACATAGATTAAAATAAATTCTCAAAATATTAATTTTGTCTAGTTATACTTTCCATCAATTCAACTTTGATTTTGTATTATTTCTAATGTCATGGGGTGGATACATTGCAACCTCTTAAACTGCTTAAGTAGAAGGAAAAAAAATAAAAACAAGATTCAAGCCACCATTAATATTCATCAAAGCTTTGTCACACTAATTATAAACCTTGTTTACATATGATTTTCATTTTCTTGCATGCCTAATTTTTTGACAGTTCTTTCATAAATGTGGAGATATTATCCAGTCCGTCTCCATCTTCCACTTTGTTTTGTTATCAACATCTTGATATATGATTGGTTCCGAACGGTCAGATATTATTGACCAAGGTCAACAAGTCAAAGACAGCTCAGTTCCAATTCTCCGTGGATAGTATAGTGTTTTCCCGGGTCGTTATGTCCCAGCGAGATTGCAATGGTGCTTTTGAAAACGTTTCAGGAATGAGTGGCACTGAGGACAGTAGCCAAGATGATTTGAGAAATGATTATGCTACTGATATTTGGTATTTGGACAATTATTAACAATCACAGATATACAGATATAATCACAAATTCACAACTTGGGATTCAGATTACAAACAGAAAAAGTGGGATTTGAACAATTTAAAAACTACAGGGGGTGCAAGTGAAAACTTTTTCAAACTTCAAATAAAAAGAAATTTTAAAATGAAAATGAAATTATTTAAATGATTATTTTAAAATTTAAATATTAATTAATTAATTAAAACTATTTAAAAAGTAAATTAAATCTAATTTAAATTATACTAAAAATGATAAAGATTACAAATTAAACTAAAAACTTGCAAAAATATTTTCTAAACTTCTAAAAGAACTTGAAGAAAGTATAAAAATTAAATAGAAATATTTTTGTCTTTTTATGGATTTTCTATTAATTAAAAACTAGTTATATTAATTAAACTATTTAAACTATTTTAAATTACTAAGAATACCTAAATGACTTAAAAAATTATAGAAAATTTTTTAAAACTAACTAACCATCACAGGTATCCTAAAAAATTATAAAAAGTATCTAAAAATTATATTTAGACTATTTTACTAATTATTTACTTATTTATTAATTTAAATCTAATTTAACTAATTTAGTTAAGAAAATTAGAAAATGAATATTGGAATTTAAAAATATATTTTCTAAAAGTCTTAAATGATTTATAGAACCTAGGAAAAATATAAAAACCTACTGTTGTTAATTAAAATTTAAGAAAACTATTTAATTACTAATATTACCTAATTAATTATTTAAACTATTTTTAATTCTAATAATTATTAAACTAAAAGAGAAAAATCTAAGAAAATTATTACAAATACCTAAAGGTAACAGGAAATTAAGAAAATTATAAAATTGATGAAGTGCTAATTAATAAGCTGAAAAGAAAATTAAAAAAATAGAATCTATTAAATAGAAGCTATCACTAATTTTATATTTGGTTTTTGTTGGATTTTCTTTTTGACAGATAAAAATAAGTTGAAAATAAGAAACTTTTACAAAACAACTTTTTTTATAGCTTAAAAATAAGCTGTGTGCACCCCCTCTTAGCAAACAGTTGGCTTATTAGCTTAATTTTGGATTTTTTCAAATGAAATAAGCTCAACACTGATCACAGAAGACAAGATAAGCTATAAACAACTTAAGTGAACTAAAAATAAGCTAGAACAAGCAAAAGATCTGAACAATAAGCTGTAACAAGCAAATAAGCCAAAATCAAAAACCTATATTACTTGCAGTCCCAAAAGGGCAACTGCATGCCTATGTGGGACCCACAAATAAGCACAAGGGTCCAAAATGAAAATGGTTCCTAAAAGCTGGTCTGGTAAGCTACCAAATAAGCCAACAAACAGAGCTTAAGGCTCACTATTGAGCTTTTGGCAAGCTTATGAACTTTGATGCCAATACTGAGTACTCAGTGTACTCAGTATGGTGTGGGTGACTTGTGGTGACAAGCAGGCTAGGGGCAAGGCTTCTAGGGTCGAAAATAACAACTGGAATAGTGAGATAGGTTGACAAGCTTCCTAAAATGCCAAGGTGTGAAGGCTAAAGCTCACAGAGAAGCTCTTGGTGAGCTTATGAATTCAGGGTAACACCCCTGAAGCAGGGGAGGTAACTGGCCAACTAGTCAACTTTGAGACCAAATTCAAGTGAGCAAATGAGTTACAAATTGGATTTTTCTTTTTGAAATGTGTTAACAAGCAACAAAATAACTCAAAACAACAATTATTTTGGATTTCCAATCTAATTTAAACATTGTGGAAGCTTAAGACAGTCTGACCATTTTTTACAAATGAAAACTTTTGACTTTTTAAGATTTTGCACAAGTTTGACTTTGGTGAGATTTGGTTTGATCCTATGGCCTGAATAAGTTATATTAAGTTGGAATAAGACCTAATTAAGCTAGTTTTACCAATTTTGAAAGGATCTTGAAGGTTTTGGATTCAAACTACTTGACAGACAACAATTAAAGCCAAATCAAAGATACTTTGACTTTTTAATGAGCAACTACCTAATTTTATTACACAACTGATATATCAGGACCTAAAGTGAGTTAGATAAACAATCAATAACAACCACAACTCTCTGTGTACCCCAGAGATCAGCAAATCCAAACACTACTTTTATAAAGACTGTTTTGGATTTTTCAAAGCAACACAATGATTTAAACCTAGAAACAGATCAAAACTATTCTAATAAGATCTAAAATACATAAACAAACATAAATAAACAGACAATACTAGGTAAGATTCAAAACAGAAGAGAAATGGAAATTGTGCTTACTTCATGCCATCCAAGCAGAACTTTCACATGAACCAAGGACCACAGAACTTTCCTAATGGCTTTCCACAAAGCCTCTAACCCAGGGCCATCCAAAACTCACCCTGCTCCAGCTTTCTTCATCATGAACCTGCAATTTTTTATTTTTTCTTTATTTTTTTGATTTTTTTTGATTTTTCTTGTTTTATGATTCTATTGCTTTTTAATAGTTTCTAAAAGCTTTACTGAGCTTATGGGAGCTTAAGTGATCCTAAAAGTCCTTCTCATTAACATAAACAACCACAGAGCTTAATTTGAAATTTTGAAATAAAGATGAAAATTGCATACACTAAAAGAGATACTGAAACTTGATTATATTACTTAAAAAGGTTAAGATTACAACTGAATTAACTAAGACAATGCTTAAAAGCTTTTGATTTAACTAAAAAAACATACTACAACTTCTACGATTACAATAAAACTAAAATATGGACTAGGGCTTTTCTTCTTGCTTCTCCTCAATTTATAGCTGTGGATTAGGGTTTCTCAAAGCCTTCTGAGCAAATCCCAACCAATCCTGACCCTTGAATCCTTCTGAATTGATCCTAGCCTTCCACGTAATTTTGGTGGGAAAAAATGGGGTGAGTGAAATATAAAAATATTCCAACAGGGGGGGGTGGCATTAATTATGGTTGTATTATTAGGTGACAGTGGTTTTGGGTGATGGATTATGAAGGTGGGTTGAGGTGATGGGGGTGATGTGATCTGCAAGTGGTGTGGGGGAGGGAAGAAGATGGAAGGGTGGTGGTGTTTGACTGGGTTGACTCAGGGTCAAACTTTGACCATGATATATATTAAACGGGGTGGGCTTTTGTGGGAGTTGGGCCAGAAACAAAAGGGAGTGGGCTGGGGTGTATTATATGGATTGGGTTTGGTTTGGATTTTATTATTAAGGGGTCCGGTTTGGTGAGTAGTAATAACAAGGACCAATTGTGTAAATATCCGAAAAGTTTAGGGACTAGACTTGGCATCTTTCCAAAGTATATCATGAGGTGTATTTTGCCATATGAGAATATTATGAGGACCTGTTTTGAATTTTTCACATATGAAACCCCAGGGACTAATTCTGCCAATCTTTGAAACTTTAGGGACCTATTTTGTAATTTCACCAAACTTTGCAACAAAAGACCATTCCTGCCATAGATGAGAAATATAAGGACAAAATTTGTTTTTCTCAAAGTTTTAATATCCCAGGGATCATTTTTGTCAATTTTCAAAACTTCAGGGACTAAACTTGCAATTTTGTGAAACTTTGTACCAAAGGGCTAAATATGTCACTTTGTGATTTAAAAGGACCTTTGGTGACTTTTTCAAGTTTTTAGAATAACCAAGGACTAGATTTGACAACTTTTGAAAGATGAGGGACTGAAACTGCCAATTGTGCAAACTTTGTTCATTTTTCCTCTGTTTTTGATTATTTTTCATCTGAAACATATAAAACACATTCCTGGGATATTTTCATTATTTTGATGCAATTTTGAGTGTTTTTAGATGTTTTGACAGCTCAGAATAGGTAAAAATGATGAGTATTTACACACTCATCAATCCCCCACACTAAAACATTGCTAGTCCCTAGCAATCTTTTGAGAAAAACTTAATGGATTTGAAAACTCTTTAGCAAAAGCCATCACTTCTGGAGTAGCCAGATGTATCGATTCAAGTAAGAACTATGGTCCACCTGATAACCATGTGATTTTGAGCAAACCACCAGCTGTCAACGGATTTGATTAGTCTTTACCAAAAGCCGTTTGCTTCTGGACTAGCCAACTCTTGATGGACTAAGTCAACATCTTGGTGAGCTGATTACCAATTATGGTTTTTCCACGGCCTTTACCACAAGCCATAATCTTGCGAGCTAGCCAACTCATTCACTTTTTGGGATATGGTGAGTTGATTTACCATACAATTTTGGGCAAATTGCAAGCCATCAACGGATTTGAGATATCTTTACCAAGAGCCGTTTGCTCCTAGATTAGCCAATCCTTTTGTCATTTAGACATGGCGGACTGATAACCACAAAAATTTTGAAATAAAGTGAAAAAAATTTGAAAATTTTGGGCCAAAATGGGGGTACTTAGAAAGTATTTTGTGATAAAATTCGCTAGAATTCCCCCCCCCCCCCACACTTAGAATTGAATATTGTCCTCAATATTCAAAGTCCCGGCTATTATGCCGACTCTTTGAATGGAAGAAGGTAATATTCTAAGCTAACTGTGGAAATATCATTTTTATTTTTTTCACTTTATTTATATGTACATATAAATATTTTTTTTTACTTGAAACTTATATACATATTTACTTTGCAACAGGTGGGGGACGGCCACTCCCCCACACTAGAGTGGTAGAAAGTAGAAAGAAGTCAGAGATATGGGTGAAAACCCATATTTTGCTAATTTTTGTTCACCGAGTCACTAGCTTGACTCGATCCCCGAATTCATTGGTCCATGGGGAAATTTTGGAGATCCGGGACAACCATGGATGGTATGTCCTCTCCAAAATAATGTTTTAAACGATGACCATTCACTTTGAAGTTGGGACCTTCGGGTTGAGATAACTCAACAGTCCCGTATGGATATACTTTTGCAACAGTGAATGGTCCAGTCCATCGGGTTTTTAATTTCCCCGAGAAGATCTTTAACCTTGAATTGAAAAGAAGGACTCTGTCACCGACGTTGAAAACGCGGTTCTTAATCTTGGAGTCATGAATCTTCTTTGTCTTTTCTTTGTAGATCAAAGAGTTCTCGTAGGCTTGATCACGAAGTTCGTTTAATTCATTTAGTTGAACCTTACGGTGATCACCTACTTTATGAAGATCATAGTTTGCATGTTTCAAGGCCCAGTAGGCTTTGTGCTCGAGCTCGATCGGTAAATGACACGCCTTCCCGTATACAAGCTTGTAGGGAGTACACCCGATGGGTGTTTTGTAAGCAGTACGGAAGGCCCATAGTGCATCATCTAGTTTGTCCGACCAGGAAGCACGGTTTTCACCTACGGTCCTCTCAAGAATCCGTTTAATACCACGGTTTGAAACCTCCACCTGCCCACTTGTTTTTGGGTGATACGCGGTAGAAAGACGGTGAGTAACACCGTACTTAAGCATGACTTTTGCGAATTGATCATTGCAAAAGTGTGTACCGCGATCACTAATGATGGCACGGGGAGTGCCAAAACGAGCAAAGAGGGATTTCAAGAATTTCACAACAACTCGGGCATCGTTAGTGGGTAAGGCTTTTGCCTCAACCCATTTTGACAAGTAGTCAACAGCCACGAGAATGAATTTGTTTCCACGAGAAGATGGGAATTGCCCCATAAAATCAATGCCCCAGACGTCAAAGATTTCACAAACTTGAATGGCATTTTGTGGCATTTCGTTCTTTTGTGAAATATTCCCGTGACGCTGACAAGCGTCACAAGCTTTGACTAACTCGTGAGCATCCTTATAAATCGTGGGCCAATAGAAACCGGAATCAAACACCTTTTGGGCGGTGTAGTTAGGACTATGGTGGCCCCCGGTGGGTCCAGCATGGCAAGCCTTGAGAATATCAGCGGCTTCCTGTCCGTAAACACATTGCCTGATGACTTGATTGGCACAGATTTTGAAGAGATAGGGGTCGTCCCAGAAGTAATGTTTAACGTCTTTGAAAAATTTGTTTTTCTGTTGGGACGTCATCCCCTTCATGATGAAGTTACCCGCATGGTAATTTGCAAAGTCGGCAAACCATGGGGTAGTAGAGTCACCACGAAAAGCAACCGCATTGAGTGTCTCGAGAGGAAATGTTTCATTTATTTCCTGTTTCTCGGATACATCCTGGTGAGGGTTTTCTAATCGTGAGAGATGATCAGCAGCAAGGTTCTCGGCTCCTTTTTTATCACGGATAATGATATCAAATTCTTGGAGGAGGAGAACCCAACGGAGTAGCCTCGGCTTTGCATCTTGCTTTGCAAATAGGTACTTCAAAGCCGAGTGATCCGTATACACTACGCATTTGGTCAGGATTAAGTATGGCCGGAATTTTTCAAAGGCATACACCACAGCTAATAGTTCTTTTTCAGTGGTGGTGTAATGACTCTGAGCCTCGGTCATAGTTTTACTTGCGTAGTGTATAGGCTGAAAGTATTTTGCTTTTCGTTGCCCCAAGAACGCACCTATGGTAAAATCACTAGCATCGCAGATAAGCTCAAAAGGTAGGTCCCAATCGGGGGCAACAAGGATCGGTGCCTCAGTAAGCTTTTTCTTTAATGTTTCAAAAGCTTTGATGTACTCAGGAGAGAAGATGAAAGGAGCATCCTTCTCGAGGAGATGGGTCATAGGCCGGGCGATTTTAGAGAAATCTTGGATAAACCTACGATAGAAGCCGGCATGACCCAAAAAGCTCCTAACACCTTTAACGGTGGTGGGATGAGGTAATTTAGCGATGACATCAATTTTGGCTTTGTCAACCTCAATCCCGTTCTTTGAAATTTTATGGCCGAGGACAATGCCCTCTTTAACCATAAAATGGCTCTTCTCCCAGTTGAGACTTAAATTCGTTTCTTTACAACGTTTAAGCATTTGTTCCAAGTGGGAGAGACAAGACTGGAATGAATCCCCGATGACTGAAAATTCATCCATAAATACCTCCATGGTTTTCCCGATCATGTCAGAAAAGATTGACATCATGCACCTTTGGAACGTGCCTGGTGCATTACATAAGCCGAAAGGCATACGTCTATAAGCAAAAGTTCCGTAGGGGCGTGTGAAGGTAGTTTTCTCTTGATCCTGTGGATCAATGGGGATTTGGAAGTAACCCGAGAAACCATCGAGGAAACAGTAGTATTCATTCCCCGCTAGTCTTTCGAGCATCTGGTCCATAAAAGGCAGAGGAAAATGGTCTTTACGGGTGGCTTCATTCAACTTACGATAGTCAATACATACTCGCCAACCCGTGACCAGACGAGTTGGAATCAACTCGTTTTCCTCATTAGTGACAATGGTTATGCCACCCTTTTTAGGAACGCAATGAATTGGGCTAACCCAAGGACTGTCAGATATAGGATAAATCAATCCCGCATCAAGAAGTTTTAGAACTTCTTGTTTGATAACTTCATGGATTTTGGGATTTACCCTTCTCTGTTGTTGCACTGCTGGCTTAAAGTCATCCTCCATTAAGATTTTGTGAGTACAAAAGTCCAGGCTAACGCCCTTAATGTCGGAGAGTTTCCAAGCAATTGCTTGCTTGTGTGACTTAAGAACCTTTAGGAGTGCTGCCTTTTCCTCATCTTTTAAGTCTTTAGCAATAATGACGGGTAATTTATCATCACCCTCCAGAAATGCATATTCTAGATGAGGAGGTAAGTCCTTGAGCTCAACCTCGGGAAAGTCTTCAGTTATTTCAACATTTTTTACTTCCTCTTTATGAAGTATTTTTGGAGACGGAGAGGGTGAAGGATCGTTATTTAACAATCTTTCAAGAAGAAGAATATCCCCCACCGGGTCAAGATAGTTTTCATCAATCTCATGAGGGATTGAACTATCCTGAGCAAGAAAAGCCTCGACCTCTTCCAGAAGGAAGTCACTTCCCTCAAACGGAGTGAGAGAAGGGGAAGAGTCGGATATGATAGGCTCAGAAGAAAGAGTGGTACTGCCACTTGCTGAGAAACCGAGGACTTCTTGAGAATACTCCTCTGACGCAACATCGATGATGTTGATTCGGTTAACCGTTTCAGCGTCATAGTTGGAGGAGTATCTTGAAGTCTGATCAAGATTGAATGTGATGGCTTCACCACCAACACGTAGAGTGATTTCTTCCTCGAATACATCGATTAGAGCATGACCCGTTCTTAAGAATCCCCTCCCGAGAATGAGAGGAACTCTTGGGTTAGCATCGAAATCAACAATCAGGAAATCTGCCGGAAAATGGAACTTTCCTACTTTCACGAAGATATCTTCGGCAATGCCGAGAGGACGAGATATAGTACGGTCTGCAAGCTCGAGAGTCATGCAGGTAGGAGTGAGAGCAGGAAGAGAGAGTCTCTTCCAAACTGTGTAAGGCATAAGGTTAATGCTTGTACCAAGATCGGCCAAGGCAAAGCATTCAACCATCCCAGGGAAAATACAAGGAATGAGAAATTTCCCGGGATCTCCAAGCTTTTCGGGAAGCTTTTTCAAGAGCACTGCTGAGCAATGCTCATTAAGTGGAGTTTTAGCCATCTCATAGAGTTTTTCCTTATTGCTTATCAGATTTTTGATTGTTGAAGCAAATTTAGGCATGAGAAGAAGAGCATTCGCGAAGCTAATATCAAAGTGTAATTCTTGGAAAATTTGATTAAATTTTTCCATCTGATGATTAGCTCTTTAGCGGTTCTTTTGATCATTCAATCGTGAAGGATATGGAATTGAAGGCTTGGGATCGTTCTTTGGAATTTCATCAGAACTTTCAGGAGGATCAAATACAACTTTCAACTTACGAGTCAGGACCGGGACAACTTGAGGGTGGACGTTGTTGGTACCTCCGTTATTAGTAGGAAGTACCGTGTCCGTGGTAACCTCAGGTTCATGTTCCGCTACCTTGGTAGGAGGAGAAGAAGAGGTAGAGGGAATCGTGGGTCCATTGTATGATACCCCACTTCGGGTAGTGATCGCTTTGACATCGCCCCTCGGGTTAGCGATCGTGTTGCTCGGTAGTGTACCCGGGCCCGAGGGTCGATCATTTAAAGACTTCTGAAGCTCAGAGATCTTGCTGATCAGTAACCGATTCGTTTCCTCTTGTGCTTTCATGAATTGTTTTAGCACTTCATCGGAGGAAGACGAGGGTGGAACAACATTTTGATTTTGATTAGGAAAATTTTGAACACGGTTGTTTTGAAAATTCCCTTGGTTTTGATTGTTGTTACCCTGAAAATTATTTCTCTGATTGAAATTACCCTGATTGTAATTCCCTTGATTTTGGTTTCTTTTAAAATTTCCTTGAAAACCTTGATTTTGATTGCCATTTTGAAAATTGTTTTGATTAAAATGACCTTGATTTTGGTTCGGGTTTTGGAAATTTGAGTTTTGACCTTGGTTAAAATCTCCTCGATTCTGATTTGAGTTATGGTTTTGATTTTGGTTAAAACTGGGAGGTCCGAGAAAATTGTTAGAACGATAGCTTAAGAGATTACGGTCCCCTTATGGTTGGTAAGAATTACCCCCCATGTTGTAGGAACCTTGAGCAGCATAAACGTTCTCTTGAGGAAAACCAGCAGTAGCTGGACACTCGGAATAAAGATGTGGGCCTCCACAAGTTTCACAACTTCGGGCCACGGCTTTCACTTGTTGATTTTGATTTTGCATAGTTTGGTTCATTCTCAATACAGCCGTAGAGATATCATCCATCTTTTTGGTGAGATCAATTATTTCAGGAGATGATGATGAAGGAATAACTGATTTACATAACTCATCCCTCTCCGCAGAGGAATCCCAAAAGTTATGGTGGGCAGTCATGTTCTCAATTAGATCATAGCATTCTTCGGGACGCCTTTTCATAAAGGTCCCACCAGCAGCAGCGTTGAGAATATCCCGGTGCCTCAATGTCAGACCATTATAGAAGGTATCTATGATGGTAACTTGTAACATATTGTGGTTAGGGCACCGATCAACTGCTAGCTTATAATGTTCCTAAGCCTCAAATAGAGACTCATCGGGACGCTGCCGGAAGTTGCTGATATCGTTTCGTAACTTGGTAACCATGGAAGGTGGAAAATATTTTGCTAAAAACTGGGTTACCATTTCATCAAAGGTACAAATAGAATTCTTGGGGAGTCGGTCAAACCATGCAGTGGCATGATGGGTGAGAGAATAGGGGAAGTGTTGGGTCACTGAATTCCCCAATCTTCGTCTAACAAGAATTTGAACGTAAAATAACCTAAGTATAAACAAGTCACTGAATGAACAGTAACTCAGTGAGTCATCTTCAGGATGCCTAGACCGAGCCTAAGAAGAAAGGTTCTCCATTCAGTGAGGCGGAACTCAGTGAAGTTTGATCTAAGCCAAGAAGAAGGTGATAGGTTCAGTAAGGATGACAATAACTCACTGAACCCCAAGACTCCTCAACAACTTCATGGTACTGAAGACTGATGACTAGAAGACCGAAGTTTTGGCGGGACTGGGCGGGAAAGTTTGATCTGTTTCACTAAAGTGCTTTATCACTTTAAGGTCAAACTTTCCCCAAATGGTTAAAACCAGGTTGTTATCAGAAAGTGCCTTTTGGACTTAACCCAAAGAAGTTTCCCTTGCCAGAGAATAAAATCTATCAAGATTTTATTGAGGAACACTTAGGACCAATGTATAATAGAGTTGTTCACATTTGTGTATAAATAGGTGGCATAAGAGAGGTGTAAAAGTAACAAGTTTGTGCAATTAATGCAAAGCATTCACAAACCACTTTTACTCCTCCAAAGAACAACATAACCCCTGAGATAGCTCAGTGGGTCATGAAAGTTGTTACTCAACATAGATTGAGTTTAGTGAGGAGTCAATACCATACTTGTCGTTTTCAATCCCAAGTGTTATTCCGCAAACACTTGGGTACGATTCTTTTTTATTAACTTCTAATAAAGAATTAAACGTTGAAAAATATTGTCTCTTATGTTTACGTTTCTTTATTGTTAATCGTTTTATACATCTTTGTTTAAAGTCATATAACTTGGTTACTTTAGCTTTGTAGTTATAGTTAACCAAGTAAAAAGGGACCAACAAGTGGTATCAGAGCCTCTGATTTATAAAACTTAAACCTGTTTTCAAAACTTAAGAGTGCTCAAGTTTTTAAAATCAAGATCCCACTATGACTGACATAGATGTTCCCCAACTTGTCGACAAAAAGGGTGGAAGTTATTCAGCTACTGCCCCTCGACTAGAAGTTGGCAAATTTAATAAGTGGAAAAAGCGAATGCTTTGCTACTTAACTGGGATGGAACCATACTACATTAAGTTGATTAATGATGGTCCATATGTCCCAACAACTGCCCAAGGTTTAATTAAACCTGAAGCTCAGTGGACCCCAGATGAAAGGAGGGTGGTCAATCAAGACCAGCGCCTGAAAAGCATCATTATATCATGCCTTCCTGATGATATAATGGAATCAGTGATCAACTGTCCCACTGCCCAGCAGACATGGACTGACCTGGTTCATAGCTATGAAGGGCCTTCTGATACCAAAGAGAATAGAATCATGGACCTGAAGCTTGAATTTAATACCTTCAGGGCCAAGGATTCTGAAAGTCTCTCTGAGACTTATACTCAGTATAAGACCCTCCTGAATGAGCTGACCAATGATGGTGTTATACTGTCAAAACATGAGATCAATGTTGGTTTTGTCAACAGTCTCCCTAAGAAGTGGTTAAACTTCTCTCAGAGATTGAGAAATGCAAACCACATTCAGAACCTTGAGCTCCCTGCCATCTATGGGAAGTTTGTCTATGAGGACAATCTTATCACCAGGAGATACCCTGGTAAAGCTCAGGAGACCAAAAAGGCCTTGACAATTTCACCCATATCAACTGCTTTCTATTCTAAAGGTTTTGTGCAGGATTTTGAGGATGGTTCTGATGATGAGGTTGACCAAAGAACCAGTGAGGAGTACCTGAATGATCTTCAAATTGAATTTCATGAAAGAGCACTCCTTGCTAATTCAAAAAGGTTTTTAAGAAAAACAAATTCCCTTCAAAAGCAAATGATAATACTGAATGTTTCAAATGTGGTAAAATGGGACATTTTGCTAAAGATTGTTTTTCAAAAACAACGTCAGAACCATCCTTCAAATTTTCAGGAAATAACTCTTTTTCAGGCCCCAGCAAATTTCAACCAAAGATGCTTCAGTCTAGTCAGAGATTTGAAAAAGTCCCTCAAATTGACTTTGAAGCCAAGTATAGAAAGGCAAAAGCTAAACTTGCCCTTCTTGAATCATCCTTAACAGTCTCTCAGCCTCCTCAGGCTCCAAAGCCTTCTCAAGCCAAGAACAAAGGGCTTGTTGCTGAAACTTATGACTGGGATGAGGTTGAAGTGTCCTCTGATGATGATGAAGTTCACATCAGTGCCCTGATGGCTCTATCAGATGACAACAAGCTTGCTGTGGGGAAGAGTCATGCAAGAAATGGTGAATGGGTCAACATCACTATGAGGAAGGTAAATCTTTTACTTTCTATGGATGATGATGATGATTGAAAAATCTTACTTAGATTATATTAATGTTGATCTTAAGTATGTTGAAGAGAAAAGACTGAACTTGTTTTCAAAATTTAACAAACTAAGTTTTGAATTAAATCAAAGTAGAGATGAATTACTTGCTTTAAAACAAGCCAAGCTTGAAAGTGTTACACTTCAAATTCAAAACTCTGAACTAGTAAAACAAAATCAAGCTCTTCTGGAAGAACTTAAGAAAGAAAAGGAAACTATTTGGAAATGGACTCAGAAAAACCCCAAACTTTACGAAACACTGAGTCTCTCACCCAGCTCCAAAAAGACTGGTTTGGGTGATGATCAACTCACTGAAGCTTCTGGGGAAAGCAGCCATTCAACAACTTTTCTGTCAACAAACATACTCTCTAGCAAAGAACTTGCTCCTAAACCCAGTGATTGGATTGAAAGAAACAATCCTAATAGTAAAATGCCAAATTTTAATACTGGAAGAATCCTGGAGCCTGAAAGTCAGGCTATCAAGGAGCTGCTAGGGGTCACTGATGAACTTAGTCCTACTGAGTCCATCACTGAGTCTAAGTCTGATTCACCACTCCCTCCACTGAAACAACTTCAGGGAGCAGAACCCAATTCTGACCTTGCACCATTAGTCTATCAACCACATTCTCCTAAAGAGAAATCAGGGTTAGGAAGGACTATTCTGAAAAGACCTACTCCTGCACCCACTGAACACCAAAAACCTTCAGTAACCACTGAAGAGAAGCTTGAAAGCACTGATTCAAAGGTTGATCAGCTTGCTGAACTTGTCAGGATGCTGAGTGAGAAAATTGAGTCTACTGAGAAAAACTCTGACTCAAAATCAACAAAGCCCTCAGTATCCTCAGGTTCTTTCAAACCAAAAACCACACCCAGACCCTCAGGGAGATGTGAGCTGTGCAATTATCCAAATCACAGCACTAATAAATGCTACAGAGTCCTGTTTTGTATGATATGCAAACAAGAGGACCACAGAACTTGTGATCACATTTCTCACACTGCTTCTTTAAAAGCAAGAGGTCTATACAAAAACCAAGGATATCAGTATGCCACACCTTCCAAACAAAGACTGAAGGCCAAGCCTTTCTCACCATGTCCTCATTGTGGTTTCAATGATCATCTTCCTGATGATTGTATGATGAAAGACTGTTGTGACATCTGTGGAGATCCCTCCCATGAAACCAGGGGACATGACAAAGTGATTCAGTCCAGAAGGAAAAACCAAACCAACACTTCTCAGTCACCTGAGGCATCAACCTCCACAAAATGTAAAACATGTGGAAGCTCAGGTCACACAACTTCAGACCATGATTCACTAACTGAGTTCAAAAAGTCCCTGAGGACTAAGCCCACTAGAAAGTGGGTCAACAAGAAAAACTAACCTAGTTTACTGTTTGTGCAGAAACACATCAAGGATCCTACATGGCATCTAGACAGTGGGCGCTCCAGAAGTATGACTGGTGTGAAAAGTTTTCTGCACAAATATGTGGAAGAACCAGGACCCAAAGTAGTATTTGGTGATAACTCATCAGCTCCCACTGAAGGTTATGGTTCAGTAAACTGCAATGGTATAGTTTTTACAAGAATAGCTTATGTTAATGGTCTCAAGTACAACCTGATTAGTGTTTCCCAACTATGTGATGCCAAATACATAGTTCAGTTTGATGACAAGAGAGGGACCATCTTTAATGCCAACAAGGAAGTTGTGTTGATTGCCCCTAGGAGGGATGATGTATATGTCCTTGACATGTCATCCTTGACTCAGAATGGGACTTGTCTATTCTCAAAGGAAAGTGAGACAATCAACTGGCTATGGCATAGGAGACTCTCTCATCTCAACTTCAAGAGTATCAGCAACCTGGCCAAACAGAACAAAGTTCTGAGCCTTCCATCCCTGGTGTATACCAAAGACAAGCCTTTTTCTGCTTGTGAAAAAGGAAAATACCACAGGGCATCATTCAAAACCAAACAAACCTTTTCCATCAAAAGCTGCCTACATCTTCTTCATATGGACCTTTTTGGACCTGTCAGTCCAATGTCCATTCACCATGAGAAGTATACTCTGGTCATTGTGGATGAATACTCAAGATATACTTAGGTTTACTTCCTGACCAAGAAGAGTCAGGCAGCTGATACCATCATGTCATTTGTCAGGAACATTGAAAATCAAAATGATGTCAAAGTTAAACAGATCAGAACTGACAATGTCACTGAATTCAAAAACCAAGACCTTGAGTGTTTTTGTGATGAGAAAGGAATTTCTCAAAATTTCACTTCTCCCTATACTCCTGAACAAAATGGAGTAGCTGAAAGGAGAAATAGAACACTCATTGAGGCAGCAAGAACAATGTTAAATGGTTCAGTCCTCTCAAAACATTTTTGGACTGAGGCAGTTAAAACAGCCTGCTACACTCAAAATAGGTCAATCATTGTGAAAAGGCATAATAAGACTCCTTATGAGATATTCAAAGGAAGGATTCTTGATATCAGCTATTTTCATGTATTTGGGTGTCCTGTGTTTATACATAATCACAAGGATCACTTGGGTAAATTTGATGCCAAAGCTGATGATGGATACTTCCTGGGATATTCCCTGGTTTCTAAAGCCTTCAGGGTGTTCAACACAAGGAGACAACAAACTGAGGAAACTTATCACATTACTGTTGATGAGAGCACTGAATCCATCAGGTTCTCAAATTCCTCAGTAGAAGAAATTGGTATTGATGACTCATCAAGGTATCCTCCTGATGAGTATCATCCTGAGAACAATCCCTCAACCCAATACCAAGCTGATGCTGACGTCTCCTATTACATCATCCCTCACAACCTACCCCAACCACCTATCAGTGAGTTCATTGAAACTCAGCCTGTCTCAAATGAGACTGATACCATTGAACAAAGTGTTCAGGAACCCTCTGAACAAATTGTTCCTACAGTAGTCACTGAAGCACATAATGATGAGTTACCTCATGTTCCTGAGTCTGAACCTAATCAGGCTCCTTCAAGCTCAAATTCTTATCCCAAACCTCAGGATAGCTGGACTAGATCCAAAATCATTGAGCTTGTGAACATCATTGGTGAACCCACTGAAGGCATGCTCACAAGAAGCAAGGCTGCAAAACTCAAGGTTGCCACTGCCAATATATGTCTTTATGCTGACTATCTCTCAGAGATTGAGCCAAAAAATGTCAAAGAAGCCCTGACTTATGAAAGTTGGGTTCAGGCCATGAGAGATGAATTGGAACAATTTGACAGAAATGATGTCATGACCCTTGTTGAATGCCCCCAGGGTGTTTTAATCATTGGTATGAAATGGGTCTTTGAGAACAAGACTGATGAGAATGGCACAGTCATAAAAAACAAAGCAAGACTGGTTGCCAAATGATATAATCAACAGGAAGGTATAGACTATGAGGAAACCTTTGCACCTGTTGATAGAATGGAAGCCATCAGGATCTTCCTTGCCTATGCAACTTACATGAACTTCAAAGTTTACCAAATGGATGTTAAAAGTGCATTCCTGAATGGTAACATCAAAGAAGATGTTTATGTGCAACAGCCTCCTGGTTTTGAAAGTAGTGAATACCCTAACCATGTCTACAAGCTTAACAAAGTGCTTTATGGACTGCAACAA
Organism: Artemisia argyi; assembly: GCA_030686995.1. Taxonomy (NCBI): domain Eukaryota; kingdom Viridiplantae; phylum Streptophyta; class Magnoliopsida; order Asterales; family Asteraceae; genus Artemisia; species Artemisia argyi. The sequence goes on from CM060686.1 coordinate 120,455,226, forward strand.
GCACCCAGGGCATGGTATGAAACTCTTTCAGCCTTCCTGATCCAAAATAAGTTTGTCAGAGGAAAGATTGACAACACACTGTTCATCTACAGAACAAAGGATGATGTCATTCTTGTCCAAGTATATGTTGATGACATCATCTTTGGCTCAACTAGTTACAAACTTTGCAAACAGTTTGAGAAACTGATGACCACAAAGTTTGAAATGAGCATGATGGGTGAACTCACATACTTTCTTGGACTCCAAATTAAACAAACTGAAAAAGGAATATCCATTTGCCAAGAAAAATACCTCAGGAACCTACTGAAGAAGTATGAGCTCACTGACTGCTCTTCTGTAAGAACTCCTATGGTTCCTCCAAACAACCTTGGCCCTGATCTCACTGGAAAATCAGTGAATCAAACCCAATACAGAGGAATGATTGGCTCCCTGATGTACTTACTTGCCTCAAGACCTGATATCCAATTCTCAGTCTGCCTGTGTGCCAGATATCAGGCTGACCCTAAAGAATCACATCTCACTGCTGTCAAGAGAATCATCAGGTACCTGAAGGGTACTCCAAACCTTGGTTTGTATTACCCAAAATGTTCAGGATTTGATCTCAAAGGGTACACTGACTCTGACTATGCAGGATGTAACATGGATAGGAAAAGTACTTCAGGATCCTGCCAATTTCTTGGTGGTAAACTTGTGTGTTGGAGTACAAAGAAACAACAGTCAGTGGCCATGTCCTCAGCTGAAGCTGAATATATGGCTGCTGCAGGATGTTGTGCAAATGTACTATGGATGAAGAGCCAACTGAGTGACTATGGCATTCAGTATAAAATGGTACCCATCTTTTGTGATAATACAAGTGTCATAGCCATCTCAAACAATCCAGTACTTCATCAAAGAACCAAACACATTGACATCAGATACCACTTCATCAGGGACCACATCTCTAATGGAGAAATTGAACTACATTTCATCCCTACTGAATATCAGCTAGCTGATATCTTTACTAAACCTTTGGATGAACCCACTTTCACAAGATTGAAAGCTGAACTGGGCATGTTGGTCATAGAATCAGGAAACTGATCAAAAGTGTTCCAACCTGATGTAAATTCTCTAGGTCCCTGATCACACCCTTCCTGAAAACTCATTTTTTTTGAAAATTCTTTCAGGAGGCTCAGGATGAAAAATGGCATTGAATACCCTAACTAAATGCTCTAAGAACTTAGTTAGTTAATGTCCCAGGTAGGTAACTGAATCCTATTAAATATAGGAATATATGTCACTTACACAACTGGCATCCACTCCTTGGGCCCCCACATCTCTCTCACCAAACACCACTAAGCATTAAATGCTCCCTCACACACAAAAGTTGTGATGATTTTTACTCCGCAAAAGTGCATTATTTGCAGAGCCGCACAACTGTTCACCCACGATGTGAGAGAAAATAGGGTAATGGGAATCGTGATATTTAATGCGGATATCAAACCAAAATTATTATGCCATTTTGGTTGAATAATTTAAACCTTTGGTATCCGCAACATCAATACCCTAATTCCCACCCTATAAATACCCCCACAAAGAAGAACACACACACGCTTTAAAATCTTAACAAAACTCTTGCAAAATTATTTCAAGAACTTTTTGCTTTCAAAAATCTGTGTATGCTTCTTCTTTATTCAAAACCAGACCTTTTTAAAACTATAATGGCATCTTCTAAGGTCATAAAATACGCACCAAATGTGGAATTCCAAATGGAAAGCGTAGACCTTACCAAAAACAATGTGGTGGGAAACTTTGCCTACCCTGAAGGGTTCCATGCTTACAGGGATGTGGTGAAGTTTCTACAAAACTGTTTTCTCACCACCACATTCACAAAGACCCCCTCAGTCATCTATCATGACTACTTGAGGGAATTTTGGTGCTCAGCGGTGGTTGAAAACCCTGATGCACCAAAGGAGGCCAAAATTAAGTTCTCAGTGAAGAATGGGACAAAGTCCCTTGTTCTTGACAACAAAACCTTTGTCAAAGCCACTGGCCTTGACTACACTGAGACTTTTGTTGCCCCACCCACTGAAGAGGAGGTTAAACAACTCCTCTTAGAACTAGGGCCATATGATAAGAATCATCCTGAGGTTGCTCCAGGGGCCCTACTAAACAAAGCCCCCATCATCAAAACATGGTTCCTTGCCCCTTGGAGGATCCTGATGACATTCGTTATTCAGGTCCTTGGGGGGAGTAAGTCCTCAACTGAGCAACTGAACACTACTCAATCAATGATAGTGTACTGTCTCATTGAGGGTAAAAAGATTGACCTTGGAGAAATTATCTTCAGGGACCTCATAGGCAAATTGGGTGGGAAGTCTAGGCAAAAACACATGTCTTACCCTAGATTCATTTCCTGCGCCTGAATGACCTACTAGGGTCTGAGTACTTTAAGCCTGACAGTGTCGGCTTTGAACCTGATATCTTGCATAAGACAAACTACTCACGTGACCCTAATGAGGTTACACCTGTCGCCCTGACCACATATATGCTGACTGCTATCCAGGGTGACAACATTGTTTCACCAATTCCCTTTCCCACCAAAAAGGTGAAGAGGAAGAAGGGAAAGGGGTCCAGGAAGGTGGCTCAACCCAAGCCACTCGCCACTGAGACCTCTGCCCCTAAGCCTGACAAAATGGGGCAACAACAACAGACCCTGACTGCCGACACCCTCAGGATCATAAGCCAATCTTTGGCCCCAAAACAACGGCCAACGGAGGGCACTGAGACATCACACTCAGTGTCTTCGGGTGAACCCATTCCCAAAGGCCCTGCTGGCATAAACAAGTCAGTAGGGTCGGAACCAACTAAACCTTCACATCCTGCTAAAGACTCTGGCAAATCACAACCAGAGTATCAGGGAGTAAGGGGTCCTATACCCTCGGTGGGGCAGCACTACTCCACTAAGAAGGGGACCCACAAACAATCACATCCTGCCAAAGGCTTGGGTAAATCACAACCCAAGCAACAGGGAGTTCTCGCCCCTAAATCTTCGACAGGCCAGCACAAGCCTGTTGGAAAGGGGGGCATAACCACTCAGGTGCCTGATGAGGACATTCGCCAATCAAAGCTTTTGTCTGAGGGCACAAAAACTCATCCCAAAGACTCAGAGGGAAACATACAACCCGCTGATAGGGACATAACAATCACGGCTCCTAGTGATGGTACTGAGAAACACCCATCAGTGCCTGAAGGGGTCACGAGGGACAAAGATTCAGAGGGACACATACCACCCGCTGATATGGAACTCACAACCAATCCCGAAGGTGCGCATAACTCGGGAACTGACCCTGAAGACTAGGTAGATAAAACCCACTCTACCAGATTTGAGGGGTCAGGACCTGGCCAAAACAAAGGCGAGTCTTCTTATGAAGAGGAGCCGGCTAACCTTTCTTTGCAGATTCAGTCCCTAGCTGAAGCTCAGGCAGTTTTGTTCTCTGATGATGAATTCAACAGTGATGAGGAAGTCTTCAAGGCCGGAGATGATATGGAGGTTGAGGAGACAGTCCCTGAACCTATTCGTTAGTCTCCTCAATCTTCTGAACATGACGATGCTGACACTCAGTCCGAGCCAGAGTCCTCAGGAGATGATCAAGCTCCTCTCACTGTGAAGACCTTCACCAAATTCATCAAAAAGATTACTAACATTTTGTACAGGGGGATCACTGATGAGGTCTTTGACATGCACACTGAACAGGCGGTTCACTTTTACAATCTCAAAGATGCTGTCTTCATGAAGATGTCAGGGAACAAAATTCCTCAGTCAACCATTCCCTGACACAGATGGTCACTCGCCTGAATCAGTTTTTGATAACCCTCAACCAGCTGAATGTAGGGGTTCAGTCGGTTCAAGAATCAGTCAAGGATGATCCTGAACTCACCAGGAAGCTACTTCAGGCATCCGAGACGTATCAGGTAAACTCAGTGGCTCTTACTGAGTTACTTGACTTGCTAAAGGGTTCTAATCTTCAGGGTCTCACCACTACGGCGGAGTCTCTCCAATCTTCCTTCATCAAAATGGAGGAATCAGTGACAGCTCAGTCCCAACGGTTTACTTCTCTGGCATGGACCTTGGGATCTAGGATGACAGCTCTTGAAAATGCACAGGCTGCACTTGACTCCAGGGTGTCCATCATTCAGCAGGATACTCAGGAGATCAAGTCTATGATGACTGAAATCTTTCAAGCCTTCAAGGGTGCATCTACTTCTTCTTCAGTACAACCAACACTTGCCATCACTGACGCTCAGGCAAATGTTGAGGGGGAGAATGCTACTGAAGCCCCTAATACTGTTGAACAAGAAGCTGGACAGCCCTCTCACACTGAGGGGGAGCATGTCACTGAAGCAACACCAATCACAGAAGTTCCACCACAGGAGGAACCAGTCTCCTCTTCTCTCAGACAGGATAGAGGCAAAAGTATTGCTACCACCTCTAGTCCTGAAAATGTGCTCAAGCCAGCCTCAACCATGGTCAGATTTGACCCTGATGCACCTATCAAGGTCCCGTTTGAAATCAATGGAGTAGTACATCATCTCACTCATGACAAAATTCAAGCTCACATGGAAAGGACTGAGACACTACTCAAGGTGGCTGAGGAAGAGAGAATGAGCAAGCCTGTTCTCATTCAGGCTGTTCATGAGGAAGCTGAAAAGATTGGGTTGAATATTGAGGCATTAGCAACTGAACAAGCTGGTGCAGCCTTTAAAAAGGCTCAGGAAGAAGAGCTAAATGCTCTCAAAAGGGAAAGGGAAAACAAGCTCAGGAAAGATGCTCAAATCAAAAAACACAGGATCGAAAAGTATACTTGGGTGATGAAAGAGAGATTAAGACCTGAAAAGATCACTGACATTCAAATCCATAGGAACACTGATCCAGCAATGGTCACCGTCTTCAGGGGACGTGATAAAAGAATACTTGACATCCATAAGCCTTTCAAGTTTGCAGACTTTGGCATCACTGAGCTTGATGAGCTTCGTTCTATCATTGCCAAAAAGAACAACGTTGTGGTACCTAAACTTCTCGAATCACTGAAGGATAGGTATGACAGACTGAGAGCAATGCCTGAGGCTCTTAACATTCCAGCACTTTTTCCTGCCTCAGCAGGAGAGACTGCTTCATCTAAGGCTTCCAAGAGGAAAAGGAAGCAAATAAAGTTGGAGCCTGAGATCAAGGTACCAGGGTTAGAGTGTGACAGGTCACTTCCTGAAGGGATCACGTTCGTGAACAATGCGGTCCTTGAAGCTCCTAAAAGAGGCTTATGCTTTACTGATGAGTATGGAAGCCTGGCGTTCCAAAGGTGGTCTGATATGGATAAGGCAGGAATCAAAGCTATGCTCATGTACCTCATGTTGGCGTCCACCATCAAGAGTGATGAGAACAAAAGATTCTGCAAAGACTTGGAAGCAATGATCAATGAACATCCTGAAAGACACCTACTCAGATCAAAGAAAGCAAAGATTGAAAACCTTGGATACCACCTGAACATCTGATCTGCAACAACTATCTTTTTATTTTTTTTGTAATTTGTAGGACTTGTAATAACCACTTTAGAGACCAACACAAACTGAACTTCGGGACGAAGTTCCTTTTAAGGGGGTGAGACTGTAACAACCCGCATTTTCAGGACATTTCTCCTATTCACTATTCATCAGTTACTATTCATCATTACTATTCACCTGTCACTATTCATCATTTTACTATTCATCATTTTCGGAGTTAGTTTGTGATTCCGAGAAGCGTTCAGAAATTTTACTATTCATATGACACTATTCATTCCCGGAAGAAAATCACTATTCATGATTATCGTTCATCATTACGTAAACTGAGTTTACGGGTCTTCAAATTCGCAGCTAATGTCACAACCCGCTATTTCCCAGGTTAATACTATTTTCTAAACTCGAATTTAAATTCTTGACATTTAATTTAAAACAAGTTACATGAGCTCTTTTACTTGGATCGACGCGAACTTCTAAATAAATTCTAAGAACTCTAGGACTTAGGCTAATTTTAGTCCACAACACTCCGGTACCTTGCTCCTTCTCCAGTTCACAATTTTATACTATGAAACAAAATTCTATTCTTTAAATACTTACGGTTTTAAATTCAACAAACGTTAATTGTTATTCAAGAGGTTAATACTCGACATACCCGACTTTCTCAACAATTATTTTTAGAGTATCTTTATACTTCCAAAATTATTACAAAAGTCCCAAGAATATTTTCCGACGTCCAAAATAAATTCTTTACATCTTACGTTTAATTACGTATAACCTTCGTTAACTACTAAACTAATACCCTATACATATTTTTACTACCCAATACATTCAATATATACATTTTATACAAATTAAATCCATTTTCTTCCTATCTTAGACAATGAGCCGCCCCTCCCCTATATTGTATTAAGAATACACTACAAAATCTACCCAATTTCAACATTTTGATCATGTGGAGACATGTAATTAATTTTGGTGGCTTGAACGCAAGATTTGCCCCCCCCCCCCCCCCCTTTCCCTTAAATTTCGGCAACCACAAGGACCAAGACATAAGATATTTTTTACCATATTTTGACCACATCTAGTTATATATATCCATACACTAGCTACCCATTTGTAACTACAAAGAAAAACTAAATCACCTCCCACACATACTCAACATTCGATCCACTTAAGGAGCAAGGAAGAAAAAGTGAGCTTGTTGGTTACTTACAAGAGTACTAAGGGTAGTTTAGCAAGGGTTTGGATACTAATCTTGGGGTTACACAAGTGTTTTTACAACTCTCATCTCACTAATCACTTTGTAAGTAATCTTACACTATTAATACTTCATGATTTTCATGACTTTCATGCTTGCTAAGTATCTATACTTAGTTATCACTTGGTACATGTTGAAAAAGCTTTACATCCACCTTGATCTTTTAGCAAGAAATTATGTTTTGAACAAGTTTTAATTACAAGAAATTTGGTTAGTAAAAATCTTTACAGGAAAGTGATAAAAACTTTACATATACCTATATATTAGTAAACTAATAATTTTAAACATCCTTGATGATCATTTACATGGACCTTTGAATATTACTAAGTTTATGTTTAGATCACTATTTTCTAGTTGAGATAATGATGGATGAACTAGGACTAGATTTGGAGTTGTTGTCAAGTGGGTATAACAAATAGAATACTAGGAAAAATAGTTTGACACTATTGATGTTGAATCTGTCCCATTCGACTTCCCACAGGAAAATCAGTACCTCAGTGGTCATATTAGGCTAGAAATATAGCAAATAGACTTAATAATGAAAACGTGGCTGCTTGAACGGGTTAAAACGGACTTATAACGAAAAAGATATGCTATTTTCAAGATTTAACGACGAAAACTATATTTTCTGAAAATATTGTAACTGTCCCGATTTTCTAGCTATGAAAACTGAGATTTAATGATACCTAAATTAACCGAGACCTTGAAAATACTAGAGTACACTTGAATACCTTCGCGGGAATATATAAAACTTGAGGAACGAAACTACGACGCAAAAGTTATGGCCTAAAGAAGATTACGACGACATATAATTTTTGACAGCTTTTGTTCTACTATTAAAAGCTGATGGAGATATTTAACATGACTTTTGGACACTTTAAAGAGTATTCTGGCTAAAATGACGTAAATAAACATGGTAGAACTTTACGTATACTTATTATATACGTTAGAGATTTTTAATATACTTATTGACAAGACGACTAAGTTGTGGTCACAAGATTTACTAGTCACACTTTCTAAAAAGGATGATTTTCTAAAATAAAAGGATCACATCGACTTAACTACCTTTTGACGATAAATACTACAACAACATGTACAAGTGATAATGTAGTGTATGACTTGCATGCTTGACCTTGTCTTCGAACCTAAGACATATGAATCATTAAGGTCACGTGCGTTTGTGCCTCGATTTTCGTGCGTTTTCCTTTTGGTTATCATATCGATTGTTCCAGGTGAGTTCATAACCCCTACTTTTACTTGTTTTACAACTGTTTTGGGGGAAGATACATGCTCGATACTATTTAAATTCAATACATGTTTTACTTGAACGCAATTCATTTTCTCAAACATTACTGAATGGTTGAAATACTTGATTGATTACTTGAATACATTATGTATTACCTATTTCATCCTTGATTACTTTCTTATGGACACAAGTACATTACTTTTATTGCGAACATAAGTACAAAACTGTTACGTTGCCTGAGTTACCGATTACTGCCGCTAAAGTCCCCTTTATCATGAACCGTTAATTACATGCGTGTAAGCGCGAATGCTATGAATAGATCTATTTGGGTTGACACCCCGTCCGAGTTGGTCGCGCCAACCTGTTAAACGGACGCATATCATTCGGATTATTTCCGAGTGTCTAGCAAACACTTATTTGGGGCATTATTATGCTTGACTGCATACGATTACGTCGAGCTTCGGGGTCATGAGCTTATGGCATTGTATTTTATTTTAGGGTTAACGTTGTATTTGTTATAATGGTTATCCCTACTGAAAATCTTGTGTTCTGCGAAATACTTGATTACTTAAACCTATGAACTCACCAGCTTTATGCTGACGTTTTAGCATGTATTTTCAGGTATTAAGCTATGGCACGCTACTGGAGGTTTTGGCAGGGCATGGCATGGTCATAGAAGACTCTGATATTCATTTGGGGACCGTTTTAAAGTATTTTAAGGGCCTACTTCCGCACTAATTTTAAACAATGTAAATTCAATACTTTTAGTTAAACGATTTTATTCTAAATGATTGAAGTGAAAACAAATTTTGTACTTGCGCTGTAATACCAATTGAGTTACACCCCAGCTACATGTATGCTTCCGCTGGACCCGATTCTGGGGGTGTGACAGATTGGTATCAGAGCTTTGGCTATAGCGAATTGAGTGTTTTTAAAACCTAGACTATAGCTAATTTCACAAAAACTTAACCCTATGACCGTCACGTGCCTGCCTGCCAAGCTGAAGCCTCATTTGTGGTTAGTTGCTGACTTAGGTGATGAGAATTGTGTCTCATTATCTGGTATATCATATTCATTTATTCTAGTTGATTACTATAATTGTCTTTCATATAAGCATGTTCACGTATCAAATATGTCACCGCGTTATGTTTTTCCTTACATAGTTTCATCAATTGACCTCGAGTTTGGTCACTTGCTTTTGTCTTTCAGAACGTCCTGGTATTTGTGAAGGACATGGTATTAGTATAACTGAGCTGAGTATTTCAAAATTCATGGAACCTCGGTGGAATATAGACTGGTCATCTATATTCAACCCGGGATAGTGAGATATAGGCTGACCACCTATGTCTGACTCAGAAGTGAATTTTGCAACACTGAGAATGGTTATAATAAGATTATGTCTGGATTGAATCCTCTACTCAATTTCCAAATGTTTCATTCATGTATGTGTATATCCTCGTTGTTGGAACATTCATACTTCTCATCATTTCGTTAACCGCCGCTTGGAAGCACGTCAACTGGTCATTTCATCTCATGAACATTCACGTCTATGCACGATACACTTACATCACAGTATTTTTCTTTCATCACAATCTTATTATGTTGCAGTTGTCACAGTCTTTTCCCTTCTCACCATTACTATCATTTCCCTTCCCCACCCCCATATATATAAGGAATTAGGTGACACCCTATAGATTCCTATGACACTCATTACTCACTACTCCCTATATTTATAAGTGAATATTATTAATGACCTCCCTAGGAAAGACTTTCCATACCATCTATAAGGAGGATCCCTCGGTACATTAAGATCATTCAAAACTCAACAAAAATCTCAAGTTATCACAAAACCATTCGAACCACTATCACTTGCCTGATCACCAAAATTCTACCATCTAGAAAGTATTGGCTTGACTGAATTACAAGATTAGTTTCGATGCGAATGCTCACTAAGCAACACTATAGAGATACATCCAACCACCTAACCAAGACTATAGAACCTTCAATTGAACATGTCCTCACCAATAGACTTTATTCGAACATGTTAGACACCTATGCAATTGTGCAGACATACATACCTGGCTATTTTATCCTCTTAATACTTTCACTTTTAAATGGATTTTTCTCCAAACTACAGTTATACAAAACATATATCTTGTAAGAAATACTTTTCTGAGACACTTATTTCGACAAACAAATTCCTTTTGGTTATTCTTTTACAAAATTATTGAATGTTAAGAAATTTTAAACATCGATCTTTGGTAAACCATACTATCCATCTAATGTTGAAAATAGTCCTATCTTGCATAACTATTAAATTTTGAAACATCAAGAAAAATGTTACTTAGAAAGTCATTTGCTTAAAAATTGTAAATCCATTTATTCAGGGAAGGTTATGAACAAGACACACAAACTCAAAACAAACTTTGAAAAATCAATCACTGTATTACATCACTTATACATTTAAGATTTTGTGAATTGACGACATAGAGCTTGGGGAAAATATTAGTAATGGAGACTAAGCATCGTAAGAGGAGAAAGACTCAATTCATGACATCCTGCGGAGGATCACAACCTTATCCTAATCTATTATTTTCAACAACACCCTTTGACGGACTTAACCTTGTAAGTTTTTCCACAAGATTCATGATATCCATTTCAATTATTCCTAATAGAGGAATTTAATTCACCTCAAACACCTAGCGATTACATTAAGATTCCTTTGGAACTACACCCCCTATCATCTGCAGACCAATGGTCAGAAATTAGAGAATGATTCAAACATAGGAAGATATGCTCAGAGCATGAGTGATTGACTCTAGACATGGTTGGATTAACCAATTACCATAAACCAAATTCAGTTGCAACCATAGTTATCGCGCGAGAGTAGAGACTACACCATCTGAGGCACTCTATGTTCGAAGTGCCAACATCCATTGACGGATCAAAATTTGGAAAATCCCAACTCACTAGTCCTGTAAGCATTCATGAAATAACCAGGAATTTCCTACAAATCAAGAATCAGTTACAAGTTCGATAAGTTGTAAACCATTAGAATTTCAAGTTCGTGGCAGGATTATGTTGAAAGTTCTGCCTAGGAAAGGCATGATACCATTCAAAAAAAAAATTCGGGAAGTTAAACCCGATACACACTGAACCATTTAATATTCCAGACAGAGTAGGCCTAGTGGCCGTCAGACTTGAACCTTGTTAGAACTCAGTAGTATGCACGTTAAATATCATCATCTTTTCACCAATACCACTTTAGAGACCAACACAAACTGAACTTCGGGACGAAGTTCCTTTTAAGGGGGTGAGACTGTAACAACCCGCATTTTTAGAAGATTTCTCCTATTCACTATTCATCATTACTATTCACCTGTCACTATTCATCATTTTCGGAGTCAGTTTGTGATTCCAAGAAGCGTTCAAAAAATTTACTATTCATATGACACTATTCATTCCCGGAAGAAAATCACTATTCATGATTATCGTTTATCATTACGTAAACTGAGTTTACGGGTCTTCAAATTCGCAGCTAATGTCACAACCCGCTATTTCCCAGGTCAATACTATTTTCTAAACTCGAATTTAAATTCTTGACATTTAATTTAAAACAAGTTACATGAGCTCTTTTACTTGGATCGACGCGAACTTCTAAATAAATTCTAAGAACTCTAGGACTTAGGCTAATTTTAGTCCACAACACTCCGGTACCTTGCTCCTTCTCCAGTTCACAATTTTATACTATGAAACAAAATTCTATTCTTTAAATACTTACGGTTTTAAATTCAACAAACGTTAATTGTTATTCAAGAAGTTAATACTCGACATACCCGACTTTCTCAACAATTATTTTTAGAGTATCTTTATACTTCCAAAATTATTACAAAAGTCCCAAGAATATTTTCCGACGTCCAAAATAAATTCTTTACATCTTACGTTTAATTACGTATAACCTTCGTTAACTACTAAACTAATACCCTATACATATTTTTACTACCCAATACATTCAATATATACATTTTATACAAATTAAATCCATTTTCTTCCTATCTTAGACAATGAGCCGCCCCTCCCCTATATTGTATTAAGAATACACTACAAAATCTACCCAATTTCAACATTTTGATCATGTGGAGACATGTAATTAATTTTGGTGGCTTGACCACAAGATTTGCCCCCCCCCCCCCCCCCCCCCCTTTCCCTTAAATTTTGGCAACCACAAGGACCAAGACATAAGATATTTTTGACCATATTTTGACCACATCTAGTTATATATATCCATACACTAGCTACCCATTTGTAACTACAAAGAAAAACTAAATCACCTCCCACACATACTCACCATTCGATCCACTTAAGGAGCAAGGAAGAAAAAGTGAGCTTGTTGGTTACTTACAAGAGTTTTTACAACTCTCATCTCACTAATCACTTTGTAAGTAATCTTACACTATTAATACTTCATGATTTTCATTATGTATTACATATTTCATCCTTGATTACTTTCTTATGGACACAAGTACATTACTTTTATTGCGAATATAAGTACAAAACTGTTACATTGCCTGAGTTACCGATTACTGCCGCTAAAGTCCCCTTTATCATGAACCGTTAATTACATGAGTGTAAGCGCGAATGCTATGAATAGATCTATTTGGGTTGACACCCCGTCCGAGTTGGTCGCGCCAACCTGTTAAACGGACGCATATCATTCGGATTATATCCGAGTGTCTGGCAAACACTTATTTGGGGCATTATTATGCTTGACTGCATACGATTACGTCGAGCTTCGGGGTCATGAGCTTATGGCGTTGTATTTTGTTTTAGGGTTAACGTTGTATTTGTTATAATGGTTATCCCTACTGAAAATCTTGTGTTCCGCGAAATACTTGTTTACTTAAACCTATGAACTCACTAGCTTTATGCTGACGTTTTAGCATGTATTTTCATGTATTAAGCTATGGCACGCTACTGGAGGTTTTGGCAGGGCATGGCATGTTCATAGAAGACTCTGATATTCATTTGGGGACCGTTTTAAAGTATTTTAAAGGCCTACTTCCGCACTAATTTTAAACAATGTAAATTCAATACTTTTAGTTAAACGATTTTATTCTAAATGATTGAAGTGAAAACAAATTTTGTACTTGCGCTGTAATACCAATTGAGTTATACCCCAGCTACATGTATGCTTCCGCTGGACCCGATTCTGGGGGTGTGACAAAATGGTTCCTAAAAGCTGGTCTGATAAGCTACCAAATAAGCCAACAAGCAGAGCTTAAAGCTCACTATTGAGCTTTTGGCAAGCTTATGAACTTTGATGCCAATACTGAGTACTGAGTGTACTCAGTATGGTGTGGGTGACTTGTGGTGACAAGCAGGCTAGGGGCAAGGCTTCTAGGGTCCAAAATAACAACTGGAATAGTGAGATGGGTTGACAAGCTTCCTAAAATGCCAAGGTGTGAAGGCTAAAGCTCACAGAGAAGCTCTTGGTGAGCTTATGAAATCAGGGTAACACCCCTGAAGCAGGGGAGGTAACTGGCCAACTAGTCAACTTTGAGACCAAATTCAAGTGAGCAAATGAGTTACAAATTGGATTTTTCTTTTTGAAATGTGTTAACAAGAAACAAAATAACTCAAAACAACAATTATTTTGGATTTCCAATCTAATTTAAACACTGTGGAAGCTTAAGAAAGTCTGACCATTTTTGACAGATGAAAACTTTTGACTTTTTAAGATTTTGCACAAGTTTGACTTTGGTGAGATTTGGTTTGATCCTATGGCCTGAATAAGTTATATTAAGTTGGAATAAGACCTAATTAAGCTAGTTTTACCAATTTTGAAAGGATCTTGAAGGTTTTGGATTCAAACTACTTGACAGACAACAATTAAAGCCAAATCAAAGATACTTTGACTTTTTAATGAGCAACTACCTAATTTTATTACACAACTGATATATCAGGACCTAAAGTGAGTTAGATAAACAATCAATAACAACCACAACTCTCTATGTACCCTAGAGATCAACAAATCCAAACACTACTTTTATAAAGACTGTTTTGGATTTTTCAAAGCAACACAATGATTTAAACCTAGAAACAGATCAAAACTATTCTAATAAGATCTAAAATACATAAACAAACATAAATAAACAGACAATACTAGGTAAGATTCAAAACAGAAGAGAAATGGAAATTGTGCTTACTTCATGCCATCCAAGCAAAACTTTCACATGAACCAAGGACCACAGAACTTTCCTAATGGCTTTCCACAAAGCCTCTAACCCAGGGCCATCCAAAACTTACCCTGCTCCAGCTTTCTTCATCATGAACCTGCAATTTTTTATTTTTTCTTTATTTTTCTGATTTTTTTTATTTTTCTTGTTTTATGATTCTATTGCTTTTTAATAGTTTCTAAAAGCTTTACTGAGCTTATGGGAGCTTAAGTGATCCTAAAAGTCTTTCTCATTAACATAAACAACCACAGAGCTTAATTTAAAATTTTGAAATAAAGATGAAAATTGGATACACTAAAAGAGATACTGAAACTTGATTATATTACTTAAAAAGGTTAAGATTACAACTGAATTAACTAAGACAATGCTTAAAAGCTTTTGATTTAACTAAAAAAACATACTACAACTTCTACGATTACAATAAAACTAAAATATGGACTAGGGCTTTTCTTCTTGATTCTCCTCAATTTATAGCTGTGGATTAAGGTTTCTCAAAGCCTTCTGAGCAAATCCCAACCAATCCTGACCCTTGAATCCTTCTGAATTGATCCTAGCCTTCCACGTAATTTTGGCGAGAAAAAATGGGGTGAGTGAAATATAAAAATATTCCAACAGGGGGGGTGGCATTAATTATGGTTGTATTATTAGGTGATAGTGGTTTTGGGCGGTGGATTGTGAAGGTGGGTTGAGGTGATAGGGGTGATGTGATCTGCAAGTGGTGTGGGGGAGGGAAGAAGAGGGAAGGGTGGTGGTGTTTGACTGGGTTGACTCAGGGTCAAACTTTGACCCTGATATATATTAAACGGGGTGAGCTTTTGTGGGAGTTGGGCCAGAAACAAAAGGGAGTGGGCTGGGGTATATTATATGGATTGGGTTTGGTTTGGATTTTATTATTAAGGGGTCCGGTTTGGTGAGTAGTAATAACAAGGACCAATTGTGTAAATATCCGAAAAGTTTAGGGACTAGACTTGGCATCTTTCCAAAGTATATCATGAGGTGTATTTTGCCATATGAGAATATTATGAGGACCTGTTTTGAATTTTTCACATATGAAACCCTAGGGACTAATTCTGCCAATCTTTGAAACTTCAGGGACCTGTTTTGTAATTTCACCAAACTTTGCAATCAAGGACCATTCCTGCCATAGATGAGAAATACAAGGACAAAATTTGTTTTTCTCAAAGTTTTAATATCCCAAGGACCATTTTTGTCAATTTTCAAAACTTCAGGGACTAAACTTGCAATTTTGTGAAACTTTGTACCAAAGGGTTAAATATGTCACTTTGTGATTTAAAAGGACCTTTGGTGACTTTTTCAAGTTTTTAGAATAACCAGGGACTAGATTTGACAACTTTTGAAAGATGAGGGACTGAAACTGCCAATTGTGCAAACTTTGTTAATTTTTCATCTGTTTTTGATTATTTTGCATCTGAAACATAAACCTAGGATATTTTCATTATTTTGATGCAATTTTGAGTGTTTTTAGATGTTTTGACAGCTCATAATAGGTAAAAATGATGAGTATTTACACACTCATCAATATACCCTGTTAGCGTCACTAACTACTTATCAATACCTGCAAGAATAACATTAATAAACTACTAACCAACCCAAAATTTTAAAATAGGTTAGCTGATCTAACCCTCGGTTCCTTCTCAGGCAATAACACATCCATTTGTCTTCCATAAACTTCAAAGCTAGACTATCAACCGACTTCACATGCAAGAAAGTTAACCATTTGATTACCTTTGCACGTATACCCCCTTGCGTTAATCAAGTCAATATTTCTACATGAACCATTGCATGTAACATTAATATGCATAGTACACTTTCATTGGATGGAGAGATTTTACATTAACCAACTAAATTCAATTCCATAGGTGAAAAGCTACACCAAAAAGAACTTTATCACACTATAAGAAAAAATATGGAAAAACTATTGATTGAAAAAATGATCATGTCAATATCTATTTCAAAACTATTTATCTAATTAGCAAGCTTGTTAATTCACAGATCTTGAGCCATAAAAACAGATTGGGTACATACCAAGGTTAAGGTTGTTGATGCCAATGAGTTCAATGCCATCAATTGCTAGCATGCGATCCATTTCATTCTCATCATGTGCCTAGAAACAAAAACTAGAGATCAAAAGGAAATTGGTTAGTTGGTGCTGCACTGAATTTACACACAAACAATAATAAACTAACAGCAAACATGTGATTCATACAAAATCATCAAACTACACACAAATTAAAGTTTCACACACACACACACACACATATCATTAACAAAGACCAAATGGTGTTATTTATAGTATTCAATGATGGTGGTTGAAGGGTTTGTACACTTATTTGAAGGCAAATTAAAGGAGCAAATGATTAAATAAAAATAAAGGCTAGCAACACTTCGTATGGTTTCAATCATTTACATTTGAAACACTAAATATATCTCATATGTACTTACCACTTAAGCATGAACATTAAATAAAGGTACTTACGCATGAAGCCTCCGCATAATGAAACTCTATTTTCTGCATTTAATTCCGAGCATTAGGTAACTTGTACTCTATGTAATCTTGACGCTTCCACATTAAATTAGAGGGCCTAATCTTATAGTATTATAGATAGATATCATATGAGAGGTCGTTTAAATGCAAATGTCTAATAGAATAAAGAAATACAATTTATTGATTACACACTTGTGCACTAATAATATTTAACACAACTAAATTTGGCGTTCCGTATAGGTACTGTGTTTCTTGATAGATAGAAATTCGTTTATGCACTCGCACTACAAAAACATATAAGTAACGATCTTATTTCTTCCGCAAATTATCATCTTGTATGCATGTGTGTATTCTTCTCAACTCGTTCAACATCATCCCTATCATCTCATAGTTCTTGAATGTCATCATCATCTTCATAAATCCTGCTAATACACACATGTTCAAATATAATTAGACTGCAAAAACTAAATGAAGCTAGCATAACACATATGCACAATCGTAAAACACATATGCACCATTCTAGGAACAACTAGGAAACACATATTCATAAAACATGTATGCACACTATTTTATTGATTTTATACCAACCGTAAAACACATATGCACCCTTTCACTAATTTTATGTTAACATATATGCACATAATTACAAAAAGGCTTAAAATCTGATTAAATAATATTCAAAACCCACATATGCCCCACTTTTAGTTAGCAACAAAAATATTCTAAAAAATCTTAAATTATTTTTCAAATATATGTTATGAGATGGATTTTTTTGACCCACTGATTCAACAAATCGAATTACACAATAGAGCGCAGCTATCTTCATGTTAATTTATTCTATTTGGTCTCTTAAGCCAACTTAGAATATCATATATAATAAAAAAGATTATAACTTTAGATCGGTGCCCATATTTTACGGTAGCTATGAATACAAATTAAAGATTATAACTTTAAAAAAAGATTGCAACACGTTACTAAAAATTCTTTTTTTTAATACTAAAAATCATAACTGGATTCGATCATACTACTCCATAAAATTGATTATTGTGACTTATGTCATGATGATAATCAGGCTTCCAACACATTCAAACAACCCTTAACTAAGAACGATTTCTAAGCAAAGATCAAAGAACGACTTTGATATGTCAATTAAAAAACGTAACATTAAAGACCAATACAAAATCAAAATCGATTGTGATCGACACAAAAAAAGTCAAATTAAAAACAGTTCCTAACCTTGTAGATCTCGGAATGAGATGATATCGATCCAAAAATATTGGTGACGTTTATTTTTTCCTCATACTCATTGATGCTTAACCGATCAAAAAATGATTGGTGATTTTTTATCTAGAGCGAGAGAGGCGACATATGAGATTTAGAAGGCGGTTAATGGTTTTGTGAGGATAAATGGTGGGTGGTTAACCTGGCACTATTTTAGGGTTAACTATGAAATACCATGACTACCCTTTTATATTTTTTTTAACTTTTTAAATAATGACTTGATCTTTCAATTAATTACATTAAAGGCACAAGTGATCTCATCTATTTATTAAGTGATCTAACGGTTTATATTGACCTGGATTGGTACTGTAAAGTATTGTATATAAGAATGATACTGCATGGAATACCACTATATATATATATATATATATATATATATATATATATATATATATATATATATATATATATATATATATATATATATATATATATATATATATATATATATATGTGTGTGTGTGTGTGTGTGTGTGTATGTGTGTGTGTGTGTGTGTGTGTGTGTGTGTAATAAATAACATTGTAGTTTTTACTCAACAATTTAATTTAGTGGTATTTAAAGAAATATAGTGAACGAACTCAAATCTATACTTTTGAATCAAAGTTTTTATAAACTCAAACTATTCTTTTGAAGCAAACTTTTATAAAACGAAAAAAAACGTAAAACTATTCAACCCCCCTTTCTAGTTTTCCACACATCCATATGGTTTACCCCCGTTTCGCACTATACATAACTCTCACAAAAGTTTCAAAAGATACATCCCTCCGTTAGTAAAGGTTAACCAATATACATTCCTCGGTTAAAATAAGGACAAACAGTGCAAATCATTTCGCCGTTATCTCCTAACGAGATAAAAAATATTTACACCGTTCGTCCTCTAGGTTAACGGTATTTGCACCGCTAGTCCTTTTTTTTTTTTTTTTTACATTTTCGGCTTTTTTTTACGTTTTCGTTCGTTGTTTTACGTTTTTGTCAGTTTTTTACGTTTACGTCCGTTTTTTTAAGTTTACATCTGTTTTTTACGTTTTCCTCCTTTCGTTACTTTTTCCTCTGTTATTTTACAATTTTGTCTGTTATTTACATTTTCGTCAGGTTTTATACCTTATCGTCCATTTTTTACGTTTTCCTCTTTTTCTTTTCTTTTTTATTTTTTTTTTCGTTTTCGTCTGATTTTTACGTTTTCCTGCGTTTTTTACGTTTTTATGTGTTTTTTTTCGCTTTCGTCCATTTTTTTACGTTTTCCTTTATTTTTTTACGTTTTTTCTATTTTTTATATTTTCGTCTGTTTTTTTCCTCATTTTTTTACGTTTTCGTCCATTTTTTTAAGTTTTTGTTCATGAAAAAAGGACGAAAACGTAAAAAATGTAAGAAAACATAAAATACGGACGAAAACGCAAAAAACGGAAAAAAACGTAAAAAATGGACGATAACGTATAAAAATGGATAAAAACATAAAAAATGGAGGAAAACATAAAAAACAGAGGATAACGTAAAAATACAGACAAAAACTTAAATAAACGGACAGTAACGTAAAAAATGGAGGAGAATGTAAAAAAATGGACGAAAACGTAAAAAATGAAGAAAAGTGTAAAAAAACATACGAAAACATAAAAAAACAGAGAAAACCGTAAAAACGAAAGAAAATGTAAAAAACTGACAAAAATGCAAAAAACGAAAGAAAACTTAAAAAAACGGACGATAACGTATAAAAACGGCAAAAACATAAAAAAGGGACAAAAACGTAAAAAAATGGAGGAAAACGTAAAATAACAGAGGAAAACGTATAAAATGGACGAAAACTTAAAAAAATAGACGAAGCGTAAAAAAACGGACAAAAATGAAAAAAAACGGACGAAATTGTAAAAAAGGACTAACGGTGCAAATACCGTTAACCTAGAGGACTAACAGTGTAAATATTTTCTACCTCGTTCGGAGATAACGAAGAAAAAATTTGCAACCTTTTATCCTTATTCTAACCGAGGAATGTATATTGGTTAACATTTACTAACTGAGGGATGTATCTGTTAAAACTTTCGCGAGGGTGATGTATAGTGCGAAATGGGGTAATCCACATAGATGTATTTTGGAGTTTACTATTGTTGTTGTTGTTGTTTTCGTTCGGTTTTTTTTTTTTTTTTTTTTTTTTTTTAAATCACTTTATTAGAAAGTAGAAACTAAAAAAATTTATAAAAATTAATGATAAGCCGAGATAGTATTTGGGTAACCACTTTATTAACTATAGCGAAACTAATCTTATTAAAGATATTAACAGGAGGACATGTCCCAGTGTCTTAAGCCATGAGAAACTTCTGAATCCGATTCAGCAAGCTAATTGCATCATCGTCTAATTCCTCCAAGGAATAATGATAATATACTTTATAGTTAAAAAACTAATGATGATAAAAAAAATTTATACGTAAGATTAATAATTATTAAAATTTGAAAAGATTATTTTTTTCATCGTTGATTTTATTTACTATTAAGTATATTATTATTATTATTATTATCATGTTAATAATTATTTATTTAGTTTTATCAAATTTAACTCTTTTGTTACTGTTATTGTTATTATTCTTACTATTATTAATTATTTTCATTTTATAATCAAATAATTTAAAAATAATGTTGTTAATTTTTTTAAACTTTAGATTTATTATTATTAAATTTAGGAGTTAATTGCATTTTTGGTCCCTGTGGTATGGCAAAATTGCATGTTTGATCCTCAAAACTTTGAAAGTGCAGCAATAGTCCCCATTTTGAAGTTTGGGTTGCATTTCTGGTCCCTAGATAAAGTTAAATGACTAAAATACCCTTTGTTTTCTTTAGAAAAAGCAAGGGTAATTTAGTCATTTCACACAGACCAAAGACAAAAAATGCAACCCAAACTTCAAAATAAGGACTATTGCTGCACTTTCAAAGTTTTGAGGACCAAACTTGCAATTTGGCCATACCACAGGGTCCAAAAATGCAAATTATTAATTTGTTTTTCTTTAATAATTTTATTACTGTTAAATTTAAATATTTTATTATTATATTAATACTTATTTGCTTTTATCAAACTCTATTATTATTATTATTATTATTATTATTATTATTATTATTATTATTATTATTGTTATTATATATTACAATGTATTCACATTACAACTAATTTAAATAAGATTACAATTCTTTTGCCACATTATAATTCATTTAGATTACATTATAATTCACACAAAGACATTATGTGAATCAAACGCCTCCTGAGAGTAATAGTCTGAAGTTTTTGGTATAACAAAACTCATTTTTTGCTTATTTGTTGATAAGGATTTACTTGATACATTTTTAAGGCCGGGGTCATTTAAGCTTAAGCTTAAAATCGTGAGTATATGATCAAATATTGCCTCAAACCCTTTCTTTTTGCATTTAAGGTATTTGGGACGAGAATTCTGGAATTTGGAGCTTTTTGGACGTTTTTAGGCGAAAAAGAGAAAAAAATAACAAAGTCGCGAAAAACCTGTTAGGAAAGAAGACCTGACGGCGTCACGTTATGCCTTGTGACGCCGTCACCCTTTAATCTTAAAGCTAGAAGAATTTACACATGACGCTTCAGAAACTTTTGGAGATTTTACTCCAGACGGCGTCAGGTGCAATTGGATGAAGGGCGTCACTTGTTAAAGTTATAAGAGACGGCTCAGAAAGGTTAACAAATGACGGCGTTAGTCATAACCTGACGGCATAAGAAGACAAAGAGAGACGGCGTCAGAAGGTCGACTAGCACAAGAAGAAACCCTAATCACGACGGTCTGACGGCGTCAGGATCCATAACCTGACGCCGTCAGCTTTGCAAATCTATATATATATATATATATATATATATATATATATATATATATATATATATATATATATATATATATATATATATATATATATATTTCGATTTTTCATTCATTAGTGTGACATTTTGGAGACCTAAACCCTAGACGAATTTTACAGCTTTTGTAAGGCTTTCACAACCTCGTTTCATTTATATTTAATTGAAGTTAAGTATTCCTTTAATCATTCAATATGTCTATGTGTTGTTTGATTACATGTTTATATTCTCTTCTCTTAACATGATAGCTTAAGTTATTTAGTGTTTGCTTAGATCTAATGAAACCTAGTTATTGATTATTGTTGCGTTGTCTATTGTTTAGTTGATTGATTCACGTGAAGCTAAGAAAACTGGCTGACTTCCTTTGTGTAACTAGCTTGAACGTCTTAGAAAACGTAACAATATGTGCAATATCAGTTTTTCTCGTTGTATTTAATGCATGAGTTGATGTTGATGATCCTATGATTGAGTAATTAACTTATGGTTGTAGGTGAAATTGATATTCATAGAGTTGGGGAATTTAGCACGGCCCCCTGACTGATATTAAGGAATACAACGCTTCAACTAAAACAATTGCACTGTGACATTCAACAATTCAATAAAAGATAACTATGGAGTAATTAAATCTAAGTAAACACGTTTGTCTCATTATAAGAAGTTTACCACTTTTACTTTTATGTTATTTTAATTTTTGTTTTTATAAAAGTAGCTTTTAGGTTAGTTGTCTAGCAACTAATTCTGCCCACTCTTCTAAAACCTGAGATTTTTACTTGCTTTCATTAAAATATAAAAATACAAAAAGAATCATCCCTCACCTTTAGGCTTAAATCGTCATACACTTCAACCTAACGACACTATTCCCCTAAAGAACGATCAATCCCCCTGACATACCTATACTACACTACAACGATCAGGTACACTGCCTGGAGGATTGCAAACTTCTCAAGATCCCTTGAGAAGTAAACCTTTTGCTAGGTCGCAACCCTTGCATCATTTGTTTACTTTGAGTGTAATAAACAATTCTTAAGAAGTAAGTTATTACATGGGTACATGTATCTTACGCTAAACGTGTTTATATTGAGGTGTGCATGAATCATATGCTCGTTTTTCTCATTAATGATTGATAATAACTATGTAGAAATATATAAATATTTCGTGGTTGAGTAACATTTACTTGATAGACATTTAATTAAGGAGAATTTGGGGTTTGAGCTCTAAGAGTGGATGAATGACAAGTGTTAACCATCTCTCGAGCAGACAAGAATGACATGTGTCGTTACGTCATTGATCTTTGCGAATATGATCATGCATGCACCTTGTTCGTGTGTCATAAGGACCAATTTCGTAGCTTGCTGATTTTTCAGGGACCACTCACGTTATTTTTCCAAGCTTGCTAATAAGGACCATTCTTGCTCTCTTGTAATTCCACAAAGCCCATTGTTGATAATTTTCCAAAACGAAACACCCGGGGACTGAATCTGCCAAAGTTTGAAACTTGAGGGACCAATCATGTAAACTTGTACATTTTTTGAAAGATTTTCACCCAAAGATCATTATTTGGTAACTTTTGATTTTTAAGAACTTGGTTTGACTTTTCTTTCAAAATAAACGCTCAGGGACTAATTTTGACAACTTTTGAAAGTTGGGGGACTGAAACTACCAATTATGCAAACTTTGTTCGTTTTTCGTTAGTTTTCGATCATTTTGCATTTGAAACATATAAAACACGATCTTTGGGATATTTTCATTATTTTTATGCATTCTTGAGTGTTTTCACGCGTTTTGGCAGTTAAAATACGGTAAAAATGATGAGTATTTACACACTCATCAGTGTGTCCGCCAAATTCTCGGCGTATGATCACTTAAAGAGTGCGGTTTACACATTTTGGGTAACAATATTAAGTGTGGACCATTAATGGCACGTCACGTGTACTTATCTTTGTGTAAATGCAGATTCCCAAGCCAAGATTGAATTGAGGAAGTCTCTTTGAGGCTAGGATAGTGAACGTCTACTTGAGCTATATGTTGATACTGTTATAGTTTGTTGGGCTCTGATTAATTATTGGCTTAGCATACATGCGTATTTAACCCAATATAATAGTTGATTAATACATAACTCATCAACATTTATATTCAATAATGATACTTTTTTTTTTGAACGACGACTTTTATAAAACACTATCAAGAAGCTAGGAAAAAATTACGAAAAAGCAAGCATAAGAATTTGTAACCATTCAATCCAGTTAATGTTTGCTCTAACTCTAGAATTACACCATTTATAAGATATAGTAACTAAATCATCAAACAATGTCGCTTGTTTCGGCTATTTTATACTGAAAATAATCTCATTTAAAAATCGCCAAATCTTCCACCACATTACATAGAAGATGTCTTTCAATTTTTTTTTTTACCTTTAGCACCAAAATGGAGCTCCTTGAATCGTCTCAAGTTCTCAAGCAATCTTTATAATTTGAAATATTTGGAAATCAAATACTCCACCATTAAGTTACCTTTCAAAGCAGTACATGAGAAAATTAGATGGTTTGTAGTTTCTACTTGAACCCCACAAATGGGACATGAAGTACAATTTATGTCCATCCCACAAATAGAAAGATTAAACCTAGTAGGTAATTTATCCAAATTAACTTTCCAAGCAAAAACATTTATTTTTATCAAAATAGACTTTAATATTATATTCTAACACTTAATAATGTGTAAAAATTGATTACATTTGTGAAAAAATAATTGTGTCAAAAAAAATAATAATAATAAAAATAAAATAAAAAATCCACACTTTTAGTGTGAAAAATTATAAAATTTCTCCACAGTTTTATTTGTAACACCCAAATTCTAAACACTTTGAGGAAGTGTGTAGAATTTGTGTGTTACAAATAACCTTCGCACCTGTAAATGTGGGTATTTTTTAGATTTCCCCACACTTAAAAGTGTGAACTTTTTTTGACACAACTATAAATGTGAAAAATCTGTTATTTTTCACATTTTGTAATGTAACTAATTTTTACACATCATTAAGTATTAATAAACTAATAAAATTTTACACACTTTTGAAAAGTATGAAAATAAAGTATGTAGAATCAACTATTTTTTAGTGTATTATCAGGGCCGTCTTTGAGAGTGTGCAAGGTGAGCGATCGCTCAGGGCCTAAAATTTTTAAGAGCACCAAAATTTGTCCCGTTAATAATTATAGGCATGTGTACATATATTTTTCACGAACAAAAAAGCATAAATAATATCTTAAATGAGTAATATGTTAGAACGTTTAGATAACTAATTGCATTATATCTTAAAAACGGTTATATATCACATTCCTTTTCGAAAGGCCTTATTATTTGATTTCGTCCCGGGCCCTCAAAAATTTCATAAATTCATGGGACGACCCTGTGTATTATGAAACTAATAATATTTTATTCTAAGAGTTAATTCATAAATGGTCCATGTGGTCTGTCGAGTTTTATGGGTTTAGTCCCTAAATTTTTTTATATCCAGTCCCTGTGGTTGCGGCCCAAAACTAAAACCGCTATGGGTCGCAACCATAGGAACTAGATCCGTCAAAAAAAGTTTAGGGACTAAATCAATAAAACCCGACAAATCACAGGGACCATTTATGAAATTAACTCTTATTCTAAGTTTCTAACATCAATATTTGACCCACATACTACTGATTGACCATGTTTCTTCACACACAAAAAAAAAATCAAATATCTTCAAAATAAAAGCTTTATCAATTTTAAGTAACATAACTTCAGGTTTATACCAATTTAAAAAGATATCAATTTATAAATAAAACAAATTTTTTCACCAAAATAAACTTTGGAGTTAATTACATAAATGGTCCCTATGGTTTGTCGGGTATTACGAATTTGGTCCCTAAACTTTTTTTTGCGGATATCGTCCCTGTGGTTTTGACCCGTTAAGGATTTGGTCCCTTGACCACCTTTTCTGTTACTTTGACCGTTAAGTGGAAGTTTAAAGGGCTAAAATAACATAAATACCCTTTACTAGTATGGTCCCTGTCGTTTGTGGAGTATAACAAATATAGTCCATAAGTTTTTTTTTTTTTTTTTTTTTTTTTTTTTAACTATTAATATTAGTAATATTTTTTAATTAAACAATATTAAAAAACATTCATACATTTCTATCCGTTTTTATATGTTTTCGTCAGTTTATATACGTTTTCATCTATTTTTCTTACGTTTTCATACTTTTTTGTCCGTTTTTATATGTTTTCGTCCGTCTTTATACGTTTTCATACGTTCTCGTTCGTTTTTATTACGCTTTCATACGTTTTTATCCACTTCTATTCGTTTTTATACGTTTTCATCTGTTTTTATAAGCTTTCGTCCGTTCTTATACGTTTTTCTTACGTTTTCATCTATTTTCATACATTTTGTTATGTTTTTATTCATTTTTATCTGTTTTCATCCGTTTTTATAGATTTTCATTCGTTTTCATACGGTTTCGTCTATTTTCCTTTCGTTTTATATGTTTTCATTCGTTTTCATATGGATGAAAACATATAAAAACGTATAAAAACGGGTTAAAACATATGAAAACCGGGTCAATTTAAAAAAAAAATAGTTAAAAAAAAATCTGTCAACAAAATCTTTGTTAGAACCTTTTTAAAACTTTTTTGACATATATTTTTTTGAATTTTTATGAACACTTTTTAATGGCATTTTTTTTTCTTTAAATTTATTTTGATAAAAAAGTTTCAAAAATGTCAATTTGCTTAATTGTTTGTTTAGTGAGGTTTCTTAGTTAAACAAAATATACATATATTTGACGTATGTTTTTTTAAAATTTTTTGACAAAAAAAGTTATGACATTTATATAATATTTTTAATTTTTTTTTGAATATTTTTCGCAGAATAAAAAAAATTCCATCAAAATTTTTTATAATTTGTTTTTAAAATAAAATCTTGTAAAAAAATTTGTTAAGGAATTTAACAAAAATCTAGTAAAAATTTTTTTATTAAAAAAGCTCTGTAAAAAAGTATTCAAAAAATTTTAAAAATCTGCCAAAAAAGTTTTAAAAAACTTCTTTAAAAAATTCTAAAAAAAAATTGAAAAAAAAAAACGTAGGAACTAAATCCGTAATACGAGACAAACCACAGTGACCGTATGGTTAAATGTACGAAGGTATTAGTGTCATTTATCCTTGACGATCAAAGTAACAGAAAAGGTGGTCAAGGGACCAAACCCGTAACGGGTCAAAACCACAGGGACGATATCCTCAAAAAAAAGTTTAAGGACCAAATATGTAATATCCGACAAACCACAGGGACCATTTATGTAATTAACTCTAAACTCTGTTTAAAATTAAGCAAAAGTGAAATATTTCTTAAGAAGGATACAAAATAGAAATCAATCCATCACTCCTTTAACATCGCTCAAAAGTGTCCAAGTACAAAAAAAAAAAAAAGCACTGTGTCAAAATTTTGGATTTCCCCCTTATTACTACCTATTTCCCACCGCTAACCTGGTCCCCACACACACCTATCACCCCTTTCTTTCTAATTCAAGTCATCTACAAAACATGAATTAATTACAGTAAATTTGAAGTCTATATATAAATGGCTTCGTATAGAAACAGTAGAGCAACTGCTTCCTTTTCTTCTTCTTCAACGAATGTTAGAGCTTCTTTACCTAAGTCTAATAAGCAGATTTCTAATTCTAACGTTCGTCGTAGTGCTAGTACGCTTAATCATTCCGGTTAGTACTTTTTTATGTTTTATATTTCTTGTGTTTATTTTAGTTTTTCTGAATCATCGATGATATCTATCTAATGTGTGTCTCAGACAGTGTTACTATTTAGTTTTTCATAAATAAATAGGGGATATATATTTATAATAAAAAATAAATGTGGATAACAAGAGAGAATGTGACTGTGACAAGTGTCAATCGTTGAATTATTATATCTAGGCTACATGATTAGCAAACTTTGTTTATTGGTTACTTGTTTCCACAAGTATAAGGGTGTGTTTGTTTTTTTAAAAAAAAAGTCTTACTAGCCCTCTTACTCTTACCGGTAAAAGGAAAAAGGAAGGACGTGGGCACACGTTTTGTTTGTTTGTTTTTTTCTTTTAAGTCAGACCCAATTAGACATATAACATCTTACTCAGTAAGAGGTGGAGGACTTGTCTTACTGCCTCTTACTCGATAAGAGATTGAAGACTCATGTTAATATAATATATTTGATGGTTTATTAACTATGTTATATTTATGATAAAAAGTCTTGTTTCATATTTACATAAGTTACTTAAATAAATTGCGGAAACGAGCACTTAAAATCATTCGAACAATTATACAAAAACAAACAACATTATTTCGTTCAGTTTCTAGCCACCTCTTACTGGTAAGATGTGGTAGTAAACATCTTAATGAAACAAACACACCCTAAATTCTGATTTGCTTACACTGAATGACTACTTGCTCAAGTTTTTTATGCAGCATTACGGATGTCATGTTAGATTTAGTAGTAGTAAATAGTGTAGGAGATTAATGATGAAGTGGTCCAAGTTTTACTATATTGTTAGTAAAGTAACGTCCAAGGCTTCGGTAGAACCATAGCCCATAGGTAATGGGAAGGCTTTGATAGGGTAGGAGGGATACTATGATATTGGTGAATTTGGGGATGCTTGATAACTTTAATACCTTGCATCTAAATTACTCACTTTGAGATTTTCCAACATCTAAGGTATAGACGTGTATCGGAATGAAGTCCTTATCATGCAACTATGTGTGGTTAGGGGTGTAAACGAGTCGAGCTTTTGTCGAGTAACCGGAGCTCGAACTCGACTCTAGCTCATTCGAGCTCGAGCCTTGAATATGAGCTCGATATGTTTAACGAGTCGAGCTCGAGCTTATATTGGCTTGACTTGAGTCATTGTCTAGCTTTTCGAGCTTTAAGTGACATATATGTGCCGTTAACAAAACAAGTGACATATATGTATATTTTAAGGGCTTTTATGTAAGTACACCAAGTTTAAATACTCTTTATAAATGTATCGAGCTTTTCGAGCCGAACTCAAGCCGAACTATAACCTTATCTTATATTTCAATTATATTTGGTTTAAAAAACACGTCACTACAAATACATCAAGCTTTTCCATCCGAGCTCGAGCTAAACATAATTTGTTGACTCAAGCCCTGCTAAAGTTCGACTCGATTCGACTCTTTTAGACCCCTGGTTTTTAAAAGTGATTAGATATGTACAATATCCTAGCTGTACTCTTATCCCAGCTCTTTCAAAATTTTGAAGTTGGTTAATTGTTGAATGCCATGCTAGTACCCCTGCACCTGTTTCTTAGCTTTGAAGATAGATGGTACAATTGGATCACGTTTCTCGGTT
Organism: Artemisia argyi; assembly: GCA_030686995.1. Classification (NCBI taxonomy): domain Eukaryota; kingdom Viridiplantae; phylum Streptophyta; class Magnoliopsida; order Asterales; family Asteraceae; genus Artemisia; species Artemisia argyi. The sequence goes on from CM060686.1 coordinate 120,484,515, forward strand.
TAGATACCGTAATTGCTGCTCTTAGGTTGTAATCCAGACTTTGTAGATTAGTATCATGCACTGAGGTTTGAATCTTATTTTTGGTAACAAATTTGAATATATTGTTCAGCAAGACATTGTGGCAATATCTACACACATAGTTGAATACTTATATTAAGATATTTCAAGCTCTTAATAAGAGCAAACAGCAATTAAAAAACCACCAAATGTCGGGGGGAAAAGCAACTAAGAATACTAATAATGTTAGAATTAGATGGTAAAAAGAAAACAAATGGAGAACAAACAGATAATGAAAGAGATTTATTGTATGGATCTAACGTGGACTGAAACGGACTCTGTGGATGTATCATCATGGCAGATAGAAATGACTAAGCTGAATCTGCATGAGAGAATTATGTACCCTCAATCCCTAACAATGCCAAAATGCAGACTACTAGCGGTCTACCACTAAACATAGATCTTGCACTATATACTCTCTCTGGAAGATCAGGGAAATTGAGACTTAATTGTGTAACTTTAAGAATGCTAGTAAAACGTGAATAGGAGCCAGCATATAAACCAAAAACGTTGGACGGCGGCCTATTCTCTCATGGGTGCAGGGTTACTTATGTTTAGAAATCAGAACAGCTGGGTATAAATTTGAGTAGCCTATTTGTAAGGCTACTTTTTTATGGGGCACCTCTTTTGAACTGCTGGATTGAAGTTTGTGTAGTCTCAGGCATTTTGCTACTGCCGTGCAGTCGCAGGCATAAGGTTACAGCCAGTTCTCAAACTCATCTTTGGATCAAACTGGGTATCTGGATGCAAAATGTCTTCAAAAATAATTGTACCTTACTAGCTACAAAGCCTTCGTAATGTTACAAAATTCAATTAGCCTCATTTGGGTATGTCTTTTTAAGAGCTTAGCAGGACAACTTTCTACGATCTTATAATTTAGCTTGTAATGCTTGTCAGTCTTCAGGATTGAGAGGAAATGCATTTGAGGTTTTGCTCAGTGCTGTACTTTTCCCCCGCCACCAACAATTTAGCATCTACATGACTTTTATTTCAGGCTAATCCACTAACGATAAAGAACATAGATTTAAAACTAATATCTTGCATTGGTGTTGCAGTTTCTGGTCGAGTTCGAGTTGCTGTGAGATTGAGACCTCGAAATGATGAGGAAATGGTGGCAGATGCTGATTTTGCAGATTGTGTGGAATTGCAACCAGAGGTATGAAAAGTATACTTCTTACAAGTTAGGGTCTAAGAAATATGTCACTACAATTCTTTGAATTATAGCCTGGTCAATTATTAGATTACTCATGGTGACATTTTTTTCCTCAGTTCAAAAGGTTGAAACTTCGGAAAAACAATTGGGATTCAGACACTTATGAATTTGACGAGGTTCTTACTGAATCCGCATCACAGAAGCGTGTTTATGAAGTTGTTGCGAAACCTGTAGTGGAGGTGGGTGATGTTACACAACTTTTTTTGTATTCAATTACTCAAGGTTCATTGGCAAAGCTTATATTTGAACTGCTAATATGTAGTTATTTTCATTAAAATTTGGATTACCGTAATTTCCAGTACATATCTGCTACTTGGTGCATATTTTTCTTTTATGTTTGGAGCAACCAATTTTTTGATACAGGATAAATCACCTATAATTACTCTTGTGTTATTTCATATGCCAAGTTTTTACTAATTTTGTCTGATTATGTGACACTGATCTTTAATCGTGTTAAAATAACTAAGAGTGAGAGAATGGGAAGTATTTAGTGGTTTATATGTTTGTTAGAATGACTATGTTAGTTACTTCTTGCCTCTTCAGATAATTGGATCACAGCGAAATAAGCATTGTGTTTATGGTAAAATTGGTTGGATAGGTTTTAAAAGCTCTAGTCGGCTCCCGAAAATTTAGATATTTGATTATACTTATATCTACAAATTAAAATTGGCAATACTCAAAATCTGAATGTTAAGATGTAAACTTATCCCTTCCTCATAGATAGGGTATGGTTTGGTAGATTATAATAGTACGATACTTTTGAAGATATGATTAAATAAACAGCTATTAGGTTTCCATAAATTTTTTATCGTGCAGCTCATGTATTGTAAAGCTTGAATGCCTAGTAACTGATACACCATACGTTTCAGAGTGTTCTAGATGGTTACAATGGGACAGTGATGGCTTATGGTCAAACCGGCACAGGGAAGACTTTTACTCTAGGACGATTGGGTGATGAAGACACATCAGCACGTGGAATCATGGTCCGTGCAATGGAGGATATACTAACTAATATACATCGGGATTCTGATTCTGTCATGATTTCATACTTGCAGGTGCATATATGTACTTTTATTATGCTTCAGATTTTAATATTGACGTTAGGATTCTACTTAATATAATTCTTCATTAAAATATCTGCAGCTTTACATGGAGACAATCCAAGACCTTCTAAATCCAACAAATGATAACATTTCAATTGTCGAGGATCCAAAAACTGGTGATGTTTCTGTACCAGCTGCAACTATGGTAGATATACAGAGCCACCACGATTTTATGGAGTTATTACGCCTGGGAGAAGCTCATCGAGTCGCTGCTAACACCAAGCTTAATACAGAGTCTTCTCGTAGTCATGCTATTTTAATGGTAAAGTGATTTGAACTGTCGTTAATAGTTTCATGCACCTATCGGTTATGCGATTTTGCTATTCATATTGAAGTTAATATGATACACTACTTCAGGTGCACATTAAGAGATCTGTTACAGATATGGAATCTGAGGTGGCAAGCGAAAATGACCATTCTGTTCACATTAGCAGAAATTCTAAGCCACCTGTTATTCGAAAAGGCAAATTAGTTGTAGTCGATCTTGCAGGCTCTGAGCGGGTTCACAAGTCAGGTTGTATGCATAAAATGTCCTCGGATTTCATTCAGTGTTTTGTAGTTCTAATTTTTAAGTTGGAGATTTGTTTTTCTTTTTCAGGAAGTGAAGGACACACATTAGAGGAAGCCAAATCCATAAATCTTTCATTAAGTGCATTAGGGAAATGCATAAATGCTCTCGCGGAGAATAGCCCTCATGTACCTGTTAGAGATTCTAAATTAACGAGGCTTCTCAAAGATTCATTTGGAGGTCTGTTCTTTAGAATTTGAGCAACTATTTATTTAATACTTCTATGACTTATATAATTGAGGAGTTGAAATGATGAATTTATGTTTGTTCTTAAGCACCATATCTTAAACATATTATACCTTTTAGTTGTTTTAAACATATTCCGAACATGACAAAATCGTGTATTACCTGTTACAATTCTATTTGCAGGCACTGCAAGAACTTCATTGATTGTAACTGTTGGCCCATCTCCACGGCATCGTGCGGAAACTGCAAGTACTATATTGTTTGGACAAAGGGTAAGCAACCAAGCTTATTTTCTCTGTTTAGTAGTCATCTTTTTCTGCATAATGCTGAATTGGCTGCAAGAATCCATATAGCAGAATGATCATGCACCAGGTCTTGGTCATATTTATAAATTCCTCAAGTGTTTTATCTCTCTGTGTTTATGCATATTCCTGTTGCATTTTTTTTACCTGTGAAGCAGATAGTTAATTTTTGTTATTTTTAATCTCTCAGGCTATGAAGGTGGAAAACATGTTGAAAATCAAGGAAGAATTTGATTACAAAAGTTTGAGTAAAAGGCTTGAGACACAGATTGACAAACTCTATGCAGAAAACGAAAGGCAGCAGAAAGCATTTGAGGATGAGATTGAAAGGACAACAATAGAAGCACAACAACGTATTACTGAGGCTGAATTGAAATATACAGAAGCTTTGGAGGTTAGCTTGGAGATGTGTGTTAATAATGAACTTTTTCCTCTTCAATAATTTTTAGTATGCCCCCAGATAGTTGATTTTTAATTGTTATGCTTCATTTACAACTGAAGGTTTCAGCTGAAAACTCACACACTTCATCTGTTTAATTTTTCATGCATTTTGCTAACCCTAGAATGCGATATGTCGTTGTAGAGGGAGAAAGTGAAATGTCAAATGGAGTACATGGAATCAATTAAGAAGCTTGAGGAGAAGTGGATGAACAATCAACCAAAACGTGGAACTAATGGCTTTAGTAATGGCAGTCATAGTGGAGAGGTAATCATGATCTGCATTTGTGTTGACATACAGTATCAAAGTTGAATGGACTTCCTGATTTTAGTGTTGATATATAAGTGATTAAAATATGCGTTTGTAAATTGTCCTCTTTTGTTATTTATAAAGGCATCATAAATTAGAAAAACCTGGTTACTTAGGTGGTGGAACCAAATTTTAAGTGAGATGATGGTCAAGAATATAGTTACTGATTTTCAGTTGTCAAAGTCTTGATTTGATGCCTGGTTGTAATCATCTGGCCAATTCTATGACATCATTTGTTTGCTCTCTTTGTGTGAAGTCGATCGTTATTATCATAATAATCTTTCATCACTCTCACTTTCTTTTTTTGAATCACCAGGGTAATCATGTCAATGAAGATATAATGGAGTTAAAGAGAATGCTTCAGAAGGAAATTGCTTTACGAAAACGGGCGGAAGAAGAGATGCACAACCTTAGGAATTCACAACTTCTCCCTTCAGAGGTCTGGATTTTCCTATAACTAACGTTGATAAGCTTTACCAACATCTCACAAGGTTTGTTTACTGTATTAATAAGAATCACATGGCATATTATCCTCATGGACTAGGCAGGTGTAAATGCTGATGTGGTAAAGCTTCAAAATTTATTGGATGAAGAGACACGTCAGAGACAGAAATTAGAAGAGGAAGTCTTGCTGCTACAAAGCAGATTATCACAACTAGCTTTCGGTTCTGGTCAGGTACTTTGCTACTCGCTTGAAAGAAACACGTTTTTTATACACATTTAAAGTTTAATAATTTCTTTTGAATAAGTTTTGTCATGACGTATATACTTTCTATTGAGTGCAACATTTGGGATTCTATTTTATTTTATTCTTTTGGTTTTACAGCCAAGATACTCGCAACTTGATGATCGAGGCAATGGAGATAGAACGTCAATAACGAATCTTCATGAACACGGTATGCATAGTTTGCACATGTTTAAAAAACTGGCTTACATTGCTCTAACTTTGTTCTCTTGATCATATTGTATAGTGGGATTGCAAAAGATCTTGTCTTTGCTAGACTCAGAAGATCCTAATGTACGTCTGCATGCAGTGAAGGTGGTGGCCAACCTAGCTGCTGAAGGTCATTCTTTTCTGAAACCTTCTTATCAATCATATATCTTTTATTTATACTCGGTCAAACAGAAAGTCCTTGCACTTCCCCTCAAAGGTTATTTTAGATAGTAAACCGTATTTTTTACAGTCAGGTTACGTCATCATAAATCAGGCAATACTTTTTTACAGTCAGGATATCTCTGTTTAGTGTTTACCACCATTATTTTATCAGATTGCTACCAATGGAGGTTAGGTCTACATCACAATAAATTAGGAACTCTAAGTATGTATAGACACCTGATTCAAGTATAATGATTATTCGTAAATGTTTCTAAAAAGGTAAACAATGTTGTGATATGTGCAGATACGAACCAGGAAAGAATAGTTGAAGCTGGTGGTCTCTCTTCCCTGCTGGCACTCCTTAAAAGCAGAAGCTTTGACGAAACAATTTGCAGAATAGCAGCTGGTGCTATTGCCAATCTTGCAATGAACGGTCTCTCTTCTTCTTCCTCCCTTTTGATTGTTCTCTCTGTGTGCGTGCGCTATCAATCTTATGTGCACATACACGGTGCACATTATGTATACACTTAATATTTTTATTTTTTTATCATTACTAATATGTTTAGGGTAATCTTCATTGCTATTTTTTTGTGTATGCAGAAGCTAATCAAGAACTAATAATGGCTCAAGGGGGTATAAGTCTGCTGGCAATGACTGCAGCCGATGCCGAGGATCCACAGACACTAAGAATGGTAGCTGGAGCTATTGCCAATCTATGTGGAAATGGTAAATAAGTGTTTTTCACCTCCATTGTTGGTTTACGTGATAATGACATACTGCTACTATACATGTAACTCTGATTACTCTATTCTATTACTTGCTCCATTCTAATCAAACATATTCATTTCAATAGACGAATCTATTTACTTTGACACATTAGTTGCATGTAATTTAAGCTACTTTGAGATTAGATATTTGTATATTAGAATACACTACCAAAATAAATGTCTTAATTTATGTTTTTTTTTTTAGCAGGTTTAATTTTATGTCGTTCCAAAAAAGAGATTTGTTAGTTCTAAGTTCTAACCTAGTTGTCTTCAGAAAGTTTAAAGTTGACAACGTGATTGATTTATATAAGCTGATTTATCTCATGTTTAGGGATCTGCGGATTATCCTTTTGAGTAGTTAAACCTCCTTCTAGAAAGGGAGTAACATAACCCTTTGTTTAAAATAAAGTCGATTACCTTAATACTCAGGATGTTAAGATGCAGTAAAGTTTTTACATATTTAGGTGAAGCATAAAAGGGATGGAAACCTCATATGCATATGCTAAGATTAGACATGAATGTGTAGAAATCTTATGTTCTCATTTGTTTGGCTCTAATTGACAGATAAATTACAAAGTCGGTTGCGGTCTGAAGGTGGAATTAAGGCTTTGCTCGGGATGGTTAGGTCAAGACATCCAGACGTCCTTTCTCAAGTTGCACGTGGTGTTGCAAATTTTGCGAAATGTGAATCCCGAACTTGTAGTAAAGGTATGTGCCTCAGACAGCTACTTGGTACTTGTTATTGCTACTTCCTTCGTACTGTGAAAATTGCAAGTGTGACTCATCATACAATGTAGGGAAGTTTTTTTTTTTTTTTTTTGAATAATTGTCAAATTTCTAAAATACTTCTCAATAAAAACAGACAAGGGAATCTTATGTGATCAAGTCAGTCAGTCGTTTTATTTATGAGCATAAGAAGGAGAAGGTACTCAAACCTTTTTGTCAAGCATTGTTTAACTAATCCTATTAAGAAAGAATGATGAATCCAGTTAGACATATCTGTCAGTTAACATGAAGGAATAATAACTACAAGCTGTACAGAGTCAATTGTTTTCTTTGTTTGCAATTTTCTTTGTAATTTTCGTTTTTTGTAATTGTTGAAACCTAATGCATTATACTAAAACTATTTCTAATCTTACTGTGCCAGGGAACAAAAATGACCGGTCTTTGTTGATAGAAGACGGGGCACTTCCATGGATTGTGCAGAATGCCAACAATGATGCCGCAATAATTAGACGCCATATTGAGCTTGCACTCTGTCATTTAGCTCAACACGGTAAGTGGGTTTAATCTCTAACCTGATGGCCCAATTTTTTAATAAGCTACAACATACTTAAAGTCATATGGAATAGATTAAAGAAAGCTGTTGACCATGATTCATAATTAATAATCTAAGTTGGTGCATTGCATTCTGAGTATGTTTTCTGCCTATTCGCTTCAAAAAATAGAAGAAAACATAAATATGTGTATTAACTATTAAATAAGCAACTGGAAAATGAAGGGTAGTTGTCTAAAAGATCAACAGATTCTATCTATTTCCCCTTTCTAAGTATCTTATTCCTCAAAATGAGGGCCAATGTTATGTGTGCAAACAACCTTGAACACATATTCAACGAATGCTTAATTTGCATTTTGTTTCATCTTTAGTTACTTCTTCCTTGAAATGGTTACCACATGTCGAAATGGCGCTTGTTGACCCGCAAACATACTTGTGCCCATCTATTAAATTGACTTTCTATGCATAATTATTCCATTAAATTTGGTTACAAAACTATATTATTATTAGTATTATTATTTTAATATATTTTTATTAAATAAAAATTGGAGGTTGTAACTTGTAAGCTTTAGAAATACATCTTGGACCTTTTTTGTTTTGACCTGTTATGAACTATGACCCAAATTGATTACAAGTAAAATGGTCGAAATCGCCACTTCTGCTTAGAACCGTCGTCCTTTCGTTTAGTTGATGTTGGTTAATGAAAAACTAATATTATTTGTGCTCCAATGACAATGCTTTGTGATCTCAGAAGTAAATGCAAGAGATATGGTGAGTGGAGGTGCCCTGTGGGAGCTGGTTCGTATCTCACGTGATTGTTCCCGAGAAGACATACGCGCTCTTGCTCGTCGCACTTTGATTAATAGTCAAATATTCTCATCTGAATTGCAGCGTTTACAAGTAGAGATCTAATTCAGCAGATATTTTTAGGAAAAGACAGGTAAGTAGCATCATGTTGTAACTACAAATATAATAGGTCTGTGCTATGTTTTTGTTGTAGTTTAACATAATGGGTTAATTATATTTTTGTAACGTTCATGTGGGCATTCCACTATTGTGGTTTGCCTCAGGTTCGGTGTAGTCAGGGTGATAAGCATTTGTTGAATGATCATTCGTGATTAATACATTAGTAACTTTTATGTTACATTCCAAACTTCTATTAGTGATTTATCATATACTTTTAATCTAAATTTTGTCTAAAGTTTTATAGTAATCTACAATTGTTTGCCATAACTTCATAGAGATGAAATTCTTAGAGGGACAGGACCGAACCTAGCTCTTAGAAGCAGGACTAGGAAGAATGTCTAGGTTGTCGGCTTTAGGTCGCGGTTAAACCAAAGTAAAATGAGAAGAATGAAAGATAACTCTTCTATGATTAAAGGGTAAATTGCAAAAATGGTCCTTAACGTTTCACAAAATTGCAAAAACTGGACCGAGACAAAAAGTAGCGCAAAAAAGACACCCACGTTTCACATTTTCGCAAAATCGCCACTGAGAGCCATTTTCCGTTAATTTTCCCGTTAAGTGCCACGTAGTTGAGGGTAGTATCGTCATTTTACTGTTCACCGGGTACTAAGCTAGTGACACTGTAGCTTGAGGGACTAAATTTGCAAGCTATTGTTTGCCTTTTTTTACAAACGGTACACTATCCAGTCCCAGTTAAATATGAACGTTGCAGCACATCAAAGTTTCACACTTTCCGAAATCCGGCAAAAAATATGGTCTTGATCTGTGACTGTGGGAAACAAGCAACAATCAAAACAAGCTGGACAAACAGGAACCCAGGACGACGATTCTACTGTTGTCCTTCATGTGGGTTTATTGGATGGACGGATCCTCCAATGTGTTGCCGAGCAGTTGCTGTGATTCCTGGCCTGTTGAGGGCGAGGACGAGCTTGAAGAAGAGTTGGAGGAGCAGGTGAGGTTGATGAGGGAGAAGGATCAGCGGATTAAGAAGCTCAACAAGTTTCTTATTTTTAGTTGGCTCTTTTTTTTCATTGCCATTAAGTTGCTTTAGGTTGGTCGTTGGTATGTAGGTGTGTTGACATCTTTCTGGGTTGTATCATCACAGGGTATAAGGTCATCCCTGGTTTGTATTGACCTTCATGTTAATAAAAAGTGTTTGATTTTAGCAGTATAGTGGGATCATCGTTGTTTTGGTTGTCCTTGTTATTATAAGAAGACCAATGTAGTCAATATTACAGAATCAATATGCAGTAAACTTGGTTTCTGGTTCCTTATCAACTTTGACTTACAAAAAGTCAAAACAAGTTTGGGTCATTCGGTATACTTATGTAGTGGGCATGTTGGGTCATTCAATATACGTAAGTATATGATGATGGCAAACCACAAATTGTGCACAACATTATACAACAAATAAGTATATGCTGATGGCAAACCACAAATTGTGCACAACATTATGCAGCAAATAATGATGGTAAACCAAAATGAAAACAAATACCATTCCTGATTAATCAAGTCTAAAAAACAAATCACGTACAAATTATTGTCTAGAAGACAGAAACTCAGTTACACAATCCATACACTCATTGTGTTAAAACACATAAACAAATAACCAACCCAAGGTTATTGCACCATCACAATTGTGTTGACTCACTTGGCGATTTTGGATTTTCTCTTGATCCTATTCTTCCTTTGACCTCCACCATTCCCAGTAGATTGTGATACATGACTTGCTTGTGTTCTAACTTGATGACTTGGCCCTCCTGCTACCTCACTTGCTTGTGTTCCAACTGGCTGACTTGGCCCTGCTCCCACCTCTGTTGCAGAAGATCCCACTGGCTGAGTTGATCTTTCTAGTACCTCATCTGGTACTCCTTCCCTTCTTCTTGTCCCTTGGTTGCCTCTTCGTCCCGTACAAGCTCTCTTATTATGACCCTGTCCACCACATGCACCACATTTGACAGTCTTGCTCCTTTTTGCCAGCCTCCCATTCTTCACCATTGATTTTTTCATAACCTGTTCAGCAATCTCATCCCTTGACACTCTTCTCTTCTTCCGTGGTCTCCCAATTGGAACATGGTAGTGAGGTGGCTTTAGTTCACTAGAGATAGGGCATTTGGGCCAAAAGTGTCGACCAGCAATTCCTTCAATCTTGTGTTGATACATCGCCCTCCATGTGGTTAACCAATAACATTGGTGCACATAATCCTCTGGGATCACAACCATGTTGTCAGTTGATTCTTTGCTGTGTTTAGCCATGTCGTTGATAGCCGCAACAGCATGCTTACATGGAATACCAGTGAGTTCCCATATCCTACATGTGCATTCCATTTTCGGCATATTTACAACACATTGGTCACCCCAACCTCCCGCACACTAGTATGTATCCCCCCCACTCCATAAAACGTTATACTCATTTGCTTCCTCCTTGATGGTTTCTAAAATTTTAGTTGCTGTTGGGGTTAAGAGACCTTCACATCTGTCTATTACATGCTGCACACTAACACTTCTCTTCACAAGATACTGCCTGATGTACTCCAAACAACCAATGATTGGTTGATCTCTGCCGCCCACCAACTTGCTATTGAACGATTCACATAAGTTTTTAAGAAGGATGTCACATTTAGCTCTCCCTGTAACCAATATATCAATATCAACATCACTTTTAATCTTATTAACATTACAGATGACAGTCATAATATCAAAATCATTTTCAATATTATTAATAGTACAGATGAAAGTCATAATATGTGTATAGTGTACCTGAAAAATGTGACCTTGACCATGATGATGCTGGTATCTTCCTTAACCAGTCATAAGCTTTAGAGTCGATTGATTTTAGCTCTTCCATTCCTCTATTAAACTCAGGGATTGTTGATGCTCTAGCACACCTCCAAACAAGCTCCTTGATACTCTCCCCTTAAATAACTGCTTCATGTTGTCATATATGTGTCGCACACAGAAGCGATGTTCAGCAGCAGGAAACAGTTCTGCAATGGCTGGTAATATTCCCTGTAGATTGGTACAAAACTTAATATGTTAATGAGGATTGAATTGGATTGGAAATCAACTAATTGAATTTATACAATGTTTATACCTTTTGTCTGTTGGATATAAAGGTGAAGTTTGAATTTGGTTGCAAATCAAGGTTATCTCCAAGATTGCTAAGGAACCATAACCATGAACTCTTGGACTCAGCTTCAACCACTGCGTAAGCAACTGGATAGAGGCCATTATTGCTATCGACACCAACAGCAGTTAAGACTTGACCAGTGTGATGTCCTTTGATAAACGCCCAATCCAGCCCTAGTATGTCCCTTCTGCCTGCTTTGTAACCTTTTTTCAATGCACCAATACAAACATAGATCCGTCTGAAAACCCTTGAAGAAACACTTGAATCAGGGTTTGCTTCAACTTGAATCTTCACAGTTGTATCAGGGTTTCTATTCTTCAATTCCAAAACGTAATCTCTAAGATTGGCATACTGTTCTTCATGGTCGTCGTCAATTTGTTTCTGAGCAAATTCCCTTGCTCTTGATATCTTTGTGGTAGGGACATCAAGCTGCAATTTTTTATTTATTTCCATTGCTATTGCGGCTGTCGGGGCTGTCCGGTCCCTAACAAGAATTTTAGCAACCTCGGATGAAAGAAATCGTGCGGTCAACAATTTAATTTTTCTTGTTTGTAGGCATTTATGTTCATCATTTAATGTTTTGACACTCCAACTCCTTTCATCACCCACTTTTGACACATGTAGGGACCATTCGCACATGGCCTTGCTCTTTTTTTTTGTAGGTTTTGGAACTTGCAAATTTGCCCTTTGACTGCGAAGAAGCTGATGGTTGACAACTTCCTGTATCATTTCTGCCATAACCCACAACAGTCCCTCTACACATCACTCGAATCCTTCCTTGGTCACACTTTTCAATCCTAATATCTCTTCGGGACTCCAACGCATAGATTCTGAGCTTATCTTTGATGTCCTTGGGGTGTTTAAATGTTTCTGTTACAAAAAACTCTCCCTTCTTAACATTCGCCCTACCCTCATACTCCTTCCTTATTTCTTTTAACCTTATCTTGCGTAGGGTGACAAATTTGTTATTATTGGCTTCTTCATCACTATGGAAATCATCATCAAAGTTATAGCCACTATCATGATCCGTATAATCCGCCATACACTCATCAGCTAACTTTGATACATTCTCAAAGTGGGGATCAAAATCAAACTTAAAGTCCGTCATTTCCACTTGTGGCTCAATAGGGGCTGTCACATCATCCTCTTCATCTTTAAACTCAGACACATGTACAACATGTTCTTCCTCGTTTACCTGCTGTGTTGAGGTGCCCACATCATCCCTTTCAACATCATCGATTTCAACATCATCCCTTTCCATTACTTCTTCTAAATCAACATAGTTTTTGTTGAGCTCTAAAACCACATCCTCACTCTGGTCAAGTTCTGCAACCATGTCTGTAATCAAGTCGTCTCCCACACCAACATTATCTCCAGGACTGGCAAACTGGTACAAGTCGTCATCTGTAAGTTGAGATTGTTGCTCAACTTGTTCTGGGCCATCAACACCACTTACAGGTTGTTGCGCAGCATGAGTGTCTGTGTCACCAACAACTCGGCTTACATGTGGTTGCGCAGAAGGAGTGTCTGTAATCAAATCGTCTCCCACACCAACATTATCTTCAGCTTGTTGTTCTTGACCAGCAATCATAGGCACAGGTGATTGACCATTGGTACCATCAATTGAAGTCTCAGCTTGTTCTGGATCGATGGTAGGATCATTTGAAGGCTCCACCCGTACATCATCCGTTATTTTACATTTTCGTCCTCTTTTAGGTCTTCTACGTTTCAACTCAACATACACCTCAATCTCTCTATGCATTGGAATCAAATCCAACATATTCATCACATCCTCATCAGACGTCAACGGGTACAACCCAACATCCAACGTCTCGCCTGGTATCCTATAATAATAGCCTGCAACCCCACCTTTCACACCTATGTCATCTACCAACTCTTCAAAGGCGTAAAAGCTAAACAAGTCATAATCCACACAATCATACCACGAAATAACTGGATCAACATACATCCTTCCTGGTAGTGGCGTAAATTTTCCACCGTGGGTTACTTTCAGAGTGAAGTAGGTCGGCTTTGATTCTGTATGCAAACAATAAACATCAACACACACACACTAACAATATGAAAAATCAACTTAATGTATAATCCACATCCTATTCGTACTGTTCATTACAATCACATATCACTGTAGATAAAAAAATTGATACAATTAACAATGCCCAAAACATACCGTAAAGTTGATGAAGATTAGGGATCGGGGACGATCGTTCGCGGTTTTTCCCAAATAAACTAGCCATTTTCTTCAATTTATCCCGGTTCGGAAATCGTAATTGGAAACTTTAGGGCAAAAATGCGATTGACTTTGGGCAAGGGAGTGTTTGGATCAGGGGATTAATGTGCTTGTTCGGTGGGTCTAATATTGTTTTAGGCGGGAACCGTGAAATGACGATACTACCCTCAACTACGTGGCACTTAATGGGAAAATTAACGGAAAATGGCTCTCAGTGGCGATTTTGCGAAAATGTGAAACGTGGGTGGCTTTTTTGCGCTACTTTTTGTCTCGGTCCCGTTTTTGCAATTTTGTGGAACGTTAAGGACCATTTTTGCAATTTTGGTCAGTTACTACCTAAAGGGTGGTTAAATGGAAGGATGATTAAATTTGGTCAGTTACTACCTAAAGGTGGTTAAATGGAAGATTGTGCAACTAGTAGCCTTTTGATAAGAATTCTTGAATTTAGGGGCGGTTTGGTTTGTAGATGGGTTTAAGATTAGGATTTGGATTTGGATTTAAATTTGGTTTAGGATTTTGATTTGGATTTGATGTATTAGAGAGAAAATAATATTTAAAGATAAATATTACTCCGTCCTAGGGATGACAACCGGTCGGGTTTGGGTCGGGTTTTAGTGAACCCGTATCCGTACCCGTTTATAATATCCATACCCAAACCCGCCCCAAAACCCGTCGGGTACCCGATTAATATTATCCATCGGTTTTTCGGGTTTCCCCGCGGGTTTCGGTTATCCCCAATTGAATAATATATAGACAAAAGGACGGTATTAAAATTAAGTGACATTAAAATCCACCGAAAAACAAAGGAAAACACCCTAATATAATCATTTTTTTTAAGTTAAAGAAAATGAATATAGTATTAAACGATTTAATGATTTTGAATAATTCATGTACAAAATAAAATATGTTATGTAATAGAGATGGTATATAAAAAAATATAATGGAAGAAATTATATACAATACATATATATTCTAGTTAATTATAATATCAATAAAGCGGGTATAGATTCGGGTAAACGGATACAGGTACGGGTAATCGGGCGAGTATTACCAGTACCCGAACCTGTACCCGGCTAAAAAATTATATCAATACCCAAACCCGCATCCAAACCCGCCAACCCGCCCTCGAACCCGACCCAACCGGTTCGGGTTTCGGTTTTCCCCGTCGGTTTCGGGTGCTTTTGCCATCCCTACTCTATCCGTCTCAAAATAATTGTCAGGAGACAAGAATCACTTAGTTTAATAAAAGTGGAGCCAATTTAATTTTTAACCACTCAAAGAGAATATTCTTTTACTTTATTCCCTAGTTTTTCCTTAAAAAAGAATGTGGACAATTAATTTGAGACATCTTTAAAAGGAAATATGGACAATTATTTTGAGACGGAGGTAGTATATATTAAAATATAATTATATATTATTTATATTAATTTAAAATGAAGAAAGATAGAGTTTTGTATTTTATAATATAAATAAAAAGAATATGACAAAAAATATATGGATAAAACAATAATCGGGCCCACATTGTCATAAAACCTCTTATACTACCCATATTTATCATAACCCTTTATATTTGTTTTACAAATCTAAACCCAAATCACATAAACATAACTAAACAATTGATTTACATTTATTAAATCCTAAACCCAAGCAAATCCCCAGTACCAAAACAGGCCTTTAGAGTCAACATAAGAGCCATGGTTACATTTTTTTTTTTGAGATGTAACAATGTGTTCAGTTGTTTTTGTAAATACATAATGGGGACTTAAAGAAGTATACTTAATCATCACAATAATAGTGTAAACATTCTTGCATGCTGTATTGGTTGGATTACATTTTTAAACAAGCATCCCTTCATCTCATGCATCTGGGGAAGGAAGCGAAGCAGTTTAAGAGTAAGCGCCAATGTAAAAGAGATTTGAATTGCTTTGTTAGCCACATGAGAAATTAGAAGGAATGACCGCTTAAAGTTCAAGGGGTAGGCCCAGAGAAACCTAAAACAACATTTCTCTGTTAGAAAGTGTTGGTCCCGTTTACTAAGTTAATAGTTAACTAATGAGTTAACTTAACCAAGTTCCATGACTTTTCACTCAGATAAGTAGATTAACAATAAAGATAAAATGTAAGAAAAGAGTCACAAGGTTTTTCAACGTTTAATTCTTATTAGAAGTTAATCAAAAGAATTATACCCAAGTGTTTGCGGAATAACACTTGGGATTGAAATGAAAAGTATGGTGTGGACTCCTCTCTAAACTCAAACTATGTTGAGTGACAACTATAAGGTCACACTGAGCTATCTTAGGGACTGTGTTGTTCTTTGGAGGAGTAAAAATGGTTTGTGAATGATTCGCATTAAATGCACAAACTTGTCAACTTTTACTCCTCACTTATGCTACTATTTATACATAAGTGATTTACAACTTTACTGATAAAGACAAAAGATGACCTAATTAGTAGAGACAAAAATACTTACGTATTTTGTCTCTGTTACATTAGACTATTTTGGGTAAATGACAATGTGCCTTTCCAATGCACAGTAATGACACCATCCTGACATGATGCCTTTCAAGGAAAGTTTGACTTGAGGTAGATGAGGTCACCTGTTGATACGTTCAAACTTTTCCCGCCTTGTCCCGCCCATACTTCAGTCTTCAGGTCTTTAGTCTTCAGTATGTAGTAGTTGTTGAGGAGTCCTCGGGGTTCAGTGAGTTATTGTCATCCTCACTGAACCCATCATCTTCTTCTCGGCTTAGATTCCATACACTGAGTTCCGCCTCACTGAATGGTGAACCTTTCAACATAGACTCGCTCCAAGCATCCTGAAGATGACTCACTGAGGTATTGTTCACTCAGTGACTTGTTTGTATATACGGATAATAGACACTTAGGTTATTTTATGTTCAAATCCAAGTTTAAAGGAAGCTTGGGGAATTCAGTGACCCAACAGTCTCCCCCTATTTGGATATACAAATAGCCTAAGTGTGTATTGATTCAGTGTGAGTAGTTAGGGTTCTTCTTCTCTTCACTGAGTGTTGATGTAATTAACTTAGGATACTTGTAACTTAAAAAACATCATTGTTCATTAATAAATATTACAAGTCGTACAAATTACAAAAAAAGATAAAAAGATAGTTGTTGTTGCAGATTAGATGTTCAGTTGGTAGTCAAGTGCATCAAGTTTAGCCTTCTTAGATCTCAGGAGATGTCTCTCAGGGTGCTCCTCAATCATAGCTTTAAGGTCCTGGTAGAACCTTATATTTTCAACACACCTAACAGGAGAGGCCAACATTAGGTACATCAGCATCGCCTTAATCCCTGCCCTGTCCATGTCTGACCATCTTTGGAATGCAGGGTTTCCGTACTCATCGGTAAAGCATAGACCTCTTTCAGGGAATTCAAACACCACATTGTTCATGAAGACGATACCTTCAGGAAGGGACCTGTCACAATCCAATCCTGGGACCTTGATTTCAGGCTCTAGTTCAACTTGCTTCCTTGTTCTTTTGGAGACCTTTGGTGGAGCAGTCTCTGTTGTTGAAGCAGGAAGAAGGGAGGGAATGTTTAGAGCTTCAGGCATTGCTTTCAGTCTGTCATACCTTTCCTTCAGTGACTTGAGAAGGTTAGGTACCACCACATTGTTCTTCTTGGCAATGATGGGACGAAGCTCATCAAGTTCAGTGATCCCAAAGTCAGCAAACCTGAATGGTTTTTGAATGTCCATAACTCTTTTATCTGGTCCCCTGAAGACAGTGACCACTGCAGGATTGGTGTTACGATGAATTTGAATGTCAGTGATGGTTTCAGGTTTCAGCCTCTCTTTCATCACCCAAGTATACCTTTCAATCCTGGTCTTTCTTATGTGAGCGTCCTTCCTGAGCTTCGCTTCCCTTTCCCTTTTTAGAGCACTTAATTTTTCCTCCTGAGTCTTTTTAAAGACTGCACCGGCTTGCTCAGTGGCAATAGCCTCAGTATCCAAACCAATCTTTTCAGCCTCCTCATGAACAACTTGTATAAGCGCAGGCTTGCTCATCCTCTCTTCTTTAGCCACCTTTTGTAGTATCTTAATTCTTTCCATGTGAGCTTGAATTTCGGCATTGGTGAGATGATGTACTACTCCATTGATTTCAAACGGGACTCTGATAGGTTCGTCAGGGTCATATCTGACTATGGTTGAGGCAGGCTTGAGCACAATTTCAGGTTCAGAGGTGGTAGCAATACTTTTTCCTCTGTCCTGCCTGAGAGTGGAGGAGACTGGTTCCTCTTGTGGTGGAACTTCAGTGATTGGAGTGGCTTTAGTGACATGCTCCCCCTCAATTTGAGAGGGCTGTCCAGCCTCTTGTTCTCCAGTATTAGGGGCTTCAGTAGCATTCTCCCCCTCAACATTTGCCTGAGTGTCAGTGATGGCAAGTGTTGGAGGTACTGAAGAAGAAGTAGATGTACCCTTGAAGGCCTGGAAAATTTCCGTCATCATGGACTTGATTTCCGCAGTATCCTGTTGAATGGAAGATACTTTGGAGTCAAGTGCAGCCTGAGAATTTTCAAGGGCTGTCATCCTGGATCCCATTGTCCATGCCAGAGAAGTGGACTTTTGGGATTGAGCTGCCACTGATTCTTCCAATGTTGTAAAGGAAGATTTGAGAGACTCCACTATTGAGCTGAGATTCTAAAAATTGGATTCCTTTAGCAAGCCAAGTAGCTCAGTGAGGGTCACTAAGTTCACCAAATAAGTCTCAGATGCCTGAAGAAGCTTCCTGGTTAGCTTAGGATCATCTTTGACTGATTCTTGAACAGACTGAACCCCTGTATTCAGCTTGTTGAGGAATTCCAAAAACTGGTTGAGTTGAGAGACCATTTGTGTCAGGGAGTAGGTGACCGTGGAATTCTGTTCCCTGACATCATCATTAAAGTCTTCAACAGCATCCTTGAGTAGGTGGTAATGGACTGCTTGCTCAGTGTGCATGTTGAACACTTCATCAGTGACCCCCCTGTACAAAATGTTGGTAATCTTCTTGATGAATTTGGTGAAAACTTTCTCAGTGAGAGGAGCTTGATCATCTTCTGAGGATTCTGATGTGGAGTTAGTTTCAGCATCCTCAATATCAAAGGGTTGAGGAGACTGAGGAATTAGTTCAGGGACTGTCTCCTCAACCACCATATCATCTCCAGCTTCAAAAATCTCCTCATCACTGTGAAATTAATCATCAGAGAACAGGGCGGCCTGAGCATCAGCCAGTGAGGTAATCTGCAACAAAAGGTTATCCGGCTCCTCTTCATAAGAAGATTTTCCTTCGTTATGGCCAGGTCTTGACCTCTCAAATCTAGCAGACTGGGTTTTATCTGCCTGGTCCTCAAGGCCAGTTCCCAAGTTATGCGCACCTCCGGGGGTGGTTATGGGTTCCATATCAGCGGGCGGCCTTTGTCCCTTTGAATCTTTGTCCCCCGTGACCCCTTCAGACACTGATGGGTGTTTCCCAGTGCCATCATGAGGAGCCGTGAATGTTGTGTCCTTATCAGCGGGTTGTATGTTTCCCTCTGAGTCTTTGGGATAAATTTTTGTGCCCTCAGACAAAAGCTTTGATTTGCGAATGTCCTCATCAGGCACATGAGTGGTGATGCCCCCTTTCCAACAGGCTTGTACTGGCCTCTCGAAGGTTTAGGGGCGAGAACTCCCTGTTGCTTGGGTTGTGATTTACCCGAGCCTTTGGCAGGATGTGATTGTTTATGGGTCCCCTTCTCAGTGGAGTAGTGCCGCTCCACCGAGGATATAGGACCCCTTGCTCCCTGAGACCCTGGTTGTGATTTCCTAGAGCCTTTAGCAGGATGTGGAGGTTGGATTGGTTTCAACTCCACTGACTTGTTTATGTCAGCAGAGCCTTTGGGAACGGGTTCGCGCGAGGACACTGAGTGTGATGTCTCAGTGCCCTCCGTTGGCCTTTGTTTTGGGGTCAAAGATTGGCTTATGATCCTGAGGGTGTCAGCAGTCAGGGTCTGTTGTTGTTGCCCCCTTTTGTCAGGCTTAGGGGCAGAGGTCTCAGTGGCGAGTGACTTGGGTTGAGTCACCTTCCTGGACCCCTGTCCCTTCTTCCTCTTCAGCTTTTTGGTGGGAGAGGGAACTAGTGAAATTTTGTTGTCACCCTGGATAGTAGTAAGCATATACGTTGTCAGGGTGACAGGTGTAACCTCAAGAGGGTCACGAGAGTAATTAGCCTTGTGTAAGACATCAGGCTCAAAGCCTAATGCATCAGGCTTAGCATACACAGACCCAAGCAAGTCTTGTAGGGCGCAGGAAATGAACCTAGGGTATGACATGAGTTTTTGCCTAGACTTCCCCCTAACTTTGCTATGAGGTCCCTGAAGATTATTTCTCCAAGGTCAATCTTTTTACCCTCTATGAGATAGTACACTATCATTGCTTGAGTAGTGTTCAATTGCTCAGTGGAGGATTTATTTCCCCGGAGGACCTGAATGACAAAGGTCATCAGAATCCTCCAGGGGGCTGGAAACCAAGTTTTGATGATAGGGGCTTTGGACAGGAGGGCCCTTAGTGTCACCTCAGGGTGATTTTTGTCATAGGGCCCAAGTTCCAGAAGGAGTTCCTTCACATCCTTTTTAGTGGGTTGGTCAGTTAAGGTCTCAGTGTAGTCAAGGACAGTGGCTTTGACAAAGGTTTTGTAATCAAGAGTTAGGAACTTAGTTCCATTTTTCACTAAGAACCTTACTTTGGCCTCCTTTGGTGTATCAAGGTTTTCATCCACCGCTGTGCACCAAAATTCCCTCAAGTAGTCATGATAGATGACTGAGGGGGTCTTTGTGAATGTGGTGGTGAGAAAACAGTTTTGAAGGAACTTCACCACATCCCTGTATTCAGGGAACCCTTCAGGGTAGGCAAAGTTCCCCACCACATTGTTTTTGGTGAGGTCTACGCTTTCCATTTGGAAATCAACATTGGGTGCGTATTTGATGACCTTAGAAGAAGCCATTTGTTTTTTAGAAAGGTCAGGTTTTTTAGGAGAAATTGGTATCAAAGAAGAAACACACGTAGTTTAATCAAACAGATTTTTGACAACAATTTTGCAAGAGTTTTGATAAGTTTTTTAAAAGCGTGTGTGTGTTTAATTTTGTGGGGGTATTTATAGGGAAAGAAATAGGGTTGTGCCATTGCGGATATCAAACGTTTTTGGTATTAATACAAAATGGTAATTTAAAGTATGTTTGAAATCCGCATTAACTTTCACGATTCCCATTACCTATTTTTCTCTCAACATGATTAGAGAGGTGGTTACGTGGCTCTGCAAAAGACACTTTTGTAGAGTGATGTCATCACACAAGTATTTGTGTAAGAGAGATAGCATTTAATGCTCAGTGGTATTGGTGAGAAATGTGGGGGCCCATGATGTGGATGCCAGTTGTATAAGCAACATATCTTCCTGTATTTAATAGGAATCAGTTACCTACCTGGGACATTTACTAACTAAGTACTTAGAGCATTTAGTTATGGTATTAATGTCATATGATATCATGGGCCCCCTGAATGAGTTTATCATTCAGTGTGTTGATGATCAGTGAAGAGGTGTTTATCACTGAGACATGGGTTTTAATCAGGGACCTAAGAGAATTTACATTTGGTTGGAATAACTTTGATCAGTTGCCTGAGTTAATATCCAACATGCCCAACTCAGCTTTCAGTCTTGCGAAAGTGGGCTCATCCAAGGGTTTGGTGAAGATATCAGCTAGCTGATATTCAGTGGGGATGAAATGTAATTCAATTTCTCCATTCATGATGTGGTCCCTGATGAAATGGTATCTGATGTCAATGTGTTTGGTCCTTTGATGAAGCACTGGGTTGTTTGAGATGGCTATGGCACTTGTGTTATCACAAAAGATGGGTACCATCTTGTACTGAATGCCATAGTCACTCAGTTGGCTCTTCATCCAGAGTACATTTGCACAACATCCTGCAACAGCCATATATTCAGCTTCAGCTGAGGACATGGCCACTGATTGTTGTTTCTTTATACTCTAACAAACAAGTTTACCACCAAGGAATTGACAGGATCCTGAGGTACTTTTTCTGTCCATATTGCATCCTGCATAGTCAGAGTCAGTGTACCATTTGAGATCAAATCCTGAGCACTTTGGGTAATACAAACCAAGGTTTGGTGTACCCTTCAGGTACCTGAAGATTCTCTTAACAGCAGTGAGATGAGACTCTTTAGGTTCATCCTGATATCTGGCACACAGACAAACTGAGAATTGGATATCAGGCCTAGATGCAAGTAAGTACATCAGGGAGCCTATCATTCCCCTATATTGGGTTTGGTTCACTGATTTGCCAGTGAGATCGGGGCCAAGGTTGTTTGGAGGAACCATAGGAGTCTTCACTGAAGAGCAGTCAGTAAGCTCAAACTTCTTTAGTAGGTTCCTTAGGTATTTTTCTTGAAAAATGGATATCCCTCTGTCAGTTTGTTTGATTTGTAGTCCAAGAAAGTAAGTGAGTTCACCCATCATGCTCATCTCAAACTTTGTGGTCATCAGTTTTTCAAACTGTTTGCAAAGTTTGTAACTTGTTGAGCCAAAGATGATGTCATCAACATACACCTGAACCAGGATGACATCACTTTTTGTTCTGTAGATGAACAGAGTGTTGTCAATCTTTCCTCTGACAAATTTGTTTTGGATCAGGAAGGCTAAAAGTGTTTCATACCATGCCCTGGGTGCTGTTTCAGTCCATAAAGGGCTTTGTTAAGCTTGTAGACATGGTGAGGGAATTAACTACTTTCAAAGCAAGGATGTTGTTGCACATAGACATCTTCTTTAATGTTACCATTCAGGAATGCACTTTTGACATCCATTTGGTAAACGTTAAAGTTCATGTAAGTTGCATAGGCTAGGAAGATCCTGATGGCTTCCATTCTAGCAACAGGTGCAAAGGTTTCCTCATAGTCTGTACCTTCTTGTTGGTTATATCCTTTGGCAACAAGTCTTGCTTTGTTTTTGATGACTGTGCCATTCTCATCAGTCTTGTTTTTGAAATCCCATTTCATGCCAATGACAAGGACACCATTAGGGCATTCAACAAGGGTCATGACATCATTTCTGTCAAACTGTTCCAATTCATCTCTCATGGCCTGAACCCAACTTTCATATGTCAGGGCTTCTTTAATATTTTTAGGCTCAATTTCTGAGAGATAGTCAGCATAAAGACATATATTGGTTGTGGCTGCCTTAAGTTTAGCAGCCATGCTTCTGGTGAGCATGCCTTCTGTGGGCTCACCAATAATGTTCACAAGCTCAATAACTTTGGATCTGGTCCAACTATCCTGAGGTTTAGGATAGGAGTTAGAGCTTGTAGAAGCCTGATTTACTTGAGGAGTAGGTTCAATTACAGGAACATGAGGTAACTCAAGATTATGTACTTCAGTGACATTAGAGGGAACAATTTGATCTGAGGATTCCTGAAAAAATGGTTCAGTGGGTGCTGTCTCATTGGAGGCAGGTTGAGTTTCAGTGACTTCACTGGCAGTTGGTTGGGGTAGATTGTGAGGAATGATGTAGTAGGAGACATCAGCATCATCTTGGTATTGGGTTGAAGTAAGATTCTCAGGGAGATACTCATCAGGAGGATACCTAGATGAGTCATCAATACCAATTTCTTCAACTGAGGAATTGGAGAACCTGATGGATTCAGTGCTCTCATCAACAGTTATGTGATAAGTTTCCTCAGTTTGTTGTCTCCTTGTGTTAAACACCCTGTAGGCTTTGGAAACCAGAGAATATCCCAAGAAGTATCCATCATCAGCTTTGGCATCAAATTTACCTAGGTGATCCTTATGATTATGAATAAACACATGACACCCAAATACATGAAAGTAGTTGATGTTAGGGATTCTTCCTTTGAATATCTCATAGGGAGTCTTATTGTGTTTTTTCACAATAATGGACCTGTTTTGAGTGTAGCAAGCTGTTTTGACTGCCTCAGTCCAAAAGTATTTTGAGAGGACTGAGCCATTCAACATTGTCCTTGCTGCCTCAATGAGTGTTCTATTTCTCCTTTCAGCTACTCCATTTTGTTCAGGAGTTTAGGGAGAAGTGAAATTTTGAGAGATTCCTCTCTCATCATAGAAACACTCAAGGTCATGGTTTTTGAATTCAGTGCCATTGTCAGTTCTGATTTGTTTAACTTTGACATCATTTTATTTTCAATGTTCCTGACAAATGACATGATTGTGTCAGCTGCCTGACTCTTTTTGTTCAGGAAGTAAACCCAAGTGTATCTTGAGTATTCATCCACAATGACTAGAGTATATTTCTCATGATGAATGGACATGGGACTGATAGGTCCCCACAAGTCCATATGGAGAAGATGCAGGCATCTTTTGATGGAGAATGATTGTTTGGTTTTCAAAGATGCCCTATGGTGTTTTCCTGTCTCACAAGCAGAACAAGGCTTGTCTTTGGTATACACAAGGGATGGAAGGCCAAGAACTTTGTTCTATTTGGCCAGGTTGTTGATGTTTTTGAAATTGAGATGAGAGAGTCTCCTATGCCAAAGCCAGTTGATTGTCTCACTTGCCTTAGATAATAGACAAGTCCCATTTTGAATAAGGGATGACATGTCAAGAACATAAACATCATCCCTCCTGGGAGCAATCAACACAACTTCCTTGTTGGCATTGAAGATGGTTCCTCTCTTATCATCAAACTGAACTATGTATTTTGCATCACATAGTTGAGAGACACTTATCAGATTGTACTTCAGACCATTGACATAAGCAATTCTTCTAAAAACTATCCCATTACAGTTGACAGAACCATAACCTTCAGTGGGAGCTGATGAGTTATCACCAAAAACTACCTTGGGTCCTGGTTCTTCAACATATTTGTGCAGATAACTCTTCACACCAGGCATGCTTCTTGAGCATCCACTATCGAGGTGCCAAGTAGGATCCCTGATGTGTTTCTGCACAAATACCAAGCAGGGGTTAGTTTTTCTTGTTGGCCCACTTTCTAGTGGACTTAGTCCTCAGGGACTTCTTAAACTTAGTCAGTGAGTCATGGTCAGAAGTAGAGTGTACTGAGCTTCCACATGTATTGCATTTGGTGGATGATGAAGACTCAGTAGACTGAGAGGTGTTTCTTCTAGACTGGATAATTTTGTCATGCCCTTTGGTTTCATGGGAGGGATCTCTACAGATGTCACAACAATCATCAGGAAGATGATCGTTGAAACCACAGTGAGGACATGGCAAGAAAGGCTTAGCCTTCAGTCTCTGTTTGGAAGATGAGGCATACTGATAGCCTTGAGTTTTGTATTGACCTTGTGCTTTTGGATCAGTGTGAGAGATGTGATCATAGGTTCTGTGGTCCTCTTGCTTGCAAATCATGCAGAAGAGGATTCTGTAGCATTTATCAGTGGGGTGGTTTGGCTGATTACACAGTTCACATCTCACAAAAGGTCTGGAAGTTTTTGGTTTGGAAGTACTTGAGGAAGCTGATAATTGTTTAGATTTTGAGCCAGGGGGTTTTTCAGTGGATTCAATCTTTTCACTCAGCTTCCTGACAAGTTCAGCCAACTGATCAATTTTGAATCAGGACTTGCTGGTTTTGCTTTAGTGGATACTGACGATGTTTGTTTTTCTAAAGGTACAGTGGGTCTCTTCAGGATGGTTATCCCTGAATTTGCTTTCTCTTTTGGAGAATGAGGTTGATAAACAGGTGGTGCAAGGTCTGAACTAGGTGCTGCTCCCTGAAGATGTTTCAGTGGAGGGAGTGGTGCTTGTGCATCATACTTAGACTCAGTGATGGACTCAGTAGGACTGGGTTCATCAGTGACTCCTAGCAACTCCTTAATAGCCTGACTTTCAGGCTCTAGTATTCTACCAGTGTTGAAATTAGGCAATTTACTATCAGGATTGACACTCTCAATCCAGTCACTGGGCTTAGGAGCTAGTTCTTTGCTAGAGAGCATGTTTGCTGACAGAAAGGCTTTTGGATGACTACTCTCCCCAGAATCTTCAGTGATTTGGTCTTCACCCAGGCAAGCCTTTTTGTTGCTGGGTGTGAGACTCATTGATTCATAGAGTTTGGGATTCTTTTGAGTCCATTTCCAAATAATTGCCTTTTCTTTCTTAAGTTCTTCCTGAAGAGCTTGGTTTTGTTTTACAAGTTCAGAATTCTGAATTTGTAAAGTGACACTTTCAAGTTTGGCCTGTTTTAAAGAAAGGAGTTCATCCCTACATTGATTTAACTCAAACTTAGTTTGTTAAATTTTTAAAACAAGTTTAACCTTTGCTCTTCAACAAACTTAAGATCAACATTGATATAATCTAAGTATGATTTCCAATCAGCATCATCATCCATAGAAAGTAAAATGTTTACCTTTCTCATTGTGATGTTGACCCATTCACCATTCCTTGCGTGACTCTTTCCCACTGCAAGCTTGTTATCTTTAGAAAGAGCCATCAGGGCACTGATATGAACTTGATCATCATCAGAAGACACCTCAACCTCATCCCAGTCATAAGTTTCAGCAACTAACCCCTTGTTTTTAGCCTGAGCTTGTTTAGGAGCCTGAGGAGGCTGAGTGACTGAGGAAGCAGACTCAAGAAGTGCAAGTTTGGCCTTGGCCTTTTTGAATTTAGCTTCATAATCTTTTTGAGGAATTTTTTCAATTTTGTTTTGAACAAACTGATTTGATTGAAGCAACTTGGGCTGAAAGTTGCTAGTTCCTGAGGAGAAATTGTTTCCAGAAAATTTGTAAGATGGTTCTGAGGTTGTTTTTTAAAAACAATCTTTCGCAAAATGACCTTTTTTACCACATTTAAAACATTCAGAATTGTCATTTGCTTTTGAGTTAGAAATTTTTTTGTTTCTTTTGATGAACCTTCTTGAGTTTGCAAGGAGTGCCCTTTCATGAAATTCAATTTGAAGATCATTCATGTACTCCTCATTGGTTCTTGTATCAACCTCATCATCTGAACCATCTTGGAAATCCTG
This sequence comes from Artemisia argyi, assembly GCA_030686995.1. Classification (NCBI taxonomy): domain Eukaryota; kingdom Viridiplantae; phylum Streptophyta; class Magnoliopsida; order Asterales; family Asteraceae; genus Artemisia; species Artemisia argyi. The sequence continues at coordinate 120,511,168 of CM060686.1, forward strand.
CACAACACTGTTAGAGTAGAAAGTAGTTGATATGGGTGGTGTGGTCAGGGTCTTTTTAACCTCTTGAGCTTTACCAGAGTACCTCCTGGTGATTAGGTTGTCTTCATAGACAAACTTCCCATAGATTTCAGGGAGCTCAAGATTTTGGATATGATTGGCATTTCTAAGACCCTAAGAGAAGTTTAACCACTTCTTAGGGAGACTGTTGACAAAGCAAACATTTATCTCATGTTTGGACAGGGTGACACCATCATTGGTCAGTTCATTCAGGAGGGTCTTATACCGAGTATAGGTCTCAGAGAGACTTTCAGAATCCTTGGCCTTGAAGGTATTGTATTCAAGTTTCAGGTCCATGATTCTATTCTCCTTGGTATCAGAAGGGCCTTCATAGCTATGAACCAGGTCAGTCCAAGTCTGCTTGGCAGTAGGACAGTTGATCACTGATTCCATTATATCGTCAGGAAGACAGGATATAATGATGCTTTTTAGGCGCTGGTCTTGATTGACCACCCTCCTTGCATCAGGGGTCCACTGAGCTTCAGGTTTGATTAAAACTTAAGCAGTTGTTGGGACATATGGACCATCATTAATCAACTTAATGTAATATGGTTCCATCCCAGTTAAGTAGCAAGCATTCGCTTTTTCCACTTATTGAACTTTCCAACCTCAAGTCGAGGGGCAGTAGTTGAATAACTTCCACCCTTTTTATCAACAAGTTGGGGAACATCTGAGTCAGCTATGGTGGGATATTGATTTTAAAAACTTTGAGCATTCTTTGTTTTGAAAACAAGTTAAGAAAAAGTTTTATAAACCAGAGGCTCTGATACCACTTGTTGGTCCCGTTTACTAAGTTAATAGTTAACTAATGAGTTAACCTAACCAAGTTCCATGACTTTTCACTCAGATAAGTAGATTAACAATAAAGATAAAACGTAAGAAAAGAGACACAAGGTTTTTCAACGTTTAATTCTTATAAGAAGTTAATCAAAAGAATTATACCCAAGTATTTGCGGAATAACACTTGGGATTGAAATGACAAGTATGGTGTGGACTCCTCTCTAAACTCAAACTATGTTGAGTGACAACTATAAGGTCACACTGAGCTATCTCAGGGACTGTGTTGTTCTTTGGAGGAGTAAAAGTGGTTTGTGAATGCTTCGCATTAAATGCACAAACTTTTCAACTTTTACTCCTCACTTATGCTACCTATTTATACACAAGTGATTTACAACTTTACTGATAAAGACAAAAGATGACCTAATTAGTAGAGACAAAAATACTTACGTATTTTGTCTCTGTTACATTAGTCTATTTTGGGTAAATGACAATGTGTCTTTCCAATGCACAGTAATGACACCATCCTGACATGATGCCTTTCAGGGAAAGTTTCATTGATACGTTCAAACTTTTCCCACCTTGTCCCGCCCATACTTCCGTCTTCAGTATGTAGTAGTTGTTGAGGAGTCCTCGGGGTTCAGTGAGTTATTGTCATCCTCACTAAACCCATCATCTTCTTCTCGGCTTAGATTCCATACACTGAGTTCTGCCTCACTGAATGGTGAACCTTTCAACATAGACTCGCTCCAAGCATCCTGAAGATGACTCACTGAGGTACTGTTCACTCAGTGACTTGTTTGTATATACGGATAATAGACACTTAGGTTATTTTATGTTCAAATCCAAGTTTAAATGAAGCTTGGGGAATTCAGTGACCCAACAGAAAGGTTTAGCCCTTTTTACTTTCCGTCACTGCCTCTAAGGTGTATACTCTATTGCTCTTAGTGCTTAAGGTGCGGGTGGCCGGTAGGAATGGCGCCATCTTATAACGTCGTGCTATAACACGAGCCTGAAACCCCTCTTCGTGCCATTGGGTATGGCGCCGAAATCACCCGTCATGTTATCCGTTTTGTTTATATATGTGTTTTATTTGGTTATGTGTGGGTCGGGCCAGGGTGTCATATAACGCGAGCGATGAAAGGAGGGTGTTTTTGTTTTTAGTTATAGGTAAAAAGTGCTGAGGTAGCAACACTTTTGTTTTTAGTTATAGTTTTTGTTTTTACCTGCAAGGTTGCAACGTGAATCACGAGAAGTCTAGAACTGATGGAAGTTAAGGTTTCAAGCCCTCTTTTAGTACTTCCCAACCTAGCTATGCTCTATATCACATTTATTCCTTATAGTTCAACCATACGCCGTAGTCATAATGTCAATGTTTAACGACAATTTGAGTTCAAACACCACGTAATAATTATCATACTATCTTATAAAGCATTTAGGCCTTCTAAAAAAAGAAATATTTAAAATTAAGCATTGCAAGTTCTTAAGCTAAAAGTACAACTAATTAAAATACATTTTTCTAACATTAAATACAATTACAAGTTCTTAAGCTAAAAATACAACTAATTAAAATATATTTTCTAACATTAAATACAATAATCTTTAAATAGAAATACTTAAAATTCGGAATTACAAGTTTTTAAGCTAAAAGTACAACAAATTAAAACACATTTACTAACATTAATAAACTGGTCAATAAACACAATTAATGCAGTTATTAAAACACCTCTTACATAAAAAATACAAATTATCAAGCATATTGTACAACCAACTTAAACACAATTCCTACATTAAATGTCACTAATACAAATAATAAAACACATTATACAAAATTACAAATATTCAAGCCCGAACGGGCAACGGACCAAATGGGCTCGAGCCTGAATGGGCACGGGCCAAACGAGTTCGATCCCGAACGAGCACGGGCCAACGGGATCGAGCCCGAAAGGTTTACAACTCTTAGCTATCACTTTTTTCCTTTTGATGGCGTTAACATTTATTTTAGGGTACCCGCCGCTGCAACGCTCGGGTACCCTACTAGTCATATATAATGCATCATTTATTTGTTTAAATTCCAAACACTTGGATGCTGCCTAAGGAACAGTTAGCCTGCTAGATCGCTCGAAAGGCATATAGCAAAGAGACATAGAAGAAGAGCATGGCAGCATGCGTTTTACTTATCTATAGAGAGGTTTTCTGAAGCAAATTTTCTAAGGCAAATTAACAGCACTCTTATTTTACACTACAAATATATCCCACGCTTATCAAAGTTGGGAGTTAAATCCAATCATTTGTTGGAGAACACATTCCACCACATTGAAATTGATAAGCTACATACCATTTGGCTATTAAGCTATCAGATCAAGATTATTTTAGATTTATTAGCTGTTGCAAACAATAGCTACCATTAGCCCGTTTTCATTTATGAACATTGACACCGTACGAAATCTGTCATAGGAGTCTTTCATAACGGTCTTTGGTTGAACTCGTGAATTTATCATTCATGACCAATTTTCCGACTGCGTCGTACCTAGCTTGATGAAATGTAACTCATTAATTAACAGGCAAATTATCTATTAATGATTTTATTATATTTATCAACCCAAAATTAATACTACCCCCGTCCCAATATTATTGTCCACAGACAAGAATTACACAGTTTAAGAAAAATGCATTAATTACGGCTTTGGTTTCCACGAAAGTCAAAAAAAGACACCTTTACCCTTTAATAATTAATTAATGTTTTCTTATATTTTTGTAAATATCAATTTGTACTAAGGGTGCTATGGTAAACTTAAACAACTCCAACTATTATTTTTAGTAATGGACAATTATTTTGGGACATATAAAAAAAGAAAGATGGACAAAAAATTTGGGACGGAGGGAATACTATGCAGTACATATTGAACTATTGATATTATACATTTATCAACCCAACATTACCCTAATACATTTATCAGCCCAAAGCTTTTTATTATTATTTTTCTTAATGGCATTATATAAAACTAGCAAGAAGCTACAAAAGAAGAATTACAAAGATAAAGAGATAGAGGTACAAGGATTAATGCTAAACCATTCTAACCAATTACAAGACTTTGCACATATTGAGACATCTCATATTTAATGATGTTAATCAATTTTACCATTAAGTCAACCAAAAAAGGCTTGTGTCCAATGGTACCCGTTGTTGTGTGAGAAGTTCTTCAACTAAAATGGTTATGAGTTCAATTCCTGCTTAGAACATGTGAGATAGTTTGTAGTGTGTATATTGTGATTAAAAAATAATAATAATAAATAAATAAATAAATAAATCTCACCGCTTCCAAGCGGGCTGCGACCCGCATATCCTCTTTTGGAGGGACACTTGGCTTGGTGGATTCCTGTTACATATTCGCTACAACAAACTTTATTGCTTGGAACAAGACAAAGATTGTCTAATCATTGATCACATTGAAAACGGGCAATGGCATTGGAATTGGTCTGGAGCCGACCTTGGCGTTCGTAACTTGGCTTATTTGAGAGATATGCTGATCGAGATTAGCCGTGCTGACACAAATTCCATTGAAGATTCTTGCATCTAGTCAATTTAAAGTGACAGAATTTTCTCAGTTAGGGAGACTTGTCACTACATTGATGCCTAGCTCTTACCCTCTTCGGTTCCTTCGACAACGTGGGACAAAACTCTTCCTCGAAAAGTTAACATTTTCATGTGGAGAATGAATTTGGACCGGTTATCTCATCGCTTGAAACTCTTGTCTCGTGGTATTGAAATCCTGGTGATTTCTTGCGCTTCTTGTAATTGTAACATGGAATCCAATCTTCACATCTTCTTTGAGTGTGATATTACTATTGATGTTTAGAGACTTGTCCGAGTTTGGTGTGATAACTCCTTCCCTTTCTTCACATCTAATAAGCATTGGAAGGATTGGTTGAGCTCGTGGCATATATGTTTCTAAAGAGAAGATTTAACGTTTGTAATCATTTTCGCGTCTTCTTTGTGGTGGATTTGGCGGTTCCGTAATAGCATCACTTTTAGCTCTCATCCAATAAGGAAAAGTGACATCTTTGATAATATTCGTATGTATGTTTTCTTGGCTTAAATTTAGGGTCATAACATTCGTAGTTGGACCAATTAGTTAAAATCTCTTACGTAATTAGCTAGCTCCTTGATAGTTTTGTTTTAATAATATATATCTTAAATATATAACATTAAAAATGATCCGATTTGTGTTGTAGATACATAAAAAGAAGCAGCATATCTAGGTTTCAACAAAGCATCTGCATTCCTCACCCAAGACAAACCAATCACTCTCTTCTGCAGCAAACTCACATAGAGACGGTTAGTGACAGATTTATATATTAATATAAATATAGCGTGTAGCTGAAAATGGGTGGGTTGCATTTGCTATTTAGTTACCTTGGAAAAGAGCCAAGTTTGGAGCTCTTGCTTTTGCACGTGTTAATCCAATAAATCCATCATCCCTATCTGTATTCAAACCCTAAATAAAGACAGTCAAAGAAACATCAACACACGGATCTAAACACATAGATTTAGAGAGAGAAATATATGTACATATATACAACATATATATACACAAAGCTAGACAAGGAGTTATGTCCATAAATATATGTGTTTTTGAACATCATGCTAAAGATATCCACATTAGCATGTTACGCAAAACCCCCTTAAAGACTCTTTTCCACCATTTGCTGAACTCATTAAAAGATACACAAAAAAGATTTGTTCCTGAGGCTCTTTATCTATTGGATTGACACAAAAGTTGTATGGAATATTTAAATAACTGGAGCTCAAATAACTAATATATTGCAGTTTAGTTAAGAATTGGGATAGCTTAAAAATGATCACAAAGGTCTTATATATATATGAGACCTTTACAGTGAGGTTTTGAAGGGTTTTAATGTGGGTTTCATGATTCATACAACTTAGAAGAATCTCTTTAATTTTTACTTGAGTTTAAGAATTAAGAAAGTATTCACAACTAGGCTGTCTCATTTTCCTTCCATTCAAGGATATGATGGATTATAACTTTACAAGTACAAGAAAAAAGTCAGGCTAATTAGTGGTTAAACAGATGCAAATAACCTAAAAAGTTTTGGAAGATGATACTAAATGTGTTGCTTGCTACATGCATCAACTGCCGGATATATAAGCGATAACGAACGGATGACATTGATTTTAAAATTTGATGATGTGGTTTTCAATTCAGTCTTTAAAGGTCTTTTTGAACAATGAAAATTGAAGCTCACAAGAAAAAAAAAAAGGATATCAATTTCACAAGTGTTGCTTACTACATATATTTTACTAATTAAAGAGAAACAACTATTTTAGGAGCAATACTGAAAGGACTAAAAACAACTTATACTATTTAGCCAATGTATAACTTTGTTATAATCACTACCAAAATATATATGATTAAGCTGAAACTGAACTAAAAACAAAACAATATACTATATATTAAATCAATACACTAGGAAAGACATTTATAAAGATGCTTGTAAAAACAAGAAAATTCCTCTGTCATTGTATTGAAGACGCATTAATGTTCCTAACATAGTGAAGCTCACAAAAAAGGACATTAATTTCACAAGTTTTGTACAACCTCATTTCTTGATCAAACATCCTATGGAGGCCTAAATCATTCCAATTAATAAACATCACAAACATCCTAATTAAATGAAAATATAAAAATTTAAAGAGAAACCAAAGAGTGAAGTGCCCAATTAAGGTGAAAATAAGGATATGAAACAAGAGAGTTCGATTCCTCTTGATCATTCTGATTATCCAAAAGGGGGTCGATTCGCACCCCAATAAGCGTCCATCGGTAGTTGAGATGAATTTAGCATATTAGCAGGCAATCCATGGAATAAGGATGGATTGGCTTCATTCATGAGTTGTTGTTGTTGACCACTGATCCCTGTAGGTGATTCTAGAGGTTCGTTTCCTGAAACCGGTGCGGTCTCTTCTTCCTCAAGAGGAAGCCTCTCATAGGCCGCATTTCCAAAAGATGCAGCCATAATTACCACGGGTCCCGATGCTAGTAAGGTGCCCATAATGCCCCCTCCAACCACCTGCCCTTGACCACCAGCCAAGTAGATAGTTAGGCCTGAAGCAGCAGGTGGAGCAGGAGGGGGAAGAATTGACCCAGAGAGCGATAAGATCTCAAATCGCCCATGTAGTGTCAAAACTTCCCCTGGCGCCGCAGGCTGCTTCAGGGTTACATTAGTAACCGTACCACTACCACTCAAAATACAAACTCCCCTTTGCCTTCTGGTTGCAAAATTCACTATGCTTTCTTGAATATCACATCCGTTTGCCACTTCCATCACATGAGACCTTAGCGCGTTTGGACTATCTCTAGTAATTATAATCGGCGGCTTAGGCTTATTCTTTGATCCAGCAGGACGGCCACGTGGTCGCCTCGAACCACCACTTCCACCACCACTACTATGATCTCCTTCTCCCCCAGTCACAACCGAGACCAATTCTCTATTCCCGTCATTATTATTACTATCCCTCTCCCTCTTTTGACCATGGTTTCGGCTGCTACTTCCACCACTTTGCTCTTCATCTTTTTGTGGCTGTTGGTGGTGCTGCTGTTGCTGCTGAAATTGATGGTGTTGGTGTAGCTGAAGATTAGCATGAAAAGGTGGAGGTAAAGGTCGACCATGAGCTGTAGCTGGATTCATTTCTATAAACAAAACTATCAAATACCCTCTAAATCTTTTCCAATTTCAAACACTTCTTCTCGGCTTCTCGAATACTTTCTTTGATTCGTTTTCGTTGTTCTACGATTACTAACTTTCACCAAAAAAGAGCTAGATTATATCTTTTGCAAAAACCAACAAATTTCAAAGTATATTTTGCCATACTTATAGCTAGTACATGAGTTACAAATATGTGCAAAATGGTGAAATTAAGCTAGGTAGAGAGAAATTAAAAGAGGGGTTAGTGGTTTTAGGGTTTGTGGAGTTTTGTTTTGTTGTTTAGAAGAGAGGTAGACAATATGCGCATGGGGTGCGGTGGGTGGGCCCACATTTCTCTCTCCTTTGTCTCCCTTGCTACTCCCACGTTCTCCCTTCTTTCTATTTTTTCTATCTTCTTGTTTTGTCCATTTCTCCATAAATTCAAACTTTTAACCTAATTTATTATTCTCCCTTCATCCTACAGTAATTTATTAGGCAGTAAATTTTTATTCCTAGGATACTACTTAATATTAGTATATGCCATTTAGTAATTATTTTTTGATAAAGGTACTTAATGTAAGATAATATGATTGATAGAATAATGGTGAATTAAAGTGTTTGATTATACCTACGTGTTGTTATAGGTCGTTTTGTTGTTTATATTTTCTTACTTCTTGCTAGTTTACTTTAATATATATAAATATGTCGCTCACATAAAATGACGGTTATTAACTCATTGAAAACTAATATCCAAACTCAAACTCTGAATTGTTAATAAAATCTACCTTTGGGGTTTCTAAGACCAAAAAAATGGAATACCGGCCGGTTGCCCCTAAGACTACAAAGGCTTCACCTCCTAATGACACTATTAAAGAGGCGTCTACGTGTAAACAACCAAGTAAGGATGCTGAAAAGTGGTTAAAACGTTTTATGCTTTTGATGCCCTTGGTGATTTGGATGAGGATCATTTTGTTTGTAAAGATTCGGATTTTGATCATGGCTTTGGGAACATGGATAAACATGCAAGTGCTATTATTGATTCATTTGGAAGTCCAAGTACTACTCCTCTAGTTGAAAAGATTAATAAGCTTGAAATTCAAATAATTGAGGGAAAGTGTGTGCTTATGGGTGATGATGCGAAGTCCGTTCCTATGAAAAAGGCTAATGCGGTTAACTATGCAAGCATCCCAAGTTCGTTCAATGCACTTCCTCTTATGGTTAAAGAAGGAAAAAAATGTAGGCAATCCATTTCTAAGGTTGGTGATCTAGTTATCTCGGATAGTGATGATGATGAAGTCCTTGAGGACTTTAATGAAACTTCTAGCTTTATGGCATTTGACGGTTCAAAAGGTGGTAGTGAAGTAGGTATGAGGAGCTTATTGGAGCATTGGAGGGAAGATACACATGACCAAAACCCCTATGATGATGATGATGAGTTTGATGATTGTGGTCTGACTGATATTCAATTGAAGTTTGCTAATGCATATAACATTAGCCTCCGTGGTCAAATTAAATAGGTTGTTTTATTTTGTTTTGCATAAGTATAGCATGTCATTTCTGATGCTTGTAGGTATTAAGCATTGTATGCGCTTTTGGATTGCCTTTGTTAAGTTGAGGTGTGGAATTCACCCATATCCGTTGTAGTTATTAGTGGTTTTTTTGAGTAATAATATTTTATTGGGGGTAACCCTTTTATCTAAAATAAAATCTACCTTGGCTAGAAAAATGAGATCTTAAGAATGAAACTAAACCTCAAAACTACTACAAGAAATTTCAATTTTTGATTATTCAGGGTTGATTATGTGGTAAAAGCTTGAAAGTGTTGTGACGTCCAAAGTAATGGAAGGTCTGAAGTTCGAATTACGTTTGATGCAAACAACACTAAAATAGTCGCGCTAATTTCTCTAAATGGGGAGGGCTTTACTCAATCTATGTTTCAATATGCTCAAACCATATGAATTAAGACTAAAAAGTCAAAAAACAATATGGTTACCAAAAGAAAAGAATTAAAAACAAGATCGCAATTGTCGTTGATAGACAAAACAACTTATCAACTGAGGATAGAATTCGGATATGTTATATTGTTGAGCAACTATAATAAAGCTCTTAGGTGTATAGACTCTCCCCAAGACAACAACATGATCGATGAAGCCAACAAAAATCAATCATCATCACTATCACTCCAGTGTTGTAACCAGAGCAAATCGACACACATGCACCATATAATGCCTAAAATTTAATCCTTGAATGGGCTACATCATTGCTGTCATTGTCTGATAATGAATTCTAACCAATATCCTTATATTTCATTTGTAACATCATATTACATATCCACAACAATCTAACTATGGTATCTAGATAAAACAATAAAAATATAACAAACAAAAAGTTTATAGTTTTTCTTTTTGATTTGACAAAGAGCATCTACTATGTTAAAGCTTTTGAAAAAGTTTATTAATTTTCATGTTATATACTTTTTAATTTCTTATTTTATAAACCTATTGTCACTATGATTAAACTTGTTAAAGCTTTATAACTTGACGAGATATTAAATGAGTTACATATATTTAGCAGCAATGAAAAAGTTTGCGAACTTAGACTTGTTTCATTCCATGTCAATTTACACCTCATCTCACTATATATAGTAATCGACTCAATTTATACACATCTTCAAATTTTATAAATCTTTTCATGAACTTCTCATTGTGGATGCCCAAGATGATTATAACTTGTCATATAATATATGCATAATCAATGTTACTAGTGATACAAAACCTAAAACTACTTATGAACTTAATTATAAATATTGCTATTCGATTTTAAATAAGGGTTAAATCATGGTCGTGTTACATACACTACATCACAAATTAAAATTTTATATGAACTACCAAATTAGGAAAGGTGCCCTATGCATCATGCATGCCAATCATCATCATGACCGAGTGGAATAAATGAGCGATCGATATCCTATCTGTTATTGATGGTTGCTGGATGTTGGATATGAATATGAATATGTATATCGCATTTATCGGATAGTAATAACGATTTAGGATCCATGTACTCGAGATTACATATGTTTATGTAACTTATATGGTACAAATGTTTCGTCCATTTACACCTCCCCAAAACATATTTGTTTTGAGTTTCAATATCACCCAAAAAACTACATTTGGATTTAAACCACGTGATTGTAAAACCTAGCTACGTATGCTTTATTTTTATATTTTTTAGCTGAAATTCTATGTTAGAAGCGAAAAAAAAAAAAAAAAAAAAAAAAAAAAAAACTAGAAAAAAAAAATCTAGAAAAAAGCTACAAATAATTTGGAAAAAATCAACATAGAAAGACACAACAACGTATGTTTTCATTTCATTTGTGAAGTTGGTATCTTCCTAAGGAAAAATGTTTTAATGATATTTTACGGTATTGGTTTACCCGTTTCAATCAAAAGTACATAGGATGCCTGAATGAATTGGAGTTAAAAGGATGAAATATGAATTTTAAAAAATGATACCTATATGGATATATATATATATATATATATATATATATATATATATATATATATATATATATATATATATATATATATATAAAGTCTACCCGCCTCATTTTGTTTACTTTTTATCCGGTAATGGAATAAATTATTTAACAATCACATTTACGTAATGTTTGGCAACAACTTTTTGGAAGCGTTTAAGAGCGGTAAGTGATAAGCGACAAGTGTTCTAGTCTTAATGCTTGTTTGACAACACTGCTGCTAACGTTTAGCAACACCTCAAAAGCTTGCAATTTTAATGCCTCTTAAAGAAGCTTTCCAATATACCGCTAGCGTTTTACTTTTAATATTATCAATTTACCCTTAAAAAATAACATTCATTCATAAGTATATGCCCTTTTTCGTAATTTTACATTTTATAATTACAACTACAGCTACGTTACCAAACACGTTTTTTAAAGCAACTAATGCTTACTGCTACAGCTTACTGCTTATTGCTACTGCTTACTGCTACCTGTCGCCAAACATAGCCATATTTTTATAGAAAGAGAACATATTATTGAGAATCGAAGAACCAAAAATACAATACAAGGTGTCCCACCTTCATTAAACAAAATAATTAAAAGCGAGTGAGGCCCAAAGAAAATAAACATAACATACAAATACAACTTACCAATAAACTAAATCCTACCAAAGTTAAATATTGTCCCATTAACAATCACATATATACTTCAGACTTTTAGTACAAACGAGTTTGGTACCTCGCGCGTTGCTGCGGAATTCTTTTGTTGCCGTTAGCTACTTAACGTGAAGTTAGTTACCTAGGACTGACTTTGCATTTGATGTATAACATGAAGGACCATTTATGTAAATTATTTGAGGACTAAATTTACAATGAACCATTGAAATGAAGGACAAAGTGCGTACAATTTTTTTTTAAATGTTAAAGATAACGGTCGTTAGTTAACAGCCGTTAAATAACTAACGACCGTTAGTACTTAAAAAAAAAGTTACTGTAGCGTCCACTGTAGCAAGCACTGTAGCTGCTACAGTAAACCTCTTGCCTTTTAGTATATACGAGCATGGTAGCCCGCGCGTTGCCGCGGGAGTGTGTTGGTCTATATATATATATATATATATATATATATATATATATATATATATATATATATATATATATATAGCAACCCGTAAATTTTCATAAGGCAAAATAACTATCTTGCCCTTTGACTTTGACTTTTGACTATTTGACTTTTACTGTAACGTAAAAAGCAAATACTGTAATCGGTAGTTAACCGGTAACTTCCCAAGGTAAATAATTCGTTCTGATTTGAATTATTACTCTCTGAACGTTTTCGTTCATCTCTGTCTATTTAACGAGAAGATATCTCGCAAAACGTGAAAATCGCACACAACGTGTACCGACACAAAAAAATAAACTCAACAAGCAAATTGATTTGATTATTATTATTATTTTTTTTTATATTTAAGTTACTTTTATAAGTAATTACGAAAGTTTAATCGTGTAAACTTTTCTCGCAACCAACACAAAACTAGGATGAGACTATATGTTGAAAATACTCAAATCTCACAAATAGTCATATTTTATATGAACTATTCTCATTATGTCATCTTTACGTGAGCATTTTACTTCTTACATCATACGCCTGCTCAAACCGACATTATTAGGTTTTAACAACGTATACGCACTCAATTACACTATCACTTATCTAATATACTTATTTGGAGTATATTGATAAGTATTACATTCTACTTATCTAATATACTTATTTCCCGGGGTAGGGGTATGATCTGTCTACATTCTACCTCCCCCTTACCCTGCTTCGGCGGGATTGGGTTTTGTTGTTGTTGTTGTTGTTGGAGTATATTGATAAGTTTTGACATTTTTGTAAGTATTACATTTTTATGTTACCCGATTTTAAGTTTTGAGACTTAAGGGTTTAACATTAGTAATTATCGGGACCAAACTATACCTTGTAGGAGGCATACTTCATCATGAAGCAACCTAAGATAAACTTACCACCTCATAAGCATGAGGTGGCGTGGTAATGACTTAGTCACAAGGACATGTTGGCTTAACATAAGACATGAAGTCTTACATCAAGCCACATCCTACTTACACCTCCACGTACAAACATAATTATACATTATTCTTCACTAGTAAGAAAGAAATATCTCCTTTGTTTCTCTTTCTCCATACGTACACAATATAACAACCCTCACCATCATTAAGTTTGATCTTTAAGAAACAAGTTATACTAAGAAGAAAGAAGACCATGGTGAATTCTACCTAGACCAAGTGAAGATTTATTACTCCAAGCTCACAACAAGACTTACACAAGGCGAAGGACCGAAGTAGAAGACTAGTACAAGGTTTCTTTAAGGCTACCACAAGTTGGGTTGAAGATTGAAAGGCTAGTTGGTGATTGAAAGGCTTAGGATAGTGTTCTTGGGTTCTTAGTGTCTTCCATCCAGGAAGTTGTAAGACTTAGTTTAGTTTTCAAGCTTTTCCTTCATTTTGATGAAATTACATGTTGTACAAGTTAAATATGTAATATGGCATGGTATGATGTTGTACATATAAAGAAAAACATAAGTTAGTAACTAGTTTGTAACTAGTATCTATGGTTTGAAACAACTAGTTTGTAACTAGTAATTATGTGAAGTTTTGATAGAATCATGAGTCATGGACTTGAATGACCTTAATAAGCTGTTAGAGGAAGTAAAAAGGTAGAAATTGGGCTTTTGAATCATTAATAAAGGACTTGTGGTTAAAAAGTTGTGCTTAAGTAAAGATTAATAGAAGAAACTTGGTGCTGAAACAAATAGTCTTCTGATCTGATTCATAAAATCGCGATTTCGACCCTTTTCTGGTCCGAACCAACGAAAGTGTAAAACACGAAAGTTGTTCAGAAAAATGTTTTGCACGAGACAGCGCAGTAATTTTAGCTTGAAAGTGAATAACGGAGACTGTAAACTACAAAAGCCAACTGGACCTGTTTAAGACTAAAAAGTAACTATGACTCAAGAGTCTTTATGGCGTTTTGATCTCTTGAGGCCGAGACACAGCCAAGGCTATTGTCTCAAGGCCTTCTATCCGAAACATAGCCATGGATATGGCCTTGGTTTTTGTCTCAAGGTCGTTTAACCATAGTCTAACCACACGGCTAGCTTGGGTTTGATGACCCGAAACTCATTTTTGAGACTTGTTCTCACTAGATTGAACCTTTTTCCCGACCAGCACAACCTAGGAAAATGACCGTATGACATATTAACTATATGAATATAATTTTCACAAGGTCAACTTACGCTTGATCCGCGAAATTATAATGACTAATATGATAGCTAAAAACCGTTTTGAAACCTTTAGTCGACAATATTATGAAACGCCATTATCATTCTTATTACAACACATTGAGTTAGTAGCATTTATACTTGATGAATGTTATGCTAAACTTTTTCACGAAACACATATCATCACGTCGCCACACTAGTTCAACTGATAGTCTTTGACGAAACATGACAAATGTTTTTATACAACATTTGTCTCGTCAAATACTTTTTACTTATAATGATAAGTCCTACAATAGTAGGGAGTTTCATTATCATAAGAGGCCTCTTCGGGGTGTCGTATTGATGAGTTGTGGATTTACGAATTAAAATGTCCTGGCTCCTCATACATTACTACATGACCTCTAGATTTTGATAGCCCGAACGGTAGTACGATGTTATTTATAAAAGGCTAATAGCCAAACCACACTTTAACGATATTTCACTCTTTTACTCAACATAAGACATATGTACAACATCTTAATCAAGTCAATGATTTTACATATACTTGTACACTCATATCGTACATTATATTAAGACATGATCACTATACTCTCGTAGGTCATTGTTAAAGATCGTGGTCGCCATACATTATCTGTTGTTATAAACTACTACTGGTTACTACGGTGAGTTCATGGCCCCACTTTTACTTGTTTTGAATTTCTTTGGGGGAGAATAAACATGCTAAAAGTGTCAACACAAAGGTTGAGTGAGTTCATAGGTTTTACTAAAAATTAGTAAAAGTAACAACAATGTGGACCACAAGATTTCAACGACAACTGTAATTCAAACATGTTCATGTATTCCTATTGCACTAAGCTCATGAAACCGAAGCCTTGACAGTTAGTTATGTATCACCCCAACCAGGTGCTTTGCCCTACACCTGTACGACATCAAATGAAATACGTCTGTTTTCTTGTTGGAGCGACCAACACGGACGGGGGAGTTTACCCCCAATAGATCTATTCACGGCATTCGCGCTTACTCTCATAAGAGTAATTAATGGTTCATGATTGTGGGGATTTTAGGGCAAATAAGGCAACTTAGGCAATCAACAAATGTTCAATGTACTTGTGTCCATATGTATAACAACAACGAGTTTAAGTATAAATGAGCATGTATTCTCCCCAACCAAGTTCGTTAGTTTACGAGTGTAACAAGTATGTTAACTCAATAAGTAGCTCATGACTGTAAAGATATGTAACAACAAAAGTGATAACTTAAGAATGAACTCAGAGAGTCCAAATGAGTTCTTAAGATTTTTGTTAAATGGTAAAATACTGGTGATTCTCAAGTTCGAGTTTATACTCATGTCATATCGGATACAAATAAGCCCACTCATTTATAATTAATTATTTACATAGAGAGGCGTCCCAAACAATGTGAATAAAGAAATATAAACTTATGGTTCGGCGATTCACAATTTCTTTATTTAAATAAAAAGGTATCCCAATTTATTTAAATAAGGATATTCCAAATCATCCTACTTAAGAATTCCCGACACAACACTCATACTTAACCGATGAGTTACAAGGCGGTGTATCACGAGATGTCGTAGGTGTTCCAAGAGTATTGAATGAATGTTCACACTCATCCTTTCCAAGAGTATTGAATGAATGTTCACACTCATCCTTGGTAGCCTGCGTGTTGCCGCGGGAGTGTGTTGGTCCATATATATATATATATATATATATATATATATATATATATATATATATATATATATATATGTATGTATGTATGTATGTATGTATGTATGTATGTATGTATGTTTAGGAGATGGTGTATGGTTTCGGATGAAAAAAAATGTATAAGAAAAAAGGGTGGTGATATGTCAAATTTTTACATTTCGTTAGTTATGCAAATTTATACTTAATTTTATTGAAAAATTTATTTCGCTAACAATGACGCTAGTTTCGTAATTTTGTGAGCCCGTTTGGTTCGTCGAATGGGTCCCACGACCTTTATTGTAAAAGTTTAACTAATTTGTCACTATTGGTCCCTCCGCCCGAAAGTTTACCTAAACCCCTTGACTTTCTTTTGCACACGTTTGGTCCCTCCTAAAAAATATATAAACCCCTACTTTTTACTTTTTTGTCATTTTACTAACACACACACACCCCACATATAACACACTCTCTCTCCTCATCTCTCCCTCGCCGGTCACCTTCTCCGCCCAACCACCGCCTCCGTCCGGCAACCACCAGTGCCGGAAATTTTTTGGCGAGACCTTTTACTCTCGCAATCAATAGATCGGGCTATTCTAAGCCTTTTTGGAGTTTCTTTAGCCTCGACGCGCCACCAAACACCGTGACCGCCGCTGCCACTCCACTGCCGTCACCACACCGTCACTCTATCACTTTTTCTCTCGTCGGTAACACCTCTCACGCACGTTCCCCCTTCCCAATTTTTTTTCATTTTAATGAATCCCTAATTTTCTACTTTTATATAACCGATCAATATATAAAACTTTTTATTAAACTCTTTTAAAAACCTTAAAAACGTGTAGATCAATAAGTTTTAGCCGCGACTCGTTCGGACTCGGTCCGAGTTGCGTGACTCACTGAGTCAACTCGCGAGTCGTGTTGGAAATCGTGTCTATCACCGGAAAAAATGACCACTGTCGAGAAATCTGAGCTTAATAAATTTAACTTTTTTTTAATTAATATTAGTTATCTTCTATAAGTTTTTTTTTTTTTATTTTATTTTATTTTATTTTATTTTTTTGTAAATCTGAATTTTTTTGAAGTATTTTTTTACGACTATGGTGTTTTTGTTTGTTTGGTAAATATGATATTTTGGTTTTCTAATAAATCTGATTTTTTTTTTTTTTTAAATTTTTTTGTAGTCTGCCAAATTTATTTGTTTTTCAAGTGTTGAATTTTTTTATAGATCTATATGTCGTACTTATATGACGGAACTTTATATAATTTTTTTTGGCATTTTATTTCAGATCTACCGCTGCAGGATCGCCGGAATCTTCAGCTGTTGCGGCCGTCGACCGTTTTTTCTGCCGGAATTGTACTGTTTCTTTTTTTGATTT
This sequence comes from Artemisia argyi, assembly GCA_030686995.1. Lineage (NCBI taxonomy): Eukaryota > Viridiplantae > Streptophyta > Magnoliopsida > Asterales > Asteraceae > Artemisia > Artemisia argyi. The sequence continues at coordinate 120,528,598 of CM060686.1, forward strand.
GTTATAAAGTTTGTTGTGTAAATTTTATATAAATTTATGAATTTATCTGTTTATTTTGTTGTCTAAGTTTGGTTGCAAAAACAATATTGTTTTGTATTATCTGGATGTGGGAAAGTGCACTGTTATAAGCACTGTTTGTGTACAACTTATTATAGCGATGATTACTGTTATAAGCACTGTTCATGTTACTGTGTTCGGAACAATCTTTTTAAGCACTAAAGTACAATCATTAAAATGTGCGGTACAACTTTTTGATGCACGCAAATTCTGTAGGCAATGTTTTATGCCTTTTAGTATATATAATAATATAATTTATTAGTCGGAGATTTGAATGTTCTATTACTACTCTCAGTATAAAAATATGAGCTGAAATAATCCATTTTCAGTTTTTCACGGAAGTAATAGTGACTCATTAAAGAATGGTTTTGCTTTATGAATGTTTACAAGAAAAAATGCGGTTAAAGTGGTGTTTGTTTGTTAAGAGGGTCTGAATTTGAATCTGAACCGCATATCTGAATCTGAATCTGATGCGTAAATGTCTGAATCTGACCGCATCTGAATAGAAAAAAAAAACTTATGTTTGAACAGCACATTTAGCCTATTAAAAGGCTCTAAGATGTTTTTAAAAAAAAACAAACGCAGCCTAAATCACGGAATAGTGACTGATATGACTTTGATTTTTGGATGTTTGAAAAGTAAAGAGAAAAGTGTCTTCTTCGAAACGACTAATATTACTTAAAAAATATAGAAATATAAAACTTCCCCACATTCATGGGAGTGCCAATAATTTTAAATTACCGGTATTAATATAAAAATACTATAAGCTAAAAAGATCTTTGTATCGACAACCTCAGCTTCACTATACTAAAAATGATATCATAGTATTTTTTAATTTTTAATTTTTTCTTAAATGTGTCTTCATTTTTCTTGCTTGTTTGAAAAAATTTCTTTTTAATATATTTAGAAATGACACCCAAGTAGGAAGCTAGTGTAGATATTATTAACGGGACGAGTCAACCAAATGAGAAACCAGAAAGCATGGGTTCGAGTGTATGTGCAAGTCTGACACACGTTGTTTCAAGCCTTGTGTTAATTGGTGGAACATTTACGAGCAACGCGTATGACCACCGCAAACAGACCAAACCACCGGCACGATCGCCACCGGCCTACTGCAGTTGCCGCCCATGCACATAAAAGTGAACCTATTGTAATAAAAAAATATTAAGTTTTTTTCTTGTGTTTACTATTAGTTATATATTATACGAATATTCGCTCTAAACGACGGTTTATAATAACAAATAATTATATTTGTAAACTTATTTTGATACAACATTAACGAGTTTAATTTGTAATCATTGTAAAAAAAAAGTCTAAATTATAAATAAAAAATGATAAAAGTTTGACGCTTAACAATATTTTAAATTATTAATTTAGTGATGGATGTCATTATCATTTTCAATCATATGTATTTAAAACTTGCTATTAGTGTAATTAAATGGGTAATTTAGGCAAAACACTTGACTCACTTTTAAGTTTCAAAAATGAACATACACTTTTTATAAATAATAGAGATTACTACAAAACATTTGTGATTTTGTTTTCAGAAATATAAATAAGTTTACGGTCTTTTTTCATGACATGATTTTAACTGGTTTCTATTTGTCCGCGCTTCGCGTCGGGTAAAGTTTGTTTTTCTCATTTGTATCGATACTTACAGTTTTACCATTGCGTATATTGGCATATTACCTAGTATCGTATCATCTAATCAAGTTGAGATAAGCTCACAATATCAAGTAGATTAACACATACTTAATTTAATAATGTAATCCCAACGCTAATACCAAAAATATTACCGTGTCGTTATTCGATCCAGTTGAGTTAGCTCATAATACTTATTCAACTCATACTACCTTAATAATACTATTACATTTTTTATACTAAAAATTGAGTCGAGCTATTAATACTTATTCAACTCATACTACCTTAATAATACTATTACATTTTTTATACTAAAAATTGAGTCGAGCTATGGTCAATTAAGAAATATTAATTGATATATCGAGCTTAATTAAGCTCGAAAACAAAATGCTTGATGAAGCTCTAATGCTCTGGCAGAGGTTATTAATTTCCTTATAAAGAGTTTTCTAGTTGAGCTTTATTAAAATTTGTAATCTTAATGATGCTATTTGTTTTGACATGATTGAAGTTAACCATATATTTTTTTGTTTACTAAATAAATTTTGATATTTAAACATATTTGCAACATAAAAAAGAAATTGAGAATGCAGTGTTGATAGCAACCAAAACTAACATATCATGATACACTTAACATATTGCATATCCAGTTTTCATGTCACCAATCTAATTTATCATGATATTAAAACAAAAGTAATAAGAAAGTGACAATTCAAAAAATCATGAGATATTAATGAGATACTTATTATGCTGATATAAAATATTTATATTATCTATAAAATATTTATACTATTTTCTTTTATCTTGAATATTTAAAATATCATTTCAATTACTAAAGTACTCATGATTAAAAATATAACAACATCCAATACTAAATTAATATTTTAAATATTGTTTAATCTTCAAATTTGTATCATTTCTTTTATAACCAATAAACATTTTTTTTCCTTCCAATGATTATATATTGAACTCGTAAATTGCATTAATTAAGAGTCACCCTAAACCACAAATTCACAAATATATTGTTTTGTTGCTATACATTATCACTTTGCACGAATATTCAGTAAACAATAAATCAAAATATCATACCATCCTCCATTTACCTAATTATACTATTCATTTGAAACTTTTTCAACAATTGAGAATAAGGGTTGATGTTCAAAAAAAGAAAGGGTTGATCGTTGAAAAATCGCTAAACTCGTAACATGCAGTCATCTTAATATGAATAAATTTTTAAATTTGTAGCCGTTAGATTAAAAAGTAATCAAATTCCTAAGCAATTTTATTTAATTTCATAAGAATTCAATAATTTGTATTTTAAAAGTATGTAAGACAAAAAAAAAAAAAAAAAAAAAAAAAAAAAAAAAGCTAAAGACAACTTTTCAAATTTATATATTTATCTGTATTAACTATATGACAATGCCACAAATACTACTTTAAAGTTTAAAGACATAAATACGAGAAAACAATGGTGACATTTGTTGAGCATCCGTTTTTCTTTAATGACGAGTTATTATAATACTATAGTTAGTAATTCGATTTTACAGTAATTATCAAGAAGGTAGTCTCTTCCAGCCTCAAATTGACGCATCTATGAGGCAGAACCTAAATAGATCCCACCCAGGAGGAAAACCCTCGACGGAGAGACTCGAACCCGAGACCTCTCGAATGTTGTAACACCTCCTGCCAAGGTACCTTAAGGAGACCTTGGTGGAGCCCGTTCTTGAGGATACGCACGTTAATCTATCTTTTAGGGCCTCAAAATTTAATCCATATATTATTATTATTATAATAATTAGGTATCAGCCCGTTGCGAGGTTGGATACATGTGGAACTAAACTTTTTCGTTAGCAATTTTTTTATCGGTCATATATTTTTCGGAACAATAACTTATCAGTGGTGTTGCTAAAATCATAATAATGAATGTACAAGAAGCTGTAGAAACGTAGAGCGGGGGGGGGGGGGGGGGGGGGAGTGAATACGTTTGACTTATTTTAAGTTTAATTATGTTAAGTGTTAAGTTAGCATACAAGTGTGTAAACAATAAAATAATATAAATCGTATGTAAAGAAATAAAAGAGTTAAAGGAATACAGACCAAACACAATGATTTCTACTGGTTCGGGATGAGGGGTTTAGATCATTCGTACGTCCAGTTTCAAATCCGCAATACCTATATTATTCACTAGTAAAAAATCCTTGTGGTGGATAAACTATACACATTAGCTTTCACCGATCTATTCCTATACCCAAGCTAGCACCTAACATAGTCCACACCTGGAACCACATACAAAGACCTGGCTAACTCTCCACACTATTACAAAGATTTCAACCAAAGAAGTACCAAACCCCAAGCTTGACTGCACCTAATGCGTGGTTCTGCAACCTTGCAAAAGGTTTTACCTCTCAAGGGATCTTGAGAAGCTTGCAATCACCACCAGGCAGTGTACCTGACCATTGTAGTATAGTATAGTGACAAGTACCGGGAGATTGATTGTTCAACTAAAAGAATAGTTTTCGCTAGAGTTAAAACTTAATTAAACTAGGTCTAGAGATGAGGGATAATTCTTTTTGTATTTTTATATTTTATGGAAAGCAAGTAAAAATCTCAGTTTTTGGAAGAGTGGGCGGAATTAGTTGCTAGTCAACTAACCCAAATAAGTACAAATGGAAACAAAATAAAATAAAATGAACTTAAACTAAATGTGGCGAAAACAACAATAAGAGAAAATGTGTTTACTTAGATTTCACTACTCCCTAGCTATCTTTTACCGATTGATTAGTTTGTTACAATTGCATGGATGACGGGTTATATTCCTTAATACCATTCGTAGGGCGGTGTACGATCTTCCCTAACTCTATAAGCTTCTACTTCTTCCTATGTCGAGCCTACTACTAGCTCCTAACATGGCCTCATTAGTAGTTACCTATGCATTAAATATAAACAATTTATCGTAGTTCACCTCCGATCATGCTTCTTAAGACGTTCAAGCAAGTTACCAATTGAAAGTCTGCCAGTTTTCTTAAGCCTAACATCGAAATCATTCATCCACAGCAATTATAACCAAACAACCAATCAATAATCAATATCAAAGTTTCATTACATCTAAGCAAACACAAAGAAAACCTAGTCTAGCATGTTAAAGTGAAGACAAGCATAAAATAGAATCAAACAACAAATAGACATATTGAATGATTATTGAAAAACTTATCTTCAATTAAGCATGGATGAAACAAGGGTTTGAAACCTTCAAAAATACAGTAAAATTCGTCTAGGGTTTTCTCCTCTCAAATTTCACACAATGAATGAAACTAGAAAAGTATTTATAGATTTTACACTCTGACGGTGTCACGTTATGCTTGTGACGCCGTCAACTCGCCGCCAAAATAACAATCGTATTGCCTAGATCCAAATCTGACGCCGTCACTCTTTGAATTCTCTGGGCCGTCTCTCTTTGTAATAATACGTGACGGCCTTGGCGACCCTAAAGGGTGACGCCGTCATGACTCCTTTGGAAAACTTTCTCACGTGTATTTGTCATATCCACCTCTTTTGCCAAGTCTTGACGCCGTCCGGTACAATCTTCAGCATGATTTTGGAGACTTTGTCATTTTCTTCACTTTTTCGCTCCAAAAATGTCCAAAATGCTTCCTTTTCCAGATTTCTCCTCAAAAGTACCTAAAATGACAAAAGGAACGATTTAGGGCAATATTTGATCAAATGATCTCGACTTTGGGCATAAATGACCTCCTAAAAGCGGTACACTTTTCGTCTCATCAAATACCCTTACACTTGAGATTTGCTTGTCCTCAAGCAAATGCGCTTTTTTTCTAATCAAAATACAAGCTAGGGGTCACTTAACACTAATATAAAAGTAATTGCAACAAATAATCGTTCCACTTCAACCAAAACAAGCACGGAAATTATACACTAGCACCTCACAAATTGTGTTTAGATACTCACATCTCTCGGGTGTAATAAAAGTATATATCACAATATGGAAATGGAAAACATCTCTCACTACCTGTCATAGCAAATAGATTACCATAGGCTTGGGAAAGGATCAAACCTCCACCACTTGGCGTAAGCACCTAGGATAAACTATCAAAGAGGTCTTTTAAAGGGTTGTAACGTGAGGTGTAGGGATATGATAAATACGGTTTTGTTGGATAAAGGCAATATTTACTGATGGCGAGTTAATCATCTTGGTTCATTACATGTACAATGTGGCGTTGCTAAGCCAAGACTCGACTCGACTTAAGCTAATCAGAAACTAATAAAAACATAAAATAAACAAAAAAGAAAACGGGATGGTAGTCCGTATGTTTTTTCTCTTTTTCTTTTTCTATATTTTTTTTTCTTTTTCTTGATTTTTTTATTTTTCGTTTTTTTTGTGCATACACTCTTGCCCTACCATCCAAAATAATACATCATAGGGAATTTACATTCCCCTTACACTTGAACTTTTACATACTTTACAATTAACTATTCTAGTGACCCGAATTAAGATAATCAAAACACTTGGAGTACTTTTTAAGATTAACGCACATATGGGGGTAATAATGATGTTCTTCCACATTACTCCATAACACTAGTACTTTACCCATGAGTCCCAATCGTCCCAAAACAATATGTACAAGATATGACTCGACTTAGGAACCATGTAATCAATTAGACAATTAACTAAGGGTTTAAACAAATAACAATAATGCACTAAAGATGAGTGCATACAAGGAAGGCTAAGGCGATTTGGTTGCACATTTGGGGTGGATTGTTAACAAATTATTCCTTTAAGTAAAATGCTTAAAGTTATAAACGAAAAAGATAGGCTCGGAGGGGTGTACTAGGGGTATCGTGTACTAAAAATGAGTACATCACAAAGGTGTGAGAAAAATTAATTGAATTTATTAGTCAAGTAATTATGACTTCATTGGTCAAGTAATTATGATACGGGTTTAAACACAAGGGTGATCATAATTCCTCTTATCATGTAGTAAATCCTACTACACGAATGCAGCCTCACTAGCGGTCTCGGGATGCATCACTAACGCAAGTTCTAGAATCTAAGTACTATCGGTACACTCATAAGCATCTTTTCCTAACAAATCTAGGGGCGAACCTCACATATTTGGGGTGGAAATTTTTGAGTGGTACGGTTTTTGTGCTAGTTATACAACTCCTATCCATGAGACGCTCATTAAGGCTAAAGCTTCACTCCTAAATGTTGTAACAAATTTTAAATTTGGCGCTAAAATTGCCCTAACAAGTATTTCTTTTAGTTTTATTACACACCTACTATTGAACAAACAAACTCAAGTGCAATTGTATTCTCTAAGGTATCATCATTTACCTTCCCCTTACACTTAGGCTGAACATTGTCCCCAATGGAAGAAAAAAAATAGCTTACTCTCCAAGCTAAGGCGATATTGGCGATTTTTTTTCAAATCCCTCGCAACCTGTCGTTCTTTAATTTACTCTTTTGATTCAATCACTACCTTCAATGTTTTCTGATTCGTTGTGTTTTGGTGTGTGCAAAAAAAACAATTTATCAAAATATCAACAAACGTGTAGTCTATGTTATCGTGAGACAACAAGATGTGGAGAAATACGAGTAAACCTTTTAGGAAAAAGATTACCTCGCAAAACTCGTGATAGTGATATTAAAATTGTGAGACCGGGAAGTGATTTCCCGGGTCGTACCCCAACGAGGTGTGAATGGAAAGCTTCGAGTGCGATTGAGATTAAAATCTTGTATGTTGGAAAGTTTGTTTGGTTTTGTGATACGTTAAATTAACAAAAATTAAGAATTAACGAACGAAAGTGGGATAAACTTAACCTAAGAGGAAAATAAACTAAGGAAAGTTAAAATTACCTAAGAAAATACGGGAAACATATTAGGAAAAATGGGGAATCCTAAAACGTAATCTAAATTAAAAACGTGACGTTTATTAAAAATAAACGTCAACGCGTAAAATAAAACGTGAATAAAATGTTACGCTAATCCTACGGGCATGAAATTAATTTTTCTACTTAGTAATGACAAAAGAAAATTTTTGAAAAAAGAAAGATATTTCTTTGGCTTTTTAATAATTTTTCGTGATTTAAATACTAAAATAATAAAATAAATATGAGAAAAATAGTAAAACCATTTAGAAAATTATGAAAAATTTTGGGAAAATTTATTACACTAAAATGAAGCTAAGAAAAATAAAAAGTGAAATAAGCAGTGTTAAATAAGCAGAAATAAGCTATGCTAGAAGCTGGTAATTTATATATAGCAAAACAGAAAACCATATTAAATACTAAACTAACTTAATGCTAACAAGAAAGTATAGATAGAGCAGATGGAATAGAAGGTGTTGGTCGTGGGTTTGTTTGTACCAAGAGGTCAGGGGGTCGAATCCCCTAGACCACAATTTTTTACAAATATTTTTTTTCAGTTTTCTTACGACAAACTAATTCAACACATTAAATCAACAATTTACTCAACTACATCAACAAACAAACAGATTTAATTGAGACCTACCAAGTTAGACTAAAGTGCTTACAAAAAAAAAAGGGTTTGAAAAGTAAAAGCCACTATTAAGCTACAATAAGTTGGCCAAATGGGGAGTTTAAACTAAAGGTAACCTAAAAATCTAACCTAATCCTAACTTAAACAACATAATAAGCAGATAAGCAATGAACTTAAATACTCAAAAACTTGAAACTAACTAAAACCAAACGGTGGACAGAAGTAGCAGTGAACAACAAAATGGGTCCAAAGTGTTTATGAATTTGTTTTCAAGCAGGTTTGAAAATGCAAGATAAGCTCAAAAACATTGACCCTATATTATGAATGACCTGTGAATGCAAACTCCAACTCAGAAACTAACTTTAACTAGATTAAAATTAAAGCTCAAAATGGTGCCATGACAGTATTGGGATGATATGGCGAGTGAATTGGTGACTGATGTGCAGTCCTAGAGATAGGTGAGTTTGGGTCAAAGTGGGTACTCAACAGGCCATGTTTTAAGCAAAAATATAAGCTTAAAATCAATAAAGATCATACAAAATCAATCTCTACATTCCTAACTACTTGCAAACACAGTTTACTACCTAGAATTCTACTTAAGCTAGACTAAAAATAAGAGCAAAATGGGGCTCATGGAAACAAGAAATCCTGATGTGCAGGCCAATGTGGGATGTTTTATCTATTGATGCAACAATTATGAAAAATGGGCAAAAGCTAGTTGACAATGAACCTCTAAATCTTAGACTATGTAAGCATCCAATAGTGACAGTTTGGGTGAGTATAGCAGTCACATCAGTGAACAAAAAAAAGTGGGCTTAAATAGGTGAATTACGAGCAAATGTAATTTACCAATTTACCAAAGCTAACACTAACCCAAATGAAACTGATGCACTCAATTTTACTGCTAGAAATTCCTTCAAAACCTTCAAAACTCAGAAAGTTCATGGAAAAGCATAAACTCACTTTAAACCTGCCAACAAAGATGCATAAAAGTTAACTGAAATAAAATGTTTGACCAACTATGGCTATTTTCAAAAACAATTGAATGAACAAGTGTTTTTAAGCTAAGTCTTTGCAAGGGAAAGTTGCATTAATCAATATGGAAACTAGATGAGCAGTGGTAAACTTATGAACAAGCAGTAGTAATATGCCAAAATAAAGAAGCAGGTTGAGATGATAAGAGAATTAAAAAGTTTAAGTGAAGACTTGCATTGATTCAAAATAAGCAGTACAGAATTTTAAAGACAACTTAAAATTAAACAAACATTTTTAGACTAAAAAAAACTACTTGGCTACTACTAAAATCTACTAACTAATGACTGCCCATAAGAGCTACAATGATCATCTATTTATACTCCAAGTTCTAGGGTTTGGCTTGGGCTCCTTCTTGTCCTTTTCTGTGGTGTGCTTTCCTGGTGAGTGAAAATAGCTCACGATGCATCTTGGACAAACCTCAGCCATTGGATTAAAGCAAAACAATATCATCCCTTGATTATGTATTGGTGCCCAAAATGGGTAGTGTGGATGGGTGAGGTGGAGTGGTAGGTATGGGTTTGTGATATGGGGGAAGGTGAAGGGTTGAGTGTAGCAGAGGGGTTGAGTGAAGGTGGGTGATAGCATGGTGGTTAATAGTAGTGAAGGCGTGGTGGAGGGTTGTTGTATCATGGGTAATACGAGGGAAGAAGATGGGGATATTTTTTTGACTGGCTAGGGTTGACTAGGGATAACGTTTTATTATAAACGTAAAAAGAGTTTTGGTGTTGGGCTTGGGGTTGTAGTGGGCCAAGGAGTTTATTGGGTGGATTGGGAATTTGGGAATAAATTTGGAGTTGGATTATTGCTTTAGGAAATAGAGAAGCCCATTTGGTTCATAACTAATGATATCACAAGGACCATATTTGTAATATTTCTGATTTTGAGGGACCATTCCTGCCATATCTCCAAAGTTATCACAAGGGTGACTTTTGCCATATTCCAATTACCAAGGACCAATAAAGTTTGTTTCCAAAAAAAAATGAAATTCTCAGGGACTAAATTTGCCAAATTGTAAAACTTTAGGGACCAAGATTGTAATCTTTTAAAACTTTTCACCCAAAGATCATTTTGATAACATTTGACTTTTAAAAGATTTGGTTTGACTTTTCTTTCAAAATAAACGCTTAGGGACTAGTTTTGACAACTTTTGAAAGTTGGGGGACTGAAACTGCCAATTATACAAACTTTGTTCGTTTTTCGTTTGTTTTCAATCATTTTGCATCTAAAACATATAAAACACGATCTTTGGGATATTTTCATTATTTTGATGCATTCTTGAGTGTTTTCACGTGTTTTAGCAGTTAAAATACGGTAAAAATGATGAGTATTTACACACTTATCAATCCCCCACACTTGAGTATTGCTAGTCCCTGGCAATCTTTTGTGAAAATTAATGGATTTGAAATCTCTTTACCAAAAGCCATTACTTCTGGAGTAGCCAAATGTTTCGGTTCAAGTAAGAATTATGGTCCATTTGATAACCATATGATTTTGAGCAAACCATAAGCTTCCAACGGTTTTGATTTGTCTTTACCAGAAGCCGTTTGCTTCTGGACTAGCCAACTCTTGATGGACACAGTCAACATCTTGGTGAGTTGATTACCAATTATGGTTTTTCCACTGCCTTTACCACAAGCCATAATCATGCAGGCTAGCCAACTCTTTCACTTTTTAGGATATGGCGAGTTGAGATACCATACAATTTTGGGCAAATTGCAAGCCGTCAACGGATTTGATGTATCTTTACCATGAGCCGTTTGCTCCTGGATTAGCCAATCCTTTTGTCATTTAGACATGGCGGACTGATAACCACAAAATTTTTGAAACTCAAGTGAAAAATTTTTTAAAATTTTTGCCAAAAACGGGGGTACTAGATGTTAAAATGTGATCAAATTCACTAGAATACCCCCCACACTTAGAATTGAATATTGTCCTCAATATTCAAAGTCCCGGCTATTATGCCGACTCTTTGAACGTAAAAGGGCAACATTACAAGCTAAATGTGGGAACACCATTTTGTTTTTCACTTTATTGGTAACCACAACAGGGGCACTCCCCCATACTTAGGGTGAAAACCCTAAGTACATGCTACTGTTTTTGTTTACCGAGTCGCTAGCTTGACTCGACCTTGAATTCATTGGTTTTTGGGGTAGCAAGATGTGGAAGAAAGAATCTCCATCGGACTTTCATTCAAGATGTTTGGACAAACATTTGAAGCACGTGGAAGTTCCACACCGATGAGATAAGTACCCGGATCAAAATAGTAGAAACTATAAGCGGTGATGCCGGGGGTCAAAGATAATGTCTTCATTCCCGAAAGAGTGAAGAACAGGAGAAGTCACCCGATAGGTGAAAAAGAGAAAGAAAGTCATGATAAACATTTTGACTAACTCATCATCATCAGGAGGAGGATTCATGGATTCATCATCGTGAATCTCATCGTTTAAGCTCATGTGATCAAGACATATCCCGGGTGTGTCTAGATCAAAATAGAAGTTATCATATTCAGGTGGAGATATGATATGAGTGAGTTCACATGAGAACTCCTCGAATGCGAATGAATCATATTCGGGATTGATGTGAGTGAGTTCACAGGAGAACTCCTCGAATGCGAATGAATCATATTCGGGATTGATGTGAGTGAGTTCACAGGAGAACTCATCGAAGGTAAATGATTCATAATCGGGGAGAGAATTAGGAGAATGAGAAGTGGTACTGCACTAATCTTCTCTCCCATAGGATCAAAATGGAAGGCTTCAAACTCCGGAATAGGATTGTCGGAGAAAATGTCACTATCCTTAATGGGGATAGGAGATGAAATAGGTTTCTCTTTGAAAGCCTCAATTTTAGAGATGAGATGACTGGCATTTAATAATGTAGCACGAAGGGCTTCATCTTTGATCTCAATGTCAGTCTCATCATCATTCTCATCTTCTAAGCTGACTAGCTCAGAAGGTAATTCTTCCACATAACTGATGTCTCCACAAGATAACGAATCGTAATCATTAGAATCGGAGAACATCTCAACATCATCATTCGGGAAGACAAGAGGAGGAGGGATATCACACACATGATCAAGAATTCCCTGTGACTCTCTTGGGATTGGGACAAGGATCTCAACACTAGACTTTATGAATTCGTCCGATTCCTTTTCAGGAACAGTGCTAAGATGCTCGTCCCTCATGTTCAGAGAATGAGTGGGAACCTCGGGTGTGATAACAGTAGACTCCGGGAGTTTAGAAGTACTAGCAGTTATGGAATCTTCAAGTTCCATTTAATCAACGGCTAGTGACTCTATCACATTATTTTCTCCCTGATTATCCATGGAAGGAATCACAACTGATGAATCTGATGAATCTTTTTGAATAATAACAATGTCATCATCATCACTGTCATCATTGTCATCATAGATGATAGTTTTACGCATTCAAAATCTTACTCTAGCTGCTTCTTCTGCTTCTTCAGCTAGTATTTCTTTGTAAGACTTCGGACGAGGTTCTTCCGGAGCAGGTTTGTTAACCAAATCCTTAAGATCATTTAAAGTATTTAAAACATTTTGCAAAAGTTCTTGAGGAAATGGTTGAGGTTGTGCTTCAAAAGTTTGGTATTGTGGAGGTTGGTCGTGATAATTGTTGTCACAAGGAAAAAGATTCCTAGCTTGACAATCGGTGCTAAAATGTGGACCTCTACAATACTCACAACCGTATTGTTGTGCAGTTGGTGCATTTTGAAACGATTCGGCATTGAAATTTTGATAACACGGATTATGCTCATATGAAATGAAATTGTTTTGTGGCTCACTGCAAAAGCTCGGATTAGAATCGTAAGCGAATGAATTACTTGAACCACAAAAAAAACAACTTCCGTTTTGAATATCATTACCACATCGTTCACACGTGCACCAACGACATGGTAGACCGAAAAGTGGCTCACCATAGCCGACGCAAGGAATAAACGATTACCTTAGAGAAGGAATCGGACCATTCAAAGAATCAACAAAATAATTCGAATGATTATCAAGTCTCGAAGAACATTTTGAAAAATCCGGAGGTGGGACAAGTGTGTGCTCTGAGAGCTAGGAATTTCCACCACTTCCGTTATGGTCGCCGGTTTTTGTTCTTGTTAAACGTGATGATTAGGCAAGTCGTTTATTTTAGTCACCGTTTTAAGCTCAGTACGTTTGCTTGATAAACTTCGAATCATAAATTGTGAGAGGTGTGGATCGACTCTTGACGGTTTGCCATTAATAGTACGTATTTCGGGATGTGAGGGGTAGTCTGAAGAATTTTGAGAATCATTGAAAGCATTCGGATTTGCTTTGCACCATTTACAAAATCCGTCTCTAATATTACTTCCACACCGCTCACACCCACACTTGTAACAACGAAGATTGTCATCCACCGGACCTTTACAATGAAAACAGTGATAGTCGGGTGACGACATAAGAATTAAACAGTAACGAGGATAAGAAGATTATTTTTGGGTTTTTCGAAAAACACAACAATTAAAACAAGACCAACTCATAAAGACATGGGAACTTAAACCAATAATCACAAACGCAAGGTTAACCTTTAAGGACAAACGTACAAGGAGCGGGAGAAAAGAATGGATTTCTCACTAGGGCAAAGTTCGTTGGATCGCCCTATACCGTTTCGACTCCTCTTAATGTAAGCTTATCGATTAAAAGTTTCCAAAACGCAAGTGATGCAAAGGCAAGTTTTGATCTTTTGTTTGGGAACTTATTATGGTTACACCCCCAGTTGGTAGGTGTTCTGCCTTGGTTTGCGGTGGTAAGATTTTAATGTTGTTATTATTAAACAAAGAAACGGGAAAATTTTTTTGTGTTTTTTCTTATCTTATATAGATATAATACGTATATAGAAACAAAAATATTTTTGGTTTTTTATAAGTTTTATAAAAGCGTAACTTCTTGCGAAGGTTCTACAAGACTAATCGTCTAAACCTTATCGAGACTTTCGACACACAGCCTCCCCGGCAGCGGCACCATTTGATTCGTTGTGTTTTGGTGTGTGCAAAAAAAAAAACAATTTATCAAAATATCAACAAACGTGTAGTCTATGTTATCGTGAGACAACAAGCTGTGGAGAAATACGAGTAAACCTTTTAGGAAAAAGATTACCTCGCAAAACTCGTGAAAGTGATATTAAAATTGTGAGACCGGGAAGTGATTTTCTGGGTCGTACCCCAACGAGGTGTGAATAGAAAGCTTCGAGTGAGATTGAGATTAAAATCTTGTATGTTGGAAAGTTTGTTTGGTTTTGTGATACGTTAAATTAACGAAAATTAAGAATTAACGAACGAAAGTGGGATAAACTTAACCTAAGAGGGAAAATAAACTAAGGAAAGTTAAAATTACCTAAGAAACTACGGGAAACATATTAGGAAAAACGGGAAATCCTAAAACGTAATCTAAATTAAAAACGTGACGTTTATTAAAAATAAACGTCAACGCGTAAAATAAAACGTGAATAAAATGCTACGCTAATCCTACGGGCATGAAATTAATTTTTCTACTAAGTAATGAAAAAAGAAAGATATTTTTTTGGCTTTTTAATAATTTTCGTGATTTAAATACTAAAATAATAAAATAAATATGAGAAAAACAGTAAAACCATTTAGAAAATTATGAAAAATTTTGGGAAAATTTATTACACTAAAATGAAGCTAAGAAAAATAAAAAGTGAAATAAGCAGTGTTAAATGAGCAGAAATAAGCTAATGCTAGAAGCTGGTAATTTATATATAGCAAAACAGAAAACCATATTAAATACTAAACTAACTTAATGCTAACAAGAAAGTATAGATAGAGTATATGGAATAGAAGGTGTTGGTCGTGGGTTTGTTTGTACCAAGAGGTCAGGGGGTCGAATCCCCTAGACCACAATTTTTTACAAATATTTTTTTTTCAGTTTTCTAACAACAAACTAATTCAACACATTAAATCAACAATTTACTCAACTACATCAACAAACAAACAGATTTAATTGAGACCTACCAACAGTTAGACTAAAGTGCTTACAAAAAAAAAAAAGATTTGAAAAGTAAAAGCCACTATTAAGCTACAATAAGTTGGCCAAATGGGGAGTTTAAGCTAAAGGTAACCTAAAAATCTAACCTAATCCTAACTTAAACAACATAATAAGCAGATAAGCAATGAACTTAAATACTCAAAAACTTGAAACTAACTAAAACCAAACGGTGGACAGAAGTAGCAGTGAACAACAAAATGGGTCCAAAGTGTTTATGAATTTGTTTTCAAGCAGGTTTGAAAATGCAAGATAAGCTCAAAAACATTGACCCTATATTATGAATGACCTGTGAATGCAAACTCCAACTCAGAAACTAACTTTAACTAGATTAAAATTAAAGCTCAAAATGGTGCCATGACAGTATTGGGATGATACGGCGAGTGAATTGGTGACTGATGTGCAGTCATAGAGATAGGTAAGTTTGGGTCAAAGTGGGTACTCAACAGGCCATGTTTTAAGCAAGAATATAAGCTTAAAAGCAATAAAGATCATACAAAATCAATCTCTACATTCCTAACTACATGCAAACACAGTTTACTACCTATAATTCTACTTAAGCTAGACTAAAAATAAGAGCAAAATGGGGCTCATGGAGACAAGCAATCCTGATGTGCAGGCCAATGTGGGATGTTTTTTCTATTGATGCAACAATTATGAAAAATGGGCAAAAGCTAGTTGACAATGAACCTCTAAATCTCAGACTATGTAAGCATCCAATAATGACAGTTTGGGTGAGTATAGCAGTCACATCAGTGAACAAAAAAAAGTGGGCTTAAATAAGTGAATTACGAGCAAATGTAATCTACCAATTTACCTAAGCTAACACTAACCCAAATGAAACTGATGCACTCAAGTTTACTGCTAGAAATTTCTTCAAAACCTTCAAAACTCAGAAAGTTCATGGAAAAGCATAAACTCACTTTAAACCTGCCAACAATGATGCATAAAAGTTAACTGAAATAAAATGTTTGACCAACTACTAGATTTGGGCAGGCGAAACTTCTTATGCCAAACATCCCTATATGGCTATTTTCGAAAACAATTGAATGAACAAGTATTTTTAAGCTAAGTCTCTGCAAGGGAAAGTTGCATTAATCAATATGGAAACTAGATGAGCAGTGGTAAACTTATGAACAAGCAGTAGTAATATGCCAAAATAAAGAAGCAGGTTGAGATGATAAGAGAATTAAAAAGTTTAAGTGAAGACTTGCATTGATTCAAAATAAGCAGTACAGAATTTTAAAGACAACTTAAAATTAAACAAACATTTTTAGACTAAAAAAAAACTACTTGGCTACTACTAAAATCTACTAACTAATGACTGCACATAAGAGCTACAATGATCATCTATTTATACTCCAAGTTCTAGGGTTTAGCTTGGGCTCTTTCTTGTCCTTTTCTGTGGTGTTCTTTCCTGGTGAGTGAAAACAGCTCACGATGCATCTTGGACAAACCTCAACCATTGGATTAAAGCAAAACAATATCATCCCTTGATTATGTATTGGTGCCCAAAATGGGTAGTGTGGATGGGTGAGGTGGAGTGGTAGGTATGGGTTTGTGATACGGGGGAAGGTGAAGGGTTGAGTGTGGCAGAGGGGTTGAGTGGAGGTGGGTGATAGCATGGTGGTTAATAGCAATGAAGGCGTGGTGGAGGGTTGTTGTATCCTGGGTAATACGAGGGAAGAAGATGGGGATATTTGTTTGACTGGCTAGGGTTGACTAGGGATAACGTTTTATTATAAACGTAAAAAGAGTTTTGGTGTTGGGCTTGGGGTTGTACTGGGCCAAGGGGTTTATTGGGTGGATTGGGAATTTGGGAATAAATTTGGAGTTGGATTACTGCTTTAGGAAATAGAGAAGCCCATTTGGTTCATAACTAATGATATCACAAGGACCATATTTGTAATATTTCTGATTTTGAGGTACCATTCCTGCCATATCTCCAAAGTTATCACAAGGGTGATTTTTTCCATATTCCAATTACCAAGGACCAATAAAGTTTGTTTAAAAAAAATGAAATTCCCAGGGACTAAATTTGCCAAATTGTGAAACTTCAGAGACCAAGATTGTAATTTTTTAAAACTTTTCACCCAAAGATCATTTTTGATAACATTTGACTTTTAAAAGATTTGGTTTGACTTTTCTTTCAAAATAAACGCTTAGGGACTAGTTTTGACAACTTTTGAAAGTTAGGGGACTGAAACTGCCAATTATACAAACTTTGTTCATTTTTCGTTTGTTTTCAATCATTTTGCATCTAAAACATATAAAACACAATCTTTGGGATATTTTCATTATTTTGATGCATTCTTGAGTGTTTTCACGTGTTTTGGCAGTTAAAATACGGTAAAAATGATGAGTATTTACACACTCATCATTTTCTTAGTTTATTAAGAAGCTATCATGGGTCGGTTGTTTTCTTAAATTTTAATACTTGATCGTGCACTTGTGTAGGGTTATCATTATTCTATTCGCTTTGGTTTTTTCAAGTATTGTTGACCGATCTAATATTTACCAGTCATTGCATTTAAGTTGTATCATCGCTAATCAACTGACTCATGACCTTGGATCGATCATCATGGTTTAATTATTGTTCTTTATTGGTTATAAACCCTAGATTTTTTTTAACTTGGGTTTTCATGTTTAAAGATTGAAGTTACTTTTGGTTTATTCTGGTTGTGTTTGCGATTTAGTTTATTTGTAATGGATAATTTAGGAGAGAAGAACGCTGAGCTTTTACGCTCAGTTGCTACTTGTTTGAAGAATCATGAGGGAAATGTTGATGAATTGAGTACGGGAGAGGAGAATACATATCCGTTGTCGTATGTTACTATGAGGAAACAAAAGAAATCTAGTAGGAATGTTGTTGTTGATGAATCTGTGGATAAGACTATTGGTTAATCGGTTGAGGAGTTGAATACCATTAAAACTCATGTTCCTTCTAATGCAACCAATCGTGTGACCCATGTGGAGCCGGTTCCACATGCTTCTGGTGTTAAGCCTGATTAAGGTATGGCATCTTCTATTAAGAGTAAGCAGGATGTATTGAAGCGTTGCTTTGTGTGTCACTTAAAACACTAGTAGATATTGATACTTTCACTAAAGATCTTGAGGATGGTAACTGTCCGGTCTTGGCTGAATTGGAAAGTGATGTTTGTAAGATGGTTATGGATGCTGTTTATGGTTTGTGGGAGGATTTTATGGCTGAAGCTAATGCTAAATCTACGACCCCTAATCTCCTTATGAGTCTCCTATTGTCAAAGCTATGGACATCAATGCTAATGCTACATCCTATGCTGGAGCTGCGGGTTTGAGGGATAACCATTCTAAAATTGCTATTAATTTTCGTCCCCTGGTTTCCGAACCTGTATTAGAAGGTATTAACATCTCTATTCCCCGTAAAGTGGTTGAAAAGGTTAGTTCTCGGTTGGAATACACTTTGTATGGCTATTTTATTGGTAAGAGGATGGCGTTTCCAGTTGTTGAATACTATGCTAGGAATAACTGGGCGAAACATGGTTTAAAAAAGATTATGATGAATTCCAAAGGCTTCTTTTCCTTTAAATTTGATACATTGGCTGGTTTAGAAGCTGTTGTGGAAGGTGGTCCGTGGATGATACGCAGATCTCCAATAATTCTCAAGAAATGGTCTACGGATACTAGTTTGCGTACGGAGGAATTGACTAGCATTCCGGTTTGGGTTAAATTGCATGATGTTCCTCTCCAAATTTTTGAAGATGATGGTATTAGTTTGATTGCTACATTTATTGGTAAACCTATTAT
This sequence comes from Artemisia argyi, assembly GCA_030686995.1. Taxonomy (NCBI): domain Eukaryota; kingdom Viridiplantae; phylum Streptophyta; class Magnoliopsida; order Asterales; family Asteraceae; genus Artemisia; species Artemisia argyi. The sequence goes on from CM060686.1 coordinate 120,547,674, forward strand.
GCTTGATTCTTAAACGAGCTCTATGTGTAATGATTCGTGGGGTATAAGTAGTTTTGCTAGATGTCTTGTTGAGGTCAATTCTGATGTTGATCTCGTGGAGGTTGTTACTATTGGTTTTCCTTCACTTTCTGGGGAGGGTTTTACTAAAGAGACTATCCAGGTCGAATATGAATGGAGGCCTCCCAGGTGTGATATATGCAAAATATTTGGTCATACTCATGATCAATGTGCCAAACAGGTGGTGAGCCCTCCTATTGTTTCTACTTCACATGTGGTAACTCCTACTGTGATGCTGAATAATGATGGTTTCCAAATGATGGGTAAAAAGAAGAAGAAGGGTAAAACCAAGTCTACTAATGGAAATCAGTTTGTTGGTTCATCTGTTAAACAGAATGTCAGATATGAGCCGAAGGCGGCTAATAATGAACCTAAGAAGGGAGCTAATATTATGGGCAACGTATCCAAATCGTCGTCTATGTTGAAGTCTACTAGTCCTACCTCTAAGGAAGGTAACATTACTACATCTAATTCGTATGCTACATTGGTGAACGATGAAGATGAAGATGGAGAACATGTTGCTAATTTGAATGAAGAATCGGCTAATTTGAATCGGAATACAGGTGAAAGTTCATCTTTCACGGTAGCTGCTGGTTAGCTTGTTTCTTTTGTTGTAAGTGCTTATGGCATGTCATAAGCAATAGTCTTTGTTATTTTAAAGCTTTTTAGCTGTTTACCTTGTTATGTAAGCTTTATCGCCTATGTAACGGGCTGAGATATGGGACTTCACCCATATCCTTTGTACTTAAATGTTTTTTTGGAGTAATACATTTACCGGGTCGTTTTGACCTTTTACCCAAAAAAACATTGTCCCCAATGTTCAATAAAAAGGATGTAAAAGCAATGAAGGTAAAAGAATATAACAAATACTCCCCTGATTTATTCGGTGTGGATAAATGGATAACATGGTTAAATCATCCACCAAGAAAATGAACGTTGAAAGCTTCCCTCCAGAAATATAAATCATCTTCTTGACCAATATAACCTGTTAAAGCTGAGAAAACAATCATGGCAAACCTCGAGTAAAATCGACGACAATCTATATATATAAGGATATAATGCTTGTGGAATGAATGTTCGCAGATTCCCTAGAGTTTATAAAACTAAAGAATTAACAAAAACTTTAAGACTCCGGTAGAAAAACAAAACTTGCAAAATTTTTCAGAATTTTTACACTTGACCCCGTCAAGTTATGATCCTGACACCGTCAGAGTGTTCTGACAGAAATCTTATGTTAAGTTTCCAGAAAATTTCTGGAAAAACTCATGCCTTAATTCCTGGAATTCTGCAAAACATCATTATGACTCGATACAAGCATTTGACTCAAACAAATACTAATATACATGTTCATTTAATATTGTTGTGGTTCATGTTCAATTTCGTTCTTAGAAAACAAGTTTAGATTTCCCTTACACTTAGCTTTTGCGAAATACCTTTTTATGAAGTTGAGACAAACAACAAGGTAAATCATTTTCACAATTTATTTTGAAACATGATCCACAAACAATAAAAATAAAGCATGCACATGGAAACAAATAAAATCAAACTAACAAACAATCAAACAAATAAAACAAATAAAACTTGGGTTGCCTCCCAAGAAGCGCTTTTCTTTATTTACGAGTCTACTCCTCTACGATATTTGATAAAAAACGAAATTGTTCAATCTTATAGGGCATTTGGTAAGCTATCTCATCGTTCTCATCCTTGAACCTAACTATCCCTAGAGATTGGTCATAATTCATCTTAGAAGTCTCAACAAATGGATTTCCGAACACTACTTGACTTAGGCAACCATCTATCACCGGACGAATATATTCTACAATCACAAAGTCGGTAATATAAGTGAAGTTTCCTACAAAGACGTGCAATCTTTTCACTCTTCCCACAAAGTTACTCATCCAACTCGTGTTGGGAATCATCCTATGTCCAAGTTGCTTTTTCATTATCCACTTGTAATGGGTCCTAGTCATAATGTTTATGGGAGATCAAAGATCGACATAGGCTTTCCACACATGCACATGCCCAATGTTGCATGGTATGTTGATGTTAGAGGGATCACCCGCTTTGATGATTAGTGAACCAAGGAAGTATGGTGTTTCGGAGTCATCGAATAGATCCTTATGGTATTCCCGTTCTTCCTTGGTAGGTAACCTATCAAAGTATTCCTCTACATTTTCTACTTCCTCAACTGTCTCTTTCTTTTTATCCTCAACTTCCTTAATCTAATCAACATCACTTTCTTCCTATTATTATTGACTGGTTTAATAGTTACTACGTTGACAAAGTGGACGTGTTTAGATGATGAGGGGTCCTTAATTTGGGTTCCGCTACTAGTGTCCCTAGTGTCCTTCTTAGGTGTAGTTAGCACTTGGTTTTTGAGGGCTTTCAACAAGTTGTCGATTTTATTGGTCATCTCCATTTGAGATGCCATAAATTTAGAAAACAATCCTTCAAGATTATTGGTACTACCATAGTTGTTGGAAGGATTATTGTTGAAAGTACGGTTAGGGGGTGGACCGTTTGGTTGATAACGATTGGGTGGAGTGGAAGAATTATTTTGGGGCATGTTTTGGTTTTGTTTCCACCTAAGGTTCGGGTGATTTTTCCAAGAGGGGTTGTATGAATCACCGTAAGTGTTTTGCTCGGGTTTGAAAGTGTACCACTTGTCTCCCGCTCCATCGGTATGCGAGGATGCGTAATCCGCAAAAGCTTGTTCGGGGAGTTCCATGCAATCACAAGTGTCGTGGGGACCACTACATAATTCGCATGAAGAAGTGATTTTGTTCACTTGTCTTGAAGGTTTAGGAGCCTCGTAGTATTTCATAAGAAACTTGACTTGGTCTTCAAGTTCCATGATCCTACGGTCGGGAGTGCTTGAATTGTTCGAAGGCAAAGATATTGCCTTGACCGTTTTGTTCAAATCACGGGGATCATTCCAACTTTCATTGTCATAGAGAGAAAGATCTTCTATGAGTTCCCATGATTCTTCTGCACTTAGATCACGAAGCTTGCCACCGGCCGATTGGTCAATGGTTCGCCTTGTGGAGAGATCGATATGGTCATAGAAAATTTGGACTTAGAGCCAAAGATCTATGCCATGATGAGGGACTTTTTGGAGTAAGTCCCTGAAACGAGTCCATGCTTCATAAAGAGTTTCACCTTGACGTTGTTGGAACATCAAGATGTCATTTCTAAGCTTAGTGGTTCTCACCGGTGAGAAAAATTGAGCACGGAAACGAGTGGTGAGATCATCCGAAGAGGTGATGGATCCCGCGGGTAAACGCTCAAGCCATTGACTAGCTTGGTCACGTAGAGAGAATTAGAAGAGACGCAATTGGGTCGTCTCTCGAGTTTCAACATCAAGGTCTATGGAATCTACGATTTTGAGGAAATCCTTTGGATGTTGATTAGGATCTTCGAAACGAAGTCCATGGAATGCATATCCGCTTTGCACCAACCGGATGGTGTCGGATCGCAAGGGAGACACATTGGCTCCTTGAGTGAGCTCAATGGTGTTTCGATAGCCTTGGTGGCTAGGACGGGAGTACTCCCCTAAAGTTCGGGGTCTAGGAGGTTGGTTTGGTTGTGGTGGGTTTTGTGGATGGTTTTGTTGTGGTGGGTTGATGGGGTCAAAGAGATTACCACCTTCCATGATGGCGGATGGCAACGGTTACGAACAAAGGAAACAAAGAAAAAGATAGACTAAATAAACCTATAAAAATAAAAATAAAAATCTTACTAGAAAGGAATCTAGCAAGTAGACCTAATAAAAAGAAATTTCAACCTAGACAATAACTATTCCCCGGGCTGCGGCACCAAAAACTTGATGCGTGGTTTTCCAACCTTGAAAAAGGTTTTACCTCTCAAGGGATCTTGAGAAGCTTGTAATCCCCACCAGACAGTGTACCTGACCGATGTAGTATAGTATAGTGACAAGTACCGGGATGATTCTTTTTGTATTTTTGTATTTTATGGAAAGCAAGTAAAAATCTCGGTTTTTGGAAGAGTAGGCGAAATTAGTTGCTAGTCAACTAACCCAAATAACTACAAATGCAAACAACATAAAATAAAATGAACTTAAAGTAAATGTGGCGAAAACAATAATAGGAGAAAATGTGTTTACTTAGATTTCATTACACCCTAGCTATCTTTTACTGGTTGATTAGTTTGTTACAATTGCATGGATGACGGTTATATTCCTTAATACCATTCTTAGGGCCATGTACGATCTTCCCTAACTCTATAAGCTTCTACCTCTTCCTATGTCGAGCCGACTACTGGCTCCTAACATGGCCTCATTAGTAGTTACCTATGCATTAAATATAACCAATTTATCGTAGTACACCTCCGATCATGTTTCTTAAGACGTTCAAGCAAGTTACCAATTGGAAGTCTGCCAGTTTTCTTAAGCCTAACATCGAAATCATTCATCCACAACAATTATAAACAAACAACCAACCAATAATCAATATCTAAGTTTCATTACATCTAAGCAAACACAAAGAAAACCTAGCCTAACATGTTAAAGAGAAGACAAGCATAAGATATAATCAAACAACACATAGACATATTGAATGATTGTTGGAAAACTTATCTTCAATTAAGCATGGATGAAACAAGGGTTTGAAACCCTCAAAAATACAGTAAAATTCATCTAGGGTTTTCTCCTCTCAAAGTTTCACACAATGAATGAAACTAGAAAAGTATTTATAGATTTTACACTCTGACAGCGTCACCTTATGCTTGTGACGCCGTCAACTCGCCGCCAAAATAACAATCGTATTGCCTAGATCCAGATCTGACACCGTCACTCTTTGAATCTCTGGCCGTCTCTCGTTGTAATAATACGTGACAGCCTTGGCGACCCTAAAGGGTGACGCCGTCATGACTCCTTTGGAAAACTTTCTGGCGCGTCATGTGTATTTGTCATATCCACCTCTTTTGCCAAGTCTTTAAGTCGTCACTAACAAACCTTGACGCCGTCAAGTACAATCTTCAGCATGATTTTGGAGACTTTGTCGTTTTCTTCATTTTTTCGCTCCAAAAACGTCTAAAATGCTTCCTTTTCCAGATTTCTCCTCAAAGGTACCTAAAATGACAAAAGGAATGATTTAGGGCAATATTTGATCAAATAATCTCGACTTTGGGCATAAATGACCCCTTAAAAGCAGTACACTTTTCATCTCATCAACACCCAGTACAAGACTCCACACCCTTGCTTCTCCATACCCAAAGTAATACTTAATACACATTATTCTCCTCACCCGGAGTAAGACTTGACACTTAATTACAAAATAAATGAGATTTTAAATATTTTGTACAAGACTACAGGAATACTAGATCTCTCAGGTTGTTGAGACTTGAGAGACTCTACCAGATCTACAAAGCACATGTGCAACATTATCCTCTTGATTAGTAGGAGAAACTTCTTCTACAATCAACACAGGATCACGTAGTATAATATAGATTATTGAAGGTGTATCAGTTTGCGGTTCATGATTTTCTTTAAGTTTCTCATTGCTCCCATTTTCTTCTTGAAGTAGATATTCTTCCTCTAAGAATTATGCATTGCGAGACACAAATACTTTATTCTCCAATGGATAGTAGTAGTAATATCTAGACGTCTCCTTTGGATAACCTACAAACACATGCGGGATTCGAGTTTATTGGGAGTACCTCGCTTCACTAAAGCTTCAAATCCCCACACTTTCATATAAGACAATTAGGAGCCTTCCTATGCCATAACTCATATGTTGTCCTGTCTACCTTCTTCGTTGGAACCCTATTGAGAATGTGGGAAAAACTCTCAAGAGAATATCTATAGAAGGACAATGGTAAGTCACCCAGATTCATCATTGATCTAACCATATCCAGTATAGTTCGATTCCTCCTTTCAGATACACCATTGTGTTGTGGTGTATAGGGTGGCGTGAACTGAGCGACCAATCCCACATTCCATGGGATGATCTAAGAATTCCTAACTCAAATATTTTTCCACCACAATTAAATCACAAAGTTTATATGGTGTTACCAAGTTGATTCTCAACTTCATGTTGATAAGCCTTATAAGTTTTGTAATTTCATGCTTATGTTTAAGTAAATAAACATAACTATAACGAAAATAATCATCCGTGAAGTTAACAAAAAACAATGGGAAAATTCCCAAAGTAGACCAGTTGCCTTTTGACATATCACTTTCAAGACCATTTTTTTGGGCGTGCTTTTTGTAGACTGGTTGCCTTGACAACTTGCACTACCCAACCATTCGTTGCCATGTATCCGACATGATTGTACTAAAATTAGGCAACTCAAAGCAGTTGCCCTATGACTTAGCACCTCGTAATCAGTAAAGTCACACTTGCCACTTACTGGGTTGAGTTGCCAAACATGATACTTACCCACGGTCTAGTTTCGGTCACCTGTAAAAAAAGTCTCAAAAGTGATGTGCCTAAGTGTAGCTGGTCTATTTCGGGAATTTTCCCAAAAACAATTCACCACTTTGTGTTATTGATCTAAATAGGTTGCATACATCAGTTTGTGCAAGTCCTAAATTCAAAGATCATTAGCCATTTCTTCTACACCAAAGAATAGAGCCTTTGTCATTTTTCGACACAAACATTGCTCGCATGTGTCAAATGTCTCAATTCCAGTTGGCTCAAGAATTCCATAACTTTGGAGTTTCTTTATGAGTTGCTTGTTTATGTGACCAAGAGAACAATGCCACAAAAAGGTTTTACATACATCATATTTGGCACGTAGCAACATTAAACACAGATTTATCATGGGCTAATGGCACCGTAATGTATCATAATTGTCACTTGCACCTTTTATATATATCGAACAACTTTTTTGCTATTCTATGTACTAAACTTAATTTTATTGTATTTTTTTGTGTACTTTATGACAACTATGATACATATAGTAGCAAAAAATAAGGGGTAAAATGTTTATAAAGTATACAAAAAATACAATAAAATCAATTTTAGTACATAGAATAGGTAAAAAAAAAAATGTTTAATACATATAAAAGGTGCAAGTGACAAGTATGCTATATTACGATGCCATTAGCCCATTTATCAATTGTGATAATGCAATCCATATTTATTTCAAATATGTCATTCCTTAGAAAGCATTAAAATAAAACATTTTATCTTTTAAAAAAGAATTACCAAAATGTTTAAATGGAAATTCAAAACTAACATCTCTCAACCGAGAGATGAAAACTGAAAGATTAAGTGCAAATAACACAATGAATTTTACACTAGCCATCACAGGAATGTCGAAGGGTCACACTAGCGCACACTAAATTGAACACGCAAGCAGAAATAATAACGAGATACGAAATGAATTAAAAATGAAAATATGGTAGCATTTTCATTAAGGGACTAAACAGTAATCACCCAAAGGATAAATATTTATCTCATATAAATATTAAGGGGCAATTAATGGAAAAATACAAAACTAAAACTCTAACCCTTAGGGGAATCGGTAGAACCCCTTAAGGGGGTGTGTTTGTGTTTTTGTCAAACTTGTTTACTTGCTAAACAAGTTTAGGGTGTATCTTAATTATTATAGAATACTCCTTGGTACCTTATAAATACCAAGCACCTAGAAACAATTGATTTACTCCTCCAGATCACTAAAAACCAAAATCCCTTCTCTACTCTCTCCAATCTGGTCGATCTTAGGGTTAACAAACCCTAAGTCGACTTACCCACTTCGTGCTCGCCTAACTTGCATACGTTTGAAGCCTTAGTTCTACCTATCGAGTACCTGTGGAACCTGAATGCAACTCAGGTGGTGATCAATCCCTTTAACCCTTTGGGTAGATCATACAAGATGGCATCAAGATGAAGAAGGTGATTTCGTGCAAGCAACTAACGAAAAACTGCAGTAGAAGCTTACACCATGCAGGATAAAGGTAAGCAGTGTTCTATAAACACCCTTTGTACGTGTTTAGTTTAGGTTATATATATTTGATTAGGATATCTTGGTATTAAGGTTTGGTCTGCATGGCATTTATGTGTTTATTCTCCGATGTGCATGTTTTATACGGCATGTAGGTGAACACCAAAATCCTATGTGGTATCAGAGCAAACCTAATCATATATAACCTAATTAGGCTTAAGACCATGTGTAAAGTAAAGATAACTAAAAGCATAAGAATAAAATGAGAGATAAGGCTTGATAGTATTGAATTATCAATCCAACATGAAAATAAAAGTATTTTTCTCAGAAGATGCTTGATGTAAATCAAGGCATCTTGAGAAACTGAGAAGTCACGCAGACAATGTATGTCTATTCGCGAGAAATCTATAATTATAGATTGTGTCTGTTGGTCACTTCTATTAACAAATGATCTATTTAAGAACCATTAAATTTAACCAATTATGCGAGGGCTCAGAAGAGTTACTTGAAGTGATAACGAACGCACTTGACTAAAATTGTTGAAGCAACTTTGTCGAGAAGTGCAACTCTGCAGAAGAATGTCATCCTTTAGGCCCGCATTAGTTAAAAATATGCAACTTTATAGATATAATGGCGTCCGGGGCATGCATTATGTATATATCTTTAGGGATATAGATTTTATAAAACATTTAAATTTCTGACATAAAATTGGTTTTGCTCTTCAGAGCTTATCCTTTAGATGACTTCCTTTTAATAGTCATCAGGAAAAAATGATACTAAAACTTTAAAAGATTTTACCTTTTCTCTAAAACTGTTTTGAAATTTTAAATCTAGCACAAACATTTTAAAATCTATGGTTTTGCAAGTTTTTAATAAAACTTAGGGTATTCTCAAAAGTGTTTGTGAGTGATGAATAATATATATAGTTTGATCTTGGAGGATCATACTTAACGGGTTCTTTTAAAGTATTGTTGAAGTAAAAGGAAAGGTTTTACATGAGTTTCAAAGCTCAATATGATAGAGTTTGATGCAATCTATCTGGGATAGAAGTTGAAAGATAATCATGGACTTTGATGTAATCCATCTAGGATGGAGGTTCAAAGTAACAAGAATCTTTGTGTAACACCATCAATTTCGTGATACGCAATGGAATTCGAACTAGGTGTTACTTCATGCCACAATAGTCATAATATAGAAAACGATCTCCAATTGAGTCGTTTTGAATGATTTATCATTTGAATTTTATGAATATCAGAGATTACAAAAATGAGGTCTCGGTAGTTTGTTGTCTTATTTAAATAAGTTTTTGAATGATAATAAAATTTATAGCCTTCATAAGTATCCGTGCTCCTGAGTGCCATCCTCGAGTAAATGAATACCTGAGATAAAACATGCTTAAAACAGTCAACACAAATGTTGAGTGAAATCCATAGGTTTAATTTAAGTCATTTGAACACATGATGAGGCGAAAAGTGTACCGCTTTTAAGGGGTCATTTAAGCCCGAATTTGAGATTATTTGATCAAATATTGCCCTAAATCGTTCCTTTTGTCATTTTAGGTACTTTTGGAGAGAAATCTGGAAAAGGAAGCATTTTGGACGTTTTTGGAGCATAAAAGTGAAGAAAACGGCAAAGTCTCAATTTTCCTTGCTGGAACAGTACCTGACGGCGTCAATACTCTCCACATGACGGCGTCAAGAATTACAAAAGAGGTGGATGTGGAAAATACACGTGACGATCCAGAGAGTTTTAGTGCATAGGAGATGACGACGTCACCCAAGGCCGTCATGGTCCAAGTATTAGTGACGGCCCAGAAGAAAATCCTACATGACGGTGTCACAGGTAGATCTAGGCAATACGATTTCATTATGGCGGCGAGTTGACGGCGTCACAACTTAACACATGACGTCGTCACCCTGTAAAATCTATATATAGTTTTTGAAATTTCATTCATATAGTGTGCAACTTTGAGGGAAAAACCCTAGTCCGAATTTTACAGTTTTTTCAAGGGTTCCAACCCCTTGAATCTTTCATGTTCAATTAAAGATAAGTATTCTTCCAAATCATTCAATATGTCTATATGTTGTTTGATTATATCTTACGCTTGTCTTCTATTTAACATGCTAGGCTAGATTTCTCTTGTGTTTGCTTAGATGTAGTGAAACCTAGATGTTGATTATGGGTTGATTGTTTGTTTATAATTGTTACAGATGATTGTATTCGATGTTAGGCTTAAGAAAACTGACAGACTTCCATTGGTAACCTGCTTGAACATCTTAAGAAACATGATCGGAGGTGTACTACGATTTTTGGTTGTATTTAATGCGTAGTAGAATTCTAATGATCCCATGTTAGGAGCTTATAACGGCTCGACATAGGAGTGAAGTAGGATCCTATAGAGTTAGGGAATGTTGTACACGACCCTACGACTAATATTAAGGAATATGACCCGTCATCCATGCAATTGTAACAAGCTATCAACCTGTAAAAGATATCTAGGGAGTAATGAAATCTAAGTAAACACAACTTTCCTAATCATTGTTTATACCACATTAGAATAATAGTTTCATTTTCATTTTTGTTATTTTATTTTGATTGCATCTTTAGATTAATTGGGTTAGTTGGCTAGCAACTAATTCTGCCCACTCCTTCAAAACCCGAGATTTTAATTGCTTTCCAAAAAAATATAAAAATACAAAAATAATCATCTCTCACCTCTAGACCTAGTTTAGGAGGCTTTCTAATCCTAGCGACACTATTCCTGAGTTGAACGATCAATCCCCCGGTACTTTTCACTATATTATACTACAACGATCAGGTACACTGCCTGGTGGGGGTTGTAAGCTTTTCGAGATCCCTTGAAAGGTAAAACCTTTTGTGAGGGCGCAATCCCACGCATCAACACAATAATCGTGGTGCGAGTTACGTCGTTATACACTCGTTGTTGAGAAAAAAACAGTATTTATTTCACTAAGCTCATGATATCCAAAGAGTAAACCTTGTATCAATAGAAATTAGTCAAATCGTTACATCGTAGCCCTAGTAGGTAAACTTGCCATTTTACCTAGTGTTTCAAATATAGTGCGTTCGATTTCCCCTATCTGGGTCAATAAGAACGAGAGTGTTAATTCCAATAGGCCTATTCACAATATTCGTGCTTGCATTTAAGTAACTAATGGTGCATGATATAGGGACTTCGAACATGGCAAACGGTAACTTAGTGACAATAAAACATTCGGATAAGTATACAGTTTAAAGCATTCTGTTCGAGTAGAAAAATATTAGCACGTATCCCCCTCCCCCATGGGTTTGTAAAATACTTAAACAATAGAAAGTGGGGCTACGAACTCACCTGATATGACTGATATGATGACAAAAGTGGGTACACTGAAATGAGGCTTGGACTTTAACCACAACCTAATATCAATGACATGATTTAAGTTGTGAAATGATGTCGTGTATGCAATTTGTGAAAGTTATATCACCCGCACATGATTGTTTGTGAGTTTGGTTATAAAAATAACGTTACTTTGGTGAACCTTAGCAACAGTGAAATATAGCATTTTTGGATGTTTAGCAAGTGTGTATTGTAACTACGATATGAATGTTTCTGAAATGTATATTTTGAAAAGTCCTCGACTCGACTGACGTATGTATTTAAAATACTACAACTTCCTTGTATGATATTCTATCCAAAACATCACTCAAAGTGTTTAAAATTCGTGTCTAAGAATAATTTCAGGTTACTATTCCCTATATGAAATGCTATAAAAAATAATAGTTTTCGTCGTTAACTTTGTTAAGTCACAACTTTTTCGTTATTGCTTGGTTTTTAAAGTTCTACCTATCCCCGCGAAGATATTTAAGTGTACTAACATATTTTGAAGTCTCGGGGACTCGTTTTATTGTTCAAAACTCAGTTTTGCTAAGTTAAAAATCTGGACAGCAACAATTACTTTTTCTGAAAATATTTGTTGAAAATAACGTTTAGAAAAATTCGTATCTTATTCGTTATAAATCCGTTTTAATCCATTCAAACGACCACGTTTTCGCTATAACATATATTTTTCCATTTCTTTGACTAAATCCTTGTAAATATAACTTGATTTTATAAAAGTTAGAAATTTGGGCGGTGCTTCCGCACATATTTTTAAATATCCATTTTCCTATACTTATTCCATTCAAATCAATTCCAAATCTATCCTAACTCTTCCACCAATATTTCCAACATATATATAGCTCAAAATAATCATGACAATATAATAAAGTGTAGATCTAGAACAATGGACCAAAAATCTAGTAAAATAATTATAGATTAACATATATTTAACCATAGATCTCACAATAAAATATTTCAAGGCTTGTTTATACTCATTTTTCTTATCCAATATTTTTGTAAGACTTATAATAACTTGATTTCCTCATAAAAATTCACAAACATGATCGTGGGTGACATATGTAATTAAATGTGTTTAAATGAATATTTAAACTAAATAATGCATAAACTGGTATAACAAATGTATAAAATGCATAATGAAGGTATGAAAGTTACTCCAAATCGATTTGTATGTAATTATAAATTGAAAATGATCAGGAAATACTTGAAATACTTGAAAAACGACTCCGTCTTCCCTCTTTTTCTTACTTGGCCGAGCAAGAACAATAAAAATGGAAGAGTTTTACTTGAGATTTTGTGTGTGAAAAAGCTAGTGCAGTTATGTTGTATTTATAGGCAAATTTTAGGGTTTAGGGGTATTTTGGTAATTGCACAAAAGTGTATTATTGTAATTTCAATTTTTGGTGAAAAGTCAAGAATATTAGGAAGGATGGGATGGGGGTGGTCGGCTGATTTCATGGGGTATTGGGGGGGGGGGGGGGATGGTGTGTGTAAGTACACGTAATAATTATGTTTATATATAATGTAAATAATTTAGATATTTATTGTTTGGGTATTGAGTTAGCTAGAAATAAATTTTAGAGGAACAAAGTGGAATGAAGTTGTAAAAATTATACACATGTATTTTGCATAAGTATTGGGTGTTTAAACAATTATCGTTTCATAATTACGTAAATTGTCATATATATATATATATAATATATATATATATATATATATATATATATATATATATGACAATTTACGTAATTATGAAACGATAATTATTTAAACACCCAATACTAAGTAAATTCAAAATACCGGGTAAACTAATAATTTAATTTTTGTAACACTATAATGAGTGTAAAAATATATTAGGATCATTATTGGGAGTATCGGGTATATTGTTCATGATTAAAGGTCGTGTGATAGCTTTTATTTAATAAATAAATATACGTGAAATAAAATTATACAAACCCGTGAATGACCTAATATGAAGATGATGTTACTGATGATATGTCGACTAACTCTAGTCTATATGATGTTCCATGAATACGCAGCTTAACCCTTACAATTACGCGAATTTGATACTCGTAAACCTTGTTTACGAAAATGATGAATAGTACCATGAATGATTTTTCTCCGGGAATGAATAGTGTTTCGTGAATAGTAAATTTTTTAATAACATTTCAAAGTCCCAAACTGACTTTAAAAACGATGAATAGTAAAACTATGATAATGACTAGTAACTTTTTCGGGAAGTGAATTGTAAATTTTAAAGTTTAAGTTATGACCTAAAAATATGGGTTGTGAGTGATATTTTGTGCATCGTTGTCTAAAATGATACAAGGTATGATTTGCTCGTGATTTGGGATTATCATGGTACGTGTATGAGCTTGTTCCAAAGTACCGTGAATCACAATTAACATCGTGACTTTTCGTAACATAGTATAAACAATAAAAATTTCTTGTTGGTAAAAATGGTAAGTTAATTACTGTAATGACATATTATTTATTGTCTAACGTTTACTATTCATAGGAAAAATTACGGGAGGTTATACTTTGGTTGTGATATCTGTCTAGGATAGATGAATAAAAGAAAATAGTCATGGAATGATTGATAAACCTTACTACAAGAATCTAAGAATATATAATTCTTAATACTTGAAGATATTTCCTATCTCGAGTTGATGAAATTGAGGCGTACACCCCACCTAATACAATCAAATATCATGGATATTTGGTAAGGAAAATTTCTTGTAAAAGAAAAATACTTGAGTGATGGTTTTTCAGAAATCTAGAGATTGATTAGAGCTTATATGCTACACGCAGCATGTGAAATCTATAAGTCAAACTCAAAAGGGTATTAGTTTTAGATCATGAATAAAATCTCGCGCTGCTTTGGAATGTTCAAGTAAAGCCGAAAGATGCTTTACTGGAGGAACAACTAACCGGGTTAGCACTTGTTAAACACTAATCGAATTAATGTGCTCAAGCCAAAAGTCTTTAACCAGACCGTTTAACTAAAGAATACAAAGCATGATAGGAATTATAGAACTGGATGATCTATGGGAGAATTCCTAGTATTGCAAGATTTAGTGGGAGGATGTCAAGATCATTACAAGAAACGTACATTGATAAATGAAGCAAGATAATTTGGCATGATATGACGTGTTGATCTTGAGTTGTTATGAACAAATAAGGAAGCCATGTGACTTAAAAGATTTGAAGTCTGGGATTTCAAATCAGGAAACACACAAGTACATCGCGGTTTCAAGCGGCTTGTACTGAAGTTACTCTAGAGAATCGGTAACAAGGAGTCTTAGTTCTTATTTGTTGAGAAAAGATTCCATTCTTTTTTATCCGAGTAGAATGAAGTGCATCGTTGAATGCTAAGCTGAGTTTTATGCGATTTAGCTAAGTCTATCATCCAGTAAGACTAAATCGCCGGTGCCAAAACACTTTTAGGCTCATTAACAGCAAGACAATATTGAAGGATTGAGAAGTGAGGATCAATGGTCCTTTTGGGAAGGATCATAAAAAAGATTTAGAAATTAGTGATTACTTGCTCCCAACACTTTCTCGTACGAGCTAAATCGATCAATCGCCGAGAATAGAAGTAATGTCACAGACTCGTGCAAATCGATGATATTTCATAAATGAGTCCTTAGCTAGTTATCATGGTCGAAGACTAAGATAATGAAAGTAGCTATTGTGAAATAAGTGAGATTCTAGGTATTGTTTATATTTACACGTATTTGCGGGGCAAATGTTAGACATAACCGTGATCGAGAAGTGAACACATGGATAAAATTTAATGGCCTTCTATGATCTTCACGGACTATCCCAATGAATAGAGGAGTTAGGTCATTTGACTTTATTTTTCACTAGACTTAGATCTAGTTTCTAGTTACTAGGTAAAAGCGTAACGCTGTGTGCTAGTGTCAAGTTTAGTGGGAGATAATGAAAGATGGCTTATTGGCCGAGATGGTATTCGTAGCTCCAAGTTGAAATAGACTGGAGACAAGGAGGTTTTATAAGGCCCTTGTGTGAGATGATTTCTAGAAACTACGGTCGTACGACAACGTGTCTGGGATACTATGGGAGGCAAATCATTCACGAGAACAAGAAAGGACGAAAGTATTATGAGGTTGGTATATCCAACCTGGTACTTTCTAAAAATATCGATCAAATGCGAAGGGATATAATCATATACTCGGACTCGGTTTGGTGGAGCTTAAGTCAAGACTTAGCTTGGCGTAACTTAAGTTAGGAAATTCACTACTTGGGTATTGAATCATTTCTGTGAGTGAGGTGCTGCAATGTCTTGCCCATGACCTTTGGTATAGTGAGATCGATTCCTATGTTGTTGTTTTTGCGCAAGTGGGAGTCTGAAAGGATTATGTGCAAATAACATAACGACTTTCACACTTGCCTTCACAGGCATGCCGAAGGATCACACTGGTACATACTAAACTGAACATGCAAGAATAAATAAGAAACAAGATACGAAATGAATTGGAAATGAAGAGAAAATGAAAATATGGTAGTATTTTCATAAAGAGACTAAAGGGTAACTACCAAAAGTATAATATTTATTCGGGATAAATATTAAGGGGTAGTTAATGACAAAAGACAAAATCCAAAACCCTAACCCTTAGGTAAATCGGTCGAACCCTTTAAGGTTTTTTTTTTTTTTTTTTTTTTTTTTTTTTTTTTTTTTTTTTCTCTCTCTCTCTCTCTCTCTCAAACTTGTTTACTTGGTAAACAAGTTTAGGCCATATACTAATTGTTCTAGAATGCTCCTTGGTACCTTATTAATAACAAGGGACCTAGAAACAATTAACTTACTCTTGCATATCCCTAAAAACCGAAATCCCTTCTCCCCTCTCTCCAATCCAGTCGATCTTAGGGTTTAACAAATCCTAAGTCGACTAGTCGACTTTACCTACTACATGCTCGCTTAACTTGCATAGTTTCGAAGCCCTAGTTCTACATGTACAATACTGGTGGATACATGACCCAACTCAGGTAATGGTTAATCCATGTATCCCTTTGGGTCGATCGTATAAGATGGCATCAAGGAAGAAGGCGATTTCGTGCATACAGCTGACGACAGACTACAGTAGAAGCTTACACCATGCAGGATAAATGTCAGACTTCTTTAAACACCCTTTATACGTGTTTAGTTTTAGGTTATATCTCTGATTAGGAGATCTTGGTATTAGGGTTTGGTTTGCATGGCGTTTATATATTTATTTTCCGCTGTGCATATTTTATACGTCATGTGGTTAACCACTAAAACCCTACAGAAACAACACCTATAGTAATAGAAGGTGCAAAATATTGTTCCAAAACAACCACTAGACCACTAGGTAAACTAAGAGAATAAGATATTATGGCTTCAATAGCAACACGATTCCCATTCCCCATGTATAGATCCATAGCTCCTTTTCCATTTGCTTACTACTTCTCATTCCCTGCATCTTATTACAAATGTGAATTCAAGATCTTGTGTCAAATACCCAGGAGTTAGGAGAGAAAGTAAAAAGTTCAATCATAACTTGGTTTAGTAGGTGATCCAACCTCCTTGTTCTTTTTCAACTTAGCATGGTAAGAGGGAAAATTCTTTTTCAAATGATCAAAATCATAGTGACGTTTGCTACAAAAACAACTATGAATTAATGAAAAGCAACTATTAAACTACCCGTAATAAGGGTCTGAAGAAGCGTTTCCGACTTAAGGAGGACACGTCCTCCTTATTACTCTCCTACCCCTAAACACTTCTTCGAGCATATAATTGCAACACTCAGTCTTTTCCTTCCACGACCGAGTTTTGGGAGAGTCTTTGAGCACAAAGAATAAGCCAACGGTAAAAAAAAAATCTTTTAAAATAATGAATTAATTTAAAACGAATTCGAAAACTTACATGGTTCGAAACCACAACAAACCCACAAACAAGAATTAAAGGGGGTGTGATTTTCTTTTCAGTTTGACATGAAATGAACAACCTCATTTGTTTGTATTATGTGGTTTAAAGATCATATACACAAAGACTGTACTTGGATTTTGAAAGAAAAGAAAGAAGTTGGTGGCTGAGACAAGAAAGAAATGTGTAGGAGTGATCATTATACAATACTACAGTTACTAGGAAACAACCCCCAAAACACTTTAGCATAGTGCTACAGTGTAAAGTCCTCATAACAAATAGTGAAATGTACAGTACTAACGGTCGTTAAGTACTTAACGGCCATTAGTACTAACGACTGTTAACCTTTTTTTTTTTTTTTTTTTTTTTTTTTTTAATTCCTCCATTGTCTTAGAGGTTCGTTGCAAATTTAGTCCTTATAACTAACGGCCGTTAAATGCACTAACTACTTCTTTGCCAAAACATTCTGCGGCAACGTGTGGGTGATCCATCTCGTTTGTGAGAAAGATTAGGGTTATGAGATTAGGAGGGTTACTTTACTTAGGTTTAGTATAAATGCTTGGGCTCAATATTTTTGAACTAGACAAAAGCAAAGAGTAGTATGAGCGGGGTGTGATTTTGTGATAAATCCGTGTATATTACAAATTTCCATTTGTGTGACGATTGTGACACAATCTTAATTTGGTGACGAAGTTTAAATTTTTATGTTTAAAAAAAAATGAAAATTGATAAAATGAACAAATATATAAAATTTGTGGTTAACTTGGTGGTTTTATTACACTAAGTTAGTGATAAAAATTGATTGTAGAAAGAAAAAGTTCATATGATGATGAGTTAGTGATGATAAAGTTGGTTGTGATTCTCTCTTAATTATTAAGGTTAGCCTTAAACCATAGTCAAGTTTCGCATAGCCGTTCAGCTTAGCAATAATTGGTAAAGCATTTGGAGTGCTTATCATTTGATTATAAAACAACCGACCAATTTTGAGGTGACCATGTGATTGACAGTGATCTCTTTGGAGCTCTTATTGAGGGATACCCACCAACTACTCCAAATTTTGCTTCCATTAAACCGAATCTTTATTAATGATATTTAAGTCAATGGGTGTCCCTTTTAACTTATTAATATGTTTGTGTTTTTGTCGTCTTCTTGCTGAAGCGTGTTTTCTTCTTGCTGAATAGCTTAATTTATATTTGTAATACTAGAGTTTGATACCTTTATGATGGACGAGATAGTTCAAGGTTAGAAACGATTATTTAATAAACGACATGCATTTTTTATCAGGATAAAGCAAAGGATGAGCCTGGCCCGGAACCGAATACGATGGATTCGAGAACCGAATTTTGTTAAAAGTAGGAACCGAAAATCAGACTGAATATAGTTTTAGGTTTCAGTTTTGGTTCTGGTTCTGGTTTCAGTTCTTCGGGTCTACCAGCAGTGGCGGACTCAACCATAAAACTAAGGTGGTTCCTTGATTTATTCAAGTCGAAAAAATGAACGAGCATTACACGGTCAATATGTTGGGTCGGGTTAACTTAGGTCGGGTCGGATAATGTCTTGTTTAATACAACTGCAAATCAAAAGTTAGATATTATGTAATAAGTACTCAAAGTGTTTACTGTCCAATTCATAGCTAATTAGCGTTTACAGTTAAATCATTAATTGCTAACATTCTTTTTTGAAAAGTATAAGACAATGAACGATTATTTATAAAGTAATTACTCATTACCTAGCTTATATCCTACTTGTTAGTCGTAGTATTTATCTATTAGAGAGTCCATGTAATATTTGTATGAGCTAAAGCCCGAGGTTTAGAATATTCTTATATGAGTTTATATACCACGTTTTGATGATGAATGAGAGAGACGATTCACAGATTTACATAAACCTTCATGGTATCACAGCCTCTCACACGATCCCAAAAGAAACCCTAATAAGTTTTTTTTTTTTTTTTTTTTTTTTTTTTTTTTTTTTTTTAAGCTCAATCGTTGGTTAAGAGTTTGAGAACCAGTTGACTACTCATATATTGGTTAAGCTTTGTCAATCGTTGGTTATAGTTTGAGAACCAGTTGACTTCACGTTTGTTTTGTTAGAATGGAAAATATTGTGGGATTAGTCAAACATCATTTCCCCAATTAGAAGATATCAACACATAAATGGACGAGAGAATTATGGACCAAGCAAACCAATTCCAACCAATGACATTATTGTATTCCATATATAGCTCATAGGCTTTGTTGTATAAATAGAGACATTGTAGTATTATCATTCAATATACAATTCAATATAATAAAAAACCACAATTCAGTTTATTTGTCGAAACATGGTATCAGAGACTTGTTAGACCTCATCATCTACCATTTAACCAACCCTCGTATAACCGACAACCACCTTGAACCGCCATGCCCGGAGACGACAGTTCTGGGTCAGAACTTGCTATTCAATTAGCAAACATATTGAAAACCAACATAAACCAACAGCCACAAAACCCGAAATTATCCGACAATCTCCAAATCAATCTCAAGTTAAACAATCAAAACTATGCTCTATGGACCTGTATGATTCGGGTTGCCATTGGGGGAAAATCAAAAAACCTGTTAACCCATTTAACCAAAGAACCACCAGAAGAAACAAACGAATTGTTTGAGACATGGGAGCAAGACGACCTAATCGTCTTCTCATGGCTTATACAAAACATAAAACCAACAATAGCAGGCAATTTTACCGAATATCCCACGGTAAAAACGTTGTGGGATGCCTTGGCAACAACGTATAGTAGCGGAAGAGACAAGCTACGAGTTTTCAACCTCCATGTAAAAGCAAACGAACTCAAACAGAATGAAAAATCACTTGAAGAATTTTGGATCGCACTTCAAGGCGTATGGGGAGAGATCGACAGAATCGACCCCAACCCTATGTCATGCGCCGAAGATATCAAAAAGTATTCCAAAGTTCGATCCGACCAAAAACTCTTTCAGTTCCTTCATGGATTAGATCGGAAATTCGATCCAATCAAACGTGAAATCCTTCGACTCGATCCCCTCCCATCCGCAGAAACCGCGTATGCTACCGTACGCAAAGAAGCCGCTCCCCAGAGTATTCTGGGAGCAACTAACAGTGAGAATCAAGGAATCGCAGCCGGGTTTCATGTCGGGTCAGGCGAACCCGAAGGGGTCGGTTTAACGAGTAAGGGCTATCGTGGAAAGAAGCCATTCACCAAAGAAGATAAGTCACACCTTAAGTGTGACGAATGTAAGATGATTGGACATACAAAATCCCAATGTTTCAGGATCGTTGGTTACCCTGATTGGTGGAATGATGGCCACAAAAGGGGTACACGAAACCCTAAATCGGAGAAGGAAAAGATCGGGGCTCCTACCGCACAAGCCAGCACCAGCAACAAAGAAGAGACAGGAAAAGGCTTCGGTGGCCTCGCGGCACTGGCGGCGGCCGGAAATGGAGAAAAAGGGGATGAGTTTGTCGTGACAGGTAATAGGGAGAGAGAAGGAGAGTTTCTCTCTCATGAATATCCCACCCAATCTTTTAATTCTTTTTTTACGGATATGTATAAATCATTTCCTTATATGTATTATAATAAGGATAATAATAATAATGGGTCAAACCCTCATGGGCCTGCCCAAAATGGGCCGACTATTAAAACTCCTCATGACCCAGTTGACAATGGATCGGCTCTTTCAGCCCACAGCAGCCTAAAAACCACAAATCAGCCGTGGATATTTGATTGCGGGGCAACTGATACGATGACTTATGACATATCTGATTTTTCGGAAATGTCAAAACCGAGGAAAATCCACATCCAAGCTGCAAACCAAGGGAAAATGGATGTAAAGGCAGGCGGAACAATTGAAATCTCTTCAAATATCAAACTCCCAAATTGCTTATATGTTCCCTCCTTGTCACATAAATTATTGTCTGTAAGCCATGTGACGAAAGTATTAAATTGTTCGGTACTTATGCATCTAACTTTCTGTCTCTTACAAGATATCAGGACGGGACGGATAATTGGGCGTGGCACTGAAAAACATGGACTATATTATGTTGATGAAGTTATTCAAGCCGGTACTATGATGTTGGCACATGGAACAATAGAGAGGGAAGCATGGCTATGGCATAGAAGGTTGGGCCACCCTTCCGCAAGTTATTTACATATTTTATTTCCTGCACTTTTTCCGAGGAATAAATCACTTTCTTGTGAAACTTGCATTTTAGCTAAAAGCCATAGACAATCGTTTAAACATAATAATACTCGTGTTGAAGCTCCTTTTTCGTTAGTTCATTCAGATGTTTGGGGGCCAGCCCCTGTAATTGGGGGGCAGCAATTTAGATTTTATGTTATCTTTGTCGATGATTGTACACGAATGACATGGATCTATTTTTTGAAAAATAAAAGTGAAGTTTTTGAAAAATTCACTTCTTTCTACACCATGGTCCACACCCAGTTCAAAAAATCAATCCAAATTGTTCGAACCGATAATGGTGGAGAATATGTGAATTCCCAAATGAAATCATTTCTTCAATCAAAAGGTATAATCCACCAAACCACTTGTTCTCACACCCCTGAACAGAATGGAGTTGCCGAAAGAAAAAACCGAATTTTGCTCTAAATAACCAGGGCACTCATAATCGAATCACATGTTCCAAAGTCCTTTTGGCCAGAAGCCTTGGCCACCGCCACGTACCTTCTAAACCGTCTCCCTACTAAAATTCTCAAACTAAAAACCCCATTGGAAATCCTTGAAAAATACACTGAAATACCTCCAACACTTACCCTCCCACCCAAGGTATTTGGGTGTACGGTCTTTGTTCACATACCCAAGACATATAGAGATAAACTTGATCCGTGTGCAGAGAAATGTGTGTTTTTGGGATACGGTGTGAACCAAAAGGGTTACAGGTGTTACAAACCGAAAACACACCGAATGTTCACCACAATGAACTGTGACTTCCTTGAAACCAGATTCTTTTACGCCAACCAACACAGCAGTCAGGGGGAGGAACCATGTGACGCACTGGATTGGTTGACATATACAGAAGGCTGCCCTACTCACAGTACTACACCTCCAGAAGCCAGCAGTCAGTATAGTCCAAGTTCTATCAGTGCCACCCAAAATATCTCCCCCAATCTGGTATCCGAGGTAAGTAGTTCCCAACCGATTGATTCTCAAAATAATAACTCTCACGAATTGGTTGAAAGTACCAGTAATGCAGAACCAGAACAACAAGAAACCGCAAATCGAAGTTCTCAGGATCATACAGAACCAGTACTTGGAGAGGTACCAAGCTCTCAGGATCATACAGAACCAGTACTTGAAGAGGTACCGAGCAAATACACCCTTCCACCAAGAGCAAACAGAGGAGTTCCAGCGAAGAGATTTTCCCCAGAGAAGATATCAAGAAGCTCAAAGTATCCTATAGCTAATCTGGCTAAAGGAAACCTATCCAAATGATACGTGGGAATCGCACCAGGCTTTACCTCTCAAGGGATCTTGAGAAGCTTACAACCCCCACCAGGCAGTGTACCTGATCGTTGTAGTATAGTATAGTGACAAGTACCGGGGGATTGATCGTTCAGCTAGGAATAGTGTAGCTGGGATTAGAAAACCTAAATACTAGTTCTAAAGGTGAGGGATGATTATTTTTGTATTTTTATATTTTTTAGAAAGCAAGTAAAAATCTCGGGTTTGAAGGATTTGGGCGGAATTAGTTGCTAGTCAACTAACCCAATACTAAAGATGCAATAAAAATAAAATACAAGAAATGAAAATAAACTAAATTATACTAAGGTTGTGAGAAATAAGTGGAGAAAATGTGTTTACTTAGATTTCACTACTCCCTAGATATCTTTTACACGTTAATTACTTGTTATAGTTGCGTGGATGACGGATTGTATTCCTTATTACCATTCATGGGGTGGCGCACTTAATTCCCCAATCCTATGAGTGCCTACTTCACTCCTATGTCGAGCCGGCTAAGAAACTCCTAACATGGGATCATTAGAATTTACTCATGCATTAAATACAATCAATAAAACCTAGTGCACGTCATTTCATGTTTCCTAAGACGTTTAAGCATGTTACCATTTGGAAGTCTGCCAGTTTTCTTATGCCTAACATCGAAATCATTCATCCAATACAACCATAAACAAGTAATCAACACATAATTAACATCTAGGTTTCATTAGATCCAAGCAAATACAAGATAGATCTAGCCTAGCATGATGGAATTAAGACAAGAACAAGATATAGACAACCAACACATAGACATATTGATTGAATAAAAAGAATACTTATCTCAATTACACATGAAAGGGATCAAGGGCTTAGAACCCTTGAAAAACCTGTAAAATTCGTACCAAGTTCGTACTTAGGGTTTCTCCAAAACTTCTCTCTTTTTAATGTGAAAATTAGAAAACTATATATAGGAAATAGGGTCTGATGGCGTCAAGCCAAATCTTGTGACGCCGTCATCTCGCCGCCAAAATACTTCTCAGACTGCCTTGATCTACTTTTGACGCCGTCATGTATTATGCATTTCCAGGCCGTCATGAATTTTACTCTTGACGCCCTATCTTGTGATGCCGTCAATTCTGTACTGGGTCGTCATGGAAATTACTCTTGACGCCGTCAGAAATTCCTTCTTGACACCGTCACCTACTGTTCCCAGCAAGGAAAATTAAGACTTTGGCGTTTTCTTCACTTTTATGCTCCAAAAATGTCCGAATTGCTTCCTTTTCCATATTTCTCTCCCAAAATACCTAAAATCACAAAAGGAAGGATTTAGGGCAATATTTGATCAAATAAATTCAATTTCGGGCTTAAATGATCCCCTAAAAACGGTTCATTTTTCGCCTCATCATTTACCCTTACACTTGAGATTTGCTTGTCCTCAAGTAAATGCGCTTTTATTCTACTCAAAAGACAAGTTAGGGGTCATTTAACACTAATATAAAAGTAATTACAACAAATAATCGTTCCACTAAAGACCAATATACAAGCACGGAGGTCATATACTAGCACCTCACAAATAGTGTTTAGATACTCACATCTCTCGGGTGTAATAAAGTGATAAATTACAATATGGAAACGGAAGATATCTCTCACTACCTGTCATAGCAAAATAGATTACCATAGGCTTGGGAAAGGATCAAACCTCCACCACATGGCGTAAGCACCTAGAATAAACTATCAAAGAGGTCTTTTAAAGGGTTGTAACGTTAGGTGTAGGGATATGAAATACACGGTTTTGTTGGATAAAGGAAGTTTTACTGGTGGCGAGTTAACAATCTTGGTTAATTACATGTACAATATGGCGTTGCTAAGCCAAGACTAGACTCGACTTAAGCTAATAAATGAAATATAACAAAAACATAAAATAAACATAGAATGAAACGGGATGTTAGTCCGTATGTTTTTTCTTTTTTTCTTTTTTTTTTTTCTATTTTTTTCTTTTCTTTTTCTTGATTTTTTTATTTTTTATTTTTTTTTATTTTTTTTTTTTTTTTTGTGCATACACTCTTACCCTACCATCCAAAATAATACATCATAGGGAATGAACATTCCCCTTACACTTGAATTTTTACATACTTTACAATAAACTAATATAATGACTCGAATTAAGAAAATCAAAACACTTGGAGCACTTTTAAGATTAACGTACATATGGGGGTAATATATGATGTTCTTCCCCATTAGTCCATAAAATAAGTACTTACCCATGAGTCCCAAAACAATATGTACAAGGATATGACTCGACTTAGCAACCATGTAATCAATTAGATAGTTAACTTAGGGTTTAACAAATAACAATAATGCACTAAAAATGAGCGCATACACGGAAGGCTAAGGCGATTTGGGTGTACATTTAAGTGGGGTGTAACATATTCTTTCTTTAAGTAAGATGCTTAAAGTTAGAAATGAAAAGATAGGCTCGGAGGGGTGTACTAGGGGTTTCGTGTACTAAAAATGAGTACAACACTAAGGGTGTGGGAAAAATTAGTTGACTTAAATAGTCAAGTAATATGACTTAAATGGTCAAGTAATTGTGATACTGGTTTAACACAATGGTGATCCTAATGCCTCTTATCATGTAGTAAATCCTACCACACGAATGTAGTCTCACTAGCGGTCTCGGGATGCATCACTAACGCAAGTTCTAGAATCTACATGCTACCGGTACACTCATAAGCACTAATAATGAATGTTTTTCCTATCAAATCTAAAGGTGAACCTCACATATTTGGGTGGAAAATTTTTCTGAATATACGGTTATGTGCTAGTCATACAATCTCCTATCCATGAGACGCTTGCTATGGCTAAAGTTTCACTCCTAAATGTTGTAAAAAATTTTAAATTTGGCGCTAAAATTGCACTAACAAGTATTTCTCATAGTTTTATTACACATCTACCATTAAACAAAACAAACTCAAGCGAAAGTGCATTTGTAGGGTATCATCTTTTTACCCTCCCCTTACACTTAAGATGAACATTGTCCCCAATGTTCAAGTAAAGAATGTAAAAGTGAAAAAGTAAAAAGAATGAAATCAAATACTCCCCTGATTCGCTCGATATGGATAATAAGGTGGCCAGGTTAAATCTTCCTCCAAGAAAATGAACAATCAAAGCTTCCCTTCCAGAATATAAATCATCTTCTTGTCATACATAACCTGTAAATCCTGAGAAAATAGACAAAACAACCTCGCGTAAAATCGGCGGCATCCTATATAAGTTACTAAATCCTAGAAAACAAGATAAGATATAATGCTTGTGGAATGAAGTTTGCAGATTTCCGGGAGATTATAAAACTTAATAATTCACAAAAACTATAAGACTCCGTTAGAAAAACAAAACCGGTAAAATTTCCAGATTTTTTTTACACGTGACGCCGTCAGAAGTGACCTGCAGAAATTCTTATGTTAAGTTTCCGGAAAATTTCTGGAAAAACTTGGTCCTACTTTCTGGAAAATCCTGCGAAACTTCATTATGACTTAATACAAGCATTTGACTCTAACAAATACGAATATACATGTTCATTTAATATTGTGGAGAATCATGATCGGTTTGTTTCTTAAAAACATATTTGGGGTTTCCCCTTACACTTATCTTTTGCAAAAATACTTTTAGGTGGAGTCAATGTTGCAAAAATCGGAAAAATCGGCCGATTAATCGCCGATTCCAAGGTAATCGGCCATAGACCTTGGCGATTTAGGCTAATCGGCTAAAAAAATCGGTTTGGGAAAAAAATCGGCCGAATCGGTCAAAAATCGGCCGAATCGGCCAAAAATCGGCCGAATCGGCCGAATCGGTCAAATTTAAAAAAATAAAAATTTAGGCATTTTACTTAATTTGGGGATCGTTTATTTCACTTATAACACACAATGGGCCTCATAATCAGAATTGAAGCCTTTTATTGAGGTTTGAAAACATAGAAGGCTTGAATCAGTTAAGATCTTTAGTTTGCTCTCCAGAAATTCCCAAAACATGCAGGAAATGCCAAACCAATTAATCACCGATTAATCACCGCCTTGACCGATTACAGGCTGCAGGGTGGTTGACCGCCCGGCTACCGATTCACGATTTTTGCAACATTGGGTGGAGTTAAGACTAGGCCAAAACAACAAAGTAAAGTATTTCCACTATTTAATTGAGAAACATGATCTACCAACAATAAAAATAAAGCATGCATACGGAAGCAAATAACAAACAAACAAAATTAAATCACACAAAACATGGGTTGCCTCCCAAGAAGTGCTTTTCTTTATTTATGAGTCTTGTAGCTAGACTCAAGGTCATGGGTTACGTTTTCCTTTCCCACTTTTGTGCTAACTCAAAACATCTAACCCAATTCTCATCACGCTTGTATTCCGGGCCTAGATTCATGCAACCCGAATAGTAAGTTCTCCTCCTCTCATAATAGGCTTCATCAGTAATTCCATCTTCCTTAACCTTATAGGGTCGAATCTCATCAATTTGTAGACTCTTGATGCCCTTTAATTCTTCCTTCATGTGAGGCATCATAAAAGTGACCTTCT
This sequence comes from Artemisia argyi, assembly GCA_030686995.1. Taxonomy (NCBI): domain Eukaryota; kingdom Viridiplantae; phylum Streptophyta; class Magnoliopsida; order Asterales; family Asteraceae; genus Artemisia; species Artemisia argyi. The sequence continues at coordinate 120,574,992 of CM060686.1, forward strand.
CTATCCCATCAGTAAACTGAGCTATCCCCTTCTCATGGTCGTAATACATCTTAGTCTTCTCAACAAAAGGTTGTCCTAAGACTACTTCTCCAAGGTGTGGATCAATAATGCCTCTAACATCTTCTAGGATTACAAAGTCGCATTGATAAGTAAAATTTCCTATAAAGATGTGTACCCCTTTAACTCTCCTGACAAAGTTACATAGCCTATTAGAATTGTAAGGGTCTTTTCTAGGGCTTAACCTTTTGTTCATTATCCAATTGTAATAGAGCCTAGACATGATATTCATGGGTGCTTTTAAGTCAATGTATGTATGCTCTCTAGACATGTACCCAATCATGCAAGGAATTTTTATGTTCCTGAAGTTATGCCTCCTAATCCATGGTGTCTTTCTATATTTTGAGGGGCAAGGATGTTGTAAGAGGAACCTATGGTAACTCAATTCATCCGGGGTTGGAGCGAAGTCTGTAAACTCAATTTTCATTTGGAGAGGCTTAATGAATTTCTTAAATGTGTTAGCTTCTCTCTTTCTTCTTTTATGCGCAATAAGCCTCTTGCTAATTTCTAAACGGCGACTCTCTGATTCCACAAAGACCACACTAGTACAAACAAAAAAACACGAAGAAATAAGATAGACTAAAGAAAACCTAAAAATAAAAATAAAATCTTACTAGAAAGGAATCTAGTAAGTAGACCTAATAAAAAGAGATTCTAACCCAGACAATAACTATTCCCCGGCAACGGCGCCAAAAACTTGATACGTGGGAATCGCACCAGGCTTTACCTCTCAAGCGATCTTGAGAAGCTTACAACCCCCACCAGGCAGTGTACCTGATCGTTGTAGTATAGTATAGTGACAAGTACCGGGGGATTGATCGTTCAGCTAGGAATAGTGTCGCTAGGATTAGAAAACCTAAATACTAGTTCTAAAAGTGAGGGATGATTATTTTTGTATTTTTATATTTTTTAGAAAGCAAGTAAAAATCTCGGGTTTGAAGGATTTGGGCGGAATTAGTTGCTACTCAACTAACCCAATACTAAAGATGCAATCAAAATAAAATATAAGAAATGAAAATAAACTAAATTATACTAAGGTTGTGAGCAATAAGTGGAGAAAATGTGTTTACTTAGATTTCACTACTCCCTAGATATCTTTCACATGTTAATTACTTGTTATAGTTGCGTGGATGACGGATTGTATTCCTTAATACCATTCATGGGGTGGCGCACTTAATTCCCCAATCTTATGAGTGCCTACTTCACTCCTATGTCGAGCCGGCTAAGAAGCTCCTAACATGGGATCATTAGAATTTACTCATGCATTAAATACAATCAATAAAACCTAGTGCACGTCAGTTCATGTTTCCTAAGACGTTCAAGCATGTTACCATTTGGAAGTCTGCCAGTTTTCTTATGCCTAACATCGAAATCATTCATCCAATACAACCATAAACAAGTATTCAACACATAATTAACATCTAGGTTTCATTAGATCCAAGCAAACACAAGATAGATCTAGCCTAGCATGATGGAATTAAGACAAGAACAAGATATAGACAACCAACACATAGACATATTGATTGAATTAAAAGAATACTTATCTCAATTACACATGAAAGGGATCAAGGGCTTAGAACCCTTGAAAAACCTATAAAATTTGTACCAAGTTCGTACTTAGGGTTTCTCCAAAATTTCTCTCTTTTTAATGTGAAAATTAGTAAACTATATATAGGAAATAGGGTCTGACGGCGTCAAGACAAATCTTGTGACGCTGTCATCTCGCCGCCAAAATACTTCTCGGACTGCCTTGATCTACTTTTGACGCCGTCATGTATTATGCATTTCCAGGCCGTCATGCATTTTACTCTTGACGCCCTATCTTGTGACGCCGTCAATTCTGTACTGGGTCGTCATGGAAATTACTCTTGAAGCCATCAGAAATTCCTTCTTAACGCCGTCACCTACTGTTCCCAGCAAGGAAAATTAAGACTTTGGCGTTTTCTTCACTTTTATGCTCCAAAAACGTCCGAATTGCTTCCTTTTCCAGATTTCTCTCCCAAAGTACCTAAAATCACAAAAGGAACGATTTAGGGCCATATTTGATCAAATAAATTCAATTTCGGGCTTAAATGACCCCTAAAAACGGTTCATTTTTTGCCTCATCACCAAAGAAGCAAAGGCCTTCACTGCAAGTCTCTACTCCGAAAAAGTTCCCTCAAATGTACAGGAAGCCTTAGAATCAAAAGAATGGAATGGTGCTATTGGTGATGAGATGGATGCATTAATCAGAAATGAAACGTGGGATAAATGTACCCTACCACAAGGCAAGAAACCTGTGGGATGTCGATGGCTCTTCATAATAAAATACAAACCAGATGGGGAGATAGAAAGGTATAAAGCTTGATTGGTCACCAAAGGTTACACTCAAACGTATGGAATTGATTACTCTGAGACGTTCTCACCAGTTGCAAACATGGATACAATAAGAATCCTGTTCTCAATCGCTGCAAACAAAGATTGGCCGCTCTACCAATTCGATGTAAAAAATGCCTTTCTACATGGAGAATTAAAAGAAGAAGTCTACATGGAAGCCCCCCCCCCCGGATTCTCCCATGATTTCAAGCTAGGAAAAGTTTATCGGTTGAAAAAGTCCCTATATGGATTAAAACAGTCTCCCTGAGCATGGTTCGATAGATTCACGCTAGCAATGAAAAAATACGGGTTCAAACAAAGTAACTCAGACCACACTCTGTTTCTCAAACGCAACAGAGACAGAGTAACATGCCTAATTATATATGTGGATGATATGATTATCACCGGAAATGACGAAGCTGAAATAAAGAAGCTCAAAACAGAATTGTTTAAAGACTTCGAGATGAAGGATCTAGGAAGACTAAAATATTTCCTTTGCATTGAAGTTCTCAGATCACAACATGGGATCTTTATTTGTCAGAAAAAATATATACTAGATCTTCTTGCAGAAACAGGCATGATGGATTGTAAACCGGCTGAGACACCAATGATTTCTAATCAAAGGTTATACATGGAGCTTGAAGCTGAACTGGCAGACAAAGACAGGTATCAACGAATGGTCGGCAAGCTGATATATCTCTCACATACTCGTACAGACATAGCATACGTTGTGGGAGTTGTAAGTCGATTTATGCACCAACCTCAAAAAGCCCACATGGATGCAGTAGAAAGAATCATTGAATATCTCAAAGGAACTCCAGGCCATAGAGTGTGGTTCAAACCAAATGGACATTTAAATATTCAAATATACACGGATGCTGATTGGGCAGGTGACAAAGGAGACAGGAGATCAACGTTAGGATACTTCTCTTTGGTAGGAGATAACCTGGTTACATGGAAAAGTAAAAAACAGAAGGTGGTGTCATTATCTAGTGCCGAAGCAGAATTCAGAGGAATAGCTAAGGGAATTGCAGAAGTACTTTGGATTAGAAAACTCTTGACCGAAGTTGGGTTTTCCCCGAAAGAAACTACTCGGTCATGTGCGACAATAAAGTTGCAATTCAAATCTCTGAAAATCTTGTACAACATGACAAAACCAAACATGTAGAGATCGACAGACATTTCATCAAAGAAAAGGTGGAGGCAGGAATCATTGAATTACCATTTGTCAAGTCTCAAGAACAAGTGGCTGATATCCTCACTAAATCAGTTGATATAGGGATTCTGCAAAAGTGCTTGAGCAAGTTGAGTTTTGGTAATCCTACCATTCAACTTGAGGGGGAGTGTTAGAATGGAAAATATTGTGGGATCAGTCAAACATCATTTCCCCAATTAGAAGATATCAACACATAAATGGACGAGAGAATTATGGATCAATGCAAACCAATTCCAACCAATGACATTATTGTATTCCATATATAGCTCATTGGCTTTGTTGTATAAATAGAGACATTGTATTATCATTCAATATACAATTCAATATAATAAAAAACCACAATTCAGTTTATTTGTCGAAACATGTTTTACTTCTATTGCTACTGTTCCATTAATTATTGCTACTGTTCCATTCAAGATAGCCTAACCCTAGTTTTCTTACTACTACTTTCAACCAAACCCTAGTTATTCACTACTTTCAATACATACAACCACTACAACATTGCCCACTTTTAGCTGGGACTTTTTAGGCTTTTGGCGGGGATTTTTCCCCGCTAATACTTTTTGGCGAGGACTTGTCCAAATACTCTCTATAGTATGACTTTTTCCTCAACCATATCAGAATCCGGTCTCTCTATCACGGTGTACAGTTCGCATACAAACCATATTCATAAAAAATTTCAACGCTCCAATGATTTATAATTTCATTATACAAGAGCTCGTGTGATAAAGCCTTTGCCGACTCCTGTTCCGGCGTTAAACCATCCATTGTTATGTGTGTTTTGTATTTTTTTTCCGAATTTATGATTTAATATGTGTTATGTGTATGTTATAATATATATTAAATTTTTTGGAAAAAAGTTGCAGTTTGGAGGGAAATTTGGCGCCTAAACTTTTAGCGGGGAAATGTCCCTGCCAAAAGTTAATGTTCTACACTGGATACTTGTTTCGGCGGGGACATGTCCCCACCAAAAGTATTGATGGGAATAATACCCGTGACAATAAAGTGCAACTATTTTGGTCAAAGTTAGTAAAATACCAAAAATACCCCGCCAAAAGTGGGCGTTGAAAATGCAACTACTTTGGTCAAAGTTGTGATATACCAAAAATACTTTTGGCGGCGACATGTCCCCGCCAAAAGTTGGTGTTGAAAACGCAGTGGACGGTCAGCGTGAATTTGTGCTAGCTCAGCACATTTTTTGTCGTTTAGCGACTTTTGGCGGGGACATGTGCGTTGCCGCCAAAAGGCTCGTCGCCCGTCGTCCTGTTTGTTGTAGTGAACCACGTTAATATGACAGGAAGCAATCCCCCACAACCCGTTATTCTTTTGTCCGACAAGCTCATGACAATCAACAACATTCCCACCCTTGTTCCGGTTAAATTGGATGTTGAAGAGATGAATTACTCATCCTGGACTTATTTTCTCAAACATCTTTGCAAAGGTTACTCCATCTTGGATCACTTACAAGGCAAGTCTTCCGATGACGCAACTTCAAGTGCTCCCTATGCCGAATGGTTAAAAATTGACACCATCATACTTTCTTGGATATTCATTACTTTGTCTCCAACGCTTCAATAACGCCTCGTTAATGAAGATCCTCAAACGGCCAAGGAGGCATGGGACATGCTTGTGTTGGGTCACTGAATTTCCCAATCTTCTTATAACAAGGATTTGAACGTAAAATCACCTAAGTGTAAATAAGTCACTGAGTGAACAGCAACTCAGTGAGTCATCTTCAGGATGCTTAGACCGAACCTAAGAAGAAAGGTTCTCCATTCAGTGAGGCGGATCTCGATGATTGAGATCTAAGCCAAGAAGAAGGTGATGGGTTCACTGAGGATGACAATAACTCACTGAACCCCAAGACTCCTCAACAACTATCATGGTACTGAAGACTGATGACTTGAAGACCGAAGATTTGGCGGGACTGGGCGGGAAAGTTTGAACACTTTCATTAAAGTGCTTTATCACTTTAATGACAAACTTTCCCCAAATGGTTAAATGCAGTCTGTCATCAGAAAGCACCTTTTGGACTTAACCCAAAGAACTTTCCCTTGCCAGAGAATAAAATCTATCAAGATTTTATTAAGGAACGCTTAGGTCCATTGTATAATAGAGTTGTTCATATTTGTGTATAAATAGGTTGCATACGTGAGGAGTAAAAGTTGAAAAGTTTGTGCAATTAATGCAAAGCATTCACAAACCACTTTTACTCCTCCAAAGAACAACATAGCCCCTGAGATAGCTCAGTGGGTCCTTAGTTGTCACTCAAACTTTGTTTTGAGTTTAGAGAGGAGTCAATACCACACTTGTCATTTTCAATCCCAAGTGTTATTCCGCAAACACTTGGGTACGATTCTTTTTGATTAACTTCTAATAAAGAATTAAACGTTGAAAAATATTGTCTCTTATCTTTACGTTGCTTTGTTGTTAATCATTATATTCATCTGAGTTAAAAGTCATATAACTTGGTTACATTAGCTTTTTAGTTATTGTTAACCAAGTAAAAAGGGACCAACAAGTGGTATCAGAGCCTCAGGTTTGTAAAACTTTTCAAAATCTGTTTTCACAACCAAAAGAGTGCTCAAAAAGTTTTTAAAACCTTGATCCCACCATGGCTGACTCAGATGTTCCCCAACTTGTCGATAAAAAGGGTGGAAGTTATTCACTAACTGCCCCTCGACTTGAAGTTGGAAAATTCAACAAATGGAAAAAGCGAATGCTTTGCTACTTAACTGGGATGAAACCTTATTATATCAAATTGATTAGTGATGGTCAATTTGTCCCAACAACTGCCCAAGGTTTAGTCAAACCTGAAGCCCAATGGACCCTAGATGAAAGGAGGGTGGTCAATCAGGACCAGCGTCTGAAAAGCATCATTATATCATGTCTTCCTGACGATATAATGGAATCAGTGATTAACTGTCCCACTGCCAAGCAGACATGGACTGACCTGGTTCATAGCTATGAAGGGCCTTCTGATACCAAAGAGAATTGAATCATGGGCCTGAAGCTTGAATTCAATACCTTCAGGGCCAAGGATTCTAAAAGTCTCTCTTAGACTTATACTCGGTATAAGACCCTCCTGAATGAGCTGACCAATGATGGTGTTATTCTGTCAAAGCCTGAGATCAATGTTGGCTTTGTCAACAGTCTCCCTGAGAAGTGGTTAAACTTCTCTCAGGGATTGAGAAATGCAAACCACATTCAGAACCTTGAGCTCCCTGCTATTTATGGGAAGTTTGTCTATGAAGACAATCTTATCACCAGGAGATATACTGGTAAAGCTCAGGAGACCAAAAAGGCCTTGACAATTTCACCCATATCAACTGCTTTCTATTCCAATGGTGTTGTGCAGGATTTCCAAGATGATTCAGATGATGAGGTTGACCAAAGAACCAGTGAGGAGTACCTAAATGATCTTCAAATTGAATTTCATGAAAGGGCACTCCTTGCAAATTCAAATAGGTTTTTTAAGAAAAACAAATTTCCTTCTAAAGCAAATGAAAACAGTGAGTGGTTTAAATGTGGCAAAAAAGGCCATTTTGCAAAAGATTGTTTTTCAAAAACAACCTCAGAACCATCTTTCAAGTTTTCAGGAAATAACTCTTTTTCAGGACCCAACAAATTTCAACCTAAGCTGCTTCAATCTAGTCAAAGATTTGAAAAATCCCCTCAAATTGACTTTGAAGCCAAATATAGGAAGGCTAAAGCCAAACTTGCCCTCCTTGAATCATCCTCATCAGTCACTCAGCTACCTCAGGCTCCAAAGCCTCCTCAGGCCAAGAACAAAGGACTTGTAGCTGAAACATTTTACTGGGATGAAGTTTAAGTGTCCTCTGATGATAATGAAGAACTTCATATCAGTGCCCTGATGGCCCTATCAGACGACAGCAAACTTGATGTGGGAAAGAGTCATGCAAGAGATGGAGAATGGGTTAACATCACAATGAGAAAGGTAAACATTTTACTTTCTATGGATGATGATGCTGATTGGAAATCTTACTTAGATTATATTAATGTTGATCTTATGTATGTTGAAGAGCAAAGACTTAATTTGTTTTCAAAATCTAACAAAATGAGTTTTGAATTAAATCAATGTAGAGATGAACTACTTGCTTTGAAACAAGCTAAGCTTGAAAGTGTTACACTTCAAATTCAAGATTCTGAACTTGTAAAACAAAACCAAGCTCTTCAGGAAGAACTTAAGAAAGAAAAGGCTGTTATTTGGAAATGGACTCAGAAAAACCCCAAACTTTATGAAACACTGAGTCTCACACCCAGCACCAAAAAGGTGGCCATGGGTGAAGATCAACTCACTGAAGAGTCTGGGGAAAGTAGCCATTCAACAACCTTTTTGTCAACCAACATACTCTCTAGCAAAGAACTTGCTCTTAAACCCAGTGATTGGATTGAAAGAAACAATCCTGACAGTAAGCTTCCAAATTTTAACACTGGAAGAATCTTGGAGCCTGAAAGTCAGGCTATCAAGGAGCTGCTAGGAGTCACTGATGAACTTAGTCCTACTGAGTCCATCACTGAGTCTAAGTCTGATTCACCACTCCCTCCACTAAAACATCTTCAGGGAGCAGAACCCAATTCTGACCTTGCACCATCTGTCTATTAACCCCATTCTCCTAAAGAGAAATCAGGGTTAGGAAAGACTATTCTGAAAAGACCTACTCCTGCACCCACTGAACACCACAAACCTTCAGTACCTACTGAAGTGAAACCCAAAAGCACTAATTCAAAATTTGATCAGCTTGCTGAACTTGTCAGGATGCTGAGTGAGAAAATTGAGTCCACTGAAAAACCTTCTGACTCAAAATTGAAAAACCCATCAGTATCCTCAAGTTCTTCCAAACCAAAAACCACACCCAGACCTTCAGGGAGATGTGAGTTGTGCAATTATCCTAATCACAGCACTGATAACTGCTACAGAGTCCTGTTCTGCATGATATGCAAACAAGAGGACCACATGACTTGTGATCACATCTCTCACACTGCTTCTTTAAAAGCACAAGGTCTATACAATACCCAAGGCTATCAGTATGCCACACCTTCCAAACAAAGACTGAAGGCTAAGCCTTTCTTACCATGTCCTCACTGTGGTTTCAATGATCATCTTGATGATTGTATGATGAAAAATTGCTGTGACATCTGTGGAGATCCCTCCCATAAAACCAAAGGACATGGCAAGATCATTCAGTCTAGAAGGAAAACCCCCACCAACACTTCTCAGTCAACTGAAGCATCAAACTCCACAAAATGTTAAACATGTGGAAGCTCAGTACACACAACTTCAGTCCATGATTCATTAGCTATATTTAAAAAGTCCCTGAGGACTAAGCCCACTAGAAAGTGGGTCAACAAGAAAAACTAACCCAGTTTACTGTTTGTGCTGAAACACATCAGAGATCCTACCTGGCACCTCGATAGTAGATGCTCTAGGAGTATGACTGGTGTGAAAAGTTATCTGCACAAATATGTGGAAGACTAGGGACCCAAAGTAGTATTTGGTGATAACTCATCAGCTCCCACTGATGGTTATGGTTCAGTAAACTGCAATGATATAGTTTTTACAAGAATAGCTTATGTCAATGGTCTTAAGTACAACCTGATAAGTGTTTCCCAACTATGTGATGCCAAATGCATAGTTCAGTTTGATGACAAGAGATGGACCATCTTTAATGCCAATAAGGAAGTAGTGTTGATTGCTCCCAGGAGGGATGATGTCTATGTTCTAGACATGTCATCCCTGACTCAAAATGGGGCTTGTCTATTCTCAAAGGCAAGTGAAACAATCAACTGGCTATGGCATAGGAGACTCTCTCATCTCAATTTCAAGAGCATCAACAACCTGGCCAAATAGAACAAAGTTTTGGGCCTTCCATCCCTGGTGTATACCAAAGACAAGCCTTGTTCTACTTGTGAAAAAGGAAAACACCATAGGGCATCATTCAAAACCAAACAAACCTTTTCCATCAAAAGCTGCCTACATCTTCTTCATATGGACCTTTTTGGACCTGTCAGTCTAATGTCCATTCATCATGAGAAGTATACTCTGGTCATAGTGGATGAATACTCAAGATACACTTAGGTTTATTTCCTGACCAAAAAGAGTAAGGCAGCTGAAACCATCATGTCATTTGTCAGGAACATTGAAAATCAAAATGATGTCAAAGTTAAACAAATCAGAACTGACAATGGCACTGAATTTAAAAACCAAGACCATGAGTGTTTCTGTGATGAGAAAGGAATTTCTCAAAATTTCACTTCTCCCTATACTCCTGAACAAAATGGAGTAGCTGAAAGGAGAAATAGAACACTCATTGAGGCAGCAAGAACAATGTTAAATGGCTCAGTCCTCTCAAAACATTTCTGGACTGAGGCAGTCAAAACAGCTTGCTACACTCAAAATAGGTCAATCATTGTGAAAAGGCACAATAAGACTCTTTATGAGATATTCAAAGGAATAATCCCTGACATTAGCTACTTTCATGTATTTGGGTGTCCTGTGTTTATTCATAATCACAAGGATCACTTGGGTAAATTTGATGCCAAAGCTGATGATGGATACTTCCTAGGATATTCTCTGGTTTATAAAGCCTTCAGGTTGTTCAACACAAGGAGACAACAAACTGAGGAAACTTATCACATTATTGTTGATGAGAGCACTGAATCCATCAGGTTTTCAAATTCCTCAGTTGAAGATATTGGTATTAATGACTCATCAAGGTAACCCCCTGATGAGTATCATCCTAAGAACAATCCCTCAACCCAATACCAAGCTGATGCTGATGTCTCCTACTACATCATCCCTCAAAACCTACCCCAACCAACCATCAGTGAGTTCATTGAAACTCAGCAAGTCTCCAATGAGACTGCACCCACTGAACAAATTGTTCAGGAACCCTCAGAACAAGTTGTTCCCACAAATGTCACTGAAGCACATATTGATGAGTCACTTCTTGTTCCTGAGTCTGAACCTAATCAGGCTCCTTCAAGCTCAAATTCCTATCCCAAACCTCAGGATAGCTGGACAAGATCCAAAATTATTGAGCTTGTAAACATCATTGGTGAACCCACTGAAGGCATGCTCACAAGGAGCATGGCTGCAAAACTCAAAGCAGCCTCTGCCAATATATGTCTTTATGTTGACTATCTTTCTGAAATTGAACCTAAAAATGTCAAAGAAGCCTTGACTTATGAAAGTTGGGTTCAGGCCATGAGAGATGAATTGGAACAATTTGACAGAAATGATGTCATGACCCTTGTTGAATGACCCCAGGGTGTTTTAATCATTGGTATGAAATGGGTCTTTAAAAACAAGACTGATGAGAATGGCACAGTCATCAAAAACAAAACAAGACTGGTTGCCAAAGGATATAATCAACAGGAAGGTATAGACTATGAGGAAACCTTTGCACCTGTTGCTAGAATGGAAGCCATCAGGATCTTCCTTGCCTATGCAACTTACATGAACTTTAAAGTTTACCAAATGGATGTTAAAAGTGCATTCCTAAATGGTAACATCAAAGAAGATGTTTATGTGCAACAGCCTCCTGGCTTTGAAAGTAGTGAATACCCCAACCATGTCTACAAGCTTAACAAGGCCCTTTATGGACTGAAACAAGCTCCCAAGGCATGGTATGAAACTCTTTCAACCTTCCTGATCCAAAACAAGTTTGTCAGAGGAAAGATTGACAACACACTGTTCATCTATAGAACAAAAAGTGATGTCATCCTGGTTCAAGTGTATGTTGATGACATCATCTTTGGCTCAATGATGAGGCAAAAAATTAACCACTTTTAGGGGGTCATTTAAGCCCGGAATTGAACTTATTTGATCAAATATTGCCCTAAATCGTTCCTTTTGTGATTTTAGGTACTTTGGGAGTGAAATCTGGAAAAGGAAGCAATTCGGACGTTTTTGGAGCATAAAAGTGCAGAAAACACCAAAGTCTTAATTTTCCTTGCTGGGAACAGTAGGTGATGGCGTCAAGAAGGAATCCTTGACGGCGTCAAGAGCAATTTTCCATGACGACCCAGTACAAATTTGACGGCGTCACGAAGTAGGGCGTCAAGAGTAAAAGTCATGACGGCCTGGAAATGCACAACACATGACGGCGTCAGAAGTAGATCAAGGCAGTCCGAGAAGAGTTTTGGCGGCGAGGTGACGGCGTCACAAGTTTGGTCTTGACGCCGTCAGACCCTTTTTCCTATATATAGTTTTCTAATTTTCACATTAAAAGGAGAGAAGTTTTGGAGAAACCCTAAGTACGAACTTGGTGCGAATTTTACAAGTTTTTCAAGGGTTCTAAGCCATTGATACCTTTCATGTGTAATTAAGATAAGTGTTCTTTTAATTCAATCAATATGTCTATGTGTTGGTTGTCTATATCTTGTTCTTGTCTTAATTCCATCATGCTAGGCTAGATCTATCTTGTGTTTGCTTAGATCTAATGAAACCTAGATGTTAATTATGTGTTGATTACTTGTTTATACTTGTTTTGGATGAATGAATTTATATGTTAGGCTTAAGAAAACTGGCAGATCTCCAATTGGTAACATGCTTGAACGTCTTAGGAAACATGAACCGATGTGCACTAGGTCTTTATTGGTTGTATTTAATGCATGAGCCACTGTTTATAATCCCTATGGTTGTGCTGGGCATGGTATAGTAGGAGATAAGAGCTCATAGAATTGGGGAGTTAAGTGCGATACCCCATGAATGGTATTAAGGAATACAATCCGTCATCCATGCAACTATAACAAGTAATTAACATGTAAAAGATGTCTAGGGAGTAGTGAAATCTAAGTAAACACATTTTCTCCACTTATTGCTTACAACTTTAGTATAATTTAGTTTATTTTCATTTCTAGTATTTTATTTTAATTGCATCTTTAGTATTGGGTTAGTTGACTAGCAACTAATTCCGCCCAAATCCTTCAAACCTGAGATCTTTACTTGCTTTCTAAAAAAAATATAAAAATACAAAAATAATCATCCCTCACCTTTAGAACTAGTATTTAGGTCTTCTAATCCTAGCGACACTATTCCTAGCTGAACGATCAATCCCCCGGTACTTATCACTATACTATACTACAACGATCAGGTACACTGCCTGGTGGGGGTTGTAAGCTTCTCAAGATCCCTTGAGAGGTAAAGCCTGGTACAATTCCCACGCATCACTCAACAAGTTACAAACTTTGCAAACAGTTTGAGAAACTGATGAACACAAAGTTTGAAATGAGCATGATGGGTGAACTCACATACTTTCTTGGACTCCAAATCAAAAAAACTGAAAAAGGAATATCCATTTGCCAAGAAAAATACCTGAGGAACCTACTGAAGAAGTATGAGCTCACTGACTGCTCTTCAGTAAAGACTGCTATGATTCCTCCAAACAACCTTGGCCCTAACCTCACTGGCAAATCAGTGAACCAAACCCAATACAGGGGAATGATATGCTCCCTGATGTACTTACTTGCATCTAAGCATGATATCTAATTCTTAGTCTGTCTGTGTGCAAGATATCAGGCTAGCCCAAAAGAGTCCCATCTCACTGCTGTCAAGAGGATCTTCAGGTACCTGAAGGGTACATCAAACCTTGGTTTGTACTACCCAAAATGTTCAGGATTTGACCTCAAAGGGTACACTGACTCTGACTATGCAGGATGCAATATGGACAGAAAAGGTACCTCAGGATCCTGTCAATTTCTTGGTGGTAAACTTGTGTGTTGGAGTACAAAGAAAAAACAATTAGTGGCCATGTCCTCAGCTGAAGCTGAATATATGGCTGCTGCAGGATGTTGTGCAAATGTACTATGGATGAAGAGCCAACTAAGTGACTATGGCATTCAGTATAAGATGGTACCTATCTTTTGTGATAATACAAGTGGCATAGCCATCTCAAATAATCCAGTACTTCATCAAAGAACCAAACACATTGACATCAGATACCACTTTATCAGGGACCACATCATGAATGGAGAAATTGAATTACATTTCATCCCCACTGAATATCAGTTAGCTTATATCTTCACAAAACCCTTGGATGAACCCACTTTCACAAGATTGAAAGCTGAATTGGGCATGTTGGACATAGAATCAGGCAACTGATCAAAAGGTGTTCCAACCTGATGTAAATTCTCTAGGTCCCTGATCACATCCTCCCTTAACAACCCTTCAAACCAATTTTTATTGAATGAAAAATCATTCAGGGGGCTCATGATGAAAAATGGCATTGAATACCCTAACTAAATGCTCTAAGTACTTAGTTAGTAAATGTCCCAGGTAGGTAACTGATTCCTATTTAATATAGGAATATATGTCACTTACACAACTGGTATCCACCTCTTGGGCCTCCACATCTCTCTCACCAAACACCACTGAGCATTAAATGCTCTCTCACACACAATAGTGGTGATGATTTTTCTCTGCAAAAGTGCATTATTTGCAGAGCCACACAACTGTTCACCCCATAATGTTACAGAAAATAGGGGCAATGGGAATCGTGATATTAAATGCGAATATCAAACCCACATTATTATACCGTTTTGGTTGAATAATAAAAACCGTTGGTATCCACAACATCACTACCATAATTCCCACCCTATAAATACCCCCACAAAGAAGAACACACACATGCTTTCAAAACCTTAACAAACCTCTTACAAAATTATTTCAAGAATCAATTTGTTTTCAAAAACTCTGTGTGCTTCTTCTTTGATCAAAACCAGACCTTTTATCAAACAAAAATGGCTTCTTCAAAGGTCATCAAATACGCACCCAATATGGATTTCCAAATGGAAAGCGTAGACCTCACCAAAAATAATGTGATGGGGAACTTTGCCTACCCTAAAGGGTTCCTGATGCGTGGGAATTGCAATAGGCTTTACCTCTCGAGGGATCTCGAGAAGCTTACAACCCTCACCAGGTAGGGTACCTGATCGTTGTAGTATAGTATAGTGACAAGTACCAGGGGATTGATCGTTCAACTCAGGAATAGTGTCGTTAGGATTAAAATAATCTAACTAGGTCTAAAGGTAAAGGATGGTTCTTTTTGTATTTTTATATTTTATGAAAAGCAAGTAAAAATCTTGGGTATTGGAAGGAGGGGCAGAATTAGTTGCTAATCAACTTACCCAAAAGCTACTAATAAAACTAATCTGCAAGAAAAATAAACTAAGGTTCTACAAGATAAGTGAAGCATGTCTACCTATGATATGTTACTCCTTGCTAGCTATCCAATTCTACCTATTGAATTGTCACACCTTGTTTTAATTGACGGGTTGTATTCCTTAATACCATTCGTGGGGTGGCGTACGTACTTCCCCAACTCTATAAGCTCCTACTTCACTCCTATGTCGGGCCTGCAAGAAGCTCCTAACATGGGATCATTAGAATTCGCTCATGCATTAAATACAACCATAATAACCTAGTACGCATTGGTTCATGTTTCTTAAGACGTTCAAGCATGTCACCAATGGAAGTCTGCCAGTTTTCTTAAGCCTAACATCGAATACAATCAACCAAACAAGAGACAATAGGAATCAAGAATTATAAGCTAAATCAACTAGACCTATCGAAGTGTCACACCCTAATTGATGAAGATAGACACAAACATCAACAAGGAATCAATAAGGTCTAATAAATTATATACAAGTTTCACATAAACATAAGTAGACACAAGGTGAATTAGCAAAACATCATCAAAGAAGAGTAAGCAACAATGATAATGGAAAACATGATTAAGATAGAATCAACAAACCAATACATGATGTTTATGGAGTGATTGAAACCCTCTAAGTTGCTAGAAAAACACCTACCTAAACCCAGGAATCGACCTTAGGGTTTAGGGCTTACAAAAAGTGAAGTTATGATGTTATATTTATAGGCTGATTTTCTGTTGGCCCGATCATGACGGTCTCAGACCAATCATGACAGCATCACGACCAAAATTTCTTTACCAAATTGTAGATCTCTTCGTCCTCTTCGAGTGGGCTTTTGAATCACCTCAATCCGAGTTCGTATGCAAAAGTTATGACCAAAACAATATCTGCTACTCTGCGCAAGTCTTGACAAGTTAACACGTGACGGCCTGCGTGACGCCTTCAGGAAATTTTCTAGGCCATCACTCTTTAATTTTACACATAACGGCCTTGGGTGACGCCGTCATCTCCAATGCACAAAACTTTCTAGACCGTCACGGATTTTATCCACTTCCACCTCTTGTATTACTCTTGACGCCGTCATGGTCATGAAGAACCTTGTGACGCCGTCAGGTACTGTTCCCAACAAGGAAAATTAAGACTTTGTCGTTTTCTTCACTTTTATGCTCCAAAAACGTCCAAAATGCTTCCTTTTCTAAATTTCACTCTAAAAGTACCTAAAATGACAAAAGGAACGATTTAGGGCAATATTTGATCGAATAAATTCAATTCCGGGCTTAAATGATCCCCTAAAAACGGATCATTTTTCGCCTCATCAGTTCCCTAAATACAGGGATGTGGTGAAGTTCCTACAAAATTGTTTTCTCACCACCACATTCACAAAAACCCCCTCAGTCATCTATCATGACTACTTGAGGGAATTTTGGTGCACAGCGGTGGTTGAAAACCCTGATGCACCAAAGGATGCCACAATCAATTTCTCAGTCAAGAATGGAACAAAGTTCCTTACTCTTAACTATAAGACCTTTGTCAAAGCCACAGGCCTTGACTTTGCTGAGAGTTCTGCCACCCAACCTACTGAAGAGGAAGTTAAGGAACTCCTCTTGAGACTTGGGCCCTATGATAAACTTCATCCTGAAGTATCTCCAGGGGCCCTTCTGTCCAAAGCCCCCATCATAAAAACGTGGTTTCCTGCCCCCTGGAGGATTCTGATGACCTTTGTCATTCAGGTTCTTGGGAGCAATAAATCCTCAACTAAGCAACTAAACACTACTCAATCAATGATAGTGTTCTGTCTCATGGAGGGTAGAAAAATTGACCTTGGAGAAATAATCTTCAGGGACCTCATAGCAAAGTTAGGGGGAAGTCTAGGCAAAAACTCATGTCATATCCTAGATTCATTTCTTGTGCCCTACAACACTTGCTTGGGTCTGAGTATGCTAAGCCTGATGCAATATGTTTTTAGCCTGATGTCCTACACAAGGCTAATTACTCACGAGACCCTCTTGAGGTTACACCAGTCACCCTGACAACTTATATGATTGCTGCTATCCAGGGTGACAATAAAATTTCACCAGTTCCCTCTCCCACCAAAAAGGTGAAAAGGAAGAAGGGACAGGGGTCCAGGAAGGTGGCTCAACCCAAGTCACTCGCCACTGAGACCTCTGTCCCTAAGCCTGACCAAATGGGGCAACAACAACAATAGACCCTGACTACTGACACCCTCAGGATCATTAGCCAATCTTTGGCCCCAAAATATAGGCCAACAGAGGGCACTGAGACATCACACTCAGTGTCCTCGGGTGAACCCGTTCCCAAAGGCTCTGCTGACATAAACAAGTCAGTGGAGTTGGAACCAACCAAACCTTCACATCCTGCTAAAGACTCTGGCAAATCATAACCAGAGTATCAGGGAGTAAGGGGTCCTAAACCCTCGGTGGGGCAGCACTACTCCACTGAGAAGGGGACCCACAAACAATCACATCCTGCCAAAGGCTCGGGTAAATCACAACCCAAGCAATAGGGAGTTCTCGCCCCTAAACCTTCGACAGGCCAGTACAAGCCTGTTGGAAAGGGGGCAAAACCACTCAGGTGCCGGATGAGGATATTCGCAAATCAAAGCTTTTGTCTGAGGGCACAAAAACTCATCCCAAAGACTCAGAGGGAAATATACAACCCGCTGATAGGGACACAACTTTCACGGCTCCTCATGATGGCACTGAGAAACACCCATCAGTGTCTGAAGGGGTCACGGGGGACAAAGATTCAGAGGGACAAAAAGTCACCCGCTGATATGGAACCCACAACCACCCCCGAAGGTGCGCATAACTTGGGAACTGACCTTGAGGACCAGGTAGATAAAACCCAATCTACCGGATTTGAGGGGTCAGGACTTGGACAAACCGAAGGCAAGTCTTCTTATGAAGAGGATTCGGATAACCTTGTTTTGTAGATTCAGTCCCTAGCTGATGCTCAGGCAGTCTTGTATTCTGATGATGAATTCAACAGTGATGAGGAAGTTTTTACGGCCAAAGATGATATGGAGTTTGAGGAGACTGTCCCTGAGCCAATCCCTCAGTCTCCTCAATCTTCTAACCATGAAGTTGCTGACACACATTCCGAGCCAGAGTCCTTAGGAGATGATCAAGCTCCTCTCACTGAGAAAGCTTTCACCAAATTCATCAAGAAGATTACTAACATTTTGTACAGGGGGTCACTGATGAGGTATTTTGTCACAACTCACCATTTCAGGTCATTTCCCAAACTTTGGAAAAACACTATTCATCAAACACTATTCATCAGTTTACTATTCATCATTTTTTGTGTCAGTTTGACATTCCGAGAAGCATTCAGAAATTTTACTATTCACTGAATACTATTCATTGCGGGAAAAGATTTCATCATGCACGTGCATTACACATTTCATCGTAAATTTAGTTTACGGGTATTCAAATTCACGTAACCGGATTGGTTTAGGTGCGAATTCATTTCATTAGTGCTAAGGACACTGCATACGGACTGGAGATAGTCTGCATATCATCATAACAGCATTTTCATGTTATACCACTCTTAGGATTTTCAAATTTATATATTTGATACATTTAACGTTTTACGTATAAGTATTTATAATAAACGTTAACACCCGGTTTATACACGACGAATATATCTAAATATTCCCACAATGGTCCCGACATATTTTTATATCCATTTTATCATCCTAAAAGTTATAATATTCATTTACCCAGTATTTTGGAAATTTATTTTATTTATAACGTAAGCTTATGAATATTACGACGGTTTTCGTGAAAACTAAACAATAATCACCCGAACACTCAGTAATTGTACCCAACATATTTTTAACATATTTACAACTTTATTTCATCCCGAATAACTTTGTTAACATTTATTTCTATTAAACCCGGTACCCGATTATAACTAAAAACACTAAATTACACCAAATTCTTCACTAGTTTTCTAAATAAATCCCAAGTACCCCTACCCCCCCCCCCCCCTCATCCACATGAAATCAGCCCCCAAAGTCCTCACTAGGCAAAATACTTACATTTCCTAACCTAAGGCATTAATGTATGCATATAATATTATATACTTATAACTAGTTAATTACATAAACCACAAAAACAACACTTGTATAATTTTAGAGAATCAAAAGCTCTCATTCTTCATCCCCATCACCAAACCCACGACTTTTACCAAAATCCATGATCAAGTGAAGTTTTTACAAAAGTTAAAGCATCAAAGTTGTTCATTTTGCTTGCCTAATCAAGAATCATACCACAAAAACACAAGTAATCCAAGGTTTCTTATCATCTCACCACCTATTATTTCAAAGTGAGTTATCAAATTTATTTTCATGTTTTCATCTAATTAACACATGTATCTTATAGTATTCATGCTTAATTTCATGCACAAACTAGTTATACCACTTTATTTTTGTATACTTTTTGAACATACAAACCCTAGATTGTGATTTAGGTGTTCCTTTATTAAATTAACTTGATTACTAGTCATTAGGAACCCATGGCACCCTAAGAAGGTGTATGGTAGGATTAGTATAGATTTGTGAAGTTTGCAAGAGTTTTGGTTGATGTAGGAACTAGTTTTGAACCTTGGAAATGGTTTTGTAACATGTAAATATACCTACTGTCCCATTTTGTTAAATTCTGGAAAATCAGTAAACACAAATGAAACTTTGGCAAAATTTTTAGAAAATAATTTCAAAAACAAATCCGTAGGCGAAAGAACGGATTAAAAAGAGTTTATAACGAAGAAGTTATGATTTTTGCAAGTTTATTGACGAAAAGTATATTTTCTGAAAATACATGCTGTTGGACGTTTTTCGTCGGACAAAAAGAGGATTTAGACGTAACCCGGAGGAGCCGAGATTTCCAAAATATATTACTACATACTAAGACGTAACCGTGGATATAAAGAACAAGTAAAACGGACTTATAA
Organism: Artemisia argyi; assembly: GCA_030686995.1. Lineage (NCBI taxonomy): Eukaryota > Viridiplantae > Streptophyta > Magnoliopsida > Asterales > Asteraceae > Artemisia > Artemisia argyi. The sequence continues at coordinate 120,594,772 of CM060686.1, forward strand.
CGACAAAGATATTCACGTTTTAATATCGGCAAAAATCCTCTATAATTGGCAGCTTTTAGAAATAATAGTAACACTACGTACTAAATTCTAGATTTTCTAGAAATATTAACCAAGTACCCAATTTTATAACTAATGAAGTATTGGTTATTACAAGTATATTTTATCACTACGAGGTGTTATTTCAAGGATTTCAACCCGAGGATTTCAACACGAACATTGATACATACGATATATATATAAGTATATATATTGCAACTAGCTTTATTTTTCTAATAGCCATATTTTTCCTAAGTCTTGGAAATGTATATTTTTGATAACAACAAGTATTTTTCAAAGAGTAGAGTGATATAGGAAACATGTGCATGGACATTCATAACATCATTTCATGATCTAAAGTAGATCGTTCATCATTCATATTAGGTTGCGGCTAGTGTGCGCGCCTTGTTTTTCAGCTCATTACATGTTCATGGTACCATCATATCAGGTGAGTCATAGCCCCACTTTTACTTGTTTAATGACTTTGTAAACTCTTTGGGGGAGATACATGCTTCAATACTTGTTCTTTGTTTTTATACGATTTGAATTACTTATGGGGAAGAATACACTGCTTGAATTATTTTTGTACAATGCCAAAGTATTATAAATTCCATACATTGCTTAAGTTTCCTTATTACTACCAAGTTAAGTCCCCTTTATTATCAAGGACCGTTAATTTTAGTGCTAAGCGAGAGTGAATGAATAGATCTATTGAGGGTGACGCCTCCATTCGCGTTTGGGTTGCTCCAACGGGACGAATGCATTTTATGTCTTATCAAATTGAGTGCCTGGTAGACACTCTGTTGGGGCCATTACTATGTCTAGCTTCGGGGTCATGAGCTTAAGAGATAATGTAGCATTTTGACATATTGTCACCTTACTTTATACTTTTGGCTATTGTACATACGAAAATTACTTATGGAATTACGATACTTTTCTACCACTATTACTACGGAATTACGATGCCTTTGCATCAGCCTTATTACTGAATTACGATGCTTTTGCATCAATCTTATTACTTTTGTTTACACAAACCAAACTTATTACATTTGGCAGTGGGTTGTAAACACACAGGTTACAAGTCTCTTATGGCGGGACTTGGAACTGAGTGGATTTACGATGCCTTTGCTGGGACATCTTCATCCATATGCATTACATTCTTTCTCACAAGACTCTATGAACTCACCAACCTTGTGTTGACACTTTAGCATGTATTTTCAGGTATTAAGCAATGGCACGCTACAGGAGGTTTTGGCAGGGCATGGCATGGTCATAGAAGACTCTGATTATTCATTTGGGGACAGTTTTAAACTATTTTAAGGGCCTACTTCCGCACTACTTTTAACAATGTAAATTCAACATTTTGATTAAACTATTTTATTCTAAATGATTCAAGTGAAAACCATTTTTGAACTTATGTTGTAATACCAATTGAGTTACACCCCAGCTACATGTATGCTTCCGCTGGACCCGATTTTGGGGGTGTGACATATTTGGCATGCACACTGAGCAGGCGGTTCATTGTCATAATCTCAAAGATGTTGTCAAAGACTTCAATGACGATGTCAGGGAACAGAATGCCTCAGTTAACCACTCCCTGGCATAGATGATCTCTCGTCTGAATCAGTTTTTGATATCCCTTAACCAGCTGAATGTAGGGGTTCAGTCTGTTCAAGAATCGGTCAAGGATGATCCTGAGCTAACCAGGAAGCTTCTTCAGGCATCTGAGACTTATCAGGTAAACTCTGTGACCCTCACTGAGTTACTTGACTTGCTAAAGGGATCGAATGTGCAGGGTCTCACCACAGCTGTGGAGTCTCTTAAATCTTCCTTCACCAAAATGGAAGAATTAGTGGCAGCTCAATCCCAAAGGTCCACTTCTCTGGCATGGACTCTGGGATCTAGGATGACAGCTCTTGAACATGCTCAAGCTACACTTGACTCCAAAGTATCTCACATTCAACAGGATACTCAGGATATCAAGTCTATGATGACGGAAATTTTTCAAGCCTTCAAGGGTACATCTACTTCGTCAGTTCCTCCAACACTTGCCATCACTTCTGTTCAGGCAAATGTTGAGGGGGAGAATGTTCCTGAAACCCCTGTTATTGACGAACAAGAAGCTGGACAGCCCTCTCACACTGAGGGGGAGCATGTCACTGAGGCCACTCCAATCACTGAAGTTCCACCACAGGAAGAACCAGTCTCCTCCACTCTCAGGCAGGACAGAGGTAAAATGATTACCACCACCTCTGAACCTAAATCAGTGCTCAAGCCTGCCTCCACTATAGTCAGATATGATCCTGATGAACCCATCAGAGTCCCATTTAGAATCAATGGAGTTGTGCATCATCTCTCCAATGCAGAAATTCAAGCCCACATGGAGCGAATTGAGATTTTGCAAAAGGTTGCTGAAGAAGAGAGAATGAGCAAGCCTGCTCTTATTCAGGTTGTTCATGAGGAAGTTGAAAAGATTGGTTTGGATTCTGAGGCACTAGCAACTGAGCAAGCTGGTGCAGCCTTTAAAAAGGATCAGGAAGAAGAGTTAAATGCTCTCAAAAGGGAAAGGGAAAATAAGCTCAGAAAGGACGCTCAAATCAGAAAACACAGGATCGAAAAGTATACTTGGGTGATGAAGGAAAGGCTAAAACCTGAAACCATCACTGACATTCAAATCCACAGAAACACCAATCCTGCAGTGGTCACGGTCTTCAGGGGACGTGATCAAAGAGTAATTGATGTCCATAAGCCATTCAGGTTTGCTGATTTTGGCATCACTGAACTTGACGAGCTTCGCCCTATCATTGCTAAGAAGAACAATGCTGTAGTTCCCAACCTTCTCAAGTCACTGAAGGAAAGGTACGACAGACTGAGAGCAATGCCTGAAGCACTGAACATTCCCTCACTTCTTCCTACCTCAACAACAAAGAATGCTCCATCTAAGGCTTCCAGGAGAAAAAGGAAGCATATTGAGATGGAGCCTGAGATCAAAGTACCAGGGCTGGACTGTGACAGGTCGCTTCCTGATGGGATCACTTTTGTGAACAATGCGGTCCTTGAAGCACCTGAAAGAGGCTTATGTTTTACTGATGAGTATGGAAACTTAGCTTTCCAAAGATGGTCTGATATGGAAAACGCAGGAATCAAAGCAATGCTCATGTACCTCATGCTGGCGTCCCCCATCAAGAGTACTGAGAACAAAAGATTCTGTCAGGACTTAGAAGCAATGATCAATGAACATCCTGAAAGACATCTACCCAGATCAAAGAAAGCAAAGTTTGAAGCCCTTGGTTACCACCTGAACATCTAATCAGCAACAACAACTATCTTTTATTTTTGTAATCAGTAGGACTTGTAATAACTATTAATAAACTTTGATGTTTTGTTTAAATTATGTGTCCTACTTAAAATTACATCAACATTCAGTAAGAGATGAAGACCCCTGCCAACTCACACTGAATCAAGAAACACTTAGGCTATTTGTATGTTCAAATAGGGGGAGATTGTTGGGTCACTAAATTCCCCAATCTTCTTCTAACAAGGATTTGAACGTAAAATCACTTAAGTGTAAACAAGTCACTAAGTGAACAGTAACTCAGTGAGTCATCTTCAAGATGCTTAGACCGAGCCTAAGAAGAAAGGTTCTCCATTCAATGAGGCGGAACTCAGTGAGTGAGATCTAGGCCAAGAAGAAGGTGATGGGTTCAGTGAGGATGACAATAACTCACTGAACCCCAAGACTCCTCAACAACTATCATGATACTAAAGACTGATGACTTGAAGACTGAAGATTTGGTGGGACTGGGCGGGAAAGTTTGAACACTTTCATTAAAGTGCTTTATCACTTTAATGACAAACTTTCCCCAAATGGTTAAATCCAGTCTGTCATCAGAAAGCACCTTTTGGACTTAACCCAAAGAAGTTTCCCTTGCCAGAGAATAAACTATCAAGATTTTATTAAGGAATGCTTAGGTCTATTGTATAATAGAGTTGTTCATATTTGTGTACAAATAGGTTGCATAAGTGAGGAGTAAAAGTTGACAAGTTTGTGCAATTATATGCAAAGAATTCACAAACCACTTTTACTCCTCCAAAGAACAACATAGCCCCTGAGATAGCTCAGTTGGTCCTTAGTTGTCACTCAAACTTGGTTTTGAGTTTAGAGAGGAGTCAATACCACACTTGTCATTTTCAATCCCAAGTGTTATTCCGCAAACACTTGGGTACGATTCTTTTTGATTAACTTCTAATAAAGAATTAAACGTTGAAAAATATTGTCTCTTATCTTTACGTTGCTTTATTGTTAATCATTATATTCATCTGAGTTAAAAGTCATATAACTTGGTTACATTAGCTTTTTAGTTATTGTTAACCAAGTAAAAAGGGACCAACAGCTTGCTTCAATCTTTAATGACAATAAGCGTTCTCGCTTTATTGCCTTGAAGGCCGAACTACGTACTATAAAACTTGGAGATCTAAGTATTGATGCTTTTGGAAGATTGAAAACATGGCTACTATCTTATCGAGTTTGGGTTCTCTGGTTAGCAATGATGATATTATTACCTTTGCTTTGGAAGGATTGCCCGCGAAGTATGATAGTGTCTCCACTATTATTGCTCATCGCGAGGTTTTTTCGGACCTTAAAATGGTTTGATCTATGCTCACCATGGAGGAGATGAGGTTAAAGTCTCGTGCTCACGATGCTCTTGTTGATTCTACCTCTTCCTCACCTATGGTTTTATTAGCTAACTCTACTTCAAATACGAGGCGTTCTAGTAACCCCAATGAAAAAGTCTATAAGCCATGTTTCTTGTTTGCGCAAGGGTCTTGTTGGTTTGGAGTTCATTGTAAGTTTCTTAATAATGGTGTGCATGGTAATCCGTCCTCTAAACCTACTGTTTCTTCAATACCCTGCAACACCTTGTCACCTACCGAATTAGCTACACTTCAAAACCTTTTGGCTTAGATGGGGAATAATAATGAAGTTAACAGTGGGCTTCCTCAAACTACTCCCACCTTGCAACCAACTTGATCGCCTTTCAAGTAGTTCTATTTCTTGTAATAAAGAGAAGTCTCCCATTCTTTGTCATGCTTGTCAGCTTGGCAAACACATGAAACTTCCGTTTGTCAGTTCTAGTAGTTTGGTTAAGTTGTCTTTCGATATTGTACACTCGGACTTATGGACTTCCCCAATTCCGAGTCTTTCTGATTTCAAATATTATGTCTTGTTTTTGGATCATTATTCTCAGTTTGTTTGGGTTTATCCTTTAGTTAATAAATCTGATGTTTTGTCTAAATTTAATTTGTTTCGTAGCTTTGTTCGTACTCAATTCAAGTGTGACATTAAGTCTTTTCAGTGTGACCATGGTGGGAAATTTGATAACCAAGCTTTTCATAAGCTATTTTCAAATAATGGGATTCAATTTAGATTTTCTTGTCCTCGTACCTCTCAACAAAACGGGAAATCTGAGAGGATGATTAGAACTATCAATAACCTTATTCGTACTTTGTTATTTCAAGCACATCTTCCTCCTAATTATTGGACAAAGGCTCTTAATATGGTTGTTTATCTTTTAAATATATTACCATCACGTGCCATTGATAATGAAGTCCCATTTACTCGCCTTTTTAGGTTAAAGCCTGACTATAGTCTTTTGCGTACCTTTGGGTGTCTTTGTTATCCTTACATTGATACAAATAACAAACTTGGTGCTCGGGCCACACCTTCTCTTTTCTTAGGTCATGCCACGAATCATCGTGGTTATCGTTGTTTAGATTTGAACACCAATAAATTATTCTTTCAAGACATGTTACCTTTGATGAAACTGTTTTCCCGTTTGCCATAAAGACTTCCTCTACCACCACTCACACTGCCAGTTCTTCTTATGAATTTTTGGATGACTCATCTAATGTCATTTCTAATATTCTAAGATTATCTCCCACGACTACACCCAATGTTCCTACACCTGATGCACCTGTTGAGCCTCTTAGTCCATCTCCTGCACCTACACCAATGCCTCAAACGCCAGAAACGCCACCAACACTACAAACACCTATTGTTTCTCATGAAACACCACATTCTCTAATTCCACAGCCGACCGGTTCAGTTCACCCCATGGTTACACGTGCTCGTGTCGGGATTACTCGCCCCAATCCTCGTTATGCTGGTCATGTATCTACGATTTCTCCTTTACCTCGGTCTTCTAGTGATGCGTTTCATGATCCTAATTGGCAAAATGCTATGTGTGAAGAGCATGATGCACTTATTAAAAACAAAACTTGGACTCTAGTACCGAAACCCCCAGATGCGAATGTTATCTGTAGTATGTGGCTGTTTCGTCACAAGTATTTAGCGGATGGCACCCTTAGTCGATACAAGACTCGTCTTGTGGCCAATGGTAGTACTCAGATAGAGGGTGTGGATGTTGATGAGACTTTTAGCCCGGTTGTTAAACCAGGCACTATTTGAACAGTTCTTAGTTTAGCTATTTCTCGACATTGGCCGGTACATCAGCTGGATGTCAAGAATGCTTTTTTACATGGGGATTTGGCTGAAACAGTTTATATGTATCAACCACCTGGGTTTCGTGATCCTGTTCATCCTGATTATGTATGTTTATTGCAGTGTTCATTGTATGGGCTAAAGCAGGCTCCTCGGGCATGGTTTCAGCGCTTTGCTAATTACATCACTACTATTGGCTTTTCTTTTAGTCGTTGTGACTCCTCGTTATTTATTTATAAACAGGGTGATGATACTGCATTTTTATTACTCTATGTGGATGATATTGTGCTCACTGCTTCGTCTGATGGTTTATTACAGAAGATTATTGCTTCTTTACATAAGGAGTTTGCTATGTCAGATTTGGGTGCTCTTAATTATTTCTTGGGTGTTTCAGTTACGCGTGCCTCTTCAGGGATGTTTTTGTCTTAGCGTAAGTATGCTATGGAGATATTAGAGCATGCACATATGGTTGGTTGTAATCCTTCTCGGAATCCTGTTGACACAGATTCTTTGGGTGCTGATGGTGATCCGGTTTCTGATCCTAAGTTGTACCGGAGTCTTGCTGGTTCTCTGCAGTATCTTACCTTTACTAGACCTGATATTTCTTATGCGGTGCAGCAGGTGTGTCTTTTCATGCATGATCCTCTGGAGCCTCACTTCTCGGCTCTTAAACGGATATTGAGGTATGTTCGGGGTACCTTAGACTATGGTTTACAGTTGTTTTCTTCATCAACTTCTTCATTGGTTGCTTATTCTGATGTTGATTGGGCTGGATGCCCTACTACTCGGAGATTGACTTCTGGCTATTGTGTTTTTCTGGGAATCAATCTTCTCTCCTGGTCCTCTAAGCGTCAACAGACGCTTTCTCGTTCCAGTGCTGAGGTAGAGTATCGTGGAGTTGCCAATGCTGTTGCTGAGACTTGTTGGTTGCGGAATCTTTTACGTGAGATACACACACCATTGTCTTCTTCTACACTGGTCTACTGTGATAATGTTAGTGCAGTTTACTTATCCTCTAATCCGGTTCAGCAACAACGTACGAAGCATATAGAGATTGATATTCATTTTGTGCGGGATTTAGTTGTTGCTGGTCAAGTTAGAGTGCTTCATGTACCGTCACGTTCTCAGTATGCAGATATTTTTACCAAGGGGTTACCTTATGCTTTGTTTCAGGAATTTAGGTCCAGTTTGAGTGTCTGGTGTCCTACCGCTCTAATTGTGGGGGAGTGTTAGTCGTAGTATTTATCTATTAGAGAGTCCATGTAATATTTGTATGGGCTAAAGCCCGAGGTCAAGAATATTGTTGTATTGATTTATATACCACGTTTTGATGATGAATGAGAGAGACGATTCATAGATTTACATAAACCTTCACTCCTTGGCTCCTTTGGACATATAATATACCGATAGTCATATAGTCAAATGTAATTAATGTATGAAACTTCACTTCATATTTATTCAAACACATTAAGGTGTCATCCAATAAAAAGTTGTATTATATAGATTTGATTTTGACGATAAAATGAATACTTGACCTTGGCTAACCTCCCTTTTTTTAATTAACAGTTTATTACTCATTGAGCTTTCTGACTATTGGTACCTGCAATGCAACATTCATTTATTTTATCAAAATAATAAGTAACATTTCAAAAAGTTAAAATACAATTAAATAGGTCAATAAAAAGCAAAAAAAAATTGAATTTTTTAAGCGTTTTCAACCATTTATGATTAAATAAATAATATTTAACAACTAAAGCATAAACTCAAAAAAACAATCATTTTATAATTTCACATCCTTCAGACTTATAATAATGAATAACAATCCGAAAAAACAAAATAAACTTACTTCAAACTTTGTTCAACCAAATAACCAAAATTGTTTATGGTTTCACCATTTATTTTCCTTTGTTTCTTCGGGTTAGTTTCTCTAATTGATCTTACATACACTACTACACAAAAGCTTAAATAGATCACTTCAAATAGAGTGGTTTTCTTAAAAATTGATCTAACAAATGAAAAAGAGGAAGAAGTGTAATAAATAGATCAGTTATTTCGATCAAAACCGATCTAACTAACTTCTAGTTGAAAAAATAATTTCTCTCATTAAACATGAGAAACTAATACACCGAGTATTATAAATAAACGATCTATTTAGTTCCAAATAGTTTTAGCGGGATACAAATTTCTTTTGCCTCTTCACCAAAATTACAACTTTTCATTTGCCGCTTCCCCAAAATTTATACACACAAAACCCTATACCATTTCCCTATCTTCACACCAACTTCAATAGTCTGGTTTCTCACCTCTACCACCTACCACCACCACCATTGCTGTCGAAGTCCTAAGCCCCTAACCCTTTCCTCCACTCTTTGTTCTTCAAAATTTTCAATTACCCCACCAAACAAACAAAAACACAGTTACCAATTTATATTATCTCTCAATCTACACCACCACCAAACCCTAACTAGCCATTATAGCACCACCAGCCGTCATTTACACCACCATCTGCAACAACTCGTAATTTCAGGTCATTTTCCAAACTTCGACAATTTACTATTCATCATTTTACTATTCATCGTTTTTAGAGTCAGTTTGATATTCTGAGAAACATTTGAAAATTTTACTATTCACAGAATACTATTCATTCCCAGAAGAAATTACACTATTCACGTGCATTGCTCATTTCCTCGTAAATTTAGTTTACGGGTATTTAAATTCGCGTATCCGGATTGGTTCAGGTGTGAATTCATACATTATCATTAGGGACATTTCATATGGACTAGAAATAGTCTACATATCATCATAATAGCATTTGCATACTATACCACTCGTAAAATATTCATATTAATATTTTTGGTATATTTAACGTTTTACGTATATTTATTATAATTAAACGTTAATACGCGATTAGTAAATATAACTAACATATCTAAAAATCCCGACAATGGTGCCGATATATTTTTAAACTCCTTACAACGTCATAAAAATTATAAAAATTCATTTACCTGGTATTTTGGGAATTTATTTAATTTATATCGTAAGTTTAATATAATTACGACGGTTTTCGTGAAAACTAAATAATAATTATCCAAACGCTCAATTTTTGTACCCAACATATTTTTTTAACATTTTTATGAATTTATTATGTCCCGGTTAACTTGTTAAAATTTATTTCTCGCAAACCCGGTACCCGATTATAACTAAACTACAACTAAAACTATAACTAAAACCTATACTTATACTACAAATCCTCCACTAACACTTCTAATTAAATCAAAACTAAATTTCCTCTTTTTCACCCCTTGAAAAACCGGCCAAGCCCCCCACCCCCCCTTTTAACCTTATGCATTAAATCATTTTAACTTTCCCAAAATCACTACAAAATATCTACAAACCTAAAACTCATTTCACACTTATCATTTTTAGATCAAAAAAATTACTTTTTCTCTCTTTTCCTCCATCCTAACCCACGGCCAAACCAAAAAGTGGGCAAGAACCAAAGATTTTCCAAGATCAAGTTAAAAACTAGTTCATTTGATTATCCTTGTTAGGGTTTTGTAATACAAACTCAAGGATTCTTAGGGTTTTATCATCCAAGCTCATAATCATTCAAAGTAAGTTTACAAAAATTAGTTTCTTCATTTCTTCAAGTATTTACTATAATCATATGGTTTTCATACAATATTTCATGCATATGTTAGCTTGTACCACTCATAATATATACTTATGTCTTTTTTTTTGGGTAAAAGGTCAACGACCCGGTAAATATATTACTCCAAAAAATGTTTAAGTACAACGGATATGGGTGAATCCCATATCTCAGCCCGTTACATAGGCGAAAAGCTTACATAACAAGATACTTCCTATTTTCAAAACAAGAAAACAAACCATTACTCACATGATGGTAGTGACTCTGACAAAAGATAAACTACTTCCTACGACCTTGGAGATTAAGACCATAAATGGCATTAAGAGCATCCAATTCCCCTGGAAGATCATAAATTTGCTTCGAAATATATACTTATGTCTTTGAAACCCTAGAAATAGAAACCCTTGTTAGATCCACTAGATTGATGATGTTTAAGAACCCATAACACTCTAAGAAGGTGTATGGTAGGATTAGACTAGATTTGTGGTGATTGGAAGTGATTTGGGTGGATTAGAAACTAGTTTAGAACACTAGAAATGGATTTGGAACCTATTTATAAACCTACTGTCCCAAAATTGAAATCCTGGAAAACTCAGTAACTCAGGGGATATTTTCAACCAAATATTTAGAAAATACTTTCAAAAATGAAGCCGTAGGCGAAAGAACGGATTAAAACGAGTTTATAACGAAGGAGATATGATTTTTGCAAGTTTATTGACGAAAACTATTTTTCTAAAAATTGTTTGCTGTTGGACGATTTTTGGTGGACAAACCGATGCGTTAGACGTAACCTAGAGAAGCTGAGTTATCAAAAATATATTAGTACATACTAAGACGAATCCGTGGATATAAAGAACGAAGAAAATGAACTTAAAACGACCAAGTTATTTACGTTTCAATATCGGAAAAAACTATATATATTTGACAGCTTTTCAACTAGAAATAATAATAATACTACTTCTACGTACTAAATCCTAGATTTGCTAGAAATACTACTAAATTGCCAAATTCATAACTAATGAAGTACTAGTGATTACAAGTTTATTTTTACGACTATTAGACGTTACTTCAAGGTTTTCAAGGCGAAGCTTGTAACACTAACTTTCTATATACGATATACTACGACAAGTTTTTACAAGTCTAGTTAAGACTTATTTTTCTCAAGTATGGAATATATTTTACTATGACTATAACTAGTATTTTTAAGTTATGAGTGGTATAGGTATCATGTGCATGCATATTCTCTACATCATTTCATGATCTAAATTAGATCATATTCATTCATCATAGGTCGCGGTTGATATCCATTCCTTGTTGTCCTTATCATTCCATTGCATTGTATCATCACTTCGAGGTGAGTTTTCATAGCCCCGTTTTAAATTCAATATTTTGATTTCAAATCTCACGGGGGAGAATACATTGCACCACTTATTTTTGTACATGCCAAAGTAGCTAAATTTCCATACATTGCTTAAGTTGTTATCATACCACATTAAGTCCCCTTTATATTATCATGGACAGTTAATTTGCCTTTAAGCGAGAGTGAGTGAATAGATCTATTGAAGGTGACTCCTCCATTCGTGTTTGGGTTGCTCCAACGGAATTACGAATGCATTTCATGTCTATCATTATTAGAGTGGCTGGTAATCACTCATTTGGGGCGAAATTCTTATTATGTCTAGCTTCGGGGTCATGAGCTTAAGAGCCAATGTAACTTCATTTTGACATCAAGTCACCTTACTTTCTACTTATGGCAATTGTACATACATTTTAACTTATAACTCTATGGAATTCACCAACTTTATGTTGACTGTTTTAGCAATGTATTTTCAGGTTTTTAAGGTAGCTCATGTTGCATACATTTAGACCTTCATGGAGTCACGGAGTCGACGCGTCTCACCTCATATTTCTGCACTTATGAAACGTTTGATCTTGTTTGAACTTATTTTACCTAAATTGGCGACATCTTTTGGGACCTATGTTTTGTAAACTCTGAATGTATTAATGATCAAACGCTGTATTTTTTAAATGACACTTTAGGTTGTTCAATATGACTGTAACTGTGATGCTATGGCAGTCACCCCCAGGTATTCCATTCCGTTGCCATTCAGGTATTTTGAGGGTGTCACAGATTGGCATCAGAGCTAAGGTTATAGCGAACTAGGATGTATCTTGGACCCTAGACTATAACCACATCATCATAGCATCTCATCATTTTATCATAAGTGCATATTCACTACATATGTCATTTTCATGCACACACTGTGCGAGTTATTTATACCCATATTCGTATATATATAATTATATTGACCTGGTTCACAAGTGACATGTGCTCAGATACACACCCTGTCATCCTTTCGTCGGATTCTGACATTAAAGATGCCTTGTCATCTTCCACTACCATTGTACCACCAGTTGCACTTACACTACCATTAGTACCATTGATTTGTTATAGGAACAGGGTTTCCCTATTATTCAGCCCATACATAGAATGCCGTTTGGTAGAGTATTCAGACATAATCTTAATGGACTTATTAGGATGCTTATTGCAAGGAAGATAGTATGTTTTCTTTCCTTCACTAGTAGGGTGCCTACTACTCAGGTACTACCACCACCGTCAGCTACTTATTTCACTATTGGTCGTCCTATAGTGCGTACTTCAGTTTTACCTCTTAGATGTCACGAAATAGCGCGAAAGAGGGTAGTATTCCATTCACTATTATCACCATCACATCTCAGAGACCCTACACCCATATATGACAGTCCGCTTAAGAAGCAACCACTATTTGACATACCATTACCATCTACCACACGTTACACCACCTTATAGGTTTGAGGTTGGTGAGAGTTTGAGAGCCTCTATTGCTTGACAACCTACTGCTCTTCATCGTTAGACGATGATCTCTAATTATTTGAGATTACCCACGAGTGTTTGGACGATACACTCTGAATAATACCACAAGCCTCACAGACACAATAAGAATTGCAACCAATCGCCCAAGGGTGGCATCTATCACAAGGACTCTATATTATTTTAGATATGATCGACTCATACCTCCATAACACAATAAACCAACAAGATGCTTTGAACGGTATTATACCATCATAATGGAACTCATCACAACTCTCCCTTCATTATCAAGTTTGATTACACCACATTCTAAGTCGATAATTACTTCATTAGTCGCTCTAGCAACACTCCACCGACCAATGTGGTCACATTAGTAGATTTGACATATAATTACAACTTTAGGAAGATGCGAGTAAGACAATAAGATTAATAAAGACGAAGGTGTCTTTACAATTAAATGGTCATGTTGACCAAGATAAAAGTAACTACCCTAGTTTTCGTATTTCGGAGATAATAACAATTCAAGTAAGTCAAAGCCAAATAAAATTTTTGTACAAATAGAAAGATTTCTTGCAAACCTTACGAAGTACGACAAATTATTGATTTTCAATGGTTGGATTAAAACTCATATTTTTTTTGTTTAAGCAACAACCTTCTTGAATTCCTTTTTTTTCCAAAGACATATATATATATATATATATATATATATATATATATATATATATATATATATATATATATATATATATATATATATATATATATATATATATATATATATATATGAGATATTGTTTTTATCAAAATACAAAATATTTCGTAGTCACATCTTTTACATAACTATATTCATTACAAACTTCAAATAAAGTCACTCCAAAATACATTTATGACCAAATTTCACCATGTTTCACTCAAATAAATGTTGTTAATTTTAGAAACCATATCTCCAAGAAGGAAAACGCATAACTCATGAACGAATCTCGAAAGCAACCACTATACCTACTTACTATTTGACCTTAGATGCGAAAGAAACCCCTCTACCAGAGATTGCCAATATTGATACACCATGCCTTAACACCACTACTTCAAATTACGGCTTTTTCGCTCATTCCATATTATAATACCCTCACGCTAGTAAGAGCTCGTTGGATTAAAAGATCAAGGTAGAATTACTCAACAAAATTTATATTCTTTTCGGAGATCGATATAGCTTAGTCACATTGGGACATGACCTCATTTTCATGAAAGGACATCGAGAAGTTTCACCTGACCATAAGACATTTAGCTTGCATTCACGGAAAATCAAACATCATTCGATGTGGTACATACTTGACTTAGATTACCCGTACAACAATTTCCATTCTTATACATTTTAGTCATGCCTAGAGGGATTATGCATTTGAACCTGTGAACTTTACCTAGTATAAATTCTCGAATACTTCAAATCATTGGCACCAAGTTTTTGCCCTATATCCTTTCACACATAAATTATCCCCTTCTGTTGATTGTAGATGCCTTAACAACACGTTCATCCTTCACGCTCTCAATATCACTACCATATTCTCGACCACTTGATAATCATAAACCACTGCCCTGTATTGAACTAAGATATTTACATTCTTTAAATAAGTGGATTAGTAGACTATTACCATTCCATAAGATTCACCTACGTATCCAATACAACATTCAACGAATTTTGTTTCAAGCTATTTTACTACCCTATGGGGAAATTGTTTTATAGAATTTCTACAGTATGCTATTTTGTTACCACTCTATAAATTGATTTTCTGTCATTACGTCAATTATTTACTATTATTATACGAAACAATTTTTAGGCTATCTTGAAAAGAAATATCTAGAATACCATTTTTAATAACAATGCGTTAAACACCATCTAAAACTTTTGAGAAAAGTAATACTATTTTGACTAAATCAAGCATCGCATCATTAGTCCTCAATTATACATAGCCTGATCACCTATGTATAATTCAGGAAGGATTATGCCATGAAGTAAATAATTATTTTTTTAAAAGTATTGCTAATAACAATCTTCATGTAAAAGCGTTTTAAACAAGTAAACTCTTTTATAAATGTCTCTTTCTGACAAACTTTTCCCTGGATACTTACCCCACCTGTCATTCACTCAGCCATTAAGTTAGAACTTTCCAATGACTTCTCTAGGAGAGACTTTTCATATCAAGTACTAGGAGGATTCCTCGATACAAGAAAAACAATAAAATGATTACGGAACTACTAAACCTGGACTAAGAAAATTCATAATCCAACAACAATCCTAAGATACCACGATACCATCCGAATCACCATCTCTGACCTAGTTGTCAAGTTTTATCATTCAAAAGTACTAGCGAGACTGAGCTACAGGATCGAATACATTGTGAAGGTACGCTAAGCAACACTATAGAAATAAACCAAGCCTCCTAACCGATATTGTGGAGTGTTCCATTTAAACATGGCCTCATCCAAATGCAAACTTCCCTGTAATGAGTTTTTACCAAGGATAATTGTTTAAATTAAGAATATCGATATGGATTACCCTAAGGAGTTGTGTTCTCTAGAAATTTTAGATAACCTCATTTTCATACCAAGAAAGGGATCCGACCCGAATATATATTCTGCCAACATGATGATAATTTCAACGATAAACCATATCAGGACTTAAGATAGTTTGAATACCTATGCTTGTAGTTTTGCCTAAATACCACCAATAGGCATTATCCAACCTCAGGAACTAAACGTTAGACATCTATGCATTTATGCGAACATTACCTATCCTACTATTTTATCCTTGTTAATACTTTCACTTTTAAATGAAGTTGATTCAAAAATTGCGTTTACATAAATCACATACCTTGTATAAAATGATTTCTGAAATTACTATTTTGAACAAGTACGATATATATATTTTTTGGGTCAATATTTAGCAAAACCATCGTACAAAGAGAAAAATTTAAACATCAAACTTTGGTAAACATTCCTATTCACAACATGTTTGGAAATAGTTTCACATTTCATAACTACTAAAATTTGAATCATCAAGAAAGATATTACTTAGTAAATCATTTGATTCATTTTCTAAATTCGTTTATACAGAAAAGGATTTCAACCAAAACTCACAATCTCGAGACAAATTTCCAAAACTAATCACCATACTACATCGCTTATGCATTTAGGATTTTTGCAACTTGACAACAAAGAACCTTGCAATATTTGATGAAGGAAATTAGGAAGGACACCATAAATTAAGTACAAACGTGAGTAATGGAGACCTAACCTAATAGGCATAGAAATACACATGTCTTAGCATCCGTTGGAACAAAACACAAGGAATCCAAAAATTGTTACCTATATTTTATCCCCTTCAGATAACGCCGATTCGAAAGATAGAACGTTGTGGAATTAGTCACAAGATTTATTGTACCCATTTCAATTGTTCCTGATAAAGGTAATCGAATCACCTCAGACTCCTAGAAATCATTTTAGGATATCTTACGGAACCCAATTAGATATAAACATTGCCTATCATCCTCAGACCGATGGTCAGAACAAGAGAACAATTCAAACATAGGAAGATATACTCAGTGTATGAGTGATTGATTCTAGAAATGGTTGGACTAACCATTTGCCATAAATCAAATTCAGTTGCAACCATAGTTATTGCGCGAGCGTAGAGACTACACCATTTGAGGCACTCTATGGTCGAAGTGCCAACATCCATTGACGAACCGAAGCCCAACTCACTAGTCCAGTAGGCATTCATGAAATAACCAGGAATTTCCTACAAGTCAAGAATCAGTTACAAGTTCAATAAGTGTAAACCATTACAACTTCAAGTTGGTAGCCAGATCATGTTGAAAGTTCTGCCTAGGAGAGGTATGATACCATTCAGAAAAATTCAGAAAGTTAAAACCGATATACACTGGACCATTTAATATGTCAGACAGAGTAGGCCTAGTGGCCGTCAGACTTGAGCCTTTTTAGAGAAAAGTCGGATTACACAAACATGTTTCACAATTTTCAAATCTCAAGAAATGACTTACAGATTAGTCACTCATAATCCCATTTGGAAAGGAATTCAACCCAAGGACAAACGTAAACCTGGTAAGAGAACCAATAGAAATCATGGACTGTTAGGTCGAACGGTTGAAGTAGAGTCGAATTTCTATCGTGGAAGTTCGCTGGAATTCTCAAATATTATCATCTTTTCACCAATACCACTTCAGAGACCAACACAAACTGAACTTCGAGATGAAGTTCCTTTTAGAGGGGAAGACTGTCACAACTCGTAATTTCAGGTCATTTTCCAAACTTCGACAATTTACTATTCATCATTTTACTATTCATCGTTTTTAGAGTCAGTTTGATATTATGAGAAACATTTGAAAATTTACTATTCACAGAACACTATTCATTTCCGGAAGAAATTACACTATTCACGTGCATTGCTCATTTCATCGTAAATTTAGTTTACGGGTATTTAAATTCGCGTAACCGGATTGGTTCAGGTGCGAATTCATACATTATCATTAGGGACATTTCATATGGACTAAAAATAGTCTACATATCATCATAATAGCATTTGCCTATTATACCACTCGTAGAATATTCATATTAATATTTTTGGTATATTTAACGTTTTACGTATATTTACTCTAATTAAACGTTAATACGCGATTAATAAATATAACTAACATATCTAAAAATCCCCACAATGGTTCCGATATATTTTTAAACTCCTTACAACGTCATAAAAATTATAAAAATTCATTTACCCGGTATTTTGGGAATTTATTTAATTTATATCGTAAGTTTAATATAATTACGACGGTTTTCGTGAAAACTAAATAATAATTATCCAAACGCTCAATTTTTGTACCCAACATATTTTTTAACATTTTTATGACTTAATTATGTCCCAGTTAACTTGTTAAAATTTATTTCTCGCAAACCCGGTACCCGATTATAACTAAACTACAACTAAAACTATAACTAAAACCTATACTTATACTAAAAATCCTCCACTAACACTTCTAATTAAATCAAAACTAAATTTCCTCTTTTTCACCCCTTGAAAAACTGGCCAAGCCCCCCCCCCCCCCCCCCCCCTTTTAACCTTATGTATTAAATCATTTTAACTTTCCCAAAATCACTACAAAATATCTACAAACCTAAAACTCATTTCGCACTTATCATTTTTAGATCAAAAAAATTACTTTTTCTCTCTTTTCCTCCATCCTAACCCACGGCCAAACCAAAAAGGGGGCAAGAACCAAAGATTTTCCTAGATCAAGTTCAAAACTAGTTCATTTGATTATCCTTGTTAGGGTTTTGTAATACAAACTCAAGGATTCTTAGGGTTTTATCATCCAAGCTCATAATCATTCAAAGTAAGTTTACAAAAATTATTTTCTTCATTTCTTCAAGTATTTACTATAATCATATGGTTTTCATACAATATTTCATGCATATGTTAGCTTGTACCACTCATAATATATACTTATGTCTTTGAAACCCTAGAAATAGAAACCCTTGTTAGATCCACTAGATTGATGATGTTTAAGAACCCATGACACCCTAAGTAGGTGTATGGTAGGATTAGACTAGATTTGTGGTGATTGGAATTGATTTGGGTGGATTAGATACTAGTTTAGAACACTAGAAATGGATTTGGAACCTATTTATAAAACTACTGTCCCAAAATTGAAATCCTGGAAAACTCAGTAACTCAGGGGATATTGATGAGTGCTCAAACACTCATCATTTTTGGTCAAATCTGAACTGCAAAACATACAAAAACACTCAGAAATGCATCAAAATACTGAAAATATTTCAAAATTGTGTTTTATATGTTTTAGATGCAAAATGAGTAAAAACAGATGAAAAATGTACAAAGTTTGCAAAATGGGCAGTTTCAGTCCCCCAACTTTCATAAAATGTCAAAAGTAGTCCCTGGTCATTCAAAATATGGAAAATTATCACCAAAGGTCCTTTTACAATCATAAGTTGTCATATTTTGTCCTTTGGTGAAAAATTGGAAAAGTTTTGGAAAATTACAAAATTAGTCCCTGGAGTTCCAGATTTTGGCATATTTGGTCCCTGGTGGGTTATTTTTTACAGAAAAATCATTTTTGGTCCTTGGGAAGTTATAAAAGTCATTTTTAGTCCTTGGAATGAAAGTTTGGTGAAATGGCAATTTTAGTCCCTGGAGTTTGGAAATTTACAAAAATAGTCCTTGGGTGTTTATTTATGAAAAAGTACATTTTGGGTCTTTGGGTTATTGAAGTTGTCAATTTTGATCCTTGTGATAAATTTGGAACAATTACATTTTGCAACCCTAAACTTTCGACAAAATACAAATTTGGTCCTTGTGTTATAATTTCTGATACGTGGGGATCGCACCAGCTTTACATCTCAAGGGATCTTGAGAAGCTTACAACCCCCACCAGGCAGTGTACCTGATCGTTGTAGTATAGTATAGTGACAAGTACCGGGGGATTGATTGTTCAGCTAGGAATAGTGTCGCTAGGATTAGAAAACCTAAATACTAGTTCTAGAGATGAGGGATGATTCTTTTTATATTTTTATATTTTTTAGAAAGCAAATTAAAATCTCGGGTTTGAAGGATTTGGGCGGAATTAGTTGCTAGTCAACTAACCCAATACTAAAGATGCAGTCAAAATAAAATACTAAAAATGAAAATAAACTAATTTAAACTAAGGTTGTGAGCAATAAGTGGGAGAAATGTGTTTACTTAGATTTCACTACTCCCTAGATATCTTTTACACGTTAATTACTTGTTATAGTTGTGTGGACGATGGATTGTATTCCTTAATACCATTCATGGGGTGGCGTACTTACTTCCCCAATCCTATGAGTGCCTACTTCACTCCTATGTCGAGCCTGCAAGAAGCTCCTAACATGGGATCATTAGAATTTACTCATGCATTAAATAAAACCAATAAAACCTAGTACACATTGGTTCATGTTTCCTGAGACGTTCAAGCATGTTACCATTTGGAGATCTGCCAGTTTTCTTAAGTCTAACATTGAAATCATTCATCCAATACAACCATAAACAAGTAATCAACACATAATCAACATCTAGGTTTCATTAGATCTAAGCAAACACAAGATAAATCTAGCCTAGCATGGTGGAATCAAGACAAGCACAAGATATAGAAAACCAACACATAGACATATTGATTGAATTAAGAAAAGACTTATCTAAATAACAAATGTAAGGATTCAAGGGTTGAAAACCCTTGAAAAGCTGTAAATTCGTATATGGTTCGGCCTTAGGGTTTCTCCAAACTTCTTCCTCTTTTAATGAATGAAAATTAGAAAACTATATATAAATATTAGAGGCTGACGGCGTCAAGAACAAACTTGTGACGCCATCATCTCGCCGCCAAAATAATCCTGGGACTACCTTGATCTACATCTGACGCCGTCATGTAGTCCATTTTTGCAGGCCGTCACACTTTTAACTCTTGACGCTCTACTTGCGACGCCTTCAGGAAAGTCTTCTTGACGCCGTCACACACTGTTCCCAGCATGGAAAATTAAGTCTTTGGCATTTTCTTCACTTTTATGCTCCAAAAACGTCCGAATTGCTTCCTTTTCTAGATTTTACTCTCAAAGTACCTAAAATCACAAAAGGAACGATTTAGGGCAATATTTGATCAAATAAATTCAATTCCGGGTTTAAATGACCCCCTAAAAACGGATCATTTTTCGCCTCATCATATACCCTTACACTTGAGATTTGCTTGTCCTCAAGCAAATGCGCTTTTATTCTTATCAAAATACAAGTTAGGGGTCATTTAACACTAATATAAAAATAATTACAATAAATAATCGTTCCACTAAAGACCAAAGACAAGCACGGAGGTCATATACTAGCACCTCACAAATAGTGTTTAGATACTCACATCTTTCTGGTGTAATAAAGTAATATCACAATATGGAAACGGAAAATATCTCTCACTACCTGTCATAGCAAAATAGATTACCATAGGCTTGGGAAAAGATCAAACCTCCACCACATGGCGTAAGCACCTAGGATAAACTATCAAAGAGGTCTTTTAAAGGGTTGTAATGTTAGGTGTAGGGATATGAAATACACGGTTTTGTTGGATATAGGCAGTCTTTACTGGTGGCGAGTTAACAATCTTGGTTTATTACATGTACAATATGGCGTTGCTAAGCCAAGACTAGACTCGACTTAAGCTAATAAATGAAAAATAACAAAAACATAAAATGAAAATAGAATAAAAAGGGATGGTAGTCCGTTTTTTTTTTTTTTTTTTTTTTTTTTTTTTTTTTTTTTTTTTTTTTTTTTGCATACACTCTTACTCTACCATCCAAAATAATACATCATAGGGAATGGAAATTCCCCTTACACTTGAATTTTTACATACTTTACAATAAACTAATCTAATGACTCGAATTAAGAAAATCAAAACACTTGGAGCACTTTTAAGATTAACGTACATATGGGGGTAATAAATGATGTTCTTCCCCATTACTCCATAAATAAGTACTTTACCCATGAGTCCCAATCGTCCCAAAACAATATGTACAAGGATATGACTCGACTTAGCAACCATGTAATCAATTAGATAGTTAACTTAGGGTTTAACAAATAACAATAGTGCACTAAATATGAGTGCATACACGAAAGGCTAAGGCGATTTGGTGTACATTTAAGTGGGGTGTAACAAATTCTTCCTTTAAGTAAGATGCTTAAAGTTAGAAACGAAAAGATAGGCTCGGAGTGGTGTACTAGGGGTTTCGTGTACTAAAAATGAGTAAAACGCTAAGGGTGTAGGAAAAATTAGTTGACTTAACTTGCCAAGTAATATGACTTAAATGGTCAAGTAATTATAGTACGGGTTTAACACAAGGGTGATCCTAATGCCTCTTATCATGTAGTAAATCCTACTACACGAATGTAGTCTCACTAGCGGTCTCGGGATGCATCACTAACACAAGTTCTAGAATCTAAATGCTACCGGTACACTCATAAGCACTAATAGTAAATGCTTTTCCTATCAAATCTAAAGGCGAACCTCACATATTTGGGTGGAAAATTTTTCTGAATAGTACGGTTTTGTGCTAGTCATACAATCTCCTATCCATGTGACGCTTGCTATGGCTAAAGTTTCACTCCTAAATGTTGTGAAAAATTTTAAATTTGGGGATAAATTGCACTAACAAGTATTTCTCATAGTTTTATTACACATCTACTATCAAACAAACAAACTCAAGTGAAAGTGTATCTGTAAGGTATCATCATTTTACCCTCCCCTTACACTTAAGATGAACATTGTCCCCAATGTTCAAGTAAAGAATGTAAAATTGAAAAAGTAAAAAGAATGAAATCAAATACTCCCCTGATTCGGTCGGTATGGATAATAAGGTGGCCAGGTTAGATCTTCCTCCAAGAAAATGAACAATCAAAGCTTCCCTTCCAAAAAAATAAATCATCTTCTTGTCATACATAACCTGTAAATCCTGAGAAAACAGACAAGGCAACCTCACATAAAATCGGCGGCAATCTACATAAGTTACTAAATCCTAGAAAACAAAATAAGATATAATGCTTGTGGAATGAAATTTGCAGATTTCCTGGAGATTATAAAACTTGATAATTCAACAAAAACTTTAAGACTCCGTTAGAAAAACAAAACTGGTAAAATTTCCAGATTTTTACACGTGACGCTGTCAAGAGCAAGCTCATGACGCCGTTAGAGGTGACCTGCAGAAATTCTTATGTTAAGTTTCCGGATAATTTCTGGAAAAACTTGGTCCTACTTCCTGGAAAATCTTGCAAAACTTCATTATGACTCAATACAAGCATTTGACTCTAACAAATACGAATATACATGTTCACTTAATATTGTGGAGAATCATGATCGGTTTGTTTCTTAAAAACATATTTGGGGTTTCCCCTTACACTTTTCTTTTGCAAAAATACCTTTGGGTGAAGTTAAGACTAGGCCAAACAACAAAGTAAAGTATTTCCACTTTTTAGTTTAGAAACATGATCTACCAACAATAAAAATAAAGCATGCATACGGAAGCAAATAACAATCACACAAAATCATGGGTTGCCTCCCAAGAAGCGCTTTTCTTTATTTACGAGTCTTGTAGCTAGACTCAAGGTCATGGGTTACTACGTGACCTCGTCCTTGGTTCCACTCTCCAGGTCGTCTTCTAAGCCAGTTTTGTATTCCGGACCTAGTTGCAAGCATTCTTTATAGAAACCAAGCATCCTATTTTTCACATACTCTACTCGTCTACGTCTATCCTCATCATTCCTATAATAAGCTGCTTGCTTGTGTTCCTTTTCTATATTAGAGAGAAGGCGGTATTGCTCAATTTTGTAAGGCATTTGGTAGGCAATCTCATCATTCTCTTCCTTTAATCTAACTATCCCTAAAGTCGGATCATAACTCATCCTAGTGGCCTCAACAAATAGTTTTCCGAATATTATTTGGCTTAGGCAATCATCTATCACCAGACGAGTGTCTTCCACTATCATAAAATCGATCTCATAAGTGAAATTACCTATAATCACATCCAATCCCTTCACTCTTCCTACAAAATTACTTATCAAATTCCTATTGGGCATCATCCTAAAATCAAGTTGTTTCTTCATTACCCAATTGTAATAAGTCCTAGTCATGATGTTTACAGGAGATCTAGAATCGATGTAAGCTTTCCATATATGCATATGCCCGATATTGCATGGTATGTTAATGTTAGAGGGGTCTCCCATTTTGATAAGGGGTGTGCCAAGGATATATGGTCTCTCGGGACTATCGAATAAATCCTTATGGTACTCCCGTTCTTCCTTGGTGGGTAACTTATCAAAGTGCTTTTCTTTAGTTTCTACTTCCTCTAACTCCTTTCCCTTATTAACCTCAACTTCCCTACTTTCATCCCTAGTTTCGGTTTCTACTCCAACTTCATCCTTGTCACTTTCTTCTATCTCCTTATCTATTGGTTTAATGGTGACAACATTGACAAACTGGACATGTTTAGATGATGAGGGGTCCTTAATTTGGATTCCGTTATTGGTGTCCCTAGTGTCCTTCCTGGGTGTGGTTAACGCTTGGTTGTTGAGGGCTTTCAACAAGTTGTCTATCTTGTTGGTCATCTCCGTTTGTTGTTGGTTGAATTCGGTTTCAAACCTAGCTATGCGAGCTTCTTGAGATACCATGAACTTAGACATCAATCCTTCAAGATTGTTGGTACTACCATAGTTGTTAGAAGGATTGTTGTTGAAAGTACGGTTAGAGGGTGGACCGTTTGGTTGGTAACGATTAGGCGGATTGGAAGAAGTGGGTTGATTTTGTTTCCACCTACGGTTTGGGTGATTTTTCCAAGAGGGGTTGTAGGAATCACCGTAAGGGTTTGGCTCGGGTTTGAAAGTGTACCACTTATCTCCCGCTTCGTCGGTATGCGAGGATGCGTAGTCCGCAAAAGCTGTTCCGGGGAGTTCCACACAATCACGAGTGTCATGGGGACCACTACATAATTCGCATGAAGAAGTGATTTTGTTCACTTGGCTTGAAGGCTTAGGAGCTTCATAAGATTTCATGAGAAACTTGACTTCGTCCTCAAGCTCCATGATCCTACGGTCGGGAGTGCTAGAGTTGTTCGAAGGCAAAGATATTGCCTTGACCGTTTTGTTCAAATCACGGGGATCATTCCAACTTTCGTTGTCATAGAGAGCAAGATCTTCTATGAGTTCCCATGATTGTTCCGCACTTAGATCACGTAGCTTACCACCGGCCGATTGGTCAATGGCTCGCCTCGTGGAGAGATCGATATGGTCATAAAAGATTTGGACTCGGAGCCAAATATCTATGCCATGATGAGGGACTTTTTGGAGTAAGTCCTTGAAACGAGTCCATGCTTCATAAAAAGATTCATTTTGACGTTGTTGGAACATCAAGATGTCATTTCTAAGCTTAGTAGTTCTCCCCGGTGGGAAAAATTGAGCAAGGAAACGAGTGGTGAGATCATCCCATATGGTGATGGATCCCGCGGGTAAACGCTCAAGCCATTGACTAGCTTGATCACGTAGAGAGAATTGGAATAGGCGTAATCGGGTTGTCTCTCCATTTGCAACATCTAGGTCTATGGAATCTACAATTTTAAGGAAGTCCTTAAGATGTTGATTTGGATCTTCGGAATGAAGTCCATGGAATGCACATCCGCTTTGCACCAACCGGATGGGGTCAGATCGCAAGGGGGTCACATTGGCTCCGGTGAGCTCAATGGTGTTTTGGTAGCCTTGGTGGCTAGGTCGGGAATACTCTCCTAAGGTTTGGTGCCTAGGAGGTTCTAGTGGTGGGTTTTGTTGTGGTGGGATGACGGGTTCAAAGATGTTCCCATCATCCATGAGGTCGGGTGGTGAAAAGTTACGAACAAAAACACAAAGAAATAAGATAGACTAAAGAAGAAATAAAAATAAAAAAATAAAATCTTACTAGAAAGGAATCTAGCAAGTAGACCTAACAAAAAGAGATTCTAACCTAGACAATAACTATTCCCCGGGCTGCGGCGCCAAAAACTTGATACGTGGGGATCGCACCAGGCTTTACCTCTTAAGGGATCTTGAGAAGCTTACAACCCCCTCTAGGCAGTGTACATGATCATTGTAGTATAGTATAGTGACAAGTACCGGGGGATTGATCGTTCAGCTAGGAATAGTGTCGCTAGGATTAGAAAACCTAAATACTAGTTCTAGAGATGAGGGATGATTCTTTTTGTATTTTTATATTTTTTAGAAAGCAAATTAAAATCTCGGGTTTGAAGGATTTGGGCGGAATTAGTTGCTAGTCAACTAACCCAATACTAAAGATGCAATCAAAATAAAATACGAAAAATGAAAATAAACTAATTTAAACTAAGGTTGTGAGCAATAAGTGGGAGAAATGTGTTTACTTAGAATTCACTACTCCCTAGATATCTTTTACATGTTAATTACTTGCTATAGTTGCGTGGATGACGGAATGTATTCCTTAATACCATTCATGGGGTGGCGTACTTACTTCCCCAATCCTCTGAGTGCCTACTCCACTCCTATGTCGAGCCTGCAAGAAGCTCCTAACATGGGATCATTAGAATTTACTCATGCATTAAATACATCCAATAAAACCTAGTACACATCGGTTCATGTTTCCTAATACGTTCAAGCATGTTACCATTTGGAGATCTGCCAGTTTTCTTAAACCTAACATTGAAATCATTCATCCAATACAACCATAAACAAGTAATCAACGCATAATCATGATGAGGCGAAAAATGATCCATTTTTAGGGGGTCATTTAAGCCCGAATCCGACTTTATTTGATCAAATATTGCCCTAAATCGTTCCTTTTGTGATTTTAGGTGTTTGGAGAGTGAATTCTGGAAAAGAAGCCATTTTGGACGTTTTTGGAGCATAAAAGTGAAGAAAACGGCAAAGTATCAATTTTCCATGCTGAAGACACTAGGTGACGGCGTCAAGAGTTACACCCTGACGGCGTCAGACATCAAGAATAAAACACCGTAGTTGATGACGGTGTCAAAAGTCATCCTGACGGCGTCAAAGTACCAAGAATAAAATACCGTAGGTGGTGACGGCGTCACATAGGCCGTCATAAGTAGATCAAGGCCGTCCGAGGAAGTATTTGGCGGCGAGGTGACGGCGTCACATGCTTGTCTTGACGCCGTCAGCCCAGTTTTCCTATATATAGTTTTCTAGTTTTTACATTTAAAGGAGAGAAGTTTTGGTGAAACCCTAAAGACGAATTTGGTGCCTCTTTTACAGGTTTTTCAAGGGTTCCAAACCCTTGATACCTTGCATTGTAATTGAGATAAGTGTTCTTCTAATTCAATCAATATGTCTATGTGTTGGTTGTCTATATCTTGTTCTTGTCTCAATTCAATTATGCTAGGCTAGATCTCTCTTGTGTTTGCTTAGATCTAATGAAACCTAGATATTGATTATGTGTTGATTACTTGTTTATTCTTGTTCTTGGATGAATGATTTATATGTTAGGCTTAAGAAAACTAGCAGATCTCCAAATGGTAACATGCTTGAATGTCTTAAGAAACATGAACCGAGGCGTACTAGGTCTTTATTGGTTGTATTTAATGCATGAGCCACTGTTTACAATCCCTATAGTTGTGCTAGGTCACGGTGTAGGAGGAGATAAGAGCTCATAGAGTTGGGGAGTTATGTATGCCACCCCACGAATGGTATTAAGGAATACAATCCGTCATCCATACAAGTATAACAAGTAATTAACGTGTAAAAGATATCTAGGGAGTAGTGAAGTCTAAGTAAACACAATTTCTCCAATTACTGCTCACAACCTTAGTATAATTAGTTTGTTTTCATTTTTAGTATTTTATTTTGATTATATATTAGTTTTGGGTTAGTTGAATAGCAACTAATTCCGCCCACTCCTTCAAAACCCGAGATTTTAATTGCTTTCATAAAAATATAAAAACACAAAAATAATCATCCCTCACCTCTAGAACTAGTAATTAGGTTTTCTAATCCTAGCGACACTATTCCTAAGTTGAACGATCAATCCCCCGGTACTTGTCACTATACTATACTACAACGATCAGGTACACTGCCTGGTGGGGGTTGTAAGCTTCTCGAGATCCCTCGAGAGGTAAAGCAAGATGCGATTCCCACTCATCAAGTTTTTGGCGCCGCAGCCCGGGGAATAGTTATTGTCTAGGTTAGGATTTCTTTTTATTAGGTCTACTTGCTAGATTCCTTTCTAGTAAGATTTTATTTTTATTTTTAGGTCTTCTTTAGTCTATCTTATTTCTTCGTGCCTTTGTTCGTAACTCTTTACCATCCGACATCATGGAAGGTGGTAACATCTTTGAACCCATCATCCCACCACAACAAAACCCACCATTAGAACCCCTTAGGCCCCGAACCTTAGGAGAGTATTCCCGACCTAGCCACCAAGGCTACCGAAACACCATTGAGCTCACCGGAGCCAATGTGACCCCCTTGCGATCCGACACCATCCGGTTGGTGCAAAGCGGATGTGCATTCCATGGACTTCGTTCCGAAGATCCAAACCAACATCTTAAGGACTTTCTCAAAATCATAGATTCCATAGACCTAGGTGTTGAAACTAGAGAGACTACCCGTTTACGCCTATTCCAATTCTCTCTACGGGATCAAGCTTGTCAATGGCTTGAGCGTTTACCCTCGGGATCCATCACCACATGGG
This sequence comes from Artemisia argyi, assembly GCA_030686995.1. NCBI lineage: Eukaryota > Viridiplantae > Streptophyta > Magnoliopsida > Asterales > Asteraceae > Artemisia > Artemisia argyi. The sequence continues at coordinate 120,623,091 of CM060686.1, forward strand.
ATGATCTTACCACTCGTTTCCTTGCTCAATTTTTCCCACCGGGGAGAACTACTAAGCTTAGGAATGACATCTTGATGTTTCAACAACGTCAAAATGAATCTCTTTATGAAGCATGGACTCGTTTCAAGGACTTACTCCAAAAAGTCCCTCATCATGGCATAGATCTTTGGCTCCAAGTCCAAATCTTTTATGACCATATCGATCTCTCCACGAGGCGAGCCATTGACCAATCGGCCGGTGGTAAGCTACGTGATCTAAGTGCGGAACAATCATGGGAACTCATAGAAGATCTTGCTCTCTATGACAACGAAAGTTGGAATGACCCCCGTGATTTGAACAAAACGGTCAAGGCAATATCTTTGCCTTCGAACAATTCTAGCACTCCCGACCGTAGGATCATGGAACTTGAGGACCAAGTCAAGTTTCTCATGAAATCTTACGAAGCTCCAAAGCATTCAAGCCAAGTGGACAAAATCACTTCTTCATGCGAATTATGTAGTGGTCCCCATGACACTCGTGATTGTGTGGAACTCTCCGGAACAGCTTTTGCGGATTACGCATCCACGCGTACCGACGAAGCGGGAGATAAGTGGTACACTTTCAAGCCCGAGCCAAACACATACGGTGATTCATACAACCCCTCATGGAAAAATCACCCAAACCTTAGGTGGAAACAAAATCAACCCAATTCTTCCAATCCATCTAATCGTTATCAACCAAATGGTCCACCATCCAACCGTACTTTCAACAACAATCCTTCTAACAACTTTGGTAGTACCAACAATCTTGAAGGATTGATGTCAAAGTTCATGGCATCTCAAGAAGCCCGCATAGCTAGGTTCGAAACCGAATTCAACCAACAACAAACGGAGATGACCAACAAGATTGACAACTTGTTGAAAGCCCTCAACAACCAAACATTAATCACACCTAGGAAGGACACTAGGGACACCAATAGTGGAAGCCAAATTAAGGACCCATCATCATCCAAACATGTCCACTTTGTCAATGTTGTCACCATTAAGCCAATAGATAAGGAGATAGAGGAGAGTGACAAGGATGAAGTTAGAATAGAAGCCGATAGTGAGGATGAGAGTAGGGAAGTTGAGGTTAATAAGGATGAGGAATTAGAGGAGGTAGAACCTATAGAGGAATACTTTGATAAGTTGCCAACCAAGGAAGAACAGGAATACCATAAGGATTTATTCGATAGTCCCGAGAAAACATATATCTTTGGCGACCCCCTTATCAAAATGGGAGACCCCTCTAACATTAACATCCCATGCAATATCGGGCACATGCATATATGGAAAGCTTACATCGACCTTAGATCCCCCGTGAACATCATGACTAGGACTTTTTACAATTGGGTGATGAAGAAGCAACTCAATTTTAGGATGATGCCCGGTAAAAATTGGATAAGTAATTTTGTAGGGAGAGTTAAGGGATTACATGTGATCATAGGGAATCTTACCTATGAGATTGATTTTATGATAGTGGAAGACACTCGTCCGGTGATTGATGCTTGCCTAAGTCAAATAATATTTGGGAAACCATTTGTTGAGGCCACTAGGATGAGTTATGATCCGACTTTAGGGATAGTTAGATTCAAGGAAGAGAATGATGAGGTTGCTTATCAAATGCCCTACAAGATTGAGCAATACCGCCTTCTCTCTAATTTCGAAAAGGAACGCAAGCAAGCGGCTTATTATAGGAATGAGGAGGATAGACGTAGAGGAGTAGAGTATGTTATAAATAGGATGCTTGGTTTCTACAAAGAGTGCTTGCAACTAGGTCCGGAATACAAAACTGATTTAGAAGACGACCTAGAGAGTGGAACCAATGATGAAATCACGTGATAGCCCATGACTTTGAGTCTAGCTACAAGACTCGTAAATAAAGAAAAGCGCTTCTTGGGAGGCAACCCATGTTTTGTGTGATTTTATTTGTTTGATTGTTATTTGCTTCCGTATGCATGTTTTATTTTTATTGTTGATTGATCATGTTTCTCAATTAAAATGTGGAAATACTTTATTATGTTGTTTGGCCTAGTCTTAACTCCAACCTAAAAGTATTTTTGCAAAAGATAAGTGTAAGGGGAAACCCCAAATATGTTTTTAAGAAACAAACCGATCATGATTCTCCACAATATTAAATGAACATGTATATTCGTATTTGTTAGAGTCAAATGCTTGTATTGAGTCATAATGAAGTTTTGCAGGATTTTCCAGGAAGTAGGACAAAGTTTTTCCAGAAATTTTCCGGAAACTTAACATAAGAATTTCTGCAGGTCCATTCTGACTGCGTCAGAGTATTACTCTTGACGGCGTCAGGAGTCAAAAATCTGGAAATTTTACCGGTTTTGTTTTTCTAACGGAGTCTTATGGTTTTTGTGAATTATTAAGTTTTATAATCTCCAGGAAATCTGCAAACTTCATTCCACAAGCATTATATCTTACTTTGTTTTTCTAGGATTTAGTAACTTATATAGGATGCCGCCGATTTTACGCGAGGTTGTCTTGTCTATTGTTGTCAGGATTTACAGGTTATTTATGACAAGAGGATGATTGATATTCTGGAAGGGAAGCTTTGATTGTTCATTTTCTTGGAGGAAGATTTAACCTGGCCAACCTATAATCCATACCGAGCGAATTAGGGGAGTATTTGATTTCATTCTCTTTACTTTTTCACTTTTACATTCTTTACTTGAACATTGGGGACAATGTTCATCTTAACTGTAAGGGGAGGGTAAAAAGATGAAACCTTACATATGCACTTTCGCTTGAGTTTGTTTTGTTTGATAGTAGATGTGTAATAAAACTACGAGAAATACTTGTTAGTGTAATTTTAGCGCCAAATTTAAAATTTTTTACAACATTTAGGAGTGAAACTTTAGCCATAGCAAGCGTCTCATGGATAGGAGATTGTATGACTAGCACATAACCGTATATTCAGAAAAATTTTCCACCCAAAAATGTGAGGTTCGCCTTTAGATTTGATAGGAAAAGCATTCATTATTGGTGCTTATGAGTGTACCGGTAGCATTTAGATTCTAGAACTTGCGTTAGTGATGCATCCCGAGACCGCTAGTGAGACTACATTCGTGTAGTAGGATTTACTACATGATAAGAGGCATTAGGATCACCCTTGTGTTAAACCCGTATCATAATTACTTGACCATTTAAGTCATGTTACTTGGCTAGTTAAGTCAACTAATTTTTCCCACACCCTTAGCGTTGTACTCATTTTTAGTACACAATACCCCTAGTACACCCCTCCGAGCCTATCTTTTCGTTTCTAACTTTAAGCATCTTACTTAAAGGAAGAATTTGTTACACCCCACTTAAATGTACACCCAAATCGCCTTAGCCTTCCGTGTATGCGCTCATTTTTAGTGCATTATTGTTATTTGTTAAACCCTAAGTTAACTTTCTAATTGATTACATGGTTGCTAAGTCGAGTCATATCCTTGTACATATTATTTTGGGACGATTGGGACTCATGGGTAAGTACTTATTTTATGGAGTAATGGGGAAGAACATCACTTATTACCCCCATATGTACGTTAATTTTAAAAGTGCTCCAAGTGTTTGGATTTTCTTAATTCGAGTCATTAGATTAGTTAATTGTAAAGTATGTAAAGATTCAAGTGTAAGGGGAATGCTTATACCCCTATGATGTATTATTTCGGATGGTAGGGTAAGAGTGTATGCAAAAAAAAAAAAAAAAAAAAAAAAAAAAAAAATCGAAAAAACAAGAAAAAGAAAAAAAATATATAGAAAAAAGAAAAAGAGAAAAAATATACGGACTACCATCCTGTTTCATTCTATGTTTATTTTATGTTTTTGCTTAAGTCGAGTCTAGTCTTGGCTTAGCAACGCCATATTGTACATGTAATTGACCAAGATTGTTAACTCGCCACCAGTAAAACTTCCTTTATCCAACAAAACCGTGTAATTCATATCCCTATACCTAACGTTACAACCTTTTAAAAGACCTCTTTGATAGTTTATCCTAGTTGCTTACGCCATGTGGTGGAGGTTTGATCCTTTCCCAAGCCTATGGTAATCTATTTTGCTATGACAGGTAGTGAGAGATATCTTCCATTTCCATAATGTTATATTACTTTATTACACCCGAGAGATGTGAGTATCTAAACACTATTTGTGAGGTGCTTGTGTATGACCTCCGTGCTTGTCTATTGGTCTTTAGTGGAACGATTATTTTTTGTAATTACTTTTATATTAGTGTTAAATGACCCTTAACTTGTCTTTTGAGTAGAATAAAAGCGCATTTGCTTTAGGACAAGCAAATCTCAAGTGTAAGGGTATATGATGAGGCGAAAAATGATCCGTTTTTAGGGGGTCATTTAAGCCCGAATCCGACTTTATTTGATCAAATATTGCCCTAAATCGTTCCTTTTGTGATTTTAGGTGTTTGGAGAGTGAATTCTGGAAAAGAAGCCATTTTGGACGTTTTTGGAGCATAAAAGTGAAGAAAACGGCAAAGTATCAATTTTCCATGCTGAAGACACTAGGTGACGGCGTCAAGAGTTACACCCTGACGGCGTCAGACATCAAGAATAAAACACCGTAGTTGATGACGGCGTCAAAGTACCAAGAATAAAATACCGTAAGTGGTGACGGCGTCACATAGGCCGTCATAAGTAGATCAAGGCTGTCCGAGGAAGTATTTGGCGGCGAGGTGACGGCGTCACATGCTTGTCTTGACGCCGTCAGCCCAGTTTTCCTATATATAGTTTTCTAGTTTTTACATTTAAAGGAGAGAAGTTTTGGTGAAACCCTAAAGACGAATTTGGTGCCTCTTTTACAGGTTTTTCAAGGGTTCCAAACCCTTGATACCTTGCATTGTAATTGAGATAAGTGTTCTTCTAATTCAATCAATATGTCTATGTGTTGGTTGTCTATATCTTGTTCTTGTCTCAATTCAATTATGCTAGGCTAGATCTCTCTTGTGTTTGCTTAGATCTAATGAAACCTAGATATTGATTATGTGTTGATTACTTGTTTATTCTTGTTCTTGGATGAATGATTTATATGTTAGGCTTAAGAAAACTGGCAGATCTCCAAATGGTAACATGCTTGAACGTCTTAAGAAACATGAACCGAGGCGTACTAGGTCTTTATTGGTTGTATTTAATGCATGAGCCACTGTTTACAATCCCTATAGTTGTGCTGGGTCATGGTGTAGGAGGAGATAAGAGCTCATAGAGTTGGGGAGTTATGTATGCCACCCCACGAATGGTATTAAGGAATACAATCCGTCATCCATACAAGTATAACAAGTAATTAACGTGTAAAAGATATCTAGGGAGTAGTGAAGTCTAAGTAAACACAATTTCTCCAATTACTGCTCACAACCTTAGTATAATTAGTTTGTTTTCATTTTTAGTATTTTATTTTGATTATATATTAGTTTTGGGTTAGTTGAATAGCAACTAATTCCGCCCACTCCTTCAAAACCCGAGATTTTAATTGCTTTCATAAAAATATAAAAACACAAAAATAATCATCCCTCACCTCTAGAACTAGTAATTAGGTTTTCTAATCCTAGCGACACTATTCCTAAGTTGAACGATCAATCCCCCGGTACTTGTCACTATACTATACTACAACGATCAGGTACACTGCCTGGTGGGGGTTGTAAGCTTCTCGAGATCCCTCGAGAGGTAAAGCAAGGTGCGATTCCCACGCATCAAATCAACATCTAGGTTTCATTAGATCTAAGCAAACACAAGATAAATCTAGCCTAGCATGGTGGAATCAAGACAAGCACAAGATATAGACAACCAACACATAAACATATTGATTGAATTAAGAAAAGACTTATCTTAGTAACACATGTAAGGATTCAAGGGTTGAAAACCCTTGAAAACTGTAAAATTCGTATATGGTTCGGCCTTAGGGTTTCTCTAAACATCTTCCTCTTTTAATGAATGAAAATTAGAAAACTATATATAGATATTAGAGGCTGATGGCGTAAAGAACAAACTTATGACGCCGTCATCTCGCCACCAAAATAATCCTCGGACTGCCTAGATCTACATCTGACGCCGTCATGTAGTCCATTTTTGCAGGCCGTCACACTTTTAACTCTTGACGCTCTACTTGTGACGCCTTCATTTCTGTACTGGGTCGTCATGGTGTAAGCACCTAGGATAAACTATCAAAGAGGTCTTTTAAAAGGGTTGTAACGTTAGGTGTAGGGATATGAAATACACGGTTTTGTTGGATATAGGCAGTTTTTACTGGTGGCGAGTTAACAATCTTGGTTTATTACATGTACAATATGGCGTTGCTAATCCAAGACTAGACTCGACTTGAGCTAATAAATGAAAGATAACAAAAACATAAAATGAACATAGAATAAAAAGGGATGGTAGTCCGTTTTTTTTTTTTTTTTTTTTCTTTTTTTTTTTTTTTTTTTTTTTTTTGCATACACTCTTACTCTACCATCCAAACTAATACATCATATTGAATGGAAATTCCCCTTACACTTGAATTTTTACATACTTTACAATAAACTAATCTAATGACTCGAATTAAGAAAATCAAAACACTTTGAGCACTTTTAAGATTAACGTACATATGGGGGTAATAAATGATGTTCATCCCCATTACTCCATAAATAAGTACTTTACCCATGAGTCTCAATCGTCCCAAAACAATATGTATGATGAGGCGAAAAATGAACCACTTTTAGGGGGTCATTTAAGCCCGGAATTGAATTTATTAGATCAAATATTGCCCTAAATCGTTCCTTTTGTGATTTTAGGTACTTTGGGAGAGAGATCTGGAAAAGGAAGCAATTCGGACGTTTTTGGAGCATAAAAGTGAAGAAAACGCCAAAGTCTTAATTTTCCTTGCTGGGAACAGTAGGTGACGGCGTCAAGAAGGAAATTCTGAAGGCGTCTAGAGTAATTTCCATGACGACCCAGTACAGAATTAAAGGCGTCACGAGGTAGAGCGTCAAGAGTAAAATGCGTGACGGCCTGGAAATGTTATAACGTGACGGCGTCAAAAGTAGATCAAGGCAGTCTGAGAATTCTTTTGGCGGCGAGATGACGGCGTCACCAATTTAGTCTTGACGCCGTCAGCCTCAATTTCCTATATATAGTTTTCTAATTTTCATTCATAAAAAGAGAGAAGTTTTGGAGAAACCCTAAGGCCGAACTTAGTACGAATTTTACAGGTTTTTCAAGGGTTCTCAGCCCTTGAACCCTTTCCTGTGTAATTGAGATAAGTATTCTTTTAATTCAATCAATATGTCTATGTGTTGGTTGTCTATATCTTGTTCTTGTCTTAATTCCATCATGCTAGGCTAGATCTATCTTGTGTTTGCTTGGATCTAATGAAACCTAGATGTTAATTATGTGTTGATTACTTGTTTATGGTTGTATTGGATGAATGATTTCGATGTCAGGCTTAAGAAAACTGGCAGATCTCCAAATGGTAACATGCTTGAACGTCTTAGGAAACATGAACTGACGTGCACTAGGTTTTATTGGTCGTATTTAATGCATGAGTATATTCTAATGATCCCATGTTAGGAGCTTCTTAGCCGGCTCGACACAGGAGTGAAGTAGGCACTCATAGGATTGGGGAATTAAGTGCGCCACCCCATGAATGGTATTAAGGAATACAATCCGTCATCCACGCAACTATAACAAGTAATTAACGTGTAAAAGATATCTAGGGAGTAGTGAAATCTAAGTAAACACAACTTCTCCACTTATTGCTCACAACCTTAGTTTAATTTAGTTTATTTTCATTTCTTGTATTTTATTTTGATTGCATCTTTAGCAATGGGTTAGTTGACTAGCAACTAATTCCGCCCAAATCCTTCAAACCTGAGATTTTTACTTGCTTTCTAAAAAATATAAAAATACAAAAATAATCATCCTTCATCTCTAGAACTAATATTTAGGTTTTCTAATCCTAGCAACACTATTCCTAGCTGAACAATCAATCCCCCGGTACTTGTCACTATACTATACTACAACGATCAGGTACACTGCCTGGTGGGGGTTGTAAGCTTCTCGAGATCCCTCGAGAGGTAAAGCCTGGTGCGATTCCCACGTATCAAGTTTTTGGCGCCGCAGCCCGGGGAATATTTATTGTCTAGGTTAGAATCTCTTTTTATTAGGTCTACTTGCTAGATTCCTTTCTAGTAAGATTTTATTTTTATTTTTAGGTTTTCTTTAGTCTATCTTATTTCTTTGTGTTTTTGTTCGTAACTCTTCACCACCCGACATCATGGACGATGGGAACATCTTTGAACCCGTCATCCCACCACAACAAAACCCACCACTAGAACCTCTTAGGCCCCGAACCTTAGGAGAGTATTCCCGACCTAGCCACCAAGGCTACCGAAACACCATTGAGCTCACCGAAGCCAATGTGACCCCCTTGCGATCCGACACCATCCGGTTGGTGCAAAGCGGATGTGCATTCCATGGACTTCGTTCCGAAGATCCAAACCAACATCTTAAGGACTTCCTTAAAATCGTAGACTCCATAGACTTAGATGTTGAAACTGGAGAGACAACCCGATTACGCCTATTCCAATTCTCTCTACGGGATCAAGCTAGTCAATGGCTTGAGCATTTACCCGCGGGATCCATCACCACATGGGATGATCTCACCACTCGTTTCCTTGCTCAATTTTTCCCACCGGGGAGAACTACTAAGCTTAGAAATGACATCTTGATGTTCCAACAACGTCAAAATGAATCTCTCTATAAAGCATGGACTCGTTTCAAGGACTTACTCCAAAAAGTCCCTCACCATGGCATAGATCTTTGGCTCCAAGTCCAAATCTTTTATGACCATATCGATCTCTCCACGAGGCGAGCCATTGACCAATTGGCCGGTGGTAAGCTACGTGATCTAAGTTCAGAACAATCATGGGAACTCATAGAAGATCTTGCTCTCTATGACAACGAAAGTTGGAATGACCCCCGTGATTTGAACAAAACGGTCAAGGCAATATCTTTGCCTTCGAACAATTCTAGCACTCCCGACCGTAGGATCATGGAACTTTAAGGTCGAGTCAAGTCTCTCATGAAATCTTACGAAGCTCAAAAACCTTCAAGCCAAGTAAGCAGAATCGCTTCTACATGCAAATTATGTAATGGCCCTCACGAGACTCATAACTGCATGGAGCTTCCAAAATGTGCTTATAACGAATTCACGTCGTCACACGTAGGTCGAGGTCCTCGAACTTCTGGCGAGGCCTATGAGGCTTGGAAGGATAAACCTAATTTCAGAGGGTACCAAACGCGGAGCGTATCCTTCAATGACTCCTCACCACTCACTTGGTCAGAGCATTTTCCATCACAAGGCGTTCCTAGGCAAAGCTGTGAAGATGCTCTAAAAAAAATCATTCTATCTCAAGAATTACAGCTCTCTACGCTCGAGGCTAAATTTAGACAACAGCAGGCTGATATGAATAACAAGATTTGTAATCTGTTAACTGCTATCAAAGAGCATGTTGTTAATAAACCCATTCACGTTGATGATGTTAAGTCTATTACCGTCATGAGTCCACCAACCTCCCCTGTGAAAATAAAAAGTCCTAGTAAGTTATTCAAACATCTATCACCAAAAGGAAAAGAACCTGTCAAACCCCTAGGACCAATCCATTTTATAAACACCATCACCACGATATCTGCTTCTACACCCAACCCAACCCAACAACAAACTAACAAAATTGGTCATACATCTAAAGATGAGACCTCAAGGGTGGACCACGATTTGGCCAGAAGCCCTACCAACTCATCCGAGCAGTGCGCCGCGCAAGTATCTAGCGAATCGGATGAAGGGAAAGAGAGATCGGAAGAACATATGAGAAATCCAACTATTTTGGGTAAATCTATTCTAGAGGAGCCTGAGAGAAAAATGGATAATGTTACCAGTGGGAATAGCAATGGGATTAATGTAAGCAACCCTAAAGTTTTTAATATTTCCTGCACCATTGAGGGAAAGCTCTTAACCAATAGTCATATAGATCCTAGTTTCCCAGACAACATAATACCCCTTTCCCTATACCAAGAAGCCTTCCCAGAACGCATTGTGTGCGAGAGAGTCAATAATGCAAGGATAATAAAAAATTTATCAATTATGATTGGAGAACTTGTTTACAATATTGACCTCACCGTGGTCGATAACGTGGACCCTCTCACCAATCAAACGTTAACCAACCTTGTTCTTGGGAAACCATTTATCAATGAATCGGGAGTGATCCCTGATGAGAAGGATGGTAGTGCATTATTCACTAATGGTGTTAAGAATGTAATTTTTCGTAGGGGTAATGAGGAGGTGTGCGAGTATCGTCCTTCCCTTGAGGGGAATCTATATGGATCAAAGGATGGAGAGTCGGGGAAGATAAGACGGCGTGATCTGAATAACTTCAAAATTCCCTGCATGATCGGTCATAAGTACTTCGATAACATCTACATTAACGTATTCCTGCCGAAGAATTTTATGTCCCTATTCCATTATAACAATATCTGCAGATGGGGAATGGTTTACAAGGGAGAGAAAGTGGTTGGTAAGGATCATGAAATCCAGGTGTTTGTAGGAAATATGGCATTCACTATGGAATTTACGATTGTGGACAATATCGAAGACTATGTCGACCCTAGATTATCACAAGTCATTTTTGGGGCGCCCTTTTGCGAGATCACTAATCTGATAATTGATGACCGGAACGGAATCATGACCTTCGCTGATGGAATTAGGAGGGTTTCATACCAAACACCATACAAGAGAAGAGACCTTAAGGAAATCGATTGTGACGGGCTTGATAAGATAACTTCCCAACTTATTTTGTGTGATGAAGATGTTCAGAGAGGGTGTAAGGACACTTCTGATTTATCATGTGGATTCTTTAAGGATGTTAGTAAGCTTGGTTCTAAGTATCGAAAAGATATCTTTGAGTTCGAAGACCCGAAGTACTTACACTATGAAAGCGATACTAGTTTAGAAGACGACCTAGAGAGTGAAACCAACGATGAGGTCACGTAGTAACCCATGACCTTGAGTCTAGCTACAAGACTCGTAAATAAAGAAAAGCGCTTCTTGGGAGGCAACCCATGTTTTGTGTGATTTTATTTTGTTTGTTTGTTATTTGCTTCCATATGCATGCTTTATTTTTATTGTTGGTAGATCATGTTTCTCAATTAAATAGTGGAAATACTTTACTTTGTTGTTTTGGCCTAGTCTTAACTCCACCTAAAAGTATTTTTGCAAAAGATAAGTGTAATGGGAAACCCCAAATATGTTTTTAAGAAACAAACCGATCATGATTCTCCACAATATTAAATGAACATGTATATTCGTATTTGTTAGAGTCAAATGCTTGTATTGAGTCATAATGAAGTTTTGCAGGATTTTCCAGGAAGTAGGACCAAGTTTTTCCAGAAATTTTCCAGAAACTTAAGACAAGAATTTCTGCAGGTCACTTCTGACGGCGTCACGAGATTACTCTCGACGGCGTCACGTGTAAAAATCTGGAAATTTTACCGGTTTTGTTTTTCTAACGGAGTCTTATGGTTTTTGTGAATTATAAAGTTTTATAATCTCCAGGAAATCTGCAAACTTCATTCCACAAGCATTATATCTTATTTTGTTTTCTAGGATTTAGTAACTTATATAGGTTGCCGCCGATTTTATGTGAGGTTATCTTGTCTATTTTCTCAGGATTTACAGGTTATGTATGACAAGGAGATGATTTATATTCTGGAAGGGAAGCTTTGATTGTTCATTTTCTTGGAGGAAGATTTAACCTGGCCACCTTATTATCCATACCGAGCGAATCAGGAGAGTATTTGATTTCATTCTTTTTACTTTTTCACTTTTACATTCTTTACTTGAACATTGGGGACAATGTTCATCTTAAGTGAAAGGGGAGGGTAAAAAGATGATACCTTGTAAAAAGATGATACCTTACATGTACACTTTCGCTTGAGTTTGTTTTGTTTGATGGTAGATGTGTAATAAAACTATGAGAAATACTTGTTAGTGCAATTTTAGCGCCAAATTTAAATTTTTTTACAACATTTAGGAGTGAAACTTTAGCCATAGTAAGCGTCTCATGGATAGGAGATTGTATGACTAGCACATAACCGTATCATTCAGAAAAATTTTCCACCCAAATATGTGAGGTTCGCCTTTAGATTTGATAGGAAAAGCATTTACTATTAGTGCTTATGAGTGTACCGGTAGCATTTAGATTCTAGAACTTGCGTTAGTGATGCATCCCGAGACCGCTAGTGAGACTACATTCGTGTAGTAGGATTTACTACATGATAAGAGGCATTAGGATCACCCTTGTGTTAAACCCGTATTATAATTATTTGACCATTTTAGTCATATTACTTGGCTAGTTAAGTCAACTAATTTTTCCCACACCCTTAGCGTTGTACTCATTTTTAGTACACGATACCCCTAGTACACCCCTCCGAGCCTATCTTTTCGTTTCTAACTTTAAGCATTTTACTTAAAGGAAGAATTTGTTACACCCCACTTAAATGTACACCCAAATCGCCTTAGCCTTCCGTGTTTACACTCATTTTTAGTGCATTATTGTTATTTGTTAAACCTCAAGTTAACTATCTAATTGATTACATGTTTGCTAAGTCGAGTCATATCCTTGTACATATTGTTTTGGGATGATTGGGACTCATGGGTAAAGTACTTATTTTATGGGGTAATGGGGAAGAACATCATATATTACCCCCGTATGTGCGTTAATCTTAAAAGTACTCCAAGTATTTTGATTTTCTTAATTCGAGTCATTAGATTAGTTTATTTTAAAGTATGTAAAAATTCAAGTGTAAGGGGAATGTTCATTCCCTATGATGTATTATTTTGGATGGTAGGTTAAGAGTGTATGCAAAAAAAAAATAAAAAAAAAAAAAAAAAAAAAAAAAAATCGAAAAAACAAGAAAAAGAAAAGAAAAAAATAGAAAAAGAAAAGAGAAAAAAGCATACGGACTACCATCCCTTTTTATTCTATGTTTATTTCATGTTTTTGTTATTTTTCATTTATTAGCTTAAGTCGAGTCTAGTCTTGGCTTAGCAACGCGATATTGTACATGTAATTAACCAAGATTGTTAACTCGCCACCAGTAAAAACTTCCTTTACCCAACAAAACCGTGTATTTCATATCCCTACACCTAACGTTACAACCCTTTAAAAGACCTCTTTGATAGTTTATCCTAGGTGCTTACGCCATGTGGTGCAGGTTTGATCCTTTCCCAAGCCTATGGTAATCTATTTTGCTATGACAGGTAGTGAGAGATATCTTCCATTTCCATATTGTAATTTATACTTTATTACACCCTAGAGATGTGAGTATCTAAACACTATTTGTGAGGTGCTAGTATATGACCTCCGTGCTTGTCTTTGGTCTTTAGTGGAACGATTATTTGTTGTAATTACTTTTATATTAGTGTTAAATGACCCCTAACTTGTATTTTGACTAGAATAAAAGCGCATTTGCTTGAGGACAAGCAAATCTCAAGTGTAAGGGTATATGATGAGGCGAAAAATGAACCACTTTTAGGGGTTCATTTAAGCCCGGAATTGAATTTATTTGATCAAATATTGCCCTAAATCATTCCTTTTGTGATTTTAGGTACTTTGGGAGAGAAATCTGGAAAAGGAAGCAATTCGGACGTTTTTGGAGCATAAAAGTGAAGAAAACGCCAAAGTCTTAATTTTTCTTGCTGGGAACAATAGGTGACAGCGTCAAGAAGGAAATTCTGACGGCGTCAAGAGTAATTTCCATGACGACCCAGTACAGAATTGAAGGCGTCACGAGGTAGAGCGTCAAGAGTAAAATGCGTGACGGCCTGGAAAATGTTATAACGTTACGGCGTCAAAAGTAGATCAAGGCAGTCCGAGAATTCTTTTGGCGGCGAGATGACGGCGTCACCAATTTGGTCTTGACGCCGTCAGCCTCAATTTCCTATATATAGTTTTCTAATTTTCATTCATAAAAAGAAAGAAGTTTTGGAGAAACCCTAAGGCCGAACTTAGTACGAATTTTACAGGTTTTTCAAGGGTTCTCAGCCCTTGAACCCTTTCATGTGTAATTGAGATACGTATTCTTTTAATTCAATCAATATGTCTATGTGTTGGATGTCAATATCTTGTTCTTGTCTTAATTCCATCATGCTAGGCTAGATCTATCTTGTGTTTGCTTGGATCTAATGAAACCTAGATGTTAATTATGTGTTGATTACTTGTTAATGGTTGTATTGGATGAATGATTTCTATGTTAGGCTTAAGAAAACTGGCAGATCACCAAATGGTAACGTGTTTGAACGTCTTAGGAAACATGAACTGACGTGCACTAGGTTTTATTGGTTGTATTTAATGCATGAGTAAATTCTAATGATCCCACGTTAGGAGCTTCTTAGCCGGCTCGACATAGGAGTGAAGTAGGCACTCATAGGATTGGGGAATTAAGTGCGCTACCCCATGAATGGTATTAAGGAATACAATCCATCATCCATGCAACTATAACAAGTAATTAACGTGTAAAAGATATCTAGGGAGTAGTGAAATCTAAGTAAACACAACTTCTCCACTTATTGCTCACAACCTTAGTTTAATTTAGTTTATTTTCATTTCTAGTATTTTATTTTGATTGCATCTTTAGCATTGGGTTAGTTAACTAGCAACTAATTCCGCCCAAATCCTTCAAACCCGAGATTTTTACTTGCTTTCTAAAAAATATAAAAATACAAAAATAATCATCCTTCATCTCTAGAACCAGTATTTAGGTTTTCTAATCCTAGCGACAATATTCCTAGCTGAATGATCAATCCCCCGGTACTTGTCACTATACTATACTACAACGATCAGGTACACTGCCTGGTGGGGGTTGTAAGCTTCTCAAGATCCCTTGAGAGGTAAAGCCTGGTGCGGTTCCCACGTATCAATGTACAAGGATATGACTCGACTTAGCAACCATGTAATCAATTAGATAGTTAACTTAGGGTTTAACAAATAACAATAGTGCACTAAAGATGAGTGCATACACGGAAGGCTAAGGCGATTTGGGTGTACATTTAAGTGGGGTGTAACAAATTCTTCCTTTAAGTAAGATGCTTAAAGTTAGAAACGAAAAGATAGGCTCGGAGGGGTGTACTAGGGGTTTCGTGTACTAAAAATGTGTACAACGCTAAGGGTGTGGGAAAAATTAGTTGACTTAACTAGTCAAGTAATATGACTTAGATGGTCAAGTAATTATAATACGGGTTTAACACAAGGGTGATCCTAATGCCTCTTATCATGTAGTAAATCCTACTACACGAATGTAGTCTCACTAGCGGTCTCGGGATGCATCACTAACGCAAGTTCTAGAATCTAAATGCTACCGGTACGCTCATAAGCACTAATAGTAAATACTTTTCCTATCAAATCTAAAGGCGAACCTCACATATTTGGGCGGAAATTTTTTCTAAATAGTACGGTTTTGTGCTAGTCATACAATCTCCTATCCATGAGACGCTTGCTATGGCTAAAGTTTCACTCCTAAATGTTGTGAAAAATTTTAAACTTGGCGCTAAAATTGCACTAACAAGTATTTCTCATACTTTTATTACACATCTACTATCAAACAAACAAACTCAAGCGAAAGTGTATCTGTAAGGTATCATCATTTTACCCTCCCCTTACACTTAAGATGAACATTGTCCCCAATGTTCAAGTAAAGAATGTAAAAGTGAAAAAGTAAAAAGAATGAAATCAAATACTCCCCTGATTCGCTCGGTATGGATAATAAGGAGGCTAGGTTAGATCTTCCTCCAAGAAAATGAACAATCAAAGCTTCCCTTCCAGAAAAATAAATCATATTCTTGTCATACATAACATGTAAATCCTAAGAAAACAGACAAGGCAACTCGCATAAAATCGGCGGCAATCTACATAAGTTACTAAATCCTAGAAAACAAAATAAGATATAATGCTTGTGGAATGAAGTTTGCAGATTTCCTGGAGATTATAAAACTTAATAATTCAACAAAAACTTTAAGACTTCGTTAGAAAAACAAAACTGGTAAAATTTCCAGATTTTTACACGTGACGCTGTCAAGAGCAAGCTCATGACGCCGTCAGAAGTGACCTGTAGAAATTCTTATGTTAAGTTTCTAGAAAATTTCTGGAAAAACTTGGTCCTACTTCCTGGAAAATCCTGCAAAACTTCATTATGACTCAATACAAGCATTTGACTCTAACAAATACGAATATACATGTTCACTTAATATTGTGGAGAATCATGATCGGTTTGTTTCTTAAAAACATATTTGGGGTTTCCCCTTACACTTATCTTTTGCAAAAATACCTTTGGGTGAAGTTAAGACTAGGCCAAACAACAAAGTTAAGTATTTCCACTTTTTAGTTTAGAAACATGATCTACCAACAATAAAAATAAAGCATGCATACGGAAGCAAATAACAATCACACAAAATCATGGGTTGCCTCCCAAGAAGCGCTTTTCTTTATTTACGAGTCTTGTAGCTAGACTCAAGGTCATGGGTTACTACGTGACCTCATCCTTGGTTCCACTCTCTAGGTCGTCTTCTAAGCCAGTTTTGTATTCCGGACCTAGTTGCAAGCATTCTTTATAGAAACCAAGCATCCTATTTTTCACATACTCTACTCCTCTACGTCTATCCTCATCATTCCTATAATAAGCCGCTTGCTTGTGTTCCTTTTCTATATTAAAGAGAAGGCGGTATTGCTCAATTTTGTAAGGCATTTGGTAGGCAATCTCATCATTCTCTTCCTTGAATCTAACTATCCCTAAAGTCGGATCATAACTCATCCTAGTGGCCTCAACAAATGGTTTTCCGAATATTATTTGGCTTAGGCAATCATCTATCACCGGACGAGTGTCTTCCACTATCATAAAATCGATCTCATAAGTGAAATTACCTATAATCACATGCAATCCCTTCACTCTTCATACAAAATTACTTATCAAATTCCTATTGGGCATCATCCTAAAATCAAGTTGTTTCTTCATTACCCAATTGTAATAAGTCCTAGTTATGATGTTTACAGGAGATCTAGAATCGATGTAAGCTTTCCATATATGCATATGCCCAATATTGCATGGTATGTTAATGTTAGAGGGGTCTCCCATTTTGATAAGGGGTGTGCCAAGGATATATGGTCTCTCGGGACTATCGAATAAATCCTTATGGTACTCCCGTTCTTCCTTGGTGGGCAACTTATCAAAGTTCTTTTCTTTAGTTTCTACTTCCTCTAACTCCTTTCCCTTATTAACCTCAACTTCCCTACTTTCATCCCTAGTTTCGGTTTCTACTCCAACTTCATCCTTGTCACCTTCTTCTATCTCCTTATCTATTGGCTTAATGGTGACAACATTGACAAAGTGGACATGCTTAGATGATGAGGGGTCCTTAATTTGGATTCCGTTATTGGTGTCCCTAGTGTCCTTCCTAGGTGTGGTTAACGCTTGGTTGTTGAGGGCTTTCAACAAGTTGTCTATCTTGTTGGTCATCTCCGTTTGTTGTTGGTTGAATTCGGTTTCAAACCTAGCTATGTGAGCTTCTTGAGATGCCATGAACTTAGACATCAATCCTTCAAGATTGTTGGTACTACCATAGTTGTTAGAAGGATTGTTGTTGAAAGTACGGTTGGAGGGTGGACCGTTTGGTTGGTAACGATTAGGCAGATTGGAAGAAATGGGTTGATTTTGTTTCCACCTAAGGTTTGGGTGATTTTTCCAAGAGGGGTTGTAGGAATCACCGTAAGGGTTTGGCTCGGGTTTGAAAGTGTACCACTTATCCCCCGCCTCGTCGGTACGCGAGGATGCGTTGTCCGCAAAAGCTGTTCCGGGGAGTTCCACACAATCACGAGTGTCATGGGGACCACTACATAATTCGGTTGAAGAAGTGATTTTATTCACTTGGCTTGAAGGCTTAGGAGCTTCGTAAGATTTCATGAGAAACTTGACTTGGTCCTCAAGCTCCATGATCCTACGGTCGGGAGTGCTAGAGTTGTTCGAAGGCAAAGATAGTACCTTGACCGTTTTGTTCAAATCACGGGGATCATTCCAACTTTCGTTCTCATAGAGAGCAAGATCTTCTATGAGTTCCCATGATTGTTCCGCACTTAGATCACGTAGCTTACCACCGGCCGATTGGTCAATGGCTCGCCTCGTGGAGAGATCGATATGGTCATAAAAGATTTGGACTTGGAGCCAAAGATCTATGCCATGATGAGGGACTTTTTGGAGTAAGTCCTTGAAACGAGTCCATGCTTCATAAAGAGATTTATTTTGACGTTGTTGGAACATCAAGATGTCATTTCTAAGCTTTTTAGTTCTCCCCGGTGGGAAAAATTGAGCAAGGAAACGAGTGGTGAGATCATCCCATGTGGTGATGGATCCCGCGGGTAAACGCTCAAGCCATTGACTAGCTTGGTCACGTAGAGAGAATTGGAATAGGCGTAATCGGGTTGTCTCTCTAGTTGCAACATCTAGGTCTATGGAATCTACCATTTTAAGGAAGTCCTTAAGATGTTGATTTGGATCTTCGGAATGAAGTCCATGGAATGCACATCCGCTTTGCACAAACCGGATGGTGTCGGATCGCAAGGGGGTCACATTGGCTCCGGTGAGCTCAATGGTGTTTCAGTAGCCTTGGTGGCTAGGTCGGGAATACTCTCCTAAGGTTTGGGGCCTAGGAGGTTCTAGTGGTGGGTTTTGTTGAGGTGGGATGACGGGTTCAAAGATGTTCCCATCGTCCATGATGTCAGGTGGTGAAAAGTTACTAACAAAAACACAAAGAAATAAGATAGACTAAAGAAGACCTAAAAATAAAAAAAATAAAAAATCTTACTTGAAAGGAATCTAGCAAGTACACCTAATAAAAAGAGATTCTAACCTAGACAATAACTATTCCCCGGGCTGCGGCACCAGAAACTTGATACGTGGGGATCGCACCAGGCTTTACCTCTCAAGGGATCTTGAGAAGCTTACAACCCCCACCAGGCAGTGTACCTGATCGTTGTAGTATAGTATAGTGACATGTACTGGGGGATTGATCGTTCAACTAGGAATAGTGTCGCTAGGATTAGAAAACCTAAATACTAGTTCTAAAGATAAGAGATGATTCTTTTTTATTTTTATATTTTTTAGAAAGCAAATTAAAATCTCGGGTTTGAAGGATTTGGGCGGAATTAGTTGCTAGTCAACTAACCCAATACTAAAGATGCAATCAAAATAAAATACTGAAAATGAAAATAAACTAATTTAAACTAAGGTTGTGAGCAATAAGTGGGAGAAATGTGTTTACTTAGATTTCACTACTCCCTAGATATCTTTTACACGTTAATTACTTGTTACAGTTGCGTGGATGACGGAATGTATTCCTTAATACCATTCATGGGGTGGCGTACTTACTTCCCCAATCCTATGAGTGCCTACTCCACTCCTATGTCGAGCCTGCAAGAAGCTCCTAACATGGGATCATTAGAATTTACTCATGCAATAAATACAACCAACAAAACCTAGTACACATCGGTTCATGTTTCCTAAGACGTTCAAGCATGTTACCATTTGGAGATCTGCCTGTTTTCTTAAGCCTAACATTGAAATCATTCATCGAATACAACCATAAACAAGTAATCAACACATAATCAACATCTAGGTTTCATTAGATCTAAGCAAACACAAGATAAATCTAGCCTATCATGGTGGAATCAAGACAAGCACAAGATATAGACAACCAACACATAGACATATTGATTGAATTAAGAAAAGACTTATCTTAATAACACATGTAAGGATTCAAGGGTTGAAAACCCTTGAAAAGCTGTAAAATTCGTATATGGTTCGGCCTTAGGATTTCTCCAAACTTCTTCCTCTTTTAATGAATGAAAATTAGAAAACTATATATAGATATTAGAGGCTGACGGCGTCAAGAACAAACTTGTGACGCCGTCATCTCGCCACCAAAATAATCCTCGGACTGCCTTGATCTACATCTGACGCCGTCATGTAGTCCATTTTTGCAGGCCGTCACACTTTTAACTCTTGACGCTCTACTTGTGATGCCTTCATTTCTGTACTGGGTCGTCATGGTCTTTACTCTTGACGCCGTCAGGAAAGTCTTCTTGACGCCGTCACACACTGTTCCCAGCATGGAAAATTAAGTCTTTGGCGTTTTCTTCACTTTTATGCTCCAAAAAAGTCTGAATTGCTTCCTTTTCCATATTTCACTCCCAAAGTACCTAAAATCACAAAAGGAACGATTTAGGGCAATATTTGATCAAATAAATTCAATTCCGGGCTTAAATGACCCCCTAAAAATGGATCATTTTTCACCTCATCAATTTCTAAATACCAAACGGACCCTTTGTAACAATTAACCCAAATACAAAACTAATCCACCCAAAATACCAAACCCAAAACAAAACCAAACCTGATCCAACAAAACTCCCCAAGCCCAAACAAACCGGCCTACTCCCACCCTTTTAATATTACCACCGTTTAACCCCGGTCAAACCTCACCCCCCCCCAACACTATTCACCCATCCCTAACCTCCATTAACACCCCTAATTATTAGGATACTTTGCTCCCCCACTTCCCCATTTTCCTCACCAAACCAATTACTACACCCAACCAAACCCCCTCCTCATTTATTATACCACACCAAACTCCCCAACTGCCCAAGCCCATTTTTCCCGCCAAGTCCCATTTGAAGGGTGGGGATCAAAAGAAGCAATCCTACGGCTCAGGAACTAGTGGGAAAGAGAGAGGAAGTACTGAGGGCTTATTTAAGTCAAAGAAGAGAGAAGATGGAAGGATATGTAGTGTAGAATAGATTACTTAGTATATTTTGATGTCGTTTTTTTAGTGCTTATTAATTCAATGTAATTTTTGGTTTAGAAAGATTGTATCCAACTATTTTAGTGTAATTGAAGTATTTTGTAATCACAAAATTCAAGTTTCCTTTAAGTTTATGGCAGTTTGCATTTTTCATCAAGATTTCAAATTTCTTAATGTTTTACTAAATTGCTTCTTATCTAATTTCAGTAGCTTTTATAAGCTTGTTAAAGTCATTTAAGGTTAAAAGAAAGTATCAACTTAGAAAAAGAAAAGAAAACTAAAAAAATACAAAAAAATTAGATTTAAATAAGTAGAAAATCAAAAGCCATTCCAAAGGAAGAATCAAGCAGTGGAGCATGGTACACTTTGGATTTTGATGGTTTAGAACTCCTAGGGGAGTGATAGGTTTGTGGTTTGATGCCTTTATCAACCATCTCAGTTAACTACCATTGTAAGCATTTCCATATTTTTTTCTTTAAAGTTCATGTACTTCTTGTGTTGATCAAAGCAGTTCATTTATGCTCATTATAGGTTAATGTAAGCTTTTAATTCAGTTTCATGGGTTAGAATCTATGTTTGCATCACTAATCATGAAAAACAGTCCCCATAAGGGGTGTTTGGCTTAAGCTTGTTAACTATGTTCAAGTGGTTATCTGTTGTTATTATTGGTTCATTTCTGTCACATTAGGCTTATATTAGTTAGTTATGGTCTAAAACTCATAGTCCTTTTGATAAAAAGTCAAAACACCTCTTGATTCCCTTTGGCAGTTAACTGTTAGGACTAGGGGGTACCATAAGCTTCAATCTAGCTTAGAAAGTGTTTAGGATACCTCATTTAGGTTTATCTAAGATTAATATAACACATTTCATCAGTAGTGATCACCCAAAATTCACAAAAGTCAAAATACTAAGTTTTTCATGAAAAGTCAAAATGCATGAACTCAGTTTTTTCCAAAATTGCAAGAATTAATTAGAATTTTGTGTTATGTTTGAGGCCTTGAAACTTGTTTATATTTGTTGCGTTCCATCTTAGCTTCAATGTCCTAGCTTCAATACATTTTTGTGATTTTTTCCCTGGGCCCCACAACCCTCCAAACAAGCCTGCAGGGGGAGGAGATCCCCTGCTGCAGCAGACCTCAGACCATAACCACCACTTTGGTGGTGGTTTCTGGCCACCCTTGTGGGTCCCATTGGCCAAAATTTGTTCCTTTCAACCCCCCTGGCACTCTTAAGGTTTTGACCTTTAGTTTGACCTAGAGCCTTGTGGACCCCACCTGAATCATCCATTGAACCTTGTCCTATTTCTGTGTTGGCTTTGGCTTAACCAAGTGCTTATTTGTGACTTAATTGCTTATTCTGTGGCCCCCAATTGCTTATTCTTGCTTAAACATGTCCAACACACTCAGTTAAACCAGAATCAACCATAGTGGGTCCCACTTAAGCTCAGCTTAATTTCTTATTTAGTCAACAAAAGTCAACTGTGGTGCTAATAAGCATCCACAGTGCTTATTTTTAAGTTACAAAAAAATTGTTTTTACAAAATTTAGTTGTTTCTAGTTGTAAAATAGTTTTCAAAAAGAAAAATCAAGAAAAAACAATTTAATTTTAAGTGATAGTTTCTATTTAATGTAATTTAAATTTTCATTTTCATTTTTAAATTTTTGTTAAGCACTTAGCTTTTTTATATTTTTCTTAAATTCCTTTTATATTAAAGTATTTTTAGTAATTTTATCAGATTTTTATTTTGTCATTTAGTAATTATTATATTTAATATTAGTTTTATTACTACTTAATTAATAATTAAGTTTTAAATAGCATAATTAGTTTTTATTAAACAAGACCTAGTTTTTATATTTTTCCTAGCTTTTATATAATGTAAAATAATTTTAGGAATTTTCTTATAATTTTTACTGTTCATTTTCTATTTTTTATAATTTAAATAGTTTAATTGGGTAATTAATATTTAATTAGTAATTAATTAATAGAAAAATCACAAAAAGACAAAAATGCATATTTTTAGTTTTAAAATTTGTTTTTAGTTATTTTATAATTTTAGAAATTTAATTTTTATTTTTCTAGTGTTAAATTAATATTATATTGTATTTAAGTATTTTAAATATTAATAATTAGTATTAAATAGTATTTAATTAATATTAAATAATTAATTTGTGTAAAAATTTATTTTCTTTTTCTAAAAATTTTCTTTTAACCTTAGGTTTGTAAAAAAGTCATTTTCACTCCCTGTGGGTTTTCAGAATTCAGTTTTCACTTTCTATTTTGTACGTTCGCGTAAATTTAAATTGAACGTACACGTTTTTAAGTTTTAAACGTTTCTGGTTTTTCTTAATTTCAAGTCTTGTTCATATAGCTTATTTAAGCTATTTCCTTATAGATTCCTTAGCTTGATCACTCACAAACCCTTTTTCGTCCAGATTCACCCGATCACAAGCCCGTTTGATAACCATCACACCTCATTGGGAAATAACGACCCGGGGAAACCACTATATTCCACGGAGCATTGACTCTAAGCTGTTTGACTTGGTTGACCATTCCTTTAGTCAATTTAAGTTGACCGTTCAGAGCCAATCAGATATTTTCAACCAAAGATTTAGAAAATACTTTCAAAAACGAAGCCGTAGGCGAAAGAACGGATTAAAACGAGTTTATAACGAAGGAGATATGATTTTTGCAAGTTTATTGACGAAAACTATTTTTCTAAAAATTGTTTGCTGTTGGACGATTTTTGGTGGACAAACCGAGGCGTTAGACATAACCTAGAGAAGCCGAGTTATCAAAAATATATTAGTACATACTAAGATGAATCCGTGGATATAAAGAACGAAGAAAATGAACTTAAAACGACCAAGTTATTCACGTTTCAATATCGGCAAAAACTATATATATTTGACAGCTTTTCAACTAGAAATAATAATAATACTACTTCTACGTACTAAATCCTAGATTTTCTAGAAATACTACTAAATTGCCAAATTCATAACTAATGAAGTACTAGTGATTACAAGTTTATTTTTATGACTATTAGATGTTACTTCAAGGTTTTCAAGGCGAAGCTTGTAACACTAACTTTCTATATACGATATACTACGACAAGTTTTTACAAGTCTAGTTAAGACTTATTTTTCTCAAGTATGGAATATATTTTACTATGACTATAACTAGTATTTTCAAGTTATGAGTGGTATAGGTATCATGTGCATGCATATTCTCTACATCATTTCATGATCTAAATTAGATCATATTCATTCATCATAGGTCGCGGTTGATATTCGTTCCTTGTTGTCCTTATCATTCCATTGCATTGTATCATCACTTCGAGGTGAGTTTTCATAGCCCCGTTTTTAATTCAATATTTTGATTTCAAATCCCACGGGGGAGAATACACTGCACCACTTATTTTTGTACATGCCAAAGTAGCTAAATTTCCATACATTGCTTAAGTTGCTATCATACCACATTAAGTCCCCTTTATATTATCATGGACCGTTAATTTGCCTTTAAGCGAGAGTGAGTGAATAGATCTATTTAGGGTGACTCCTCCATTCGTGTTTGGGTTGCTCCAACGGAATTACGAATGCATTTCATGTCTATCATTATTAGATTGGCTGGTAATCACTCATTTGGGGCGAAATTCTTATTATGTCTAGCTTCAGGGTCATGAGCTTAAGAGCCAATGTAACTTCATTTTGACATTAAGTCACCTTACTTTCTACTTATGGCAGTTGTACATACATTTAAACTTATAACTCTATGGAATTCACCAACTTTATGTTGACAGTTTTAGCAATGTATTTTCAGGTTTTTAAGGTAGCTCATGTTGCATACATTTGGACCTTCATGGAGTCGCGGAGTCGATGCGTCTCACCTCATATTTCTGCACTTATGAAACGTTTGATCTTGTTTGAACTTATTTTACCTAAATTGGCGACATCTTTTGGGACCTATGTTTTGTAAACTCTGAATGTTTTAATGATCAAACGCTGTATTTTCTAAACGACACTTTAGGTCGTTCAATATGACTGTAACTGTGATGCTATGGCAGTCACCCCCAGGTATTCCATTCCACTGCCATTCAGGTATTTTGGGGGTGTCACAGCATCAGCGGCTGTCCACGTTACCACCGGAATCAGATATGTCACCAAACCCTAAAACGAGAGTCACTAGCCATCTTTACACGACTTTATGTTAATTTTTGACCTATTGCTGATGTTTACACGACTTTATGTTAATACAAATTTTACCTTATTTGTTTATTACTTCTTAAAGATAACCATATTTAACTCATTGTTTGTTCTCTTAATGACAGTTGATTGATATAGTCGAAGCCTTCATGTCGGAAGGCGGTAGTTGAATGGGATTGCAACATCAGTGCATCTATCATTTCTCATAGTTAAACTGGGGATACACATCGTAACAAGCTATACAACACTTATCGTTCAAATTATGTTCTTGATTCGGGTATAGTTAAATGGTGTTGTATTTTTTGAAGCCATTTGGCTTCGTATTGTAAGATGATTATTTTGTATTGGAATATTAGTGTGTTTATATATATATTTTTTTAATTCTGAAAATTGACTTAATAGATCGGTTCTTAGGTATGAACTGATCTCTTTGTTCTATTAGTTAGATCAGTTCTCAACCGATCTATATATGTATCAACTCATAAAGATCGCCCTTAGGTAGAGTGGTCGGTTACCGATCTATTTGAGGCTTTTTAACCGATCAAATTAGCTTTTTTTGTAGTAGTGATATCTTTCACAATCTCATCACCTTTGATACTGATGAGCTAAAGAACAAGAGAACAGAACAAGAACCAAGTTGCGGTTTTGTTAGATCTAACCAAGAAATGTCAATTAGTGGCTTATGCTTTTAGCCACAAATGTATCCCATGAAGTGTTTTGAATATGGGAAATAAAGAAAATTATATTTTTTTAGGATTATTGGGTATTGGTTCCGGAACCGAGAACTGGTGGACTCGAACCAACCCGATCCAAGAAGTCAAAAATCTCAAACTCAACAACCGGAACCGGAGCCATCGGGTCTGGATCCGGTTCTGTTCTTCTCTGTTCCATTCTAGTTCTCTTAGTCTTTTGCTCATCCCTAATAAAGCACCAAACACCAAATGAATAACAACATTACTTCCGATTGCTGAATACGTAAAGATATGTAAAATGTGTCATAACACTTTATTGTTAGAAGCTAATCAAATTGTTTTAAATCAATATGAAAATTAAAAGCATATAAAATGAATATGATATCAGTAACACCCCAATTTTTATAATTTTAGTCAAAAGTATATTTTATTGCTATTATAATATTAGAACAGTCCTACTGTTAGTTTTTATATCAACTAAGAACTTTCAATGCAAAAAAATTAACAGAAAAAGTCTAACGGTACAAAATACTTAACAACATGGACTAACATTGCAAAATATATTTTTAGGACTAAAATTACATAAACACCCTCATGTCTTAATAACCTAATAAGTTCAGAATTGTATCCTTATAACCACACGTGTCCTTGTGTGTGTTTATGGAGGGAAATTTTAGCTGAGAAGCCTAAGGATGAAGTAATCATCCTTATGATGATTCCAAGGTGATTTTGAGGTGTATATGTTATCCACATGATGAAATAAGCTTCCTAAACATGTTTCTCGTCAAGATATGAGTTAATATTCAGTTTAGTTTCAAGATTGATGGTGGGAATATGTGGATTTTGATGTATTAGCATGTTAGTTATGATCTTGGACAAGATTATGAGATTTTTTATATGCTTGATGAACAAAGATGTTGTTGGCATGATTTTGAATTAGAGTTAATCATGTTACAATAACTTCGATGTTTATGGTTAGAAATATGTTGTTAAATTATGTTAAACATGATGTTTATGCTTAGTTACAACCCATAAAAGGGGTGTTTGGCATAAAGCAATATTAGCAAATTTAGAAAAGTTATAAGTACAAATTTTATTGAAAATGATCTCCAATATGTTTAGTGACGTAAGGTGTTATTATGCAAGTGATTAGAGTTGTTTTATATTGGATTTTGGTCGTTTTGGTTAAAGACAAAAACAGGACAACAAGTTATGCAGAATTTTGTGTCAACTTTGAAAGATCGTAGAGAATAAATCGTTCCTCGGATTAAGATTAGGTCTAAACCAAACATGAAGCTCTCTTAGTCTAATTTCCAATAAAACTGGTCCCATGTCCTAACTCAAAGTTTAAGTGGGTCAAATCAGCAAAGTTCAGCAAACTGTCCTGAAAGCGCAGATTCTGCTATTGCACGTAAGTTAACAAAAATGATGTAGGTTATGTGTACGAATGTTATAGCTGGTTCTAATGCCTATAGAATGACATATTTATGTGTTTAGGTGATCTCGGAAGTCCAGAAATGTCCGAAGAGTGCTTAAGCCAACCAAGGTGGGTAACGGAAACTAGCTTCATGTTTACTAAAATTGACATAATTGTAGATTGTATGAATAGCTTCGCATATAGCCGAAGGTTGAAATGTTCAAAGACTCGGAAATGGCTGAGTATCGCTTATTATATCATGATTCGGATATAGCCGAATACAAGTAATGTTAAGGGTGCTCACAAGAAGCGGCATTAGCTATGTCACGAGTGCTTAAGAAATGCACCATTAGTCATGTAGCGTGCCTAAGAAGTGCACACTGTAGAACTCCCAAAGAAGCATCCTATGTGAATGACTCGTGCTTAACATAGTATTTACATTCATTGTGGATAGTTAATGATTAGAAAGAATATATCAAGTTTTCATGGTTAAGCATCCTTTGTGGATGACCTAAGTTTATATAAAGCACGATGACAGGTTAGAGCCCTAAGAAAAATACTCGTCGGTTAAGGAAGTTCTCACTCATAGCAAGACTATTAAGCATCGTCTAGACAGAAGCACGTGCTCACATATTATGCCAAGTTTATGAATTTAGAACCAGAATTATATATATCATGTACAAGAAGCAAAACAACTAAAAGTCGTACCATTTATAACATATTATATATTAATATGTTCATGTGTAGAATTAAAAGTGTCATTTCAGATATAGCTAGAACTATGCTTATGCACCCATGCAGAAACTCAGATATACCATAGCTCATGTCTCAGATTTATACTCAAACCCGTTTACTCACTAGGTCATTAGGACTTACCGTGCTCAGTTTTCATATTTTGCAAAGTAGGTCTTAAGGATTTTGGGCCTTTTAGATTAAGAAGGTGATGACTGACGAGAATCTCATACACTTTTTTGTTATTCAGTTTGTTAATGCGCCAAACAATTATAGATACATGTCTTTTAAAATCAGATTTAGTAACGTTTTATTTTTGATGTCAAGTAACGTTTTAGTATAAGTCATTTATGTATGGGTCAAAATAGGGGTGTTTGGGTTAACATTCGCACTCATACTATTTAGTTATTTACTAGTTATTTACGCTTCAAAAAGTACATTATATAATTATAATCACATTATCAATATTTATATTAAGTAAGGGTGCAATTCTAGGTTGAGATCTTTTAAAAAGCCATTACTCCTTGTACATGATTTTACATAAATAATGAACATTTAAGTATGTAAAAAATTATATATTTATATTATTAATCATGACAAAAAGAAATATAATTTTTCATATTAAAAATACGAATTAGTATTTGTTTTTTATATGTTTATGTCGATTGCTATTATATTTTAAAATATAAGCAACGTTTAACGTTTAATAGTTAAATGATGTAAAATACAAAATTTGTGAAATATTTTCAGAATGTAAGTAAACATATTTTTAAAATTATGTACACATTAAGTGTATCTATTACTTTCACACTTTCTACCTTGACATGTCACATCTTGCTTTGTTTGACATCATATATAGTCTAGGACATTTAGCCCATCGTATATTTAGTATGGGCCTAGCCCAATGATTTAGACTTGCTAAACACGATATTTGCACTGTATATATTGATTCGATGAAATTATTATGTAAAATAACAAAAGAATTCTATTGATTGAAAAACTTACATATAAGATAGCATGTGCATTTATAAAGAATCAACATAATCCCAACCCTTAACATAATGAACCTAAACCAACTATTAAGTTTTGGCCAACTAAAATAAAGTCAAAAAGCTATAAATTGCATGTGTTGTACACAAGAGCTTATTACAGCTTAGGGAGTATCTTTTACCGATGTCATTTACGGAATATTTATATGGCTATATAACATGTAAAGAAAAATTAAAAAATAAATAATGTTAAATTAAAATACATTTACTTCTAAAAGTCAATACAATGTATTAAATATTTATATGCTCAATTAATATGCTATCCACTAAACTATTTCCACTATCCTTTACTCTCACTATATATACAAGAATTAAAATATATGCACATACAAATTGACGCTAATATACATTGTTATCGCAATGTGCCAATCATCTAGTTTGATATATAAATGTGTTTAACAAGTGTATTACATATAAAACAAAACATATATCTATTGCTTTTGAATTTAAGATCAGTTGTATATATTTTTTTCACATTCATTTGTGAACACAATCATGCACCGTGAAGTTCATCATTACTTACTGTGAACGTCAGTAAGGTGTATTTTTATATATTAGGAATGTGTTACCATTCTAAACACCATCACGAGCTATCGTGAAACAACCATATGAATAAACGATAACATTTTTTTAATGTCTGTTACTATTACATGCCATTAGCCCTTATTGAAACTTTAGATATTATCTCCTTTTAACAAAGCAAATGGAACTTTTTTTTTTTGAACAATTTTATTAAAGAACTAGCAAGGAGCTAGAAACAAACATAAGAGGTTAAACAATATTACAAGAAAAAATTGGATTGTTTAGTCAATCAATCCAATTCAGGATGAGATTCTTGTTTCCATGATTAATCCAAATTTACGAGAGCGTTTTGATTTCCTCACACAATGTGTCTTTCCTTGGCGATATTAGGTCAAAACAAAGAAGATTTCGATACCTTCAAATAACCCCAGTAGTCATGCAAATGACAACATCAAAACAAATTTTAGCACAATTATTCAAGATGACGTTATCGGCCCAAGAGATCATGTTATGTATGTCTTTCATGTAAGTAACCAAATGCCACCACAGTATGATGGAATCCTAAATCCTTGCTGCGATAGGTTAATCAATAAATACATGTTTGCAAGATTCAAGGTCTCCATCACAACCAGGCATCTTGTGGAGTCCAAATATATTCCACATGCACCTAATTACAACATGTTGGGAGGCGATCTAAATATAAACGCCATGTGTGAATATTGAGTTCGATTGGAAGGGAATGATTATGTTGGGCCAAAATGGACTCGAACTAAATTTAAACATAAATTAGACTAAATATAAGAAGAGTCACTGATAAGGAAATCAACGAGCAACCTTAGTGAGGTTCAAGTCAGAGACATCTCAAACAGTCGAAGACAACTTGAAGATATACTCTCTAGCTAATGCAGAGTCAACTAGTACTTATAAAAACTAGAAACCGAAGGACAAATGTTCATCAAGGATCGACAAAGGCCGTGATGAACCCTATCAGCTCTATGATCCAACCAACATAGCTTAGCTCAAAATATCTCTTATTTAGGCGGGACTTTTCAAAATTGCAAAAAAGCGGGATAAAGTGCATCCTTGAAAAAGTCAAGACATTGTGAAAAGGCGGTGGACAGTTGACAACAATGCTTACAAAAGTAAGGTTATTGTGTTTCTAAGAATAGAAACATTTAATGGAAGATGTACTTCTCCGTTAAATGTTTGACACATTTCAACAACCCTCACGTGACATCGTCGATTGTCACTTATATAAAGAGAATGATGATCGGAGTCTCTTTCACTTTAATTGTATCATTTAAGAAGAACATACTATCATTTAATCTCGTCTTTGTATCTAGGAGTTCACTTGCAAAGTGTAAACTGTAACCTTTATTTAAATTTGCTTGTTCATAGAGCTAGACCAAGTGTTTATCCGCAAAACACTTTGTAATTTTTTGATTTATTCTGATAACAATTATATGTTGAAAATTTTATCGCCAAGCCCATGTTTAAGAAATAAGCTCATTACTCAATTGATATTTATCTATCAGCTACGAGACATCATATCACAACTATTTCCAGAGCATATAATCTTGGGAAAAGACTTCGGAAGTTACTATTTCCCAGCCAACAATCGTTTCAAAAGCTTATTGAAGATCTATTACAAATTTATATGACAAAGATGGATTGCAATTAATATTGGCTCAAGAAACATCTTTATCTAGTCTTGAAATTAACTTCCAAGGGGCTGTTGGGAAAGGTATTAGAGTGGTTGCCATTGAGTTCCAAGTAGAATCCCATTATCACCAAGAATTGAGGTAGGGACAGAGCCACACTTATCTTTGGGTTGGCCAAGGCTCACCCTCAAATTCTAAGTGTTGCTACATATTTTATACTAAAAATTTTAAAATATCCATTAATTGATAATTTGGCCCACCCAAAATTTCTAACATGGTTAAAGCTTATATATAAATGGAGATGATTTGATTGCAGCACGTACACATGTATTATAACCTTACATTAATTCAAACTTGAAAGTGCTAATTTACATATTTTTTATATCCTTACTTTCGTTTTTCACATGTATGTAAAGGCATTATCAGTTGTTAGATGCTTCAGATTGATTTGAACATATATTTGTTACATTTTAGCCCTAATTTTATATCAAAGTTTTATTACACAATTTCTAGTTTTATTTTATCATGACGACATTTTATACGTTAAATGCTAGATTGAAATTTGGCCCACCCTTACATACAATCCTGGCTTCGTCACTGAATTGAGGTGATCACATTCTTCCACAGTGAATTTTTCTCCATATGAAAACGCCACCACCGATTAACAAGCATAGCTAAGTAGGAGGCATGGAGACTACCAATTCCATGACCCTCAAGTTTTAGTGTCATTTTAGGGGCTTTAAATATTGAGAACACACCAAGAGCACCAACACAACAAGTAAACAATCATTTAGTGTCATTTTTAGCGACACAAGAAATGAAGTTGTAAAATCACGACTCCAATAGCAACAAGTATAGTGACGCATGTAGCCAACGTTACAATCTAAGATGCAAATAATTCGGTGTCACAGATTAAGTGGCTAAACATGTCGCTAATTTGTGATGTCAAAATCATGTCGCTAGCAATGTCGTCACTATTACGACTTTTTGCAACACGTCACTAACTAGGTCTCTAACATTGCGACACATCAAAAAATGCTGCTATCGACGTCGCAAATTTTGCGACCACTCTAAATTAAGTCACTATCGAAATCGCTATATTTTTGTCAAGTCCAACAAAAGTGGCTAACCTAGTGGCTAATTTACAAGTTCTAAATAGCCTATAACTCTATAACTTTACTTTTAAAATGCCAACATCCCTGCAAAAGAGCACTCCAAAGCCATGTCTCGGTTTAAAAGAATTACATCTTGTTACACAAACTATTATTTCAAGATAGGATGGTAAAATAATTGGCTAAATTATGGTAAAATAATTGGCTAAATTACATCTTCTAAAAGGAATAATCTCCCGAACTACATAAAGTCTGTAGAATAGTGGCTGTTGATACAAAAGTTGGGCTTACCTAGTTTAGGCTCTTGCTTTCGTACCAATCCGCTCTTAATGCTTGTGAACCTGCGCACTAAGAAAATAAACAACACCGTTAGGCTTATCGAGGGATTGTCTCCCCCGATTAGACTCCGGCGTGAGAGTAAGTAATCGATTTAAAGTTCTCGTAGAGAGTTAGAGTTTGTATCGTACCTTGAATGAGAATCGTGTGATTCTATATATAGGAGCGTAGAAGCCGTGTTTCTTGCTCCGTACTCTTTGCACGCGTAGTGCTTATCTGAGGAAAGGATATCTATTCCATGAATAGATGATCCTTATCTCGTACCCGGTGGGTTTAGTTGGGCTTTGGGCCTCGTGAGCCCAAGCCATTGATACTGCGGCCCAAACCATTGTCATGGTAGCCCACTCGTGGTGGACTTAGGCGCTAGTAGTTTGTCTTATTTGGACTCGTGGCCCAAATATAGACTATACGTCATCATGTCCCCCAGTCTAGTGTGCGCAGTGCGTAGCTGCGGATACTAGACTAATAAATCTAGCGGCAAGCGTGGCGGGAAAAAGTTAAGTATTTCCCGCCCAAAAGAGGGAAACCATGGACCAAGTCTTAAAATATCTCAAAAAACGCTTCGAAAAACGGAGAGTCTATCCACGTGTGCCTCGATAGAAGGAAAAGGTGCTTATCGCGTCCTTTTTCCAACCACACGTTTGTGAGTGGGATCCACGTGGCATCGTCTAGGGTTTTTTATATTTCCCATATAATAGTTGCCGCCCCCATTGTTAAAAACACACAGTAAAAACATTTCTACCATTCGCAAATTCCTTCAAGCTCTTTTATCCGATTTTCAACCTTTGTTAGGTAACTGCGCGTGCGCAATATAGTAGACTTTGAAGAAATACTATTTGAAAATGGTGAAGCAATTAAAGGACTTTTCCTCCGCGATGAGTGAGGATGATGTACGTCGATTCACCTCCGACTACTTCATTCCTTATGACGTTCATCCGGAGGCTCCTGATGTAGACGCGTGTATTGCTAATTTCCCCGACGGGAAGATTGGTCTATACACGCGTCTTTTTGACTACGCGAATTATCGCATACCCATTTCCATATTTTTGAGCAATTTGCTCAATCAGTATCAGCTTTACATATCACAGCTGCACTGTTTAGGAGCGGCCAAGATAGCTAATTTTGAGGTGAATTGTCGGTTATTGGCCATAACCCCCACTGTAGATCTATTCCGCACGTTCTATCATTCAACATGGTCAAACGGGTGGGTAACCTTTGCCAAACGCCCTGGGCCTTTGCAATGTTATACAGAGAAAGTAGACGCGTTAAGGAACTGGAGGGAGTTTTTCTTCTGGGTGGACGATGCAGTGTTTCCGTCGCGCTTTGGGTTTTATACCCAACACGCGCTGCCGAGGGATGAGCGTCCTATCCCTGGTTCGTACAGCGCATCAGATGCGGAGACCATTGACCAGAACCGTATTCCCATTAACTCCTATCCTGAGGAGTTTTTGGTGCACATGGATCTTAGTCGCAATTATTTTGATGGCGCTGGCGCGGTTCCAACTTTCATTGATGCGAACAACCAGGGTGGGTGCTCATCCCTTCTTGCATTTGCCTCTAGAACGTAAGTATATATTTTTTGTTTTGCTTAAATAACGAAGTTGTCCTTTGTTATTTGTCTTTGTTCTGCGCAGAGATGGACCTGTTTGATTTCGTGAGGCTTAAGGAGCCAAAGCAGGTGACAGTTGGAGTACGCCCTCTGCAGGAGGGTGAGCAGCCACTACTGGAGGCGACGGAGGGTCATTTGACCGTGCTGCCGGAGGTTGTTCCTGAGAATACCCCGCCGCTCCAGGTAATGCCTGTGCAGAGTGTGTCGCCAGAGGCGCGCACTGAGTCTTCTGACAGCGTAGAAATGCTCGGGCCTAATGTGGTAGCGCAGAGTCTGAAGCGCAAGGGAGATGCTGAAAGTAGTGGCACTTCCAAGAGGAGGCGCCATCTGGTGGTGGATGAAGAGTCATCTGCAGAAGAGGAGGCTATTGCCACTATTATGGAGGAAAAGGCTGCAGAGGGTCCTCCACCACGGTAAATAGCTCTTTCGTATGCTTTTCTGGTTCCGTGTTTAGTCTTTTGTATTACTTGTTGTAATAGTTACTAACCTTCATTGTCATGTGTTTATAGTGAGCATACTGAGAAGGGTGATGCTGCGTCTGTGGAAGGTGTGGTCCCTCCTGAGAGTGCGGAGGAGGGAGCAAAGGTGGCTGATGTCGCCACAACATCACAGCTATTGGCGGAGTTGGCTGTGGTGTCTGGGCGTCAGACTGAGCTTGTCGCTCAGTTAAGGACGCAGTATGTTGGAGAGGGCAGCGCTGTTGCTAAGGAGAATGCTCGTCTCCGTGCGCAGCTGGCTGAGGCGCAAGCAGAGGCGGAGTCCGCCAAGGCGTATGCAAAGAAGATCACCCAGGATAAGGTGAGTATTCTGGCGGATCTTAGGTATGCGAGGGCTAGACTTCAGCAGATGGAGGCTGATACCACCTGGTCGGTGGCGTACCTTAATGAGAGGAGAGCTGAGCACTTCGCAAACATCCAAGAATTCAAGGAGCGTATGGACAAGCTCATCCAGGTTCAGGAGGAGAAGTTGCGTCGTCTCAGTATAGTGTATGATGAGGAGTTGTATCCTCATTTGATGTCGACCATTGCCGAGCACAGGTATTTCTTTGTAACTCCTCGTCTTCATAGTATTTTTTGTTGCTTACGCCTTATGACTAATACAAATTGTCTTTGTTGATGTAGGTGGTTGATTAGCCACGGACTGCGCCTTGCAGCTATGGGTACTCTCGAGTCTCAAGAGGTAAAGGAGGCTTTTGGGAAAGTGGTTCACTGTGCGGTGGCTCGTGGGAAGTCGCAGGCTATGGAGGATCTCCATGAGGCCGAGCTGCTGAACAAGGATTTAGCAGAGGTCCCTGGTTATAATGAGGCTGCGTATGATGAGTTGATGCAGGCCCTGGCGGGGTTGAAGGTCCTCGAGTTGCCGCACATTGGGAGGTTGGAGCGTGACCAAGACAATCCCATAGATGTAATCATGGCGGGTTTGACTTTGGAGCGCCACCTTTTAGAGGATGCAGAGGCGCAACCAGATTATTTTTTGAAGCCTGATGTGTCGCAGCTGCAGGTTCCCGTGTTTGCGCAGCCTCGCCATATCCTTACCCCGTTTGCTCTTGAGAGGGAGATTCCTTTGAAAGAAGTTGTAGAGCGTCATGCGCAGAGGGCTGCCCAGAAGAAGGGCATTAAGGGAAAGGCAGTATTGTGTGGCGTGGGCGCCGCACACATCCCCAGGTCTGATGGTGTGCCTGTGAGTGTTCCTACCGTTTCTCCCAAGGATGCTCTGATCCTGAGAAGGCTTCAGGAGGCGGGGAGTTCCGTTACTCCAGAGGATAGCCCTGAGCATCGCCATAGTGTGTAGGCTACTTCGTAACTTTGTATATTTATCATGTAAATAACAAGAAGTACCTTTTTTGTATAGTTGTTATCTTTTTATGTAAAAAAGTTCAACTAAGATGTTTTTCTCGGATTTAAATTAAGTGTGTAGCTTAAAATAAATTATAAGTGACCAAGGGTCTTGGCTCGTTTTTTGTATAATGTATTTAAATTAAGTGCGTGACTTAAGATAAATGAACTTGCATTATCATGGGAAGTTTGTAATATTTGTGACCAAGAGTCTTGGCTCATGAAAGTGCGTGACTTTAAGAAATATTCTTGCATTGTTTGCTAAGTTTGACCGAGTGTCTCGGCTCGTGAAAGTGCGTGACTTTAAGAAATATACTTGCATTGTTTGCTAAGTTTGACCAAGTGTCTTGGCTCGTTATTTGCTAAACTTGTACAGTGTACTTAATAGTTGCGCATCCGTCGTGGGGTGCGCAAGGAAAACTTACTTCAACGTCTTGTAAGTAAGGTGCTTAGCAAGGCTGCGCACCCGTCGTGGGGTGCGCAGGGATTCGTGATCCAGTGTTGATGGGTTTGCAACCCTATTACTCAACGAGTAAATTAGTAGGTTAACTCTTCCTTTCTGCCATCGTGTGGTCTTAATAGGTGCATGCACGCCACGTGGGCAAAGTATAACCATATTGAAACATGATAAAAACGTAGTCAATAAAGTAACTTGTGTTATGGAGTTAGCTAGAAACCATAATGTTTTATTAATACTTTCAAATGTATGAAAATAAAGATACAATTCCTAAAAAACAAAAGGAATTTTAAAGAACAAACATTTATTGTGCACGTACTAGAGTGCAAGTATGTCTGTTTGTGGGCCGTAGCCTTCCCTAGAGATAGCATCTCTTCAGGTTGCAAATGTTCCAGGTGCGCTGTAGTTCGTGACCATCCATGTTGCGCAGCCTGTATGCACCATTACCTAGTGCGTCTGTGACCTCGTAAGGTCCTTCCCATTTGGGTCCGAGTTTGCCTGTGTCCTCTGCGTGGCTCGCGTCATTGGCGCTGTACACAAAGTCTCCTGGCCTGAAAGAAGTGTGTTTGACTTTTGAATCATAATACTTCTTCATTTTTGCTTTGGCCTTTGCTTCTCGGATAGATGCGCATTCGCACCTTTCTTCCAGCAAGTCTAAGTTGATGCGCCGTTCTTTATCATTTGTCATGACGTTTACCTCCGCGGTGCGGATGGTTGGCATTCCGATTTCAGCCGGTATGACGGCTTCTGTTCCATAGACAAGGGAGAATGATGTGTCTCCTGTGCTGGTTTTTATTGATGTGCGGTGTGCCCATAAGACATGCGATAATTCCTCTACCCATTTGCCTTTGTGTCTGTCAAGGCGCGCTTTTATTCCTTCGCCTAGACTGCGATTTGCGCGCTCTACCAGACCATTGGTTTGTGGGTGTTTCACTGAGGCGAAGTGTTGTGTGATATTTAATTGTGCGCACCAGTCTTTGAATGGGTTGTCGCAGAATTGCTTCCCATTGTCTAAGATGATTTCCCCCGGTAGTCCGAAGCGACACACAATGTTGTCCCACACAAATCGTTTAACCTGATTGCCAGTGATGTTCACTACCGCTTTCGCCTCAATCCACTTTGTGAAGTAGTCGATGGCTACAATGAGAAATTTTATCCCTCCCGCTGCAACTGGGAAGGGGCCTGTGATGTCAATGCCCCACTTGTAGAACGGCCATGGTGAGGTAATGGGGGTTAACTCTTGTTGTGGTTGGCGAGGTATTGGCCTATGCACTTGGCAATTGCTGCATTTTTTGATCATATCTCGCGCGTCGCGATGCATAGTAGGCCAATAATATCCTGAGCGTAGTGCGCGCGCCACCACGGACCGTGGTCCTGAGTGCATGGCACATGATCCCGCATGAATTTCTCGGAGAACATAATCTGCTTGGAGAGGTCCAACACATCTGAGCCAGGGTTGTAAGAAGGAACGTCGATATAGGATGTTATTTCGTAATTCGAATTTTTGCGCCGTGCGCCGTACCCTTCGAGTGTCCTTTTGTTCTTGTGGTAAGATCCCTTTGCTTATGAAGTCGATGATAGGTGTCATCCACGTGGGATCGTGTTCCTCTATCACCGTGGATACTTCCATCTTCAAGATTGATTTGTTCTTTAGTGTTTCTACCAAGACCTGTTTTGATAGGTGCGCAAAGCTTGTAGACGCGATCTTGCTGAGCGCGTCAGCCTTTCTGTTGTCTCCTCTAGGTACCTGTTTGATTGTGAACCTATCGAAGCTTTGTATCAAGGACTTGGTCTTTTCAAGGTATTGGATCATGTGTTCATCTTTGGCTATATATGCGCCTAACACGTGGTTAGCTACTAGCTTGGAGTCCACATTTGCTTCTAGGTTACGTATACCCATTTGTATTGCAATGCGTAGTCCAGAGAGTAGTGCTTCATATTCTGCCTCATTGTTTGTGGCTGTGAATTCGAAGCGCAGTGCGTAGGTGAATTCTATCCCTTCTGGGTTGGTAAGAATAAGACCTGCGCCTGATCCATCTGTGCATGATGATCCATCGGTGAACAGAATCCATGGTTCTGTTAACTCTATCTTGCTTGTTGCAAGTGGAGTATCAATATCTGGCTTTTCGACGATGAAATCGGCTAGTATTTGTCCCTTGATTGCAGTGCGCGGTCTGTATGAGATGTTGTACTCACCTAAAAATACACTCCACTTTTGTAGCCGCCCTGATGCGTCAGGTTTGGAAATAACTTGCTTGATGGGTTGGTCTGTAATGACAGCTATTGGGTGCGCCTGAAAGTATCTGCGCAGTCTTTTGGCTGCGAATACTAAGGCTAAGACCAGTTTTTCCATAGCGCTGTAGTTAGTTTCCGTCTTTTTTAATGCTTTGCTTACAAAATATATGGGAGTTTGAACGGAGTTTCTATCTGTTAGGAGCACTGCGCTGACTGCTCCATGGGTTGCCGATAAATACATAATCAGTTCTTCCCCTGGTCGCGGTGCGACCAGTTTGGGAAGAGATGCCAGTTGATGTTTTAGTTGTTGGAAAGCTTCCTCTGCTTCTTCTGTCCACCGAAAATCTCCCTTTTTTGTACACTTCGTGAGTGTTTTAAAAAGAGGGAGTGATTTGTCAGCGGACTTGGATAAGAAACGGTTTAGCCCTGCTAGCTTTCCGTTTAATGATTGGACTTCTTTTAGTGTGCGTGGCGAGGGGAGGTCGATAACAGCTTTTGTCTTTTCGGGGCAAGGTTTGATACCATCTAGTTCGATTAAGTACCCGAGGAACATACCTTCCGATGCGCCAAACGTACATTTTTTGGGATTCAGTTTCATGTTTATCCTCTCCAACGTTTTGAACGTTTCCTCGATGTCGCGCACTAATTCTTCCTCTGTGTGGCTTTTTATGACGAGGTCGTCTACGTACACCTCCAAGGTGCGACCCACTTGCTTTTCAAAAGCCGTGTCCACTAGTCGTTGGTAGGTTGCGCCAGCGTTCTTTAGACCGAAGGGCATTTTTGTGTAGCAGTAGACTCCTTGACTTGTGTGGAAAGCTGTTTTTTCTTCATCTTCCATTGCCATCTGAATTTGATGGTATCCCTTATATGCATCTAAGAAGCATTTGAGGGGATATCCGCACAGAGATTCGACCTTCCAATCTATTTCTGGCAGCGGGTAGCAGTCCTGTGGACATGCTTTGTTGAGGTCCGTGAAGTCCACGCACATCCTCCAACTGCCATCGCTTTTCTTTACCATCACTGGGTTAGAAAGCCAATCGTGATAGTAGACTTCGCGCATAATACCTGCATCCACAAGTTTGTGAACTTCTTCCAGAATAACCTTTGCGCGATCCGGAGCTTGGCCGCGCTTCTTTTGTCTTATTGGGGGATATCCTTGTCGGATTTGTAGCTTGTGCTCCGTAATAGAGTGTGGCACTCCAGTCATATGCTTTGGTTCCCACGCAAAGATGCTTAGGTTCCTTTGCAAGAGTGCGCATACAGCGGCTTTACCTTTGTCAGATAAAGATCCTCCAATCGATACTTGTTGGTCTGGGTAATCAGGATGAATGGTGACCTTTAAGTTTGGTATTTTCGTTGTGCGCTGCTCTGGGATGTGATCCTCCTCATTAACCACCACGTTGCATTCTTTAGGAGGCATCTTTGTCCGGTCTCTTTGTCCTCTAGACTTCCAGTGTCCGGTCTCTTTGTCCTCGTTGTCCGAGGAATCGCTAGAGTAGGAGTTATTTTTTCTGTGGCGCTTGTGCCGGTTTTTGTCAGAGGAGGAGTTTGAGGGGCTTTCGCTTGGGGAGGGTCTCCTTCCCAATCTGTCGTGAACTCTCCTTCTAGATTTGGAGGAGCCTGCGCTTGGCGATCGTGATCGTCCAAGTCTGTCTTCCAATCTCCTACTACCAAGCCTGGTATGGATGTCGGAGCGCCTCTCGTTACCTTCGTATTCCTCCGAATGTTGAGAGTTAGATGGCGTACCGAGTCTGTCGTGGACATTGGTGCGCCTTTCGCTGCGTTCGCGCTCATGATGGTGCGGTGGAGATCTTTCTGGGCCAAAATTTAGCCTGTCGTCCAGGTTATGGACTGATCTTCTTCTTGCTTCATCTCGCATGAGATTACTTAGAGCTTCGTAGTGTTGCGACACGAAGTTGTTTAGCATCAACTCAGGAGCATCTTCTTCCGCTGCGAAAATTTCTCTTTCAGCATGAAGTCTCTTCTCACGATTAGGTGCGCCTGGCGGTATAGTGTTGTCCACTATAGGTACCGTTTGATGAGGCGTGGCGAAGAGGGTGCGCTGGAGATCATCAGCGCCTGTAACCGCCGTAGCGGCTTGGGCGACTTCCAAGGGTAATTCCACCGTAGTGGGAATTGGGGTTATCTCTGGTTGAGCAGCCGTACTGGTCAGTCCATAGATTAACCCTGAAGTCGAGCCTTTGTGCTTCTTCTTGTGCGAGTCATCTCGAGTTTTATCTGGTTGCGGGGTCCGCTGCCCTGAGTTCTTGTTTTTTGTCATTCTAGTATCAAGTTCTTAGTGTGGTCCCACGGAAGGCGCCACTTGTTGATACAAAAGTTGGGCTTACCTAGTTTAGGCTCTTGCTTTCGTACCAATTCGCTCTTAATGCTTGTGAACCTGCGCACTAAGAAAATAAACAACACTGTTAGGCTTATCGAGGGATTGTCTCCCTCGATTTGACTCCAGCGTGAGAGTAAGTAATCGATTTAAAGTTCTCGTAGAGAGTTAGGGTTTGTATCGTACCTTGAATGAGAATCGTGTGATTCTATATATAGGAGCGTAGAAGCCGTGTTTCTTGCTCTGTACTCTTTGCACGCGTAGTGCTTATCCGAGGAAAGGATATCTATTCCATGAATAGATGATCCTTATCTCGTACCCAGTGGGTTTAGTTGGGCTTTGGGCCTCGTGAGCCCAAGCCATTGATACTGCGGCCCAAACCATTGTCATGGTAGCCCACTCGTGGTGGACTTAGGCGCTAGTAGTTTGTCTTATTTGGACTCGTGGCCCAAATATAGACTATACGTCATCAGTGGCAATAAGCAGCCCACGAGTAGCTATTTCTCTATTTTTCCCAGGCCCTAAAGGTATCAACCAATCGGTCCGGTTGTTGATAAGCGACTGAGTCATATGTGCTATTTCAACATATGACTTTAAGACGTCATGGCAAAGGTCAATAAAGTAATTTTAAGCTTGTGATTCTTTGTAAAACAGAGCTCTATACGCACTGAGATTCATTACAAAGGTGACGCAGATTTGATAGGATTCAGTTTCAAGGCGTAAATGGAAGATCATGCATTTGTGCCATGGGTCCAAGTTCTTGTTGTTAAATGTTACGTATAAACATTAATATGTAAATGTCTAGTATCGAACCCGAGACCTCGGGATTGCACACTTTACAAACAAGAATAATGTATAATAAATATATATATGTTAAATGTATCGTATATATATATATATATATATATATATATATATATATATATATATATATATATATATATATATATATATATATATATATATATATATTTATAAACACTTAATGGACTAAATGGTCGTTAGTTATTAACCGTATGGACTAACTATCATTAGTAACGAAAGATAAGGACTAGAATGTAATTTGGGAGTCAAGAAGGATCTAGAACACTCCATGGGGTGCCTAGGCCGGTCGAGCAAGGGGAGGGGAAGCCCAACCCACATCCAACTTGTCCTCCAAGTTTACTCTAGTATATATACAAGGTAAATTGATGAATCAATTTGATGTAATTCCCATAATGATCTAGGAATTGGAAATCTTGTTTGCCAATTATTGTTCGACAGATTACTATCTTTTGTACTTTCACTACTAGCAGATCAACTGATGTGGTGGAACTATGTAAAGTTAGATCCTAGGTTTTCAAGAAAATTTTGGTGGTTATATGAATATAGCTAATGGGTATTTTATTTTCTTGAAGACATTTATTATCAAAAATATTAATGTTTGAACTTTTATCTGTAGATATGGCTCAACCCGATACCCCATCTGTGATTTCTGCTTTCAAGAGTCATCTTGAGAGAGAAAAATTGACTGGAAAGAATTTCAATGATTGGTACCGCTCGCTTAGAATTGTCTTGAGGTCGACCGGTAAGATCAAATACTTGACCGATGAATGCCCAGCTGAACCTGCTACTACTGCAGCAGAAGCAGTTAAGGAAGAATGGAGGGCGACACATGCTAAGTTTAATGAGGTTGCTTGTTTAATGCTCACTAGCATGAGTGCTCAATTGCAAAAAAAGTTTGAGTACTTTTTCCCAAAAGATATGCTTGAAGTACTTCAGCAATCTTATGAGAAACCTCCTGCAGTTGAATTGTATGATGAACTGGACAAGCTACACAACTGCAAGCATGGTGATGGTAAACCAGTTGAAGATTATGTGACTGAGATGAAGGAATCTTTTGATCAGCTTCACAGAATTGGATTTGGTTACCCTGAGAATGTGCAAGTGCACTTGATCAACAGGGCCCTTAACAAGGACTTTGCTGGTTTTGTGCAGAATTTCAACATGCACTGCTCGGGGAAGACACTCTCAGAATTACTCGCATTGCTTGTTGATTATGAGAAAAGTCTACCAGTCAAGGTCAAGGCTCCTACCCCGCAAGTGTTGGCAATTCATGGTGGGAGAATCCAGAAGAAATCGCATGTGAACAAAGGCAAAGGGAAAGGTAACAAAGGCAAGCAGGTCATGGCCTATCAACCTGAACCCAAGATGAAGCAACATCAGCCTAAGCAGAAAAAGCTGAATCCGCCAAACAAGAAGGATCAGGCATGTCACCATTGTCATGAAAAGGGCCATTGGAAGCGCAATTGTCCTCTCTACATTCATGACTTGCGACTCAAGAAGCAGGGGAATGAAGCTGGTAACCCCAGCTCATCAGGTGCATTCTTTATGATTGAATTATTCACTCTTACTCCTAAATTGAATTCATGGGTATATGATACGAGATGTGGCATTCATATTTGCAATACCTTGCAGGGGTTTAGAGTTGAGAGAAAGCTGGCCTATGGACAACAATTCTTGCACGTTGGTAACGGAGCGCATGCAGGAGTTGAAGCTATAGGAGTTTATGATTTAGTGTTGCCTTCGGGCCTAGTACTATCTTTAAATAATTGTCATTATGCACCGTCAATTGTTAGAGGTGTAATTTCATTTTCATGTTTGTTGAACCTTGGTTTTAAGCATACTATTTCTAGCAATGGAATTTCAGTTTCTTTAAATGGTGTTTTTTATTTTAATGCTATTGTTGTTAATGGTGTCTTTGAAATTGATATGAATAATAATGATAATGCTTTTGTTACAAATAATTCAATGTATAGCATCAACAATAAGAGAATCAAGAAAGGTCTGGATTCGTCTTATCTTTGGCATTGTCGACTTGCTCACATTGGTAAAGATCGCATGAAAAAGCTGCAACATGATGGGCTTTTAGAAAAGATCAATGATGAATCATTTGATAAATGCGAATCTTGCATTGCTGGGAAGATGACAAGGAAACCCTTTAAAAATAGGATTGAAAGGGCTAATGATCTACTTGGTCTCATTCACACAGATGTGTGTGGACCACTTAGACATGTGTCAAGGAGAGGTGCTAGCTACTTCTTAACATTTACGGATGACTACAGCCGTTATGGTTATGTTTATTTACTTAAACATAAACATGAGGTGTTTGAAACATTCAAAGTGTTTAAAGCAGAAGTAGAGTTGCAACTAGGAAAGAAGATTAAAGCTCTTTGATCCAATAGAGGTGGTGAATACCTGAGTCAAGAGTTTATAGATTACTTAGCAAAGGAGGGAATTGTCCAGCACCTTACTTCTCCATATACTCCACAACAAAATGGTGTATCTGAAAGAAGGAATCGTACATTGCAAGATATGATACGATCTATGTTTAATCTAACAACTCTTCCTTACTCGTTTTGGGATTATGCCTTGGAATCTGCAGTTCGCATTTTAAATATGGTTCCAACAAATAAGGTTGATGATGAGGCGAAAAATGATCCGTTTTTAGGGGGTCATTTAAGCCCGAATCCGACTTTATTTGATCAAATATTGCCCTAAATCGTTCCTTTTGTAATTTTAGGTGTTTGGAGAGTGAATTCTGGAAAAGAGGCTATTTTGGACGTTTTTGGAGCATAAAGTGAAGAAAACGACAAAGTACCAAAAATCCAAGCTGAAAATACAAGGTGATGGCGTCAAGACCAAAAGCTTGACGGCGTCAGACATGAAGAATTAAATATCGAAGGTGGTGACGGCGTCAGATGTACGGGTGACGGCGTCAAAGTGGCAAAATTAATATACTGTGGGTG
Organism: Artemisia argyi; assembly: GCA_030686995.1. Classification (NCBI taxonomy): domain Eukaryota; kingdom Viridiplantae; phylum Streptophyta; class Magnoliopsida; order Asterales; family Asteraceae; genus Artemisia; species Artemisia argyi. Next base: position 120,667,970 of record CM060686.1, read on the forward strand.
GTGACGGCGTCACATAGGCCGTCATAAGTGGATGAAGGCCGTCCAAGGAAGTTTATGGCGGCGAGGTGACGGCGTCAGAATTAACTCTTGACGCCGTCAGACTGTTTTTCCTATATATAGTTTTCTAGTTTTTTCATTAAAAAAGAGAGAAGTTTTGGTGAAACCCTAAAGACGATTTTGGTGCCTCTTTCACAAGTTTTTCAAGGGTTCCAAACCCTTGAGACCTTGCATTGTAATTGAGATAAGTGTACTTTCAATTCAATCAATATGTCTATGTGTTGGTTGTTTATCTTTTGTTCTTATCTTAATTCTACTATGCTAGGCTAGATCTCTCTTGTGTTTGCTTAGATCTAATGAAACCTAGATGTTGATTATGTGTTGATTACTTGTCTATTCTTGTTTTGAATGAATGATTTATATGTTAGGCTTGAGAAAACTGGCAGATCTCCAAATGGTAACATGCTTGAACGTCTTAAGAAACATGAACCGAGACGTACTAGGTCTTTATTGGTTGTATTTAATGCATGAGCCACTGTTTACAATCCCTATAGTTGTGCTGGGTCATGGTGTAGGAGGAGATAAGAGCTCATAGAGTTGGGGAGTTATGTATGCCACCCCACGAATGGTATTAAGGAATACAATCCGTCATTCATACAAGTGTAACAAGTAATTAACATGTAAAAGATATCTAGGGAGTAGTGAAGTCTAAGTAAACACAATTTCTACAATTACTGCTCACAACCTTAGTTTAATTTAGTTTAATTTCATTTTCATTATTTTATTTTAATTATATAATAGCTTTGGGTTAGCTGAATAGCAACTAATTCCGCCCACTCTTCCAAAACCCGAGATTTTAATTGCTTTCATAAAATATAAAAATACAAAAATAATCATCCCTCACCTCTAGAACTATTAATTAGGTTTTCTAATCCTAGCGACACTATTCCTAAGCTGAACGATCAATCCCCCGGTACTTGTCACTATACTATACTACAACGATCAGGTACACTGCCTGGTGGGGGTTGTAAGCTTCTCGAGATCCCTCGAGAGGTAAAGCAAGGTGCGATTCCCACGCATCAAGTTTTTGGCGCCGCTGCCGGGGAATAGTTATTGTCTAGGTTAGAATTTCTTTTTATTAGGTCTACTTGCTAGATTCCTTTCTAGTAAGATTTTTATTTTTTTTTTTAGGTCTTCTTTAGTCTATCTTATTTCTTCGTGCCTTTGTTTGTAACTCTTCACCATTCACCATCATGGCAACCAACGAATTCTCCAACCTTAGGATCACTAGAAGTCGTAGCACCACTAAAGACCTCGTCTTGCCTTATGCAGAACCCGAAAGAGAAATGTGTAGGTTAAGACGAACTCACTCAACACCTGAACCATCCAGCATTGCTATCGACTTTGATGCACCTCTCTCTGAAGAAAATTCAGAAAATCACATCACAACCCCGAGCTCCCACAATGAGACGAATACTCCTATAATACCTCCTCCTAAGCGTCTCAAGGATTACTCTTCCCCAACTCCTCGTGGGTTTTCCAATGCCATTGTTTATCCAAACGAACACACCAACGAGGTCTTGCATGCAAATGATATTTGGCTTGTCAAAAGTGTGTGTAAGTTCCACGGACTTGATGAGGAAAATCCGATCCAACACATCAAGGACTTCCTAAAAATAGTGGATACCATCCATACGGGTGGGACTACTAGAAACACATCCCGACTGCGATTCTTCCCTTTCACCTTATACGAAAAAGCCCAAGAATGGTATAACAAACTCCCTTCCGAATCTATTTTCACATGGGAGCAACTCATATCCAAGTTTTATGAGAAGTTCTTTCCACCTGGAAAAACCTCAGCATTTAGGGATAGGATCCTTCGTTTCCGAAAGGGGAAGGATGAACCCTTCCATAAAGCGTGGACTAGATTCAAAGATTTAATAAGACAAGTTCCACATCATGGCATTGAACTTTGGCTCTTGGTCCAAATCTTTTACGAAAATATCTCCTCTAATGACCGGAACGGAATCAACCAATCTAGGAAAGGAAGATTGGCCAATCTTAGTGCCGAGGAAGGATGGGACAGGATTGAAGAATATGCCCAAGACCAGGATGACACTTGGGATGAACCTGAGTCTACTATCGGCATTTCTGAAACCATCTCGGATCGATTAAGCAAAGTTCATAAAAGAATGGATTGCCTAGCTGGATCGCAACCACCTAAAATGCTGTCAAACCCTTACTTGATCTGCGATTACTGTGGAGGTCCGCATGAGGTGGAGGAATGCGGAGGAGCAGCCACAACTGAACATGCGTGCTTGTCAGGAGGAGACATTTATGCTGATCCCTCCCTTTTGCCTTTCTACCAAAATGATGATTATACCCTTTGGGGAAATCTGGTAAGGAAAAGAGAAGGGGAGGGAGGCCCTGAATTCAAGATCAGGAGCAATTTCGAAGATGACCTTGGTCACTTCACTCAAGAAAAAGACTTGCAAATGAAAGGGCTTAATGAGCTTTTCGACGAACAGCAGGAGGGTGTCGGAGAATTTTTCAGCAAGCTTAACTCAGCCCTAGATAACCTCCAACCACCGTCAGAAAGAGGAAAAGATCCCATGCTCGCGATAACCACACGGGCCGGAACGACAACCAAGGACCCTCCTTACCCAAATTCGTCCCCCGTCACGCTCGATTCAGATAAACCTGGGGAGGAGGAGCAGGATGTCGTCATTGGCACCCCGGACCAACCACCAGTAACAACCCCCTCCCCATCAGCCCTTCCTAACCCACCTGTGAGAATTCCATACCCATCCCGACTAAGGAACCAAAAAACGGAGAATGATAACAAGAGGTTCTTGTCATACCTAAAAGACTCGGTTGTCACCATACCTCTCCTGGATGCTTGCTATCACATGCCAAAGTATAGCACATATTTCAAAAAACTGCTCGCTAACAGGAAGAAGCTCGAGGGTCTTGTAACCCTAGGGGAAGAATGCTCAGTGGTGACCCATAAAGGGCTACCAAAGAAGGTAGACGATCCGGGCAGCTTCACCTTGCCATGCTCTATAGGTCCTCTATCAATCAAGAATGCTCTTGCCGATTTGGGAGCAAGTATCAACCTCATTCCTCTCTCTATGTTCCGTAAACTAGGATATTCCGGATTGAAGCCTACCCGTATGAACATCCAACTAGCCGATAGATCAGTCAAATACCCCGAAGGGATATGTGAGAACGTGCTAGTCAAGGTTGGGAAATTCAAATTCCCTGTCGACTTCGTAATCCTGGATATGGAGGAGGACGACGTGGTACCTATCATTTTAGGTAGACCATTTCTTGCTACCGCTCGTGCAGTCATCGATGTCTACGATGGCAAATTGACCTTACGAGTAGGAGACGATAGCACAACCTTTGACATTAAGGATTCTATGGACCTCTCCCTCGAAGCATCCAACCGGCTCTACTTTATCAGGGAAGTAGATGAGCTCACAGATATCATTGATGACTGCATCGATGAACAAATCGATGAAGGCTGGCTACGGGACGAGAGTTTTCTGCCTTTGCTGGAGGTGGAAAAGACGGAGGAAGTTAATGCAGTCTCCTTCTACCCCAGACAAGAGACAACGGAGCATCTCGAGCTCCGAAAGCCCGAGAACAAGCTCAAACCTTCTATTATCGAGCCCCCTGACGTTGATCTTAAAGAGCTCCCTAATCATTTGGAGTATGCCTTTCTTCAGGGAGAAAACCAACTCCCGGTAATCATAAATTCTTCCTTGGAAAAGGAACAAAAAGTTAAACTCTTAGAGGTCCTGAAGAAATACAAGGGGATACTCGCATGGAGTGTGGCCGACATTAAGGGGATTGACTCTACTTTTTGCACACATAAGATTCTTATGGAGGAAGATTATAAACCCACTGTGCAACCCCAGAGGCGAGTGAACCCTAACATTAAGGAGGTAGTGAAGAAGGAAGTTATCAAACTTTTGGATGCAGGACCGATTTACCCGATCTCGGATAGCCCATGGGTTAGTCCTGTACAGGTTGTACCTAAAAAGGGTGGAATGACTGTAGTAAAAAATGACAAGGGTGAGATGGTGCCACAGAGAACTGTCACTGGATGGCGGGTATGCATTGACTATCGAAAGCTCAACGATGCCACGAGGAAAGATCACTTTCCCTTACCATTCATTGATCAGATGTTAGAAAGATTATCTGGACACGAGTACTATTGCTTCTTAGATGGATTCTCTGGATATTTTCAAATCCCCATAGCACCTGAGGACCAAGAAAAGACCACGTTTACTTGCCCCTATGGAACGTTTGCCTACAAAAGGATGCCTTTTGGGCTATGTAATGCCCCCGCCACTTTCCAACGTTGCATGACCGCAATCTTTCACGAACTCATGGAAGACAGCATGGAAGTATTCATGGATGACTTTTCAGTCTTCGGAAACTCCTTCGACCGCTGTCTTGCTAATTTAGAGAAGATGCTTAAACGTTGCGAGGAAACCAACTTGGTGTTGAACTGGGAAAAGTGTCATTTCATGGTAAAGGAAGGGATTGTATTGGGCCATAAGATTTCAGGGAATGGGATAGAGGTGGACCAAGCTAAGGTTGAAGCTATATCTAAGTTACCATACCCCACAACTGTTAAGGCAATACGCAGCTTTTTGGGGCACGCCGGATTTTATAGGAGATTCATCAAAGACTTCTCCAAAATTGCTCGGCCAATGACTCAATTGGTTGTGAAGGATGCTCCATTCGATTTTTCCCAAGAATGCAAGGATGCTTTCGACCTCCTAAAAAGGGAACTCACTCAAGCTCCAATCATGATCACACCCAACTGGGAGTTACCATTTGAAATAATGTGTGACGCTAGCGACTTTGCTGTCGGGGCTGTATTAGGTCAGCGACGTGACAAGCTTTTCCAACCTATTTACTATGCTAGCAAAACCATGAATCCCGCCCAAGAGAACTACTCCACCACCGAAAAAGAATTATTAGCCGTAGTGTTTGCATTCGACAAATTCCGACAATATCTTGTCCTTTCAAAGACAGTCGTCTTCACTGACCACTCAGCTCTTAGATATCTGTTTGCGAAACAGGACGCCAAGCCACGACTGATTCGGTGGATCTTGTTGCTACAAGAATTCGATGTTGAGATTCGCGATAAGAGGGGGGCAGAGAATCTAGCCGCCGATCATCTATCTCGCCTGGAAAACCCCTTGGATAAACACGATAGAAGTGAAATTAAGGATTCGTTTCCCGACGAACAACTGATGTCTATCCTTGATTCGGAACCATGATACGCCGACTTCGCCAATTACTTCGCAAGTAGATGTAGACTTGTTCCTGAACACCTGACCAAATACGAAAGGAAGAGGTTCTTTTCCCAGCTGAAATATTACTTCTGGGATGAACCATTTTTATTCCGAAGGTGTCCTGACCACATTATAAGGCGTTGTGTTTCGGAGAATGAGGCAGTGAAAATCATGAGGGAATGTCACTCCGGTCCCTCTGGAGGGCATCATAGGATAAATGTTACTGCTCGAAAGATTCTCGATGCAGGATTCTATTGGCCCACAATTTTCCGTGATGTAAAAGATATGGTACAAGTGTGTGATGCATGTCAACGGGCTGGAAATATATCACATAGGGATGAGGCACCTCAGAACTTTATACAAGTTTGTGAGGTATTCGATGTGTGGGGGATTGACTTTATGGGACCATTTCCATCCTCAGGGGGAAACGAGTACATCTTGGTCGCCATTGACTATGTTTCAAAATGGGTTGAAGCACAAGCCCTTAGGACTAATGATGCTAGAGTGGTCATTCATTTCCTGAAAAAGCTTTTCGCAAGATTCGGGATTCCGAAGGCTCTCATCAGTGATAGGGGGACACATTTTTGCAACGCGCAAATGGAAAAGGTCATGAAGAGGTATGGAGTACCCCACCGATTCTCCACCGCCTATCATCCACAGACCAATGGCCAAGTCGAAAACACCAATAGAGCTATTAAAAGAATACTTGAAAAAATGGTTAGTCAAAACAGAAAGGACTGGTCATTCAAACTCGACGAAGCCTTATGGGCATTCCGAACTGCTTACAAAACACCTATTGGAACGACCCCGTTCCGCATGGTGTATGGTAAGGCATGTCACTTACCGGTAGAATTAGAACACAAGGCTTATTGGGCGCTTAAGGCATGCAACTTAGATTACACAACTGCGGGGAACAATAGGTTTTTGCAATTACACGAGCTTGATGAGCTTAGATTAGAAGCCTACGAATCCTCCATCACATATAAAGAGAGAGCTAAAAGATGGCATGATCAAAGAATTAAGAAACCCAAAGAATTTTCAGAAGGAGACAATGTCCTATTATACAATTCTCGGTTGCGATTATTTCCGGGAAAACTTAAGTCTAGATGGTATGGGCCGTTCACAGTGAAGAATTCCTCTAAATTTGGAGCTTTAGTGTTAGTTGACGATGAGGGTAGGGAATTCACGGTTAACATACAACGTGTAAAACATTACCAAGAAAATAACAATGAAATGATTAATGAGGAGGATGTGATGTTTGATGATGAGATCACGTAGTAACCCACGACTTTGAGTCTAGCTACAAGACTCGTAAATAAAGAAAAGCGCTTCTTGGGAGGCAACCCATGTTTTGTGTGATTTTTATTTGTTTGATTGTTATTTGCTTCCGTATGCATGTTTTATTTTTATTGTTGGTTGATCATGTTTCTCTACTAAAAAGTGGAAATACTTTATTATGTTGTTTAGCCTAGTCTTAACTTCAACCTAGAGGTATTTTTGCAAAAAAGATAAGTGTAAGGGGAAACCCCAAATATGTTTTTAAGAAACAAACCGATCATGATTCTCCACAATATTTAATGAACATGTATATTCGTATTTGTTAGAGTCAAATGCTTGTATTGAGTCATAATGAAGTTTTGCAGGATTTTCCAGGAAGTAAGACAAAGTTTTTCCAGAAATTTTCCGGAAACTTAACATAAGAATTTCTGCAGGTCCATTCTGACGGCGTCAGGGTTTGCTCTTGACGGCGTCAGGAGTTAAAATCTGGAAATTTTACCGGTTTTGTTTTTCTAACGGAGTCTTATGGTTTTTGTGAATTATTAAGTTTTATAATCTCCAGGAAATCTGCAAACTTCATTCCACTAGCATTACATCTTACTTTGTTTTCTAGGATTTAGTAACTTATATAGGATGCCGCCGATTTTACGCGAGGTTGCCTTGTCTACTTTTGTCAGGATTTACAGGTTATTTGTGACAAGAAGATGATTTATATTCTGGAAGGGAAGCTTTGATTGTTCGTTTTCTTGGAAGAAGATTTAACCTGGCCAACTAAAATCCATACCGAGCAAATCAGGGGAGTATTTGATTTCATTCTCTTTACTTTTTAACTTTTACATTCTTTACTTGAACATTGGGGACAATGTTCATCTTAAGAGTAAGGGGAGGGTAAAAAGATGATACCTTACATATGCACTTTCGCTTGAGTTTGTTTTGTTTAATAGTAGATGTGTAATAAAACTATGAGAAATACTTGTTAGTGTAATTTTAGCGCCAAATTTAAAATTTTTTACAACATTTAGGAGTGAAGCTTTAGCCATAGCAAGCGTCTCATGGATAGGAGATTGTATGACTAGCACATAACCGTATATTCAGAAAAATTTTCCACCCAAAAATGTGAGGTTCGCCTTTAGATTTGATAGGAAAAGCATTTACTATTAGTGCTTATGAGTGTACCGGTAGCATTTAGATTCTAGAACTTGCGTTAGTGATGCATCCCGAGACCGCTAGCGAGACTACATTCGTGTGGTAGGATTTACTACATGATAAGAGGCATTAGGATCACCCTTGTGTTAAACCCGTATTATAATTACTTGACCATTTAAGTCATATTACTTGGCTAGTTAAGTCAACTAATTTTTCCCACACCCTTAGCGTTGTACTCATTTTTAGTACACGATACCCCTAGTACACCCCTCCGAGCCTATCTTTTCGTTTCTAACTTTAAGCATTTTACTTAAAGGAAGAATTTGTTACACCCCACTTAAATGTACACCCAAATCGCCTTAGCCTTCCGTGTATGCGCTCATTTTTAGTGCATTATTGTTATTTGTTAAACCCTAAGTTAACTTTCTAATTGATTACATGGTTGCTAAGTCGAGTCATATCCTTGTACATATTGTTTTGGGACGATTGGGACTCATGGGTAAGTACTTATTTTATGGAGTAATGGGGAAGAACATCACTTATTACCCCCATACGTGCGTTAATCTTAAAAGTGCTCCAAGTGTTTTAATTTTCTTAATTCGAGTCATTAGATTAGTTAATTGTAAAGTATGTAAAGATTCAAGTGTAGGGGGAATTCTCATCCCCTATGATGTATTATTTCGGATGGTAGGGTAAGAGTGTATGCAAAAAAAAAAAAAAAAAAAAAAAAAAAAAAATCGAAAAATCAAGAAAAAGAAAAAAAAATAGAAAAGAAAAAAAAAAAGAGAAAAAAACATACGGACTACCATCCCGTTTTTATTCTACGTTCATTTTATGTTTTTGTTATTTTTCATTTATTAGCTTAAGTCGAGTCTAGTCTTGGCTTAGCAACGCCATCTTGTACATGTAATTAACTAAGATTGTTAACTCGCCACCAGTAAAACTTCCTTTATCCAACAAAACCGTGTAATTCATATCCCTACACCTAACGTTATAACCCTTTAAAAGACCTCTTTGATAGTTTATCCTAGGTGCTTACGCCATGTGGTGGAGGTTTGATCATTTCCCAAGCCTATGGTAATCTATTTTGCTATGACAGGTAGTGAGAGATATCTTCCATTTCCATAATGTTATATTACTTTATTACACCCGAGAGATGTGAGTATCTAAACACTATTTGTGAGGTGCTTGTGTACGACCTCCGTGCTTGTCTATTGGTCTTTAGTGGAACGATTATTTGTTGTAATTACTTTTATATTAGTGTTAAATGACCCCTAACTTGTCTTTTGAGTAGAATAAAAGCTCATTTGCTTGAGGACAAGCAAATCTCAAGTGTAAGGGTATATGATGAGGCGAAAAATGATCCATTTTTAGGGGGTCATTTAAGCCCGAATCCGACTTTATTTGATCAAATATTGCCCTAAATCGTTCCTTTTATGATTTTAGGTGTTTGGAGAGTGAATTCTGGAAAAGAGGCTATTTTGGACGTTTTTGGAGCATAAAGTGAAGAAAACGACAAAGTACCAAAAATCCAAGCTGAAAATACAAGGTGACGGCGTCAAGACCAAAAGCTTGACGGCGTCAGACATGAAGAATTAAATATCGAAGGTGGTGACGGCGTCAGACGTACGGGTGACGGCGTCAGACGTACGGGTGACGGCGTCAGACATGAAGAATTAAATATTGAAAGGGCTAATGATCTACTTGGTCTCATTCACACAGATGTGTGTGGACCACTTAGACATGTGTCAAGGAGAGGTGCTAGCTACTTCTTAACATTTACGGATGACTACAGCCGTTATGGTTATGTTTATTTACTTAAACATAAACATGAGGTGTTTGAAACATTCAAAGTGTTTAAAGCAGAAGTAGAGTTGCAACTAGGAAAGAAGATTAAAGCTCTTTGATCCGATAGAGGTGGTGAATACCTGAGTCAAGAGTTTATAGATTACTTAGCAAAGGAGGGAATTGTCCAGCACCTTACTTCTCCATATACTCCACAACAAAATGGTGTATCTGAAAGAAGGAATCGTACATTGCAAGATATGATACGATCTATGTTTAATCTAACAACTCTTCCTTACTCGTTTTGGGATTATGCCTTGGAATCTGCAGTTCGCATTTTAAATATGGTTCCAACAAATAAGGTTGATGATGAGGCGAAAAATGATCCGTTTTTAGGGGGTCATTTAAGCCCGAATCCGACTTTATTTGATCAAATATTGCCCTAAATCGTTCCTTTTGTGATTTTAGGTGTTTGGAGAGTGAATTCTGGAAAAGAGGCTATTTTGGACGTTTTTGGAGCATAAAGTGAAGAAAACGACAAAGTACCAAAAATCCAAGCTGAAAATACAAGGTGACGGCGTCAAGACCAAAAGCTTGACGGCGTCAGACATGAAGAATTAAATATCGAAGGTGGTGACGGCGTCAGACGTACGGGTGACGGCGTCAGACGTACGGGTGACGGCGTCAGACATGAAGAATTAAATATTGAAAGGGCTAATGATCTACTTGGTCTCATTCACACAGATGTGTGTGGACCACTTAGACATGTGTCAAGGAGAGGTGCTAGCTACTTCTTAACATTTACGGATGACTACAGCCGTTATGGTTATGTTTATTTACTTAAACATAAACATGAGGTGTTTGAAACATTCAAAGTGTTTAAAGCAGAAGTAGAGTTGCAACTAGGAAAGAAGATTAAAGCTCTTTGATCCGATAGAGGTGGTGAATACCTGAGTCAAGAGTTTATAGATTACTTAGCAAAGGAGGGAATTGTCCAGCACCTTACTTCTCCATATACTCCACAACAAAATGGTGTATCTGAAAGAAGGAATCGTACATTGCAAGATATGATACGATCTATGTTTAATCTAACAACTCTTCCTTACTCGTTTTGGGATTATGCCTTGGAATCTGCAGTTCGCATTTTAAATATGGTTCCAACAAATAAGGTTGATGATGAGGCGAAAAATGATCCGTTTTTAGGGGGTCATTTAAGCCCGAATCCGACTTTATTTGATCAAATATTGCCCTAAATCGTTCCTTTTGTGATTTTAGGTGTTTGGAGAGTGAATTCTGGAAAAGAGGCTATTTTGGACGTTTTTGGAGCATAAAGTGAAGAAAACGACAAAGTACCAAAAATCCAAGCAGAAAATACTAGGTGACGGCGTCAAGACCAAAAGCTTGACGGCGTCAGACATGAAGAATTAAATATCGAAGGTGGTGACGGCGTCAGACGTACGGGTGACGGCGTCAAAGTGGCAAAATTAATATACCGTGGTTGGTGACGGCGTCACATAGGCCGTCATAAGTGGATCAAGGCCGTCCGAGGAAGTTTATGGCGGCGAGGTGACGGCGTCAGAATTAACTCTTGACGCCGTCAGACTGTTTTTCCTATATATAGTTTTCTAGTTTTTTCATTAAAAAAGAGAGAAGTTTTGGTGAAACCCTAAAGACGATTTTGGTGCCTCTTTCACAGGTTTTTCAAGGGTTCCAAACCCTTGAGACCTTGCATTGTAATTGAGATAAGTGTACTTTCAATTCAATCAATATGTCTATGTGTTGGTTGTTTATCTTTTGTTCTTATCTTAATTCTACTATGCTAGGCTAGATCTCTCTTGTGTTTGCTTAGATCTAATGAAACCTAGATGTTGATTATGTGTTGATTACTTGTCTATTCTTGTTTTGAATGAATGATTTATATGTTAGGCTTGAGAAAACTGGCAGATCTCCAAATGGTAACATGCTTGAACGTCTTAAGAAACATGAACCGAGGCGTACTAGGTCTTTATTGGTTGTATTTAATGCATGAGCCACTGTTTACAATCCCTATAGTTGTGCTGGGTCATGGTGTAGGAGGAGATAAGAGCTCATAGAGTTGGGGAGTTATGTATGCCACCCCACGAATGGTATTAAGGAATACAATCCGTCATTCATACAAGTGTAACAAGTAATTAACATGTAAAAGATATCTAGGGAGTAGTGAAGTCTAAGTAAACACAATTTCTCCAATTACTGCTCACAACCTTAGTTTAATTTAGTTTAATTTCATTTTCATTATTTTATTTTAATTATATAATAGCTTTGGGTTAGTTGAATAGCAACTAATTCCGCCCACTCTTCCAAAACCCGAGATTTTAATTGCTTTCATAAAATATAAAAATACAAAAATAATCATCCCTCACCTCTAGAACTATTAATTAGGTTTTCTAATCCTAGCGACACTATTCCTAAGCTGAACGATCAATCCCCCGGTACTTGTCACTATACTATACTACAACGATCAGGTACACTGCCTGGTGGGGGTTGTAAGCTTCTCGAGATCCCTCGAGAGGTAAAGCAAGGTGCGATTCCCACGCATCAGTTGATAAGACTCCATATGAAATATGGACTGGAAAAGCTCCTAACTTGTCTTATCTAAAGGTCTGGGGTTGTGGGGCGTATGTTAAACGTGACTCAGCAGACAAACTCCAACAAAGATCTGTAAAGTACATCTTCGTAGGTTACCCTAAGGAAACTATGGGTTACTACTTTTATTACCCAACTGAAAACAAAGTTTTTGTTGCAAGGTATGGAGACTTCTTAGAAAAGGAGCTCATATCTCAAGAATTCAGTGGGAGAGTATATGATCTGGAAGACGATCATGAAGATGTAACACCTTCTGAAAACACTAGCCAACTTCCTGAAGAACCTGAAAGTTTAGGTCCTCCACCTGAAGTTGAAGTGGTTCCCGTTCGCAGGTCTTTTAGATCTGTGAAGGCTCCTACACGTCTATGTCTTAACATGGAGTGTGATGACAACTTGATAGGGGATCTCGATGAACCCACAAGTTATAAAGCTGCTACGAATAGTCCTGAAAAGGAAAAATGGCAGGGAGCTATGAATGGGGAAATGCAATCCATGAAAGACAATGAAGTCTGGGAAGAAGTAGACCTACCTCCGGGTGCCAAGCTAGTTGGGAGTAAATGGCTCTTCAAGAAAAAGACTGATATGGATGGCATTTGTAACACCTAAAATCCGAGAACATGTGAAAAGACCAAATTGCCCTTACAAATTTAAAAATTTATTAAAAGCTTATAAAGTCTCCAAATAAATTCCAAACTTTTAACAATGAACAAGTTATGATCCAAAGTAATTTTAACAACTTCATTTAACATTTATAAAAGTTACAAAATTACCAAAATACCCCTCATAGGGCCGAATGACTTAATATGTGTTATATTTTGATTTAAATTGATTTTAAAAGATATATATTATCTAAATATGGAAGATAATTATCACCCAATATTCTCCCACCTATAATCACGAAATTTCTGGTCCATAAACCCCCCCTCATTCACACGGCATTCCATATTAAAAGTCAACCCATATCTTTTTCTCTCAAGCCCTAATTTGCCGATCCAAAATAAAACACACAAGAAATTCTCACAGCCCCCATTCGACAACCCCATCATTCCTAAGCATTTTTCTGTGATCAAACAACATCCAAAGAGTCCTAGAAAAATACCCTTTTGAATTGTTGAAGCTTGTTTCGATCGTGGCACATTTTTCCTTTTGTCGAGCACTATAAACAAGGTAAATTCGTTATGTTTCATACGACCTCTTATAAATTCATTTTCTATTTTTCCTGAGTTCCTTACATCATATATGATATTCGAAAAATGATTACAAGGTTTGTTGGTCGCGTTTGTTCTCGTGGGAATTTTTGGTGTCGTATTATCCAATTCAAGAGGTGTAATTCGTCCAGCCCATTCTATTTGTTCCAGATCTGGTCTGGTATTTTTCTCACGTCTCTTACATCATATAAGTCTCAAATAAAATGTTCTAATCGATCCATGCATGCTCTATAACGTTTTGGTGAATTAAACCCTAAAAACGCAACAAAACTCTATATCATTGTATATGAATTTTCCGGATATGAATGATAATTTTTATGAACTTCATATATTAATTATGATCTCGTAAAAATATGGGTTTGAATTATAGAAGCTTAAATCTCGTGTTGTGATTTACTTTATAAATCGGCTAATTAAGAAAACAATGAAGAAAATAAAGGAAAACCTAAATCGAATTAGGGTTAGGGTTTTTATGTTTGGATCTGGTAATTAATGCATAATAATGATTGAGTAATGATTGTATAATGATGGCATAATGATTTTATGAAATTAGGGTTTGGTTTTGGTAACTTTAAAATAAATCCGATTGGAAAATAAAGTACAAGGGTGTGTTTTGCCAACTTTGAAACATCTGGGATATTTTTGTAAGATCATATATATCAGTAGGAATATGGGAAAAATATAACTTGAGGGTTCTAAGTGTAAATATTACAAGAAGTGAGTTAATTGTATTTAATTGGTGCGATTTGTAATTAATTAAAGTAGAGGGACTAAAAGTGTAATTTCTGGAAACTTGGGACTGATTTGAGTAATAAAATATATTCAGGGGATTATGTGCTAATTTGGTAAATTAATGGCTTAATATGTAATTATTAAGAATTAAAAGTTGAAATTGTAAATTAAAGGGTTAAATATGTAACTTTGATAACTTGAAGGACTTAAAGTGTAAATTGTGAATACTTGAAGGTATATTCGTATAACATGATAAAATAAGGGATCATTATGTAAAATGGATAAGCTAAGGGTTTAATGTGTAACTTTGAATACTAAAAGGTTTAAAGTGTAATTTTGGAAATATAAGGGTGTAAAATGCAAAGTTATGAAACCCTAAGGACCAAATGAGTAAAAAGGTTAAAAGATACCTTATTTCCATTAATAATGATTCAACTTTCTAAATATGGAAACTTTCTAAAAGTGGAAACTTACTATTTATGGAAACCTGCTAAAAGTGGAAAGTCACTTTAAATGGAAAGTTACTAAAACTGGAAAGCAGACTAAAATGAGAAATCTGAATTGAATAAGTTATTAATAATAAGCCGATCATTAATTCGTGTAGATTCGTTGAAGAAGGAGTGTTTCCATATGCTTACGTATGTTATGATTTCGATGGCGATTGAGGTACAGATATTCTGACCTTTCTCAAAAGGTTTCTCATGATCTCTTTCATATTCTGATCCGTTAGTTCCCGAATTGATGCCATTGCTATGATCCCCTTTACTTGAACCTTCTCTGTTGATCCCACTTGATATGACCTCCGTTATGAACCTATGCTATGAAAACCTTCTTAATGATACCATGGAAATGTCTTGAGAAGAACCGATTTGAAAAGATGTCTATAAATGATGCTAAATTTCTTTTTAAAAGAAAGGTTATTTAACTTTCATGAACACTATATTTTGAAAGACCATTTTTATGAAAACTGTTTTAAAAGATTATTTAAATTGGACTTTTAATAGAAACTTAATAACGAATCTTTTGAAATGAACCTTTGGGAATGAACCTTGGATATTCTGAACCATTGATATGACTTCTGATATTATGATTTTGAGATGACCTTGAGACATGACCTTGAGATAAACCTTTGCTATATGACCTTTTGTATGACTTTGAGACCTGACTCTTAGTTTGATACCCGAGCCATTTATGTTTCCCTACCTATGGAGGTACCATAGGCATGTCTGTGATGCACCGCTGGCATGACTCATGTGTGGGTGAGTGATTTCTCACGCCGTCCCTTTTATGATTACTATTATGGCCATTATGACTTTGAGTATATGACTTTGAGATTGACTTTGAGTAAGGGGCGTATGGATTGCAATCCTAGATCTGTTCTGTTTAGTGGATTTAACTATGACTTTGAGTATGACTTTGAGGTGACTGGTGCTGTGTGCAATACACGCCTTTCACAATTTCTGGGAGCTAGCTACTCCACTATTATGATACATGAGGACACCCCTCATATTATCTGGTTGCCTGAGAGGTATCCCCTCTGATTGTGTGATTATGACTTTGAGATTATGATGTTGAGATTGACTTTGAGTTTCTGGGCTCGTGGTAGATGAATATCCTTTCTTCTTTCTATTCTATTACTCTTTTATCTATTCTTTATTCTATTTCTCCAACGCACTATATTTCAGTTCTGTTTCATTATCATTGCTTTGTATATATATCTGTTCACTGGGCTTTTTAAAGCTCAGCCGCATTTCCTTTTCCTGCGGCAGGTTTTAGTAGGAAGCTGGGTTATGGGAAGAGAGTGTGACTGGACTTAGAAGACTATGCTTTGGACTAGAGACGATTAGATGAAGTTTCACTTTATTAGGCATAGTATTTATTTCTTTGTAACCTTGTAGTTTCAGATTTTCATTTGTAACTCTGAATTTCGTTGTATGTATGAATCATATGCTTGTGTTTGTTCTGATATGTCACTGTAATGTAATACTTCTACCCTTATCGGGTTGGGGTGTTACAATTATGGTATCAGAGACCAGGCTGCGATTCGTAATACATTACCCTTGACCTGTGAAGTTTGGACCCCTAAGTTTCCACTGTAGGCGCTCATAAAACAACCTTTGAAACTTTACATTAGGACTCCCCATAGGAACCCAAGTTATTACCAGTGAGGAATGGGTAGACTAAGACATTTATGTAAGTATCATTTGCTTCCGTATCACTCTGATCGTGCCTTTGCTCTTAGATAAGCCTTATAAGGACCTTTGTTTCAGAAGTTAGAAGTTTTACAACTTAAGTTTAGTAACCAAGTAAGTTTGGAATACCTCGGAAAGCTACCTGGATACCTTACACATTTAAGTTTCACTTTCAGATTTTGATCTCCGCCTCCGATTTGTTTGATAAGCTGTTTGACACCTTTTCGACCACATCGTAGGTCATTCAACCACAATGTGTTCGACACATTCTGTAAATTCATTTCTTATGTTGGGTATGAATGTATCATCCGATACTACTTAACTCTGTATGATCCATTACTACTCCTATGAGAATTTTGGTAATTATGAACCACGAATATGAGAAGTTTTGTTTCCTCTCTTTGAATGATGAACCTTGTTCTGCCTACCGTTTCCTTTGGAAGGGTATGATGTAAATACTATCTCTATATGGATTTGTTAACTAAGCATGATGATACTGATAACTGAGATTCTGTACCTCTCACAATTGACGATTATACGATATTCGTATTACCAATGATACACATCCTACCTGATACTATTGCTAAGAAGCTAAACGAAACTCCCACACATTGAACTGTTCGTTTATCCATCCCAACATTTTTGTTGAACCATGTACTTGACTCTGATATATGAACTATCTGTATGATTTGACGACTGTATTCACTCTATGAATCCTTTGACTTTGAGATGTCTGATTGTACGGTCTTTTGGACTGAATGACTATTCGTGAAGATACCATAGACTACCATATCTGAAATGTGACCTTAAAAATCTGCTTCACTCTATTTCATTATGATGACTCTCTACATCTGCTAAAATTTATACCACTATGGAAAACCCCAAAACCCGAACTCATGTGATTATCAAGTTTTTCCTAAAAACCATTATTATCAACCCTTAGAAAGTTCTGCTATTGGGAAATATTTTGTTGTACGAAGATTTTCCGGTATTCTCTGATGAACTTTTTGGTACTCCTTCCTGCTTAGGAAGTGGAGTGGGCATTGAACTGATCTCAGTTGAAGAAACCATGGTGCTATAGTTGAGTGTTTGAAGAAGCCGATGGAATATGATTTTTGTTAACTTTGGTGATTCTCTTTAGATGCTCTTGTTTGTTTATGAAGAAGAACGAGAGAAGTATGCGATGACGTATCGACTATCGTGAACTTAAACGTACCACTATCACTAATCATTATCTGTTTCCGCGTATCAATAGTTAATTTGGTCTTCCTTTGAAACTCCGCATCTGATTGCATCACTTTAGATTTGAAGGACTGAAGGAGCAACCACAAGAACTTCTAAGAAGGGGGTTAACTAACCGAGAGTAACCTTTGGGAAGTATATCAGTTCTTGAAGAAGAAAGAAGGCGATGTGAAAATTTCCTGAGATGATTTCTGAAGTTGCCTTTGCACTCGTTATAACATTTATGAGCTTGAATGATGCCAATGGTGTTGGCTAGAATAATCATGTTTTTCGCATGTTTTGGACAAATTGTCATAGTATGACATTGAGTTGTGTTCTAAAACGAGAGAAGAACATAGAGATTATTGGTGAGATGACCCTTTGTTCTGGAAGAAAATTTTGATTGATGTTTAGAAAGCATAGTAGACAACCCTACCCTGTATAATGTAAAGACAGAGCTTTCACAAGAGGGACCAAGATTGAAGACCGTTATCGGAGTTAGAAACCAGGTGGAAGAGTAGTGGGAGATGGTTGCGACAAGCATTACCATGGAAGAAGCATATAAGAAGGAGAGAGGAATTGGGATAATGCTCAATCATATATCGTGCAACACGTGAAGATTTCAGCTTGGGCATCAAGACAACCCGACCAAAGAAGACGAACCATTCAACACACCACCTGAAGTCGACAACAACGTCATGTACCTTAAAACCTGGAGTCGTATTAGAAGACCTGTCGAAGACACGCAGTCTTGTTTCTTTATTCATTTTAGTTGTACTAAGATGAATTGAGAGCAGAAGCAGACCTGCAGATGGAGGGATGCGCAGTAATCGCGTCAGAGACTGCCGTTACGATACCACACTACCAAGAGGAGCTGCTGAAGACCGGAGGAACCAGACTCGAGTTTAAATTCTTTCAATCATGAGGTAAGACGGACAAGAGTAAACAGACTACCCCAACTTGTAAGAAATTTTGAAATTCGTATTTGAGTGGACGGATTCTGAAGCGGACAGTGTGCTATTGATGACGTACCTTAATTTTGAATGACATTCTCGGATCTCCGTTACTCTTCGAGTAATTTCGTTCTCTTAGTTATGTTGTTTGATTTTGGTGACCTCTGAGACTATAGGTGGACTAGGTGGATTTAAATAAGTTTGTGTGTTCACGACTTGAGATAAAGTATGACCATCATGAGGGCATATGTATATGATGCCAGTATTATGACGCCTGGCCAACGTGATAATACTTACACCGTATAACGTGCACTTATGGTGGGCATGTGATATTTCGAGGAGTGCCTTAGAAGCTTTAGAATTTTGGCATCTGATCAAGATCATCTGAGTTTAGTGAGACTTTAGGTTCATTCTACCTATACGTTTGATCTGCTGTCCTTGATATACGATTCGATACGTTTGGACTCTCGACATGTGTTTTGCTGATCTTAGGTTCCATTATGAAATTTCTGCCGTTGATGATATCTAACGATATGCTTTCTGTCCGTATATGATTCGCATTTGTGAAGTTGTTCATTATGATCTGCTATGAGTAAAATATGTAATTGTGGACTTTGAGGGAATGAGACCTGTTTGTTTATGAGAATACCTTTGGAAGGTTATCTAAAAGCCGAGACTATCTGAGAAGCTGAAGAGTTAAACCTTATATCACCCCATGTCTGCTACAATTCAATGTATTCTCATCTGATTCGCCGAATCAATTCGATGAAAAGCCTATGTATTTTTATACCTCTTCCTGGAGAATTCGTCTATCATCCATTATGTTTGGTACATTATCCTTTTGATTCAAATTCAATATGATATGCCCTTCTGAGGAATCTGAAACTATTTTGACAATAATTACGAGTCATGAGAAACTATTTGGTCTGAAGATCTTTTTGGAAGAACCTTCCCGGGCGTGAAAATGTTTGTGACGACTGTTGCGGTTTGCTACGACTTCGTCTAACTTTGCGACTTCAAATTTCGAGGACGAAATTTTTCTTTTTAGAGGGGAAGAAGTTGTAACACCTAAAATCCGAGAACATGTGAAAAGACCAAATTGCCCTTACAAATTTAAAAATTTATTAAAAACTTATAAAGTCTCCAAATAAATTCCAAACTTCTAACAATGAACAAGTTATGATCCAAAGTAATTTTAACAACTTCATTTAACATTTATAAAAGTTACAAAATTACCAAAATACCCCTCATAGGGCCGAATGACTTAATATGTGTTATATTTTGATTTAAATTGATTTTAAAAGATATATATTATCTAAATATGGAAGATAATTATCACCCAATATTCTCCCACCTATAATCACGAAATTTCTGGTCCATAAACCCCCCCTCATTCACACGGCATTCCATATTAAAAGTCAACCCATATCTTTTTCTCTCAAACCCTAATTTGCCGATCCAAAATAAAACACACAAGAAATTCTCACAGCCCCCATTCGACAACCCCATCATTCCTAAGCATTTTTCTGTGATCAAACAACATCCAAAGAGTCCTAGAAAAATACCCTTTTGAATTGTTGAAGCTTGTTTCGATCGTGGCACATTTTTCCTTTTGTCGAGCACTATAAACAAGGTAAATTCGTTATGTTTCATACGACCTCTTATAAATTCATTTTCTATTTTTCCTGAGTTCCTTACATCATATATGATATTCGAAAAATGATTACAAGGTTTGTTGGTCGCGTTTGTTCTCGTGGGAATTTTTGGTGTCGTATTATCCAATTCAAGAGGTGTAATTCGTCCAGCCCATTCTATTTGTTCCAGATCTGGTCTGGTATTTTTCTCACGTCTCTTACATCATATAAGTCTCAAATAAAATGTTCTAATCGATCCATGCATGCTCTATAACGTTTTGGTGAATTAAACCCTAAAAACGCAACAAAACTCTATATCATTGTATATGAATTTTCCGGATATGAATGATAATTTTTATGAACTTCATATATTAATTATGATCTCGTAAAAATATGGGTTTGAATTATAGAAGCTTAAATCTCGTGTTGTGATTTACTTTATAAATCGGCTAATTAAGAAAACAATGAAGAAAATAAAGGAAAACCTAAATCGAATTAGGGTTAGGGTTTTTATGTTTGGATCTGGTAATTAATGCATAATAATGATTGAGTAATGATTGTATAATGATGGCATAATGATTTTATGAAATTAGGGTTTGGTTTT
This sequence comes from Artemisia argyi, assembly GCA_030686995.1. Lineage (NCBI taxonomy): Eukaryota > Viridiplantae > Streptophyta > Magnoliopsida > Asterales > Asteraceae > Artemisia > Artemisia argyi. The sequence continues at coordinate 120,688,660 of CM060686.1, forward strand.
GGTAACTTTAAAATAAATCCGATTGGAAAATAAAGTACAAGGGTGTGTTTTGCCGACTTTGAAACATCTGGGATATTTTTGTAAGATCATATATATCAGTAGGAATATGGGAAAAATATAACTTGAGGGTTCTAAGTGTAAATATTACAAGAAGTGAGTTAATTGTATTTAATTGGTGCGATTTGTAATTAATTAAAGTAGAGGGACTAAAAGTGTAATTTCTGGAAACTTGGGACTGATTTGAGTAATAAAATATATTCAGGGGATTATGTGCTAATTTGGTAAATTAATGGCTTAATATGTAATTATTAAGAATTAAAAGTTGAAATTGTAAATTAAAGGGTTAAATATGTAACTTTGATAACTTGAAGGACTTAAAGTGTAAATTGTGAATACTTGAAGGTATATTCGTATAACATGATAAAATAAGGGATCATTATGTAAAATGGATAAGCTAAGGGTTTAATGTGTAACTTTGAATACTAAAAGGTTTAAAGTGTAATTTTGGAAATATAAGGGTGTAAAATGCAAAGTTATGAAACCCTAAGGACCAAATGAGTAAAAAGGTTAAAAGATACCTTATTTCCATTAATAATGATTCAACTTTCTAAATATGGAAACTTTCTAAAAGTGGAAACTTACTATTTATGGAAACCTGCTAAAAGTGGAAAGTCACTTTAAATGGAAAGTTACTAAAACTGGAAAGCAGACTAAAATGAGAAATCTGAATTGAATAAGTTATTAATAATAAGCCGATCATTAATTCGTGTAGATTCGTTGAAGAAGGAGTGTTTCCATATGCTTACGTATGTTATGATTTCGATGGCGATTGAGGTACAGATATTCTGACCTTTCTCAAAAGGTTTCTCATGATCTCTTTCATATTCTGATCCGTTAGTTCCCGAATTGATGCCATTGCTATGATCCCCTTTACTTGAACCTTCTCTGTTGATCCCACTTGATATGACCTCCGTTATGAACCTATGCTATGAAAACCTTCTTAATGATACCATGGAAATGTCTTGAGAAGAACCGATTTGAAAAGATGTCTATAAATGATGCTAAATTTCTTTTTAAAAGAAAGGTTATTTAACTTTCATGAACACTATATTTTGAAAGACCATTTTTATGAAAACTGTTTTAAAAGATTATTTAAATTGGACTTTTAATAGAAACTTAATAACGAATCTTTTGAAATGAACCTTTGGGAATGAACCTTGGATATTCTGAACCATTGATATGACTTCTGATATTATCATTTTGAGATGACCTTGAGACATGACCTTGAGATAAACCTTTGCTATATGACCTTTTGTATGACTTTGAGACCTGACTCTTAGTTTGATACCCGAGCCATTTATGTTTCCCTACCTATGGAGGTACCATAGGCATGTCTGTGATGCACCACTGGCATGACTCATGTGTGGGTGAGTGATTTCTCACGCCGTCCCTTTTATGATTACTATTATGGCCATTATGACTTTGAGTATATGACTTTGAGATTGACTTTGAGTAAGGAGCGTATGGATTGCAATCCTAGATCTGTTCTGTTTAGTGGATTTAACTATGACTTTGAGTATGACTTTGAGGTGACTGGTGTTGTGTGCAATACACGCCTTTCACAATTTCTGGGAGCTAGCTACTCCACTATTATGATACATGAGGACACCCCTCATATTATCTGGTTGCCTGAGAGGTATCCCCTCTGATTGTGTGATTATGACTTTGAGATTATGATGTTGAGATTGACTTTGAGTTTCTGGGCTCGTGGTAGATGACTATCCTTTCTTCTTTCTATTCTATTACTCTTTTATCTATTCTTTATTCTATTTCTCCAACGCACTATATTTCAGTTCTGTTTCATTATCATTGCTTTCTATATATATCTGTTCACTGGGCTTTTTAAAGCTCAGCCGCATTTCCTTTTCCTGCGGCAGGTTTTAGTAGGAAGCTGGGTTATGGGAAGAGAGTGTGACTGGACTTAGAAGACTATGCTTTGGACTAGAGACGATTAGATGAAGTTTCACTTTATTAGACATAGTATTTATTTCTTTGTAACCTTGTAGTTTCAGATTTTCATTTGTAACTCTGAATTTCGTTGTATGTATGAATCATATGCTTGTGTTTGTTCTGATATGTCACTGTAATGTAATACTTCTACCCTTATCGGGTTGGGGTGTTACAGCATTGTACACACCTATAAGGCCCGTTTGGTAGCTAAAGGCTATACTCAAACTTTTGGTGTTGACTATGAGGAGACCTTTTCTCCTGTAGCTGACATAAGGGCAATTAGGATTCTTATAGCCATAGCCGCTTACTATGATTATGAGATTTGGCAAATGGATGTCAAAACCGCCTTCTTAAATGGTAGCCTAGATGAAGACATCTATATGGCACAGCCTGAGGGGTTTGTGAATCCAGAATTCCCAGATCGTGTATGCAAGCTTAAAAGATCCATTTATGGATTAAAGCAAGCATCACAACAATGGAATAAGAGATTTGATAGTGAAATTAAGAAGTATGGATTCACTCAAAATCTTGATGAGCCATGTGTATATCACAAAGCTAGTGGGAGTAATGTAATTTTCTTTATATTATATGTCGATGACATATTGATCATGGGAAATGACATTCTAAGTTTGCAAAAGGTTAAGGCATATCTTAGAAGTTGTTTTTCTATGAAAGATTTAGGGGAAGCTGCATTTATTCTGGGAATCAAGATATATAGAGATAGATCTCAGCGATTAATTGGATTAAGCCAAAGTGCTTACATTGATAAAATATTGAAGAGATTCAATATGCAAAATTCCAAGAAAGGATATTTGCCGATGCAAGAGCAACATGGCTTGAGCAACAAAGTTTGTGCTTCAACACCTGAAGAGGTGCAACGCATAAAGAGAGTCCCTTACGCTTCGGCTGTGGGATCTATTATGTATGCGGTGAAAAGCACAAGGCCTGATGTGGCGTTTGCTCAGAATTTAACCAGTCGATATCAGCAGAATCCAGGTGAAAAACACTGGACTACTGTTAAGAATATTCTTAAGTACCTTAGGGCTACTAAAGAGATGTTCTTGGTTTATGGGGGTACTCCATCTGCAGAGCTTGATGTAACAGGTTACTGCGATGCTTCTTGGAAAGGTGATAAGGATGATACGAAGTCTCAGACGGGTTATGTCTTTATCATTAATGGAGGAGCTGTTGATTGGAGGAGCAGAAAGCAGAGTTTATTAGCGATGTCTGCTACAGAAAGTGAGTATATAGCTGCTTCAGAAGCTGCAATGGAAGCTGTTTGGATTAGGAAGTTTGTTTCAGGGTTTGGGGTTATGCCTTCGATTCAGCGACCTATAAAAATGTATTGTGACAACTCAGCTGAAATTACATTTGCCAATGAACCTGGAATCATGAAAGGCACCAGACATTTCCCGATTAAGCACCACTATGTCAGAGAACAAGTTGAGATAGGTGAAATCGAAATGCTCAAAGTTCACACAGATGAAAACTTAGCTGATCAATTTACAAAGCCTTTACCTGGCACCAAGCTTTACAAGCGTGCTGAAGGAATAGGACTTAAATTAGCTGATAGTTTCATGCCCATTTGTGATTAGTATTTGGATAAGGGATGTAATGTACAATTATTAATTTTAATGAAATAAAGTATTGGTTATGTTTATTTATTCATTGTCTTAATAATATATCCTATATTTACATGTTTAAGATCCATGAATAATTTATTATTCTAAATGGTCTGTTGTCGATTAATGATATAGGAATATCATTAAACTAAGACAATTTTGAGTATTGGTTAAGGATATACTTGAAAGTATATTGATGCGTAGTCATACCAATTTAACATGATATTCAATGAATTGAGTATTGGACTTATCCCAACAATATGATTTAAATTTATTATGAGAATCATATTTAAAGTAATCGTCAGACTTGAGATACCATATAAGTGTCATGGATGTAGTGCATTTTGTGGAGCAATCTACCGCTTACCGTAATTGGAAGTCATAAAGGTTGTTTTCAGAATGTTACAAAATTCATGGGTTATTCTTGTAGTCAAGAGAGAATTTATTCTTTCTGATTTGTTTAGAAGTTTAATACTGCTGGGCCCCTCGTAGGGTTGACAAAATGTTTGCATGGCCATGCCCAAAGTCTATCTGGAATACGTTCAGATGTTTTGGTAATTTTGTTCAATCATAAAGAGACGAGAAACAGAAATTTAATAAAGAACCTCACATCTTTATTAATGTAGTATTACTAATGAAAGGATAATTATAATGATGAATCATTAAAGGTTTTTCCAGGAAACCTAGCTCAGATTGAACTAGGGGCATTGGAGTGTTGCAAGACGCTAACCAATGTCATTTTACTATTAATGGATATACGAGTGGGAGCTGTTAAATGTTACGTATAAACATTAATATGTAAATGTCTAGTATCGAACCCGAGACCTCGGGATTGCACACTTTACAAACAAGAATAATGTATAATAAATATATATATGTTAAATGTATCGTGTATATATATATATATATATATATATATATATATATATATATATATATATATATATATATATATATAAACACTTAATGGACTAAATGGTCGTTAGTTATTAACCGTATGGACTAACTATCATTAGTAACGAAAGATAAGGACTATAATGTAATTTGGGAGTCAAGAAGGATCTAGAACACCCCATGGGGTGCCTAGGCCGGTCGAGCAAGGGGAGGGGAAGCCCAACCCACATCCAACTTGTCCTCCAAGTTTACTCTAGTATATATACAAGGCTAAGGATTAGGGTTTCACATCTTTTGTGCACACACACAAATCCCTAAAACTTTTTCTCCTTGTTTTCTTTCTTGGCCGATCGTCCACCCCCCCTTCCTAGGGTGTTTGGGTCGATTTTGGTTCAACCAAAAATAGTGTTTTGTTTACTTGCATCAAACCTTTATTCGTTGGTAGTTTGTGTGTACAAGAACGAGGTAATTACTTACTTTAGTAATTATCAAGAGATCGATAAACAAAACGGTAAGGGGTTTATCATTGATCTATTTGTACAAGAATCAAGGTTTATTGAAGTGCATCGGGTACGTTTACTATTTATGTTTTAGTTATCTTTATACGTGTTATAATTGATCCTTGCTTCCGCATATGTGCTATATTGATTGTCAAACTCTAACACTTGTAGCTTAGAACGTAATGCGACATCAATGTTGTGAGCATGGTTTGCCACTTCGCGTACTGCTTCTAAAAGAATCATAGTGTATAGTGTTCTTAACCGATAGTTGAAGTCCATAAATGCTCTGGGAAAAAGTCAAAACTTAGCAGAAGACCAAAGGGGGCCAGCAAAAACGAGCTTGAAATCAATGGTATGATGGTACAATACAAACGTTTTTTATTAAATTGTAGTAACCATACCATATTGGTTTGTTAAATCATTTCCCGAAACTCTAATTGTGTGTGTGTGTGTGTGTGTTTTTTTTTTCCCGAAACTCTAATACGTGTTATAATTGATCCTTGCTTCCGCATATGTGCTATATTGATTGTCAAACTCTAACACTTGTAGCTTAGAACGTAATGCGACATCAATGTTGTGAGCATGGTTTGCCACTTCGCGTACTGCTTCTAAAAGAATCATAGTGTATAGTGTTCTTAACCGATAGTTGAAGTCCATAAATGCTCTGGGAAAAAGTCAAAACTTAGCAGAAGACCAAAGGGGGCCAGCAAAAACGAGCTTGAAATCAATGGTATGATGGTACAATACAAACGTTTTTTATTAAATTGTAGTAACCATACCATATTGGTTTGTTAAATCATTTCCCGAAACTCTAATTGTGTGTGTGTGTGTGTTTTTTTTTTTTTCGTCTGCAAGGTAAGTTATTTTTATTTGATGCATAAGCTAATAGGATTAAGCACTGCAGTCAGCATTTGCAGCATACAGAGCAATATTAAGAGAACCCGCAAAAGAAAACAAGAAATGGTTACCTGTATCAATAAAAGTTGAACAACAGCACGACATCTGACACTATAGATGATGGCAATAACGAAACGATCGTTCATCCGCTTCTCCAAATCTTCAGCCTGCTTAGTAAACTCTGAAGATTCTTCATATATCCCTTCTTTGTGTCAAATTAAACCATCTTCATGGTTCACAAAACTACTATCTTTATAAAAAATAAACGTGAATTCTGGGAAAGTTTCATCAACTGCTTCCTTTATAGAAAAAACAACTTCAACCCACTTATCATCATCAAACAACTCTCCTGCATTGTTCATTAAACGAACAAATACAGCAACGCCAATACTAGCAACTTAGCAAGGCTTTGATGAGGACGCTTATCAAAGTTCATTAATAATGCTAAATGCTCTCTACCGCTAGTTGCCAAACATGACCTTAGTCGATAGTTATTCACTGTTAGTCATATTTTGTATTCGGCCCATGAGCTCTCTTGTAGGCCTAGCCCATTTGTATTAGTCTAGAATTATCTATACTATCTATAATGGAAAAATGGTCAAACTTGAAAAGTTGAGTCTTGAAAGTTGAGTATTGAAAGTCAAATTTGAGAGAAAATTAATGTAATTAATACTCTAATTAAAACACCTCATTACTTAAAAGTACAATAATTTATTTACATTGTACAACCAATTAAAAACATATCTATCAAATTAAATACAACCAATTAAAACACAAACCGGGTTGACCCGGTAATTTGACCCGTTTTCGACCCAACCTAGCAAGTTGACCCGGTTTAAATTGACCCATTTTTCGACCGAAGCGGTTCAACCGGTTGAACTACCTGGGTCGAACCGGGTTTCAAAACATTATCCATTACTTAAAAGTACAATGATTTGTTCACATTGTACAACGAATTAAAAACATATCTACCAAATTAAATACAACCAATTAAAACACAAACTGGGTTGACCCGGGATGCTTCAAACCCGGCGGATTGACCCGGTTTAATTTGACCCGTTTTCGACCCAACCTAGCAAGTTGACCCGGTTTAAATCGACCTATTTTTCGACCAGAACGTTCAACCGGTTGAACCACCCGGGTCGAACAGGGTTTCAAAACATTATTTTTCGTTTATAACCTATAAACTTTTTTTTATCAATAAACTATTTGTCGCTATAAAATCTCGTTTCTATGCACGGGTACTCATCTAGTCTTTGTAATCCTTATAAGGTTTTTTTTAACAGAATCCTTATAAGGTTGATTGAGTGTTAATGCGAATAAGTCAAATCACGATCCTCTCCTGATTCTTCTCAACAATAAGTCGCACCTCCCCCTCTTTTTTCCTCCAATCTCAGCCGCTCCATCCAAAACCCTACCACTAAAACTCGGCAAAAATGGCCGGTGATGACAACAACTTTGATAGCAGCTGATCCTCTCCAAGTGTCCCTGTAGCCTCTCATTCATCCGATCGTAAAGGTAACTCCAATGCCTCCCTTAATAAATCTCAAACCTTACCCTAACTTTGTAATTACTTCAATAATGGAACGTGTAAAGTTGGTGATCATTGTAAGTATATACACGACTACAGAAACCATTCAGGATTGGAATTGAATAAACCTGTCGGACAATATAACATTGGTCGCATGCTTAACCCCACTGCCAATTCAATACACCAAAAACAATATTATGTTGCAGCCCCCTACCAGGCTTGTGTACCTCTTCCATCACCACAGCCCATGTTTACAAACCAAATGGGCCAACTCTTCCCTCAACAGGCCCAAACAGCATATGTTGTTCTACCAGCCCAACAAGCTCAGGCTTATCATTCGGCCCAACAACCAATACCGACCCAACAGCCTGTTATACATCCCACCTATTTTCAAATGGTTCAAAATCCTTCGAGTGGTATACTTGGAGCAGCTCCGGGTTTGTACCCGTCTCAAGCAACTTCATTTTCTAGTGCTTTTAGCACTATGACTTTACAGGACCTAACATGGAACATGGGCACATATGCATCATCTCATTTCAATTCTAATGCAAGTAATTTAAGTACCATTTTTAATAAACGCTTATTCCCATCTATACACTGTGACAGTAATTCTATTCCCGTTACCAACACCGAACATAGCATTATCCCATCTCTTAATCGCCCACATCATCTTCATAATGTACTTTTCACTCCTAACATAATTAAGAATCTTATTTATGTTCGTTAGTTTACTAGGGATAGTAATTGAACTATAGAATTCAACGCTTTTGGTTTTTCTGTGAATGATTTATTGACTCTCCATATCCTCCTTCGATGTAAGAGTTCGGGTGATCTCTATCCAGTTACCAAGCCATCAACTATCCCTATTGTTTTTCTCTCCACAAGTTCATCCACGTGGCACCAACATCTCGGTCATCCCGATGACGAAGTGCTACGGTCTCTTCTTTCCCGTCAGTTTATTTCATGTAATAAGAAAAGTCTCCACATGTCTTTCATACGTGCCAACTTGGCAAACATGTGAAACTTCCTTTTCATAGTTCGGATTTTAATGTTAAACATTGTTTTGATATTATTCACTCTGATCTATAGACTTCTCCTATTGTTAGTTCTAGTGGTTTTTAATATTATGTTCTTTTTCTTGACCACTTTTCTCACTACTTGTGGATTTACCATCTTCATTCTAAATCTGACAAGTTCTTCAAATTTCTGCATTTTCATACTTATGTTAAAAACCAATTTAAATGTGAAATCAAGAGTTTTCAATGTGATCATGATTGTGAGTTCAATAATAACCGACTCCATATAGTTTTTACTAATAATTGTATCTAAGTTAGATTTTCTTGCCAAAAACCTCTCAACAAATGGCAAGGCGGAAAGAATGATACGCTCAATAAATAACGTCATCCGTACTCTCCTTTTCCAAGCACATCTACCACCCACATTTTGGGTCGAGGCTCTCCATACGGCCACCTATCTCTTCAACCTTATACCATCAACCACTATTAACAACGAAATCCCTTACACAAGACTTTTTAAAAAAAGAACATGACTACTCCCGATTACGCATTTTCAGATGCCTTCGTTATCCACACCTCCATTCCCTCACAAACTCGCACCACGAGTGACCCATACATCTTCTTAGGATTTACCGCTTATCACCGTGGCTTTCGTTGCCTCGATCTTGAAACAAAATTATCCTTTCTAGACACATAACCTAACACAATTTCCCTACCAATCCATGGCACCCAATACCCCACCTACATATACGTTTTTAGATCCCGCACCTTCTCTCCTTAGCCACGGTCTAACCTCTCCACCTTTCACATATCCTACACCTCCTCACCAAACACCACATGAAAACGCCACTACCTTATCTACCGAACATACTCCTCTACACAATCACCCATCCCTTGCCATGAGCCTATTTAATCAAGCCCAATACCAACCCAATAACACTTCATCATCACAGCCCACCAATCACCACATTAACCCACTTCCGCAACCTATACAACAGCCCAACAATAATCTGATCCTCTTGGCTCCCTCTACTACGAGACCACGTCCTTAGGCCCAACAACATTCCCACTCTACCCACTCACCACAGCCCATTAATGACCTTAACCTCCCTTTTAATGCACCTCCCTCCGCAGCCAACAACAATCCGCCAACAACAAAACATACACCACCTCAAAGAGCATGTCAGATTTGTTACGAAGAGGATAAATCCACAAGTAATGAGAGAAATAATCGAGAAAAAGAACATAATATTTTAAACCACTGAAACTAACAATAGGAGAGAAATAATCGAGAAAAAGAACATAATATTTTAAACCACTGAAACTAACAATAGGAGGGGTCTGTAAATCAAAATGAATAATATCAAAACAATGTCCAACAATAGAATCCGAACTTTAGAAAAGAAGCTTCACATGTTTGCCAAGTTGGCAAGCATGACAAGCATGTGTAGACTTTTTGTCTTTATTACATGAAATAAATTACGAGAAACAAGAGACCGTAGCACATCGTCACGGGGATGACCGAGACATTGATGCCACGCGGAGGAACTTGTGGAGAGAAAAGAAGTAGGGATAGTGGACGGCTTGGTAACTGGATAGAGATCACCCGAGCTGTTACACCAAAGGAGGATATGACAAGTCCGAAAATCCTTCACAGAAAAACCAAAGGCGACAAATTCAATAGTGCAGTTATTATCCCTAGTGAACTAATGAATAGAAATGAGATTTTTAATGATGTTATGGGTGACAATTACATTATGAAGATGGAGATGGCGATGAAGAGAGGGAACAATGATATGTCCGGTATTGGTGACGCGAATAGAGTTACCATCACCAACGTGTACAGATGGGTATAACCATTTATTAAAAATGGTACTTAAATTACTTGCTCTAGAGTTTTAAATGAGAAGATGCACATGTATCCATGTTCCATGTCGGGTCTTGCAATGTCATAATGCTAAAAGCACTAGGAAGTGATGTAGCTTGTGACGAGTTAAGTGCAGGTATGGGTCCAAGAATACCACTCGAATTATTAACCTGTTGAAAACTATTAAGATACATGTCAACCTGTTGGCCCTGAATTAGATGTTGGGTCGGGTACACATGCGAAAGGTGTTGGGCTGTTTGAACAGAATATGCTATTTGGTCCGGTTGGGTGAAGGGTTGGCCCAGTAGACTTGGAAGCATGAGTTGTGGACACTGAATTGGTATACGGGTCTGGTAAGTGGCTGTTGCGTGATATGGTTTAGGTTGCATGAGATTGGTATTACTTATCATTCAACCAATGACATTAGTAGTACCCAGATTCTTATTGGAAGCCAATCCCGATCGGTTATGGTGGTCGTGAATGAACTTTCATGGATCACCAAATTTACATGTGCCCTTATTAAAGTGATTGCATAGTTGTGGTAGGCAATGACATTAGTAGTACCCAGATTCTTATTGGAAGCCAATCCCGATCGGTTATGGTGGTCGTGAATGAATTTTCATGGATCACCAAATTTACATGTGCCCTTATTAAAGTGATTGCATAGTTGTGGTAGGGTTTGAGATTTATTAACGGAATCATTAGAGGTACCTTTATGATCGGATGTTGGAGATGTAGGAAGAAGGGTGTTGTCATTAACGGGCATAGATGCCGAGTTTCAGGTTTTTACCTTTGTTATTTATTATTGAAGAGGCAGCAGATGGTGAAGTTGTCAAGTTCTTTTTAGGGTTTGAAGAAGTTGCTGCAGATTTGGAGGAGGGGGAGGGAGTGTCAAATTTTTAGAGAAAAATTAGGAGAGAAAAGTTGGTTGTGATACCATACCATATTGGAAGGTTATGAATTTTCTCATTATTATTCAAATCAACTGACAAATATATAAGATACAGGAGACTAATATCTTCCTTTGATTTACTGTTAGTGAATGCAATCAGACAATTTACACAGTCTGTAAAAGCAGTTGTATCTGTCTCGGTTATGTATGGGAAATAATCTTGCACTATCCTCTCGGTTATTTCAAAGGCGAGGAGTACAATACTTTTGTGCTCATCATAAGCTGCTGTTGTGAAGACCTGGTAAAGGTACCACAGTTAGAACTCAAATCTACGCAGCATATGAACTGAAAACGTGAGTGATTTGACTATTTGAACCATATTACAAGAAACCATCTTTCTTGAGTAAATGGAAGCAGAACAGTACACTTTACAAGAATGAGCTATTTTGAACCAAAAAGTTCCCTTTTTGCATTTACAACTCAAATATGAAAAATCGGCATGAACCATTTGGGGGACGCATCTGATTATCAATTCTCTGATCTCCACAGCACTACTTTTGTGCATGGCAATCACAAAAGATTTCATGAAATCATTCTGGAAGTTTTAATTAGCCAACTCATCCCTCTCCAAAAAAATCATAGAAAGTTGGCGCAAAGAATCCATTACAAATAACTCTCTCTGTTACAAAATAACTTTCCGCCAGGCAAAACACGCACACTTAAAAAAACATGTAATCATTACAGCTTTAGTCAACGTAATGGCATTTTTAACCTTTTTGACCAATTATAAATGCTTTTTTTTTTTTTTTTTTTTTTAATAGTACTGTTAATTAGTGATATGGAAAATTTAGCCTATTTGCATATAGATTTTTAGAAAAATGGTCAATTATTTTAGTGAATATTCAATTACTAAGTTGGAAAATGATTTTGATTTTTGAGGCTCATGGAGTATATAGAATTGTAATTTCAGTACGCTAAAGAAGTAAAACAACAGGAGCCAGAACCATAGGCTATTTCAATTATTTTTTGTGAGGCTGAAAACTCGTGGATCGGATGTAGATTGTAGCTCTCCTATTGAAACATCTTGCAAAGTGCATTCACGAAGTTAACTAGGTTTTTTTTTTCCCTTCCCCACAGCAGATAGAATATTTTATTAAGAATCGAGCAAGAAGCTTGAGAAAAGAAATGTTACACAACATTGTTACAAGCATTCAAGGGATCATTAATCCAAGCATACCAGTTACGAAGAAAGTTCATATCTCGGTGACTAATCCAAGAGAAAGAAAAGGTTTTAATGTCTTCCAAACAAGTGTCTTTTCGTGGAGGGGTCACTCCAAGAGATTACATCAGACAAGACTTTTGGGTAATCTCCAAATCCCCACCAATTCGAATTGATAACCGTTTACTTCCAGAAACCGAGCATTCGATAAAGAGGTGTTGTGCCGTTTCAATAGCATTATCAGAAACAGGGCAATGGATTGAATCAAGTTCAATACTACGAATATCCAGAATGAAGCGAGTAGGAAGCCTATCATTGATCAATCGCTACAAATTTGAATATTGATTTTAATGGGTACGATTGAACCAAATGTATTTACATCTCCAACATGTCTTTTGAATTTGGTGAATAGGTCTGTTAGACGTGTAGTGTGCCTTCGGGCTTTAGTATTATGTTGATAAGGCCTAGCCCATTTGTATTTCGTTTCTAGAATAATCCTATGGGATTATATATTGTAGAGAAAATTGCAAAAATCGTCCCTGTGGTTTGGCCAAATTGCACGTTTGGTCCGTACTGTTCATTAAGTGCAAAAAAGGTCCGGATTTGGCACTGTTACATGCAGTTTTGGTCCCTCATGTTAACGCCAGTTAAGTGAGTTCCGTTAAGTGGCACTGTTTAATTCACTTTAGGTCCCCAATGTTACACGTTAGCCCCTTAAGGCAGAAATCGTTGCAGCGCCCGTCCTTTTTCTGGAAATTTTTTTTTTTTTTTTTTTTTTGAATTCGATTTTTTTTTAATTCGAAAAAATTTATATAAATTCGAAAAAACTTATAAAAATTCAAAAAAACTTATAAAAATTCGAAAAATATAAAAATTTGATTTTTTTTTTTTTTAAATGCGAAAAAATTTACAAAAATTCGAAAAAACTTATAAAAATTCGAAAAAAATTATAAAAATTCGAAAAATATAAAAATTCGAAAAAACTTATAAAAATCCGAAAAAAATCATAAAAATTCGAAAAATATAAAAAATTGATTTTTTTTTTTAATGCGAAAAAATTTATAAAAATTCGAAAAAACTTATAAAAATTCGAAAAAAATTATAAAAATTCGAAAAATATAAAAATTCGAAAAAACTTATAAAAATCCGAAAAAAATTATAAAAATTCAAAAAATATAAAAATTTGATTTTTTTTTAAATGCGAAAAAATTTATAAAAATTCGAAAAAACTTATAAAAATTCGAAAAAAATTATAAAAATTCGAAAATATAAAAATTCGAAAAAATTTATACAAATCCGAAAAAAAAATTATAAAAATTCAAAAAAAAATTATAAAAATTTGAAAAAATTATAAAAATTTGAAAAATTTATAAAAATCCGAAAAATTTATGAAAATTTGAAAAAACTTATAAAAATTCGAAAAAATGATAAAAATTCAAAAAATATAAAAATTTGAAAAAATTTATAAAAATTCGAAAAAATCTATAAAAAATTGAAAAATCTATAAAAATTCAAAAAATTTATAAAAATTCGAATTTTTATAAATTCGAAAAAATTTATAAAGAAATTCGAATTTTTATAAAATTTTCAAATTTTTCAAATTTTTATAAATTCGAAAAAATTTATAAAGAAATTCGAATTTTTATAAATTTTTTGAATTTTTATAGATTTTTCGATTTTTTATAGATTTTTTCGAATTTTTATAAATTTTTTCAAATTTTTATATTTTATGAATTTTTATCATTTTTTCGAATTTTTATAAGTTTTTTCAAATTTTCATAAATTTTTTCGGATTTTTATAAATTTTCCAAATTTTTATAATTTTTTTTGAATTTTTATAATTTTTTTCGGATTTTTATAAATTTTTTCGAATTTTTATATTTTTTCGCATTTTAAAAAAAAAATCAAATTTTTATATTTTTCGAATTTTTATAAGTTTTTTTGAATTTTTATAAGTTTTTTCGAATTTCTATAAATTTTTTCGAATTAAAAAAAAATCGAATTCCAAAAAAAAAAAAAAAATCCAGAAAAAGGACGGGCGCTGCAACGATTTCTGCCTTAAGGGGCTAACGTGTAACATTGGGGACCTAAAGTGAATTAAACAATGCCACTTAACGGAACTCACTTAACCGGCGTTAACATGAGGGACCAAAACTGCATGTAACTGTGCCAAATTCGGACCTTTTTTGCACTTAATGAACAGTACGGACCAAACGTGCAATTTGGCCAAACCACAGGGACGATTTTTGCAATTTTCTCTATATTGTAATTGCCCTTTGTTTAATGGGCAAGTCACAATTATAACTCTAGTATGGTATCGAGGAGAGTTATATTAAATACCAAACTTTTTCTTACATACTAATCGACTCATTCCCACCATTCATTTAAAAAGAAATCAAGAGATTAAAAGCATTTTAATATTTTACCCATTTTTTATAATTTAAATATCATTTAAACCGTTAATTGTTAAGCGAAAATAGTTACACCATCGCGACAAGCATTTAATTATCTTTCTATAGACGGACACTTTGATATACTTTTGAAAATAAAAAAAAAAAAAAAAAAAAAAAAATCATTTTTTTCATGTTTTTTTTCGTGACCGAAAAAATTATATATGATATGTAATATCATATATGATATATCATATATGATTTTTTCGGCCACGAAAAAAAATGTGAAGAAAACGAAAAAAAAATTTGTTGAAAATATATCAAAGTGCCTATCTATAGAAAGATAATTAAATGTTCGTCGTAACGGTATATTTTTTTCTCTTAACGATTAACGGTTTGAAAGATATTAATATTTGAAAAAAAAGATGAAAGTGGTTTTTTTAAATTGTTGAGATTAATCTCATCTATTAGATCAAATAAAGATGGAGGAAAGATAGAGGGTGGAGATCAGTCCATTGATATGTAAAAAAAAGTTTGATTTTCAAATGATCTTATATCCCACATCTCAAGTATTTTTTTTCTCCCTAACACATCAAACGCTTTCATTTATTTTTTTTCTAAACCCTAACCCTCACCTCTTGTAATCACGTTACCAATAGTTTGTCCGTCATTATTCCGCTGCAACATAGCAATAAACACAAACATGAAACATCAATCTCTATTCTCTGACCCTTTTCTTGTTTCTGTGTATTATACCTGCTACTGATACGCAGGAATCTTTTACCAGTTGTTTACTCGTCGAGCACACTGAGTTACAATCAGATCTGCATCAGTTTCTGTTGTCGGGTTTTATTCAGATTCAGTCACGTGAATACAAAGTACGTGTGTGGTTTGGCAAGGTCCTTTATGCTATCGTGTATTTATTTTGGTAGGACAGTCAATTATAAGTTTGACCATATTATGTTTCAAGAAGATAAGTAAGCTCAACAAATAGGGCTATCTCCCACGTAATATATTTGGTGGTTTTTTTAGTCGAAATGCAAGCATCCCAATATTTGACTTCGGCCCAGTCTTTAAATTCCCAATTTCTGCAGGCTCAACAAGGAAGCCCAGTCCACCCTCTACCCATGGCTGGTATTCTCGGACCCGCACCATTTTCTATCCTAAGGCACGAAACTTTGCCACCAAGTGCGTTTAGCACTATGACGTTACAGGATCCGACATGGAACATGGATACAGGTGCATATTCTCATCTCAACTCACATTCAAGTAATTTAAATACTATTTCGAATACACGCTTATATCCTTATGTTTGTGTTGGTGATGGCAAATTAATACCTGTCACCAATACAGGACATAGCATCTTACTGACTCTTAATCGTCCCTTATATTTACATTATTACATAATGTTCTTGTCACCCCTAACATAATTAAAAATCTTATTTATGTTCGTCAATTCACTAGAGATAACAATTGTACTGTTGAATTTGATGCATTTGGTTTCTCTGTGAGAGATTTCTTGGGCCGTCACATTCTTCTTAGATGTGATAGCTCGGAGGATCTCTACCCAGTTACTCCACCTTCTCCCATTCCTTGAGCCTTACTTTCTCTTAGTCCTACCACGTGGCACCAACGCCTGGGGCACCCCGGAGAAGACGTGCTACGTTCCCTTGTCTCTCGTCAGTTTATTTCTTGTACTAAAGAGAAGTCTCCACATATTTGTCACGCTTGTCAGTTGGGCAAACATGTGAGACTTCCGTTTTCCAGTTCAACCTCTATTGTTACTCGTTGTTTTGAGATTGTGCATTCTGATATCTGGACTTCTCCCATTGTTAGTTCTGGTGGATTTAAATACTACGTGTTATTCCTTGATCATTATTCTCATTATTTGTGGATTTATCCTTTACGTACCAAATCTGAAGTTTTTCAAAAATTCTTACATTTTCGATCCTACGTAAATAATCAGTTTAAATGTGATATTGCGGCTTTTCAGTGTGACCATGGTGGTGAGTTTGATAAGACCAACCATCGTAATTTGTTTGCTCAACACGGCATTCAATTTAGATTTTCTTGCCCAAAAACATCACAACAAAATGGAAAATCGGAACGGATGATACGCACCATCAATAATGTCATCCCTACTCTTCTTTTCCAAGCTCACCTTCTACCAACCTTTTGGGTCGAAGCATTACATATGGCTGTCTACTTACTAAACCTTTTTCCCTCTACCGTCATTCAAAATGAAATACCATGCACCAAACTATTTAACAAGCAACCCGACTACTCCCGTTTACGTACTTTTGGATGCCTTTGCTACCCACATCTTTACTCCCCACACAAACTTGCACCTCGCGCTACCTCGTGCATTTTCTTGGGGTATCCCGCTTATCATCGCGGATATCGATGCCTTGACCTTTCCACCAACAAAAGTATTCTTTCCCGCCATGTCACATTTGATGAACTTCAATTTCCATATGGCTCCATTGCACCCATTCATCCACCATCATACACCTTCCTTGACCCTCAACCGTCACCTATTATCCACCCAAGACACCACAACTCATCACCCCTTTAGTCCAAGCTGAACCGGTTACTCCGACACCGGCTCAATCACCTCCAACCCAAAACCCTCCAGTCGAAACCCCTATGGCGAAACTCCAACAACCGAAAGTACTTCGATGCAAACCCCTACGACCCCACCTACTTTGGCTCAAAACCCATTTCCACATACGACTCAACCCACTCGAACTCATCCTATGGTCACACATGCTCAAGTGGGCATCATCAAGCCCAATCCTCGTTTTCATGGTCATATTTCTCCTCTTCCCAAGTCTCCCTTTGTTGCCTTGTCTAATCCCAATTGGAGAGATGCTATGTACGATGAATATAATGCGTTGATTCGTAATGGTACTTGGATTCTTGTTTCGAAACCACCTAATGTTAATGTGGTTCGGTCTATGTGGTTGTTTCAGCATAAATATCATGCCGATGGCTTGTTAAGCAGATATAAGGCTCGTCTCGTGGCTAATGGATGTAGCCAGCAGCTTGGTGTTGATTGTGATGATACCTTTAGTCCGGTTGTTAAACCGGCTACTATTCGTATTGTTCTCAGCCTTGCTTTGTCTCGGAATTGGCATGTACATCAGCTTGATGTTAAGAATGCATTTCTTAACGGGGACCTTTCTGAGACTGTTTATATGTATTAGCCACCGGGTTTTGTGGATTCTAGGTTTCCTCACCATGTTTGTCAGTTACAACGGTCCTTATATGGGTTGAAACAGGCACCTCGTGCTTGGTTTCAACGTTTTGCAGGGTATGCTCTTCGGGTTGGTTTCTCTTCGAGCCGATGTGACTCGTCCCTATTTATATATCAACATGGTTCTGAGGTTGCATATTACTGATATATGTTGATGACATTGTACTAACAACTTCATCTACAGATTTACTTCATCGTATTATCTCCTCTCTGCATAAGGAGTTTGATATGACTGATTTAGGGGCGGTTAATTATTTTTTGGGTATTTCGGTTACTCGTGACTCTACAGGCATGTTTCTTTCTCAAAATAAGTATGCGATGGAGCTTCTGGATAGGGCACATATGGCTTCTTGTAATCCTACTCGGACTCCAATTAACACAGAATCCAAGCTTGGTGCTGATGGAGATCCTGTATCTGATCCTACATTATATCGCAGTCTTGCAGGTGGATTACAGTATTTGACGTTTACTCGTCCTGATATTTCTTATACCGTTCAGCAGGTTTGTCTTCATATGCATAATCCTCGTGAGCCTCATTTTTCAGCCCTAAAGCGTATTTTACGGTATGTACGTGGCACATTAGATTTTGGACTTCAACTTTATGCATCTTCTACCGGTTCTCTTGTGGCTTATTCTGATGCTGATTGGGCTGGTTGCCCCACTATGAGGCGTTCTACTTCCGGTTATTGTGTATTTCTAGGGGATAATCTTCTTTCATGGCCATCTAAGCGACAACACACCCTATCTCGATCTAGTACTGAGGCTGAGTACCGGGGTGTTGCTAATGCAGTGGCAGAAACCGCATGGCTTCATAATCTTCTTCGTGAACTCCATACACCATTGTTGTCTGCTACTCTTGTTTATTGTGACAATGTCAGTGCTATTTATTTGACAGTTAATCCTGTACAACATCAACGAACCAAACACATTGAGATTAATATACATTTTGTTCGTGACATGGTTGCTCAAGGACAAGTTTGTGTTCTTCATGTGCCCTCGCGTTACCGGTATGCAGATATTTTCACCAAGGGTTTACCGTCCGCTTTGTTTGAGGATTTTGTTCCAGTCTGAGTGTTCGGTCCCCTCTCGCTCAAACTGTAGGGGAGTGTTAGACGTGTAGTGTACCTTCGGGCTTTAGTATTTTGTTGATAAGGCCTAGCCCATTTGTATTTTGTTTCTAGAATAATCCTATGGGATTATATATTGTAATTACCCTTTGTTTAATGGGCAAGTCACAATTATAACTCTAATAAGGTCTACGTTAAACTTTTGAAGGCCGTGTTTCAATTCAACAATATGACCCCAAGGACCCACGAGTGGGTGCTGATTAATTGTTTCAAAACCACCCTTTTAAAAATGTAAAGATATAATAACATTACGCCATAAAGAATTTGGTTCCGTTAGAAAACACCACCACCATTACGTTAACATAGCAAGGTTGGAAGCTTGTAGGCTACCAATTCCGAGTCCACCGCAATTAGGCGATGAACAAACCTTTTTCCATGCGATCCATGCCATTTTGTTTGATTCCAAATAGTCTCCCCAAAAAAAATTACGTCAAAGATTCTCAAGATAATTTAGAACATATTTAGGGGCTTTAAAGAGTGAGAGAAATATTACGTACCAAGAGCTCCAAGAACCGATTTTAAAAGGGTAAGTCTACCCCATATGAGAGGATTTTTGCTTTCCAAGATGAAATTCGTTTGTGAAATTTATCAATAATGGGTTTCCACACTTTGTTCATGTTTCCGCTAATTGGGAGGCCAAGGTAGTTACACGGGAGAGTAGACGCTTGGCAACATAAAGTAGAAGTAAGTAAGTTTGTTTCGACATTAGTGGCACACACTCCATAGAGTTTTACTCTTTGAGAAATTGAATTTTAAACCCGATGCCAAGTGAAAGCACCTCAAGATGCGACAAAGACTTTTTGCATTTTCAAGGGACCATTTACCCATAATGAGCGCATCATCCGCAAATTGAAGATGAGAAATGTTGATATTGTTAGAGCCGACATTAATGCCTTCAAATATGCCCTTTGCCTTTGCTTCTTCGAAGGTGACATGAAGTGCTTCAACCGCAATAATGAAGAGGAAAGGAGAAAGAGGGTCTCCTTGCATAAGACCTTTTTGGATTTTAAACTCCTTTGTAGGAGATCCATTAACAATTATGGAACTATGGAATCCGTTTTTGACTAAAACCCATTTGGTCCATAATATGGTCCAAAAATTTCCAATGGTTCAAAAGCTTTTTCAAAATCGACTTTGAAGAGGAAAATGCGTTTCTTTTTCTTCGATGCCCAATAAATAATCTCATTAACCATGAGTGGCCCATCAATAATGTGTCTTCCTTTAATGTACGCCATTTGCACATCACTTATAATTGAGTCGACAACTTTAATAAGTCGATTTGCAAGCACCTTGGTAATGACTTTATATTGGCATCCGATGAGACTTATGGGTCTATAATGTGCTTGTTCTGATGTAATACTAGCAGAATCACTGCCAGCAATTTCAGAAGTACCCAAAACTGTCGTATGACCCTTTTTCTTATGTACCGATGAGACTTATGGGTCTATTTGTTAAAGCCTGCTGAGTTCTTCCCGCCCCTTTTTCTTAAGTACCAGAAGGATGTGTGACTTTGTCTGTTTTGTTTTGCCTGATTCCTTCTGATTACCAGCAAAGAAAGTACGTAGCATCTGGAGGAGCCCCTTCCCTTATTAGATGCAAATGCACAAAACGAGAGACACATGTTAGAATATGCTCCCATGCATGCTTCCTGTAGTAATCCCCATTTTCATCTGCGATTGTAACTATCATCTGTAAAACTTATTTGTTACAAGGCAGTTGATGAACATATATACAATGGATTTACAGCCCATATTTCATTTGCTCCATATGAATATATATGGTGACTTTGTGGAACAATTGTACAAAACTTGATTGCATCAGTGTTTTTTTGCTTTATATATAGAAGCTGGTGAATGAAGGGAAGTAAACTTTGCCATCGACATCACAAATGCATCCCGATGATTCTTCATGGATGACACTGCTGTAATACAAATTGTATGACGGAATCCTTCCAAACATTGAGAAATCATTATCATGTCATCGCTTTGATAAAGTGGAACACTAAAGGCAGAAAGCATAGGAGCCCAACATACCTCAATAATGTATCTAACTATAAGCACATCTGTAGCAGCATAATAAACCGACCTACAAATAGCCAAGATGATTGAATAAGCAAGAGGGTCAGTAACAAGATGACATATTTAACCATGATTAGCTATCACTTTCATGAAAAAGAATAGCACAAGAGAAAAATTCAGAAAAAAACTGATTGACTAATCAACAAGAGTCCTGTTTCAGAAACTCGAAACAACCAATTTCAGGTCTTATTTATGCTGTCATGAATAAACCATACACATCAACCACAAATTGGGTACTAGATAAGAAAGACTCGATAGCTATAAAAATAAGCATGCATTGAATGTAATATAAGTGAGATGGCGAGTGTAATTATTGATATACTTCAAAATCACTGAACTTACTCGCATTTTCAGCTTTCTCTTGAAATTATTTGCATGGCCGAAGAAGATCTTTACCGGTGTGATTTTATTCACCTCGCTTGTGTACAACAATATTCAATATATTGTCCAGTCCCAAGATCTTATTTGGATTAACAAAATGCCTTTGTTGAAGGGCAAATTCGTCTTCTTTCATTTTAATCTCATTTGTTGATATTCTTTCAAACAATGATCTCAGGTACTCATCAGGCAAGTCTTTTCCATCACCTATGCCATGATTTTTTTTTTTTTTTTTTTTGAACAACAACTTTTTTTTCACACCTTATACCACCTATCTAACAAATGCCTTCAGCGAGGCTTGAACCCGTAACCTCTAGCTTAGTAGGCAACTCACATGCCACTAGACCAAAGGCATTGGGTCTATACCAATGATTGTTTCTGATGAAATCATTAGTTGACATCTCACTACAACAATAAGAAGGACGGGCGACGCGGGTTTGGCGAGAACACACATGTCCTCGCCAAAACCCGTTAAACGACAAAAAATCTCAGTTATAGACTTTGATGGGGAAGAAAGTGGTGGAAAATTTCAACTAAACCCTTTGGAAAGAACATGTCCTCGCCAACAGGTTGACCAATTTTCATTTTTCCCAAAATTTATCATTTGGGCTAATAGCTTCCCTCTAATTTTTCCCGCCAACCCTTTGGTGAAGACACCTCCTCGCCAATGGTGTTGACTTAACTCTTGACCAACAGCGTAAATTTGATTAAAAAATTATGGTTTAATTAAATACTTTTGGTGTGGACATGACCTTGCCAAAAGTTAGTGAAAAATTAAATAAAAATGATTTAAATTATATGATTAATTAAAATATTTAAATTAATTAAAAATATTTTATAAATAATTTAAATTAATTATGAACGATTTAAATTAATTATGATTGATTTATAAATGATTTAAACTAATTAAAATTATTTAAATTAATTATAAATGACTTAAATCAAATAAAAATGATTTAAATTACTTTAGATTATTTAAATTAATTAAATTGATTTCCAATGGTTTAAATTAAACAAAGATGATTTAAATGACTAGCAAATTATTTAATTTAATGAAAAACGATTTTAATTAATTAAAAATAATTTATAAATGATTTAATTGATTAAAAATGATTTAAATTACTTTTTGTAATAGACAATGAAAAGCATGAAAACGAGCCGAGTCAAGCCCGAGCCTGCCAGAGCTAACATTTTAAACATATAAATAATAGAACCACTAAAATTATATATTTACTGAACTCATTCAAAAATATACATCACGATTATATCCGGTTCCACTAGTAAAAAAGTTCTATTGGTCACGCATGGTCGATTTTGAAATGTCACACTGTAACATTTATACGTGACTAAATGTACCAAAATAAAATAAACAGCCACAGTTGATCCGACTTGTGTGACCATTTCGGAATTCTATTGTCACACATTTGGATATTTATGTGACTAGAGGTAACTGGAAAAAAATTTGGATTATTTAGTCACTTATAATTTGGTACATATGACAGATACAAATGAGTTTGAGACATTAGTCACACTATATATATATACGTATGTGACAAATATATGTCACACAATTGAACAGTGTGACCAAAATCCATATATGGTCACATGAAGTAATTGTGTATATGTCTAAGTTATATAGTCAAGTTTGTCACACATTATTTAAACGTGACTGCTAATCTTTGCTGAATATTTAGCCACATATGAATGTGAAATGTGTGACAACTGAAAAGTAAGTTTGAAGCGTTAGTCACAATATGCATTTAAAAGTGACAAATATATGTCACACACTTGAAGAGTGTGACCAAATGTCATATATGGTCACACTAAACCATAAACATACATGATTAAGTGTAACCAAAATTTGATACATATGGTCACGTAAGTTAATATGCGTGTCTAAAGTCTAGTGTGTGTTTGCTTGCCACAACTTAATGTGTATAGTCACATTTAATTGTAGCACGATCATGTGACTATAGGCTTTACAATAGTCACACCATATCACAAATGTGTATCTAAATCATGATTATCGCCACGTTATAAGGGTATTATATGTGACCAATACATTCAAAATAGTCACATTGTGAATTTCATGTGACTATTATTTATAGCAAAATGTGAACTCAGTTATCATTAACCTTGATATTAGTCACATTGAGTTACACAAACAACAGAGTTGTAATAGCAGTAGTAACTATTGTAATAGCAGTAGTAACTTTTGTACAAACAATAGAGTTGTAATCTCACAAAAGGTGAATTATATAGTACTTACCAAAAGGTTTTTTACAACATAATGAAAACAGAGAAGCTAAAGTACGTACCCCTGCTACCTCCAAACACCTAATTATCAGCTTGTTTTCTTCACATCATACAATGCTCTCTTATACTGAGCATGAATTCTTTCAATGAGATCTTTAACTACCTCTCTACGTTCTTCACATATGATCTTTGTAGATGTCATCACAGCAAGTAAACTAGCAGGCAAAGGATATTCTTTTTCTGCAAGCATAAAAACATCAATTCCACCTTGTGTTGACAAGTGATGTACATTGCAGCTATCATAAAACTTCCATGAAGTTGAGAAATGATGGCATGGGAAGTTCCAATAGATATCGGCTGGATCAGGTTTATATAACCTGTGTAATTCAACCCACAAATCTTGCTCTTTTGCATCTAGCTTCTTGACTATTTTGATTCTTTCTTGAACCAACTCCCATAATCTGTCTAAGTCTACTCTGTCAATTGTTCTTATCAAATCCTCAAACCTTTTGTACAATGCTGATCCTCCACGAGCCCTGATTATCTTCCAAGCCTTTCCAAATTTATCTTGGTAAATCTCTCAGTCCATGATTGGATGTCTAGCTTGAATAGGGTCAACATATAATGTTTCAGGAACAATCACCATCATCTGATCATGAGAAGAGTTGTCTTCTTTTCTTTGTGAATCATTCTTCTTCTCAGCAGGTTTGTCTTCAATGGTCTTTTGTTTCTTTGATGGTGTTTCTTCCGTACCCATGGGGATAAAGCTTTCAACATATTTCTTGATTCGGTAGTATATACATTCAATTTGTTCATATGTCATTCCCCTGAGGTCAGAAGCTTTATACTCACCTTGATGCTGTATGTATATCTTCATTTCACTGATGAGCTGAGACCTTGTGGGATTTCTTTTCCTCTTCTGACTTTGACGTTGATTTATTGACTTAATTAGGTCCTTCAAAACTAATTCTTCATATCTTTCCTTTATCAAATCAGCAAGTCTTTGTACTCTGTCTTCCCCATTTACAGTCTCATCTGTGTAAAGTTCTTTAATTCTAGCCTGTAGAACTTCATCCGCATCAATAAAAGCTTGCATTTGCTCTCCATGAGCTCTTTTTTTCTCCTCTTCTTCAAGTCTGAATTTTACTTGCTCATCTGTTTCAAATTCAGACACTTTATCTCTCCTCTTCTCATCCATAAAGTTAGCTATTTCAGCTTTATCAACTCTCTTTGCAACCTCTTCATCTGTAGCAACTTCAGCAGTAGAAACTTGATTTGTTGTAGCAGCAGAAACATCTTGTTGTACCACCTTAGCCATTTCTTCAACATTACTATTAGTAGCAGTTTCTCCCAAACTAGTATTAGTTTCCACTACCTGCTCTTTATTTACATCTTCCAAAACCGCCTCATAACCCCCCTTGTCAGCAACTAAATAATCATCATCCACATTATCATCACTATCAATCCCAATATCCATATCCACATGCATATCAGCACAAGCACCTTCAACATTTGTTGTTTCCTCCCCTGAGACTCTGCTTTCATTCCTCACCTGCTTGGGAGCATCCTCCAAACTAGTAGCCTTAGAAGAACTCACCCTGTGTGTTGTGCCCACCATCTTCAACCTTCTGAACTGAGCTTTTCTTGACCTCTTTCGACCTTCCAAATATCGAACACTCAGCTTCAACCTTTTGATCTTTGCACCATTTTTTGTTAAGCGCTTTTGGAGGCCAAGAACATCCTCTTCTAACTGGGTACAACAGGCCTTCAGATCCTGTATAAGTTTCATTCTATTCTCACCAATATCCATCAATTCATTTGTTTCAGAACTACCCTCATCACTTCTGGATGTGTTACCTTCCCTGAGAGGTGAATCAACGGGTGCATACTCACTCACATGTATGTTACCTGATACGTGGGAATCGCACCAGGCTTTACCTCTCGAGGGATCTCGAGAAGCTTACAACCCCCACCAGGTAGTGTACCTGATCGTTGTAGTATAATATAGTGACAAGTACCGGGGGATTGATCGTTAAACTCAGGAATAGTGTCGTTAGGATTGAAATTAATCTAACTAGGTCTAAAGGTGAAGGATGATTCTTTTTGTATTTTTATATTTTATGAAAAGCAAGTAAAAATCTCGGGTTTTGGAAGGAGGGGCGGAATTAGTTGTTAATCAACTAACCCAAAAGCTATTAATTAAACTAATGTGCAAGAAAAAATAAACTAAAGTTCTACAAGGTAAGTGAAGCATGTCTACCTATGATATGTTACTCCTTGCTAGCTATCCAATTCTACCTATTGAATTGTCATACCTTGTTTTAATTGACGGATTGTATTCCTTAATACTAGTCGTAGGGCCGTGTACGATCTTCCCTAACTCTATAAGCTCCTACTTCACTCCTATATCGAGCCGTTAAAAGCTCCTAACATGGGATCACTAGAATTCGCTTATGCATTAAATACAACCATATAATCGTAGTACACCTCTGATCATGTTTCTTAAGACGTTCAAGCAAGTTACCAATTGGAAGTCTGCCAGTTTTCTTAAGTCTAACATCGAATTCATTCAATTAAACAAGAGACAATAGGAATCAAGAATTATAAGCTAAACCAACTAGACCTATTGAAGTTGTCACACCTTAATTGATGAAGATAGATACAAACATCAACAAAGACATCAATGAGATCTAATCAATTATATACAAGTTTCATACAATCATAAGTAGACACAAGGTGAATTAGCCGAGCATAATTAATGAAGAACAATCAACAATAATAATAATTGAAGACATGAATTAAGATAGAATCATCAAATCATTACAAGATGTTTATGGAGTGATTGAAACCCTCTAAGTTGCTGGAAAAACACCTACCTAACCCAGGAATCGACCTTAGGGTTTAGGGCTTACAAAAAGTGAAGTTACGATGTTATATTTATAGGCAATGTTTTTGTCGGTAAGGCTTGACGGCGTCATCCCGTAAAGAGTGGCGGCGTCATGACCAACTTTTCTTCAACAAATTGTATATTTCTTCATCCTCTTCGCGTGGGCTTTTGAATCACCTAAATCCGAGTTCGTATGCAAAAGTTCTGACCAAAACAATATCAGCTAATCCGCGCGCAAATTTTGATTGTCTTGATCAACATGTGACGGTTTTACTAATGTTTCTTCTTGTGTAAGCCTGCTTCCTGACGTCATCACTTTAAATCATCTGACGTCATCAGGTTAAGTCCTGACGCCGTCATGTATAAATTTCTTCTGGGCCGTCACTAATACTTGGACCATGACGGCCTTGGGTGACGCCGTCATCTCCAATGCACAAAACATTCTAGACCGTCACGTGTATCTTCCACTTCCACCTCTTTTGTTACTCTTGACGTCGTCACTTGGAGACTCTTGACGCCGTCAGGTATTGTTCCCAGCAAGGAAAATTAAGACTTTGCCGTTTTCTTCACTTTTATGCTCCAAAAACGTCCAAAATGCTTCCTTTTCCAGATTTCTCTCCAAAAGTACCTAAAATGATTAAAGGAACGATTTAGGGCAATATTTGATCAAATAAATTCGAATTCGGGCTTAAATGACCCCTTAAAAATGGTTCATTTTTCGCCTCATCAAATACCCTTACACTTGAGATTTGCTTGTGCTCAAGCAAATGCGCTTTTATTCTAATCAAAACACAAGTTAGGGGTCATTTAACATTAATATAAAAGTAATTACAACAAATAATCGTTCCACTAAAGACCAAAGACAAGCACGGAGGTCATACACTAGCACCTCACAAATAGTGTTTAGATACTCACATCTCTCGGGTGTAATAAAGTATATATCAAAATAAGGAAATGGAAAACATCTCTCACTACCTGTCATAACAAAATAGATTACCATAGACTTGGGAAAGGATCAAGCCTCCACCACATGGCGTAAGCACCTAGGATAAACTATCAAAGATGTCTTTTAAAGGGTTATAACGTTAGGTGTAGGAATATGGAATACACGGTTTTGTTGGATATAGGCAATATTTACTGGTGGCAAGTTAATCATTTTGGTTAATTACATGTATAATATGGCGTTGCTAAGCCAAGTCTCGACTCGACTTAAGCTAATGAATGAAAAATAACAAAAACATAAAACAAACATAGAATGAAATGGGATGGTAGTCCGTATGTTTTTTCTCTTTTTTCTATTTTTTTTTCTTAATTTTTTTTTCGATTTAATTTTTTTTTTTTTTTTTTTTTTTTTTTTTTTTTTTTTTTTTTTTGCATACACTCTTACCCTACCATCCAAAATATTACATCATAAGGAATGTACATTCCCCTTACACTTGAATTTTTACATACTTTACAATAAACTACTCTAATGACTCAAATCAAGATAATCAAAACACTTGGAGTACTTTTAAGATTAATGCACATATGGGGGTAATAAATGATGTTCTTCCCCATTACTCCAAAACATTAGTACTTTACCCATGAGTCCCAATCATCCCAAAACAATATGTACAAGACATGACTCGACTTAGCAACCATGTAATCAATTAGATAATTAACTAAGGGTTTAAACATGTAACAATAATGCACTAAAGACGAGTGCATACACGGAAGGCTAAGGCGATTCGGGTGTACATTTAAGTGGGTTGTAAAAAATTCTTCCTTTAAGTAAGATGGTTAAAGTTAGAAACGAAAAGATAGGCTCGGAGGGGTGTACTAGGGGTTTCGTGTACTAAAAATGAGTACAACGCTAAGGGTGTGGGAAAAATTAATTGAATTTACTAGCCAAGTAATATGACTTATATGGTCAAGTAATTATGATACGGGTTTAAACACAAGGGTGATCCTAATGCCTCTTATCATGTAGTAAATCCTACTACACGAATGTAGTCTCACTAGCGGTCTCGAGATGCATCACTAACGCAAGTTCTAGAATATAAATGCTACCGGTACACTCATAAGCACTAATAATGAACACTTTTCCTATCAAATCTAAAGGCGAACCTCACATATTTGGGTGGAAAATTTTTCTGAATGGTACGGTTTTGTACTAGTCATACAACTCCTATCCATGAGACGCTTGCTAAGGCTAAAGTTTCACTCCTAAATATTGTAAAAAAATTTAAATTTGGCGCTAAAATTACACTAACAAGTATTTCTCTTAGTTTTATTACACACCTACTATCAAGCAAACAAACTCAAGTGCAATTGTATCCTATAAGGTATCATCATTTACCCTCCCCTTACACTTAGGATGAACATTGTCCCCAATGTTCAATTAAAGAATGTAAAAGTGAAACAGGTAAAAGAATAAAATCAAATACTCCCCTGATTCGTTCGGTGTGGATAGTGTGGTAACAAGGTTAGATCTTCCTCCAAGAAAATGAAAAATCAAAGCTTCCCTTCCAGAAATATAAATCATCTTCTTGTCATATGTAACCTGTTAAACCTGAGAAAACAAACAAGGAAACCTCACATAAAATCGGCGGCAATCTATATATACTAACAAGTCCTAGAAAACAATGTAAGATATAATGCTTGTGGAATGAATGTTTGCAGATTTCCTGGATTTTATAAAACTAAAGAATTAACAAAAACTTCAAAACTCCGTTAGAAAAACAAAACTAGCAAAATTTCCAGAATTTTACACATGACGCCGTCAGGAGTTAACTCCTGACGCCGTTAGAAGTGACCTGCAGAAATCTTAACATCAAGTTTCCAGAAAATTTCTGGAAAAACTTATGTCCTACTTCCTGGAAAATCCTGAAAACATCATTATGACTCGATACAAGCATTTGACTCTAACAAATACTAATACACATGTTCATTTAATATTGTGGAGAATCATGATCAATTTCGTTTCTTAGAAACATATTTGGGGTTTCCCCTTACACTTATCTTTTACGAAATACCTTTGTATGAAGTTAAGACGAAGTTAAACAACAAAATAAAGCATTTTCACAATTTTATTTTGAAACATGATCTACCAACAATAAAAATAAAGCATGCATACGGTAGCAAATAACAATCAAACAAATAAAAATCATACAAAACATGGGTTGCCTCCCAAGAAGCGCTTTTCTTTATTTACGAGTCTTGTAGCTAGACTCAAGGTCATGGGCAATTACGTGACCTCATCTCTCGAGATGATGTATCCCATATAATTATGATCCTCACTATCGTGGCGGTGGTGTTTCAATCGATCGATACTCGCAGTCACCTCCCCTCCTCCTTTACTGCTCAAGTTAGCTATCCCATCTTGGCATATGCCTTTAATTGTGAATGGCCCATACCAACAGAGACTTGGTTTATCGGGAGGTACTGTTATCTCCGAGTGTCTTAAGAGTACCAGGTCTCCTTTCACGAATGGTACATGATTCTTCGTTGGTTGACTGCATTCAAACTTGACATGAACTTTGTTGCAGCCTTTGTTTCCTTCATGCTCAGTTTCTTTGTAACTTTTGATCCTTGCTTCCCATGCAAGAATCTTTTCCTGAACACGAATAGGCGATGTGTGAATGTTGTTTTTGAGCTTTCTCTTCATCAAGCTTTCTTGTGCACATTGCGGGGTCATGGGAAGGCTAATCTTTCTTTTTCCTGACTTAAGCTCAATTTCCCTTTTTTCATACCTAATAACAGCTCGTGCGGTGGTAAGGAATGGTGCTCCAAGGATTATTGGCATGCATCTACCTCCTTTATCATTGATGATCATGAAATCAACTAGATACATGAATCCTGCAACATTGACCAGCACATCCTCTGCAATTCCCGAAGGGTACACGTAAGAGTGTCCAGTGAAGGATAGCCTAACGCGGGTGGTGGCTGGCATTTCTGATGTTAGTTGGGTGTAGACAGTTAGGGGCATAATATTTACTTCTGATCCTTGGTCGGCGAAAGCATTCAGACATTGCAGATTCCCAATGCTGGCTGGTATCTCAAAGTTCCCACAAGCCATCTACTTAGTAGCTACTTTCTGTACAAGTAGTTTTTCAAATACCGGTCCCCCAGGTAATGTATCATACTCATCTTCCCCTTCTTTCTCCTTCTTTGAAACCTGTTGGGAGAATTGGTTACGCCCGTCACCCTTTATCCAATTTGTTATGGTGTCCTCATTTATATCATGTTTTAGGTAGTAACCTAATGATTGGGATTTTGGCGGTTCATTAATGGTTTGTTCACTAAGGGTTTCTTTTTTCTCATCATCCTCGTGGACAATTGTGATGGAATTAACAAACCGGGTCGTGGGGGTAGCACTTTCTTTCCTTAGTAACATCATTTCTGGGGTTTTCTGGTTTGCGTACTCCTCCACTAGGCTCATCATCTCCTTCATTTTCTCTTGCATCTCCTCCTTTTGTTTATAAACTGCTTCCTCGAATCTAGCAAGCCGCTCAGAATGGGTTGCCATATATTCTCTCATTCAAGCTTCGAATTCCGGGCTAAGTTTTTCAGGAGGGGAATAAGGTGGGGCATAATTTCGAAAGGTTTCAACATTCTCTCTAGAAGGTGACTCAGACAATGGCGTTGGAATCATTTTCGAGACAGAATTGACAGCTACTCGTCTAGGACTTAAAGGTCTCTTTTGTTTTTCCTCGAAATAGTCAACTTTTGCCTCAAGCTTGTAAAGGAGTTCTTCGGAGATTTGATTAGTCTCTCCAGGTGTCGAGATTGCGTTGATGGCCGCTTTTATAGCATGATTAAATTCCCATAATTCTTGATTATCGATGGCAAGTTCGTCAATAATTTCCCAAGATTCCTCGGCGTTCCTATCACGTAATCTACCTCCGGTGGCTCGATCAATGGTACGTTTGGTGTGAAAGTCGACATGGTCATAGAAGATTTGAATTAATAACAAAAGATTTATACCATGATGAGGGACTTTTTGGAGTAAATCTTTGAAACGAGCTCATGCTTTGTAGAAATTTTCACCTTGACATTGTTGGAACATCAAGATATCATTTCTAAGCTTGGTAGTTCTCCCCGGTGGGAAAATTTGAGCAAGGAAACGAGTGGTGAGATCATCCCATGAGGTGATGGATCACGCGGGTAAACGTTCAAGCCATTGACTAGCTTGATCACGTAGCGAGAATTGGAATAGGCGTAATCGGGTCGACTCTCTAGTTGTAACATCAAGGTCTATAGAATCTACGATTTTAAGGAAATCCTTGAGATGTTGGTTAGGATCTTCAGAACGAAGTCCATGGAATGCACATCCGCTTTGCACCAACCGGATGGTGTCGAATCGCAAGGGGGATACATTGGCTCCTTGGGTGAGCTCAATGGTGTTTCGATAGCCTTGGTGGCTAGGACGGGAATACTCTCCTAAGGTTTGGGGCCTAAGAGGTTGGTTTACTAGTGGTGGGTTTTGTGGGTGGTTTTATTGTGGTGGGTTGATGGGTTCAAAGATGTTACCACCTTCCATGATGTCGGATGGTATAGATTATAAACAAAGACACGAAGAAATAAGATAGACTAAAGAAAAGCTAGAAATAAAAATAAAATCTTACTAGAAAGGAATCTAGCAAGTAGACCTAATAAAAAGAAATCCTAACCTAGACAATAACTATTCCCCGGGCTGCAGCGCCAAAAACTTGATACGTGGGAATCGCACCAGGCTTTACCTCTCGAGGGATCTCGAGAAGCTTATAACCACCACCAGGCAGTGTACCTGATCGTTGTAGTATAGTATAGTGACAAGTACCGGGGGATTGATCGTTCAACTCAGGAATAGTGTCGTTAGGATTGAAATTAATCTAACTAGGTCTAAAGGTGAAGGATGATTCTTTTTGTATTTTTATATTTTATGAAAAGCAAGTAAAAATCTTGGGTTTTGGAAGGAGGGGCGGAATTAGTTGTTAATCAACTAACCCAAAAGCTACTAATTAAACTAATGTGCAAGAAAAATAAACTAGGGTTCTACAAGGTAAGTGAAGCATGTCTACCTATGATATGTTACTCCTTGCTAGCTATCCAATTCTACCTATTGAATTGTCACACCTTGTTTTAATTGATGGGTTGTATTCCTTAATACTAGTCGTAGGGCCGTGTACGATCTTCCCTAACTCTATAAGCTCCTACTTCACTCCTATGTCGAGCCGTTAAAAGCTCCTAACATGGGATCACTAGAATTCGTTTATGCTTTAAATACAACCATATAATCGTAGTACACCTCCGATCATGTTTCTTAAGACGTTCAAGCAAGTTACCAATTGGAAGTCTGCCAGTTTTCTTAAGCCTGACATCGAATTCATTCAATTAAACAAGAGACAATAGGAATCAAGAATTATAAGCTAAACCAACTAGACCTATTGAAGTTATCACAGCTTAATTGATGAAGATAGACACAAACATCAACAAAGACATCAATGAGATCTAATCAATTATATACAAGTTTCACACAATCATAAGTAGACACAAGGTGAATTAGCCAAGCATAATTAATGAAGAACAAGCAACAATAATAATAATTGAAGACATGAATTAAGATAGAATCATCAAACCATTACAAGATGTTTATGGAGTGATTGAAACCCTCTAAGTTGCTAGAAAAACACCTACCTAAACCCAGGAATCGACCTTAGGGTTTCGGGCTTACAAAAAGTGAAGTTATGATGTAATATTTATAGGCAATGTTTCTGTCGGTAAGGCTTGACGGCGTCATCCCGTAAAGAGTGACGGCGTCATGACCAACTTTTCTTCAACAAATTGTAGATTTCTTCATCCTCTTCGCGTGGGCTTTTGAATCACCTAAATCCAAGTTCGTATGCAAAAGTTATGACCAAAACAATATCAGCTAATCCGCGCGCAAGTTTTGATTGTCTTGATCAACATGTGACGGTTTTACTAAGGTTTCTTCTTGTGTAAGCCTTCTTCCTGATGTCGTCACTTTAAATCATCTGACATCGTTAGGTTAATTCCTGACGCCGTCATGTATAAATTTCTTCTGGGCCGTCACTAATACTTGGACCATGACGGTCTTGGGTGACGCCGTCATCTCCAATGCACAAAACATTCTTGACCGTCACATGTATCTTCCACTTTCACCTCTTTTGTTACTCTTGACTCCGTCACTTGGAGACTCTTGACGCCGTCAGGTACTGTTCCCAGCAAGGAAAATTAAGACTTTGCCGTTTTCTTCACTTTTATGCTCCAAAAACGTCCAAAATGCTTCCTTTTCCAGATTTCTCTCCAAAAGTACCTAAAATGACAAAAGGAACGATTTAGGGCAATATTTGATCAAATAAATTCGAATTCGGGCTTAAATGACCCCTTAAAAATGGTTCATTTTTCGCCTCATCATTACCACTGGCCTGCTCCACACCCATGACATCCTCACCCTTTTTTTGTGGAAGGTTCACCATATGTGGAAAAAGCGGTGTAACCTTTCCTTAAAAATCCTTGCCATTATTTTTCAGATTTGAAAATACTTTCTTTTGTATTGAGGGGGCAGCATAAGTTCCTTTATGTCTTTTAAAGGTAGTCAACTGTTTTTAAATAATAAGTTGCAAAAACCTTGGATATAATAAATAAGTACCATCATCAGCCAAGGTCTTGATCATACCCTGCAAAATCATTTTTGAAAAATTGAAAGGTTTTCCTTTAGCAAAGGCATATCACTTCTGATGCCATGGTGGTACCAAACAATGTAAGAGAGTATGAATCAAGAATTTCCACTGAGATGAGAAGAGACCTTTGTAAAATTTTAATCTATCATTCTTCTTCTCATACCACATTTTTTTCAAACCTTTGAAAATGGCGGCATTTTCAAGACACACAATCACTTCATTATCTGGTAGGTTAAGAGATTCCCTAATAGATGACTCAGTTATGAGTATATCTTGGCCATCTACCTTAGCCTTAATATGTTTTTCTTCATTAAAAGTTATGACCTTAGCAGTAGCCCAAAACTGCTTAATAAAAGAAATGCATATAGGAGGATTCACAGTTAATGCATACCTAATAGGGGTAGCATTCAAGAAATCGATTATCTGTGTGAATCCTTCAGAACCATCTGGTTTCTTCAAAAAAGCGACCATGTTGTGTCTGTCAACAAATGTGCGTTTTGATTCAATTGGCAACACCATCTTGAATTAGGGTTTTGTGATTTGGGGATTTTGAAAATGATTGATAAAAGATGTTAGTGATTGTGATTATAGAGAAATTATGTGTGCGTGAAACTGAATTATCGATTTGATTGGGGATTTAAACCATTAAGTGTAAATGTTACCAATCTACCCCTGCACTCTCAGTTCTAGCAGTACAAACCCAGCTGAAATAACGTTTTCTTAGCAGCAGAATTTTTTTTTTTTAGTGCAAAGGGTGAATCATTATATTAATATCAACAAGTAATGAGAAAATTGAGCAATGAGAAAAGTACGGGAATTAAGATTAAACATTTTCCATTAAAACTTGAAATGAAAAATTACAAAATAATATACAAAACCAGCTGCAGTAACGTTTTCTTAGCTGCAGAATCTTTTTATACTGCAAAGGGTGAATCATTATATTAATATCAACAAGTAATGAGAAAATTGAGCAATGAAAAAAGTACTGGAATTAAGATTAAACATTTTCCATTAAAACTTGAAATGAAAAATTACAAAATATTGGAAATAAAAATTACACACTCTAAAAATCTAATAATCTAATTTTGGAGATTTCTCCGGGTCAAATGCCACATGTGCATCTTCGTAATCCAACCCATCAAACTCCACATCAGACAAATCATCATCATCCAATGTCTTGTACGCCTTGGGATGTTGTTTGAGAGATGGTTTTTTTGTTGCTTTGTACTCCTTTTCATCCTCAGCATGTTGTTTGATAGATTGTATTTTTCCTGCTTTCTTTTTGCCGCTTTCTTTTTTGAAGCAGACCTGCTTGAACCTTCTCCTTCAACCCATTGTGCTGATCTCTTGTTGTTTGCAGACATTGTTTATGAATACTTCCTGCAAGTTTTTGTTTAGAGATTTGATAAACTAGGATTTGTGATTTGAGATACACATGGAAACGAGTATAAAAAGGGGATATGGGAAAACCAAACTATCTATGTTTAATGCAGGAAAGGATTGATGTTTCCCACAGGTGGCTTGAACCTTTTCAACATCTTCGGGCCAATCATGATCCATTGGGACGAGCGTTTTCCAGAGATCAATGCTTATATATAACTCTTGACAGAACTATATACATATTAGTCACCAACAAAGACTAGTCACAATGGAACATGATTGACTTGAAGAAATCTGCAAAATTTCATGCTTGACCTGATCCAAATATCCCTTTGGAAAGTAGTTTGACCATGGATTTGCTGCAAAAAAATTAAAAAATATATTAAAATTTTAAAAAATATAGTGTAAATGAAATAAAAGATAATGTTGCAATTCAGGGTGTGTTTGAAACAACCTTTGTTCTTGGAACTCCAATGGCCACATTACTTGGTGGATGGTTGGTTTTAGATCATAAAAAAGAATGGAATGCAATAAACCAACATACGTAACCCTTCTAAGTTCCCGCTACTGCTCGCTTTGTCGTTTCAACTCCCTTTGAGCAAAGGACTGCACCAGCCGCATTGCTAGATTGTTGAAAAAACAAAGCAGACAGTATGGGACCTTAGAATGGAAAGGTATGTTGAAATTCCAGACTCAAAGTAATACAAACAATCTACAAATGTTAAGTAAAGAATAGAGTCTAAGTAACATCACTCATCTTGAATACGATAATGGAGTATGGCATGTTATGAACAGTACACACTATATCATTATTGCATTGAAGACGTCTCAATGATCAGGACAGATCGATCTATCTAACGTTGCAGTACCGTCTAATAACCACACATACGGTAGTAGACGTTTTTCAAATTAAGCAATGGAACCATCTACAACACTAGATAGAGCGCCCTAATCATTGAGCTTTAAGTTATTAGAAAACAGATTCTTACTATCATTTATATTGCTCCCTTAGATGTGACGAACATACATATTAATTATGTAGATTCTACGACATTAGAGAGCTAATTGTGCATGAATGAAATCATATAAAATTTATATTAACAATGCAATGAACTACCATCCTTTCTACCCTAGCCAACAACAACATATTATTCAGCCTTGAATCTCTAACCTACCAACATGCTGGAAGACAAAGACGCTAAATTCAAGCATCGAACCTAAAAATTATAGTTGATAATTGTTTCTGTATTTTGACAAAGAGCAAAGATGAATCAACATGGATGAACAACACCAAAACAAGTTTATGTTCATACTTGAAAGTGGTGTCTGTTCACCCATGTTGATACTTCTTCCATCTTTGATACTTGGATGTTTTAGCCTAAATATTCGCACACACATCCGCCACCTTTCTTCCTTATTCTCTCAATACAAATGCAACATAATTCTTATATCAAAAATACATCATACATATATATAAAGCAAACAGAGTGATACAAACAATATACAAATGTTGAGTAAAGAATAGAGTCTAAGTAACATCACTCATCTTGAATGCGATAATGAAGGAGTGTGGCCTGTCATGAACAATACACACTATATCATTATCACATTGAAGACGTCTCAATGATCAAGCCATATATATCTAACAATGTAGATGGGTTCCATCGTTTTAATTGGACCCCGTTTTCTAACGATGTTTAATCTTGATTATTGAAAGAACCATTAAACATCGTTAGAAAATGGGGTCCAATCAAAGCGATGGAACCCATCTACATTGTTAGATAGATTTGCCCTGATAATTGAGCTTTAAGTTCTTAGCAACCAAATTATTACTATCATTTCTATTGCTCACTTAAATGTGACGAACATACATATTAGTTATGTAGGTCCTACGACATTAGAGAGCTAATCATGAATCAATGAAATCATATTAAATTTATATCAACAATGCAATGAAAATATTTTCATTGCAACTAAATACATGAAAAAACTGTTTAAGTTCTTGATATGTTTATTGTACTTCAACCTAATCCTAAGATAAAATAAGCTAATCCAAGCAAACCTAAATATCTCTTTTGCTCTAATTATTAGCAAAAACAACATAACATGTTCTTCCTTATTCTATCAATACAAATTATACTTGATAATTATTTCTGTATTTTGACAAAGAGCAAAGATGAATCAATAATGGATGGACAACACCAGAACAAGTTTATGTTCATACTTGAAAGTGGTGTCTGTCCAGCCATCACTGATACTTCTTCCATCTTTGATACTTGGATGTTTTAGCCTAAATATTTGCACACACATCCGCCACTTTTCTTCCTTATTCTCTCAATACAAATGCAACATTATTCTTATAACAGATAGTCAACCTAATCCTAAGATAAAATAAGCTAATCCAAGCAAACCTTAATATCTCTTTTGCTTTAATTATTCACAAAAACAACACAACATGTTCTTCCTATAACAGATAATCAACCTAAGCCTAAGAATAAATAGCTCTAAGGGGGTATTTGGATTATATTCATTTGTGATCTTATCTGCTTTTTGAGATTTGGGATCAAAACCTAGATTCGAGTGAGTTGTAACTGTGAGTGTGAGAGAGAAATAGAGGATTATGGAAATGTGTGAAGTGTGTTTTATAAGTTTGTGTGTGTGTGTGTGTGTGTATATATATATATATATATATATATATATATATATATATATATATATATATACATATACATATACATATACATATATATATATATACATATATATACATATATATATATATATATATATATATATATATATATATATATATATATATATATATATATATATGTATGTATGTATGTATATATGTATATATATATAACTGTAGAAGTGTAAATGAAGTGTGTTTGATACTTTTGCTAGGGGTGTTCACGGGGCGGTTCGATTCGGTTCGGTTCGGTTAGTTGGAAAATTTTAACTATCCATCGCGGGGCGGGTAATTTATTTATATTATATACGGTTCGTTTCGGTTAACCATGGATATCTAAAAGTAAAAATCGAAACCGAATGCTTGGTTTGTCAGTTTCTCGGGTTTTTTGAACACCCCTAATGCTTGGTAAGGGGTTATAAAGGGTGAAGAATGGGAAAGGTAGTGAAAAAATATGCTTGGCAAAGCATAATGCAATAAACCATTACCCAATAGTAGGTAATGGATCATTACCCAATAAATTGGGGGGATTGATCTTCTTTACATTTCCCTTTCCCAAGTTTTAACTCAACTATTTTCAAATTCAACCCTCAACTAAAACTAATATTTCATTTAATAACTAATAAAACACAACTTATATTAATACTTAAAATTTAAACATACATTAAACAAACTACAACAAACATGAAACATAAAATACGCTAATTAAACATAAACCTATGATAATGAAACATAAACCTACGATAATTAAACATAAAGCTACGATAATTAAACATAAAACTACGATTCAATAAAATGAATCATCAGACACATAGCCCTCATGAATCGAATAGGAGTCACTTGAATCGTCCTCACTCGATGGCACAAGTGGAAGTCCCTGAGCCCATCGCCATTCTGCTCGTTTGTTCTTCCGATCTTGTTTCCCTTTGAGGTACGTCTCACGCTCCCTTTCCTGACGGGCTTGCTCGGCTTCAAACTCCAAAACGACTTGCATATCCAGCTCATACTGTTCTTCCTCAGTCAATTGACGAATGATGGGTTGGTTTTCAGGTGGAAAGTTTGGTGGTTGATTGCTTGGTTGTGGTATGTTTTTTGGTGGAAACATTATTGCTGGTGGAGTTGGAGGTGGTGGGTTGTCATATTGGAACACCGGAAAAAGATCATCTGGCGGTGTGTTTTGTGGGGAATTGTCTTCAGGTGGTGTGTTGTACACCGATGCGTTTTCAGGTGATGTGTTGTGAGACATTCTGTTGGAAGAACAAAAGAGAATTCTTTGATGATTATGGGGTGTGAATTGTGTGTGTATTCAGCATAACCCCAATAGGTATTTATAGGATGCTTTGTGGAAGTATCCCGCCCTCTATTTGAATTCAAAATTTAAAATTTCCCCGCCCTCTGTTTTGAATTCAAAATTTCAAAATTTCTCGCCCTCTGTTTTGAATTCAAAATTTCAAATTACCCCGCCCTCTGTTTTGAATTCAAAATTTGAAATGTATCCCGCTTTCAATAAGTGACAATTTCCATATCGTGTTTATTTCTTTTCTGTATCATGTGTATTTCTTTTCTGCATCATGTGTATTTCTTTTTCGTATTGTTGTAATGTTTCGTATCGTGTAATCTTGAATTTGAATTTGAATTAAGGGGGTGTTTTGCAATTTAATTAACTTATATTCCAAATGTTATAAATTTTAGAGGGGCCAAAAGTGACAAAAAAAAGATTTTTTTTTAAGAAAATCACTTTAACGCCGGGTTAATGGAATAACCCGGCGTGTTAACGCACCATTAACGCGACCATACACAACAATTACGTATGAATAACGCACGTTAAAAGCCAAATAACGCACCCCGTGCGTTACTAATGTAACTGCTCTAAAAGCCACTACAACCCAATACACATGACCCATTACCCATGTTAATTACCAATTGTCAACAGGCATGGATGTGTCGTAACATGACACTCTAAGCAACTATATATCCACCCAATGCATATGACCCATATGATCGATGTCGATCAAATACCCATTAATTAATGAATGTGACCATTGATAACCTAATGCACATGACCCATGACCCATGTGAATTAGCCATTATCACCGGTCATGCATGGTTTCCATTACACTAAAAGCCACTATAACCCAATGCACATGACCCATGACCCATAATGCATGTTAATTACCAATTGTCAACAGTCATGGATGTGTCGTAACATGACACTCTAAGCAACTATCCACCCAATGCATATGACCCATATGATCGATGTCAAATACCCATTAATTAATGAATGTGACCAGTGATAACCTAATGCACATGACCCATGACCCATGTGAATTAGCCATTATCACTGGTCATGCATGGGTTGCACCGGCTTGGTAGGTGTATACCATTTGTCACAAACACTAAGAAGCAAGTATCCAGGGACCTCCCAATCATATGTTATCCGGGATCAAGAAAGTTTGAACTCGGATTAAGCTTGACTCGAAAAACTCGATTTATCTGTAAAGATGTGTTTTATTACTAAAATTAAATTTGAAATATAACCTAAGAATTGAATTTGGTTCGACTTCAGCTCGAAAAGCTTGATACATTCATAAATAAGTATTTACACTTAGTACACTTACATATTAAAAAAAACACATATTTTATATCACTTACAAGCTCGAGAACTCAACAATAACTCGAGTCGAACTTATGTAAGGTTGAGCTCAACTCATTAAACATTTCAAGCTCATTTGATAGGCTTTCAATCTCAAAACTTTTAATATAGTGCTCTAATGATCCCGCCCCTTAATTTTCCCCAAAATTTCAATATCCCGCTCTGTTCATATGGCGCCCCTTTTTCACCCAAAATCAAAACATTAACACTACTAGCTTAGTCAGATCAATCTTCTCTCTATTCATCTCTTCTCCTTCTCTCTAGAACCGACTCACACCACCGCCACACTTCACCACCTTATCTTGCCGTGGTTCCACCAACCATCGCTCCTCCACGCCATCACCGTCATCAAGACAAGGGAACTGTATAGGAGACTTTGTTTGCTTCGGTTGTTTGGTTCGAGATAACCACCACCCTCACAGTCGAGCCACCATCACCCTCATCTCACCTATCCTACTCTGTTCATGGGTATGCTCAAACACATATTTAATTTATATTTTCTTAAATGTGTAATCGAATATATAACGATTTACATTGATTTTCGTGGATTAAACTAGCCTAAAACATGTTTTTGATTATAAATTCATGTGGTGGTAATCGTTGCAGGTAGACTTATTAAGATGACATAGTTTTCCTGTTTATTTGAATGGAGACAATCGACATGTTCTAAGAGACCACTGTTTTGCTCGTAAAGGGAGTCTTGATTGGTTTCCACTCCGGGAGGATGTTGCTGAACAGTTGGAGTTTGCTTATCGCAGTTGCATAAGTTATCTATCAAAAGATTAACATAACATCTGTTATATAGGAAATTAACTCAAATATGGTTGCTTTTTGTCAAACTGTTTCATTTGTACCAAATGTTAGTGATTTGCTTGTTTGGTAATGTGTTTGACATTTATTCGTTCCACGTTTGGCACTGCATAAAATTGCAACCAATTGTATATTATTTGTTGCCCGAGTTGATATGCCACCCGTATGTTTGTTTTTGAGGCTAAACTTATATTTGGGACATCTAATGTTGTCGTCTTTTATGTTAGCATTAATCACGTTACTTGTTTCTTGCAGGGGCTACATGCTATTTTCACGGGTGAGGATGATACATGGGATGCCTGGCTAAAAATTCCCTCAGCTGGATTTTCTGGCACACTTCATTTTCGAGGCTTGGGTATGCTCCATCTCAGTCACCAAAGCCAACCCATGTATATTTCTACTGTTTCATGGTTGGCAGATCTTATATTATGCAGCGTTATTAGTGCCTTGGTTTCTTACATTTTCTATATTTTTTTTGCAGAAAGAAAGTGCCATTAGACTCAGATGTAAGCCATTTTTTATGTTGTTAACAATTTTATTTTCTAATGATAACACCATTGTATTTCTTAATTTATATTGCAGGTGACCACTCCAATGGCCATTGAAACTTTGGAAAACGTACCAGTAATGGAAACAGTGGTAAGTAATAAAACATTCACCTTTGATTTTTTTAGTTTTACGTACATGACTAATGTACCGTGTTTTATATATACATATAGGAACCTGTTAAAACTATCGGACATACGAAAACGCTTAAGCCACGACAAACCGGTTCTACAGGTTACACCACCAACTATGATACCAAATATTAGTGAACAAAATACTTGACTAAAATTAGTGCCAACGAAGCGAAAACATTTGGTCTCTAGTGAAACCTTGCAAAAGCAAGCTAAGGCGGCGAAGAGTCAACAGGTTTTAACTTATGATAGTTGAGAATTTGATTATATACGACATTACAATTTTGATATATATTTGCTTCATTTATATACATTCGATTTTTATTGAATTTGAAATACAATTGTATATGTTTGCTTCATTTATATACATTATGTTTTATATATATATACTAGCAGTAGTAACTCTGCTCCAGCAGTACTAACCTGGTACTACTATTAACTCTCCTATCATGTTTGTGCAGATAGTTGAACCAGTGGCTCATTTAGTTCTGTTATGTTGTGAGCTTTGACATGTTCTAGTTCTGCTCTCATCCTGATGTGTTGATATGCAGCAGCCTACATTTTCAAGGCTTTTATATCCAGATGATGAGATTAGATCAATGGGAGAAAAACTTGTAAGTTTAACTGCAAATTTTATTAGTATGTTCATTGTTTTGGATTAAAAGTCTTCATGATGTTGTTTGAATTACTGCTGATCATGTTTGTGTTAATATTGCTTAGATGGATTTAGTGTAGCTCATAAACTTCAAAGAAAATGTGCCAAGTATTTACTACTGCTAGTTAAAGTTGGTACTGCTCAGA
Source organism: Artemisia argyi (assembly GCA_030686995.1). NCBI lineage: Eukaryota > Viridiplantae > Streptophyta > Magnoliopsida > Asterales > Asteraceae > Artemisia > Artemisia argyi. Next base: position 120,732,157 of record CM060686.1, read on the forward strand.
GATTAAAATCGCTCGAAATTGTTACTTGCTTATGGAAAAGATTATAGATACTTATAAAGAAACTATTGTAAGCCGACTAGGACTCCTTCGTGTATAAAAGGATGTCCAATTTTATATTTTATTCAGTTATATACATTCCAATTTTATTGTATTTGAATTTGTTTTGATATATATTTGAATTGTTTTGATATATATTGATTTTTTAAATGTGACTAAAAGATGCATATAGTCACACTTATTAACACTTTTGGTCACTGTTTGCTTTAGTCGTTGTGCGACTAAATATTACCGAAGGCCACACAAACATAAAATTCACGTGGCCATTAGATGATCTATAGTCACACAAAATACACATTTCTTCACTTTAAACAGCATATGGTCACACTTATTAACGATTTTGGCCACTGTTTGCTTAATTGTATGTGACTAAATACTCAAAACAAAACATGGTTTATGTGACTAAATATTACAAAAGGCCACGCAAACATAAACTTCATGTGGCCATTGAATGATCAATAGTCACACAAAATACACATTTCTTCATTTTAAACAGCATATGGTCATACTTATTAACGCTTTTGGCCACTGTTTGCTTAATTGTATGTGACTAAATACCCAAAAGAAACATGCTTTATGTGACTAAATATTACAAAAGGCCACACAAACATAAACTTCATATGGCCATTAGATGATCAATAGTCACACAAAATACACATTTCTTCACTTTAAACAGCATATGGTCACACTTATTAACACTTTTGGCCACTGTTTGCTTAATGGTATGTGACTAAATACCCAAAACAAACATGCTTTGTGTGACTAAATATTACAAAAGGCCACGCAAACATAAACTTCATGTGGCCATTGGATGATCAATAGTCACACAAAATACACATTTCTTCACTTTAAACAGCATATGGTCACACTTATTCACACTTTTGGCCACTGTTTGCTTAATGGTATGTGACTAAATACCCAAAACAAACATGCTTTGTGTGACTAAATATTACAAAAGGCCACGCAAACATAAACTTCATGTGGCCATTGGATGATCAATAGTCACACAAAATACACATTTCTTCACTTTAAACAGCATATGGTCACACTTATTCACACTTTTGGCACTTTGTGTTGAATTATATGTGACTAACTCCAAAAAAATAACACCCATTGTGTGACTAAATCATCACAAACGTCACAGTTATTGTATATTCATGTGGCCATTGGATTATCAATAGTCACACAAAATACACATTTACTTGAATATATCATCTCAAATGTCACATATATTATATATTTATGTGGCCAAAGGACTAACAATAGTCACTCTCAAAAAACATTCGTGTGACTATAAGGTGTTTACAGTCACTGATAGTGACTAATCCAACAAAACTTGTGCCTAATTTATCACACATATTCGGGGTTTTGGTCACTCTTTTTCGATAGAAAAGGCCACGAACTCAACAATGTGACCATATGCCACCTACGGTGGCGGGACCTATGGTGACACACAATGAAAAAAACGTGTGTGACTATATGCATATCGTCACACATTTTTGGCGTGACCAATACAACTTTTTGTACCAGTGTTCGAACCACTCATCGATCCACTAGAAGCATACATTTTAACCATATAATGTTCATTACAACTATGTGGTCAATATTATTCATGGATTGTTCCCACAAACCGTCATCAAATTTGAAATGAGGACTAAATCAAACGGTGTTAAACCAATACGAATAACTAAAACATACGAATTATATTCCAAATTGATAAAATGTTTAAACGTTAATTAACACATTCAAATAAACAGCCTGCATTTATTTGATTAGGAAAACAACATAAAGTTAACTACAAATTTAAAGGACGACTAAATGAAAAACTAATCCACACGAGGTTTTTTCATATCACTTAAAAGCTCATGAAGTATTGCAGCTGACTGACATGCATGATCTTTGGGATGCCTTTCCATTTCCAGTCATGCCTCCAACATCTTTATCTTTAGAGCCAAGACCTTGCTACTTAAGCACTCTGTCTGTGCAGATCCAGAAGGTCCCGTAGAAGAACTTTAATGTAATGAAGGTCTCGGAGAAGAACTTTGAGGTGTTTAAGGTCCATGAGAAGAACTTATACATAGCCAAAGATCTAAATCATCCTTCCATCTAAAATATTCACATCTAAATTCTTGTTTGTTAGCTATTACAGAATAAGGAAATAATAAGAAATGTCTTTTTAACAACCAAAATATTTATAAGTTAAAAAGAAAAGAAAAAAAACTTTTTATTGTTCACCTTTAAACGAGGACATGCTTAGTAAAGTTTACCATGGCTATGAGAAGACTTATTTGGTTTTGACCCACTTTGGGAAATTGAGGTTTTAACGGATATTAGTTATGTTTTTTTTAGCGAATTGTTATTTTGACCCATTTTCTGATGGGCAGTAGGTATTATGTTTGCGGATATTAGTTATGTTTGTGAATTGTTTAGCGGATATTTATGTTATGGACATATTTTAGCGACTATGTTATTGTATAAGTGGTTTAGCGAATTGGTATGTTGTTTTAGGGTCATTACAGGTAGATTTTTCTTGAAAAAATCAAGAAAGTGTGTAGAATGCTGCAAAAATCTGCAGATGGTATTGACGAAGACATGTCCTCACCAAAAGCCATATATAAGAATTAATTCAAAGCTTTTGGCGAGGACTTGTCATCACCAAAAGCTCTGGTGAGCCCAGGTTTGTAACTATAAAATACAAATTAATTAATTAGTTAATATAAGTAATTAATTACATTATTAAGCTTTGGCGAGGACATGTCTTCGCCAAAAGTCATGTGAGCCCAATATGGTAAACTTTGACTGAGAATTGCATGGGTCCTACATCGTCGTTGCCAATGTCATTAGCGACGGTTTATTGGCAACGACCCATTACACTACTAGAAAGTGGACTTTCAGCGACCGATTTTCCGACAGATGCTTTTTCGTCGCTAATTTACCGACCATTTTCCGACGAATTAGCGACAAGTGTGCTTTTCTGAGTAACTTCCGACGGAATTCCAAGAGATTCGATTGTTATAGGAAATCCGTCAGTAATTCCCATAACCTACCGTCGAATTTCCGACGCCATTCCTACATCTATAATTATTCGTCGCTAATCCATTGGAAATGTTTTAAGTTTTAATGATTTTTTATCTTTTAATATTTCCGTCGGAAATAAATAACATTTCTGACGGATTTCCAACGGAAATATTAAAATTTATTATGCACATATATGTTATGATAAACTATGTCAGACTCGTGTTTCAACTTAACCAATTTTGGGATTACACTATTTGGTATAAATTCAAATCAAATTACGAGTACTAGTTATAATCTAATTGTGTTAAAACCGTTTTCTATTTTTCTAAATTTGTTAATTACTAAACTACTCGTATTTGGCTAAAACTATAAAAGAAAATCTAGAGGAATATAATACCGGTTTAACCAAGCGTTTTTATTTGTTTTTCTCTACGAACTCTTCAAATTTGGTTATTTTTTCATTTGTCATAATACCGGTTTGATCCGGCAGGGTTCAACCGATTAAACTGGTAACCCGATGACCCGTTGACTCGACCAAATCAACTAAAACCCAATCACAATCTCATTTATTATTAACTTATTATCAAAAACTTTTTAAAACTTATTAAAATCTTCAAAGATTTTCAAACTTCACTTTTATTTTCTCATGATACACACTTTTTACAATTAAAACTTCACTTTTCTAAAAAGACAGTATAAAATACTTATAAAATACTTTTTACAATTAAAACTTCACTTTTATTAGTTATTACAATTAAAAACTTCACACTTTCAGTATTCCCTCTAAAACGATTTCACTGTTCCATCCATCCGCTATCCGCCGTCCGCCGCCGTCCAATTACTTTCATTAAGGTTTAACTTGTTTCTGCCCTAATTTTTACTTGTTTCTGCTGTATTTGTTGTTTATCAGTGTTATAATGTTATAATGATATCAGTTGAGCTTATGTGTTGTTTGGAGTGAATGTATGTGTAGACCAAGTGATTGACGAAATGCCTGACTGATTGATTGATTGGTTAGGTTATTTTAAGAGCTGATTGATTTATACAAATTGCATGTGTAGACCAAGTGATCGATGAAATGCCTGACTGAGTTATTTTAAGTGTTTTGATGAGATTGATTTGTATAAGTAGGTCTATGATAACCTAGATTGATTGATTGATTGATTGATTGATTGGTTGAATGAGTACTTTGATGTTACTCGATAAGCTTCGGATGAGGTTTTGTGTATTTGAATGGTCAATGTCTCTAGCCGTATATCGGCAAGCACTATGGACAACCAACGATTAGGAGTGTATTGGTTAACGATTAGGAGCGTGTTGAAGTTATTTAATTGCTTGTGAGTTGTAAGGTGTCAAGGTTAAGCCGATTGTGGTACTGCACATCCTGAGGTTAAGCCGATTGTGGTTAGGATTGAGCATCAAGGCTTGTGATGTGTTTAGGCTTGATTGTGTTTACCACGTGATTTGATTTGATGTGTCCTGTTTAGTCACTTGTTAGTCAATTTTTGATTCGTGTTAGGAGTAGATTAGTGATAAGTTCAATTTTTGACGTAGTAGTAGAGCGGATAATTTTTGATTTGTTCTTTGCATGCGTTAACTCGGAGATTTTTTATGCAATGGCACTGCTGCATACTTTATTGTATCTCATTTTGATTTTTAACATCAAATCATGAATACATGAGTAAAAAGTAATAATTATATGCCTCTTTATCTTAAGCTATGATTTTGTTAATTTCTCTAATACCCCATGCTAGTAAAGACGATATTGTAGCCTGTAGAGATTAGGTCTTCCGTGGTCCAGCATGGAAAGCCATCTGACAGGTCTAGTATGTTAAAGTCCCATTCGCGTCTTTCAAGCAAAATGTTAAATAATATGTGTTGGGTTAAACTTTATCTTACTCACTGGCACATCACTGGAATAATGGGGATTAAGGTTGAAAGATGAGGGTAAGCTGAAAAATTGTAGCAAACTGAGAAGAAACAAGGGGGGACAAGAGTATGCTCAACAGCTTACAAAGAAAGGCTTGAGAGTAGTCATTGACTCAATGTCATCTATGATATGTGAGCAATACAACCTACATATATCAAACTAACAGTAATCACCCTAACTGAAGATAGTAGAAGCAAATGATACAGATAAATATTTATATTTGCCTGATATAATCATAACAAACAACAGTTATCAGTGATTATCTTTATTATAATGGCGCTAAGGACAGAACAGAACTGCATGAAACTCAGTAAAAGAATACATTTTTCACTTTTGACTTGTCTCCTCTTAAGTTACAGTATATTTTTATAAGTTCTACCTGTTTTTCTCAAGTAATGGGTTGTTAGGTCGAAACTGCCTTTCCTCGAGTCAGTATCCTTCGGAGTAACAGTAAATCATAGTCACATGAAATGCTGAATTTTAAGGAACCGGAGCATACCGAAATGAGCCTACCCCCCTTCGTACCGAATTTTAAGGACTTAGGGAATCGCGTACCCGTTTCTCGTTCCCGTACCAGAACGTACCGCGTTCCATGTGACTATTGTTATTTGTCCTTAATAAGGGTCACTGGTTTAATAAAGTTACATGGCCGTTATTAACTTAAAGTTTGAGCTTAAAATAGTTTTTCTTAGATAATGATAACGGATTGATGGTTGAGGATACAGGGTCGAGCTGAAGTACTATCTGGAGACTCTTATATGGAAACTGAGATTTGCTTGATTCAGCTTCTTTGTACGCCAACTCACACCTTCACGCTATCAAAGCTCAGACGCTAATTCTGAAATTCGTATCTTTGATGACAGTAGCCACATGCTCTTTATGGTATGGATTTCATTTGGTAGTCATCAATTATTAAATTGTACACATGTATATATGTATAATTATGACCCAATGTCATATATTTTTTCTAATTGATCGCAGGATAAAAATCAGACTTGGTTACTACTTTAAAAGCCACCAGTTCCTATAGACGTATAAGGAATGTTGATTATATGTTAGATTACTTGCCATTAACCCCTTTTGAGTTCTCAAAAGCAAGAGAATCACACAGTTACCTCAATCAACTCCACATTTGGATTTTGCAGGTTCTCACAAAATAGCGAGAGTGACCAAGTTCTCTGTAACTGCAACGCGAGGTGCGTATACTATCTGACATCCTTCTACAGTTTTTCTTCTCTATCTCTTGATTCTATTGTTTAATTGTTTGCATTGTTGTTAGCTAGTTAAAATTGACTAATAAGCACCCAGCCTGCAATTAATGCAACTTTTGATGACCAATTCTCCAAATAAACAACTAGTTAAGTTCTTTTGACTCAGTCAAATATCTAAATTAACTTCTCAATGTGCAGAATACCTGTTCAAATTGATTTCCTAAAAAGAGGAATTGTTGCATTAATTTTCGGACATGCTAAATATAAATCACGGAAAATATATATCTGGTCTCACAAACTAATCATTGTTGCATGTTTGTTTGAGTTGGCCAGATCGAGGAGGATATATCGTCAAGTGGAACACCACAACTTGGAAGCGTACTAGCTCAAATGTTGTTGTGCGTGACCTGATGTCTGCCTTTAGTGTATCAAATGACAGAAAGTTCCTTTCCATGTAAGATTTTACTTCTTTTCTCAATAATGTTGGTTTGATCACTCATTTTGTAGATTGAAAGTATTTATATTGAGTGATCAATGTAGCTTGTGCTTGATACTTCATTATCCTTTTTATGGCCATTTCCTTGATTAATTTTCCTTGTTGAGAATGGCAGTGGTACAATTCAAGGAGACGTTCATATTTTGAATTGAAGTAACGTGAAGGTACATACTATAGTTACGAAAGCACATCTCTGACTTGTTACAACACAGGCATTTTCAAGTGACCTTTCTTTTATATGTAATGGGTGGGTAAGAACTAAAGCTCAAGAACAAGATGACGCAAATGCAACTTTAGCGCTAAAGGTATATCTATAAGTTATGACTCTTTACAAGTTTTGACCAGTTACCCACTCGCCCATCTTGCTACCTATAGCTAGTACTAATATACAATAGTCTTTGTTTATTAGACCTGCACAATTTTATAAAATGCAAGTATACATTAGACACTTTTGTGACCCAGGGCACCTAGCCTCTGCATATTTGTGGCCTAGAATTTAAACTTGTAATGAATAACAAACTCAATGGGCTGTTTCTGTGCAGGTTCTTATTGAAAAAATGGGACTTCCTTCTGGTTTGGATTTTAGTTCATCTAGAGGTTCCAGTGACCTTATGGGTATGCCACAAAGACACTCTTATTTGTATCATTTTTGCTTGTTCCCTCATAATCCTGTGACATAAAGGTTGTTCTCAAGTGTTGGTTAAAACTGGGCACAGGATTACCACTCTTGAATTAGACGGTGATAGGAAATCCATGGGGCTTATAGTGTTCTCAAACTCTGGGAGAAGGTCACTACTTGCAAAGGTAATACATCTCAAGTTTCCATATGTACCTCAGTGACCTACATATATATTAGTATATATATGCAATTTCCCATACAATAATTGTTATAACATGATATAACAAGACTACTGCAGAGCTGCTAGAATTCAAGTACTGGTTAGAACACGAGATTACAAGATACAGCATAAGCAAGTTTCTGTGAGATAGGTATGCTAAAGGATGTAGGTGAAGTGTTTGCAATGCTTGGCGATGGGGTGAATGGTGCACCCGCATTGAAGTTGGTTCATATAGGAATTGCAATGGGCATTGCTGCAGGAAGCTCGAGACAAGGAGTGGCAATGAACGAAATTAACTCGATGTTAAAGAAGTGTTACAATCTGTGTCCCCCGTCAGTAGTTGGATATTGTCATATCATTACGAACATTTGGATTAGATACGCTAGTTTCATCTTGTATATTTAATATGAATGATGAGATTTCGTAATAGATATGATTAATGTCCAATGATCCTTTGTATTTAGGGGTTTCATTTAAGCTATTATATATAAAGGATTGTTTAAATGTGAGCTTTAATCTGTCCAACTATTTACCTTTTTCCCATGATATTCTGAAAACTATCTCCGACATAAATGTGACCCTTTACTGTCAAAAGTTTACTGACGGATTTCTGATGGAATCATTACTGACGACTTTCTGACAGAAATAATACCGACTGATTTCCGACAGAAATGTTACCAACAGTATTCCCACACATATTATCTGTCGCTATTTCCGACAGAATTCTGGCAGATACTAATTACCGACCATGGATTCTGTGACACACTATTTTCGTCACAAATCCGTCGGAATCCACTTATACCGACGGAGTTCCGACAGAAATGGCCGTCGCTAAAGACCAGTTGTGTAGTAGTGTTAGCGAGGACGTATCCTGGCCAAAGGTCTTTGGCAAGGACTTGTCCTCGCCGAGGGCGTCAAAATGTCCTCGCCATTTGGAAATGAGCACTTGTAAACTGTATGAAAGTACACCTTATTCTTCACCATAGGATTGTGAGCATCGATATCGAAATTTAGCATAATAACAGAGTAGGCAAGAACATAGGTTGTATCAGAACTGTTGAAGGCTTTTGGATTGCATATGCAATAAAGTTCAACAAACTTTTCCATAATCCAATCAATCTTCTACGCCTCACCAGGCAACCTAAAGCCCCGTAGAAAGGTTCTGATTGCCTCATCAAACTCTATATCTTGAATTTCAAAGGAGTCCATGTATGCATGCATTACTTTCAGAGATAAATATTCTCTTTCACTAATATACTCCGGTACTAGAAATCACTTAAGAATTGAAATACGATTAACAAAACAGTTAGGCGAATTGTGTTTTGTAAAACAATTCATGAAAGTAGTTTTGGAGTCCATCGTACCCCACACTAGCCCTACTAGATGATCTTTCAACAGACCATGGACGCATAACCCCATCCACTCCCTGCATAACCTTTGTTGCACTTTTAATTGCATAATTCTTGTATGTATAATAAACGAAAGCCAAAGAGCTGGAATTGTTCGTTAGATAGTTAGTAACCGAATAGCAGTTATAGTTAGTTAATGGTAGTTATGGTAGTTATTAAGTAGTTACAGGAAATTATACCCTTTCATGAAGGGACATGATGGTTCAGTAAAGGGTCTATATATACGATGTACTTGTAAACATTTAGAGGTGTGTCTTAATAACAATGTAACAGATTATGTTGTTAATACTATGAATCATTCTTGTCAATCTTGTGCTTGTTGAGTTAATGACCTGTGCAACGATTCTACATTGGCATCAGAGCCAAAGGTTCAAAACCTGGGAAAAACCAATCAAGTGCGAAGGGTTACGAGATTACAAGTTTTTCAAGAAGATCAAAAGACAAAAGAAGGGAAAAGACACCAACAGAAGAACACCAGGGGTGTGTTCTTGCTGGTTCGAAATAAAAATAAAAGAAGATCGAATCATAGAAAGAAAAGAAGAGAAATAGAGATACTGGTTGTGTGAAGGAGAAACCGCCGCCGAAGAAGGAGAGAAGAACCGACCGTGAGCAGCCCGGTCAGAACGGGTTAGGGAAACCCAATTTCGATTCAGAAAATTCGAATAGAGAAGAGATAGATTGTATTTTAGGAACAAGAGTAGAACTAGGAATGTTCTTGAGTTCTTGACAACGCAGAGAAGAGACAGAAACCGATCAGAGGATCAATCAATTCAGAGAAAAGAAATTTGATCAAGGGATCAAATTTGGAGATGAGATAAAGAGAAATACCATTTGAGAAACAAATGCAGAGAGAGTTAGAGAAAATGACATTCAAGATTATAACCAAGAAAGTTATAGTCAAGAGGAAGACGTGGCGAATAAGAGACAAGTTGTACAAGAGAAGGAAGATTTGATTCGTGTGATGCGAATTGGTACAGAAGAGAGGTTGTGTGAAATAACCAAGTTAACCATAAAGGATGGTTCGTGAAGATCAGTGACCGATCAAACTGAAGACGGTGTGAAGCCAAATTGTGTGAAGAAACCACGAAGAATTTGTTTTGTGAAGCAACCGCAAAGAAGAAAGGTCATGTGATATGATCAAGTAAAAGAAGATGGGTGTGATGCCAAAGATGAAGACCAACAAATGGGTGTTGGCTTGTTTGAAGAAGACAACCGTGAAGGTTGAAAAGGAGAAGGAAAATTGTGTGATACAAAGTAGTGAGAAACTACATAAGCAAGTTTATGTGAAGATAACTGTGAAGAACAGGAAGAGTTCAAGGATTTTGTTTTGTGGGAAAAGACTTTGGAGTCGACACAAAAACAAACAACAACAACACCAACGAAGACGCGGAGAAGAGCATGGAGACTCGAAGAACAAGAATTAAACAATTAGGGGGGAAATGTTGCACTTTTAATTGCATAAGTCTTCTAACTATAATAAACGAAAGCCAAAGGGCTGGAATTGTTCGTTAGATTGTTAGTAACCGAATAGCGGTTATAGTTAGTTAATTATGGTAGTTATGGCAATTATTAAGTAGTTACAGGAAGTTATACCCTTTCATGAAGGGACATGATGGTCCGGTAAAGGGTCTATATATACGATGTACATGTAAACATTTAGAGGTGTCTTAATAACAATGTAACAGATTATTATGTTGTTAATACTATGAATCATTCTTGTCAATCTTGTGCTTGTTGAGTTAATGACCTGTGCAACGATTCTACAACCTTACTAATAAACCCTTGAACAACCATCGCCATCGACCCATCACCATCTTCAATTCACCTTTCTCAACCGGTTCCATCAATTCCGGTTTTAAAATAGGCTGCACCAACTCACTCGAAGAATTAGCTTCCATTCTCCTAAACACAATCACAAGCATCTGAATCAACGAAGCTTTAGCCGTTGCCTGATTAACCCCGTTCTTACTCCCTAAATAAACATTATAACTAGTCCTCACTATCAACAACAAACTATCACCATGTATCCTCAACAGCTACAAAATAACAGCCAATAAAATAGTCTTCAACACCAACAACTCCACACTTTCAACTCCTACAAACAACATTTACAAACTGAACCAATCAGTTTCCATGACAACTTCGAATCAGGTCCACCTAATGGATCATATTCGCCACGTAAACAACCATAAGCTATCAACTTATTTCCACACTCCAACGCAGGCTCAACTATCTTTATATATAGTTTCACAACACAAAGCATTGATGATAGGTTCTAATATAAACTCATATTCAGCTAGATTTAGCTCATTAGTACCAGAATTATGCAGAACACCTGAAACATGTGATCGCGACGATGAAACAATGTCAGATTGATCAGTGCTGCATGAAGAACTTGACGTAGGGTTTTCGTTTGAGGTGATACGTTGTAGTACGGTTTTAGACTGATGCAGGAGTTTAGAGTGTTTACGCTACAAACCTTTTTTGATGACTTTTTCGAAGGCGGGTGTTAAGATGTCGTTGAGGAGACGTGATTCGGCTTCTGATGAGGCCATATTTGATGGTTTTTTCGTAGAAAAAGTTTGTTAGATCGGTTGTTTCGTTAAACGTGGAAATGTTTGTTTGAAATATGTGAAATGACGAAAATGGCCTTGGGTTTCAGTTGACTGAATTTATTGGGATGTGTTTTTTAGTTGGAGTGTTTGTTAAGTTGTGGCGCTTTTTCATGATGCAGTTGAATAAATAATTCATGAATTATGGCGTGTGTTGAATTTTGATCAATTTTTTTTCGAGATAAAGAACTATGATAATTAACAATTTGGTGTCATATGTAGATACCCCTAGTGAAAATGGTAAAAGAAATTGATATTGTTGGTAAATTTAGTGCTCTTGAGGGATCTATTCACACCTGGTAATGGGTTTGGAGGTATGGAGTATACATCCATTTGGTCACTGAATCCCCTGACTCAAAGTGGTTATGTATTGATCAAGGTACTGCTTGATCAAGGTACTGCTAGTGTTGTGAATCTGCTGCTAGCTGATTCTGCTGCTAGTTGATTCTGCTGCTGATAGTGTGATTCCACTGATGTATGATTCTACTGATAGTAGATTCAGCTGCTAGTGTATTTCCACTGATGTGTTAATATTACCACTGCAAGGGTTATTGTTTCCACTGCAAGGGTTATAGTTACCACTGATAGTGTTAACATTACCACTGCTAGTGATAATGTTTCCACTGATAACCACTGATCCCGACTATTATGGAAAGTATTATGATATAATTAATGGGCCGTTAATTATACATAATTCCATGGGCTAGGGTTTTGAGTATTCTCTATTATAAATAGAGGTCACATCATTCTGCATGGATATACGTTTTAAGATACAACTCTAAACACAAAACCCTAAACACTTCTATACGCATCTGGTTCTTGGTTTGTGCCTAAAGCAAGAACATCACTTGGTCTTATCCCATAGAGATATTCGTGTAACCCAGGCATAGGGTCGAATAGTTTCTATTGGAAAGTGATACCACGATTTCAAGTGAATATCCGGTACCTTCATTGATTATCTTAACCCTGATCTGGGAACTGTTTTGCAGCTTTACAACCAACAATCAATAGAAACTATTTAGTGATAATCAATGGCTGCTGCTATGAGACAAATAGCTGCTAACTTTTCCAAGTTGGAAAAGTTTGAAGGTGTTGATTTCAGAAGATGGCAGAAGAAGATGCAATTCTTGCTGACCAGTATGAATGTGGTGTATGTTCTTACTACTGAGATTCCAGAAGATTTTGGAGAAGCTGCTACCATGGATCAGATGAGAGCAAGGAGCAAATGGGAGAATGATGACTACGTTTGCAGAGGTTTAATTCTCAATGGTATGTCTGATACTTTATTTGATATTTATCAGAATGTTGAAACTTCACAAGAACTATGGGATTCCTTGGAAGCCAAGTATATGGCTGAGGATGCATCAAGTAAGAAGTTCCTTGTAAGTAATTTTAACAATTACAAAATGGTTGATTCTAGACCTGTCATGGAACAATACAATGAACTTCTTGGTATACTTGGTCGATTCACACAACACAAGATGAACATGGATGAGGCTATTTCAGTCTCTTGTATCATCGATAAACTACCTCCTTCTTGGAAAGAATTCAAGCATATGCTTAAGCATAAGAAGGAGGAGTTAACTCTTGTTGAGTTGGGCAGTCACTTGCGCATTGAGGATTCACTCAAGGCTCAAGACATTGACAAGCCAAAGAGTAGCACTGCTACTGGTCCATCAGTTGTCAATATGGTGGAGCATAACAACTCCTCCAGGAACAATGACAACAAGGGCAAACGTAAGCATCAAGATAACACCAAATCTGATCTTAACAAGAAACCTAAGGTGACTTGTTGGAAGTGTGGGAAACCTGGACACTTCAGGAAAGATTGCAAGGGTGGTAAAGTTGGAAACAAATCCAATGGATCAGGCACAAGTGGAGGGAATGGTAACTCCAATTCTCTGAAAGGTCAGAATGTGTTTAATAAGTCTTTTAAGATTTATTATGTTACATATATATCTGACATTTACTTTGTGCAAGATGATGATGTTGCGTGGTGGGTTGACTCTGGAGCAACAATTCATGTGTGTAAAGATAGAAGCTGGTTCAAGACCTACAAGTCAATGAATGATGGTTTTATTCTTCATATGGGAAATGAGTCAACTGCCCTGGTGCATGGAAAAGGATGTGTTGAGTTGAAGTTTAGTTCTGGAAAGAGTGTTTCTTTATTTAATGTTTTACATGTTCCTGATATCAGGAAGAACTTGGTTTCTAGTAGTGTTTTGAATAATTGTGGTTATAAACAAGTGATTGAATCTAATAAGTTTGTTTTATCTAAAAATGGTGTGTTTATTGGTTTTGGTTATTTATGTAATCAAATGTTCAGACTTAATATTGTTCATGATAATATTGATTCTGCTTTTATTTCAACATCTAAACTTAATGATTCAAACCTATGGCATGCAAGACTTGGCCATGTACACTTTAAGAGTATGCAAGATATGTTTAAGGATGGATTAATTCCAGCCTTTGATATGAACACTGAAAAGTGTAAAACTTGCATGAGGACTAAAATTACTAAGAAACCATTTCAAAGTGTAAAACGTGAAACTGAAGTTTTGGAGCTGATTCATAGTGATCTATGTGATATTCATGCTACTCCCTCTTTAGGGAACAAGAAATACTTTGTGACTTTTATTGATGATGCTTCTAGGTTTTGTTATGTTTATTTATTACATACTAAGAATGAAGCATTAGATAAATTTAAAGTATTCAAAACTGAAGTTGAATTGCAACAAGGGTCTCTAATCAAAAGATTAAGGACTGATAGGGGAGGTGAGTACATGGATACTCTGTATTTTCAGTCTGTTGGTATAATCCATGAAACGACTGCCCCTTATACTCCTCAGCAAAATGGTATTTCTGAAAGGAAGAACAGGGTGCTGAAGGAGATGGTTAATTCCATGTTGTCCTATTCAGGGCTGAGTCAAGGGTTCTGGGGTGAAGCTATGTTAACAGCTTGCTATTTATTAAATAGGGTTCCCAACAAAAGGAACAAAGTTACCCCTTATGAACTTTGGACTAAAAAGAAACCTAACCTTAATTATCTTAGGATATGGGGTTGTAGGGCTGTTGTAAGACTCCCTGATCCAAAGCAGAAAACTTTGGGTGAAAGAGGCATTGAATGCATCTTTGTTGGATATGCTGAGCATTCCAAGGCATATAGGTTTTATGTTATAGAACCTAATGAGTCTGTTTCAATTAACTCAATAATTGAATCAAGGGATGCAATCTTTGATGAGAACAGATTCTCATCTATCCCTAGACCAAGTCAAAGGATTCCAAATGGAACCAATGACAATGGTGTTTCAGAGGTTCCTATTGATGAGGTTCCTGCTGATGAGGTTCCTACTGATGAGGTTCCTGCTGATGAGGTTGTGGAACAACAACCTGAACCTGAGCTCAGAAGGAGCAATAGGGTCAGGAATCCAAAGTCATTTGGACCTGAGTTTCAATTATACTTAATTGAAGGTACAAGGAGTGAGGTCTCTGACCAATACTCCTATTGCTTCATTGTGGAGGATGATCCCAAAACATTTGAAGAAGCAATGAAGTCCCAGGATGTTGCTTTCTGGAAAGAAGCAATTAATGATGAGATGGATTCTATCATGGGCAATAACACTTATGTGTTGACTGATCTACCACCTGGTTGCAAACCTTTAGGTAGCAAATGGATTTTCAAAAAGAAAATGAAGGTAGATGGAACTGTTGAAAAGTTCAAGGCAAGATTAGTTATTCAAGGCTTTAAACAAAAGTCAGGAATAGACTATTTTGATACTTATGCTCCAGTGGCACGTATCAGTACCATAAGATTGCTAATTGCTTTGGCATCAATTCACAATCTGATTATTCATCAGATGGATGTAAAGACAGCTTTCTTGAATGGTGATTTAGATAAGGAGGTTTACATGAACCAACCTCAGGGCTTCATCATGCCTGGCAATGAAAACAAGGTGTGTAAACTGATTAAGTCTCTTTATGGACTAAAACAGGCACCTAAGCAATGGCATCAAAAGTTTGATGAAGTGGTTTTGTCTAGTGGTTATTTACTTAATCAAGCTGACAAATGTGTATATAGCAAATTTGATGAATCTGGTAAAGGAGTCATCATTTGTCTATATGTTGATGACATGTTGATCTTTGGCACTGACCAAAATCAAGTTGATCTTACAAAAGAATTTTTGTCATCAAAGTTCTCCATGAAGGATATGGGGGAGGCAGATGTTATCCTTGGTATTAGGATTAAACATGAAAGTAACAAAATTTCTATTTCATAGTCTCATTACATTGAGAAGGTGTTAAAGAAATTTAATTACTTTGATTGTACTCCAGTGAGTACTCCTATGGATACAAGTGAGAAGCTAATGCCTAATACTGGCAAAGCTGTATCTCAACTTGAGTATTCTAGGGTGATTGGCTACTTGATGTATGCCATGACATGTACAAGGCCTGATATTGCTTTTGCTGTGGGTAAACTGAGCAGGTATACTAGTAATCCTAGTGCTCATCATTGGCAAGCAATTCAGAGGGTCTTTAAGTATTTGAAGAGAACTATGGATTATAGTCTCTCATATACTGGTTATCCTTCAGTATTAGAAGGATACACTGATGCAAGTTGGATCAGTAACACTGAAGACAATTCGTCTACTAGTGGCTGGGTATTCCTACTTGGTGGAGGTGCAATTTCTTGGGCATCCAAGAAACAAACTTGCATTACCAGTTCAACCATGGAATCTGAATTTGTGGCTTTAGCTGCTACTGGCAAAGAAGCTGAATGGTTGAAAAACTTGCTTCTTGAGATTCCATTGTGGTCTAAACCTATGGCACCTATTTCTATCCGTTGTGATAGTGCTGCTACATTGGCAAAGGCTTATAGCCAGATGTACAATGGGAAGTCTAGACACTTAGGTGTTAGGCATAGCATGATTCGTGAGCTTATCATGAATGGGGTGGTATCTATAGTGTTTGTTAAATCTCAACAAAACTTAGCTGATCACTTGACGAAGGGTTTGGCTAGAGACTTGGTTTTGAAGTCTGCTAAAGGGATTGGTTTAAGTCCAACTTAGTCACTGAATGCAAGGATACCCAACTCCCTTCTGAGGAAACTTGGAAGCTGAGTTCAATGTGGAAAGCTGATCATTTAGTGGACTGAAGCACATGTATCACATACATCCCAAGGTTGTGCTTGTTACCTGCTGAAAGGAGGATGAAGTCTTCACTTCTTAATGGTTAATTTTCTTTGAAAAAGTGCTAAGCAGGAGCATGAATTAAAGATGAACCACCTATGTAAATGTTGAAGTTTTGCCGCTTCAGGAAGCTTTTGGACTTTTAGCTTTTACAACATTTATTAATTGGATATGGACACATGGCTTTTATAGTGTCAAGAGTATTTTAGTGTTTGAAAACTTGTGTGTATTTATCATCAGGTATTCAAATGGGTTGAAGGGTTCAATTCTTAGAACACCCTGATTCTCGAATATTTGAAAGTATATGTACTAATGTGGAAATTCAATCCTCAGGATATTTTCATTTATGCACTTGTTTTGGTTTGTGTTTGATTTTTCATGCAAAGGAAGATAACTAAATTTGGGGAGGATTGTTGGTAAATTTAGTGCTCTTGAGGGATCTATTCACACCTGGTAATGGGTTTGGAGGTATGGAGTATACATCCATTTGGTCACTGAATCCCCTGACTCAAAGTGGTTATGTATTGATCAAGGTACTGCTTGATCAAGGTACTGCTAGTGTTGTGAATCTGCTGCTAGCTGATTCTGCTGCTAGTTGATTCTGCTGCTGATAGTGTGATTCCACTGATGTATGATTCTACTGATAGTAGATTCAGCTGCTAGTGTATTTCCACTGATGTGTTAATATTACCACTGCAAGGGTTATTGTTTCCACTGCAAGGGTTATAGTTACCACTGATAGTGTTAACATTACCACTGCTAGTGATAATGTTTCCACTGATAACCACTGATCCCGACTATTATGGAAAGTATTATGATATAATTAATGGGCCGTTAATTATACATAATTCCATGGGCTAGGGTTTTGAGTATTCTCTATTATAAATAGAGGTCACATCATTCTGCATGGATATACGTTTTAAGATACAACTCTAAACACAAAACCCTAAACACTTCTATACGCATCTGGTTCTTGGTTTGTGCCTAAAGCAAGAACATCACTTGGTCTTATCCCATAGAGATATTCGTGTAACCCAGGCATAGGGTCGAATAGTTTCTATTGGAAAGTGATACCACGATTTCAAGTGAATATCCGGTACCTTCATTGATTATCTTAACCCTGATCTGGGAACTGTTTTGCAGCTTTACAACCAACAGATATAAGATAAGTATAAATATTATGAGCATAGATAATATGTGAGATAACAGGCTAGTAATGCGCTGAGATATAAGAGGGAAAAGATAGTAAAAGAAGCATAGATAATATGTGGATGCGGGAATAAGAAACTTTAATGTTATTTCACAAATCACAACACAAAAGAAGATCTCTCATTATTAGCAAAAGTGGGTTACTTTGCGAGACTTTTTTGTTTTTTGTTTTTATTGTGAGATAACAGGCAGGTAATGCTGAGATCAACGTAAATTTGAATATCTTAATCCGTAAACACGTGAAGTAAGGACTGCAATAGAGAGGAGAGTGACAATTTGACTCACGAAGAGACATGTGAGATCGATGAGTAGGCGTCGATTTCTTATGAAAAGAGAAGCGTTAGTTAGTTAGTTCAACATTAGACCGGCAAGGACATATCGGAAACTAGCTATGTGAACCAAAGAGATAAAAGGGTGTGAGGTGAACCAATGATGTAAATTATAAAGGGGCCTATGGGGTTGTCAATTTGGGAGATAAATGGCCGACTAATTTTATTAAAAACAAAGCCAAGCAATATTGAGATTTGTACTCTTAAAAAACCAAAGACACCTAAGACTAGGCGTAATGGAGTCGATGAAGCTCGGGTGAAGCAAGGTGAAGCCATTACAGCCCTTCCATGTTTGCGCACGAAAGGTGAAAAGGAGGGAGTGTCATGTGAAGCGCTTCACCTAATGAAAACCAAGGAAGAGAAGTGGTGTGTGTGGGGTATACTTGTATAAAGTAAAGATTTTTATTTGTTTAGTTAAGTGATAATCGTTACGGGTGAAAAGTAAAGGCAAGATGATATGTTGAAAAACCGACAACTAAGGTAGAGGTGAATAGGAGGTAACCATTACACTTGGCTTAAGATTGAGATCAAACACGCTACATTTGACTAACGATTTACATTTCAAGTAAGCATCAGATATGATTTCAACATTGACTAAAGAGTACTTGACAAATATGTTCAAATTTGTACCAACCTGGGTTTGGTCCTAATGTGGCTTCTCAAAATGCATTTAAAATGGGTTGAACTTGTTGTAAAAACCAAAACAATAGTCAATATAAACGTTAAAGGCTTAAACGTCTAGGAAAGAAAAGCACGCAGGAAGCTAAGGCTGCTAGAGTGCTAGGGACCTCAGTGACCACAACATTTCTTGCCAACATACATTTATATATAAAGATTTAAAAAATGCAAAATGGCAAATATATAATATCTAGATATATATCTAAATTTCTAAGATAATTTGCTCATAAAAATCCCCCATCAAAAACATGGACATAGATTATGTCTTAGTCAAAACAGGAAAAGTCAAAATATGAAAATTCAGAGTCACATTTTATCGGCTATGGGGGGGGCAAAGATGAGCCTTCCATTTTGCATGTCATTGGTCCTGAACTCACACTATTTGGCCTCTGCATAAGCTCATGAAACTCATCCATGATCCCTTGTGCTCTTGTACCTCTAGACGAGCCACCAACACCAAATTGACGTGGATCCATCTGCCTCCTTGGTGGTTGCATAGTCCATGAAGGTGGCACCACAGGTTCGAGAAGTGATGACATGTCAAAAGAGCCAAGGACTGCAGATGATGCGTTGGTGAGGTCGTTGAGGGATAATACTTGAGGTGGAACTGGTGTTTGCTGCTGCGGAGGAGGTGGTGGAGTTTGACCTTCTAGGGTTGCAAGATGGGCTTGGAAATAGGCGAGTTCTGCTTGTAAATTCACAACCTGATTCAGGATTTAGTCATAGATATCAATGAGAACTCAATATAAGTACTAGTTGGCAGAACTAGAAAGCTAGCAATTGTGGCTAAATTCCAATTCTAATACTAACTATAGCGATCAAAGATATATCAAACTGTAATGACCACACGAAAAACAAACTGTCAATATAACATTTTCTATTGATATTCTTATAGCATCTAAGGCACAATTCGATATTGTTCATCATATATAAGAAATCCAATTAAGAGCAATATAATTCTCAACATAATAAATACTAAGTCATTGACCAATCCAAGAGTATCACCATCTGGTTTTGTAACTAAGTTATGGAAACTTTACGAGCACATAGAACGTTTCGCCAAAATGAATAAACGAGACATTCGTTCGAATTCGTTTGTTTGTCGAAATAAATGAATCTGAACATTATGTTAAGGAGTGTTTCCTTTGACGTTTAAATTGTTTACATTTTCTAATTGATGGATGATGTTTGAGAGGCAAGATTTGTTTTTGACACACCATTTATGTAATAATAACAACAATAACACTAATAATAACATATTGATCAGGTCCATCATATAAATTAATTTACAATACTTTGTAGAAACTAATGAAAAGATATATAACATATGACAAAATTAGATGAATCACTATTTGAAATACAAATGAAGGGTTTTATTTGGAATACAAGATTAAGCCTTATTCTTTATGAAAGATACATTAGTTACTCCGTATCAGGGTTGAACCAAAAATAATATTATTCCAACGATTTCATCGTTCTCATTAATTATTAGAAAATTCATACATATCATTGTAAACTTAGTTCAAATATATACACTTAAACACTTAGTTCATTATTTAAAAATCATTTAGTTCAAAAAAAACTTCCAATGACTATTTATGTTTATTAAACAAGGAAATATATACAGTTGTAGAACAAGAGATTGATTATTAGACATGGCAAAGCAACATATCTAAATATTTTATAAAATCCAAACAAAACAAATATAGCCTATAAAGGCAACTCATATTCCGATGTGATAAAGGAAATTTGACATATGACATATGACAACTCAAAACCTTAAAGTTTACTCAACATGACAACATTCAAAACTAAAACGTTCAAATATAAAACAAAATAATTTTGGTTTGATCTTATACAAATATTTATCTTCAAAGATATGTATTTTTTGGTTTATTGTTAGGGGGAAAATATGTTATTTTCATGGAATATAAAGTTGATGTTTCTAAAGTATTTTCGTGATTAATTCAATGTTTTTAGAATGCGAATTAGTTTCCAAATTAAAAAATAAAAACAACAATTAAATTTTATAAAGGGGTCAATAAAAGAGTTAGAGGCCGGATTTAACCACTCAAAAAACCATGTTTTCAAAATTTCTTGAATATGAAATAATTTTTTTAAGGATCAATGAACCACCAAACAACTTTAGAAACTTAAGCACTCTTTTGTGAAAATATATAAGGCTTCTTTAAAACTGATGCAATTCTATTTTCATGTGTAAAATTAATGAAAGTGTTTGAACAACTTCTTATCTTGGATTTTGGTTTTCATCTCAATTACGAGTCTGTTTTTGTTTTAACCTTATCAGTTATATATAATTTTGTTTGTTCAATGTGGTCATTGTTTTAGCTTGGATATAACAACTGGGTAACAATTTTACTTGTTCAGGTTAAATATGGAGTCTTTTTAGTTTTTTAACAGTTAAAATTTTATTTAACACACACTACACTAACATAGGAGACTATTATTGTCATACTCTAAGTTATATTATGAAAAATGGCAACCGAATGCATGTATATGTGACAATGCGTATATATATTTATATTGTATCAAGTTTTACTAATGAAACTATCCTGCTATTATCATCTAGTCATCTGGCATGCATGACATGCTAAGAAGTCATGTGACAAGTTTGCATTAGTTAAAACATGATTCCTTAATCATATTGACCGGGTGATATACAATGTGGTACCATGAGTCTACTATGCTAATTATTTTGAGCAATTATTAATTCCGATAAAAGACTAGCAAAAAGCTACTGAAGAAAGGATTATCATGTTTATTCTCAAAAAAAAAAAAAAAAAAAAAAAAAAAAAAAAAAAAAAAAAAAAAAAGATTATCATGTGTCCACTTAATGAGTAATTTATAAACATGGATGGAAAGTGATGCACTAAGATTGCAAACTTAAATAAGATTTACCATTATTAAATATGTTCATTTATATTGAAACTATAGTCTCATAATTTTATACCATAAATAAATTTGAGGGTATACACTTGTAAGATGATTCAGTGAATAAAAAAATTGAAATAGTAATAGGATATTTCCCATTTTAAAAATATGAAGATAGTTATGCCATTTCATTAGGGTTGTTATAAAATTCTTAACCCAAAAAAAATATGAGTTCTGTTTATCGAAAAAAGATAGACTCTTTTGCCAAAATATCCATAAATAAACTTGATTTGGAGCCGAGAAATTAAATTTAGAGATATTCAATTGACAAGTAAATACCTCCGTAATATATGTCTTAATACCTTAAAAAGACAACTTAACCCTCAATGTAAGTTACTTAACTGATTTTCATTAATTAAAACTATAGATGTAATTAACTGATTTTCATTAAAATTATATATGTAATTAATCCCAATTTTGTAAGTTGTGCTCCTTAAGTTTTGCATATACCTTACAATAAAGTATATATTTCACATATTAATGCGTACACATATATTTATATAATTTAGCTTATAAACAAAGGCATATTTTATGAAAATATAATACTATATACCACTAAGTACAAAATACTAAAAATATATAATGTCGGGGAATACTTGCACAAGTACTTTAATAGATGTTTGTAACGGAAAATATCATGATGTCATACAAGTTTATATAACGTATAAAGGTCAAAAAAAAGTATGAACGACAATTTATCAAACATAACAGCAAACAACAACCCTGAAATAATGGTTGCGTTATATTTTTTGTGTGTAAAAGAAAGACATGATGTCGTATTATTTATCAATAACAACATTAGAATTTTTGAAGTATATATTGTACATATTACTATTAAAACGTATGATACCGACACGTAACCTTCTTATCACATGAAAATCATAAAATAAGCTATGTAAAAATGTATGGTATGTGTAAAAACAATAAAATCATTGTTTTGTGCTTGTTGTATGAGAGAGAACATGAACGAAACCTGTTGTTGTAGGGCAAAGATGTGAGAAACACAGCCATAGATAGGGTCTTTAAGCCTTGCTTGAGCTTCATAACAAATGGTGACAACTGCGTCGTGACGCCTTTCAACAGGAAGATGAAACAATAGTTTTGAGACATTACTAGCACCAAACACTTTGTGAACCGCGGCAAAATGGGCTGCCCCTTGATCCGAGTCAAAATAAGGTGCAAATATACACCCTGCAACACATTTTCTCCTCAAGAACTTGCAAGCTCCACAAGGGCCACTACCTCCACTACCACTGCTGCCACCGCCATTGTTGTTACTAGTGCCAGGATTACTTGAGCTCATTTTGAAGAGGGTCTTTAATTATGGGTTGGTGGGTAGATAGAGAGAGGAAAATTTTAGGGTTTTTGGTGTATGTAGGGGATTATATGAAGAAAATGAAAGCTTTGAAGGCACGATAAGATATAAATCCCAAATTAAACAGCTTGCGTGAAGCAAACATAGCATATAGCCAGCTGCATATCCTTCATCTTGTGAACTTGGCTATATTACTATCATGCTTTCTCTCTCTCTAGAAGTATATATCTCTCACTCTATAAATATATGTATATGTGTGTGCATACACCTCTCCTTTATATATGTGTATATGTATGTGTGTATATCTAATGTCATGATGACTTGATATCCATATCTATATGGACTGAAAATTGCTTTCTAACTAATGATGTAAAAAAAGTTCCACTTTATGTCATGTATTCATGTTTTCAACTTATTGTATTTTACGCCCTATAATATAATAATATTTCACAATAACTCCCCGCATATATTATACTTCACGGCTTAAACTCAACTTTTGATGTTATATGTGGAACTTTAAGTATTAATGTGCATAGAGTAACGTAAAAGGTGAAGGATACAATAATAGAAGTCTTCCTTAACTTTGTTTAGGTCTCTATTTGATGTGTAAATATATATTATTGTGGTGTCAGCAAACAAAGTGGGAGTCGGATAATGTTTCGACTCATCATATTACATATACCACGCTACAATTGTATGAAGCTCAACAATATATTTTAACCAAAAACAAATTTGAATATTAATATAGGACACAAAATTTGCATAAAGGGTATGGTTAACAAAAATAGCGGTAATAAAAAGCAGTAGCCCTAAACAATAGCAAGAAGTATTAGCTATTTGTTTTAATAAAGATTTGGTAACGTAGATGTATATTCATATTAGTAAGTTGCAACGCTAGTTGCTCGTAAATGCTACTAGAAGTAGCATTTTGATTTGGAGCATTTAAAAAAATTAAAATATGAGTTGCTTGTTTCCAAACAAGTATTTTGGGCAAAACGTTAACGACTAATTGCAAGTTGCTTGAAAACGCTACTAAGTGATTCCTACCAAACATACCCAAAGCCTATGTGTGTGATCACAGCTAGTAAGCATGAATTACATAGCTAAACAAACCCATACTGTTTTCATATGATGCAAAGAATTTCGAATATAAACCATTCTTGTTTTTCATCCAGACAAAAATAGATGATCATTAAGCATCTTTAAGTAAGCTTTAGCTATAACATGGTTTATGGCATAAATTTAGGTAGTTGCGGATATATCTTGGTCGGTGCCAACTTAAACTTCAAAAGTTGGATTAACCTTGATTAGAAAACGGGTGATCAGATTGTCCTAGTTTTTGTTTTCTAAAGCCTTCACACGTATTCAGAAATGGCATGCGGATGCAAGTTTACACGAAATTGCATATCTCGTCCAGTATATCTACGTATAACTTAAGGAAATCAAAATGGCCGGCAAACCATATCGTATATATGTGTTTTTCTTCATAGTACCGCCATTTGAAGAATGAGTTGATTAGGAATCAAAGCGAATGTTTAGATGGGATGAGGATATGTATTAACTGATCAGGTGGTTAATTAAGCATGTTATAATTTTAAGGTAAAGATGTACGTAATGGTTAAACCCTCATGTAGAAGCCTCAAAGTGACATTATAAGAAAGCCTCTCTAGCTTGGACACACAATCTTAATTTCAATTACTGATCATACATTATTCCAGTAGAACATAGTAAGAAGATCAAGGTAGTAAGGTGCATTTCCGAGCGCAAGTATCTTCACATTTAAAAACTGGCAAAAAGATCGACACATACAAAAACAAAATAGATTTCAACATTCAGGCATAAAAAACGTTTATGGCTTCTCTATCTATTGTTTGGAATGCTACACTATTTTTCCTCCTTTTGTATAACCAAACAACTTTATTTTATGATATTTAAATCTTTAGAAATTTATCCAAAAAAAAATTAGTTTGTTACTTGTAAAATAAAAAACACTAATTATGTGTTTACAGCACATTATCAACCAAACAAAACACGATTTTCCATAAGAGGGTTCTCTAACAATAGCTCGAATATTTCTAAGTTTAGAAGTTGCAATATTTACAACCTACCCGTTTATTTATTTATTTAATCAAATGTAATATAAGCAGAATGATCAATGCATGATGAGTTTAATGGTAGATGTAGAACTAAAAATGACCGGATTAATTGTTTTTGAAACTTAACATGAAGAGAAAAAAAATGAAAAAGTATGATTAAATTAGAACAATCAAGATTAGTTAATCAGTTTAGTTCTCGCATATTAGTGAACTAATTAATCAAAAATTATAAACAAAGCTTTTTGGCGTGTGCATAATATCTGTATAGTAGTTCGAAGCAAAATTGAACTATTTAATTTGGTAACGTGAAAACAAATTCATCATAACAAATGTAGCTTTTTGTATTAATTTATTTGATTTAAAAGGTAAGTTTTAGACTCGGCTGACCCGAAGACTGAATTGTTTTCGCAACGTTTATTTTCGGAACTAACTTTAGAGTTTTATAATTCGATCGAAATTAAGCTAGAGTTTGATGAGTGTTACTTTGTAAAATAATCCAAACGAAATGTTTATATTTAGCTTAAAAACAAATTTGGAATTTGTTTGGTTTTGAAGTATAGTATACTCTAAGTACTACATTAAGAAATGGTTTATAGCAAAACGTAGGCTACATTCCTAAAACACTTGTTTAGTCATCAAAGGTTTCTAACTAAGTTTTCATACACCGGTGGCGAACTTTAATTTGTGATCGGTTCTGCTAAGATTTTGTGATCAATAAAACACCTCAGAAATATAGGAAAATAGACATAAAATACTATACTTACACATAGATCCTAAATGCAACTATATGAGGGACTCCTAGGTTATAGTCTAGGTTCAACCACCTAATTCTCTATAACCAAGGCTCTGATACCAATCTGTCACACCCCGCCACGGCGGAAACGCGCGGGTGTAACTTCATGGATATCATCACAACACCTGGTGTCAACATGGAGAACAACTACATGCACATAAATAGAGCAATGTACAAACACAAAGTGTTGTGACAATACCCCAAAATAAAATAACCAAAACAAAACATAAATCCAAACATAGATGATAAACCACTTCCAATGCAACTAAGGTCTCGTCTATCCACATCCTTCTATCTTATCCTTAGAAAGCTCACCTGAAAATGATGCTTAAAACGTCAACATAATGTTGGTGGGATTCATAGGTTTGAGACTCAACACATAAGGCAACCGAATTCACTGTGATTACAAAATATAGCTGGACAAATAATTATAGGTTATCATATAGCTACATGCATTTTGCAAATCAATATCCACACGCAAAGGCAACAACACTCATAAAGCAACCATCAGGACGGCTTGTGTCCTCCGACCCCATAAACATCAATTAGGTCGCATGCGCGAGTAACAGGATAAGCATCCTCCTAATTGGGTCTCATCAACCATATCAATCATCAATTAGGTCGCATGCGCGAGTAACAGGATAAACATCCTCCTAATTGGATCCCATTAACACATTAAACATCAATTAGGTTGCATACGCGAGTAACAGGATAAACATCCTCCTAATTAGATCCCATAAACATCCACACAAGCAAATAACCACACATAGCATGCATACGATAACATTATAAGTCCAAGCTCTTTAATACCACACACATAATCACAGTAAATCAAATCATTAAAGACAAGCATCATTCCCATCCCAAGTTTAAAACAAGTAAAAATATGGGACTACGAACTCACCTTGAACTCCGCAGCTTCCACAAAAACAATTCACAATCTATAACACACAAAAATAATCCACATTACACAAGGTCAAGCTAAAAGCTACAACCCATGTAATACACATATGATGGATGTCTAAGACTCATATGATCCATCATGGATCTCCTAGACACCACACTAACCACTACCATAACTTAATACTCACTAAATCCCTTGCACTCTAAAACTCAGAAAACGTAGAATTTTTTAGTACACTCACTCACATGAAATCACGACAAATAAAGCTTAACAACTCAAATTTACCATGGTCTCTCATAAGCATAGAAGCGAATCCCAGAAGGCCATGGACCAATAACACACACAAGTACTCATAGAAATTTCAAACTTGTCAACTACTCAAATTCGGATCTGAACTCACACCAAAAAGTTTTGATTTTTAATAATTACTTCCACAAGTTTTTATCGCGAATCCTCTTCGTGGTAGTCTAATATAACCTAAAACTTAACTATTCCAGAAGACCAAGTCAAAATACCACTTTTACAACGACATGACACCCTCAAACTTTTACCCAAAATCTGTCCCGGTTTGACAGTTTTGACACCTTAACAAAGAAAAATCAAAAGACCAACTTCCCACCTCAAAATTGATCGTGGCTGGAATTTTTGGAAAGCTCTTTCATTATACTAGAATTTAGACCTAAAATTCGTGACTTAACTCATCACCATCTGTTATATACACTCACATCTTTACAACCTTACAAATCTGTCCAAACCCTAACATATAATCTAACGCGTTTAACACTCACTTCCCTTAACCAAACATCATACTATTACTAATTATTGATCCCAACATGTTTTATAATATTAATTTACAGAAGTTTAAAAACCCTAGATCCATCATACTTAATATTACATGAATACCAATAATTAATCAATTACATGAACATAGGGTTTAAGGATTTTACCTTGATTCTTGATTATTGCTCCCAAATTACAAACCCTAATTTTTTTATTCTTCTTTTATCTCTTGGGTCGACTAAGATTTACAGGAAAAATGTTTTAGGGGTGTTTAGTTTGGTATATATATATTAATTATGGATAATCCTTGGGCCTAAGAGTCATATTTGGACTTAAATTGGGTTTTCTTTTCCCCCTTATCCCTTAAATCCGAATTTTACATATATAAAATATATGTTTTTATTTTTTTTATTAAATTAATTTATTACACTCAAAACCTCATACTTTTCATATTTTATAAACACCCGTAGCTAATCCTAGCGTCTTACGCGATAAACCTCAGTTTTTACGACAAACCGGAAAATATCATTTCCAAAAATAAAGTTTCCAAAAATAGAATTCCACACTCTTTTGAAACATAACTCATAAAAACAAACTCCTCGTAACTTGCTAACGCTCAAATACTTGAACGAAGACTCGTTACGCAAAAACACAAAAACACCAAAACTACACAAATCATTTATACACCACAAAGGTGATCAAAATGAACTTCCCCAAATTCCAAACTTTCCAAATCACAATAAAACCATTTACGCAAAGGGATTTAGTGCTAAAACTCACCTATATCACTCCTATATCACTTCAAACACCTAATACACACCAAACAAACGTCAACCGAGTCAAGACTAACTGACCTGCTAAAACCACGGTTGTTATAGTGATGATGAGGTGTTTGAGCCAAATGATCCTATGAACAGTTACTTTTCTTCAGCAGGAGGACATAACGAGCTTGAACGCTATCTTTCTGATGATTATGCGGCCCAGGTCTATGATTTACCTGGGCAATTTGAGGAATTTAATAGTTAGTTTGATTTCAAGCTTCAAGGTCGTTCGAGGAAGTAATCTCTTTTTTTTATTTGTTTATTTGCTTTGCATGTCGTTTTTGTTTTCAGTGGTTGTTCTTGTTGTTGGTAGCTAGTTGTTCATTTATGGCTTGTCATAAATGATTTAGTGATTGTTCAAGCGGTTGCTTGAGGTTAATGTGGCGTTTCAGCCACATTCCACTATACTTGAAACGGTTTTTTTAGTTAATATATTTTACCAGGGTGGAAGTTCCTTTTTACCCAAAAAACATATTGTCACAATCACCGTCTTCCATCAGATTTAAGTAACTGAAGCCATGAGATGAAGACAATGGTACCTCATTTTTCAAAATGCAGAAATCCTACACTATTAGCATTATCAGTATTTTCAACCAATGGACAAACATTACTGGTTGAAGCTTGCGTTGGTGTCATTTCATGATTATATTCTAACAACAATTTTCCTTTGTTTTTTTAACATGTGCACTAACCATATTATCCTCAATAATCTCTTCAATCACTAGACCCTTTGAGGACTGACAACCCCTAACCAGCCACATATTTTTTTTCTATCATATATTTTTCTACCAAAGATACATCAGACTTTACATAAACATCTATTTCCTTATACCTAGGCACAAATTTTAACAATGTCAGCACGTCTTGATCCAACATCAAGGGAACTAATCCATCATTTTAAAGACAGTCCTGGACCCAAAAATGGCTAAACAACAACTGTTTATTATCACTCAAACCTGGTTCAGCTAACATTTGGACCATCTCACGCATGGAAAACTTCTTAGAATCAATTAGGTCTAAATGATCAACCACAGCAAACTTGTATACTCTGTCGGGTGGATCAAAAAACTCACCAGTGTGGTGGATTAATAGTGAAGAGGTTTGGGTACACATCTGGGAAGATAAAACAACAAAACATAAAACCCAAAATCAAAAAACAACCACAACATTTTCATGAATCAAGGTAACATGTTTTACTTTCTAGATATATAGTACATGTTCATTCGAAACA